>OU974060.1:0-1395000 GCA_918843915.1 Notodonta ziczac | reverse complement strand
TTTGTTTGGGCATGTTGCATGTTATGAAGTCAAAATCTAATAATACTATTAAAGCTGTATTAATTATGTCTTTCAAGCATTTTCTTTCCAAATGTTGTTTCAAAATTATATTGATTACATCTTGAATATTAGAAATTAATTGTATTAATCCATGACTAGGAGAACAAAGCCACCGTCTTCCGGCATATTCCCTGTACCGTATATATTCTAACTGATCATCACTCATGAAATCTTTTTTACATTCCGAACAGTTTTTAAATATTCGTGTTTTAGTATTTTTTAAGAAATACCCGTTCACATACTGTAGTCGTGCTATAATGCGGGGGTCTTTTTCTTTCTCCTCAATAGAAGTAAACTCTGTGTTAAGAATGCTTTCAAAATCGAATTCTACTGAGCTGGTCTGGTCTGGCTGGTCTCCAATGAGGAGGGTGTGTAATGCATCACATAAATCATCCTCGCAATTCTTACCACGACTGTGTATACTTGTTACATTGTTAATTAATAATGTTGTAAAAGCCGACTCGAATTGTTCGCATGTTGGATTATTGTTACGGCACCCATGACTCCTAATTTCTCCCAAGAAGTTTTCTAGGGTCTTGATTCATCCATCTGAGGTTCACCACAAAATCAACGCTTAGTTTCTTCAATAAAACTTTTACAGCTTCCAGTGTCCACAGCCAGTTATTCACTGTAGGAACAGGCTCGACTTTTCCAGCATCGTAATAAATTTCATTGATCAAAATATTTTTCTTCCTTCCATCCATATTTTATGGTGGCTTGAATTTGTTGTTACGGCATCGACTGGCGGCTTGACTCTTGGCAATTTCATGAAGCTCCCATTCAACTAATCAAATATGTTGTCTAGGAATAGGAATAAATCAGTGGTCTCCTGGCATTCTGCTAGAAGAACTGCTTTTCCTGAAAATAAACACGACAGTTTTATTTTTAGAAACGGTAATCTTGATTCATAAATTGCGGAGATGCAAAAATAACCATTTTGGTCAGTAAATAAAAGCATATAATGTTTATTTTCTAGAATTTAGTGGGTTATAAAAAATATTTAATACAAATTGAAATTAAAGTACGCTGATAGTAAAATTTCCTATCTACAGGTGAATTTTTCAAGTGTGCGTGGGTGGCTTGATAAGAAACTATATTTTTTTTTTTTTTTTTTTTGAATTGACTATATGTTGTTGGCCAGAGTGGCCATAACAACTTCACCCGGACAGAGGGCGAGCGCAAGTGCGCTCCAGCCATAGGGGCAGGGGGGCAGCTAGCTCAAGGGCGTCACTAGGGACCCGACCTCGGCTTGGGCCGCTGCCAGGAGAGGTGGCGAGGGTAAATCTACCACCGGATCGGAACGCGACCTCGACTGAGAAGATCCGGCAAGAAACTCAGCGGGCTTGTCGGGTGCCAAGGTGAGTCTAGGTAAGTAGACGCACCTTCTAGCGGAAGCGGGGGTTCGTCGACCTCGCCGGCGAGGTCGGTGGATAAGAAACTATAGAGAACTAGCTGTGCCCACGGACTTCGTCCGCGTAGTATTTAACGTAACAAAAATTTCGGGATTATCGGGATAAAAAGTATCCTATATGTTAATCCCGGTTATAAACTATCTGTGTTCCAAATTTCATCCAAATCCGTTCAGTAGTTCTTGCGTGAAGGAGTAACAAACATACATACATACATACATACATCCACACTCACAAACTTTCACATTTATAATATTAGTAGGATATCGAAAAATGCTTAAACGAACCAGACCCATTTTGATTAAACTAAAACAGCATCATTTGATTTTTGAAAAACAATTTATCTAGCCAGGAATTGAACCCGTTGATTAAGAAAAAGAAACAACATTCTGTACTATTGCACCATCCGATTAGGATCAAGTTCTGTGAAGTAATTAAATACGAGAAACTAAAGAAAGTATTTTTTTTTGTTAATACAGCTGTATTTTCATACATTTATTTAAATTAAACCTTTACGTTATCAATTGTTCAAATTGTTTTTGATTATGGTCTAACCGCGAAAAGATAATCTTACAAGAAATAAGAAAGGTATAGTTTGCACGGTTTTTTATCAAAATATGTATCATAATTATATTAAAAGTTCTTTAGTTTGCGGTATTTCATTACTTCCCAAAACGTCATAACTTATTAGAGCCACCCGGCACCCAACCAGCTCCGCCTTGTGGTTCGGCGTCTACTCGTTGTCGACAGGAGGGTTACGGGCGCGCGGTCTACTCGGGACCCGATGGCAATGCGCGGTCAATGCAAGACGAGCGAACTTTATTAGCAACATTATCGGATGGTACAATAATACACCATATTGGTTTTTGTTTTCAAAATCAACAGGTGCATTTCATAGCTAAGGAAATAATTTTATATAAAATATATAATAATAAATATCGCCAGACTGACACACTGTATGGTCCCAAACTAAGCCTTGTGCTATGGGTACCATACAATGGACTGGGGGCGATCCCAGTGACACCCAGACCTGGGCAAATTACGAAAAGGCTATTTCTGAAATTTGCCCTGGCGGGAATCGAACTCGCTACAACCTGGTGCAGTGAGCCGAGGGGCCTACGCTCAAACCACTGCGCCAAGCGGTCGACGAAATCTATATGCATTTGTATTAATGTGTTGATAATATTATAGTAATAGTAATTATTTTATGTTTAACTAGCTGTCCCGGCAAACTTCGTTTCACCATTGAGGTTATAAATGTGCTGATTTTAAAAAACGATTAATTAAATATTCATTTTAAAATACAAATATAATGATTATTTATTGGCCATCTAATGTATTCAAATAAAACTATTATACAGATTTTATCGCGTTTATTTCCTTTTTTATTTTCCCGAAGTTTCGGTGGCTTTACAGCAGCCATGGTCACGGGGGACTGAGGTGTTAGACTTCCTGATGTCAAAGTTATTAACTTGGTACCCCCATATTTAGTTGTTGGTTGTGGTCCTATCCACGCAGAAATTGCTCACAGTGTCTGACAACTATTTGCTTGACATGATGTATTTCGTCAGCCAGGTGTTGCTGATCTCAGATCCCTTGTGCTCTCTGAAACAAAGATATACCCAGTGTAGCTAACTGTGTTGGATGGTGGTTAGATTTACCGTTTAAGTATATTCAGCATATTCCTCTGGCATGTTGTTCTCCTCTAGCTTCTTTGATACTATTGTGATGCAGTCTGCTACAGGTAGACAGGTAAACACAGACTGAACATCAAAACTGACCATGGTTTAATTGTTAGCATGATGTATAAGTATGTTTAATCTCACTTACAAAATGTTATGAATCCTTTGTATGTGCTCTTGTGTGTCCTCTTAGTAGTGAGAGCACCTTCGCTACGTGCTGGGCCAGACTGTATGTTGGTGTGTCAATCTGGCTTACAATGGGACGCAGTGGGTCCTCTGGTTTGTGTATTTTAGGTAACAATATCTTTGCCATGTATTTTTCGTTTTATTATCAGGCGCAAGAACAAATAACGCTGATGGTCTTCCGACCCGTGAACATGCCACAATCAGTACTTGATAAATTTCTTCTTGTGCGTCGTTAGTTATCTAGTTCTTGATCTCTGAGGTTTGCTCGACGATTCCTAATGAGGAATGGCAATGGCCAACCGAACCGTTTCACGGGCTACCTCTCTTTGCTCTTGTGATTGAGAAGCACGAATTCAAGCCATACTACCGCCGCGCTCTTCACTTCCAATTTCTTGTTCTTCAGTTCTTTAATTCGCAATGTTTCGAATCCTAGTTGCATTACGGCTTTGTCGCGAAAGATCAGATTGTCTTGGACGCGGCATCGTATTGCTAATGATAATATCCGTACAATAAGCTAATAGAAATTCGAAACTGACATATCAACTGTCAACTTCAAAATTTCAAATTATCAAATATTCAACCATATTTAACTATAGACGACATTTTAGCTGTTGGTTCTCCTTTTTTATACCATTTGTAAATAATCAACGGCTAGACTTTTTTTTCATTCATATTTTTTTTTGCTGGCATTAGCTGTCATTTTCATTAATAACACGTTTTCACGTTTTATGTCAAGTTCCACTGGAACGGGATAAAAAGTATCCTATAACCTTCTCCTGGTTCTAAGCTACCGCCCCACCAATTTTCAGTCAAATCCGTTCAGCCGTTCTCGAGTTATAAATAGTGTAACTAACACGACTTTCTTTTATATATATATAGATTCAGACCACATAAATGATCCATGCATATAAATAAATTTAATTTAAAATCACAGCTGTAATACTGCAACCCTAATAGTAGGTAACCATAGCCACATGCCACCAATATAAATATTATGAAGTAATTGCTAGCTCAATTCCTAATTACGTTTTTATAATTTACTACTACGTGGACATTGTTTGTTGCAAAGAAACTTACTTTGATTTCGTTGAACATCTTTTGTAGAGATTGACGGGCTTGACGACTGACCTAGGTTGGTAGTTAGTGTCTGATTCTGGTATCACAGCCTCGAGCACTGGATCTGAAAATATAATAATACAGGTTAAATGACATTTTGTGTTAGGGTTCCGTACCTCTAAAGGTAAAAATTTAACCCTTATAGGATCACTTTGTTGTCCGTCAGCCGCCTGTCTGTCTGTCAAGACCGTTTTTCTATCCCGCAAATATTGTTTCGTGTATTTCACTACTTTGGTTATAGATACGATACATATTGGCTATTGAAATGGGTTCGGAAGCCTTCAATGTGCATGGCCAGATGTACACATGTCCAGTTTAAAAAAAAAACAACTTTCAACGCACCTTATTTCTTATACTGCTGCTGCCTGCAACTTCGGTTGTGTATCAAACAAATGTGTAAAATAGATAAATAGTTACCTGCTGATGTTGATGGTTTTGTAAGAGCAATTTTAGTTTTAATTTGTTGCCACAGTTCTCTCTGCTTGATATATTTCAGCGACAATGGATCTGAAATGCAATGGGAACATTATTGAAACACTAAATCTAATATGATTTGGATTTTATTTGATAGACATTTTAAATTTCCTACTACTGGTTACAGGATTCTGTTTTATGCGAAAAAGATTCAGGACAAGGATTCAGGATTCAGTTTTTAAAAAATGCATAGTATTAATAACTTGTAAATACTAAATAGTTGACGGACATGGCTAGATGCTATATTTTTTATAAAACTTGAGATAAATAAAATATTATGTACTTAATAATATTAATACAAACCTGGCATATATAATGTCGGAATCGCTTATCTTCTTATAGCGACAGAGATCTTCAAAGTGTCGTCGACGACAAACACAGCGATACTTATATATCAATTCATTTTTCAGCCCCACAATGGCACCACCAATTTGAAAAACCCACTTTGTTGAACCGTTCGCTATCTTTCTCTGGATATGGAAAAGAATGAAGAACTTTTTCTGTCCCTAAAATGAATAAAAAGTTGATATTATTATTAGTAGTTGATATTCCTTGGGCAATTTTACAACTTGAGCTTAGATTATGGGCACCACTGGCTACATAAATTACGTAAGTAATTAATGGGTTGGAGTGTAGCCTTAGGGGAGCTATGACTTAGGATTAGGTTAGGTTAGAACAGTGACCAAAACGCGGGAGCCGAGCGAGCGAAGCGAGCGCGCCGCGGCAGCGGCCAGGGAAGCGCCAGAATCCGAATGTGTCATTAGGTTATGTTAGTTCCCAGTTAGGGGGGCTATGGTTCCAGGACTTAGACGAATTTTGGAAAAAAAATATTTTCGTTTTGGTCACTGTTCTAACCTAACCTAAGTCATAGCGCCCACACAAGGCTACACACTGACCCTGAACACATTTTCGATACCGATGCCGATGCGAAGAATAACACAGGGACCAATTACGAGGACTCCTCTTGGTAACTAGGTAGATAGGTATTTGAAAAATATCAAACAAACCACCGGAGGAACACAGCACAGACTTACCTTGTATAAACTAGATACGCACAGGCTCAACTCAACAGAAATTCACAGTGCAACAACGTAGGTTGATCGTAATATCCAAAGAAACAAAGTTAAGAGTTTAATTAAAAAACAATTAAAATTACCGTTTCAAAAATATTACACGACCACCATTTTGATTTTGAGCTGTTTGGCGTTTTTTCTTTTAAAATGTTTTTAATGTTGCCATTTTACAATAAAACGAAATACCAAATTCGTATTAAAATTTCTACATCCATAGACCATACTAATATAATAACAGCTTTTATTAATTAAATTATAAATAAAATAAGAAAAGAAATCTATAAGTATATTTAATATTGACACAAAACATTGGAATAACACAAAAAAAAACATACTAAAGTATGAGGCACTTACTTACCATATTAGGTATTAAACATATTATTCTCTAAACGTTTTCATGTCATTTGTTTACAGCGCCAGAAAGCGGGGAATGTTTTTAAAGATTATTTAAATACTTTAAAAATATACTATTTTAGTAGATAGTATTTTCAACTGTGCCATAGGACCAAGAAGCTTAGAAAAGCACTGAAGTTCTTCCATAGGTATTACTTTGCGTGGAGCGACATCTTGTGAATCGATGAGTAAATAATTTGCAAAACTTATAAAATTGCCATCTGTATTTTAAGTTTTTTAAAAATAATCCAAATAAATTAAAAAGCACCAACTATCCTTTTGCTGAAAAGAATGCTGTGTGCATCGTAATTTAGTAGCATGACTTCCCTTACATTCCCTTAATTTTGTTCTAAGATTGAGGACCCTGCTGTAGATCTTTGCACACCTGTCACGTTTTTGAAACGCGCCGTCGACGCGCGTTTGTAGCGATACAAACGCGATGCTAACCCGCGTGTGTATCGATATAAACGCCAAAAAACTGCTTTGTAGGATAAAAGCGCGCCGTCGGCGCCGGCGCGTTCAAAAAACGTGGTGTGCATAGGCCCTTAATATTACGCCTACGGAAAACAACTAGACACTAGAAGGTATACCTAACCTAGGTAGATAGGTTAAGGCACGGTAAATAAATAATATCTAATTTCTTTCAAATCTTATCGATATAGAAAGAAATGCTGTAGGTATATTTCATAATGTTAGGAGCGCTGCTGTACCTAGGCATGGGGCATCCAATAGTTTTTAATATATTTTTTAATCCGTACCTAGTATTTTATAAAAATGTAAAAAACAAGTCCTAGCGGTATACATAGGTACAATACGTAGATATTACTAAGTAGGCAAGGCACTAGTACTTAAATGCAATTTACCACCCACAAAGTGGGCGGGAACAAGCCCGCCATATTCAAATCACGTCCACCTCTTACAACTGAAAGTAATGGTTAGGAAAACATTAATTACTGATAAACAATTGATAAACGCAATCGGCGCCGAGTTTAGACGTTGTTATTAAGCTAAATATGTTTGAATGGCTAATTAATGGACGCGAAACGACCTCTACGCACGCCATTTTGGTTTGGACACTTAAATTGATGGCCGCCATTGTGTGGCCATGATTAGGTAGTATTGTTTTCGTTTAATGCGGCACCGCAGGGATGATTATTTTCGAGTTAATTGTTAGTAATAATGGGTTTGTGGTTAAGGTATGTATATATTGTTAATCGATTATGTAAGGACATGGTAAGGTCGTACCAACTTATCAACTGAGCTGGGGCCAAGTCTGTTGTTAACCGATACAAAACTTAACGTTCGACTTTCACTGGACTTGAAATACGTCGGATAGGTACTTACGTTCGATATATTTACGCCTACCGACTGCTTCTCGAGTCGAGACAAGTCGAGAATCGGTCGGCACGAGTGGCGAGTGCCACTTCAACATTGATACTTTAACCTACCCATGAAATGTACCCATATATTGCCAACAAGACGGCATTTTATTATACCTATGAATTTTTTATATAAATACTTTCAATTTAATTCATATCGCTCAGAACACGAAATGTCAACAATAAATATCAATTTAAACGCTCACTAGCTAAAAATGGAGGCACAATTAATTACCTAAAGTTTTAATAACTGCGTAATTACATGCTTCGGTTGACCGGCCAGCAGCAGCTTAGGGATACCATGCTTAAAAATAGAATTGCTTGGAGTTCAATATTATTCAAATTTAAACCGTTTATTTTGTTTAAGCCTGCGGGGAAACTTACAAATTGTCAATTTTACATATTTATTTCTTATATCTACCTACAACCGGATCGGAACGCGACCTCGACTGAGAAGATCCGGCAAGAAACTCAGCGGGTTTGTCTTTTTAAGTACATAGGTATTTTGTTTTTTTTTTTTAAATCGCCATTTGCTTTTAAAGTCAATTATAACAAAGGATAGTAGATATTAATATTAATATGATATATTAGAGGTTACATGAAGGTATTTGATTAATCTAGTAGAGTCTAGTAGAGTTACAGGCGAATTATTAGGTACGCGCGCCCTAGGTACCTACCTAAATAGGTAGCTTTATTGTATATGACTAGGTATGTATGCAAAACCCTGCAGGGTTAGTTTCCTAGACCTGAGAATGAACCTGTAGTGTTTAGATAAACACTACGACACGTTTATGAACCTTGTTTATCTATCAAAAATATATTTGAGGGTTAGGTTATAGGTAGATAACTATAGTAAATTATATAAACTTCGGTCGGATAGAAATTTACCAACACTTCCCAAATTAAAGGGTAATCTGCCAAATTCCCCCAAATCCATAATGGCACGCGGGCGGGCGATGAAAAAAAATAAAATGACGCTCTGTTTCACGTAGCAATATATCAACGTCTCAGTCAGAGATAAGTTCACTAAATACCTACTTTCGTACCGTGAGTTACGTCTCACTTTAAAGTAATTAAGAATAAGTAGTTGAAACTGGCACGCCGACATTTCTATGTTTATTTTTCAAATAATAATTGACTGTTTCGAAGCGGTCATGAGTAATTAACATTATGGTGAGCCGAGTTATTTATGGTCAGCCTACAGCTACGGGCGTGTTTTAATGAATGCTTTGTGTTAAAGTATTGTTTGAATTGCGTGGGATGGAACGTGATAAAAAAAGTTTGTTTATCACAATATTTATATACCTTTTATCATTTAAATCAAGGTAAGTAAGTAATTCTTCTTTTCATTTAAACATTAAGGTGAAGGCGCCTGTCTAGCTCGCGACATTCAAAATTTTCGAGTTTTGTTATAGTTTATCCAAAATCTGAAAACATTTAAGACAACATTTTGTGATTTGCGACAAACACAGTATGCAGTGCGTTTATTAATACATTTATTTTACTCTAAATATTATCACGGTGGATATGACTAGTAAGTTCATCACTAAATATACAAAAATGGCCAGATTATCTGTATAGCTGTCGTTCTTGAAATGTTTTAGAGTAAGTTGGATATATTAATAAATGCACTGCACACGGTCTTTGTCGCGAATTACAAAATGTGCCTTTTATTATTCTCAGATTTTGAAAAATTCCTAAAAAACCTCAAAAATTTTAACTTCGCGGGCTGGATGGGCGCGAAGCCTTAAGTATATTTCTAGAAATCGAATATGTATGTCTTACGATTACCAGTGCAATATTTTTAAATATGATGGCCCCCTGATCTCATTCAGCCGTTCAAACTGAAAGATATATTAATAACATCATTACATCGTATAAAACAAAGTCGCTTTCCGCTGTCTGTTTGTCCCAATGTACGCTTAGATCTTTAAAACTACGCAACGAATTTGATGCGGTTTTATTTAATACATAGAGTGACTCAATAGGAAGGTTTATATGTATAATACATGCATAATATGGTAGAGAAACTCTGAATCTGAAACTGAGAATTTATTGCATCCGTGCGAAGCCGGGGCGGGTCGCTAGTACTAGCATAATTCAAATTCAAATTCAAAATCTTTATTTCAGACCTGAGTCCATAGTGTTAGTATACAAGATAAATTAATAAATAATGTTAGTAAAAAGGCTACCCATCTTACAACGGGTATGGGTCGTTACCCAGTGACGCAGCAGAGGGGCGTCCCACCGATCTGAGAACACGCTCAGGAGACTATTAGTGGCGGTGCGCAGGCGGCCTGCCATAGATGCGGTCCTCTTTCTTATTATGGCATAGAAATCGTCAGTGTGCGCCTCCGCAAACATACCGACAAACATAATGTAAAGAGGTACCGACCTACTGGAGGCGATCCAGTGACAAGACCAGGATAATTACGAGAAGGCTGTTTTATTAATTTCATATAAGTAGGGAGGTACGTACTTAAGTTGTTATAACTACATTAACTATTCTTTAGACTTCATTAACTTCGATCTCCTTAATTACCGGTTATTATAGAAACTTGTATGTAGGTAGGTACGTAAGAAGATATGTGAGCACGTCTTACAAAGTTACGTCCAGCTGCTCGCTAAATATATGGTATATTAATAGGTTATTGAAAAGAATAACTTGCATTTTTATTAGACTTTCACAGCATGGAATCGAATAGGTATATGCTAGGTGAAACAGAAAGGGTATACTATTTTCTATGCAACTTAATTTTGTCAATCCAAAACTATCGGCTTTATGGGACAGTTGAGGTACTAAAGGTTTTGTGGAATGATGAAATCTGTTAACAGGGATATCCCTGTAACACCTTTTGTTTTTCAAGTTTCCTCCAAAGCTGATAGTTTTAGAATTTCAAAGTTAAGTTTTGTAAAAAACGTACCTACTTATACGAGTACCCTTTCTGTTTCAATCTGTGGGTGTGACACACACTTTATTCCGGTGATTACCATGCAAATACTCATCCACTTTTGTTTAGCATTAAAAATTGGTGCGTGTTAAACTAAAAACCGCTGAACAACACATAAGATATTAACTCAATTACATAGTCAGCAGTGATTGCCGATTGGTTAAAGCACGCGTCTTGCGGGCACCAGGTCTTGGGTTCAAACCCCGGCTCGCACCTCTGGATTTTTCGAAATCTATGTGCGAATCATAATTTCTACATGATTATCACTTGCTTACGGTGAAGGAAAACATCGTGAGGAAACCAGCATGTCTTATTATTATTTTATACATAGGACCAGTCACTCAAACGCAAAGGTATAGATACCAATGCGTGTATCACACAACACGTTGCAACACCTGTCGAAATATTCGTAACGTCTCATCTTGGCCATTTTTTTTTCATTCGTTATATGTATTGGGGTAACTGTAGGTACATTACGAGATAAATGGGATATCGTTTTGCAGAATGTATTCAACCCACGTGCACTGCTGCAGACCGAAACCAACCCTTGCTTAAGTGTTTCTAGGTTGGTTTCAGTTTGCAGATGTGTTTACAGTTATTTCTAGCTTTTTAGTGTATCTAGGTCGTTTTGAAGTCGTTTAATTTTTTTTTATAAAAATATTTTTTTGACGATTTTTTTGTAGTTAACTATTTATTGAATTGATATGGCACTTATAGCCAGAATGCATCTCATCATAATTCCACTAAGTCCAAATACGACTAGGTAACATTGTGTTATTACGGAATTCCGGCGCCTACCTATCATCATCTGATGATGAAGCCGGAAGATAGGCAGTTTACTGAGACTATTTTAGTGACCGCAAACACCACAGAAAATTCACAGGAGAGCAAATTACACCATTTCGTTTACTTGAACGACCTACTTTTTCCAGTTATTTTGATTTCAATGCCAAACTGCTCAACCGATTTTGATGAAATTTCAATGGGACCAATCTGGAGAAACAACCTTTCAAACAAATGACGGAGTTCTGAGGTAAAAAAACATTAAAAAACCTTCACACGAATTGATAACCTCTGCCTTTTTGAAGTCGGTTGAAAATAGGGTTTGAGTACTGCGCCAATAACGCCTGTCAAGTTAACGCAGGCAACGTTTCGTTATATAACAACAGCAAGTCAACAGTAGTGTCATAAACACGCACCTTACAGATTTTATTAATTTGCTTTGCTCACAATAATATCGATAGTCGATGCGTAGGTATAGTGTAGTTTTTCTTAGGAATTAGATTTAGTAAACAATCTTAGGATGCATTTTTAATGTTGTTTTTCAAATATCTGTTTATAATATAGAATTACTAGTTTTCCAAATGGTATTAGGTATGTTAATAATTATGTTAATTTATTATATGAACGTTTTTAAAAGACATGCTAAGATTGTTTACTAAATTCGTGTCTTAAGAAAAATACATTTTAGGTACTTGTGTTGTGTTGTTGTTGATCAGTGCTATCAGAATTTATAATCCGTTAAGTGCTGTGCGTGGGTAACTTTCTGAAATATCGACGGCTAAATATGGTAGGTATAGGTTAGATACAGCTTGGTAAAAATATTTAGAATCGGAACTCAAAAATGCCTTCTGATTATAAGTTAAAAGTCCTCTATTTATGTAAAAAAGGCTCAAATGAAAACCAGACTTCCTGCAATGTGGTCCCTAATATTACTTTAGGACAGAGGCGTCCACTTCATTTCCAACATTTAATTGCCAGGCTGTAGGTAACACACTGTTTTTGAATACGGCAATTAGTTTACCTTTTACTTACCTTGATTTATTTATTTTATTTATTCAGTTGAACCTCCACCAGTTACCACACATGGAGAAGTACACGTTCGTAAAACACAACCAATTAAGTACCAACAAACATAACTACACTTCGTTAAACAGCGAATAAAATCATAACATTTTCTCATTATAATGCGGACGGAAGTAAAAACAGCAATTACAAAATATTAAATTAATCTTGGGAGCATTAAATGCTGCGCGGGCGGCGGGCGTGCGGTCGTAAATGCCGTGTTAGCAAAATGGCCGCGCCGCGTTCGATATTTGAAATTTATCGATGTCGGTAATTTGCAGGTGATTTCACATCACTGTTTTTATAATCGATTCAATTTTATATTGTATGTTTTGTATGGCTATCATATTGATAATGATGGCAATGGAGCGAAATTGGTGTTGGTCTCTTATTGAACCAGATTTTTTCTAGTTTCCATCAGGTTATAAGGTTATTTAATTTTGTAGGTTTTCTAAGCTAAGAAAAAAGTATTGAAGCCATAGAAAACTAAATAAGGCGACAGATCCAAGGAGTTTGCAGGCACCTTATATTCTTGGATAGTTTACTATTCCTTAAAAATAATTGTAATTAGGTATTTCAGTACCTACCTATTCTTTTAATATCCCACTCCAAGGTTCAATGTGAGAAGGATTTTTTGGGCAAGTCCACACGCTGGCACATTGAAGGTTGGTGAACTTCGCACATCTTTTGAGAACAGTTCATCAACATGCAGGTTTCTTCATCATGTGTTCCTTCATCCTTCACCAAGTGATAACCAGGTAAAATGTTGACAATTTTCTTTCTTTTTTTTCCTTGGATTTATTTTTTAATAGTTACCTACACTCAAGCACGGTTATTCCAAAGAAGGATTTATCAAAATGGCGTGTTAAGATAATTATCTAATTAGCCCCCGCTCACAATGCTGGCCCTTTTAAAGGTTAATGTTGTCTGCGCCCCTCCGTTATAGTAATTTAGATAAACTCCGTTGATTATGCTAGCTGGACACTTATCTATGTTCAGACCAGTTAAATAATAAGTTGGAACTATTTGTTAGTTCAATGTTGGCGATGTTTCTGTACTTAGGTGATATTTATTTCAGCCTGAAAACCTTCGAGTGCAAAGTAGCTTCACTAAATAGGACTTCGATAAGATACGAATTGGACGTAATGCATCTTGGGCAAACCTCTCGCGACTTGGATGTAATGTGGCTTGGACAAAATACGACTTGGACATAATGAGACTGGAATAAAATACCTACGACTTGGATAAGTATTATCACCTAAAAATATTGCGACTTGGACATAATGTGACTTGGACAAAGTAGACTTGGACATAATGAGACTTGAATAAGATACCTACGACTTGGATAAGTATTATGACCTAGAAATAATGCGACTTGGAAACAAAGATTTTGTAACAATACCTTATTCTTTGCTTGGCCAGATACGACTTGAATACAATGCGACTTTACGACTTGAACAAACGCACCCAGACTTGACCGAAGAATGCACGAAATGCGAAATACGACTTACACATAATGTGACTTGGTCGATCTTAATACGACTTGGAAAATATACTTACGACTTATGTAATAACTTCTCCTATACTACGTGTGTACGACGTCTGACAGTGTTCCCTGACGCAGTGCAAAGAGGAAAACTTCACATCTTCGTCTGTGATGACGTAGATTATTCATCTTCATAAATTAATGTAGATATTAATTTCAACGATTCAGCCGTTTGCAAGATTAAACCCCGTATTAATAAACCGATCTCAAGTCTGAGAGCGGTCTTGAGTCTGCTTTGACATGCTTTATAATATTTTATTAATATCTACTACCCTTTGTAATTATTGATTATAAGCAACTGGCGATAAAAAACAATGACATGTAAAAAGACAAGCCCGTTGAGTTTCTTGCCGGATCTTATCAGTCGAGGTCGCGTTCCGATCCGGTTGTAGATATAAGAAAAAAAATATGTAAAATTGACAATTTGTAAGTGCCCCCGTAGGCCTAAACAAAATAAACGATTTGTTTTTGAATGTAATTTGGTATTGGAATTACATAAGAATGACATTTCCAAGATCGCTCTCAGATTTGTGATCGATCTATTAATACGGGCTTAAAGAATTATAGATGTTTGACAAGGTACATATATCTTAATAGCAACAAGTTTTTTTTTAATGAATAAAACGAAAAGTGATTTATCGATAACACATAGTCGTGGCCGGCCGGGGATCGAACCGCGACCGCTAATGTGCCGCGGACCGCCCGCGTCGCCCACACGTCGCTATTGTTTCCTTAAGTCGTTTTATGATCGATGCCAATAGTGATGGGGCGAGATTATCGATACACTTTTTGAATCGATATTTCGATACTATAATATTTTATATATTAAAGCTCGTGAATCCTGAGGTGAGTGACTTTCTAAACAGCTAAATTGGTACCTTGGTTGAATTGAGATATAAACCTCTTCCTGCATTTGGTTCTAAATAACCTATAATACCTACCCTTCCGATTCATTTTCATTATGTAAAATTAAATTTTTCTTTCACTGTTATTTCATCTGTGATATGTCAGTCAATGATTTCATTCATAGTGAATTTTCACTATGACATGTAGGTAATCCTGTGAAGCCACTGGTCGATTAATTAACATAAAACTGTGACAGTAGGTACAGGACGCATTGCGATATAATAACAATGATTTTTAACAGTTTCTACCTAAGTCCGTAGCAAGTGCTACTTATGAAAACCTATAGGCACAGATATAGATTTACATAGATAACGCAAGTATCACGATTTGTTATGGAACCAAGCGTGCCGAATTTTTAACACCTACTGTGACGTCATTAGTGACGGGAAGTCCAAACCGATTCAAAGACACCGATGCCGCCGATGCCCCTCCGCCCCTACGATTCTCTCGAGTGATTATCTCGCTCATCTCATATTTTTTATATCTGTAGTCGCGCGGACAGTAAGTTAGCGGCGACCAACCCTGACGCTTGGTCGGGGTTTCGTACACACGAAGTAATGTATTTGCGTTATCTATGTAAATCTATATCTGTGCCTATAGGTATAATATGATTTTTCACGTGCTACCTGTGAAATATTTCATAACTAGTACTTACATTGGCAAAGGTTCCAAGAAGATGATGAAAGCTGTTTATTCCTTTAGTTGCTTCTTGACGCTCCATCCAAGGGTATCTCGTCGTGCCTACTTTTTTATTTAAGATGGCCAGCAAGCAAACTAACGCCCCGCCGCCGGAGGGAGAGTAAGAGACGCCTCTAGGTATTATATTTCGCGACTATTGGGGAATATTCGGCGGGAAGTGGCAAAGGTTACCTTTTTCATAGCTAAAATTTTCCGGCTCTATTACTCACCGTACGAAATGTAGCTATAATACCTACTTAGCTACAGCTACTCAACACCGATAGCCAGCTCGTATATGATCTGTAGTCAATAAGCTCTGGTTTGTCTCTACTACCGTCCAAAACGAGTGATGATGATAATAATATAATATCCGTACTGATGTAAATGGCTTCTATACGGACGTTCGGGGCGCTCGCCGCGCGGCCACCCTATCCGTGCTAAGCGTCAGTAGCGTTACACGAATTATATATAGGTTACACGATGTACAAGGTGGAAGTTGCAGCGCCCTGCGCTTTACAATATAGGGTAAAAGCCGGATAGTGGACCCACTACTTTTGTATAGGTACATAATTAACAATGGTTTTGAATACATACTGTTTTACTTCATATCGCAGAAAAGGAACTGTTGCCTACTATGGCGGATAGTAACTTACCGTGGAAAATGCTTCGGGGGATACTTGCCTAGTGCGGGGATAGTAACCTTTAATTACTATTTATTAAATACTTGCTGTGCCCACCGACTTCGTCCGCGTAGTATTTAACGTAACTAAAATTTCAGGATTATCGGCATAAAAAGTATCCTATATGTTAATCCCGGTTATAAACTATCTGTGTTGCAAATTTCATCCAAATCGGTTCAGTAGTTTTTGCGTGAAGGAGTAACAAACATACATCCACACTCACAAACTTTCACATTTATAATATTAGTAGGATATATATAATATTATTATATATATATTATATAGTAGGAAGTAAATAGTATCTAATTAAATCCCACTCAGATTAAGGTATTTCAATAAAATGAGTAAGCTAGTTTAGTGAGGTGTGCATACCTACTCAAACTTTACAACAATTTGATTTAAATTGTTGTATAGTGCTTTTAAACCAAAATAATAATTAGTAAAACAGAGGTGGATAAGAAGAGAATTGCTATGGGGTGATGCCTTCCATGCTAAATAAATGAACAATGTTGACCGTCGATATTAGCGGAAGCTCGGCACTAGTTCCCATTTATACCCCGCAACAGTTTCAACTGAGTTACGCGGTTTTCGGCCCCATTACACTGCTGTAGGTCATTTTAGTATTACAATTATAAATTGTTGTCGTTTTATTTGAGAGAAAAGTAACCAATACTGTAGGTAGGTATTTAGGTATGTCGGTAGTGAGGCGACCTCACATTCACGAGGCCAAAAGAAACGGACAGATGGCGCTAAATGCAGCGCCTGAATACAATGTACGGATTCTTGATAGAAAAACTGAATCACGATATTAAGACTCGCAAGCATCGTGACTATATATACAAAAAAATACCCTGAGACCAGCGGGGCATAGCGGCCGCCCCGCCAGGCATAACACCCGCCTGGCTGGAAGATCTTTCATTTTCCGCCAAAGTAGTAAGATAGGTAGGTATGTTGGCAAGCAGTGATAGCAGAATGGTTTAAGCACACGTCTTGCAGGCATAAGGGTTCTGGGTTCAAACCCCGGCTCGCACCTCTGGGTTTTTAGAAATCTATAATGCGAATCATAATTTCATTCAATAATGTGATTATCACTCGCTTACGGTGAAGGAAAACATCGTGAGGAATCTGCATGTCTTAGAAAAACTGAGCAATTTTCGATAGACATGTGAAATCCTCCAACCGGCACTGAATCCTTCTCGAATTGTGGGGAGGCCCGTGCTCAGGAGTGGGACGTTAAAAAGGCAAAATCCTACTAATCCTACTAATATTATAAATGTGAAAGTTTGTGAGTGTGGATGTATGTATGTATGTATGTTTGTTACTCCTTCACGCAAAAACTACTGAACGGATTTGGATGAAATTTGGAACACAGATAGTTTATAACCCGGATTAACATATAGGATACTTTACTTAAGTCTACGCGGACGAAGTCGCGGGCATAAACTAGTATTATAAATGTGAAAGTTTGTGAGTGTGGATGTATGTATGTATGTAAATGTATGTATGTTTGTTACTCCTTCACGCAAAATCTACTGAACGGATTTGGATGAAATTTGGAACAAAGATAGTTTATAACCGGGATTAACATATAGGATACTTTTTATCCCGATAATCCCGATTTTTTTGTTACGTTAAATACTACGCGGACGAAGTCGGGGGGCACAGCTAGTCATCTAAACATTAATACGTGAAGGAAAACCTTTCAAACTCTTAATATGAATAATGCGGGGTCGGAGGAGTATGAAATTTGCCACACTTATAGTTTATACTAGCTGTGCCCGCGACTTCGTCCGCGTGGAATGTAACTAAACAAAAATTTACTTTAACAAAAAATTTTCGTCAAAGGACACCTGTCAAAAGCACTGCCCGGCGGAAATCGAACCCGCAACTACCCGGTGCAGTGTGCTGAGCGGCCTAAGCTCGAACCACTGCGCTAAGAGTTCGACAAAAAATAAGTGTTATCGCAGCTCGTAGCCTATAGATGCTCGCATTACCAAACGCATTGCTCACATGGTGGTTGCGGGTTCGATGTACCCGGAGCAAATTTCGGAAATGGCCTTTTCGGTATTTGCCCAGGTCTGGGTGTCACTGGGATCACCCTCATTCCATTGTACGGTGCCCATAGTACAAGCGTTGCTTAGTTTGGGACCATACCGTTGTTGTTTCCGTCTGGCGATATTTATTTATTACTAGCTGACCCGACAGACGTTGTCCTGTCTTAACTTTGAATATTGAATTCGAATTTGTCCGCTCAAATTTCTTATTTTTTTATTTTATAAGAACCTTCTCCTGACAATAATAAACACAAAAAAAAAAGAATTAGCTATAGGTATTGTTCCATGCAATCGTTCACGCGTGATGCGATGACCAAGGAAATAGAGATTCATTTATACAGGTTGAAACAGAAAGGTTATACTTTTTATTTAAAACATTACTTTGTAATTAATTCTAAAACTATCAGGAAGCAGGATACTTGAGGAAACTTGAAAAAACAAAAGGTGTTACAGGGATACAGCTGTTGACGATTTCATAAGTCTACAAAACATTTAGTACTTCAACTGTCCCACAAAGTCGATAGTTTTAGATTTACAAAGTTAAGTTGCAAAAAAATAGTATATCCTTTATGTTTCACCTAGTATATAATATGTACATTTTTTATTTTTATAAACCTTATACCTTATAAACTAACATACATATATTTTAACATTAACACTTAACTAAATTATTGGTGGTGACGGCGGCAATCTCCCCCGAAAGCGCCTAAACACCACACCCTTCGGCCAGTAGTCTTCCTGCATGAAAGTTGACAGCCTGTCCGTGGGGACCCTAACCACAAACGCCTTGAAACTAGCGTTGTGATAGACTAGTTGTGTGTGTATAGATTTCTTTTTTTTATTAGCGAATATGTTATATAAAAATAAATATTTATTGGCGTTTATTTATTCACGGTACGTTGGCGTTTATTTACCCAATCGTGACCTAACCTGCGACTCTGAGACAATATCGGAAGATTACTCTGAACACGATTTGATCGACAGCGGCGGTGCGAAGTCGGTGTTCAGTTATTCAAATTAGCTCACGTTCTGCCGCGCCCCGACGGCTCTGGGCGTGATGATGTAGCGCTCGTGCGGATAGCCATATCTTGTTATGTGAAATAATTATGGCTTTATATTTAGGTACACTGGCCAGGTACTGTAGGTATATATTGTTTTTTATAATTATACACGGTTTTAGAATTTTTATAAAAAATCCAATAGGTACTAGCTGATTGCCGATTGGTTAAAGCACGCGTCTTGCGGGCACCAGGTCTTGCGTTCAAACCCCGGCTCGAACCTCTGGATTTTTCGAAATCTATGTGTGAATCATAATTTCTATACGATGATCACTTGCTTACGGTGAAGGGAAACATTGTGAGGAAACCTGCATGTCCTAGAAGATCTAACCAATTTTCGAAAGACATGTGAAATCCGCCAACCCGCACTGGGCCAGCGTGGCGGATTATGGCCTGAATCCCCCTCGTGTTGAGGGCAGGCCTGTGCCCAGGAGTGGGACGTCAAAAGGGCCAAATTATTATTATATATCGAATAGGTAACCTCTTTCGGTATTAAATTTGTTAACTACTTTTTTATAAGTAGTTAACAAATTTAATTCTTAACTTTGTTAGGAACGAACATTCACCTTAGTTATATGTTCCAAACTTTTTGTTCATTCATCATCTTTTATACAAGAATAAAAATAACCCTCTTAAATATTTCCTGAGCAACAGAGTGGTCAGAGCGTGGAACAAGCTACCAGAAGACGTTGTATCAGCACAAAATGCCAACCATTTTATGAATCGACTCGAAAAAGCCTCAAAGGCCAGGCATTTAGGTACCTATCAGTTAATTCAAATGTGTGTCTGATAGGTAATAGGTATAGGTATCTAAAAAATAATAATGACTTAATAGGCTTGCGTTAGATAGGTAGCTGGATCAAGATTCTGATCCAGAAGTCAGTACCAACTCCTGGAGACGGCACGTGCAGTGTGGGGTTTCATCTCCCTGGAGCCTTGACTGACGGTAACTTGGACCCAGTTTCCGTAACCGGTGGGAAACAATATTACCAAACTAATAAAGAAAGTCATACTCAAATTTAGGTATATATTTAAATTAGAAATCTAGCTATTAGATAGGATCCTAGGTTCATGATTGTTAATTAAATTAAATAGGTATGGCGTAAAAAAGGGGAGGCCTTTGCCCAGCAGTGAGACATAAAATAGGCTATAAAAACGGCATGGGAACCTACATGTATCCTATTTCAAACCTACTTAATAACCTTTCTATTATTTTGTGATAACGCTCCTTTTGAGAGTAGACTCAACTACTTAAGTCCTTTTATGGCGCATATAAATTCAGCAGCAGTGGTATTCTGTAACGACAAACCTACTCAAGTATGCATCCGCGGATGTATGGACCTACCTAATGGAAAATTTCAATAGGATGGTACAATATTTACGATTCACGCGTAAGATATAGGCTTGTAGCTACAGAAGAGCACTCACAAAAGGTTTCAAACACCTAAGATGTTGAATATTAGGTTGGTACTTATGGTAGAAATAACCAAACAAAACTTTATTACTTACCTACCTAAAATGAATGTGATAAAAATACACGTGATGTTTCTACTTATCTAATTAAAACGTCTACTCACTTTAAACCAACATTTGCAAATGAAAATATTAATGATACAACGAAAAGGTGTTTTATAAACAAAAATCAATCACAGCGCGCGACTCAAAAACATAGCATAACAATTTTAATTAAAAAAATCAAACTATTTACCAAACACTGTTTAGTTTATAATGGCGGGAAATATCCGTGAAATTCAAACTTTATCGGCTCCCATTAAAATTTAATCCAACTACATAAGAAAACAATCGTACGCGTACGCCATATGCAACAAATTATTTTACCTATTAACGACAAAAATAATTAAAACTCAACGCTACTGCGATACGACCGCCATTTTGTTCGGAATCAATTATTGGCGGGGAATCGTTGAAAATCCGCGTTTATCTCGCGACATTAAGCTAATAAAGCATCGGAGTTAATTAAAAAGTATTATACGCCGTGTTCGGAGGTAGTGCGAGCCGGCCGAGCACCGAGCGCGCCAACTATTCCAAAACGAGCAACTCGCACCTAACCCACCCAATCGACGCCTTAATTGAATCATAACCGGCCAAATCGCAAAGCACCATTCACCCCATCGCGCCGGACAAATCTGATGTAACACGATATACGGCCGGTTAAAACACTAGTTCTTAACTCAAACCGCCCACTGGGAAAGCGTTCCAAATACAAATAACACCTCTACGCGATTCCCATCCAATCACAGCGCAGATATTTAAATAAAGAGTGCAGCTCGAAGTACCGTCTCCACCCATCGCTAAGCTACGACCAATAGAAGCTCAGGAGTCCATGTTCGTTATTTTTTTTCCCCCGTCGCCGGGCGTCTAGCCAGCGCGGAGGGTTCATTCGGCCGCGCGCCGCCTTGGCGTTCGTATCGCGCGCTCGCGTCACGATGGATTGTGTTCTGTGTGACATGTGCTTCTGATCTTGTGTATTATTATTTTTTGTGACGGACCCGTTGTGTGTAAAAGCATGATGCCTCTCGCACCGACCCCTGTGGTGGCGGTGCCATCGAAGCCGAAGATCGGATTCAGTATAGACAGTATTGTGGGTGGTTCAGAGAGGCCGAAGCAGGCGTCGCCGCCGCTGGGGAGTCCGGGATCGCCTTCCCCTATTGCCTCACCACGGAGCCCTTCACCTCGTCCTCTGCTACGGCCGAGTGCATTACCAGCTGTTTTCCCAAGTCCTGAGCTGAAGAGACTGCCTTATTTAGACGCTCAGAGTCATCACCATCAGTTCCTCGCGCATTTTCAAGGAGCTGCGTTGGCAGCGGCGCTAGCTCATCAGCAGCAAGGGTTTGGGGGTCCGCTGCCGCCGCACCCACCTCCGCATCCAGCGCCGCCGGTGCCGAGAGAGTCCTACACATTGTACCCGTGGCTGATCAACAGGCATGGGAGAATATTCCCACATAGGTTTCCTGGAGGTAAGTCTATTTACCGGACTATTGATCAAACTGTTCACGGATGAAAAATGTATAAGTAGGTAGGTGGTTTTGATTCTGACAAAAGTGATCATTATAAAAAAAATTGGCGATTCGGAATACTGTGATTGAAAAAATACAGGTTTCAATAGAAAATGCTTTCAAAATTCCAATGAAAGAAAATACTACTCATTTTACCGGGAGTCCAATCAGCTTGGTCTCTTTATGAGCTAAAACGATTTATACTAGAAGCCAATCACAATCAAAATTGGAAACATGTTTGGAAGAATAAAAATAAAATGTTCTCATAGTAGAATTACCGAATAGAAAGTCATCTACACAGAAAATTCGTTTACAACAATACCGTCGTTCTAATAATAAGCTGCTTTTATAGATTGCTTCATGGTAGCTATATTTAAATACAAAAGATTTGATGAACTTATAACTGTGTTCTCAAATATTTCGGAGCACCATAGTCAAAAATACTTTTAAAATGTTAGCAAAGGAGTTGGTAAAGGATTTTGCTGAAAAGCCGTGCCAAAGACCAAAGTTCAAAAATTAACAAATGTGAAAAACAAGTTAGTTCCAGAAATAAATAGAAAAACATTAACGAGACAACAAATTAATTGCGAAAAGTTGTAGCTGCTAGTAAAGGTATCAAAAGTAAAGTCTAGATTAACCACTCTTTAAGATATTCATAAAAAGATTGCAAGAAAGTTGCGAAATGCCAGGATATGTAATTAATTATGCGTTTCTTTTTTCGCAGCAAAATCTACTGGCTGATAATTGCCCATTTTTATGCTTAATGCTGCTAGCCAATAGTTTAATAATTATGTTCTAAAGATTGAATTAAGTTAATTGCTTAATGTATTAATTTGTTTTTTATTGTCGTCGAACCCGCTTTCAATTTCCGACGGGTTATTAAAACAATTAGTTAAGAGAAAGTTGTTAAAGCTCATGATAATTCACACTATTGGTAATTAAATATCCGTAGTCGAGGTCCCGCTTGCGTGGACTTTAAGGATTTGCTGTGTATTATCGTCGTCTGTAGGAAAAATATTTAATATTGAACAGGTTTTTTATGAATTTCCTCAGTATATAGTAAAAATAAAAATAAAATAATAATTTTAGCCCTTTTGACGTCCCACTCCTGGGCACAGGCCTCCCCTCAACACGAGGGGGATTCGGGACATAATCCACCACGCTGGCCCAGTGCGGGTTGGCGGATTTCACATGTCTTTTGAAAATTGGTTAGATCTTCTAAGACATGCAGGTGTCTCGCAAGACGCGTGCTTTAACCAATCGGCTATCACTGGTTTCTCAGTATATAGTAGCTTAGTTTATATTCAAGAGCCTCATAGAAATGAGGCAGATCGGTAGTTATAGCACTGCCTGTGCGCACTGATTTAGCAATGGGTAGCTCTTAAATACCATTTTAGAGACTTAGTTCGTTCTCAGTATGTTCCTCACGATGTTTAAAACCTCTTCATGACTTAAATTTCAATCGGTTCAGTGAACATTTGGAAGAATGAGGACCCAGCAAACTGTTGACCAGACATATTGATATTACCTTATCAGAAGTGAGGTCAGTACCTAACCAAAGGTTGTAAATGATAATGATGAACAAATTGTATTTTCAATGATGACAAGCAAGTTTTAGACAACTGAGTAGGTGATGGAAACATCATCAGTCTTCTTTTTAGAGAAATCCCAATACATGATTCCTTTTTTCTTTTCTTGGACATATTTTAATGATCTTTTGGTTTAATTCCATGTTTTATGTCTGTCTGTCCTGTGAATACTTCTTTCTTCCTGTATTATTTATACATAGAACGAATTTTAATACTTATTGGTATCAGGTTTTACTTGATTGCAAGTATGTTGCATAACCTGGACATAGATTATAATTATTATTATGTGCTTAACCTGTCCTAGTGACATGGGCTTAATGTAAATGAGTGGTATTTAGTTGTTACTTGTTATTAAAACAACCAACTGTCACGATGCCTACCTACCTTGTGCCTGATATGAAATGGACGCAGGTGTATGGTAATCAATATAAACAATCGCAATTTTTTTGCGTAAACCTTCAACTACCTTTATTTTTATCATCAAAATAGGTCTTATTGCAATACTCACTCAGATGTATCAAACTCGCTAAGCTTTTCTCACTAATTATCAATTAAATGGCATTATCGCGTGTCAGAATACATCGTCGTCGCCACAAATAAAATGGTTCCTAAAAAAACAAGTAGCTTATCTCGAACACGGGACCATTATGATAAAGAGGTCCGTTATCTCCTCCGGACGAACAGATTGCTGCCTGTGCGTATAAAAAGAGTAGTAATAAAAAAGTAAAACAGATTATAGTGATAATCTGTGGGCGCGAAAATACTGTAAATTTATGTTATGTTTTTTTTAGGTTATTACTTATGAGAATTTTCTTGAAATATATGTTTTCCTCGAAACAGAAGATAGATATGAACTGTTCACATGTCACCGATTAAGCTCCATGGGCAAGTCTATTTTCAATTACCGGATCTTTGCCCCTTTTATTTGTACCGTACATTTTTTATTTCCTTATCTATATGTGATTTTGCTAGTGTCGGCAGGCAGAGACGATTCTTTTTTTAAGATTATTAAACGTCACTTTTGAAAAACGTCGGTTGTCACCACAAAAAATCCTTTATTTTTAAAAGGCTGTCTTATTCAACAAAAGGACCTAATTATAAGTTTGTTTATGTCTATTGTAGTAAGATTATCCTGACCTAAGCATGCCTTTACCGTTAAAGTTTTAACTTGATTACCATACAAAAATACGGTTATTTTTAATACAGGCAGGTTAGATAATACTTTTTTTTTAATGTGGGTTTTTTAGCGCATTACATCTTTAGGGTTGTTGGTAAAAAGTAAACTTAACTAAACTAATCGAATGTATTGTCTTAGTCATAAAATTCGAGCAATACAACAATATTTTAGACGCAGTTTTTATATTAGGTATATTTAAATTACTAACAATGTGAGTTTATTACATTTATAGTAGGTATTCCTGTTAGCCCCTCCAGCTAAGCTAATGCTTGTGTTAGGAGTGGGCTCACTGTCAATACTTGAATGGCTGGCATGGCAATCGAACCCGCAACATCTCATCTACGAGGGCAGCTCCTCTAACTACTAGGCTATTGGCGCAGTTTGTGGCCAACAGAGATAGCGCCAATAACTACATTGCCGGATATTTCATTGATTAATCTTGTATTATTTATATTTATTACTAGCTGTGCCCGCGTGGACTTTCATATTGATTCACCTTTCAAACCTTCTCTGGACTTCCACAAATAATTCAACACCAAAATTAGCCAAATCGGTCCAGCCGTTCTCGAGTTTTAGCGAGACTAACACAGCAATACATTTTTATATAGTATATAGATTAATCTTGTAAGCATTGGTCTGAGGTATATTTTCTTTTAAACACAGCAAATCCGTACTATAAAAGTAGGCTGATTATAATTAAAATACGCATATTAAATGTCATTATAATAATTAAATTCCTTACTTTTAAACAAATTAAGTATATTTATGTCATCATATTAATTGATAATATCCTGTGTTATTTCCTTCGATCTTTAATTGAACCAATTACGGTTTTATAACTTAATTCAGAGTACAATTTCGTTTTGGGTAGGTGTAGCAGGTATTAACCTCTGAAACTCGGGAGATATATTTGAATATTCGTTGCTGGTAGTCCTGCAACAGTTGTGTATTAGCTTTAGTCTTATTGTTATTAATAGACAACATAATTCGCACCCCAGTCTACCTAAGGATCTATGTCGTAAACAATAAAATTATTTTGAAACAATATATCGCCTCAGGTCTCGTATAGTGACCCACGATACTACACAGATAGCCCCGTTGTGGCCCGCGCACAATGTAACTATCGCCCTATTAGTTGCAATTAAAACGTTGATAACATAATTATAACGATAACAACATCAATTTATAGTTTTATTGTAATAAAATGAAATAGTGTTGGATGGTCAATGGTCATGAGTCGAGGAGTCCATTTTTTAAAATTTTCCGCGCCCGTTTTTGACAGTTGTGCTTCGACGGATATAAGCAGCGGTAGCTTTTATACCATTATGCCCGATTCTTGACAAACTTAAAAAAGTTGAACATGCATAGTAAAAAATTAACTCAATATTATTTAATTAGACTCTAATTAATCCGAATTGAATATTTTTCCAATGTTTAATTTTGCAAAAGATAATTAAATTTCCTTCAAAAAATGTATGACGATAGGTAGGTACGTACTCTATTTCGCGCCATTACTTAAGTCAACAAAACAGACCCCCATAATAATTATTTTGTCCCCTAGCTTCCGCAGAGTAAATATTCATAATAAACATCGCAGATAAGTTGCTTTATCATCCCTATTTTTATATACTGCCGCCCCTACGGTACAATGTTATTTTTATGAACCCAGCGACACTAAAGAACCCGATTTTAATTAAACCGGCTTTAACGCACGAAGCAAAAAAAAAGGAAATAATATTTTTTTTTTAAATACAAAACTAAAAGCGCATTGACAAAGAACGTTTATGTGACTCGGAGACTGAATGCACCCGATTATCAACCGACGTCATTGTTGTTCGAAATTTGATCATTTTATAGTGTTGAGATCAGTTGAGACGATGGTCGATGACGATATTTTTTATTTGTCTGTTTCTTTGCGCAGTTATTTTTGTTTTTAAAAAGCAGTGACATGGCGCATTCACGGAATACCAGAAAACATTAAAATAATATGATTAAAACGTACAATTATAGATATTACTTTAATACCCAACTCCTCATTAACTCTCTTCTTCCTATACAATATAATTAATTGGTAACACTTCGTGTTCGTGAATCAAACTTTGATTAGTGAGATTTTTGTAATCAATCATAAATAATAAGTTAATAGGTATATTTAAATTCTCAACGCTCATTGAGGTAAGTACCTATATAGGCACCTACTCAATGTAAATTGTTACTCCAAGACAGTAATTTGCATGTCATTATCAATCGCCCCACTTATCGATACAAGCACATCACTACTCGCCTCGTTAACCAGTTGGTAGCACTGAACGTCAAATGTTTCGTTACGCGCGCTTTTTTCTTAATTACCGCATATTGTTAAACCGTGGTGGCTTGTTCTTTTTTCACAATATTTCCACTAAAAGGATTGAATAGCTTATAATTGGATGTAATTTCAGTATACTTTGTTGTTGGGCTGGTGGGGCGATTAACTGACTTTAAAAAGCCAACGATTTATAATGATTATTATGTTGGCTACTCTGAGTGGGCAGCCATTTTGTTAGCGATGCGATCGGTAGTTAGTTAGACAAATGATTTACAATGTCGTATTGAAGATAGCTAGGGAATTATGATTAATTAATTTGAATTATTGTTGTTGCTTCCGAGAGATAATGAAAATCTTATTACATTTTTTTCTGTAGGTAATATTTTTAGTAGAAACTTCTTTCTCAATTAAAAACAAGTTATGGCCATAGACTTATGACTAACACGACTAACATTTGACGATCAGCGAATGCGTTTTTTAAAACCAATCACTATTCACTATAGGTATTACTAGCTGAGCCCGCGACTTCGTCCGCGTGGAATTTAACTTAACAAAAAAGCCCGCTCCCGCGTTCTGAGCCCGAACGACGGGACCCATTTTTTTAAATGTTGTTTTGCTAAAATATCAGCTATCTACCAGTGAAAGTCCTGTCAAAATCGGTCCACCCGTTTCGGAGATACTCGTCGATTTCATGTGTTTTTATTTTTTTACGCGGAACCCTAATTGTTTTTCTAAAATTAAAGTAGCCTAAGTTACTTCCTATAACATCAGCTATCTGCCAGTGAAATTCCCGTCAAAATCGGTCCAGCCGTTTCGGAGATTACCCGGAACAAACACACAGACAGACAGACAGACAGACAGACAAAAAAAAAAACGCGTTTTGCTATAGGTGTCGTATGTACTTTGATATGCACTTAGTGAAAAGGTCTTATTTTGATATTACAAACAGACACTCCAATTTTATTTATTTCTATAGATAGATTTTAAAGTGAGTTACAATATTTATAAACGCACTCCAAACCATTCGATTGGAGACGAGTACAACTGATAAAATTATATCTGAAATATATTTTATTAAGTAGTATATTTTTAATTAGTATTTTTGATAGTCTTTTTATTAGTTTACGATGTCACGGCCCGTCATCGCGCTTTATTAATACAAATCGTATGAACGCAGCTTATTTTAATTGATGACGCGCGTTTTCAATTCATAATAACTTCTAATACACTTAATTGTGTTAACTATCAAATGTTACATAAAAAGTCATTCATTAAACGAGTTCACGACGCGGTGACCTCGTAACGGCGGCATTAATTATTATTTTTATTGATATAAGAATATAGTTTTTTGTGAATCCGCGTTTATCGTTTTGTTTACTGAACTATAATTTTATAGAATTTATCACCAGCTTTTAGGTTCGTTACTAACGTCGATGAATTTATCTGGGCAGTACAGTCGTAAAACCAAAAGTTTATGTGTTTTGTGACACTCCGACGGGTTATCAGTTAGATAAGACATTCCTACTAATATTTTTTAGTTAAATAGGTGATTTCAATTACAAAACCCGCGAGATTTATTGATATCGTCAATTTTTTATTTTATTTTTCTGTGTTATGTAGGTAATAGACGGGAAAAGTAATAAAGTCAAATTAATGCGTCTACAAATAAAATTTAATGTCTGAATTTATTTCAACACTGAATTTTAAGTTTTATAACTTATTTAGAGCCATGACAAGTATTTCAGTTATTAGAGTATTTAATGAGTTAATTTTTTTAACTCAATATATTTTTTAATTTTTTATGTAATAATTACATAAAATTTGACCTTGGACTGTGTTAAAACGTGTCAAAAACTTTATTGATTTCAAAATATGTAAAGTCTATTTTATTTACCATCATGCATAGAAATATGAGATATTTATTGCGTTAGACGAATATAGTTATTACATCGAAAAAATAAATAAAGAGCCTAATGGTCAGATACTAATAGCATCAAGTAGTTGAACGCAACAGCAGTGTGAAAATACATTATTGAAATGAATTGCACCATTTTGCGAAACCTTTGCGACTTATCACGCGAATCCCGCATTTACGTTGACATAAATACAGTTGGTAATTAAATTGTCGTTATATAGCGATTATATGTATACAGTACCTACGTGGGTATATACGTTGTTTATTGTTTATTCTTTATGTGGACGGCTGTATAAGATTCATAATTATTATTCTAAAATTATAAATGAGACTCGACCCAAATTGTTGTTTGTGTTATTATATTACGCCAGCATTGATAAATCAATCTCAACCCTGAGAGCAAACTTGAGTACGCTTTTGAGATGTCATTTTGTACTGGATTGACATTTAATCGTTTATTGTTTCTATCTATAGTACCTTGTTTTCAGATTGATTTATCAATACCAGAATAACATGACACCTATGTCTGCGTCAAAATTACTTCCCTACCATTTTGTGCCATTCATCGCCACCGTCTCAGCAAACGCTTAACCTTAGCTTCTTTTGCGGATTTCACCCGGACCTTTAGAAAACTTATTTGGGATATAAGGTCTACAAATAAGCATTAAGAGATTGATAAATCATATCATAATAATCATTTATAAAATGTTTCTTCATTTGTTTAAGCTTTATTTACATCTTGAGCAATAAATAAGCAATGGAAAGTTCTTGTCAAACATTTACATGATAATTTTTCACGTATTGTGTCCTTTAAATTAAGTTACACACGAATTGTCGAAGGTATATATTTCTCATTGGCATTAATATTTTATTATTAATATTGGTGTAACTGTTCATACCTTGGCTTATGACAGTTTTATCTTATTCTCAACGTAATCTCCTCATTATGATTCCGTAACGAATAATACATAAAAATAAATGATAACATCTTAATTTTAATGTCTCGACTCACAATGTCGTCCCATGTAATTGATATCGTATGTACCTTTAAATATTACATTACAAACGCAACCATTTAAGTATGGCATATTCACTAATTAAATTGATTACGCAACTCAAGTCGTGAGTGGAAAGTGCTAGGTCTGTTTAAATTGGCCGAGTGCGCAATTATAATGACATTAGCAAATGTCAGGACGTCGGTACAAGGCCACTGCGTGCGGAACACTCATATGCAACCACCCACGAGTAATATTCCCGGCAACTAATGGCCTATTTAAAGTTACTTTCCAAGTTAGGTGGCGGCTTTGAACAACTGTGTTATTATGATATGAGGCCGAAATTGGCCTGATAATCTAACATTGTGCGGTAATTGTTTGAAGTGGGCGCGTCCATTAATATTGTATTTTTTTTTGCCACAAGAAATTAGAACAGATGTCTGCATACCAAAATATAGCTTCACTAGATTAGATCGCAAGTGCTTGATTCGTTCCAGCCTATGCCTTTATAGGCGATTAAGTATATACTACCACAAAGTTATCATGGTTGCATGTTAATATACTGCCTTGCATTACGTAGAAAAATGACGCAAATTAAGCTAATAATTCTTTCGCAATATGCTTAGTACTTTATTTGGTTTGAGAAACTTCCCACAGCCTCCTCTTCATGGTCGTACATTTTTCTATTTAAATAAAATTTCCTACCTATTGGTAAATATATATTTATTTAATAAATAAAAAAATATGAAAAGAAGGACACAAAGCACCTTATTTGTTCAACATTTCCGATACAGCATCGTGAAACCATATAAACGTTCAGTAGGTACCAACACAAAACAAAATACAGTTTATGAAGCAGAAACACTCGGCTGTATGATTTCGTGGCCTTTCATTACTTCATATTTCTTAGTACGTACGTGAAATAACATAAGTGGTTGATGGATTATCCTCCCGAGGCCGAGCGGTCGTTTAGCGGTAATCTTTGTTTAATTTAATTTTAATAGTCGGTACGCCGCTGCAAGGATCGTGTGTGCGGATATTTACTTTTTAATAGACTTACGTTACTATTTTGGATAGTGTTTCAATTTAGAAGACAATTCTTTTTTCGTCCAGACTAAGCTTGATTTGAACTTTTTAAAGTAAAATAATATGAGAATCCATTTATTATTTAAGGCCCGTCCTTCGCCTGCAACATGTCTGCTAGGTAAACGAAGCAGTTTCATTGTAAATGCATGAATAATTGATGAATTAAAAAGGAATTTTATAGTCACCTTTCAATCGTTCGGATTAATGGTGACTTTATTACCGTTTCTGTCATGTCGCCGTGTCCGTATAAGTTGTGTTGTGTCAATCAGCAGCTTGTCAACGGCGCAGCAATGTGTGTTTAGATATACGTCATCATGATTTGTTGATGAAGTTGGAAAAGTTATATACGATTATTTTCCTGTATGCGAGGACTACGTGACAAGCATATGTTATGCAGAATAACACCTCCCCTTGTCCTCAGTGTAGCTCTACCATGCGTTTCTATCTTCGGTAGCGTCTACGTAAAATATGTGTGTGGCAAACTGTTAGTTACTCGCTCGGATGGCCGGCGCTGTACAACTTGCGATATAAATGTTTTACGTACAGGCTAGCGAGAGTGAGAAGCACACGTAAAAATCATAGTAGAGCTCTTGCTCCATATTTTTAATGATAATTTCATGTTATGAACGTTATCTACGTCAATATCTGGATCAGTGGTTTGAGCAAAGAGCGATCGGCTCAATGTAGGTACTGATGGTAAGGGGTTCTTTGGTGTACCTGCTCTCTCATACCGATCTTCTATGAGAGAGTAGTACTGCCCCAGGCGTGGAAGGTTTTCCATCACCATAAGCATAGAATAATAATATTGAAAAACCCAGAGGTGCCAGCCGGTGTTTCAACCCAGGACCTTGCGTCCGCAAAATTGTTACCTACCTTTGGTGTTAAAGTTTAAATCACCTATTAATAATATTTCTTCTGTTCCAGGTCCTGATATCCCAGGGTTCCTTCTGCAGCCGTTCCGGAAACCCAAACGTATCAGAACAGCCTTCTCTCCATCACAACTCCTGAAGCTAGAGCATGCCTTCGAGAAGAACCACTATGTGGTCGGCGCGGAGAGGAAGCAGCTGGCGCAAGCCCTAAGTCTCACGGAGACGCAGGTTGGTGGACTTAAAGTCTTGAGACTTAACAGAATATTCGAACTCGGTTAAAAGTTTGACAGCCTAGTCTATGGGCCGTTTCCGTACATTGCACAGTAGCGCCCCTAGCGGAAATGTTGCCAGTGACTGTATGGAGATATTCTACCACTCGATCGCTACTTATGTGAATACTTATATATATACTACTTCTTTAGTATTGACGTGTCATATTAAAAGTCGGATCCGTGTAATTGTTTCGTTACTGAAAACGAAGTACGTGAGAAGTAAAGCGATATTCAGTTTGGCCAAGCTTGAAATAACTACCTAATACGACTTAAAAATGACGTAAGTATATAACATAATCCGATCCGGTTGTAGATATAAGAAAAAAATGTAAAATTGACAATTTGTAAGTGCCCCCGTAGGCCTAAACAAAATAAACGATTTGAATTTGAACAATAAATAAAATGGAAGTGTAAGTTTGTGATATCAAAATAATAATTGCTTTTTAGTAAATGCATATGAAAATAGGTATAATACGGTAGGTACATACTTATAGCTAAAATATAATTCGTTTGTGTTCGTCTGTCTGTCTGCTTCCGAAACGGCTGGACCGATTTTGACGGGACTTCCACTGGCAGAAAGCTACATTTATCGAATTATACGGAGTAATTAAGGCTACTTTTATCGAAGTAAAACGCGGGCGGAGCAGCGCGCAATAGCTAGTTACAAATAATATGACACAATTAAAACTATCGCTGTCTCGCACACGCCTTACGACGAAGAGGAGAGCGGCAACACACTTAGTTAAGTCATGTGTTTTAATTTTAAGATTAATAATTAAAAAGATAAATTATTCACTAAATTATCATTGTTTGTGTGGTGTGTCCACTAATTGATACGGAGGGGTCAAGTGTGAGCCGCGTCGTCACATAATTTGGTTTGACACAATTTAAGATAATGTTTTAATCAGTGGTTCATTAAGCGAATTGCTTTAATAAGGTTTTACACATTTTAATTACGTATTTTTTTCATTTATATAATAACTAGCGACGCGCCCCGTATTCGCACGGGTGCAAGAAACCTCTAAATGATCAGTGTTTCTCTACTATATTATGCATGTATTATACATAATATAAACCTTCCTCTTGAATCACTCTATATATTAAAAAACCGCATCAAAATCCGTTGCGTAGTTTTAAAGATTTAAGCATACATAGGGACAGACTACTTTGATTTATACTATGTAGTGAAGTCGGCAAACAGCTCGTTACCCTGATGTTAAACAGTAACCGTAGCATATCTATATATATATAACTCAAAGGTGACTGACATAGTGATCTATCAACGCACAGCCCAAACCACTGGACGGATCGGGCTGAAATTTGGCATGCAGGTAGATGTTATGACGTAGGCATCCGCTAAGAAAGGATTTCGATTAATTCTACCCCCAAGGGGATAAAATAGGGGATGAAAGTTTGTATGAAACTTTGTCAATTAAATTCCACGCGGACAATGTCTCAGGCACAGCTAGTAGCTTATAATACCAAAGGCATTGATCGCACGTTGGCGATCTGAAGGGCAGTGGGACAGAGAGAGGGGCTCCGTCTGGTTCCCTCACTCGTCGTACGAAATGCTGCTATAATAAGTAGGTAAGTACTCCGATCATCCGTGAGAGGGTGGAACTACCCCAGTTGGATCAGCCTGTATATTACTCAATTGGCGATGAGCCTTTGAATATTTGTCTAACTTTGGTCTTGCGATGCTAGAATACATCCGATGGCCTATTAAACACAGCACCTAAAGTGCATTTAAACCTAGTATAGCAGTCACCAATACACAATAAATAGTTTGTAAAAATATTGTATACCACTTATACTAGGTGAATCAGAAAGGGTAGGAATACAATTTTTATGCAACTTTACTTTTTAAATCTAAAACTATCGGCTTTGTCGGACAGTTGAAGTACTAAAGGTTTTGTAGACTTATGAAATCTGTCAACAGCTGTATCCCTGTAACACCTTTTGTTTTTCAAGTTTCCTCCAAAGCTGATAGTTTTAGAATTACAAAGTAAAGTTTTGAAAAAAAGTATACCATTCTGTTTGAACCTGTATAGTGTATATATATATATTTTTTTTTAATTGTAGATTTCGGTTTATTTTTGTATAGGTACACCAAGTCCTATATCGGACTTTTGAAACAATATGATCCTATAAAGTGAAATAATAGCGGACATTATCGTAACAATGAAATCGGCGATGGTATCTAGCGTTGCGTCTAATTGCTCGAAACGAAGCTGAAAAAACGCTTTAATTACTGGATCATTAGGCGTGCGCGCGCGCCGGTACCGACAGCATACGCCGCTAATGGGAATATTGATGAGTTGGTCGCGAAATCGCTTGAAACATTGGAGTTCTAATGACTAGAAAGACATACGTTTTTGTTTTATCAAATTTGATGAAGTAGTTTTGAAGTTACATGCAATCTAAATATCTAAAAATCAACTAGATGGCACAAGTGAGTTATTTAAGTGACTGGATAGTGCGAAATCGCGAAACTTGAAAGTTATTGCATGCAACACACTGAACGGAGATTTTTTTCCTGACATGAGTCCTCCGAACGCACAATAGCTGTTTGTAAAATGTAATACGTAAATATTTTTTTGCAAACCGTACCTGATGTCGGCAACCACAGCGCTAGGTGTGGTCGGTTACTAATACTAATAGCTTAGCCTAGTTACCAACACATTAATTCAGATGTTTTTTTCAACATCATTAAGGATAATTCACAATAACGCTCGCTACCATTGCGCATGATTTATACGAATTTTCTATCGCCTTGGAAGTGTTTTTAATTGATTAAAAATTGAAGTAGTTATAATGATTTCATTATTACATTTACGATACTTTACGAAGGAAAAGCTGAGCTGTGGTCAACTGAATAGGGTAAAAGCCGGATAGTTGCCTCGGACGGATACATGCCCCGGTTTTTAATACACTATGTTGGGAACATAAGTTGTGATTGAGCTTTACTACAATAAGTAGTGACCCCCCGCAGGCCTCAGTGCTGTCTAAGCCATCAGAATAGGTGCAAGTGTTTTGTCCATGTGAGCAAAAACGTTCCGCGGCGAAACTTTGACGGGCGTTATAATTATATTGGTAAGTAATTTCTATTGAATATTTTTATTACTGATCGTGGTTTCACTCAACTTTTTGTTTCTTTGCATGCATTAGAGTTTAAATAACATTGTTTATTATGTTTTATAGCTAAACATTTTGTATTTACTTCGTAAATAAAAAGGGCAAGTATCCGCATCAAAAAGGATAGTCGCCCTACTTACTTTTGCGGATAGTTGCCCCTAGAGTGACTAAATATTTTTTAACAATCAAAGACGGATTTAATTTATTGTTGTTTTTTTCCAATTTACTGTGACTCTAACTTGTTGTAAATAAAATAAATATCTACTTAACTCTTTTATATATTTATTCCAGATAAGCAAAATGCCTCTCAAATATAAGCGAAAACCAGGCGTGGTGCCACGCAACAACAACTGGACAGAAGATAGCTCAGCACTTGTCTTGGAAGAATTGAGACAAAAAAAACATCAATGAAATTTTTCGAACATAATATCCTCTCGAACCTTAAGAAGACGCTACGAAAAAAGTAACCAGCAACTGCTAACTCAAGGAAAATATCATGTTCTTGCCTTCGAGAATGAAAAAAGACTGGTAGCTCATATATTGAAGCTCGGAGACGCCGGTTTTCCTCCTGACAGAAGTAAATTATAAAGACTGTTAAATAATTAATAAATATTACTTTAATTGATATAAATTTCTTTCAATCCAAAATAAAAATCATACCGAGGTTACTATCCCCGCACGAGGCAAGTACCCCACGAAGCATTTTCCACGCTAGGCTACTATCCGCCATAGTAGGCAACTATCCCTTTTCTGAGAGGTGTAAAAAAACAGTATTTATTCAAAACCATTGTTAATTATGTATACAAAAATAGGCTATTATGGTAGATAAAAGACCTATGTTTTGAGATATATACTGAATTATTTTCAGCAAGGTCATATATTTTTTAAATAAAGCTTTTTCGAAAAGTGGGGCAACTATCCGGCTTTTACCCTACAGCTCAAATTAACCCAACCGGGGCGTACCACCCTCTCACAGAAGATAGGCGTAAAGTCAAATTCAAATAGTTTATTTTGTTTAGGCCTACGGGGGCACTTACAAATTGTAAATTTTACATTATTATTTTCTTATAACTACAACCGGATCGGAAACGCGACCTCGACTGAGAAGATCCGGCAAGAAACTCAGCGGGCTTGTCTTTTTACATTTGGTTGTATTACTTTATTTTTAATCACCAGCTGCTTATCTAATTAATAATTACAAAGTAGATATTAATATAAATATAATAGTTCCAGCCTTTTAAAGTATCTGATATAGATGCGTTTCGTACGAGGAGTGAGAGAGATGGAAGACCACCCCTTCCTCCCACCCTTTCTCCACTTCCCTTTAGATAAGCAACGTGCTAGCACTGCCTATGGTCAGTGCCGGATCCTACTAATATTATAAATGTGAAAGTTTGTGAGTGTGGATGTATGTATGTATGTTTGTTACTCCTTCACGCAAAAACTACTGAACGGATTTGGATGAAATTTGGAACACAGATAGTTTATAACCGGGATTAACATATAGGATACTTTTATCCCGATAATCCCGAAATTTTTGTTACGTTAAATACTACGCGGATGAAGTCGGCGGGCACAGCTAGCTAGCCATATAGCAAGAGTAGCAATTGCTAAGGGCCCCGCGCGAAAGGGGGCCCCGCATATGTTAGTTTCTTATCAAAATTATTTTATACTAGCTGTGCCCACCGACTTCGTCCGCGTAGTATTTAACTTAACAAATATTTCGGGATTATCGTGATGAAAAGTATCCTATGTGTTAATCCCGGTTATAAACTATCTGTGTTCCAAATTTCATCCAAATCCGTTCAGTAGTTTTTGCGTGAAAGAGTAACAAACATACATCCACACTCACAAACTTTCGCATTTATAATATTAGTAGGATTGCTAGAAAATCTCATCTCTGGCTTTTTGTACTTGTCCAGAGCCTAACAGCGCCTATAGTAATTTACTAAATTCCCACAAAATTGTAACTTATCGATGGCAAATAAACGTATAGACTATTGATTTGCTTTTTACCACTTTATACTTAAGAACCCATAGTAGATCAAGGGCTCTTTGAAATAATTTGCTACGGGCCCCGCGCTTGCTTAATCCGGTACTGCCTATGGTATTGCAAGCATCTGTAGGCTATTTACTAAATATACTAGGTGAAACAAAATGGGTATACTATTTTTTTTGCAACTTCACTTTGTAAATCTAAAACTATCGCCTTTGTGGGACAGTTGAGGTATTAAAACTTTTGTAGACTTGTGAAATCTGTCAACAGCTGTATCCCTATAACACCTTTTGTTTTTCAAGTTTCCTCCAAAGCTTACAATGTTTTAGTATTACAAAGTTAAGTTGTGGAAAAAAAATATAACCCGTTTCGTTTCAACCTGTAGAATGTATCTTAAGTAATATTTAACAAAAGAATATGACCTCTTTCGACGTTTAGGGTGGTACCTCAAAAAAAGTAATATTGCTACATTTTATAGTTTTTCAAGTGCGATCTAATCTTAAGGTATAGCTGTATCAAATTTCATTAATAGTTTCTGCTAGAAACTGTAGAAGTTATGCCCTTGTGTATGGCTGGGACGGACGGACGAACGCACAGACTGGCTGATGATATAAGGGTTCCTCGTAGGGACTACGGAACCCTAAAAAGGGATAAGAATACACAATGCTTGCAGCCGTTTACAATGTCTGTATTAATCATCTTTTACGACACTTAGGAAGAGATTAAATCGAGATATCAGTTTTGGCCGCGCGCGCAGCACTCAACATATCAAGAATTCATCATAAGACCACCGCGATATTTTTTTATTCATGGATAAAAACATCCATGCCTGTAACTCGACAACTGATCGAAACTACCAATTTGGTAGAAAAAATATGGACATGGCAACACGGCGAAGTAAAGCGCGCGGAATTAGCGCCAACTAATTGCATCATGCAACACTGGCTGCGTTAAAAAAAATGTTAAGCGATACTTGATTATGTTACAATGGTTCCGTAGAACATAAATTCTCACATCATGTTTTTGATGGTCATAATAATAAATAATATTTTTATTAAAATAAGTAATAAAATGTTTAATGTGGATATATATCTATTAAGTTAATATGAAACGACGTGAGAAACCTCAAAATCAATTAAATTTACTATTACATTTAGAATAAAATAAATCTCAAGTGAAGATAGCTTTAAAATATAGAAAATATAGGAATTTACGACATTTGGTATCATATCTAGTTCATGGTACATACGACTACTTACTTATTTTACAAGTTTACGACAGTTGCTAAGTTTTGAACCATACAATATATGTAGGTAATATGCTTATTTCTCAGTGTGACTGGCGATATCAGTCTTTATTATAATAGAGACGTATAATTCTATCATAATTAATCTTATCCTATTATATCCTACTAATATTATAAATGTGAAAGTTTGTGAGTGTGGATGTATGTTTGTTACTCTTTTACGCAAAAATCACTGAACGGATTTGGATTAAATTTGGAACACAGATAGTTTATAACCTGGAATAACACATAGAATACTTCACTTAAGCCTACGCGGACGAAGTCTCGGGCAGACACTAGTATAATAATAGTTTAAAGTAAGTAAACGCCATATCGATGTGTACTTACTAGTATTTCAATGCAAAATTATCCAAACAATATTTTTTATGGCGGTAGGTATAATTACTTTATAAAACAAAGATCATAGTTAAGATGATACACCATCATGTAAGCTTCAATAAAATAAAAGCCTGGTATCTTAAGAAAATACATAGATATTTTAAATGATTGAGAATGGAATCGAGGTGCTAGACTTTCTCTGTTAACCACCACAAAGAAGTTAAAAAAATCTCATCATTCCCGCATCGTCGGCCACAATTACACTGGATTAACATAGGAAATTATAGAGTAATGAGCCTGAACACTTGCTGTATAATTTATCGTACTTTAATGATCCGTTATAAGGTCGCTTTTTGTATGGCACGTAGATATTTAGATTGACTCGTTGGTCTTGAATCAATAGTTATGCAGTAATTACCTGGTTTTATGGGAATATAGAGTGAAGAAACTCCGAATAAGATCAATAGACTAGAGTTTTTTTATATTTGTTTTTAGATTCTTGGATTGGAGGTTGTTACTTAAATTGTTAGTTATGGCAACACTCGTAGCTCTTACTTTTTTTTGGAGAAGGGTTATTTTCTCTTTTGATATTCAAAAAAGGAACTTTGTTCAAAAATGGCCGCACATTATTATTTTTAACAATAAAAAAGTTACCGTAATAATTGTCCAATTAATGAAGAATCATTAATTGGACATACAGAAATATTAAAGATGAAACTTGTTGCAGTTTGTTCATAAATGATAGGTATACCCACTCTTTTCATTGTTTATCTATAGTCAGATAGGTTAAGAGCCTAGGAATACCTAGGAATACTTATTATGATTGAGGTTAGGTCTTTCAATTATTCGCTCGCATTAAAACTACTTTGTAATTGATATTATTATTTACTTGAAACTGGTTGTGGACATATGCAAATGTCCGAAATACTTACCTAATAATTTATGTAAATATACAGAAGCTAATATGTGAATGCTTAGTGAATAAATAACAGACTATAAGGAACTATATTTTCAGAGTTACGGGTCTTTTAATATTGGTCTCAACTTTCGTGTTGTGGAATAAAACACATGCAATGGCCTTAGCTTTAAACTGCATTTAAGAGTTAAACTAAACCACAAATCAATAAAGTTTCTAAAAATTTTGCGTAATAATTCTAAAGAACGAGTTTTTTAATTGGCAGTGTTTTTTTTTTAAATCTAATTTCGATAAAATTTCATACTAATATCAATTATTAACCTGATACTCACCCAAATCCCTTAGCATTAGTTCGGTATTATTAAAAAAAATGCGACAAATTCATAAAAAATAACTGTTAAAAAGTTTATTTACCATTGAGGTTTATAATCCAATATCGTTTTATTTCTCTCCGAGCCACGATGACGTACGGCCGGACAGGTTATGCACGATACAAGTAATTTTATATTATTAACTAAATTACACGCTGGCCTGTTCGTACCTCCGTATACACTGGACTATTAAGATAAAATGTTTACCATACATAATTCGATTATTGGACGTCGTGAAAAGACAATTTTTTGAAGGAAATTATCCTCGGTTTTATTTATGATGTCGTTTTATTTTTATTTTTTTTGGTTGATAGGTAATAATCTTTCACGTGTGGCAACATTCGGCCTAAGTGTTCGAAATTCGAAAATTTATTTCCTTGTTCTCGATTACGCGTATTTATTTTTATTGAAATTATTACGTTGACTTAAGTTTTTTTCAACACTAAGTGGAAGCTTGTGTAAGAGAACGGTAATGAGGCGGTTAATATAATTTTTACTGAATTTTAATTTTCTCATAAAGTGTCTCTTTACTTAATTTCGTGACGTTAACCGCCATTTTTATTATGAACCGTAAAAAATATTATTGCAACTTTTTTATAAGGCCAATTTTAAAAGAACACCTTACGATGTGGCCATTTAATGAAATAAATAATGTAAAAATATACTTAGGTTTAATTTTTTTTCATTGTCTTTGCATATTAAGATACTTTCTGTCGCGTAAAAAATATTAAGCATTTTCAGGCATAAAATGGCTCATATCAGTAGGTATATTCAGTACAATGACAACAAATTTTATACCAATAAATGTAAAAGTACAATTTCCACCGTATTCTGGTGCCGAATACGATATAAATCCGTCAGAATGTACCTACGGAAGAAATTGTTCAGGTATCTTCCTGAAGGATTGTAACCACACTTGTAAAGACAAAGTATTACTTGTTTCAATTCACCGAATACTTGGTTTACCACATTGGGTTCATCTGAATGACCACCAACTTAGACCAGCTTGGCGGAACTGGGTTCCCTTGAGGCGACTGACCCCCTGGGCGAAAAAAAAGGTATTTATGTAGGTAGGGTAGATCACGTGGGTGCTATCCAACACGGTGGACAGACCTCATTTAATCCGTGACACACTCAACCGTGAACGACTGTTCTCACTTAGCCAAACATAGACCCACATGGCGACATATCGTACGAGCAGCGGCGGCACAAGAACCGACCGAAACATGACCACGACCGCTCTGACAAGAGTGCTACGACTTAGAAGAAGAAGAAGAAGAGGTAGGGTTAAAAAATCTAAAATAAACCAAAGTGTCTGTGTAACAAAATTGACTCATCCCTCCCTCCATGAAATCCATATCCATTTGTTCATTTTTTATTCGCTCCGCGCTACAAATATTTGTCCCTAGTATCACGCATGCGCGAGTCTCCCCTAGCCCCCTGGGGGCGGAGCCCTGGGGCGCCGTTAGCGCGAGCCCCGGCGGGGGGCGCAGCTCCACGGATGCGCGTCAAATTCTTATGGTCAATGACGAGCTTATATAACGGTCTTATAATTGAGTTACAGGGTGTGGGTTTGATTGAGTGAGTTAATAATTCCAAGTCATACGATGCATGTATCGTCAAAACGGCTGAACCGATTTCGATTAAACGCACATACAAACCATCTTAGGAATACCTATCAGTTATCGGACATATGAAACCATGTTCAAATCGGTCCGTCCGTTTGGGTGCTACGATGTCACAAATAGACGGATAGACAAAAGGGTGATGACTCGTCCTATTTATAAGACTTACTTTTAAAACAGAATAACTATAGTAGGTAAGTTTTTTTATTGGGACTAGTCCCGCCTCATACTCCCAACACTGTTACTCCTGTAAGCCAGGATCGGCAGCGATGTCCAATGATGACGTCGAGGTTTGAGCCTCGACAACTCCCGGAGAAATCCTAAATTGTCTTGAATCCCGCACGGATTTAATCAATAGAAAGAATAGGAGTTGGATCCACTTCACTCCGTTGCAAAGCGGGAGACAGAAATAAATATTAGTACTATTTATCTATATTCTATATAAACAAAAATGAATCTCTATTTCCCTGGTCATCGCATCACGCGTGAACGGATGGATCGATTTCGCTAATTCTTTTTTTGTTGTATTTATTATTGTCCGGAGAAGGTTCTTATGAAAGAAAAAAAGAAAGTTGAGCGGAACAATTCCAATTCAGTATGCAAAGTTAAGTCAGGACAACGTCTGTCGAGTCAGCTAGTATTATATAAAAGTTAACACAAAACTAATAGCTTAACATTACATATTATCAGGCATAACTAAACGCAATCTCGAACTAGTTCATTACAAACAGAGATACCATCGCGCAACTAAACGCGAGAGCCGATGGTCCAACCGGAAGTGGAAAAGCGCCCCGTTCACCACGCTTCCGGCCGCCATTAGAGCGCACCGAAGTAATGAAGTAGGAATTGTTTTAATTTGATTGCTGTATTTATTAGCGGACAGACGAGGAATTTAACGTTTTTGTAGGGAATAAAAGTATTTTCGTTTGGTGGTGTGGCGATTATTAACTTTTTGTGATTGGTGGTCCTTATCGACGCTAAATTGTATCATTATTGTTAATATAAAGGTAGGAGGTGTTTCAAGCTTGAACGCTTAGACGTAGATTTGTAAAATGGATCCACACACTTCTTCAAACTGAAACCAACCTAGAAACAATAAAACAAGGGTTGGTTTTGGACTGCAACAGTGTATTCGAGTATTGCTTCAATTATTCACTATTAAGTTGATGATGATGAGATTGAATTTCAATAACTCAAAGTCAAAAAACCCCAATGCGCGTAACTTGAAAACGGCTTTTCCGATTTTCATTAAACAAAGCTGTGAACAATTTCAGAATAACAAGCTTTCCAACTAAATAAACCTACATTAAAATCGGTCCATCCGTTTAGGAGCCACAGGGGATGAAACTTGCACCGCTTCCGATGCGTTGGGTGTTAATAATCTCTTCAGGAAATAAAATCTATATAAATTGACAGCTAAAAATGTGTCTGTGAACACGGCGGCGCCCCAGCCAAGTTCCTTATTAACGAAATCATTAACGGACGGGTCCAGTTCGTTGACACCGTTCAAAGCCTTATACGACGCTGTAACGTAAATAAAAAAATCCGCTACAATTACCACTTTACGACCGGATACACGAAACGCGACCAACACCGAAACGGTTAAGAAACAGGGTTGCCACAAAAAAATTTGCTAAAAACTTCATGCTTAATTAAAACGCAATACGCACTAGTGCACATTTCATGCTAAAATGAATTTAAAAACGCTGAAAAATTTGAGCATAATTCATTAAAATATCGACGGAAAATTCCAACTCTGGCGGTCCAGAATCACGAGTTGAATCCATGGTATCAGTTTGCGTTACAATGCCCCTTACAACCTTTATTTTTTTTTTAATAGACGGGTCGACGACTAGCGTTGTACGAGAGATAGAGAAAGGTTTTGACAACCCTAGTGACTAGCAATAAAGCTCTACAGCTAAATCGTAACATAGTTGTATAAACGCGCCGGTAATAGCCGATATCCGACTTCAAGTCGCGGGAGGAAAACCGGACTCAAACAAACGATGGTGCCGTTTCATTATGACGTATCGGTTGGTACATCACTATACAGATTGTCGAAGTCACTATGGGGCATCAAATAACTTTATTTATATTTATATGGTTTTTAATTTTTGTATTGTATTGTTATCAAATGTTTGTAATGCTATTTGTTACTTGACGCTGGCGAAATACGTATTAACTTGGGTGGGCCATATTTTTGAAGAAAGAAGAAGTCATTATGGCTGTCAGAAGTCTTTAAATGTCACAATTAGGCTGAGGTTACACTTTCAATATTGCATCAGTTAAATCTGATAGACAAAACACGAGAGATATTTTATTTACTAAAAAAGCTGATATTTCCAAAAAATTATATCATGTAAAAAAAACAAGTCCGCTGAGTTTCTTGACGGATCTTCTCAGTCGAGGTCTCGTACTAATCCGGATGCAGAGCTAAGGAAAATATGTAAAAATAACAATTTCTAAGTGGCCCTCGTTAGGTTAGGCCTAAACCAAACAAACAATGTTCTGGCCTGACAGTCCTGTAAGACCTGTAGTCCAGTCCATCAGTATACCATCAGGCTTATCGTGATCACGGTCACGGATTGAATTGATCGAATACTGAACATGTTATGTGGTCATTCACACGGTTAACCGGGCACCGATTATTTTACTCTATCCAAATGTCAAAAACGGCCATTATAATGTCAAAAATGTAGAGACAGACCGGTGTTGGCTTCTTCGTCACCGCTTTCTACTATAAATAATAAATATCCCCAGACTGACAAACCAACTGTATGGTCCCAAACTAGGCAACGCTTGTACTATGGGACTGGGGGCGATCCCAGTGACACCCAGCCCTGGGTAAATTACGAAAAGGCCATTTCCGAAATTTGCCCGGGCGGGAATCGAACCCGCAACCACCATGTGCAGTGAGCAGAGCGGCCTACGCTCGAACCACTGCGCCATGCGGTCGTCAAATGTATGTAGTTCGGTTTTGGAGGGCAGACAGATCCTCACGGTGTGATTTATAATAAATCATAAGGTAGGCAGTTGCCTCATTTATCATTAAGCCAGCTCAAACCGCCCAACGTTAAACAAAGAGGACCATTTACCAACATTGTTTAACGAAAACCAGTTCGGTACAAAGAGCTTTTACGACCGCTCGGAGATATATCTGTCTCTCTTGTTCCCACCGATATAATTTGCATAGGGTTGACGCGTAATTTAAAACATAGTGCTCCTATTAATTCGTGAAAAATTATGTTGGACCAGATAGTTCAGATATGACTATATGCTTCTGTTAGTGCAACGGAGGGCACATTAAGCTGTCCCAGCTATCACAGTCGTTAAGCCATGTCGTAATGCCGTTTGGCGTAGTTGTTCACCGCGCGCCGGGTGGTTTTGCGTTCAATTTCCGCCGGGGCAAATTTCATTCATAATTTTCCCAGGTCTGGGTGTCACTGGGATCGCCTCCAGTCCATTGTACGGTTCCCATAGTGCAAGCATTGCTTAGTTTGGGACCGTCCAGTCGGTTTGTTAGTTTTCTTCCCGCCAGAACTTCCATCACTGTTACTCCTGTAACCCAGGATCGACAATGGTGACTAATTGACGTGGAAGATTAGCGATATAATGTTATATAAATATTAACTACTTTATAGATTTCCATTTTCAAAGTAATAATTCAAATTCTGAAGTACCCTCCACTTAATGTGGAACAATGAACGCCATTTTGGCCCCAACATCAAATTAAACATCGCCCGCCAGCCCTGCACAGTAGCGACAACCTAACAACCCCAATTTGTCACATAATGTCCCTTTCTGATCTGCCGTCCCTCTCCCACGCTACACCCGTCTCCCTCGCACGCTAATAGCTCGACAATAAAGTAATACAGATCCGTTTAAATTTTCGACCAAATTCGCGAGCAACCCTTAATGGCGTATCTCCCCTACGTATATTCATCCCCCTCTAACTCGATTATCTATCTCAGTCGCTAATCCCTGGGGGAGAGGTATAATCGCGTACATAAGTACTTAATCGCATTTCGGGGCACGAAAATGATACCCCTATTTATTTAGTACCAGATCCCTTTTCGTATTAAAACGATTGTTTGCGCAGCTCAATGACTTTTATTTAACGACCAGACACGTTTGAGCTCTTTTGTGAGTGTAACGCGGTTTTATGGACGCTCATTTTACGCTAGTTTTTGTGTAATGCCAGATGCGACTTCGAATTAGAGTTTATTGTTGTGTTGTGTGAAGTGGGAGTACATTAAATTTGCATCAAAATGCGATCATTGTTTGATGGCGCAAGTTTGTTTGACGCTAGAGTTTTTGTTGGCGATTGTACCTACATGTTTGAGGGAAATTAATTATTTTTATAATTAATTCAAAATTAGCAGTTTGGAATTATACATTTGGATAATGTATTCGAAAAAATATCTTTACAATTATGTTTTATAATGATTAGCATTTTACAACTGTTATGAGAACATATTATACCTACTTTTAATAAGTTTTGTAACAGAAAGATGAGTATCTTCAGTGTTTACATGAAGATAAGCATATCAATTTCTTGAGCGAAGATAACCTAAAAAAAGAAACATTATGAAAATGATAACCTAACATTTAAATTTTAAATCACTGTTGCTGCAAAACAACAATTTAATTCTAACTATTATTAATCCTCCAACTCTACATGATGGCCCATCAAAAATTTTCGTTATCAACCCTTCTGCGGGTCCCCCAGGCCCATTTGCCTGTTACGGTCGCTCCGGTCCATTCATCACGTGGTATATGGAGCCCAACACTCCATGGGGCTCGCGAAATTGTCTATGTAACGCTAGATGATACATCGTTAGCCTGTGCCTTAGGGACATGTATCATGGTAGCTCAGCGGTAATGGCCCCGGCTTGCGTTCCGAAAGTCGCGGGTTCCGATCCCGGCAGCGGTTGTATACCAATTTATTTCTATCATGAAAAAATCCATGGGCGCATACCGCGTTTCTGCAACAAGGCGTAGTTAGTAAACACCTGGATTGGTGATTGTTTTTATATTACAACTAGCTGTGCCCGAGACTTCGTCCGCGTGGAATTTAATTGACAAAGTTTCATACAAACTTTCATCCCCTATTTTATCCCCATGGGGGTAGAATTAATCAAAATCCTTTGTTAGCGGATGCCTACGTCATAACATCTACCTGCATGCCAAATTTCAGCCCGATCCGTCCAGTGGTTTGGGCTGTGCGTTGATAGATCACTATGTCAGTCAGTCAGTCATTCACTTTTGAGATATATATATTTAGAAGTTAGCAAACGGGTGTGCCATCCGCCTGATGTTAAGCAGTTACCGTAGCCTATAGATGGTTGTAATACCATTGCATTGCTCGCAAGTTGTTGAACTTAAGGGGAATAAGTTAAAGGGAGGAGTTTGGGATTCCGGTTCTCTCATTAATCATTCGTAGCGCAGCTATTATAAGTCTCTTACGCTTTGCTTGCAGCATCTATACATCTATACATCTATACAAATAAATAAAATTGGAGTGTCTGTTTGTAATATCAAAATAACACCTTTTCACTAAATGCATATGAAAGTACATACGATACCTATAGCAAAAACGCGAATTAAAAAATTTTTGTCTGTCTGTCTGTCTGTCTGTCTGTCTGTGTGTTTGTTCCGGGTAATCTCCGAAACGGCTGGACCGATTTCGACGGGACTTTCACTGGCAGATAGCTGATCTTATAGCGGGTAACTTAGGCTACTTTGATTACAGAAAAACAATTAGGGTTCCGCGTAAAAAAATAAAAACACTTGAAATCAAAGAGTATCTCCGAAACGGCTGGACCGATTTTGACGAGACTTTCACTGTTAGATAGCTGATATTATAAGCAGTAACTGAGGCTACTTTTATTTTAGAAAAACAAAATTAAGAAAATGGGTCCTGTCGCGCGGGCTCAGAACGCGGGACCGGGCTTTATTGTTAAGTTAAATTCCACGCGGGCGAAGTCGCGGGCTCAGCTAGTTTCTAATATAGCGCACGTTAAGCCGTCGGTCCGAGCTGTCACAGTCGCTAAGCCAACTCCACAACAGAGTTGATCATACAATAAAAAGATAAAGTTGGCGATCATCTGAGTTATGTCTGCGTTTTTATTACCTAATAGGGTTTGTTAAACAGGGAAGGCCTATTTTTAGAGCTTATAAGAGTTCTAAGCTCTACTGAAGGCAGTGTCGGTAAATGTACATTTCTATACGTTTAATTTTGGGCAGAGGTTGCAACTTGGTCACATATATTTTTTGTCACACTTAAAAAATGTGAACGTCATAATTTGGTCAGAAGTCAGAAGTTAACAGCTTCTTGTGTATATTTTCATAAGCTTTAATATGCTTAACATAGAAGAACAGTAGATCAATAGGTTTGTTTTAAATATTATTTGCTATGACAAATTTTCACTTAAGTATTAGAATGTCAAATGTGAGCGGTAATTACATGCACCTAGGTAGCTATTATGTCAAATACATGATCACACAAGTGAATATACAGGTACCCCATAATAGACAAGAGGAACTCTATAGGAACACTAAAGGAACGTTCGAAAGACTAAAACTGTCACTAATAAACGCATCTTTGTATCCATTTTGTCAGAGCTTTGTTACATTACTTTGAGTGTTTGAGAGGTTTCACACCACAAAACCTGTGTTTTGTAGCAATAAATCATATTTTGTTCAATAATACATACAAATTAAGCAGTCTTTTGTGATGGTAGACCAGTGACAGACGGCCCGGTGCGGCCTGGACGGTGATAAAATTGCAATATTTGCCCCGTATAGTTGCCCAGTTCTCAAGGCAATTTCAGCAACGCCATTTTCAGCTTGAAGTCAGTCACAAAGTCGGTCAACGCGTGCATAAAATTTAATAACGTAACACATCTATTGTCAGCTAAATTAAGAGTGCATTAAGCTTTCATAGGTGTGTGTATTGCGCAAGTAATTATCTTTCAAACAATACAAATTGAACCATAAAGTTTGATTGTTAGCGTCTACAATCACTTGTTACTTTGTGTCACATCATAGATACCTCCGTACTCTGTGTTTATCTGCATTCGAAGAATATTCGCCCGTATGGACAATGATTTTCATGCCTAACAGCGAGTATGAAATACATTAAAAATAGCTGAGAGATATTGGAATATTTATTACGATTTATACAAAAGGAAAAAAAATGTTTATATACACCACGGGTATTTTAAATGTGTTTTTTTCTCTTGTTACATTTTAATTTATTATGTAGATTAGGTATATATTTCTACGAAACAGGAACGTACCCGCCTGAAGTTTTAAATGTTTATAACTTTGTTGCTTTTGGGCTCAAATGAAATGTTATTCTTTTCATCTGTGATTTTTGCAGGGTTTTGGAGATTAAATGGGTCATAGTTATATAGCGTCGTATTTAACTTTATTGCATATAAAACCCCAAAACGTAGATGGAAGATAAAAGCATACAATCTGATTCGCCTTGTTTCTATCACTATTAACTAGCCATCCTGCCGAAAGGCTTATTAATACGTGAAGCTAAACAGTCATCCCTCCTATCTTATTTATTTATTTTGAAGGAATCCCAACTGGGTACATAATACCATATTGCAAATATATACCTATACAAACCAAATAAACATTCTAAAAGTTACCCTAATGACAGGGAACCAAAGCATCGGCTAAAACATCTACATTCTTGCTTCATTTTGAATATATTGGAATCTAAACATCGTGATCTGGTAGATTTTTATTCACTTGTACCAATGCATACATTTTACAACTACACTTAGCGTAATTATCTGTAATAACTTGTCATCACCATAACTTGGAATAGCACAATGGTTTCGCGTTTTACGAGTTAGCATATGTTTAACTGATGGCCGGTTACCAGTTACTGGTTTGCCATGATTCTGAATAGGTTTTGTGTGGATAGGTATGAGTAGTTTTGTTTTGAGTTCTATCTACATAGAATTGAATCTCTTTATATCTATCTGGATTGTTTGATTTTGTCACATTTTTTATGTTATATTTCTATACTACTAGCTGTGAGTTCTTTTGTTTTTAATCACTCCATAGCAACCATTTCGTGGGATAGAAAGTTGTAACTGTAGTATTGGTAGAGAATTTGAGCTATAATCAAAATATATTTCAGTTATTTCAAATAGATTCCAGTTATGAACAATAAGATGCATTTTAGAACAATTTTTATTACGATTAACATGTTAGTTAGAAGATGAGTGACATAGTCTATTTACAATATAATTAGACTAAAATCAACGCAACGGGGTTCTTTATTATAAAAGTTTATGAACATTGGTGCAAAGGCAATGAACTTAAAATATATAATGATCCTTCCCAAACATTCCTCCCGTATCCGCACTTCTCCGTCACGCACCATTAAGCAAAACGTAAAGGGTGGCCACGGAAGCTGCTTGATTGATATTTGATGTCGATATATGGACCGGTAATGTACCGTGCATGTCGGGAAGGGAGACACCCCTTGGTAGGAGGCGATATGGGAGATCATTAAAAGTTAAAGTTGATAGAGTGCTTGAAAATTTAAGTACTATGTCGATAATCGATAGGTAATAGGATCTAACCACGGGGAAAATTGCGCTGAATATCTTGATATTCAATGTAACTTATTTCTGGTTAAAACCGTCTGAAAATCAGGAAAAATGTTCGAATATTCATTATTCTCCGCATCTTTCGGCTCATGTGTGTCACAGCCATAAGGAAAATGTATCAAACAGTATATTAATGATTTATAGTAAGCTTCAACATTATTTTCTTTACACAGTTTTATGGTATCGAACTTACAAATGAATGAATTATTTGAAAATGCGTTACAAATTATAATGTCATCCAAGTAGTAATTTACGAAACTTTAAAATTATTCAAAAAAATACATAGAGATAGTATGTGACTGTTATGTCGGGGCCCTTTTCGTTCCATTTAGTACCCATATCGTGCAATATTACAGGAACCGTAAATTGTGGGTACATAAAATAAGTATATTTCTATTTACCGTTATCAGCCAGAAAGCTGCGTGTACTTTATAACTTGTATGAAATGTAAGGAGTCATAAAATATGTATGATTGCATACAATTTCACGGCGATGCATTATAACTAACACGCTGATTTACTGTTTTTATCGCCATATTGGCTTTATAATGGAATTTTGATAACTTATTGCTTTTGCCAATAAAAATTATGGCCTACCATGATTTCATGTAAGTAGTTAATTTTTTGATGAATTGTTGTGCAGTTAAACGAAATATGTTTTGAAATTGCATACCTTGATCATTATAAGAAACGTTTGAACGTTTTTACATAAAAATAACTTTAACTATAGCTCATTTTGCCTCTTAGTTAATTTGAATTGAGGAGCTTTTGACACAGAGCAGTAATATCGACACCAAACCTAATAGAAAAGTTTATTTTATTTTTAATTGTAGCCATTGAGCCTGGATTTCAATCAATCTTGATTTGATTGCTCGAGTTTACACTACTAACAGTCAAAACTTTAGATTAATTTCGAAATTCGAAGCTCAAATATGACAATGACGAAGAATATTGAAGATTATCATTATTCAGTTTTATTTATGTGAAATCAATTTTAGATATTCTCTCTCTGCCAAAATGTCGTCCGTTAAATAAAGTCAAACCCTGTTCGCTTTACAATACCAGTATGTGCTCCGAATATCGTGAATACATTTTGCGAGCCATTAACCGCGTGACAAATCGTCTAGCAAAATGGCGGCGCCCGTTTTTTGGCGGGAAATCTGTCCTGTGTTGCCGCTCAGAAAAAATCGACAGACATTTTTCTTTCAACACAATGTGATGTATGATCCGAGGGTTATTCACTGAATAGTTTTTTTATTGCTTAGTTCCGTTAATCCTTTATAGTTGTGATTGGACCGTGAAATTATTATTACAAAGGATATATAATTTATGAAAATGGTTGCCTTATGTAGCCGACAGATAGCAGTTCATATAAGGGCTTCGAAGTTTAATACCCATCATTTAATTTTATACCAATATTCAACCCAACCCCTTAGTATATTTCTGACTTTTGAAATTCAAATAATAATAATAGCCATTTCTTTTGCCTCCAGGTTAAAGTTTGGTTCCAAAACAGAAGAACGAAACATAAACGGATGCAGCAAGAAGAAGAAGCCAAGACTGGTGTTAAATCTGGCTCCTCTGGCATGAAGCCGGATGACGGTCAGCACAACAACTCCTACGAAGAAGAAGATGAAGAACTTATCGATATGGACATGGACGACCTAAGTGAAAGTGAAAATGAAACGTAAAAACAGATTCAAGTGATAACACGTGTAAATATTAATATAATTTTAGTATGTAGGCATAGTTTTATTTATTTATGATCATTTTTTTTTATATTTTATCACTGGCAATGTAGGTTCGTCGAGTATTTTTGTTTTGACAGTATCGGTGACTCCATTATTTTTTTATTGTATTGCTATTCTAAATTTGGATAATTTATTGTAAAATAATGATATTAATGTGAGAAGTTAAGGAACCTAAGTAAGTTGAATGTCGCAACGCAACCCAATCCGCAAGTTATAATTAAATACTATTTGATTAAACTTTGTTTATCGGTACTCAATACGATCAATCTTCGAAAAGTGGGCGTGAGGCCGCAGTTGTTCGCAATAATTTATATCAATTCCAAAACCATTAAAACGGGTCGCGTCATTAAATCAACAGCATAAACGTTCCAAAATGGCGTCCGGACTCTTGTTAGCGTCACGGTTTATTAGATAACAAAATTGAGCGTATTATAATAGTATTTTTGGGTTTAAATTAATTAAAAATGGCCATTTTTGATGTTCACCCAGTGATGTGGGTATAATTAGACATTTTAGATTTGAAATGTTGATAGGCAGGGCCTGTGGTTTCTCAACGAGGGCTGTCAACGGTAGACAGAGACAGGTATACATAATATTTTGGCTATAGAGCGAGATAGCTGTATAATAGAGATGGGAGCGATTATAGGCGCGTTCGCGGGGCCCTATTATTAAGAGATGCGTTCAAAAACGTATCATGGTCTCGAATCGCGTTTAGTAATTGCTCGCGACGTAACCAAATTGTTTTTAAAGCATTGACGATTGTTCTCAACGGCTATTTGTCTACGCGCGTTCGGAATTCAAAAGATATAGATCTTTGGGCTTTGTTGATGGCCTGCTTGACGCGTTAGTTAACTGTTTGTTGATGGCCAGTGTTTTAATGTCATGATCCGATCTGATAGTGTGATATGTTACTGAGAATTATTATCGATTTAAATGGTCGTTAGTCGATTTCGTCGGTAACGAACTGGATGTAGGTATTAAATATTTTTTGGAATTGTAAAAGCTGAAAATCGTTATTGGGTCTCTATCAAACACCGGTTCGAAGGTTGTTGGTTTTATTGAAGGAAGACAGTAGATGGCAGAGTGGCCATTTTAAACATTTGGAAGTAAATTTAGGGGCAACGGTAACTAATTGCCTACGTAGCGAATACTGCGACTCAAATTTGAGTGTTGCTTAGTTTTGTTATAATCATTATACAAAAGGTGACATCGAACTCAAACTGCAAAATGAGACTTAATATATTTGAGTAGAGTTTGAATTTTCGGCTATAGCTCTACTTTTGAGAGGTAATTACCCAAATAGTTATTATCATTACACTACAGTACAATATTATATTCGGTTTGTTTACTGTGTTCTTCAACTAGTGAGAGCCTTTAAACCCAAGTTTAAAGGGCGATTATAAGGCTAATTTGTATTTTCCTTTCCGTCTTTTGTTCGTGTGATTTACGATTACGAGTATCGAGTTCTCGCCGAATCGATTTACCGAGTGCATCGATTTGAGAAACAAAACGCATTTTGTTTTTTATTTTTTTTCCATTTCGCGTGTGGTTTATGCCTTGTTGTTGATACATTGCACTTTTCATTGTAAGAAATTGATATTAAAATCTTTATATGTTTTTGGTACAAAATAGAAACAATCAGGTATAACGAAAACGGTTCATGGTACTCAATCAATGCCTAAATAAATTACTTAAGTTCGCCAACAATTCCTAGATTATTTCTTCCATAAAAAAAAACAATATACGTTCGTTTCCACGGCGTCCGGTAATTTGAAATCTAGATTCCATTTTCAGCTCAATTAACTCTTAGTCGATTTTAATTATCGGTTTTTATTCATTAAGTGTTTGCGATTAGCGGGCATGTCGATATTTAACGATCTATTCTCTCCGTTTGAAAGTTGATTTTTAATTACCATTAACGTGGTAAGGTTGGCAGAACTGAATTTTAATGCGAAAATGTAGCATTTTGCATACTGCGACAGGTACAGGCGGCAGACAGAGACAGACATGTAGGGAAGACAGGGATGGATTTAGAGTCAGAACGCGGAAATCCGTGAACAGTGTCACCAATTAATCTAACTCTACTGATGACGGTGTGGCCATTGTCTTTAAGACTGTCCTAAAATTGCATCTGTTTATTATTTCATTAGTTCATTAAGACTCCAAAACAGTCATGTTAGCAAGACTTAATGAGTAATATAAACTGGTAGTGTCACTGTTGCCAGGCAACACCTGTCGACGCCTGGCTTTGTCGCAGTGTGCAGAATGGTACAATTATAAGCTTACATTTTGGGTCTTCAACTGTTTTTGGTAGGGTCTATAAATGCCTACATGCGTTCATGGTATCTGTATTGACAACTTTAATATAAATGTTACCTACCCCAGGAAATATTATTTTAATTTATTGATACACCAATCCCTCTAACTGCCCACGCCTGCTGGTCCAAAGTTATCGTCACTCCACTATCTTTACGTATATCTACTCAAATTTAACAAGTATTTAATTTTAAATTGTTGTACAAAAATGTCAAGCAGTTAACTAGCTCAGTGGTTAGAAGCCTTCATTTCTATTCCTATCTTAGACATCAGACTAACGGCGTGAGCCCACTCTTAGCACAAGTATTTAGCTAAGTTAACACATTTAGCTTAGCTAACGGGGCTAGTTGTAATATGGCAACCTTATGTTGCTAAAATGTATCTTTCCTTACCACTCGTAATGTTAACATTGTCTTTTTAATGTTTAATTTTTAAATAACTATCTAGAGTTTACTAGATCCTCACAAAAATCTACTTTTTTATTGGTAGCTTTCCCGCCCCACACTTCCACCTTACTCCTGTAATCCACGATCGACACTGGTGTCCAATGATGTCGAGGTTTGACCCTCGACGAGTCCCGGGGAAAAGCAAAACTGATGAATCGAAATAAAGAATAGGAGGAGTTGGAAGACAATTATGCATTACCCTTCGTTGCAAAGCAAAAACAACTATAGGCTGACTAAATTTAGAAAATTGGGTTCAAAATTTAAATGTAAATATAGCAACTATAAAGTGTTTAAATACTTTAGAATGAAGCATTATAATATACTAGCGGCCCGCCCCGGCTTCGCACGGGTACATTGCGGCTACATTATTCGAGTTTCAGTAAGGATCCCTCATTTTTTTGAAAATATATTATAGCCTATGTCACCCGTGGATAGTGTAGCTTCCCAACAGTGAAAGAATTTTTCAAATCGGTTCAGTAGTTTCGGAGCCTATTCATTACAATCAAACAAACAAAGTTTTCCTCTTTATAATATTAGTATGACAAAAGACACGGCTACATAGTTTACCAAATATACGACAGGTAAGGAAAAATAAAGATTAGGAAAAACGTTTTCTACTGTCAGTCGGTACTGAGAGTTGAGACCATTATTAATTACAATTCCATTGATTGTTTTTAATTCGCCGATTATGTGACATTATATCGTTGAATTGGAGTCACGGGTGTATTGTGATAAGACTCGATAAATCAAATGGAGTTATTGATAATTCAAAACGATTATCGATGGTGTTGTAAAATAAACGAGACATGGATTTTCTTTAAGGAATCGATTTTATAATTTGTTTTAAATACTCCAATACAAATACTGAATTGAATAAACTTTAATGAACGCTAAACTTGTGCTAGGATGTCACGTCAATAGATTAATAGCCAGGTGGGAGATCGAACCCGAAACACGACGTTCACGAGGTCGGCCTTCTAACCACTAGGTTATTGACGATTGGATCGAGTTTCATTTTCTGATAAACAGTAAACTGCATTATTTTTGGTTTATCATTTTTAGATACAGAATGATGCTACAATCAGAAAAGGCGTCGAACTTAGTACACTTCTTTTTTATGTCGTCTCTGGTTATAATTTATTAATAGACATTGGTTTACAATGAGCTCAAAATTGAATAGCAATACAAATCAAACAAAAGCACATAAGTATATTGTTATTGTAATAAGCATTCGCTCAATATATTAGATTATTAAGCCAGTTCCTTTAGGATAAATGTGTTATATTAATAAATCCCTAACAATCACAGTATTACCTAATCCTACACACTTACTATGATGTTATTGAGTAAAATTTGAGCTTTACCTATTTTTTGATATATTTGAGCTTTATATTCGAGAACAATGATTAAAACATATTATATAAAAATAAAATATTATTTTTGAAACAATTTTGTGACCGAATAATTGTAATAATATAAATTCTTAATTTGGTTTTATTGATTTTATTCTGTCATATTCTTAAATATTTGTTTGGATTTTGTTTACATCAGTGTTCTTGGGTGTATGATTCATAATTTTTTATTAGAATTACCTAAATTGATAATCATCCTATTTTCTTATCAACTTGGCAATTATTTTTAATTAATCTTTGATTTATCTTAATTAATGTCAATTAAAGGCGTTAAATGCAATCATAATTGAATTTTTCCAATTCAGTGCGAAATTAAAGTTTATTAATTGAAAAAATATCAACTTTATAAATAGGCAGGCATGTTTTTCGGATAAAATGTACAGTCGTCGAGACATGTGATTACAATAATTTATTTTAAGCAATTTCCATTGTTGGATTTTGCAAAAAGTAACGAGCGATATTGAGTCTGTAACTTTGTAAATGTAACAGCTTTGGAGTTTTCTATATTCGACTACAATACGTAAACTTTTCAAGCACAAGTATACCTACATCGCTTTAATTCCTTGCAAATAAGCATTATATCGTTCAAGATACAATGGACATGAAAAAGTTTCGAGAAAAATATTCTTTGTCGTAAATTGTTACAAGCAACTCGTGCCCGCCTCGAGCAACAATTTCTGTTAATCAACAATGACTCCTGTTGTCCTGATTATAGGACGCATATTGAGGTGGAGAGTTCGCCCCAAGTGCTTTTGAAAGTACATTATCTGCCATGTTGACAGATGGCGTGACAGGAATGCGGACAGAAATATTATATTGAATATACTTAAGTAGGTATATTAGTATATGGATATAAAATATTGTAAATAAAAACTATTTAATTTATTTCTTCCTTCGTACTTAATAAGGAACTTTATGAGTGTCAGAGCAAATGGAGATATGTGAATTAGCTGCAATAGTGTAAAAACTTTTTTGTTTTGAAAATTATTAATTTATTACGTATGATTTTATTATAATTTGAAATAAGTGTTTTCGGGCAAATGACTTCATGTGAGTGCCAAATAAGAAATGGTTATGTAATGGTATCAATTATTACTTTTCCATACTTTTAGTCCCAAATACACTTAAAAATATACCTACCTAGCGACTGAAAATGTATTGATATTATTTCCATTTGCTGAAAACTCACCAAGTATTGTAAATGTCCCTAAATAAAAATGTTCCTTCTATCGTGGGTTAATATGCCATAGTTACTCTGTAAATAATCTAAATAACAATTTAAATAGGTTAATTGTACATTATGTCTCTTAATTATTTAATTATCTAATAATGAAAATGTAAATATGTGTGTTTAGAGAAGAAAATAATTAATAATTAATTGTACTGAGTGTATATCAGATAGTTAAACAGTTCTCATCGCGATTGTACCGTGGTTCCGTTTTTCATTTCTATGCGCAAGTGTAGTTAGTATCAACAAGTGATATAAAATATATGTTTTTACTCATTGTACTGTTTCGTTATTTATATATAAAAGTCTCTCACACATTATAGCGGATTTCGTTATGGGAACATGAAATGGATTAAATATGCAATTTTCAAGATTGATGGCGTATTATTTTGCGTGGGTTTGTGTAACACTTTTGGGGTAAAGAAGGTGCAGTTTCAGAGAGGTCCGTTTCCCACTATCTCAGATATTTTCATTATGAACTTATACAAATAAAAAATAGGTATAATTATAATTCTGAATTACATAAACCATTATCTAGCATCTATTCAAAACCCACAGTGAAGTTAGCCAATCAACCTCTATTTAATTAAACTTCGGCATTTTTCTACCATAGCTCCCTCCGACCCTGGGTGATATTCCATCCACAAGATTTGGATGCCTGGTATCCTACTAATGTCTCGTCATAGCTGTTATGATATGGTGTGGTTTATGGTATGACTTATGGTTATTACTTGAAAAATAAATGAATAATATTTGACACGTATTTTATTTGAAGAAAATAAGAAATGTAGAAATATTAATAAAACACGCTCCCTCTCGGGAACCAGAGGTGAGTTAAATAATAGTCAGTCATACCATAAACAACACCATATATATAGTATAATATAATATAATAGCGAGCCTTACTTCTGCACACGCGCACGATGTGGACTGGTCTCCCTCCTGGAGTTTTTCCATTGCACTACAACATGGGGCTTTTGCATCTGGTCGTCTTAAGTTACAAACGCCTGGTCGAAGATTACTACTCACAATCAGATGGACCATCTACCAGTGTGCCTATTTAGGCAATAATAAAATTGAAATCAAAATGGGAATTCAATAAAAATCTGTCTAACTAAATTTACTAGCTTTTCTACTTGGTAATTTAACTGCTCACAAAAAGATGATAAAAAATAAATATATAAAATAAAATATCGCCAGACAGACACACCAACTGTACGGTCCCAAACTAAGCAAAGCTTGTACTATGGGTACCGTACAATGTACTGGGGGCGATCCCAGTGACACCCAGACCAGGGTAAATTACGAAAAGGCCATTTCCGAAATTTGCCCCGGCGGGAATCGAACCCGCGACCACCATGTGCAGTAAGTCGAGCGGCCTACGCTCGAACCACTGCGCCAAGCGGTCGTCATGATATATAACGACCAGCTTAATAAAGGTGGGTAACCTAGATAATGTCAAAAACTTACCTGCACAGACGATGGAGCTTTGTTGTAAACCTGTCAAAAGATTTTATTGTGATTGCATTCTTGTATAATAAGGGACAGCAATAGTACATAGAAATACCAATAGCAAATCAGTTTTGGTATACTTTTACACCGCATAATCAAATATCGACGTTAGACACACCTCACTCTGGCTATTGTTTTACAAATAATTTGCTTCAACTACTAGGTCTTCTTTTTGATTGGCAACAAAAATTGGCGCCGGTTGAACTGAAAACCATGCATCCCATTTACTCGAATGTAAAGATATATGCGTGTATCTATTTTCCGAAGCTGTCAACATTTTAAAACGACCTACTCGTATTAAACAAAAATATCTCTTCTTCTATGTTGTGATTCTTGTAGAGTTTTGTGCGCAGACCGCACTGGTCACTGCACCGGGTGGTTGCGGGTTCAATTCCAGTCGGGGCAAATTTCAAAAATGGCATTTTCACTACTTACCTACTTATATATCCTTTTCTGGGTGCTACTGGAATAACTCATACATTGGTTTATTATACGGTGCTCATAGCACACTTGTTGCTTCGGGATCATAATTGGCGTGCTAGCCTGACGGTATATTTATTTAATACTAGCGGCCCGCCCCGGCTTCGCACGGGTACATTGCGGTTACATTATTAGAGCTTTAGTAAGGATCCCAATTTTTTTTTTAATATATTATAGCCAATGTCACCCGGGGATAGTGTAGCTTCCCGACAGTGAAAGAATTTTTCAAATCGGTTCAGTAGTTTCGGAGCCTATTCATTACAATCAAACAAACAAAGTTTTCCTCTTTATAATATTAGTATTAAGTATTACTAGCGGCCCGCCCCGGCTTCGCACGGGTACATGGCGGTTACATTAGGTATTCGAGTTTTAGTAAGGATCCCTAATTTTTTTGAAAATATATTATAGCCTATGTCACCCGGGGATAGTGTAGCTTCCCAACAGTGAAATAATTTTTCAAATCGGTTCAGTAGTTTTGGAGCCTATTCATTACAATCAAACAAACAAAGATTTCCTCTTTATAATATTAAGTATGATAATTATTATTATATATAAGTATGATGTCACGTGGTCTCAAAAATACTGACAAGCCTCATCGATAAGCTAGTTCAAGGCTTTTGTGGCTGGGTTCCCACGGACGGGCTGTCAACTTTCATGCAGGAATACTACTGGCCGAAGGGAGTGGTGTTCAGGCGCATTTGGGGGAGATTGCAGCCGTCACCTCCCATAGCTTACTTCTTATTTGTATTATTAATATGTATGTTAGTTTATAGGCTTTTATCTATATACGGTTGAATATATATAAAATCAATAAATAGCCGTATCGGTGGTGCACACGATGAGAACGAAACCGTGTCTTTTACACCCTATTTGTCAGACAAATACGACCTCTTTGGTACCCAAATACAGTAAAATGTAAGAAAATATCTGTGACGGATTAACCGTGTGAATTATCGCTTAGTTAGTGTCTAAGAGAGAAGGCAGTCGCTTCGTTTGAACATCAGTAATCAGCCGAAAAGAAGTGGACTGGAAAATGTCCCCAACACAAATCGAGAAGACTCTCGGTATATAATGTTTTGATCGAGATGAGCCCTTCATGTTAAGTTTATTGCACAAACGACCACACAACTAGAAGCACATGACGTCATAAGATGCATCGATATGATGACAACACTATGCCGCGTGCATTCGAATGAGCGACGTGAGCGGATTAGCAATCGATTATCGATATAATCGTTAGGAATATTCTAAGTTTTTCGGGGACTTTATGCCTATCCCTTTGTTTGTGTTTTATGATTGCAGGTTTAGTGTTTATCGGATTCGATTTTATGGCAAAATCCATCGTGACGGGAGTATTGATGTTGGAGTGAGGAAAAGTTTGGGAAGCCTTGACGCGAAGGTTTATTGGCCGAGGTGACATGGCCATGGCTGTTCGAGAAAACCACAAATAAATTTCATGGACGTCACTTTGGTGGCGCTTACAAGTTAATACGAATACTTTTATTTCACTCTTTACATAATTATGATTCAGAATGTTCCCAAAATAAGATTGAAGTCACAAAACATCGAATGTTTAATTCTACAAATTAATTGTACTGCTTATGGGCACAGGGGTCAACCTTCAATTTTCAAAATTCCCACACTATTAGTGTTCCACTCCCCACTAAATTGAAGGGGAGTATTTTGGTAAAATGTTTCGGCCTTCCGTGGCAAATTCAATCACTCGCCCACTATTTTTAACCGACTTCAAAATGGAGCCTCCTCCAATCTCAATCCGGTTGAATTTTTTTCTTGTTTTCTATACAGCAAAGTTGGCTAGCAAGCGTATAACCCGCTAGATGTTAAGCAGTTACCGTTGCCTATACATCATTGCAATACCAAATGCATTGCCCGCACGTTATGATTGGGGCAGAAGTGGAGGAATGGAGGATGGGTTGAGTTTTACTCTCTCACTCATAATACGAAAGGAGGCAATAAAATCTACTTTACGCCGATCTTCTGTGAGAGCGTGGTACTGCCCTGGTCGAACCAGGCCATATAGGAACTGTAGTCAATTGGATGCTTATACTCGTTATATTAAGGTGAAGGCGCCTGTCTAGCCCGCGAAATTCAAAATTTTCGAGTATTTTTTTAGTTTATCCAAAATCTGAAAACATTTAAGACAACATTTTGTGATTTGCGACAAACACAGTATGCAGTGCGTTTATTAATACATTTATTTTACTCTAAATATTATCACGGTGGATATGATACTAGTTAATCACTAAATATACAAAAATTGCCAGATTATCTGGATAGCTGTCGTTCTTGAAATGTTTTAGAGTAAGTTTGATATATTAATAAATGTACTGCACACGGTCTTTGTCGCGAATTACAAAATGTGCCTTTTATTATTGTCAGATTTTGAAAAATTTCTAAAAAACCATAAAAAATTTGAACTTTGCGGGCTAGATAGGCGTTTTAGCCTTAACGACGTCCCATGCAAAGTGCCGCCGCCAGTGAAGCGCGAGGAGTCAAGCGGTTAAATGGATTACTATTCAGGTAGGTTCGAGTCCCGGTAAGCCAATTTTCTACGAAGCGACGCGGGTGGTTTGTAATATGATTTGACAAACATACTTACCGGTTTTTTTTGTTATTAATAGATTGTGTAGGATAAGATGTTTGGCGCGATATTTTTGGAGTTAAAGCCAATTCTCTTTAGGTCGGTAAAGTGCGAGTAATGCCTTTGATATTGTAAGCATCTAAAGGCTACGGTAACAGCTTAACATCAGTCGGGTCGTACGCTTGTTTGCCGACTTTGTTATACATATATGTTATAAAAGAGTATCAAAAATATGCAAATAGTTCAGAGGTTATAATAAAAACAGTGTTCTCTGACGTTTGAAAAAGAAGGTGTTTTGAAACTGGATTGTGTACAGAGTCACTATCCGTCCAGCTTTTTGGAGACTTGCGTGGCCAAATATTGAGGAGTCCAGATTTTACCAATAAAAGGATATCGTTGATAAGGTATTCTCAAATGAAATGGTGTTTACATAAATTTTATAAATCAGCCGTATCGTTTGCGAGATTTTTACAACAACATCTATTTATATAAAAATGAATGTTTGTCTGTATGTCCTTTATAGAATCGTAAACTATGCATGTGATCATGTCATGATCTTCAGCAAAGTGTAGTCGTGAGCCCACAAAGGTTTCTGAGTTGGTACGACCAATCTTTGACAGCGTAGCAACGCGCGCAGGGTACAGCTAGTTTTATAATAATGTGTAGGGAAATCCAGACATCCCCCATTGGGCTGGCTTCCATCTCTCTCACTCTCTCTCTCCCTCACTCTTAGTACGAAACGCAGTTACTTTACGCCGATCTTCTCTGATCTTTTTGTGATGTATAAAATCAAGCTTAATCTAATGACATACAAAAAGACCAAACGGATCCCGAAGTTCTGACACGCCCTTATTTACCTAGGCCCACGTCACCCATGCAAGAAATTAGATTTTGTGTCGCTTAAATAAAATTCCTTACGAATCAGTAACCTCTTTCAAGGACCGGCAACAGTTTGAAAAGGTTTCGCCACAGGTGTTGGCAAAAGGACCATTAATTTTAATCTGGATTTAAACAAATTTAATCTTGGTTTAAACATTTGCGGTTTAAAGTTTTTGGAGTTAATTCGAGATTAAACGGTTTCGTTGTAAGATTTCGGGACTGATAAGTTAATAGCTTTATATTGTTTATTTGTTAGATAAAAGTGGTTTAAAAACTTTTGTTGGAAAAAGTGCAGTTATTTTTAAAAGTTTTTTGTAAAGAGATTGGAATTTATTTTTCTTTGCTTCGATCTCACCGATTCAAGTAGATTTTAAATTAAAACTTGTTTAGTAACTTTTGGTAACAGCACAATATGTCTGCCATAAAATGGACCGGATCAGCTGTATCAGAGCAAATAAAACTATCGTCGACGAAATGGTCTCCGGTTATCTTTTCTGTGATGCGCGTGATTAATAATAATGATAGTGTTAATAACTATTTTTTGCCAGGTGTCAACAATATAAAGACTTAATGAAGCGTCGTGCGGTCGTGTCGGACGCGTCGCGGTGTCGGATTGGGCCGTCCAGTATCGTGGGTCATCTCACGATCTGGGCCCGTTATTGAGTGGCGCCAGTTATAGGCGATAGCGTCGAAAATGTTGCTCGAAACATCCATTGAGATTCTTGTCCATTCTTCTCTATACAAAAAGGTTTATTAATGGATGTAGGTGTGCAATATTAATCTTGTGATGTATTTATTGGAGTGTCACCACACACTGAGCCTGAACCCTCATTTGAGTGTCGAATACAGTCGAAATTTGAAAAATTTGTTACTTTCTTCGTGTTGCATTAATCATGAATATGAAAGATTGTAAGTGTAATTTGTAGGTACATAAATAATAAATACACACGCTTGTATTCACCGTAATTCACATGGTTAACCCGGCACTGAACATTTATACACATTTTACAGTATACATATGTGGAATACGCCCATTATCTGTCAAAAATGTATACACAGACCGGCAGGGCTTCTTCGTGTGAATGACCACCAAGGCTAGGTATAGTAGGTATTGTTGTACTAGGTTAGACCCAATGTAAAAGCAAGAGTCGGCCATTATGGAAATACACGAAATACGTTTACCATTTCTATTCAATAAACCGCTGTCGTTTGTAACATGGGTTACTATAAAAATATGATTAAAAGATAACCATTCAAAGAATAGATCTGACAAACGATTTGTACAAACTTTGCGCTTGTACAACTTTATTTCGACTCTCAGATTTTAGACTCCATTTCGACATTGTTAATTAATACTTATAGCGCCTTGGCATAGCTTTTAAATAGCTAATTATGGGATGACGTGTCTACTTTAAAGTAATCATTATAAATCGTATTAGTTTAAGCAATTGTAAGTAGGTATATAAATACCACGGATGCGATTATTATAAGGTTGATCAGATACATTTTAAGCAGTTGAAAAGATTGGAAAGATGCAGATAAACAATACTACATAAAATGGGAGAAACGTATACATACAAAAATGGTCATCATCATCAGCCGGAAGACGTCCACTGCTGAACATAGGCCTCCCCCATGGAACGCCACAATGGACGGTTGCTCGCTATCCGCATCCAACGGCTCCCCGCGACACTCACCAGATCGTCGGCCCATCTAGTGGGGGGCCGTCCAACTCTGCGTCTTCCGGTTCGAGGTCGCCACTCGAGAACCTTTCTTCCCCAACGGTTGTCGGTTCTACGAGCGATGTGGCCAGCCCATTTCCACTTCAGCTTGCTGATTCTGTGAGCTTTGTCGGTGACTTTGGTTCTTTTGCGGATATCCTGGTTCCGGATCTTATCACGCAAAGAAACTTGCAACCGAGCATAGCTCTCTCCATAGCTCGCTGCGTGACTTGGAGCTTATGCAGTAGGCCAAGTGTAAGGAACCAAGTTTCGCTTGGTCCCTTACAGTTGCAGTCACACTAACAGTTACAAAAATGGTGCTTGATCGAAAATATATCTTATAGGTTATGTCTATTGGCGCTTACGCCATCAGATGAAAGTCTACGAGTCAACTATTGTGTTATTCTAATGGTTCAATGAGCACGCCAATTCTATAGCCCTAAAGTCACGTCTAAACTATTTCTGTCTTGCTCATATTATTATGTAAGGAGGATAGGAATACAGCGAGTTTGGTTAAGCTTATTGATATGATTGTCATATTTGGTACAAGAGTAGTGTCGCTTACGATGCGTGCCTATGTTAAACTCTGTATTTACCTTTCTAGTTTCATAGTAGATATTATAATAGGTTGAGTTAATATTTCATCTCACTACATCTCCAAACTACCTATTGTAAACAAGCCCCAATCAAAACATACTTAAACACTAATTAATAACATTCTGTTCTCGCGGCTCACATCACAAGAAACCGCACAAACTAATATTCTACCTTTCCAAAATTATTTTTCAACTCTTTCCACACTGTGAATAGAGATCAAAGTATGTTTGACACCTGCCACCATTATGTTTGTCTGTGGTCTGGCGACAAGTTTGACATGTGTCGAGCGAGCGAGCATTTATTAATTATGGTCAGTAAGCATCCATGGCGCTTAATGCTTAAGGCCCATATAATGTTACGTGTTGATTTTGTGGTCCAAATAATGTGTAGTAGTTTTTTATTACAAGCTTTTAACTTAACTCCTTGTTTTCTGTATAATGTTTCGTATCTTTGTGTTTACTTAACATTGAGGAATAAAAATAAAATAATCAGTATTTATGACTAAATGTAAAACAAAATCTAAATATATATAACTCAAAGGTGACTGACTGACATAGTGATCTAGCAACGCACAGCCCAAACCACTGGACGGATCGGGCTGAAAGTTGGCATGCAGGTAGATGTTATGACGTAGGCATCCGCTAAGAAAGGATTTTGATTAATTCTACCCCCCAAGGGGATAAAATAGGGGATGAAAGTGTGTATGAAACTTTGTCAATTAAATTCCACGCGGACGAAGTCGCGGGCACAGCTAGTACTGAATAAATTTAATATTAGTCACTAACCCCATTGCGCGAATGTATATAAAAAATAATAAATGAGTTGTTATTTTAACACAATATTTTTAGTGAATTGGTCAGCTACCTTAGGGATTTGATCTAGACACCATTTTCATACAATTACCTTGGCATGTAAGTGCATTTATTAAGAGGTGATCACCAAAAAGTTTTACCGTTTACATAATTCCATTTAATCTCCACTTAAACCACACAAAGAAGTAAACAGTTTTACAATAATTGGTCATTTATAGAAAGTGACACAAAACTAAACTAAATAAAACTAAAAGTGTCCATAAACGATCGAGCATCTATGTATTCCGATAAGAGTGTCTATACCCAATGTTTATTCTAAAACATTATTAACTCTTAACCAATATCAGCCATCAGATTTGTGAACAAAAAACTTAAATTTCATTTTGTTAGTTACAAAACAAGTGTATTTATCTCCTTAACGCCTAAATCGCTGTCAACGAAGCCTAAGATAGGCCGATAAATTGACCAACATACAATATTAACTATACAGCTGTCAAACTGATATTTTATTAACGTCCTCATAGATTATAAAGGCTATTATCCAACTCGGGAGTAGCAATAAATAAGTTTGTATTGTCTATTCTCTATAATTTGATTAGGTTATCTAGATGGGTTGTCGATCGAATTAGAGTGACGTCATGACAGCGGTTCGACCAATGAGGGCTCCGGGGTAAGGAATTCAGTTATTTTTTTAATTCTTTCGAAAATGTTATACTTTTATTAGTTTCTATGACGATAAACTTCTATTTTTAATATTAGTAATTGGAATTTTATTGTAATACTAGCTGTATCCCGCTACTCCGTCCGCGTGGAATGTGGACTACCCTTATCACTTAGGGGTATGAAAAATAGATAGTAGCCGATTCTCAGACCTACCCGATATGCACACAAAATTTCATGAAATTCGGTCGAGCCGTTTCGGAGGAGTAAGTTAACTAACATTGTGACACGAGAATTTTATATATAAGACTAGCTGTGCCCGCGACTTCGTCCGCGTGTAATTTAACTTAACAAAAATTTGGGGATTATACATCCCCTATTTTATTCCCTTGGGGGTAGAATTAATCAAAATCCTTTCTTAGCGGATGCCTACGTCATAACATCTACCTGCATGCCAAATTTCAGCCCGATCCGTCCAGTAGTTTGGGTTGTGCGTTGATAGATCACTATGTCAGTCAGTCAGTCATTCACTTTTGAGTTATATATATTTAGATTGTGGACAAAATCTTTGAGAAATCTATATTTTTTATAGTGATTCGTATTCAAAAAATATTTGTTGTTTAGTGGAGAATATTAAAAGGATTAGGTACTTAACTAAAAGTAAAAAAATACGTTATTTATTTTTTCAGTGTAATTAGTACCTATCCTGATTACATTTCCCCTTAATAAGAGGGGGATAACAGTCATAATGATACATGATAATAATTGACCATAGACACAGCTGTTTATCTAGTTCTGTTAAATTTAACTTGGCATAGGTACTTCATAAAGAAAGTAGGTTATTTTAACCAACTGCCTTCGAAATACTTCAAGTTACCGCAAAGGTGTGGTCCCTAACGAAGAAATTAACCAAATAGTTAACTATACCAAACCATTAACCGCGGTTTACCAAAACATCTGTCAGTTAAAACAAGAGTACCGGAAATAGGGCTTATTTAACCAATAAATTAACTTAACTAGAACGAGTATTCGATAATGTAGTTTCGAAATGGTGTGTTCATATTTATACGAAATTAGGGTACGCCTAACAATTTGGGGGTGCGTTTCCAATGTTCAACACGAAACGGGTACCTACTATAAAATAGTGTGTAGACGTAACTATTGAAGTAATTTAGATATTATTATCATTTTGCAAAATAGCGATGAAGAGTCCAATGTCAAAGACCACAGAAGACGAATCGTTAATTTTGTTAGTTAATGCCTACGGGGGCACTTACAAATTCATTTTTAACAGACTCCGCGACGCAAAAAAGATTAATGTGTTTTTACACATTTTCCTTAAATCTACACTGGATCGGATTGCGACTTCGACCTCGAAATCGCCTTTTGCTTATATTTAACAGGAACTTAAAGCTGTTGTAATTAAAAAAAAATCCAAGGAATGGTAGCGACGATCGCTTGGTGCAGTTGTTCGAGCGTAGGCCGCTCGGTTCACTGCACATGGTGGATGCCGGTTCGATTCCCGCCGGGGTAAATATCTTAAAAGACATTTTCGTAATTTACCCCGGTCTGGGTGTCACTGCGATCGCCCCCAGTCCATTGTACAGTACCCATAGTACAAGTTTTGATTAGTTTGGGACCCTACAGTTGGCGTGTCAGTCTGGCGATATTATTATTATTATTTTATTATTAACGACTCAGTACAAGTTAGTTTATTTATGTATTTATTTATTTATTGGTATGGCATTATACAATTGTTCACAATTAGTTAACATTAAAATCAAAATTATAAAGTAAGTAAGTTTATGTAAGTACACCCCCATATTATTTTCTTTAGATCCTCTCCATCCTAAGGTTGCCTGGTAGAGATCACTTTTAGTGATAAGGCCGCCCATTTTCCACTTTCTGTGTAAATATGTAATAATTTGTAGTGTTTTGTTTTCTAGTGGTGGATGAATAAAGTATTATCTATCTATCTATCTATCTACAAGAATTTAATGACTTCAGCTCAAGCAATAATCCCGTGCGGCAATGCGCCCGCGCACCCACCGTGGCGCTCTCCCATCGTTCAGCGCGATGATGGGTTAAGTGGGTGTTTAAATCCCCATTTTCGGGGTAATTTCCCGTTAATACGCCCCCTGGACGGAGCCCGGGATAAGCTATTAGTAGTCATTTTTTATGAAATCGGGGAATTAAAGACTTGTTAAATGCTGTTTGGAGTTTTAGTAATAAACTTTGGTGTGTATCAGCTGTTGAGAAGGGTGCAATTTCACTTGAAACGGGCGGGCTGGGCTGGCTAGCTAGGCCGCTCACTTCGACAAATATGAACGCTTCATTATTCTCAGCTCATTATAATGAAGTAGCAATGATTAGATCCTATTGGCTGAAGCGAGCGGGCTAGCCAGCCATGCCACTCTAGCCTTGAACCATTTCTCTTTATTCTCTAACGAGGTAGCCAGGAACCTTCATGGCTACCTCGTTAGAAGTTAGTTATGTACTACATTCAACCAATGTTAATACAATAAATAACACAGAAATGTAAAGATTTATTTTAACAAGGAACCCCAAATACTTACTGAATAGAGTTATCACACAACCAAACTGCATTTCGTAACTTAACACGGCTTAATAAACCAATAAACTTATAATAAACGTCATTAACCGCGTTGTCGATACCAATGTGGCAACCCCGAGCCGTTACCACCACGTAATTGCCAGCAACACTGTTATTTTGTATGTGGCAACACCAGTGATATTCAAAGCCTGAATATAGCTTCATGATTAAATTATCTTTGATTCTTTGAGAATGTGAGACTTGTTAAAATGGTTCTAATTATGTGGAAGGTTGTTGGTGAGAGGATGCGCTTGCGCAGATATAATGGTAGTCCGATTTGACCCTCGGCGAGTCCCGTTCTCTGTTCATCAAATACAGGTTGAAAAAGAAAGGGATTACTTTTTTTTCAAAACTTAACTTTGTAATTCTGAAACTATCAGCTTTGGAGGAAACTTGAAGAACAAAAGGTGTTGTAGGGATACAGCTGTTGACAGATTTCATAAGTCTACAAAACCTTTAGTACTTCAACTGTCCCACAAAGCCGATAGTTTTGATTTACAAAGTAAAGTTGCACAAAAATAGTATACCCTTTCTGTTTCACCTAGTATAATTATTACTACCTGTTGTTGTCTTATACTTATTTAAGTGTCTATTCATACAAGCTACATTCGAACTGCAATTTTGCAGTCCAAATGCAGTTTGTCTTTATATATCTACCCTTAACTATGAACTATTTATTAATCACTTGTTCTTAAATACTTTCTACTTATTTATTTTTTAGCTCAGTCGGTTTAGATATCCTAAGATGTAAATTATATTCCATAGATATGGGTGGAACCGTCAAAAGAGGAGACACAACACAATGTATTGCTTAAGAGGTAAAAACAATGGCGATCATTGTTTGGGTAGGAATTCTAACTATAGAATAACGTAAGTGACTCAAGTGACTACTCAAAAACAAGTACTCATACAAGTATACAAGGTGAAACATAAAGGTTTCATTTAGGTGATATTTTTTGTATTAAATCTTAAGAAATATCAAGAATTAAAAGTGGTGTAGACTTATGAAATCTTTGGACAGCTATATCCCTACAAAACCATTTGTTCCTCAACTCTCCTCAAAAGCCGATAATTTTAGATTTACTAGAGATCATTCGCAAATAAACTATACCGTGTCTTAAAGGTTTCATTAATTAATAGGGCCTTTAGTATTCGCGAAATACTAGATTTCAATGATTAAAGTTTATGCGGACGAAGCAATAATATTTTTAGTTGCTGACTAATTGTACTAGTCCGAAATTGCGATTACAACTTTCTATCATCAATGTTATAATACATAGCGGCCCGCCCCGGCTTCGCACGGGTACATTGCGGTTACATTATTCGAGTTTTAGTAAGGATCCCAATTTTTTTTGAAAATATATTATAGCTTATGTCACCCGGGGATAGTGTAGCTTCCCAACAGTGAAAGAATTTTTCAAATCGGTTCAGTAGGTTCGGAGTCTATTCATTACAATCAAACAAACAAACTTTCCTCTTTATAATATTAGTATGAAAACGAAAAATACTTTTATTTATACAAGTCTTTCGAAAATTGGTTAAATTTTCAAAGACATGCAGGTTTCCTCACGATGTTTTCCTTCACCGTAAGCAAGTGATTATCATTTATGATTCGCACATAGATTTCGAAAAACCCAGAGGTCTGCCAGGGTGTGAAGCCAGGACCTGGTGCCCTCAAGACGCGTGCTTAACCAATCGGCAAAACACAATTAAATCGGCCAACCAGCACTGGACCAGCGTGGTGGATCACGGCCTGAATCCCCCTCGTAGTGAGCGGAGGCCCGTGCCCAGGAATGGGACGACAAAAGGGCTAAATTATTATATTATAATTATTATTACTGCAAAACTAATACACAATACATACCTATTTATCGTTTAGTGAAACTATAATTTATCAGTCCCTAAACTCTAATCCATATTACACCGTTACCCAATGGTGTCAGGGTTGGTTAGGCAGTTAATAGGGGGTGTAAAACACCCCGGTGCCATTACCCACGGTATCAAATCGCCCGGCTCGGGGCGGGCGGTGCGAGCTTGTGTGATCGGTACGGGTGTGTGTGTTAAGCGGCAGTTCTGTCTTCTATACTTGTGTGACGCTTGACAAAAATATTGTTGCACATTATGACGTCACGCATCGGCATCACTACATCGTATAAAACAAAGTCGCTTCCCGCTGTCTGTCCCTTTGTATGCTTAGATCTTTAAAACTACGCAACGGTTTTTGATGCAGATTGTTTAATAGATAGAGTGATTCAGGAGGAAGGTTTATATGTATAACTAGCTGTGCCCACGGACTTCGTCCGCGTAGTATTTAACGTAACAAAAATTTCGGGATTATCGGGATAAAAAGTATCCTATATGTTAATCCCGGTTATAAACTATCTGTGTTCCAAATTTCATTCAAATCCGTTCAGTAGTTTTTGCGTGAAGGAGTTACAAACATACATACATACATACATCCACACTCACAAACTTTCACATTTATAATATTAGTAGGATACATTCATAATATAGTAGAGAAACACTGATAATTTTAGAGGATTCTAATTGCACCCGTGCGAAGCCGGGGCGGGTCGCTAGTATATTACAAATAATATTGATCATGACGTGATACCGGTTTATTTTTGTTAAAAAATATTTCTTCGGTGTAATCGCTATAGACTCGCCATACAAGGTGAAACAAAAAGGGTATACTTAATTTTTTTGCAACTTAACTTTGTAAATCTAATACTATGGGCTTTGTGGGACAGTTGAAGTACTAAAAGTTTTGTAGACTTGTGAAATCGGTCAACAGCTGTATTCCTATAACACCTTTTGTTTTTCAAGTTCCCTCCAAAGCTGATAGTTTTAGAATTACAAAGTTAAGTTTTGAAAAAAATGGTATACCCTTTTTGTTACACCAAGTATAATACCTTTGGTATTGCAAGCATTTATAGGCTACGGTAACTGCTTAACATCAGACGGGTCGCACGCCACGTACCGACTTTTTTTCTATAAAAAGATGGAATCACGGACTATGAATAAATATCGCCAGACGAACACAACAATTGTATGGTCCTAAATCAAGCAACGCTTGTGTTATGCTTACAAGCAACGCTTACCGTACAATGGACCGTGATCCTCATAACATACCCGGACTAGAGAAAATTACGATAAAGCCATTTCCTAAATGTACCCTAACGGGCATCGAACCCGGAATCACTTGGAGCAGTGAACCAAGCGGCCTGCGCTCGAACCACTGCGCCAAGCGGTTGTCAAAAAACTCATAAATTGGCAAAATTCAATACATTGTTCCTTATAGATTTTTTTGGAAAGACAGACGAATTGTGTTTCTTAGGCTGGTACTTATTTCTACACCAATCTTAATAATTCTGAGACCGAACTCTGAAATCAAGAGTAGAGTCATTTCTTGGGATATCATCTTGTAATAAAGCGACATCCGAGGAAAGACTAAAAGTAGTGGTCTAACTAACCCGACAATATAAGGCAATTTAAACGTTTCTGCAAGGTGGATCAACGACCCAACAGAGAGAGACAGTGCTATAAGATATAAGACTCATTTTATTATACTTCTGTCCCATTCGGTCGGGCGGTTGATGATAACCTAACTTATACGTTATTCTTGAAAACTGTCCTTTAACTCCATCGGCTATGTGTGTGTTTATCTAATATACAGAATGTTGCAAAAGTCCGAAATAATACTTATTATGGTTGATCTAATATAACCAATCAATCTAAACAAAATTAACATAATTATCAAGCATACTGTGCACATATTTGTCAATGTTTGTCTTGAATATTGGTGATTGCTATTAATTAATGAACACTGTTTTCCAGGCTATTTGCTCTACGGTCGCAATAAAAATGTTGTGACAAACATTAAAAGGATCCGACAAAATAATAGTTAGGTACCTACCTATAGCCTGGCTTCACGAAGCAATTTCATACCAGCTACACATACCTAAATTATTTCGGACTCTTGAAGCATCATGCATGCACACAGGCAGTGTAACACCGTCTTGATGTGTGTGTGTGTGGGTGTTTGTGTGTGTGTGTATAAGCGCGAACAACTTGTTTGTTCAGAGATTTAATACTCGGTCAATTTCTTCAAGTTACCTGTACTACGGTGAACATGGATAAAGGCATACGAGCAATATTTCTTCATAGGGGATTAAAACTGTTTTTCTTTTGGTAGATTTTTTTTTTTCAAATTTATGTGAATATGCTTCGACACATAATTAGATTCTATAATTACTTAAGTATTCCCTTCACCGTAATAGTTATGGTCACGTAAAATATAAAAGAAAACGGGTTTTAAAATTACATTGTGTAAATGTCACAACAGATTTCTATGCAGCTGAATATATAATCTAGTTGGTTCAAGCTATAAAACGCTTTGGGATATTTCTAGCTACATCCAACTAAGATGCCACAGATAATCAGGAATAATTTTCACAAAAGCTTTTTGTAAACGACATTTATTAAATATATTGTCGAAAAACTCAGTTACACCATGATCAACGAGGGTGGCCTAATTGGATATATCATAGGCGTCTGTTTGCGCATGCCAATTGATTGCCGCATAACAACGTGTCGGCAAATTGCCCAGGCGAGCGAGATAGCACCACCAATGATATAACAAGACAGAAAAGGATGCCTATAATGTGTACGTTCGTCTTCCAAACCCGTAATGGCGATATAAGTTGCCAGTGGCGAAAAAGAGATAAAATATTTATATTTAATGGCGATTAGTTTTGTCTAAATACAGTTTAATTAACTGTCAATTTATAGGAATCGTTAAAAGGGCTAATAGGCATTTTCTTAACGACCTTTTTACTAATAAAAGAACGAGTATTTGTACGTTTGTTAGGATTTTATGCAAAAATAGACACAAAAATTAATAAAAAATTGCGCATAGGCGAAGATTATAATTTGGAATCACACACAGACTGCTTCCATCATCAAGAATTACCGTTTAAGGGGTCAAGCGCGCACAAAGCGACGGCGCTTGGTAGTTTTTTTAAAATTGACCAATAAAATGTCAATTTTTATAATCACGCAGAATACGCTCGTTATTCTTTCGTTCAGCGTTTTATTGGATGCTTGTTTTTGATGGATATATAAATTGCGTATCAAATTTTGAATGTTTTTTTTTTAAAGATGGCGGAGAACAGATGTTTCAGATGTTTTAAAATAATTGAAATTTTGTAACTAGATAGATATATGGTTTTGAAATATTATTTGAAAAAATCTTAGTCCCAGTGTTCTGAAACATGTCCAAGTAGGTGCTTTGGTAATAGATTCATATTTTTTTTATCGGCGCAAAGTGGCGGAATGTACGCAATTATGCCACTGCATACTTTTCGGAAAACAAAGGTGATTCTTGGGGAGTAAACAGATCAAATACTTCGTATGATAACAGCATAAGAGCTGATATATAGATACACTGATAAAAAGTGATTTATTTAAAGTTTAAAAATATGTAGTAAAAAAATGTACATTGTTCAAAAACATATAAAGTCAAATATGAAAAATATCGCGTATACCAGCAAAACAGAGTCACATAGCTAGCTTAAATATTATATAGAAGGGTAAAGACAAAAGCTTGAGTTTCATCAAAATTCATAGAACACAATATATTCAGGATTGTTCCCGTGTCGTTCCTATTTCGGAGCGTATACACTTTTTGTATTATTTAAAATAAGTGGATACAGTATATAAGAATACTAGTGAGTATTTAAGTTCGCTTTTTCTCTGCCAACTAGGCTATGAATAGCTCAATCATTTTTGACTAACTGAGTAACAGGGTATATCCTACTAATATTATAAATGTGAAAGTTTGTGAGTGTGGATGTATGTATGTATGTTTGTTACTCCTTCACGCAAAAACTACTGAACGGATTTGAATGAAATTTGGAACACAGATAGTTTATAACCGGGATTAACATATAGGATACTTTTTATCCCGATAATCCCGAAAATTTTGTTACGTTAAATACTACGCGGACGAAGTCGGGGGCTAGTTCTTAAATAGTAATAATGAGCCTCTTTTGATGTTTCACTCGTGGGCTCGGACTTCCACTTAATGCGAGGGGGATTCAGGCCATAATTCCAGTGGACTGGCAGATTTCACAAGTATTTCTAAAATTTGTTACGTTTTCTAGACATGCAGGTTTTTTCACGACGTTTTTCACGACAATTATGATTCCCACAAATATTGTGAAAAACGAAAACGCAATGGGTGTAAGACAGGGTTGGAACCCTGAACCTTGAGCTCGCAAGACGCATCAGTTAACCAATCGGATGTCATTGCTTTTTTTTCCTATGAATGTCTCCATTAGACATTTCTTGCTGACATTCTGCTATTTTCAACATATAAATCTGTGGAGTATTATCTTAACTCTTCTTACTGATGGAATAAGGTCTCCCCCACCTTTGTTTAGAGTTGTCTTATACCTCCCATCAAATGAGCGTATGCAAATCGCGCCAAGGCTTAAAAAAATACCTAAAGAGGGGCAATCGAAGGAAGCTTTCTATTTATAAATACTTATTACATGCGTACACGCATTAATCTGTTGACTTAAAACAAAAACCCACAATGAGCCGTCTCAATGCGCGACACAACGCAACGGCCCGTCCGAATTGAATCCAAATAAATATATATCGCGCCGCTCGTAAACAAGCACGCAACTGACTTTTACGGCGCGATATTCCGATTATGTTCGGCATTGGGGTACTGTTTGTATTTCAGGTTTTTTTTTAGTAATCTATCTTCTTCGGAGGAATTTCGTTGATTGGACATACGCTTGCCTTTTAAAATACAAGTGGTCAGCAAAGAACAATTTTAGGTTTCAGCTTTTCGCTATTAAACCTGCAATGAGAATTCTGGAAAAACAATTTGTTTGAGAACATGATAATACGTGCCGTATTTTTTTCATTTCACATAACAGAATCAGTTCGTACGTACATTGATCAATTTATTTGGAAAATAACTAGGTATAATATGTTGAATTTATTTATATTTGTTTAAATTTGTATAGTAGTAAATACTAATAATATTAAAATACTGTCAGCTGAATAGTTTGACATATTATTTTAATATTAAAGGAGTGGCTATGGCTCTTACAAGCAAATAAAAAATCAGGAAGGAAGTCATTAATAAAAGTACCTATATATTTGAAACCATAAACTAAAACAGCTACGGAACCTCTCGTCGTTCTAAAACAAATGTACTTAACAGTTTTATTTTTAAGGAAATTAATTTTTGCATTATGCACGGCCGTTTTGTCTTTGTTTCGTTGCTCGCGCGAGATGAAACGATTGCTGGGTGTTATTTAGTGCCAATGCGAACAAGTTTTTATTAAATTTCAAATGAGCAACGATACATTATACGTTCATTTTTTGAGGTCTTTAGTTTTTGAGCGAGCCTGTGCCCGCGACTTCACGTGGTATTTTGAATATTCTTTAAAAATATTTAATTCGAGCTACCAAGGTTTATAAGTGTTTTAGCATTTTAAAAATCATTCACACAGCGACATTACTATCAATTGTGTTTTATACATGCCAATATTGGTGCAAGGTAATTAAGAATTAATTTTAAACTTTGGCGTCCTTGCAAAGGAATATTATTTATTTGACTTGGAGCGTATTTTTGTTTGATTTAGGTAGCTTTTACTGTAGTAGAGTCAAGCTTTGGCCAATTAACAACAGCTCATATACGGGCTTGTTCGACGAGGTAGTACCACTCTATCACAGAAGATCGGCGTAAAGTAGTTGTGTTTTGTACGATTTGTGAGAGTTGCAAGCCCAGGCCCCCTCCCTTCCCTTTCCTCCATCCCTCTGTCTCTATCTTTTATTTTAATTATTGTATTAAATTAAAACTTTGGACAAAGTATACCAATGCAAGATAAAGAAAAATCGACCCTAACTAACAATAATTCGAAGTTAAACGGCGAAACTTTAACATTAAATATTTTATATATTACTTACTAATTTATTGATTTGAACATCTTTAAAGCTCGTACCATATTAAAAAATAATTTAAATCCAAAATAAACCGACACCCTCATCATATTTGAACCCTAATTTAGACCTAAATCCTAACGTGTAGGTGTTTCAACAAATCTCCAATCGCATAAGGATATCAATAAAATAAAAAGGTTTTTATGTGCATACTAACAAAACAGAAATTAAGATCTTTTAAACAAAGTGTTCGTACGACACTTTTGCCCTCCATTGATCGACGAAGAAAAACAATTTTATATCAAAAATTTTACATCATCAAATATGAATTTTATACGGTTTCGCAAAGTTTGATATTAGCAAAATTCAGAAAGTGCCGATACGACCTTTTGATTTGGAAACGTTCACAATCTGATTGTCACTAAGATATTGTAATAAAAATTTAATAAGGGGCAGTCTAGACAGGCGTTTAAATATGAAAAAAAAATGAATGTAATTTTATTTTTGCCCTCATTACGATCTAAAAGAGTTTCAAATAATTCCAGCTTATTGACGGGACTAGAAGCTTATTTTTAATCGTAAAAAATATATAGGTCCGATTATTCTGAATTATTTATAAAACCGATTATAATGTTATATATAAAATATATGTCATATTCATTTTTTTTAATACTAAATATATAATTACACATATTACTCAAAGAGGCCGTTTACAACTATATACCAAACTATATTTATGCAAAAATAATGTTTAACAATCATAAAATATATTTTAGACTTATTATTCGCAAGTCTGTCTATAGGTTTGCGAAAATAAAAATAAAAACTTTAATACAACGATTGTTACCGCAGTTACCACTTTTACGATTCCAGGATCGTCGTAAAAGCTTTAAAAGTGGTAATTTTGTACAATAATTAAATAATAAACGTTTCTCTTGGAATAATAATAACTTCGGACGCATAATAATAATATATTATTATTTGAAACACACGAACATTTTTTTGACGATATGTAGTGTTATGGAGGTTTAGACTGGATTGTGTTTTCTTTAAGTCCTCATGGGTTCCAAGACCATTTAACTTTTATCCAGGAGACTTTACTTTTACATTTACCTTTTACTGAAAATTTTATATAATATGTACTTCTTAACTAGCAAATAAAAAAACTTTTATTTAGCTAACTCTATTATAGTCTGATTCTAGGTTACCACGATTCATTTTGAGAGTAAAATAAACTAGTGATTTCATAAAATGTTTGCGTCTACGAACAAAAGGTACCAATAAAATTTACGTTCGAAATTCAAATTAACCTACCTATAAAAACACAACAATAAAACAATCCACAGATATCCCGATTAAAGAATCCCTTTCTACAAAATCATAGCTCTGGAATCACGAATATTTTCATCTCCTTTTAGCCCGTACGAAATGGTAATCGCTCTCTCTTTCGCACCGGCAGCCCATGTCCATTCACACCTGCGCATTATTTGGTTTGTTTATTTGTTTGTAGTTCAATTTGTTTTATTTTAGTGCCTTGTTAAACGCTGTAAGTGAATGAAGGGGCAACTGATAATTCTGGACCTCGATTATTTTTACGTTTATTAGCCCGAGTTTGATTGCGAAAATATTTTGTTTTGTAATGTCGTTTAGATATTTTTGGCGATCGTCCGGATTTTTAAATTTTGTTTCGTAACAACTTTTTGTAATAAAAAACTCTTAAGTATTTGAGTCATTGATAATGTTTTAATACAACAACAGCTGGTTCCTTAATACATTTTTGTATCTTTATATCTAAACCAAACTACAGTCGTTTGTCAAAATATTTTGATTAGGCACTTATTATTTTAAGATGTAATTTATTTATTATTAAACTATTATTGTATTATAAAACTGTTAACAATATGTGCACACATATTTGTAAAAAAAATACATTATTCATTTCATAAAATACCAAAATGTACATGTATGTATACATATATATATCCTATATCCGTCTTGTTTTAACTATCGCTAACACAAGATCACCCAATTCACTCAATAATTATGGCGTTTTACTACAAAGTTACAGGCCATGCAAACAATTAATATAAAACTAATAAAACACCTAAAAAAAACCAAATACAATTGTGCACTTCCCCCCTCACTCGCTTGCCCCATAATCCTATACATCTCGTTAGCGCCTGCTTATAAATTTGTCCGTCCGTCTGGCCGTGCTCACCTCGGGAACAGAATTACCAGCTAAACATATCTTATGGGGCCTGAATTATTGCTACAGTAATTGTTAACTAAATTGTTATTGAATGTTGTTCTTTAAATTGGCAATGGCGATGAACTGACTCTGATAAGATTCGAGTCCAGGGGTCCGACTCTGTTAACGACTAACGCTCCACTCGACTCACATTCTACTCGCAATACGTAAAAACTGACGTATCTGACGTATCTTAATACGTCACTTTTGACAGTTTTCCCATAGAAATACTGTCAAAGATACGTAGGTAGAGCGAGACGCCAGCGGTTAACCTAAAGGTGTCGCACATCGATTGGCTGTCAATCAATTCATCGGCCGGTAGACTGAGGTGCAACGTTCGATCGATCATTGAACGACATTCGTTCGATTGGTGTGGTAACTTCTTAATCAAACACAATAAAATAAAAAATATCGCCAGACTGACACACCAACTGTATGGTCCCAAACTAAGCAACGCTATCAACGATCCCAGTGATACCCAGACCAGGGCAAATTACGAAAAGGCCATTTCCGAAATTTGCCCCGGCGGGAATCGAACCCGCAACCACCATGTGCAGCGAGCCGAGCGGCCTACACCCGAACCACTGCGCCAAGCGGTCATCAAAAATATAATCTATTGTTATATATAAACACGGGAGTATAGACAACGTGATACAAGGTAATTGAAAGTTGAGTTGAGGTACTTTAAAAACGCCATCCAATAACCTTTTTTCCATAAACCATAGACCATAGAACTTTATACTCCCATGTCAATTAGAGAAGCCATCAGTCCTACGACTTCTAGCAATAAACAAAAAATCTACCTATAAAAACCTTACCTCCTCCCAATATTTACAAATATTTTCCATGAAACACTATCCGATCTTACGGATAGAGCTATTATCATTACGCTAAGGAATATAACACCGGGCAGAGGTGTAACAATCGATCGTGTGATCAGAACGAATGGTTCCCGAGGTGTGCGCCGACGGACAGATGAACATGTCGGTCGTTTTTACGACACACCGTTAACGTTTACCGTAAATGGGTTTTGTAACTTGATTACCTTTTAAGATTTTTTTAACGAGTATCGGGTTGATTTTGAAGTCTGCTAATCATTTCCAAATCAAAACGAATGTTTTAAATCCTGTCTGTCTATTTGTTAGGTTTTCACGCGGTAACCGCTGAAGCAATTTTGATCAATTTCAGTGTAAACATAGATTAGACCTTGGAACAGGTCATAGGCAACCTATAGTTGCGAAAATGAAACTTGAAAGCATGAAATAGGGGATGGAAGTTTCGAAAGATTGACAATCGATAAAGGGTCGAACCAAATTAGATAAGCACGCTTTAAAACATAAGATGTAACTTCACATCAAGGCTTTCACCTCTAGGATTTTCATGAGGAAACCTGAATGTCTTTCAAGACATGTGGGGGGCACATAAATAAATATGGTATAGCACAGGAATAGTTAAACACCGAATTATCTCTTTCCATCAGTAATTTGACATTTGAAAGAAGAAGTCAATGTATGGTTTAACTATACACTCACTAAACCACGTTTATTAATAAGGGAGGTGAAGTTTACCAAATGACACCAAGCCAGCGTGGTGGACAATGGCTCAACTCAAACTCAAACTCAAAATTGATTTTATTCACGTAAGCCAACAAACCATTTATGAATAGCCAGAATCTACCACCGGTTCGGTATGCTGCTTCCACTGAGAAGATCCGGCAGAAACTTAATGGTTACTCTTTTCAATGAATTACAGATGGTGTACATTCTCAGGAACAGCAACAGAATATGAGCAGGCAACACCATTGTCACTAAATAAGTAATCACTACATAGTATAAAACAAAGTCACTTCCCGCTGTCTGTATGTCCCTATGTATGCTTAGATCTTTAAAACTACGCAACGGATTTTGATGCGGTTTTTTTAATAGATAGAGTGATTCAAGAGGAAGGTGTATATGTATAATACATACATAATATAGTAGAGAAACACTGATAATTTTAGAGCCGTGCGAAGCCGGGGCGGGTTGCTAGTAGTAAATAATAATCAAATCTCACTCAGATTTTGGTATTTAAATAAAAGGTATTATAGCAGTAGACTCCTCCTCTATCACATAGGAACCAATCATATTAAATGTGGATGCACTGCAATGCACCTCTGACCACCCCTTGGAGTAACACAGGTGTAATGGTATTAATGATTTACGATCCGTTACAGGTTTTCGAAAAAGGAATTTGAATTCCAAATTCAAACAGCGGGTATTACCGAATCAGCATAAATTCTTACCCGAGCGTTGCCGATCTCGCCCGAAGTTAACCGATCTGATCTAAACAGAACATTTTACGTTGCGTAGGCGCACTATATTAGTAACCAGATACTTTTAGAATGAACACAAGACTTTTATATGTGGTATAAGAGGCTTTTAGTTGGGAATTGAAATGTACCGTGTGATTTTTCATTGGTTATGTGTTTTAGGTTTGTTTTGGGGTTCCGTGAGCTCTATGGCAACACACTGGAGCTATTATTATTTTTATTAATATCTACTACCCTTTGTTATTATTAATTATATAAGCAACCGGCGACGTAAGAAAAATGCAAAAAGACAAACCCGCTAAATTTCTTGCCGGACCTTCTCAGTCAAGGTCGCGTTCCGATCCGGGTGTAGATATAAGATAAAAAAAGACAATTTGTTAGTGCCCCCGTAGGCCTAAACCAAGTAAACGTTTTGACATTTACTATAAAAGGCCAAACCATATTGATTTTTCAAAAGGATTATGCTGGTTATATCAACATTTAAATGATATTATGTCATAAGTTTATTGCCATTTAAATAAATAATAATAAATTATAACACCTAACTGATTTACTGACAATCATGCTATAAAGATTTGTCTGAAAAAAGATGAATTTATGAAGCTTTTAAAAAATCTCAAATCAAGCTCAAAACCAAGCCTCGCTTGTATTATTTATATATATATTATTATTATTATGTGATTTTGTTTAAAGATTGAGCGACACAATAAACAAAATAAGACGTATAGTTATTTTTAACGATTAAATAACTTATTTATTATTCGTAATAACATTATTTATTTTATTAATGCGATGTTAGGCGTTAAGATATAATGTTACCGACATATTTCACTCGTATTTTTGTTTCGAATAATTTTATTCGATAATCGATTTGTGTAATCGATGTCTCGGGTGTCGAGTGAGTTATGAGTGTACTTTATGGCTTTAATTTGGTCTTTATGGTGGTTATTTTAATTTTAAATTTTAAGATTCTTTGGCATTTTTATGAGCATTCAGTATCACTTGTTCAAAAGTGGTCCTTAATAAATCGATCTCAAGTCTAAAAGTGATCTTGGAAATGTAATTCTTATATCATACCGGTACAAAATGAAATGTTAAAGGCTTACTCAAGATCGCTCTCAGATTTGAGATCGGTTTATTAATACAGGCCTATGAACACTTTTGGCAGTCTGGGCGCGACTTTCCCGAGGCCAGAACCTGCCTATAATAGGGACTGTAGGACAGTTTAGGCCTCATCTTGTGCTAGTCGCAACTGTCGCGCATGAAGTAACTCTCAAAGCGTAAAGTTTCGCGCCAGATCACTGTCACGTTACTTACGCAGGTTCAAAACGAATCACACCTGCTCATAAACGTTTTTTTTATTAAACTCTGGTCAGCCATTGACCCCAATATTGACGACCGCTTGGCCTAGTGGTTCGAGCGTAAGCCGCTCGGCTCACTACACCAGCGGTTTGCGGGTTCGATTCCCGTCAGATTTAATTTCGGAAATGGCCTTTTCGTAATTTGCCCTGGTCTGAATGTCACTGGGATCGCCCCCAGTGCATTGTACGGTACCCATAGTACAAGCGTTGCTTGGTTTGGGACCATACAGTTGATGAGTTCGTTTAGCGATATTTATAATTATCACTAGCGCCGCGCCCGGCGCCGCGCCCCGGCTTTGCACGGGTATTTTTATCAGTGTTTCTCTACTAATATGCATGTATTATACGCATAAACCTTCCTCTGTAATTACTCTATCTATTAAAAAACACCGCATCAAATTCTGTTGCGTAGTTTTAAAGATCTAAGCATACAGAGGGACATACAGACAGCGGGAAGCTACTTATTTTATACTATGTATTGAAGTATCTTTTAAATTTGAATTGCGAGTCAGTAAGTCAACTTGCATGATAAGTTCGCATGTTAAGAAGAGTTTGGTTTCTCCTTGATGTGAGGAGGGAGTCTGGCATCGTCTATCAGTGATCGCGACCACGATCATAGGTCACAGCACAGCATCATCAGGGTTGGAGAACAATCCGCGCTATCTGGCATCGTTCCGGGAACGGTGCGGGGCCGGGACTGAACCCCCGCTGCGCCGGTAATTCACCGAGATCACACCTCGCGGGCGACGGATTGGACGCTCTACCAGGGAGAAGGAGAGTTGATACTTTAGTTATTTATATTATTGCCCGCGTGGTACTTAAATTAACTAAAAATAAGTTACTAAGTCACTCCTTATAAAAGCAGCTATCTGCCAGTGAAAGTCCCGTCAAAATCGGTTCAGCCGTTTCGGAGATTAGCCTGGACAAACAGACAGAGGGACAGACACACAGATAATTTTTTAAAGTATTTTTTTAGAGGTCTAGGTGTATATGTTGAACCTATATTCACATTACGACGATTTTAGTGCTCTACTTTGGTTTAACTTACCAATTCTAAACCATTCAAATGACCATAATTATGTAGACAACACGCATAATTTATGCAAATCAACGATATCACGTCCAATCTTATAAGCATAATAAAATAAGATTTATGCGAACGCGTCCAGTATCAAGACCGGCCGGTCGTGGTACCGCGGTAATATATTGATGACGCTGTAACGCGCTGTTGTGATCTTTTGTTAGATTATGATAACTGAGATAACTTATTCCGGAGTTAATATAAACGTCTGACAGCTTCAGGACAATTGTAATATAGACATGACTCTATCAATTTAAAATTATTAAATAACATACTTTTACCCCAACCTCCTTTCTACCTATCTATCTTTCTTCTCTTCTTTTTTCTTCCCTTCATCTAGGGGGGTATTAACATTATATTTTAAACCCCGACGAAAAAAGAAGAGTGTTATTTTAAATTATGTGTTCAATAGGAGTTGTTTTCAACATCTTACTAATCTAACTAGCTAGTTTAAATAACGAAATCTGAATGACACTTTAAAAGTTTGGTTATAGAACCACTTGAGTATAAGAAGTCATTAACTGCCATTTTGAATGAAACAATTTGCCATTCGAATATTGTTAATCTATGCCAATCATCAATCGTATGAATCTAAATGTCCTTACCAGAATTTTGTTGCTATGAACCTTTTGTGGATAAGTAAATAAGCTTAATTTATTTATAATATTGTCCACGCGTACTCTACGTTAACGAAGCTATTCCACGTTAATATAACGTATTGTAGAGCAGCAAAAAGTAAAAAATACATTGACGCGGTGCGCACCATCTTTCACAAGTCATAGTTTGTTTTACATCATAATTGAACCTCGCAATGGTCGCTCGCCTCTACACTAATGTAGAGACTCGACTCTTTGTTTGTATTAACTTGAATATTTATGTAGAGTACATTTATCTTTACAGTCCAATGGCGGGGAGGCGTATTCACAATTAACTGAGAGTTTCCGATGTCGGAAATGACAACTTCCATCCTTGTTTTACAAATGAATTAGAAAAAGGATAAAAGCTTTTGTTTCCGATACGGAAACTCTCCATCGATAGGGAATATGCAATTTTATTAATGCTATCTTAAAATAAAATGTTAACTTGTTTTTGTATTAATATCTTATTAAGCTAATTTGTTAAATATCATATTACTTATTACACCAATTTTGAAATAAAATAAGAGTTTTATAGCTAAATCATAAGAAAAGATCACACAGTAGCATTAATTTAAGTTTTGTTTTATCTACTAATATTTACTTTTACTAGCGTAAAAGTAAAAGTTGTCACTAACACATGGGTGTATATCAGTAATTTATGAATGAATTTATTTAAATTGTGTCTAGAGTTTAAAATATAGAGCACTAACATAAAATTAGTAGGATCCTAATCTTAGCTAGAAGAAGATGATAGATAAGAGAAGCCGTGAGATAAAAGAAGACAAATAATATTCACCGTAAAATTATGACCATCAGCACTATTGGGTCATTTTTTAAATTCCTTACCTAAAGCTCTACATGCGTTGTCAAAAACAAATTAGGCTCTATATCAAAGGGTTATGGTATAAACTTGATCGTGGCATATTTAAGGTGGGTACATATTGTGTGGGTTGTGAAATAGTTCTGCCATTGTACAGACAATGTTCTCGGAACGTTGATGAAGGAATCAAGTCGGATATAGGATGAGGTATTAATTATGTTGGAGATACAAAATAAAGTAGTGTTGAGGTTAGAGGGACCACTTTTATAATCGAAAGGTTTTAGTGCCTCAGCCTGGCCATTAACGTAGAGTCGAAACTATGGACGTAGAGTCCACTCTCATTTCAAGCAATTTATTTGCTTGGCCGAGAGAACTAGTCTCTACTGAGCGGTGGCTTAGCCAAAGTAAGAGCTAAGCTGCTTCTTCCTCCTCTATCCCGATTCCCACTCCCATCCAAGTCGGCAACCTTCCAGAAATGCATTTTTTTCCTATATTGCTAATTTAAATACTTTTAAAATAAACTCTATTTAAGGTGAAAACGGCCACTGGGATTGGGTTTTAAAATTGAGAGTATCGATGGGTCGTGAAATCCGATTGGTCGACCGGGGTAGTACCAAACGCTCACAGAAAATCGGCGTTAAGTAGCTATCATAGCTGTGTTTCGTACGATGAGTGAGAGAGAAGCAAGCTCAACTTCCCTTCCTTCCAGTCCCTCTGTCTCACGCCCCATCAAGTCAGTAACGTGCGACCCATTCTTTTGGTATTTCAATCATCTATAGGCTACGCTAACTGCTTAACATCAGGCAGGCTGTACGCTTATTGACCGACCTTGTAAGGTTGGTATATAGAAAAAAAATAACACAGGTGTTGGTTGTTCAATTCGTGTTCGAATGAATAATCTAATTTTATTATTTTGTGACCTTCTCTGATTGTTTTCGTACATCGACGTCAAGAACTGTCACCTGATACTTTGGATATGGCATTTAAATCGCGGCTCGTGTTGTTTTTACTGCATTATAATAAACTAAACTGTTTCCGAGAACTGATGACTAAATAAATACAATTTAAACACGCCGCTTTCGTATCTTACACCTGGATTCTGCAGTCATGGACTCCAGTTTTAGTAACATTAACTAACTAGGCCGGCCTGTGTTCGCAAAATTTCTTAAATTTCAATATAGATCATCTCTTGCTAATGGTGAAGGCGTCAATAGCCTAGTGGTTAGAATGGCCGTCCTCGTAGCTGAGAGGTTCCTGGTTCGATCCCCATCCTATGGTCATTAAACTATTGACGTAAGCCCACTCCTACAAATCTCGACGTCATTATTGGTCACCATTGTCGATCCTTGCTTACAGGAGTTGCAGTGGTGGGAGTGTGTGGCGGGACTAGTCCCATATAAAAGCCCACTCCTAGAACAAGCATTAGCTTAGTTGGAGGGGCTAAAGGGATTACTAATAATGTAATTACCACACTTTGCTAGTATTTTTTTTTTAAATAAATAAGTAAGTTAGTAAGAAGGGTAACAGGGTGAGGAAACCGGTGAAGAGGTGTGAACTTCGCAAACCCGCACTGGGTAGGTTAGGTTAGACTAAAGCTTGAAATTCCCTTTAGCGCGATAGATTAATTAGCTCATATGTCTCTTTCTTTTTTGTATGACAATACGGCATAGATAAAATTATTATTTTTATATGATTGACGACTGCTTGACGCAGTTGTTCGAACGTTAGCCGCTCGGCTCACTGCACCGGGTAGTTGGAGGTCCGATTCCCGTCAGGATAAATTTCGGAAATTGCCTTTCGTAATTTTCCCTGGCTTGGGTGTCACTGGGATCGCCCCCAGTCCATTGTACGGTACCCATAGTACAAGCGTTGCTTACTATGGGACCATACAGTTGGTGTGTTCGTCTGGCGATATTTATTATTATTATTTATGAGACTGAATCTGGTTTGATACTACTTGGCATTCATTTCTGTGGCTTCTTTTCGTCTGAGGAAGGAATGTGTGCTATTACCTATACCGGTACCAAAATAATATAGGCGAAATGAAGCTTCACTTGTACTGAACCTCTGTCTACCCCCTCAGGGAATACAAGCGTAATGGTGTTTCAAATTGAATGTGGAATCCGTGAGAAGGCGCTTTAAGGACTGTATTTATAAATTGATCTCAAGTCTGAGAACGGTTTGAGTTCGCTTTGACATGTAATTTTGTAGTATGATATAAGAATGACATTTCCAAGAAAGCTATCAGATTTGAGTTCGATCTAATACGGACCAAGTCTCGTATCCATACTGCCTTGATTCCCAACCAATGAATTACATCTTTAAGACCCATACGTCACGCCACAAATTATCGTACATGGTCAGATACCACAAAAAAGGAAGTACCTACAGCATCCAAATGTCACCTGGCTGGCTATTTTGTATAATAAATGTCACTTTATGGGTTATTAATGGGTATTAGAGACGTTTATAGCCGTATGGCGACCTCACATCTATGTTAATAGAGGCATTAAGATTTCGTTGTTAAAGTTATTTGTTTGTTCAGAATGATTTTTATAGAAAATTTTTGGAGTTATTTGAAATAAAAAACAATTTACACAGTTCTGAATACCAAGAATGCAAGCTGAAGACAGGGCGCTATGGCGCTCATTAGAGGAGGCCTATGTCCAGCAGTGGACAAGCATAGTCTGATGATGATGATGATGATGATGAATACCAAAACCAATTCTAGCGCCAGTGATTGTAGGTTGGTTTCATTTTGCAGAATATAAAGGCAAAAAGTAAACTCGTTAATTACTGAATTAAGTTAAAGTGGTCCTTTTGTCATTCGGTTGTACACGCCTTACGTCAAATTTGTATAAAAATTCAAACTAATATTCGTAAAATTTATAGTTAAGTATAATTTAGTTCGGTGACAGCAAAATCGGGACCATATTTTTTTGTCCGAGATTAAACTCGCGTTTTTGTTTCAAATAATTAAAATGATACTGAACGTAATCTTAGTCGTAGTCCTTGTGACCGCTTGGCGTATCGGTCCGAGCGTAGGACGCTCGGCTTATGGCAATAGGTGGTTGCGGATTCGATTCCCGACGACGGGGCAAATTTCAAAACGGTTTGTTATTAATTGCGCACTAGGTAGGACTGGGATTGAGCGGTACCTACTCATGGTACAAGCGTTGCTTAGTTTGGGACATTACAGTTGGTGTGTTAATCTGGCGACATTTAAAATAATAATAATTTAGCCCTTTTGACGTAAGGCCATAATCCACCACGGTGGCCCAGTGCAGGTTGGCAGATTTCACATGTCTTTCGAAAATTGATTAGATCTTCTAAGACATGCAGGTTACCTCACGACGTTTTCCTTCACCGTAAGCACGTGATAATCTTATAGAAATTATGATTCGCGCATAGATTTTGAAAAATCCAGAGGTACGGGCCGGGGTTTGAAACCAAGACCTGGTGCCCGCAAGACGCGTGCTTTAACCAATCGGCTATCACAGCTTGCTGCAGCTGGCGACATGTATTTATTAATATTGATATTTATTTATTAACATTCATGTATTAATGCTATAATAAATGAAAGTCCCTGACGGCCTGTTATATGATTTTCGCTCAGTCTAAACCTCAGAAGGTTGAGACGTGATATTGAGTTGGCTGCATAGCTTTTACTTTTTCACTACTTTATAACGTTATTTAGACTCTATTTAAGGCGTAAACGGCCACTAAGAAAGAGTTTTAAAATGGAGTGTTGATAGAGAAGATCGGCATAAAATTGCTATTATAGATGCGTTTCGTACGATCGTACGAAGCCTCAAGCTCAACCCCCCTCCTTTCAACTCCATCAAGTCAAGATCAAGTTATCGACATGCGAGCAACGGCTTTGAATGGTAACTGCTTAATATCGGGCAGGTCGCAAGCTTATTTGCTGGCATTGTTCTATAGAAATAAACGCTCGAAACTTTACAACAATGAGCCTATATATACAAATGAATCTCTATTTCATTGGTCATCGCATCACACGTGAACGGATGGAACGATTTCGCTAATTCTTTTTTTGTTGTGTTTATTATTGTCAGGAGAAGGTTCTTATGAAAGAAATTGCGAAAGTTGAGCGGAACAATTCGAATTCAATATTCAAAATTAAGACAGGACAACGTCTGTCGGGTTATAGGGTTATAGTATATATACGAGTACTAGAAATAAGTAGGTAAGTAAAGACATTTGAAACACCATCTCAACTATTACAGGTACAAGACGAAGAGGGTAAAAAAACCTCTATTAAACCCTAGACACAGCAGGAGAACGGACCATTCAAACTTGTAAATAAAATTAAACTATAATCCTTAATTCGTGTTATTGTGAATTAATTCAATCGCTACCGGCTATCGCTTTAATAATAATAACGTATACTATTTTAGCTGTTTTATGCGTCGGTATAAAGATGTTACTTGATTCACAGTAGTCGTATGGGACCACATACTGTTTTACTTAAGATGTAGCCGTTAAAATTCCATGCTTCAGTTATAAAGATTATAAATTAGTAATTTTTTTTATACGAGTATTCTTGACTGTATCATGTCTTGAAGTTAATCGATTTCTCTAAGTCCTGCGGGGATGTTTTAAATCATTCGAATCGATATCGGTAACGGATACGGAAACAATCGTTTGTATATTTAGTAATTTTAAGGTAATTAAAAAAAAATAGTTATATATTTTTACGGTGAAGGAAAACATCGTGAGGAAACCTGCATGTCTTAGAAGAATTAACCAATTTTCAAAAGACATGTGAAATCCGCCAACCCGCACTGGGCCAGCGTGGTGGATTATGGCCTGAATCCCCCTTGTCTTGAGGGGAGGCCCGTGCCCAGGAGTGGGACGTCAAAAGGGCTAAAATTATTATTATTATATATTTTTTTAGTTATATAACAAGTGTCCAACCCGCCTAGTGTTAAGCAGTTACCATAGCCTATAGATACATGCAATACCAAAGGTATTGCTCTCACGTTGCTGACTTGAAGGGGAGTGGTCACAGATATAGATTTACATAGATAACGCAAGTATCACGATTTGTATTGAAACCGAGCGTGCCGAATTTTTAACACCTACTGTGACGTCATTAGTGACCGGAAATCCAAACCGACTCAAAGACACCGACGCCGCCGATGCCCCTCCGTCCGCTACGATTCTCTCGAATGATTATCACACTCATACTCATATTTTTATATCTGTAGTCGCGAGGACTGTGAGTTATCGGCAACCAACCTCAACGCTTGGTCGGGGTTTTCGGACACGCTAAGTACATACATTTGCGTTATCTATGTAAATCTATATCTGTGGGAGTGGGAGTCTGTTACTTATCATACAAAACGTAACTATTACAGATGATCTTCTGTAAATAGATGGCAGTACCCTATTCAAGCCATCCCGTATATGAGTCGTGTCTATTGGTTACAAAATAACATAAATGAATAACAATATCGCCAGACTGACACACCAACTGTATGGCCCCAAACTAAGCAACGCTTGTACTATGGGTACCGTACAATGGACTGGGGGCGATCCCAGTGACACTCCAACCTTGGCAAATTACGAAAAAGCCTTTATCGATTTTTGCCCCGGCGGGAATCGAACCCGCAACCACAATGTGCAGTGAGCCGAGCGGCCTACGCTCGAAACACTTCGCCAAGCGGTCGTCCAGCGATCGGTACACCTTGTGTGTATCATCTAAAATTAGTGATTAGAAGTTAATTTGTTTACTTACAGTGACCATATTTCTCTACGCCGAATACCTCTGCTTACTGCTTCACGGAATACACCGCGTTGCTATAAAACAAATTGCATTCAAACCTATATCATTGTCAAATAATTAGCATATAATACATTACATAGCTCACATATTTATTCAAACCCCGTTCATACATACGAACAAGTACATAAAGCTTTAATTAAACCATTTAGAATCTTAAAAGTGACCGTAACAGGATACAAGAAGCGGCCTCATTGGTGGACATTTGAGCCACAATGGGAACATAAATGGCTTCTGTGAACTACTATATGGGGAACCAATAGTAGGTATTCAATTTTGACAGGTCCATAAAAATCGATATTATTTAGGGTTAGTGCACAATGTTGGGAGAAAATGTTAGGAGAGTTTAGTGGAATTATTACTATAGAAATAGCACTGAAGTTAATTATCCAATGTGAGATCGAAGCATAGGAACTTGCAGATAAAAAAATAAATAAACTGACTTCAAAGAACCCTGGGTGCATTCAAGAGCTTAATCTAAAGACGAACGCTTGGTGCAGTGGTTCGAGCGTAGACCGCTCAGTGGCATGGTGGTTGCGGGTTCGATTCCCGTCAGGGCAAACTTCGGAAATGGCCTTTCGTAATTTGCCCAGGTCTGGGTGTCACTAAGATCGCCCCCAGTCCATTGTACGGTACCCATAGTACAAGCGTTGCTTATTAGTTTGGGACCACACAGTTAGTGTGTCAGTCTGGCGATATTTATATATCTATTATTATTTATGGACTTTATAATTTATTTAAATTTGAGTCGAATTTTCGATGTAAGTAAACACACTACATTTGATTTAAATTTGACGGAGAAATCGGTGAACATACATAAAATTAAAAATAATACATATATATCTGTATATGACCAAATAATCTCCACCTTTTTCGAAGTCGGTTAAATAGAATATTCACTAAGTTTGTCGTCAGTATAATACTTATCTAGATTTAGTAGGTATTACGTGGAACGTGTTTAGTTTTCACACGGTCTTTTGTGGTAGGTATAAAACATAAACTAGAAATGTTACCATTTTAAATTCTCAAAATTATATGTGAGTAAGCTTAGAATATACTTACCTACTGACATTGAACGATAATGTAGGTATTCAAACTTAATATGTCTTTACTATTACTAAACTAGTAATAGATAAGTAGGTACTTATTAAAATGCCTATACTTACAAGTTTTTTTTCATGTAACAAAATTAGAAAAAGCAGTGGTAGCCGATTGGTTAAGCACGCGTCCTGCGGGCACCAGGTCCTGGGTTCAAACCACGGATCCCTCTGGGTTTTTCGAAATCTACGTGCGAATCATAATAACAATATGATTATCACTTGCTTACGGTGAAGGAAAACATCGTGAGGAAACCTGCATGTCTTAGAAAATCTAAACAATTTTCAAAAATACATGTGAAATCCGTCAACCCGCACTGGGCCAGCGTCGTCGTCCCAGGAGTGGGACTTCAAATAGGCTACATTATTTTATTATATACTAGCCTGTGCCCGCGACTTCGTCCGCGTAGAATTTAACTTAACAAAAGAGATTTTTTGGATAAAAAGTATCCTATGTGTTAATCCCGGTTATAAACTATCTGTGTTCCAAATTTCATCCAAATCCGTTCAGTATTTTTGGCGTGAAAGAGTAACAAACATCCACACTCACAAACTTTCGCATTTATAATATCTATAACAAAGTCGGAAAACAGGCGTACGAGACCCGTCTCATGTTAAGCAGTTACCGTAGCCTATAGATGCTTTCAATACGAAAGGTATTTCGTAGCAAGGCGCGCACGTTACTGGCCTGAAGGGGAGTGGGATAGTGAGAGGGGAAGGAAGGGAGTTTTCGGCTCTTATTCATCACACTAAATGCAGCTATACGCCTATCTTACGACGACCGCTTAGCGCATTGGTTCGAGCGTAGGCCTCTCGGCTCACTGCACATGGTGGTCACGGGTTTGATTCCCGTCAGGGTAAATTTCGGAAATGGCCTTTTCGTAACTTGCAGTCCATTGTACGGTACCCATAGTACAAGCGTTGCTTAGTTTGGGACCATACAGTTTGTGTGTTTGTCTGGCGATATTTATTTATTATTTTTTATCTTCTGTGAGAGTCTGGTACTACCCCGGACGAGTCGCCGGCTACAACTTAGCACTACCAGTAATTAGATCAATTGCACCATGATCCTACTAATATTATAAATGCGAAAGTTTGTGAGTGCGGATGTATGTTTGTTACTCTTTCACACAAAAACTACTAAACGGATTTGGACGAAATTGGGAACACAGATAGCTTATAACCTGGATTAACACATTTAGTACTTTACTTAAGTCTACGCGGACTAAGTTGCGGGCAGAAACTAGTAATAAATATACAACAAATAGAACAAATTTCTCATCGCTACTAAATACTCAGTCTCCTAGAATCCCCGCACGTGTGTCCCGCACCTAAGCGACCGTTAAATCATAGCGTCGCATTCGACACACGCCCGACAATTTAGTGGCAGGCGATAACGCATGCACGAACCGCATAGCAAGCCGTATGCTGGCCGCGTACTGCAAGATATCATTTGAATTTCCAAGCTATATTCAGTGGAGGTATTATGTTGAGAATACCTATACCCCCTTATTAATAAACGTTGTTTACCGGCTGTAAAGTTAAACCATGCTTTGACTTCTTCTTCTCTCTCTGTCTTCTTCTTTCGTATGTCAAATTCGAAATTTGATGTTGTATTAGTTGTATTAATTCAAATTTCGAATGTCAACTTTTCGAATGTCAAATCACCGATGACGTTGCGTTACTATTCACCCGCTATTGTTTTTCTTTTCTTTTTAATAACCCTTTTTTAAGTTGAATACGTCTCGCTCACACTGTTGCCGTGAACTGCGTGTGACCGGCAACTGTGTGAGCTAGACGTATTAGATTTACGCGGAAGTGACAGAGACAGGTAATAACAGGTCATTGTACGAAATTCTTCGTGCTCAGCGACCCTGCTTTAGCAATGAGAGATTATCACATTACTAGTACTCCCGTTAGCCCCTCCAGCTAAGCTAATGCTTGTGTTAGGAGTGGGCTCACGTCAATAGTTTAATGGCCAGGATGGGGATCAAACCCGGAACCTTTCAGCTACGAGGGCCGCCCCTCTAACCACTAGGCTATTGAAACTTAGACCTGGGCAAATTACTTCCTTCCATTTAATTTATATTAAATAATTCTATAAAAAGTGTTCAGTTGTTGTTTGATATTTTATAATATGAGTTTATAGATAGAAACAGCGACGCAATTAAATAACATGAAGAACTTAGCGACACCTGAGGGAAACTCTATATTATCTACTTAATTTGGATTATCTTGGGTTTTGGCTATGAATGGTTGATGTGGATGAAATACCCATACATAGAATAGGAGTAAAAGACGTCGGTTGGTAGACCATCACCCGTAAAAGAAGATATTATATTAGATATATTATAAAAGGAGTATACATTCTTTGGAGCTGAGGTAAAAAAGTATAGCGTATTAATGTATGTGCTACGGGCCTACCTTGTCCAATTCAAAGGATATCACACACCGAGCTACGCAGTCAAATTTCTAACTTTCCTTCTCGGAAGCCGAACACAATTCGGGCATTTAGTTAATTTGAATATTGTTTAGTTCCTCAAAGTAACAGCGGATAAACTAGGGACCTCGGCCATTTGTATATGTGTGTTGTTGTATTAGTGCAACTGGCACCAATTTTTGGTGCCAATCAAAATTAGTTTCAGTAATTGTGTGAGATTATTCGCAAAACGATTAAATACAGTGCTATAAAGCGTTGCGCGCCGCAGCTCTGTATACCTAGGTACCTAGGTACCTGTAGGGTATACTTTTTGTTTTCAAATGTTAACTTTGTAATTATAAAACTAAAAAAGGTGAAAAACAAAAGGTGTTATAGGGATACAGCTGTTGACAGATTTCATAAGTCTACAAAATCTTTAGTACTTCAACTGTCCCACAAAACCGTAGGTAGATTTACAAAGTAAAGTTGTAAAAAAAAATGGATACCTTTTCTGTTTCACCTAGTACCTATACATATATCGTGTAACGCTACTGACGCTTAGCAAGAATGGAGTAGCCGCGCGTCGAGCGCCTTGAACGTCCTTATAGATGCTTCGCTTCAATAACCGGATTGTGGTACGTCTAACGTCATTCAAAATTGGTATTTGTCGCGGGAATAGTGCTGGGTCCTGATTAGGTAGGTACGGCTATGCTGGGCTAAATCCAATAAGGGAAATATAAGGACAGAACTGTAATGGTCACATTGACCTGAAGAACTTAGCGACACCTGAGGGAAACTCTATATATCTACTTAATTTGGATTATCTTGGGTTTTGGCTATGAATGGTTGATGTGGATGAAATACCCATACATAGAATACCCGTACCTACCTCCGTACCTACCTAATCAGGACCCAGCACTATTCCCGCGACAAATACCAATTTTGAATGACGTTAGACGTACCACAATCCGGTTATTGAAGCGAAGCATCTATAAGGACGTTCAAGGCGCTCGACGCGCGGCTACTCCATTCTTGCTAAGCGTCAGTAGCGTTACACTAAAGTAGCGGTATTATTAAAGAAGCTGTATTATTAAAGTAGCGGTATTATTAATGTAGCAGTATTATTAAAGTAGCTTTATCATTAAAGTAGCTGTATTATTAAAGTAGCTGTATTATTAAAGTAGCTGTATTATTAAAGTAGCTATATTATTAAAGTAGCTGTATTATTAAAGTAGCTATATTATTAAAGTAGCTGTATAATTAAAGTAGCTGTATTATTAAAGAAGCTGTATTATTAAAGTAGCTGTATTATTAAAGTAGCTGTATTATTAAAGTAGCTGTATTATTAAAGACACTATTTTATTAAAGTAGCTGTATTATTAAAGTAGCGGTATTATTTAAGTAGCTGTATTTTTAAAGTAGCGGTATTATTAAAGTAGCTGTATTATTAATGTAGCTGTATTATAGCTTCGTTTTGTCAGATAGCCGGAAGCCCAACATCCGTGCCATGTAACATCAGCCAGGTCACACGCTTGGTTGCCGACTTTGTTACCTATTTAGAAAATAAAAATATTCTTCTCTAGCCGCCTGCTTGGGTCTAACTCCTAAGTTTAAGCGTACCTTTCTTCGATTTAGAGAAAAATAGATCCTTAAAAATTAACTAGAATCCATCCAGAACCGCCCCACATGGAATACTTAGTAAACATATTAGCTATTCTGTCCGTGTGTTCGCTTCTGTATTCATTTAAAAACCCCACTAAACGGATAATTGTCTTGTAACCATTTCAATTGCTTGTTAGAACAAACTGTCGTTGAATTTTTAACAGATTTTGTGGAAAATAAATTATGTGTGGTTCGTGTAATTTGTGGATTTTTTGATGACTACTTCTTTTATTGGATACGTGAGGTTTGTTTTGTGTGAGAATTACTTTTGTAACGTTGAAATTGAATAATAATATATCAGCGCGATGTGCCTTTATTGAAAATAATTCAATATCGCTGTTATAAATAAAACTCACTATCTATAAAATTCCTTTTTGCAATTCTTCCCTCATAAACGGCTTGACTGATTTTTTTACTTACGGGGAGTCACCGGGAATGTTCTTAGTTATAGTCGGACCCGGCAGGTGGCGTTCTTTTCGATATCCACAAAATAAAATGTACGGTAACGAAGCTGCTGCTGTTACTCCTTTAAACCGGGATCGACAATGGTGGCCAAGGATGACGTCGAGGTCGACTCTCGACGAGTCGGGAAAAGTTAAATGGTTTGGAGCCCGAACGAATTTAATTGAAAGAAATAATATGAGGAGTTGGATGAAAGATTTGCCACTTCCCTCGCTCCGTTGCATAGCAGGAGAAAGCTTTAGCTTATTTTATGCTTAGCTTATCTACAACTACTTAATAATGCAACTATGCATACATGAAATATACATGTAAAAGAACCCGGTAGTCGAACCCGCACTCGGGTTCCACGAACCAAAAACCATGAGTCAGTATCTCTACCTTATCTCACACAATAAACACAAAATTACCGCAATACAACGACAATTGTCTCCGAAAACCTGTTGGTTATCATAATTCTGTGTTCCGATTTCCACAAAAATACTCTAGTGTACGTGCAGAGTAGGGGGTGCATGGAATCTGGGATTTTGTGGACTAGTCTTGTTAGTTATATAGTTGAAATATGTTGTTCATTATTTATTTTCATGTTTTTTTTATAACTGATAAAGGTAATTGTAGTAGTGTAATTCTAGAAGTCAAAGCGTCGAAGAGACGTATAGTGGCGCCAAGTGACGCCAAGTGACACCAAGTGTCGCTAAGTGTCGCCAAGTGTCGCCAAATGCCGCCAACTACCGCCAAGCGTCATCAAGATCAATCTAAGTGCAGACAATCGCTTTGACTTGTGTTTAGAGTGGAGTCCACTCGGCTTATTGAACCATCCAGTTGCGAATTCGAATCCCATCAGGTACAAGACCCATCAAGTAAAGCTAGACCCATTTGAGATTACTTATCCTTCTAGTCCATAACTGCAAGCGTGGAACCAACAACATAGTTTTCTGACACAACTATGGTCTATTTCACATAGGAAGTCCTGCGGAAAAAATACGCAAGTTAATCTTAAATATATATAAAGGTGACTGACTGACTGACATAGTGATCTATCAACGCACAGCCCAAACCACTGGAAATTTGGCATGCAGGTAGATCTTATGACGTAGGCATCCGCTAAGAAAGGATTTTGATTAATTCTACCCCCAAAGGGATAAAATAGGGGATGAATAATCCCGATTTTTTTGTTAACTTAAATTCCACGTGGACGAAGTCGCGGGCACAGCTAGTTGTACATAATGTAGATTATATTCCTGTCACGCGACTACAGCGCCGCATCTACGAGACTTTGTATGTGAAATAGACCATAGGTATGTCCTGATTAGAACTAAACTTATGGCGTCCTTACACGGTCCTGCCATTTTCCCCAGTGAATCGTCGATGTAATTGTTGAAACGGCATTATTCTCGTCGCTAATAGCTCTTTATGACATACAAAACGTTGTAAAATGTACGCTCCGTGTAGCGAGTGCCTTAACATTTGTCGCACAAAATGAGGATGACTTGTGACCTTAAACCGAGTATGGTTTACATGTGAAAGATGTGGTTCTGGGAGTTATACGTTCCCGTTGAAAACAAAATGTACTTACAAGAACAATTTACATATATATATTCGAGTTAAAGATAAGTTTTGGTTTGCTTTAAAAGAAAAATGAGTGTACAAGAAAATATAATGTATAAAATACTGCAAATAGATGTGAAATTCATTAATTTCCAAAAATGATTTCGATAGAAATTGTTTTTACTTAAAGCTTTTTGGTTTTAGTAGGTAGTTATTTCGCCTCCATGTGAACCCCCCCTGTGTCGGAATTGACAGAATTCCGGCAAGAGTTGTCACACAGCACACAGTCCTGGGGGCGCGTCTCCAATGTAACATGTTGTGTCGGAAGGAACATACAGTTATTTAATTTAATATCCAGAAAAATTGTGACGTACATTTTTAATAAATTGATCACGATATGCAGTGGTGATTACGATTTGATATGGAAATATGATTACTATCTAAATATATATAACTCAAAGGTGACTGACTGACTGACTGATATAGTGATCTATCAACGCACAGGCCAAACCACTGGACGGATCGGGCTGACATTTGGCATGCAGGTAGATGTTATGACGATTTTGATTAATTCTACCCCCAAGGGGATAAAATAGGGGATGAAAGTTTGTATGAAACTTTGTCAATTAAATTCCACGCGGACGAAGTCGCGGGCACAGCTAGTTTATTACATAAAGATCAACGTCTTCTAGTATTTTGCACTATAATTGTACAACATTAATTTTAAACTCAATAACTTTATGTCACAATAATTATCTTTCGGACAAATACTGACCAGATATTGAAATGATAGAGTATTCGGTTGCTTGGTATAATAACACTAGGCTCATCCACTACAAAATTGTATTGCAATATACCTCTGCCTACTCCTTCGGGGAATACAACCTTTATGGTTTATAAATACAATTTGATTTCTGCTAAGGAAATATGATCATTACATCTGTCTCTCTTTGAAAAGTAGATCCGACGCATCCGGATCGGCGTATATCGCTCAGGCTTCCCGCTATGTCGACAGCAGTGGAGAATCACAAAGTGCGGTGCTTATCTACAGTTTCCGAGTACCAGATGTTACGATAGTAACAAATGACGTGCGCGTGAGCATCGTGTGAACGTACCTACTGGTCTACCCACCGGTGGAAGAAGCCATCAGCTGGAGGGGGAGTCAGGATATAAAGTAGGTATCTTGTTACTTTCCACTTTATGAATTTTATATAATTTATTTATTTGAAATTGAGATCTATTATTAAGGCGGTTATGTACCAAATTGCATTAACTTCCGACAAAAACTATAGAAGTTATGGCACTGTGATATATTGGGACGGACGCATAGACTGAATAATCTTCTAAGGGTTTCGCGTAGGGACTACGGAACTCTTAAAAGGTATTTTTTTGTCGCAAATTAAATCGTGGGAGTTCTCAACACAACAATAATCAATTTAACGTGAAATCCGTAAAACTTCTAGACAAAAAAGCACACTATACAACATTCGGAAAAAAGGTTTCACCTAATTTGAAACTCGACGCTTCAAACTAGCCACTTTAAACGTTAATCCACTAAGCAAATTGGTTTAACTTTCATCGCAAAAAAGGGTATTACCTCGCCCTTAAGGATTAGCGAAAAAAAGTCGGTGTTCATGAAAGGGATCCTTAAGGGCCGTTAAATAAGGTATGTATAACCGTGAAATGACTCCGCCAACCCCTGTCGCATAGTGATTAAACGCAAACACTTGAGGCGAATATCACACAGTTCCGTGAAATGTATCCACCGAAACTGTAGGGCGGCATTATGAAATTTAAAACCTGAAACGATTCAGGCAATCCATTTCACCGCCTCAAACTGGCTGGCTTATGTACATAAGTACTAAGTTTTAATTTTGTGTTTACCTGGACAGTGGTTTTTAACCCCCGACGAAAAACGAGGGGTGTTATAAGTTTAACATGTGTATCTGTGTATCTGTGTGTCTGTCTGTGGCAACGTAGCGCCCAAGCTGATGAACCGATTTCAATTGTGTTTCTTTTGTTAGATAGGTATTCTGATCGAGAGTGTTCTTAGCTATGTTTCATGAAAATCGGTTCAGCCGTTTGAAGATCATCGGCTCTTTTGTAGGTTAAAAAGCCACATTCACGGCCAAAACCAACTTCCACGGCTCGAATCCAATCGAAATTTGAGATTGTTGGATTTAGATTCATTATATTTTTAAATGATCGTAATAGTCTGATCTGGCTTTTTACAATATTATATGAAAAGTTTCCCTGATTCTGGAAAAAATGTATATTTTCTCAATTTTTATATGAGATTTTTGTATGAACTAAAGACGTTCCATAAGTCACGTGTCAAATGATGGATACGCGCATGCGTTAAATTTTGTTTGTTTTGTTAATGGTCATGGAATATTACGTTATTATAATTCTAGAGGGCGCTGCTCCGCCATTGAGAAAAAATATAAAAAAAAAACAAATCTAATTTAAAATAATTTTAGCGTTATTAAAAATTCTTCCCCTGGGGTGCTCCCGTCCACCTCAACCAGAGTTATTACATGAAATTAAATCATAATTGATAATATTTTATCCTAGGAATTAAACCTCCGTGGCATCAATATTTACATTCGTTGTCTATTCTAATGTCAATTATTATAATGTCATAACAAAATAATGTCTCATACTTTTACACAGATTTTCTGTTGATAATTGTATACATTTGATGAAAAGATCGTCGCATCGGGGGTTTTTAAATTTTAAATTTAGAGTTATGTAAAAAAATATTTGTTTATAGGCACATAATAATAAGTTGAAAGTTCATTATTATCGCTGGTTCAAATCCGGCTCAAAAGATGATTTGGTGATTGTGACCAAATCATTTATTGATCCTTTGAGCCCGGGTGACAGGGCCCTGATAACGTTAGCTACTTAAAACGCAATAGACAATCAAATTTGCTATCTAACGCGAGCGTTCAAACGCGAATCAGCTTTCAAACCGGTTGTAGAAGTAAGAAAAAAATTATGTAATATTGACAATTTGTAAGTGCCCCCGTAGGCCTAAACAAAATAATCGATTTGAATTTGAATTTCAAACGCTCGCGTTTGAAACGCGAGCATTTGAAAGCTTTTCTATTGCGTTATAAGTAGCTAACGTAATAATTCCCAGATCGTTTAGTAATTAGGTGGCTCTTGTTTTTATGATAGAATTATGAGACTTGAGTACAACACAGCTTTTGTAGTTCACGTTTTCCCAAAGAGCGATGATTTTTTACCTATAGACTAATAAAAACCTACACCAAGAATCTTATACATTTACCGATGTAATGGCCTGGCAGTTTAGTTTAAACAGTAGGTAAATGCCTGGAATAAAGTCGGCAAAAACATACGTCCCACCCGATGTTAAGCAGCCTGTATACGCTTGCAATACTTAAGGCATCACAGAAAAATCATCGTTCGTAAAATCAATTAGTATAAATGTAGATAATTTATAATTATTTATCCTGTAAAGTTTCCCTTTTAAAGGATCGCACCTCATTCGGCCGAGCGTCCAATCATCCTATTCCAAACAGATGTCGCATTTTTTTCACTTCACCATCATTTCATCTCGAGCACCATTGTGTGAAGTGTGGATTTCAATTAGCTACCCATTGTATGGTCTGCATTCTCTATGGGCTGCAAGGCCATTTACTATGGTCAAAATGCTTTTTTTTTTAGTTGCGTTTTATGGGTATTTGAAGTAGTGGTTATTGATATGTTCACGGGGCTGTCAGTATTTATAAGACGGTTAGATGTTAGAAGAAAGTTTCCACTAAGGGTGTTTTCAAACGAACTGCGTTTGAGACTGCAAGCTTGCTGCAATATTGCAGTTTGGACGCGGTTTTAGTTCAGTAGATGTGTTTTATTTATAAACAACAGATATTGTAAAGTGCTTTACACACATAATTTCGTGCATTACAATACTATTATCTTCTATATCACTACATACTATAAAAAAGTCGCTTCCTGCCTGTCTGTCCCTATGTAAGCTTAGATCTTCAACACTACGCAATGGATTTTGATGCGGTTTTTTTAATAGAGTAATTCAAGAGGAAGTTTTATTCATAATTAATAATACATGTAACGGATGCGCGGCAATATTTAAAATTAGTTTATTAGAACCCACATTGACTCCCCTCTAGGAGTTTATTTGATTATTTGCGCATGCGCGGGAACTCCATGACCATCGAGAGTGGTCTCTCCGCGCGCGCCGCGTTCAATTGTTATGTCGGATTTTCGTTGTTGTAATTTGTAAATATCGTCTTGATTCTGTGTAACCCTTGTTTAAGTTTATTGTCATTTTATGTATTGATTAAAACACTGTGAAATAAACTCTGGTGTGATTAATTCTTTACATACATGCATAATATCGTACAGAAACTCTAGTTTCAGCATTGCAGCCGTGGGAAGCCGGGGCGCGTCGCTAGTATATATATAAAAGTGAATCTCCATTTCCTTGGTCATCGCATCACGAGTGGAACGAGTGAACGGTTGGAACGATTCGGTAATTCTTTCTTTGTTGTGTTTATTATTGTCTGGAGAAGGTTCTTATGAAAGAAAACAATAAGAAAGTTGAGCGGAACACTTCGAATTCAATATTCAAGCTTAAGACAGGACAACGTTAGTCGTGTTAGCTAGTCTTATATAAAATACACTATAATACTTACAACCAATAAACGAATAGCTCAAAATACTCAAATCATGACAATTTAACATCAATATTGGGAGCATTGTTAGAATTTCACGCACAATTAACAATAATAATACGAAAACGATTAGACGCGAGATCCACGAGGGAGTCCACACAATAGCTCAGAGATGGACGATATAAAAACTCAAAGGTGTATAAATATAATAAATTATGGACATTGAAAAGGACGCTTGGGACATGGCGTGTTAAATATCAGTTAGTTTAATGAGACGAGAAATAAATATATCATTATAATGTATTTGCCGGTGATAACCGATTGGTTAAGCACGCGTCTTGCGGGCACCAGGTCCTGGGATCAAACCCCGGCTCGCACCTTTAGGTTTTTCGAAATCTATGAGCAAATCATAATTTATATATGACTAGCTGTGCCCGCGACTTCGTCCGCGTGTAATTTAACTTAACAAAAATCTCGGGATTATTCATCCCCTATTTTATCCCCTTGGGGGTAGAATTAATCAAAATCCTTTCTTAACGGATGCCTACGTCATAACATCTACCTGCATGCCAAATTTCAGCCCGATCCGTCCAGTGGTTTGGGCTGTGCGTTGATAGATCACTATGTCAGTCAGTCACCTTTGAGTTATATATATTTAGATATAGATTATCATTTGCCTACGGTGAAGGAAACGTCTTGAGGAAACCTGCATGTCTTAGAAAATCCAACCAATTTTCGAAATACATGTGAAATCCGCCAACCCGCACTGGGCACTTAACTGTAATTCAAACAAAGGCTGATTTAAAAAACATAACTTAAATATTTTGCTGCAATGCTTAGAAGATATTAAAATAATATAATAATGCAAATAATATATAATACAACTTAACTAAAATTGGTACAAAGAAAACTGAATCTTATTATAAAAATAAGGAATATCAATAAATAACTAAGCTTAATAAAAAGGTCTCCGACCACCATGTTGGAGGAGAAGCAGCAGATTGTGCTCATATAGAGCATAATCATTTAAAAAAAAAAAACCCGCACTGGGCCAGCGTGGTGGATTACGGCCTGAATCCCCCTCGTTGTGAGGGGAGGCCCGTGCCGAAGAGTGAGACATCAAAAGGGCTAAATTATCTAATGTATTTGCCAAAAGTAAGTTATTGGCGGTAAAGCTAAGCTAAGGCCAAATGACTACAGGGCGACTACATACGGCCGGCTCGATCGGGGTGGGTAGTACCACCCTCGCACACAATAATAATAATAATTTATTGATTTAAAAAGAATAATCATTTATTGATTTAAAAAGAACACAGTTTTAAATTAGAATATCAGCGTAGAGTACTTATTAAAGCTGCGTTTCGTACGACGTGTGAGAGAGCCGGAAGAAAAGAAAGGAAGGAGAAAGAGTCTGTCAAAATTATAAAATTAAAAATAATAATAATTGTAAAACGTAACTATACGAGGGCGGGATGATAAGTAACTAGCCTCTGCTATTTAAAAAGTTAAAATTATACAAAAATATATGTCATTTTTAAATTCGTATCTCTGGCCACCTGTGTTCTAAATTTGAATTTGGTGGCATGAAAATTTTATTGTTTTTTTGTCATTTGAAAATATATTTCGTCAACTGTTTTCAAAATGGATAAAATTGAACAAAGAGCGGTGATAAAGTTTATTCATATGAAGGGCATGCAGGGGAAAGATCTCTATGACGAGTTAAATAATGTTTTGGGTGAATGTGCTCCTTCTTATGCCACAGTAAAAAACTGGGTGGCTGAGTTTAAACGCGGTCGTACATGTGTCCAAGATGAAACCCGCCCAGGACGTCCAAAAAGCGTCACGATTCCGGAAATGGTCGTGAAAGTACATGATATGGTTTTAGCAGATCGACGATTGAAGTTATCTGAAATAGCTGACACTACAGGTATCTCAAAAGAACGGGTACATCATATCCTAAGTGAGGAATTAAATATGAAAAAGTTATCGGCCCGTTGGGTGCCGTGATTGCTTACGCACGATCAAAAAAGCTATGGCAAAAATCAACGAATTGAAGTATGACTTGCTGTCCCACCCACCTTATTCGCCTGATCTACCGCCATCAGACTTCCACTTATTCCTTAAGCTCAAAACTTTTTTGGGCGGACAGAAATTTGCCACAAATTATGAAGTCATAGCCGCTGTAGAGGAGTATTTTGCAGGCCTCGAAAGAAATCATTTTATGGCAGGCATTACTGCTTTAGAACGAAGATGGAATAAGTGCGTAGAGGTTCAAGGAGACTATGTCGAAAAATAAAATTAATTTTATCACGGAAAGTTGAGTGTTTTCTTATTAGGCTAGTTACTTATCATCCCGCCCTCGTATTATAATGTGTTCCCTTGACATTTTGAAACCTTTCTTGCATAATTTGTGCAGAATCTCATGATACTAGGGCCCGTATTAGTAAACCGATCTCAAGTCTGGGAGCGGTCTTGGAAATGTCATTTTTACGTCAGACCAGTACCAAATGACACGTCAAAAGCGTACTCAAGACCGCTTGCTCAGGCTTAAGATAGATTTATTAATACGGGAGGCATTTCGATTTTTCTTTATGTCAAATGCTTCTCCATCGCCGCTGTCAACGCTTTCGGCGGCGATGCCAGGCTGGGCTCGGTTGAACCAATCAGCCTGATTTTGATGTGTCACTTACGGAGCCCACATGACTTATCTACCAATGTTTTATTTCTTGTATTTTATTTGTTACACTAAGCACTGGTCTAATCTTCACATGTCTTTTTACAAAGATATTTTCGAAAGATATTTACCGTTCAGCAAATGGTACTTAATCATTATGGAAAAAGAGACGATTCTTAGCAAAAATCGAAGACCTCTCATTCATAGACATCTATACAAAGAAATAAAATGAATGTATCTGTTTGTAATTTTTTTACTAAATGCAGTAAATACGATACTTCAACAAAAACAAAAAAAAATTTTTTTTCTTCCTGCCTTTTTTATTTGTTCATCCAGATCATTTCCGAAACGGCTGCACCGATTTGGTCGGGACTTTCACTGGCAGATAGCTGATGTTATAATTAGTAACTTACCCTACCTTTATTTTATCAAAGACCACACGGGCGGAACCGCAGGCAACAGCTAGTATTTAAATCATATTCCGTAACTCTATACATCCAAATTTCCACAGAAAAAACGTCTACACTGTTTTACATATCAAAAAACAGCATAACCATAATAATTGTAGATAAATCTAATAAAAGAGACTGTAATTTTCAATTTCGTTCTCAAATGACGCGGCCGCGGCCATTTTATGACATCTTCATAATGTCAGAGTTGCCGAGTAGGCAGCTACTATTGAATAGATAGTTTACCGAGCCCCGGGACACCTACGATTTTAATAATCTAATATATTCAATGCTGTATTCAGATGTCAGGTTTCTTTTGTACAGATGTTAAGTGACTTCCCCTTATTTATTTAGGCGTTTTTTTAAGCGTGGTTAAATTGAATGAAGGAATAGTTTCAGAGAATTTGATGTCTAAATTGTAAGTTGCATGAAAGTAAACTGACTAAACTCAATGTAATTCCTTCCTTCTTGTATTCATCATATATTATGTGAATAACAACAATATCTATACTTATTTAGTTATATCAAGATTTTAGTGTCATATAATTTTTAAACAGTAAACTGGAAATCTGTAGAACCCTTAAGGTGAAGGCGCCTGGCTAACCCGCGAAATTCAAAATTTTCTAGTATTTTTATAGTTTATCCAAAATCTGAAAACATTTAAGACAACATGTTGTGATTGGCGACAAACACAGTATGCAGTGCGTTTATTAATACATTTATTTTACTCTAAATATTATCACGGTGGATATGATACTAGTTAATCACTAAATATACAAAAATTGCCAAATTATCTGGATAGCTGTCGTTCTTGAAATATTTTAGAGTAAGTTGGATATATTAATAGATGCACTGCACACGATCTTTGTCGCGAATTACAAAATGTGACTTTTATTATTGTCAGATTTTGAAAAATTTCTAAAAAACCTCAAAAAATTAGAACTTCGCGGGCTAGATGGGCGCTTTACCAATAAAAGCGAACGATTTCTTTTACAAAAGTTTAATTTATCAAAACAAAAACTATTTTTGTACCTATAAGCACAGATTAAAGAATGTCAAAACTTCAATAGCCCAGTGGTTAGAGGAGCCCCCTCGTAACCGAGCGGTTCCGATTTAGATCCTCTCCCTGGCCATTACACTATTCAACGTGACACCGCTCCTAGCATAAGCAAGTTGATGGTGGTATGTTAAGCTGTACCCTACCGGGGAAGTACCACCCTCTCACAGAAGATAGCCGTTAAGTAGCTATTATAGCTGCGTTTCGTACGACGAGTGAGACAGCCTGAAGCACAACCGCCCCGTCCCTTCCCCTCATCCCACTCCCCGTTAGGTTGTCACCGTGCGAGCCATGCCTTTGGTATTGTGAGCATCTATAAAGCTACGATAACTGAGCATTAGGTATATATCGCCGACTTTTTTATCTATACAAATAAATAAAATTGGAGTGTCTGTTTGTAATATCAAAATAACACCGTTTCACCAAATGCATGTGAAAGTACATACGACACCTATAACAAAAGCGCGATTTATAAAACGTCTGTCTGTGTGTTTGTGTGTTTGTTCCGGGTAATCTCCGAAACGGCCGGGCCGATTTTGACGGGACTTTCACTGGCAGATAGATGAAATCAAAGAGTATCTCCGAAAAGGCTGGACCGATTTTGACGGGACGCGGACAAAGTAGCGGGCTCAGCTAGTAATATATAATACTTTAGCCCTTTTTGACGTCCCACTCCTGGGCACGGGCGTCCCGTCAACACGAGGGGATTCAGGCCATAATCCTTCACGCTGGCCCAGTGCGGGTTGGCGGATGTCACATGTCTTTCGAAAATTTGTTAGATCTTCTAAGACATGCAGGTTTCCTCAGGATGTTTTCCTTTACCGTAAGCAAGTGCTAATCATATAGGAATTATGATTCGCACATAGATTTCGAAAAATCCAGAGGTGTGCGCCAGAGCTTTAACCCAGGACCTGGTGCCCGCAAGACGCGTGCTTTAAATAATCAGCTATGCCACTTTTTAATGAATATAAATAAATTTAGATTAGTTGATGGGCTAATTAATAATGTCAGAAACTCACATTTCAAACACAAAAAAACAGTACTGTCTAGGGACGCCCGAAAGAAGCGAGGCTTTATAGTACTAAGCGTTACGCGGCTGCTGCCACTCTGTATACCTATATATATCATGTAACGCTACTGACGCTTAGCACGGATAGAGTGGCTGCGTGGCGAGCGCCCCGAACGTCCGTATAGAAGCTTCGCTTCAAACTAGGGAATGGAATACAAAAACTATGTATCACAAACAGGCAAATGTCTATCATTAATCCTTTTACACGTCGCGCGAATGAAAACTGCCCAGTAAATTATATTACTTAAGCGTTGTTTAAAAAAACTAAGCAACACAACGGCCGTGTTTGAGTGTCGTTTACAGGCGATAACTCATTAGCCCGCATCACAGCACTGGGCACGTACACAATATAATTCTTTAAAAAATAACTAAAAATAAATCAAGCCGTACTAAGCGCCGTGTTTGGGTAAAAAGAAGAGGAAATGATGGGCGAACCGCCCAGTGAAAGCTATGATATGGTGAGCGATGCTTGCTATAACTGAGGCATCGCTGCATTGCGAGGCATCGTATGAAACGCAGGTATAATAGCTATAATATCTTCTGTGAGAGTGTGGTACTACCCCGGTGGAGCAATCCCGTATATGAGCGGTAGTCAGTTGGCTACAGCTTGGCTCCACCACCGCTACGTACATAAAAAGAGTTACAAATCTAAATATATACTCGTATAACTCAAAGGTGACTGACTGACTGACTGACATAGTGATCTATCAACGCACAGCCCAAACCACTGGACGGATCGGGCTGAAATTTGGCATGCAGGTAGATGTTATGACGTAGGCATCCGCTAAGAAAGGATTTTGATTAATTCTACCCCCGAGGAGATAAAATAGGGCATGAATAATCCCGAAATTTTTGTTAAGTCAAATTACACGCGGACGAAGTCGCGGGCACAGCTAGTAGTAAATATAATAATTAGGTAGGTACCTAAGTAATCTAAGTCTTTATGCATACCATTTATTTTCGAAAATGTTTGTATCCTTCAATGTAATAGAATTAGTTAGTGTAGTATGGTGGGGTCGTACTAAATAATCCTACTAATATTATAAATGCGAAAGTTTGTGAGTGTGGATGTATGTTTGTTACTCTTTCACGCAAAAACTACTGAACGGATTCAGATGAAATTTGGAACACAGATAGTTTATAACCTGGATAACACATAGAATAGGTACTTTACTTAAGTCTATGCGGATGAGGTCTCGGGCAGAAACTATTTCATAAATAAAACAAATAATTCTAACGAATTTGAAAGTCATGTGAAATCCGCCAACTCGCACTGAGCCAGCGTGGTGGATTACGGCGTGAATCCCCCTCGTAGTGAGGGGAGGCCCGTGCAGGAGCGGGATGTTATTATTATTATTATAAATAAAATAAATAAAAAACATAGCTTTCTCTATACCACAAGCCTACAGCTCACTTCAAAAAGCGCCCCGATCTCCAGCGATATTGAGCGCACGTACAACGGCCGAGTATCGTATTACTACTAATTTGAATAAGTTATTGCCGTCTGTTTGTCTGTGATGTCTATATTATTAAGAGACGCGACCATTCTGGTGCACACTTAGGGTGGGACATGGGTTTTTTGTATCAAGATCATTGTGGAGTGTGTGGGACTGCTTTTTAGGGTACCGCACTGGCAATAGGAAAATGGAACAAACACCTTGTGGTATCAATATAAACAATTTGAATTTAGAACTATTCTGCGTGAACCTAAACTTAAAGCTTCCTTCCAATCTGCCTTCCGATTCCAAAAAGACCGTTAAGTAACATTCTGACAAATTTAAGTTCACAGACTTTGAGTGATATTTCCAACGTGAAAGCGAAACTAATTGACTAGTCTGGGTCATGTTTTCCTATCATTTATAGTTAGATAGTAATTGGTCTAATCAAGAAATCTTTGCCTATATCTTCACAATTTCTAAGGACAAAATGGGTCTACTCACTAAGCGGCCTTTTAGTGATCCAACGGCAGAATTGTGGTTATAGTGACCTTAATCAATATAAAGTTGAACGTCCAAGTATCAAGCAATTTAATGTACTGAACTACCACCAGTTTATGCCCCATTTTGCCAACGATATAAACCATACCATAATATGATTGCGGTTATAAAACAGAGCGAATAAATTTACTACCAATTAGCTAAGATTTCCAGTAATAATGGATAGGTACAAATTTATCTATTTATTTATTTATTTAAGTTTGTTCACAGTTGATACATTATTATACTGTAGACTATTAGGTAAAATTATTTTTTAGTTATGTTCTTAATATGTCGTACACTTACAAACAAACACCGCAAATTGATATTATTATGACAAAATTTTGAAAAAAAAAAGGAAATTAATAAGTCTACTTATATTACCGAAAAACCAATCACTGCACGAGGTTGATTGTGTTGTAACTTTGTATCCATCTACGTTTGTAACATGTAACCTAAAAGGTTCCATTGTAACACACGAGTAGGTACCTATGTAGGCGTTAGTATGCGTTGCCTTGTACGTCTTGTAACATGGCGTTTTTCACACCAATTCTTCAATGATTTTATTAAAGGAAGCATTGAACACGATTTCGCGATGTTCTTGTGGGTCGAATAGACAACACAACACCTGTATTTCCTCGAAAGGGTATGCAGAGATTGTTACACCCACATTTGGCTACAGCTTAAACGTTAGAATAAAAAAATATAGGTAAATTTATTACTTCCCGCGTAAAGTTGTTCCATTGGATAAACAATCCAAGAAAATTAAAGGTTATATTCAATATTTAAAAAAAAACTGAAATTATATTTTTATAAATGTCACTCAAAATTTGTTACTGGCCAGTAACCGTATGTTCAATTAGAGTCCGGCCGGTGAGTATTAAAGAACATTATATTTTTACACAAAATCACAGAGTACTTTGTAATCACAGAATTTTGAAGTCTGTGTTTGTAATATACTGCAGATTGAAAGATTAAAGGATGATTCACTTATCTTAAATAACGAGTAGTTAAAATTGCAATAACATAAGATTGAATAATATACCTATTGCATAGAATAGAAAGCTGTCAGTTGGATCAGCTGCCCGCCGCCATCAATAGCCTGACCGTCGTGGGCCACGGGTGATGTGCAGGCGTCATGTCCGACCCCCCGGTGGGAGACACTATTGGACCGCCACAGGGACGTATTTAACACAAAGTGTTTAACAAAAAGCTGGTATGAGGACAAATTATGACCTCGAGTGTTAATATACCTCTCAACTAACAATCTTGAGTGCGCTCACTTGAAATGTAATTTTGAATTGGAATTATTTAATATATAATGCTGATCTCTTCTAGGTGGTTTACTGTACAAAGTGGATAGCTTGGATATTTCGTATTATGAACATTAGGCTCGTATTAGTAAATCGATCTCAAGTTTGAGACCAATCTTAGCAATGTCATTTTTACGTAATACTAGTGCATAATGGCATGTCAAAAGCGTACCTACTCAAGACCGTTATAAATATAATGTCAAAATTACAAAACAAACTTGGCCAGTTTAAGGTCACAAAATGAATCCCCTGGACACTCTGGATTTTTTACGTTATTAGTAATGATTTTTTTTACAGAAGGTAAATAAAATAAAAATGCAGAGAATTTATGATATATCTTCTGTACGGATGCACTAGGACTTAATATGCTTATCATTAGTTTTGTAATAGTTATTAAAAAATATTTGTTTTTTACCCAATACATCCCTGCACCCAATTCCACCCAAATACAAACCCCGAATACTACACGATTCCGCTAATTATACAGAAAATAATGGCCCCAACTAATTTATGGTTTTCGAACAAAGATATATGGTCATTTAATGGTCTGTCACACGCCACAAATGGTCGTTGTGCCGGACAATGGTCCTTCAAGGGTTTTTGTGACCTTAACAGCCGTCCAAATTCTATTTTGAGAGTAATAATTGGCCGTGGATAATTTAACTATGGTGTCTTTGTCTTTGGTTCTCTTATCTGTGCTTTGATGACGTCATTTGACAGGTTGTCAATAACTACAGATTACGAAAAAGTTACCAAAAGTGGCCAAATTCTTAGCCATACTTTGTCTGCATCCAAGTTTATGACACTAGCATTACGGACACTGGCAGAATTGTGGCAAATAGCTACAAACGCCACTAACAAAGAAGAAGAAGAAGTTAGAACGGCTATTAGAAAATATTATATATAAATTAAAAATGGAATAGTCGACAAGTGAGACTTCAGAAGTTAGGTAGATAGGTAGGTATTCATAAATTAAGTTCAATGTATGTACACTACTAAATTAACAAATAATTAATGTTTAATAGGTACATTTATTATAAAATGTAAGGGTAAATAAAAAATATCATAACCTACCAAATTTTACAGAAAGTATCAGTGGCGCCATCTAGTAATCCGGGTTAGAAACTACATTTAAAAATCAATTTTCTAGATTTTCTTTTAGATTTTTATTTACTAATATCTAAATAGTACACATTATTGTTTTTTTGCCGAACAAAACAATATATATAACGGATATGTATTTTAGAAAACATTCAGACATTCCCATAATATTATAATACACTATTTAATAAAATAACAATTGAAATTGTATTCCAATTGAAAACCCATTTCTCTCCCTCAGTACTTAATTGTATAGTAATTTTATCGGCGCGTGCGCAATTAATTTTGCGAAGCTCGTTATTCATTGGTGGAAATTGAATTAGGAACGGCTTTGTTCGATGCTATCTGCCCTGCGGTTTGAATTTGGAATAATGGGCGCTTTTAGTGCCGGCCACTTTGTAATGGGAACAAAATTTCGTAGGTTGTACCTTCAATATTTAAATTACTTACTTATTAAAAGTAAATTTCGGTAATTAAAGTGAACACCAACATTTACTCGAAGCATTATGATTAGATATATTGCAACATTTTAACAAGATTTCAATATTTCTTTGTTTTATCATAATTATCATTTTTAACTTTGATTTATGAAATCCCAGATTTACCGATCAATAAGTTTAAAACCCTAATTAAAACTAAACTCAGTGCAAAGGGTTATTACAAAAGCTCGGATTATTTGGATGAAAATCAGCTTGGGACTAAGCAGCTCAAATCTCGACAGTCAATAATAATGTCAAAGCGTAGCGTGTCTTGCCCTACTAGTCCGAATTATTTGTGTAATTCTTGATAACATCAAAAGGCAACACACTGGAGCTATTTTAATATTTATATTAATATCTACTACCCTTTGTAATTATTGAAAATAAGCAACCGGCGATTAAAAAAAAAAAAAACATGTAAAAAGACAAGCCCGTTGAGTTTCTTGCCGGATCTTCTCAGTCAAGGTCGCGTTCCGATCCTGTTGTAGATATAAGGAAAAAAAAATCAGTGCAGTCAATTTTTAAGTTCCCCTGTAGGCCTAAACAAAATAAACGATTTGAATTTGAATTTAACAGAATTTTCCCTTTTTCTCACAACTTTTTATTACTTAAGTTTACCTACATCAATTGTTAATCATTAACTAAATATAATTTTAACAAGATACCCAAGATACAGATGTTTGCCTAGTATGGGTGTCACCGTATTCTAGATTTTGTGTTTGCCAATAATGATTTATTAAAGTCTAAATATTAAAGATAAATGAAATTCGCAAATCAGTAAGAGTCGGTATTTGAACCCGCTTTTGATGACAGACTATCACTGATTTTTAAACGATATATGTACATAAGTACCGACGAGTACGTAATTATCTGACTAGGTACCTATATATATATTATACCTATAACTTGATATCTATTGCTTTATTATAGATATGTCGCAGCCAAATAGCTTAATTCGCCGTTCAATTAACAGCCTAGCCACTTAACTAAACGGCGCCGTTCAACTAGTGGCCTGAATGATATTCAGCCATTTGATCAAACAGCTAGGCAAATGACTTGGATCGATGACGTTTAACTACTTGCCTAGCCGTTTAATTACCTGCCTAGCCTGTTCATTTCAATTTAGTTCTACTTTCTGCCACCTAGCGCCGAAACTCACCAAACTGTCAATATCTCTATATTCTATATTCTCTTTGGTCAATATGGCGTCGGAAAAAAACAACGTTGATGGAATAATTTTATTAGGTACTTAGGTTTCTTACGTTTTTTTTTAGATCCACCGAATCTATTTGTCGGGTGGGGTTTCTGTGGGGTCATAAAAAAAATAACCCTAACCTAAACCCATCCAGGTCGTTCTGCTTGGGTAGTATTTTTTTATAAAAGTTTTGTAGTACTTAAATGTCAACCAGTTGCCTAAGCATTAGCCAGCCAGTTTATTAAATGTTGTAATAGACGATACGGCTGAATATCATTTAGGCGGTTAGTTGAACGGCGCCGTTTAGTTAAGTGCCTAGGCTGTTAATTGAACGGCGAATTAAGCTATTTGGCTGCGACAGATACATAGAGTGTCGTAGAGCAACAAATTTGAAAAGACGCCAATATCTATTATAATCGGAACCGCTGTCGAAAACCGACACGCCGCTACATAAAAAGCCTCATATTGTCCAACGATTGTAATAAATTCGAGTGCCAAACGTCTCTACATCTACACCTAATCAATATTCGATAGCCGTCCAATAGATACTCCATTGTAAAGACCATCTCACGACACACTTTGACAATGGCACACAGCACACAATGTATTCGCAACAAATTGTCATTCACACACTCTTCCCCGAAGGCGCCCAATATGACACAATTATTTCCAAATTCGAAATCTACACTTCAATCGAACAACCATTTGATATAGCCGAGTGTGCGATAATGAACTTTAAAACACTCCAATTTCGGAAAGTGTAAAGTTTCCGAATTGTAACATTAAAATTGTCAAACTCGAATGGGATAAAGACGTCAAAAGTCAGTTGTGTATGAAATAACAATGGCTTTTGATTGCCGCGTCCCCCATTCAAACATTATTCACGGTCATTATATTCTATTTAGCTCGATATAACCGTTTAATAGTTTACGAAAAGCTCCCCCTTAGCATGCTTATTAACAATACAATAAATATAAATAACCATAGGAGCCACTTTACACCTTCTCGGAACCAAGCAGTTGCTAGTTTGTGAAAAAAAAAGTTGAAAAAAAACTCATCTCAACATTCCATCTCTTTCTGACCTTTTGTAAATTTTATCGATCGTTGTCGTACAATTTTCACCCTCCGAATATTATTTGTAAACGATTATGACCGTTCCCCGAGTGTAAATAAGACAATTATTACACTTTTCAAAGTGTATTATTAAAATTGTCGAACTCATAATGACGCTTATGAAGTAGAAAACGATACAGCCCTTCTGTCAGTCCCTTTTCACGGGTGCGTTAATATAAAATTAATATTTTTGTCACCGAACAAAAAATAACAATCGGGTGTGTTTGACAAATAATTTTCATGCGAAACGAATTTGACAGGCGTAAAATCATGTAACTAATAGGAAGCGCGTATTTTATATTTATATTGGTATTGTAAGGAGGTCCATGTCGGCGCACTGGCCACTGGCGATAAGCATTCCTGGCCGACAAGAATATATTTAAGAAAAATATTAGTTTTGAAATTGAAAGCTCTGCGGTGCGCTGGCAGTGACAACTGGGGGACCGTTAAGTTAGGAAGTGTATTTGAATATAAAAATAATTATTTAAATAAATGTATATATAACAAATAATATAATAAATTTAATATTACCAAGCAACCTGATTTGTTAATTGAAACCCCGTCGTTACAGTATCTACGACTATATCTTTACAATCACTACATGGTATAAAACAAAGTCGCTTCCCGCTGTCTGTATGTCCCTATGTATGCTTAGATCTTTAAAACTACGCAACGGATTTTGATGCGGTTTTTTTAGTAGATAGAGTGATTCAAGAGGAAGGTTTATATGTATACCTAGCTGTGCCCGCGACTTCGTCCGCGTGTAATTTAACTTAACAAAAATTTCGGGATTATTCATCCCCTATTTTATCCCCTTGGGGGTAGAATTAAATCAAAATCCTTTCTTAGCGGATGCCTACGTCATAACATCTACCTGCATGCCAAATTTCAGCCCGATCCGTCCAGTGGTTTAGGCTGTGCGTTGATGTCACTATGTCAGTCAGTTATATATATTTAAATAAAAACGAAACCGCAAAATTCAGAAACGGCCTGTTCGTAATTTTTCACGATTTGGGTCTCACTGGGATCGCCCCCACTCCAATGTGCTTGGGTCCGTAAAATTTTGGTGTATTATCCCGACGATAGTTATAGATTTATTTTTATTAGAGTTCGTTCCCGGAAGACCCCGGCACGGTCGAATTTTATGTTTTACACATGACCGGTTTATAATTGGCTTGTTTAAACTGTGACAATAGATTCCGGCTTATCAATCGATCTTTATTAGATCGATTCCAATGAATTTTGATTTATGTGTTGGCAAACTTGATTACACTTGTCAAAGGTGAATCAGACTTTAATCGTGTGGATTAAGATTTAATTTTGTCCGGTGTTAGTGATTGGGTAAGCAATTTCGCTGATGTTTTCGGTGATACATATTAAATAGTAAGGTTGGGCGCACAGCTTAGATTTTCATACTAAATTATGGTAAGTACCACAGATATAGATTTACATAGATAACGCAAATGTATGTACTTAGCGTGTCCGAAACCCCGATCAATCGTCGAGGTTGGTCGCCGATAACTTACAATCCTCGCGACTACAGATATAAAAATATGGAGGGAATCGTAGCAGGCGGCTGCATCGGTGTCTTTGAAGCGGTTTGGATTTCCCGTCACTAATGACGTCACAGTAGGTGTTAAAAATTCGGCACGCTCGGTTTCAATACAACTAGTGATACTTGCACATAAACTTATAATTACAAAATGTGCCTTTTATTACTTGCATATAATAAAAGGCACATTTTGTAATTCGCGACAAAGACCGTGTGCATTTATTAATATATCCAACTTACTCTAAAACATTTCAAGAACGACAGCTATCCAGATAATCTGGCCATTTTTGTATGTTTAGTGATTAACTAGTATCATATCCACCGTGATAATATTTAGAGTAAAAATAAATGTATTAATAAACGCACTGCATACTGTGTTTGTCGCAAATCACAAAATGTTGTCTTAAATGTTTTCAGATTTTGGATAAACTATAAAAATACTCGAAAATTTTGAATTTCGCGGCTAGACAGGCGCCTTCACCTTAACAAATAACTATGGTAATAGATAGAGTAAGGTGGTAAGGCCCAGACTTGAATGGTTTGGCGAAACTATTTGACTGGGTATCCTAGCCCCTCCTGTCATTCTAACATCTGTGGTTGCCGTTATGGGTTGTCAGAAGCCGAACAATTCGGAAAAGTTATATTCTTCAGCAGTAAGGATACCGGATACCGGATACGGATACAGTAGGATAAGGAGTACCTGCGTTAAAATGCTTAAAAAACCTTAGTATGTAAACCACTTTGCTTGTTACTATTACTTGGTATTTTTAAAACAGAGGGTAAATCACTGCGTGTAATCAGCAATTGTCAAAATAATGGTGGACTCGAAGCCAACCCCAATACTAATTGAGGAAACGCTTGAAATTAGTGTGAGATTTGTACAATATGTATTATATTAGCTATTCTAGTAAATAACACATTATATTTAAATCTATGATCTCATTTCAATCTCATAGACCGTTGGATGAAGCATCAGTTGTCAAAATACGTGACAGCCATTTTAAACTTTGAATTCGGAACGTGGAACTTCTTCCAGGTGGCGTGACGTCATGTGGTGACGTCAGATATGCAGATTGGTTCGCGAAGGATTGCCATAGGTATAGTTTAGTCGAATTTACTGAGCAAGCATGAAATTAACACGTAACTGTTCTTAAGTTCTATTAGATAATATTATTTAGGTAGTGTAACGCGGGCACCCTTACGCCCTGCTTGGTGTTGTTTATGATTACTTTTTTTTATTATTTAAAAATGACAAGGAATTTCGAATGTTTTATGAATAAGAAGTTGACGTTGTAATTTTAGTTAGAAGATTAGAAAAAAAACGTGTTTTAACCAGTGTTTTATTTGTGTGGAACCGTAAGAAGACACGACACCCAGCCGCTACAGTAGGTTATTTAGATATTTATGCGTGGTTGAGACCAAGATATGTAGCTTTAAGATCTTTTACAAGGTAGACTGGAATCTACCGTCAAAGGAATTGGGTTAGATATTGGGTTTCAAATAATATTCCTAATCGCAATGTAATAAAGTAATAGTCGCATGTGTATGCTCACGCTTAAGGCCTTGTGTGGCCAGTAACAATACAATCAGGTACTCAATAAAGGTCGCTACTGATACCATCATTAAAAACTAACAATAATTGTCCATGCCTCTTGTCTTTGATAGTTAAGTGTGAATGGATTAATATTTTATTATAGATACATACAACTAGCTTAATTCGCCGTTCAATCAACAGCCTAGCCACTTTATTAAACAACGCCGTTCAACTAGCGGCCTGAATGATATTTAGTCATTTGACATATAAAAAAAAATGTAAATTGACAATTTGTAAGTGCCCCCGTAGGCCTAAACAAAAGAAATGATTTGAATTTGAATTTGAATTTGAACTGTTATTTTATTTCATAAACCATGTGATCTTGTAGCAGTCCATATTACAACGATAGCCATATGCCGAATGGATAATAAGAAATATTTATTAATAAAAAAACAATCTTATTGTCAATATCAATCACGAATGACAGATGCATTCTCTATTTTTTTTAATACACACGCCCAGGCCTTTTTCTGAAATGGAATCCAAACATATTTATACGGTCAATTAAAACGGCAATTTTGCAGGGCTCGCACCCGAAATTTTGGGACGCCCACTTTAATTCCCTATAATAACAGTTTTTGTGCTATCCCATGGAACATGAAATGTTAACTGGACTGCACATTCTCTGGGCGCTGTGTTGTCAAAATATTAGTGTGCTCTTATGCTCTTTTATATAAAAAGGTAGAGAGACTTATTAAATAATCAGTAATTGTCGGTCGGATTTCTTGGGTCATTACAGAAAATCTCGGAAGTTTTTGTTAATATTTGATTTACATTGACTAATTTACTTATCTAGTTGAATCTTTTTTTGATGTAACAACTTTTTACAGCGAAACACTTGCAGTTTATAGACTTATATAACTCTTATTTTTTCATACAATTTCTTATATTTAATCTTTCGTTATAATTGATTTTTTTAATATAAGTTTTAGGAGTGCTCAGTCCACTCATATAGTATTGTCCATGGCTATCTCTATTGCGGTAGATCACATTACAAATGCGCCTTTGAAACTTTTTTCGTTGTTGTTTCTAGAAAGGTGTTTTTGTGCGGAATACAATTCGGAGTTTATTGCAAAAAATAATTGATGGCCCGTTCAAATTTGAAATTGTAATTTGACAGCTGTCATTAAGTAATCCCGCCAATTCGAAATATCCAGTAATCGACCACTTTTAATAGTTAAATGCAAGAACTATGATAAAGGTTGGTACACCACAAATAGATATAATATTCTTTGAGTAAAGCAAATTTTAACATGACTAAGCATTCATAGCCTGACCTTTATTATGATGACCGCATCTAGGCCATAGAGCATACAAATAAAAAAATCAAACTGTCACCTGTCAAAACTCCCGCCACTACGTTCAGTTACTGCATTGTATGCGTTCCAAATTCAAATTCTAAGCGCACAACACGAATTAGTTATGTTTAAATGCGTCTCGCTCCCGCTACGCATAGCTAAGGGCCACTTGACCACACCGCGTGTTCCTGTGAAGCTTGAATTGAATGCAACGTAGTTTATTGAATGCGTACGTTTTGAATTTTATATTGTTTATTCGAAACCATGGAGTCGTTTTTTGTTTTATAACTCGATTAAGTTATGAAGGCTCTTGGAATTCATTTGAGACATAACATTTATCATGGATATCGAGGATGGACATAACATGAGTATGATAAGTCAAAACAAGCTCATAAATAGCATAAACGCACGAGCAAACATTATCTTCTAGCAATGATGTAAGTAAAATTGCTAAAATAGAAAATGCTGATTAATTACATGACATGCATCTGATATGCTTGTTATAAGCATACCAGTGTGATTATGTATAGCATTTGAGTGCTAGCCTTAAGCAAATGCTCATAAGCGAGGTATACAGTACTCGACCTTACTAATTGGACTTATATTTGCAAAATGGAACCAATCCACACACACTTCTACAAACGGAAACCAACCTAGAAACACTCGTCCAAGGGTTGGTTTTGGTCTGCAGCAGTGCATGAGGGTTGATTCAGTTCTGCAAAACGATATCCAATTAGCAATCTGTACTGAGGTATAGTTGCAAGCTTAGTACTAGAATATCAGCACGCTTACGACTAGCATTCGAGCTTGGTTTGAGCATTTATAAGCACAAAAAAAGGAAATCTGAAAGTCTTTTGAAAGACGTTAAAAGTCGTCAACACTTTCTGGGTCAGCGTGGTGGACTTTGGCTCTTGAATTCTCTTTACGTTGAGGGAGACTGTACCTGGTATAAGAGTATTGGGACCAAAATACTTTCAGAGCAATGTCTATGCAACCCTGCTTACCCTATTCAAGAACTACAGGCGTGGTGGTGTTACGAATCAACCATCAACCACGTCATAAATAACACACAAAAATATTAAACAACAAATTGGACGCATTCCTTCAACAGCCCAATGGAATTTCAAGGAGCCATTTTATTAGCCCATAGACGCTACCAATTCTATTCAACTTTTTTTAAAAATAAAGTGTCGTTCACACGTAGGCCATCACCACGCGACAGGCCGATCAGCATTCATGGCAAATGCTGGTGTAATAATTTAATAGGTGCGTGGCATCGATGGCTTCCTGCGTCTAGGGTGGCGGGTGCGCGTTGCATGCAATATGCACTGCGGCGCTTGACGTGTCCCGTGGTCTATTATTTTTATACTCTATGACCAGCTGATCATTTCTCTATGGAACTTCGGATCATAAAAGGTTGAATTATTATAGAGGAGCCACGGTCACGTGGTCAGTCTTCTTTTTTTAAAAAGGAGGCAATCGCCTGATGTTAAGATTTACCGTGAGTGAAAGGAGTGAAAGGGGGAGGGCTTCCGGTTCTCTCACTTATACAAAACGCAGCTATAATAGGTTCTTTACGTTGATCTTCTGTGATAGGGTGGTACTACTCCGGTCGAGCCGGGTCTGGTTATCTGGCTATTACCTAAGGGTTGAATCTCAGGTGTGAGAGTGGTCTTAGGTACGCTTTTGACATGTCATTTTGTACTGGTATGTGATAAGAAAAACGTTTCCAAGATCGCTCTCTTGAGATCGATTTATTGACACCTACCAAGCCTCACTAGACATTGGCGGAATAGTCCAAAAAGCCATAAAAAAAACTCGCCTAAGGTCTTGGGACCCGTGTTATAATAACTATTTCTGAGAGCGATTTTAAATGACAACTAAACTATCTTTTTTTTTTGTTAAGTATGCTTGTCATGCTTAATTTTCTGGTATGACATAGAATAACATTTCCAAGATCGCTCTCAGAGGAGATCTATTTATTAATAGGATACTTAGTTCTATTGAACCTTTCTATGCATTTCTTAATTCCAAAATGGCAGACGAATGTTGCTTCACACGGCTTGCAATTTATATAGACATCCCATTATTTACATTGCGAGCTTAATGCCAAACTCTATTGCCAATACAGTTACGCGACTAAAATGCCTTAATCGGGCGTTTTACAAGTCCAAACACTTGTGGTATTTCCCTTGATACCGCTCTCGTACGTCACCCACAGTCCTGTACCTTCAACCCTAAACAGAACCTGTCGACCTTGCATACCTACATGGGAAATGAAACTCTATACCCTTGCATCAGAGTTAGAAGTTCCCGAGTTGTTGTGGATGTTTGACGGGTTGTTCCATAACAGTGGTCCAATTAGGCATTCTCTAAACGCGTCCATGTCTGTATGTCTGTCGTTAAGTCATCGCGCGTGTACGTGGTGCGAATAGATGGTGATAATATAAGTATGATGCAATTGGCCGGTTATTTGATAGGTATAATGTTTGTTTTAATCGTTTCTGTCAGTTTAAACCTTAGAATAATTATGACAATAGAAGTGCGTTCGGTGTGTAAGGGACAGCAACAGTACCTACACAGATATACTAATCAAAGTCAAATTTTTATTACTTTTAAGACACACCTCAATTTAGTTCTGGGGTCATTATTAAAAAAATAATCTGCCACAACCACTGAAACTAGTTTAGGTTGGCACCAAAAATTGGTGTCGGTTGAACTAATAGCCGATACCAGTGTATCGGCTATTAGTTCAGTAATTGCTCAGTAGCAAGACAAAATATGTTCTATGCATCCCTGTCCCTCTAATCCATAGATATATGCGTGTGTGATACGTTTCTACAGCCGCCAAGATGTTTAAAGTAAAGTTTACTGTAGGAAAATTATACTGAAAGGCACTATATACAATAATGAACAAAAACACACTCCATTTGGCATTCTAAATGCAGTAATAGGAGCCTTTAGAACAGTAACAGTAAAGGGTACGCTTCAAAGTATACCTGAAGAAAATAAAATTTGAAGTCCACAAAGTGGGTAACGCAGGTGCCAAAATATTAATAACTAGTACAGCCTTAACAAATCTGACGACTCTTACATCACACCAGTCGATTTTGAACCTCCAAGCAATTAATATAGAGTCTGAAATACCGCTTTACTCTCCCGACAGATGGTGTTAATGAGGGATTAAAGTTATCGACGGAAATATTGGAGGTAACATCATCAATTTTTATAGTTTTTTTATAATTTAACACAAGCTACTATATAGTATTCTAATTACTCTACATAAAAGTACAAGAAAAGTGTAATTTGACGTTAAAAAAAAATCATACGATATACAGGTTGTAACAAAAGTTTGGAAAAATAATTTAGTTACTTCATACGGTAGTTGATAATGAAGAAGCCTATAGTGAAGACAGATTATACGCAACCATCTTATCATCTGAGTTTTTGTATGTTTGTCATAACATTCGTGTTGCGGCCTTATACCACGTCTAACGGCCCAGAAAACAGTGAAAAACGCATTCGCGTGTAACGCATACCAGTATTTAAGAAAAAATTGTAATTTAAAGAAAATGTCCTCACAAGCATTTATATCTACACACTTGTCAATTTCTAGATCAGTTAATAATAATCAATAGGATCAAAAAACAAGTTGAAACAGAAGGGTATAATTATTTTTTCAAAACTTAACTTTGTCATTCTAAAATTATCAGCTACGGAGGAAACTTGAAATACAAAAGGTATTATAGGGATACAGCTGTTGACATTTCATAAGTCTACATAACCTTTAGTACTTCAACTGTCCCACAAAGCCGATAGTTTAAGATTTACAAAGAAAAGTTGCAAAAATATTGTATACCCTGTCTGCTTGACCTAGTATAGGTACTGGCCAATAATAATGATGAAAGCCTTTAAAACCAATTCGAATTTCGAACTATAATTCAACGAGTACTTTCCTTCAAATTTGCGTGCACGCATGCCTGTTAATTTGAAGCCTTCGATGCGACCGCTAGCGATCTCTTTCACTCATATAGAGCGGTCTCGTTCACCCATCATTATGTTATTACCCGTGCGTGGTACATGAAGAGACGTGATTAACAGATGATTAAGGTTCATTCGGAATAATCATGTAATTATTTATTTATGTTTAAAAGTCGAGTGTGTTTTGTACGCAGTATATTTTCGGATTTCAGACAAATTTTAATTAAGATAAGCGTCGACAGCCTGGAGGTTAGAGAAGCCGCCGACGTTACCGAGAAGTCCCTGGTTCGATCCCCAGCCTGGATATTAAACTTTTGACATGAGTCCACTTCTAGCTCAAGCATTAATTGGAGTACTATTTTTATTAAATGGCATAAATTTCTTTAGATTTTAGTATAGTAATTGTTAACCTGTTCACTAAATGCAAATGGGTACCTATATTGAATTAGTGTCAGAATCAAAATGATTTATAATCAAGTACATAACCTAATTAGAATCATTAAAACATAAAACTCTACCGTCCAGTTTCGGTAACAATCGCTTGGAATAAAATAAACTATTATTGGGTAAATATAATTATTTTTGTCTGTTTACCAAAGGTGTACTGTGTGGGAGAGGCGGGTACCACGCAATAACGATACCTGCTCACGATCGCTAATGAAATGAACGGGAACATTCCCTAGCAACGAGACACACAGACACACAAGTGAGACAACCAGATGAAATCAAATTGTAACATAACTCTAAATTGAAAATTTTAAAAACCCTCGATGCGAGGACTTTATAAACTACAATAGAGCTAATAATTTTCAAACCTGAACCGACGGCCGACGACCGGCTGAACCGATTTTCATGAAACATATCTAAGATCAGTCTCGATTGGAATACCTTTTAACAAAATTAAAATTGGTTCATCCGTTTAGGCGCTATGACACACATATTATACACAGGTATACATGTCAAACTTATAACCCCTCTGTTTTCGTCGGGGGTTAATAATGTTACTAATAATCTTAAGACTCTATTTTTTTTTTTGGTAATAAGTTGTGATACTTTACGCCGATCTTCCGTAAGCGAGTGGTACTACCCGGATCGAGCCAGGCCATATATGAGCTATAATCAATCGGCTACAACGGCTTGGCTCACTCATCTGTAGATGACGACGAGACGAATACTCTTACAAGCAAAACGTTCCCGCAAATAGTTCATGATAAACAGTTACCCCCAAGCGTCAAGGTTGGTCGCCGCTAACATGCAGTCCACGCGACTACAGATATAAAAAATATGAGTATGAGCGAGATAGTCACTCGAGAGAATCGTAGCGGGCGGAAGGGCATCGGCGGCATCGGTGTCTTTGAAGCGGTTTGGATTTCCCGTCACTAATGACGTCACAGTAGGTGTTAAAAATTCGGCACGCTTAACTATGTTACACCATGCTTTGTCTTCTTCTTTTGAATGTCAAATTACCGATAGCAGAAAGACTTAGATCGGTGGCCCGCTAATACACGATTATTAATAAAGGGGTTATACAGGTTGAAACAGAAAGGATATACTTTTTTTTCAAAACATAACTTTAAAACTAATTCTAAAACTGTCAGCTTTGGAGGAAACTTGAGAAACAAAAAGTGTTACAGGAATACAGCAGCTGTTGACAGATTTCACAAGTCTACAAAAACTTTAGTACTCAACTGTCCCACAAAGCCGATAGTTTTAGATTTACAAAGTAAAGTTCGTCGACATTGGCAGAATCACATTGGGTCTGACACAGTGGAAAGAAGCCATTAACACAAAAAAAAGTAAAGTAGCAAAAAAAATTGTATACCCTTTCTGTGTCACCTACTAGAACAGACATGTCTGATCTTTGCTTAGCTGTCGGACGGAAAGTTCGTCGCTTTTAAGGTCTGTATGTCACACGGTATTAACAAGGTGGTTACTCAGATATTTTCTACCGGAAACACAACATTATGCGCGTTGTTTATTGTTGTTTGAACGCAACAAATAACACTGTTTGTTTGTTTGCTTGATTTGTGTCTGCAGTACGCAATTTGAGTCTAGTACATTTAAGAACAAGAAATTTGATTGGCTACCTGGACAACTTTGAGTTTATTTTACCATGGCAACACTTAGCTCTAACGCCACGGCTTGCTACTGCGTAGCGCCAGTACCGTTCAAGCGAAAAAGGGTTATAAAGACCATCGTTGCCTACGTCACAAAAGGATTTCGAATATTTTGTTATGGCATCTTATAGGTAGGCCCAGACCGATGAAATAATTGAAGTATCCGCGATTCGAACCCACACTTTATTAAAAAAACTTAACCAACTCGGCTACCAATCCAATAGCTTAAAAATACCATTGTTTTATTGCATCTCCATAAATTTGTGTCAGTTCCTAACGACCATTTAATCGGAGGCAGCCTAACTAAACTGTGCGGGTTATAATTAAAAATTGGGCAGTTAAATCTTAATTGCGACGTCAGTTAAACGGCGTTTTGTTAACGAGAGAGGTTAACAAATGATTTGATTATACACCAGATGCTTTCGTTTGCCTTTTTGCGATTAACCTTACCTGCCGGATTGAGTTGAGATTTCTAGTCTCAAATACTTATATCTACTAAAGTATAAGAATTATATCAGTAGTCACAGATATAGATTTACATAGATAACGCAAATGCATGTCCTTCGCGTGATCGAACCCCGACCAAGCATCAAGGTTTGGTCGCCGCCAACTTGTGAGCGAATGGGACCACAGATATAAAAAATATGAATCGTAGCGGGCGGAGGGGCATCGGTGGCATCGGTGTCTTTGAATCGGTTTGGATTTCCCGTCACTAAATTTCGACTCTGACGTCACAGTAGGTGTTAAAATACATTAAAATTTCGGCACGCTTGGTTTATTGAAACCAAGTTGTATTGACAAATCGTGATACTTGCGTTATCTATGTAAATCTATATTTGTGTGAGTAGTATATACTTACCTACTTAAAATTCTAAATAGTAATGAATATACTCAAATTAATTACATACAAAAAGAAACTAACACATTCCCATACTGAATCCCCAACGGATTTACGACCCCTCCCCCCATTACCGGGAGGCTTTTACAACCCTTAATAATCGGTTAACTAGCACCTTGTTAACTCTGTGTAGCGGTCGAGTCGCTTGTTAGGAAGGCCGCCGCTCACACCGACATGTAATAGGCTTACCAGGAAATGCTCAAGATTATTAATATTTATATAGGGTTAACACAGTAGGTACATAATTCACACATTTTCCTCAGCTAACCGTTGGTAAACCTCATATCAATCGAATCAAACTCAAAAAAACTTAAAATTGTTTTTATTCATGTAAGCCAACAAAGTATTTATGAATAGTCAGAATCTAACACCAGTTCCGAATGCTGCTTCCACTGAGAAGATCCGGCAAGAAACTCAATGGTTACTCCTTTCAATTAATAAAAGGTGGTGTATTCGAGTATACAAATCCCATTTTAAAAGTTATCATTATTTTCTTTTAATCCGACCCACATCTCATTTAATTAAATATCGGGTATTTAGAAAGGTATAAATAAAATGACTGCTGTCCGAGAATCTCTGACAGCGAAGACAACAATTTATTAGCCAGTTGCATAGTTATTTTAAAATTAAGAACATCAAGATCTTTTTAAATATTGGTGTAACGACACAATAAAACCTTTGTAACGAGGGGGTGCTACTCTTAACGATAATCTTGTAGTGTTCGTTCAGTAATCGATACTACAGCAAAAATAATCTAGAGTAGGATTCGACAATACCGATGTCACAATATTTCGATTATAGTTGCTAAGAGCTCAGACCGTTATTCAGATAAGTGTAAATTCATCCCACGTTAAAATAAGTAGTTAGCATTAATATATTGAACACAATTAGGCCCTCGGTCCATGATGGCCGTAAAATGACCTACCAGGAATCATCACACGCTACAACACAATCAAAGTCAATAAATTCCTAACTATTTAGTTGTTAATAAATGCAACTTATCACTTAATTGGTGTTGTAAATCTTATATAATTAGCTAACAGTGATAGACAATTGGCTAAGCACGTGTCTTGCGGGCACCAGATTCTGGGTTCAAGCCCCGACTCGCATCTCTCGGTTTTTCGAAATCTATGTGCGAATCATAATCTATATATAACTAGCTGTGCCCACCGACTTCGTCCGCGTAGCGGGATTATCGGGATAAAAAGTATCCTATGTGTTAATCCCGGTTATAAACAATCTGTGTTCCAAATTTCATCCAAATTCGTTCAGTAGTTTTTGCGTGAAAGAGTTACAAACATACATCCACACGCACAAACTTTCGCATTTATAATATTAGTAGGATTATCACTTGCTTACGGTGAAGGAAACATCGTGAGGAAACCTACATGTCTTAGAAGATCTAACCAATTTTCGAAAAGATGTGAAATCCGCCAACCTGGACTGGGGACAGTGTGGTGGAATATGGCCTGAATCCCCCTCGTATTGAGAAGAGGCCCGTGCCCAGGTGTGGGACGTTAAGAGGGCTAAATTATTATTTTTATTAAAGCTAGCTATACAGATTATTCTCACACCATCAGGCATGTACTCCCAGAAGGGGTAGGCAGGGATGCATTGCAGTGCATCCATATTTCTCCGGTGGTATTTGGTCCTAATGTAATAAGGGGCGAGCCTACTCCATTTCACCGGACACATTCCCACTCAATGCGATGGGAATTCGGGCCATAGTCTACTACGCTGATTGTAAAAGTAATAAAAGCTTACTTCGTTACTCCGATCTGATCTAAGTAAAATGGTTTACCAACATTACAATATCCGAACTCTTTTGTACTTTGGACAGTACAGATTCGCAGGCTTAACGAAACGATAAACTAATTTACTCTTTACAAAGAATTTAAACGGACCTGTAGCCAGTCCTAATTAGCAAACTGTCGTGTTCAGCGGATAGCTTTATGCATCTGTATTTATGAAGTCCTCAGTCAGGCTTTCAGGGGAAGCGGTGAGGAGCCAAGAATCGGCCATCACTTATGCCCGAGAGATACTAAGGTGTAAGTGAGTTTGGGGTGAGTTGCCGATGCGAGATGATAAGTATATTTAAGGTATATTAGCGGTCTATCTACAAAAGCGGAAGAAGGGATAAACAACCAATATAAGACATCATTTTCCTCGATTCTTATTGGTAAAGTTTTATTCCGCAATATAATGCAAAATATTTTATGGGCGCGAGCGCAACCTTCATCAAGGACTAAGTAAGTATTATATTATATATAATTATATATTATTCTATATTCAAATGCGGATTCCAAAAAGTGAAGTATTGCTTCTATCTCCACAAAAATTTAGAATCAGATTGGATTTGTTAATAAACTCACACGATTAACTTTATTCCACAATGTTAACATTAACCCTTAGTAATTTCCCCTGCAAAACACACATTCAAACGTAATTTAACCGTTCCTTCTGCAGAACAATCAACAGACAACCGAGTTTTTGCCGATTTTTACGACGCCAAACATAAAGTTTTGTGATTTAAAAGTTAAATAATGGTTGCGGAGACGGACGGACGCCGGAGTGACAGTGACTCACGGCCGGCGGGACATCCAAAAAACAAACACACCATGCCGGGTGTAAGGTTGTATTTTAGGAACATCGCACATATAACCCACCTCTTATACTTAAAACAAAGTCGGCAATCAAGCGGACGATCCTTCCGATACTAAGCAGTTATCGTAGCCAATACAGGTTGAAACAGAAAGGGTATATATTTTTTTCAAAACTTAACTTTGTAATTTAAAAACATCAGCTTTGGAGGAAACTTGAAAAACAAAAGGTGTTATAGGAATACAGCTGCCCCCCTAGCCAAGTGTCTTCGCCTACAAGCGTTTCTACAAATCGCCACGCTCCATATATGGAAATGACATAAGTCACGTGATCTACTTATCGACTTGTAATGTAATTTCCATACATTTAAGCGTAGCGTTTTGTAGAAACCAAAGAATTTGTAATAATAAGACTATTACAAATTCTTTGGTAGAAAGCTTGTAGACGAAGACACTTGGCTAGGGGGGCTGTTGACAGAGGGGCTACCCCAACTGTCCCCACAAAGCCGATAGTTTTAGCCGATACCCTTTTGAAGCGAAGCTTCTTTACGGACGTTCGGGGCGCTCGCTACCCGGGCACTAAAACGGTGAAAAGCGTAACGCGTTACGCGTTAATATAATATATCTAATATCTACTGCAAAGCTTCGCTTCTTTCGGGCGTCCCTAGACGGCACTGATTTTTTGTTTCATCTAGTATATGCTGAAAAGACCAAAGGCATTTCTCGCACTCGTAGGTGGTCAAAAAGAACCCCAACTTAAACCATCCAGGTTGTTCTGTCTGCTGACTTGTTAATAAGACGAGAACTTACTTTTTTTACTTACTTTTTACTAGCAATGCGAGTTGATCACGTCTCTAGTATTCCCGTTAGCCCCTCCAGCTAAGCTAATGCTGGTGTTAAGAGTGGGCTTACGTCAATAGCTTAATGGCCAGGATGGGGATCGAACCCGGAACCTGTCAACTACGAAGACCCCTCTAACCATTAGTCTATTGACGCCTTAATGTTAACTATCTTCTCTTCTTCAATTAAAATATCAACATTTCGGTCAAGAATATTTTCGAAATGATTTAACTGCTATTTACAATGGTATTTTAGTTAGAACTCAAGGACTAACTTAGTATGTCGAATAAATCGATTATACATCAAAATACTTGTTTTGGATTGGTGCCGAAACATCGGGTGTGCGATAAGCTTTAAATGCGTAGGGAATAAAGGGTTTTTGGGGTAGAAAAGGAAGAAGATGGCGGCCGCTCGCGGGATGCCGCGCATAGCGACCGCCCCAATTAAGATCCCGTAAGATTGTCCAATGCTGTTTTTTGCTAACGTAGTATGAGTATGTTTTCAGATTTTGTTGAGACACGACTTTGTCCAGTTTCTTTATGAACACGTAAAATGAGTAAACAAATGCAGTGACTTTTAATTGTTGCTTGCAATAAAGAAACTAGCTGTTAGGTTATAAAATTTACAATAGAAAGGAAGAAGAAATAATTAGAAAAAAGCATCCTCTGTGTTAATCCAGGTTATTAATTATTTGTGTGTCAAATTTTATTTCAAATCCGTTCAGCCGTTTTTGCCTGATTGTGTATACATCTGAAGATCCAAAGATACCAATAAGTAGGAAAAAGGATTGTCCGTGAAGCTAGAACAGCATGCTAACTCTACACCGACTCTTTTTATAACAAGGTTTATTTGTCCCAATGGTCGCGAACACCTCGTCCGAAGATCGGGCGGCGATTGCGCGCGCGCCGCCACTCATAATGAGCTCGTCGTTCTACAAACAAGATTAGGCAAAATTAATTTGTTTTAACTGCATTTTGGGCGTTAAAGATAGGCTGATATGTATGAGTTAATCATTGTGATTATTATTACTGGTTAAATAAAATGTACCTACTATTTATGTCTAAACAGAAATTTGTCGGTGGTAGAGTCAAGTTCGTAAATGGGCTCTCTCGACCAGGGTAGTACCACCCGCTCACAGTAGATAGAGTGGCATAAAGCAGCTATGGTAGCTGCCTTTCGTAGGATCAGTCCATCAGTAAACCTACAGCCAAATGTGAGCGGACTACAGCGCTCCTCTACCCACCCTTTTAAGGAATTAAGGCGTGATGATGGTGTACTATTTAAATCTATGCTTCCTTAACTCTATCATCAGTTTTATACGTGTTACAATCGCTACATAAAATATGTATACGTATGTAGAGCAGAGTCTACGTACAATTTTTGGTACAGCCCTATCGGGAACTAATAATTTACGTTGACATTAGTGTATAGCGACTCTATCAAAGGTATAGAGTCGTGGTAGAGCAAATGTTTTTATCGTGTCAAGTGAGTTCATCTCAGCTGCTGTCATCAGCATCCTCGCAGCGTGGGCTCTCAAGGGTTAAACTCAAGTTCAGTGGCCAGGTTAGGTACCCAGTGTAATTAATTTTGCGCACCGTCAATCTCGATGATGCATCTCTGAAAAATATGCCAGTGATTTGTTTTCTTTATATGAGAAGGTTCATTAAATTGATGGTTCCTACCTATGTAAAGAGATATTCATTTAATAAATTACAAAAGCGATATAGTTTGTTAATATTTTGTATGTTTTATTATTCAAAGTTTGTAATGAGCGAGTGAGATTTGATTATTATTTACTATTACTTATTTAGTGGCAATGGTGTTGCCTGCTCATATTCTGTTGCCGTTCCTGAGAATGTACACCATCTTTTATTTATTGAAAAGAGTAACCATTGAGTTTCTCGCCGGATCTTCTCAGTGGAAGCGGCATTGCGAGCCGGTGGTAGATTCTGACTATTCATAAATGCTTTGTTGGCTTACATGAATAAAAACAATTTTGAGTTTGAGTTGAGTTTGAGTAATAAATGAGGTACTCAACAGGCTGGTTCGCCCGGGGTAGTAACACCCTCTCACAAAATATCAGCATAAAGTAGCTTTATAGCTGCATTTCGTATCATGAGTTAGAGAACCAGTCCCCCCTCCACACCTTTTCCTCTGTCCCTCTCCCCTTCAGGTCGTCAATGTGCGAGCAATGCCTTTGGTATTGCAAACATCTATAGGCTGCCGTAACTGCTTAACATTAGGCGGATCGTACGCTTGCTAGCCGACTTTGTTACATAAAACAAAAAAATATTCAAGTGGCAATCTTCACTTGTCCGTTTCATTAATGTGCTCGAAGCACTCACCCAGAGAAACGATACGCATTTCGTTAAATTAATCTGAGAAATAAGAATTACTTATTTTTGGTACATTAAGTCGGAGGTGGTAGCGGAAATTGAACTCTCAATTGAACATAATAGTTTTTTTTAAAATATCCTCATGTCCCACTCGGACGGGTCTCCCCTTACTACGAGGGGGATTGAGGCCGTAATTGAAATTGCCGTTAAAATTGGTAACATTTTCTAAGGAGAATTAATATGGATTTATATAGAAATAAAAATCGTTTTTAGTAGACATAACTGTCATTTTTATCTATCTAACTCATACGTAAATAAACAATATATATGCCTAGAAAACACAGCTGGAATATATAAAAACGGAGGCGAAATAAAACCGTTTAAAATCCTGTACAAAATTTATTTTATCTCATACCTTGTACCGAGACACAGCCGTGACAAAGTGAGACAGGCTGTTTAATTTGTAAAGATTGACGCCCCTGTATCGAGACCCATTTGCATTTCGATTAACTTAACCGATTATTCGTTATTTTAACACTTTATTGAAAAAGGATCGATACTGTGTTCTTTAGTTATTAAATCGGAACTTTTGTAATTGACTTTTTTATACATCATTGAGGTGATTACGAAATTGATGGAGTTTTAAATTAAGAATACAGAGTTAATTAATACTTTTAATAATACTTTTGGTAATTTTCCAATTTTCTATTCGGTATTGCTTTTCTAACAAACCAATGCTTCAGTAATCGGAAGCAACCTTCGAATATAGATTTCGAAAAACCCAGAGGTGCGAGCGGGGGTTTGAACCCAAGACTTTGTGTACGCAAGACGCGTGCTTAATCTAGTCAAATTTAATGTATCATACCTATAGGAAGTACGAGGGTTGTAACCTCATATTATAATTATATAAGTTACTAGCTGAGACCGCGACTTCGTCCGCGTGGAATTTTGATCCTTTAGGGAATGTCTACGTCATAGTAGCTTTATGCATGCAAAGTTTCAGCCCGATCGGTTTAAAATTGACAAAGTTTCATACAAACTTTCATCCCCTATTTTATCCCCTTGGGGGTAGAATTAATCAAATCCTTTCTTAGCGGATGCCTTCGTCATAACATCTACCTGCATGCCAAATTTCAGCCCGATCCGTCCAGTGGTTTGGGCTGCGCGTTGATAGATCACTATGTCAGTCAGTCAGTCAGTCAGTCAGTCACCTTTGCGTTATATATATATAGATAGTATATTTATACATCGATACTTATATTTGTACCAACAAAATTTATCTATGTTTCGGTGAAACATAACTAACATTAACAAATGGTGTATCATCGAACGCTAAGTAATAATTAGAATCAGTGAACATTGGATGAGTTATGACTGTTCAACGCGCTGATCATTGGAGTCGGCCGATAGCTAATTAAAACCAATATAAATGTATTGTGAAACGCCTTCATAATTCACATCAGTATTAACTGTGTAGGAATTCATTGGGTAAAGTAGTAAAATATAATTATCATGGTTTTGGCGAATTAAATCCTTTGTTTACAAAACAATACACAAATCTTGTAAATGCCTCAAGTCTTGAGTTTTCATCGGGAAACATTTTTTTATAGCTGTTACTTTTATACCTAAAGAAATTCTTAAGCCTGAATTAATGTAGATCGAACTTGGATATGACATTCTAGTAATAATTCGATCTCAAGAGCGTAATAAAATTCCCTCTCAGAGTTTATTAAAATCGAGATTTAAACACAGCTCTGAACCAAAAAAAAACAGAGGCCCAATTATGTAACTCATCGGACACCCCATACCTAGTTGATTTTAAAATTTTTACTGTTCTTTTGTTGAACTCTGACCGGTCAAGCATGTCAATTATAGTAAAGGATTTTGTAAAGGATGCCAAAAGGCTGAATTACGTAAATAATTACATAAATATAAAACACCTGACAAGGAAAATATAAATAATAATAAAAAAGACGAAGAATATTTTTCATTTCCTAAACACAAACTATCGAATCAGTACCCCACCGCCTCTCACCTGACTTCCCAATTAATATAAACTATTGTGTGTTTCCGCGCTCGGCCGCGGGCTGCCACTAATTGAACATCATGGTATGCATCTCAAAGCCGACGGAGCTGATGAAATAACACTTTCAAACATTTAGTTTCTCAACCCGAAACATGTTTTATTACACAAAAAAAACATAACCTAATTATTCATTAAGAAATTCCATATCTCCTTCCTGATTCATAAGCTGTTTTTTGTGTGAGGATAGAGCCAGCTCTCTTACTACCCAAGGAGGCTAGCATCATAAGGATTATTTTGGTAAGGAAGTTCTAGCGCTGCTCTACATCGTCCAAAATGTCCAAAATTGACTAAAAGAACTGCTGCTATCAGGAAATATATCTTAAAAGCACTTGAAAGTGTGAATGAAGTATTTCGCATATTATTAAATATCGCCAGACCATAACATACCAAGTGTACCGTCCCAATCTAAGCAAAGCTTTCACTATGAGTATCGTCCAATGGCGTGGGGGCGATCCCAGTAACAGACATCCCAGACAGTAATAATATCAATGATCCCAGACAGTGAAAAAATACGAATAGCTAATTTTCTAAATATGTTCCGATGGGAATCGAAGCTTTAATGCTCTATGATTTTGAATCGAAAATTAAAGCTATTTGGTAGAGTAGGAACACTTAAGTGATGCCCAAAAAATGTCCGCAGAGGAAGCCTCGGTGCTCGCTAACATCAAACAACACTCATCGCTTCCTGTCTGCACAAATGTTTGGACAAGCGTTGGTGACAAATATTTGAGTTATTCGACCACGAAAACAAATTTCGAATTTGGTTAGTGACGTAATTATGGTACCTATAGACGACCGCTTGGCGCAGTGGTTCGAGCGTAGGCCGCTCGGCTCACTGCACATGGTGGTTGCGGGTTCGATTCCCGCCGGGGCAAATTGCGGAAATGGCCTTTTCGTAATTTTCCTTGGTCTGGGTGTCACTGGGATCGCCCCCAGTCCGTTGTACGGTACCCATAATACACGCGTTCCTTAATTTGGGCCTATACAGTAGGTGTGTCAGTCTGGCGAATGGGAGTCACAAACTAATCTTAATAAGTTGCAAGAAAGCCATATTTTTAGTGTACTGCACATATTACTGCAAATAGCAACTAATAAGCAATGAAGGGGTGCATAATATATCCTTTTCCACATCTAAACCATTATTATAACACTAGCATACAAGTACGTTGTCCTTCTCTACCTAGAACCTGATTGCAGGGTCCAATTGTGCATTCTTCTTCTTCTTTCTTTAAACATATGGCCCACCCAAGTTAATAGATATTTCGCCAATGTCAAGTAACAAATAGCAATTAATAACAATACAATCCAAAAATGTGACCATCCTCTTTGGAAAATCTAAATTCAAGGGACTACAGAACATCTGTCAAAACTGACGTATTCAGATACACGATACGTCAGTTTACGTATTGCGAGTCAAGCGAGATCCCAGCATTTAATAGAGTTGGAACCCTGGTAACCCCTACAGAGAACACCGTCTTGACGATGTATTATTATTAATAATACTAATAATTTATTGTTAATAATAAAAATCATTTTGCCCTTTGGACGTCCTACTTCTGGGCACGGGCTTCCACTCATTACGAGGGGGATTCAGGACGTAATCCACCACGCTGTGACAATGGTGTTGCCTGTTCACATTCTGTTGCTGTTCCTGAGAACATTCTCGGGAACAGCAACAGAATGTACAGCAATATATTGTAATTATTATTAGCATATAGATTTCGAAACACCCAAAGGTGCGAGCCGGGGTTTAAACCCAAGAGCTGGTGCCAGCAAGACGCGTGCTTAACTAATCATAAAAAAAAAAATATTTACAAGAGAGTCACAATTGATCTTCTTAAACAATTGACATAGAATACACGCAGAAAAAGAAATCAAATATGAAATTGAAATAAAACCTTATTTTATTTCTAACAGACTATCATTGATATTATTACATATTAAAGCTATATACGTATAAAGGTGTATGTTGTGTACACGACGCCTGAAAGTATTTGCCGGGCTGTTAACTCATTTAATTTACGGCTGTTGAAACGATTCTGTTAAATTGTTATATTGATGGCCCACGGGCCGGGAGACGGTGTAGGGTTGTCGCTGCATGAGAAACTTTACTACAGTTCTTTAAATATAGCTTGATCAGAAAGACAGCTGTCAAACTAATGTAAATTTAAACTAGGCTTTTATTTTTTATTAAAATTTACTGTAAGTTCGTTTATAAGTAGTTGTTATACTGTAAATATTAGTATTTATTATATATTGTATAATATTATTTTCACAATTTAAACTGATTTCATTTAATATGTGAAGCATAATAAAAAAATTATTACATGCTTGATTCATCTTCACCATTCACCGGGATCGCTGCTTACCTTGACAGCGTTTATTTGGTCTCATTTGGAGAAATACATTTCTATTGTAATCTAAGCTAATCTTCTTTATACTAGGTAAAACAAAATGGTATACATTTTTTTGCAACTTTACTTTGTAAATCTAAAACTATCGGCTTTGTGGGTCAGGTGAAGTGCTGAAGGTTTTGTAGACTTGTGAAATCTGTCAACAGCTGTATTCCTATAACACCTTTGGTTTATCACTACAAAGCTGATAGTTTTGGAATTACAAAGTTGAGTTTTGAAAAAACAACTATACCCTTTCTGTTTCAACCTGTAAACTTATAAAATTCCGGTGCCTGTGTTTTTGTATTTATTCTCCTCCTAAAAGGCCTGACGAGTTTTGATGATTTTTTGTGTACATATGCGGTGACCAAAAATTTTTTTTAGCTATAGATATATCCAGTAGATGGCGCTGTTCTTGACATGCAGGAAATGAAATGTAAGTTGGTGAAGTTGCGCGCAAAAGCTAGATATTCATAAATCATCATACCTATTTAGAAAACGGTCATAAGATAACTCACAATAAAATAATTATTTTAAAATAAATAACTTGATACTGCCAACCCTAGACAACTCGCCCCGCCTATTAGTTCCTCAGACCATGCTCGGAGGCGAAGTGGGAGCCAATTTGAGCTCAACACCATACACACATACATACACAAAACAAACACAAGTACACACCGGTGTGTATAGCGGACATTAGTATTGCTCAGCTTTGTTTAACTGACTTTTTTCGTATATGATAGAGTCGGCCAACAAGCGTGCGACCCGCCAGATATTAAGCAGTCACCGTAACCTATAGATGCTTGCAGTACCAAAGGCCTAGCTCGCACGTTGCCCACCTTAAGAGGAGTGGGACACAGGGAGGGTAAGGAACGAGTTGGGCTTCCGGCTCTCTCTATAACATAGAGTTTCTGGCTGTAACAGCTACTCTACGCCGATCTATTGTGAGAGTGCACCATACCAGTAGAGCCAGCTCGTATATAAGCTGTAGTTTTGGCTACAGCTTAACTCTAACAGTGTAAAACTGGCCAATGACGGTCAATAGGCGACGGTAATAGGCTCCCAATAGCCATTGGCTCTATGAGCCCCATAAATGAATATTAATGACACACGTTAAAAAGCAGTGATAGCCGGTTAAGCACGCGTCTTGTCGGCATCAGGTCCTGGGTTCAAACTCCGGCTCGCACCTCTGGGTTCTTCGAAATCTATGTGCGAATCTTAATTACAATATGATTAGCACTTGCTTACGGTGAAGGAAAACATCGTGAAGAAACCTCCATGTCATAGAAAATCTAAACAATTTTTGAAAGACATGTGAAATCCGCCAACCCGCTCTGGGCCTGCGTGGTGGATTACGGCCTGAATCCCCCTCGTAGTGAGGGGAGGCCCATGCCCAGGAGTGGGACGTCAAAATGGCTAAATTATTTATTATAATAACACCCGTTACCCAACAAACTATTATCATCAACAAGATAACAAAAAAAACTATTGTAAAATACCTATGTTAACAAACCAGGCTATAAGAAACCCTCCGGCCAATTCATTAGATCATTATTTTATGGGTCCCAAATGTGGTTTAAACCGTATTATTTGGGCCAATATCGACCCAATTATGGCCCTTCTCGGAACATAAAATGATTTGTTAGGGGATCTCGGTATGCGGTGGGTTTTGAACTAAACTAACGTGTTTGGATAAGTGGGCGGGTGGATCGGTGGCTTAAAAAAAGAAGCTAGTGGAATAAGGGTTTTATGGAGGCTATTTGAGTTTTAACAGTGATTGGTTAACGCCTGCTTGAGGTACAGGGTTCAAACCCCGGCTCGCGCCCCTGGATTTATCAGGAATTGTGCACGAAAACATCACGGGAAAATAGTGTCTTAAAAAATCTAACTACATTTGAACATTTTGACATTTGAAATTCAGCCGCGCTGGGCCAGCGTGGTCGGTAGTGGCCTAAAACCCCCTCGTATTAAGGAGAGGCAGGGAGAAGAATTACGATTACGCACACCGGAATTAAATATATATACATACTAGCTGTGCCCGCGACTTCGTCCCCGTGTAATTTAACTTAACAAAAATTTCGGGATTATTTATCCCCTAATTTATCGTCTTGGGGGTAGAATTAATCAAAATCCTTTCTTAGCGGATGCCTACGTCATAACATCTACCTGCATGCCAAATTTCAACCCGATCCGTCCAGTGGTTTGGGCTGTGCGTTGATAGATCACTATGTCAGTCAGTCAGTCAGTCAGTCACCTTTGAGTTATATATATTTAGATTGTATCAATCAAGGGTCGCCAGGATCTACATTTTTGACAGATGATACCATTATTAGACATTGGGGTAAACTAAAATAAATAAATAAATATCGCCAGACTGACACACCAACTGTATGGTCCCAAACTAGCAACGCTTGTAATATGGCTACCGTATAATAAACTGGGGGCGATCCCAGTGACACCTAGACCTGGGCACATTACGAAAAGGACATTTTCGAAATTTACGCCGCCGGGAATCGAACTGAGTTGAGCTTACGGCTCTTACACTAATTGTACGAAACACAGCTGTAATAGCTATTTTAGCTGTAGCTGTTAACTACAACTCGAAGTAGTACCGAAGATCGGCGAAAAAACATTTAAAAGCTGTGTTACGTACGATGTGTGAGAGTGCCGGAAGCCCAAAAACCTCCGCGACAGCCCGGCTATTACCGCGTCGTGCATTAACAAATATTTAAACACATTACTCACACGACCAAGAAACTGGCGCATCCGCATCTCCCCTCGACACGATATTAAAGTCCACATACACATAAAGGCCTATTCAAAGTCAGAGTCAATCGTTTACTTTGTTCAGGCCTACGGGGACACTTACAAAATGTTATTGTTACATATTTTACTTACCTAAGTCTTCCACCGGATCGAAACGCGACCTCGACTGAGAAGATGTGGAAAAAGCTCAGCGGGGTCTCCATTCCGTGGCACCTGTTAAAAATAACGTTATTGCAATTACATTGGTTGAAGGTTCGATTCCCGCCGGGGAAAATTTCAAAAATGGCCTTTTCGTAATTTTCCCAGGTCTAGGTGTGTCTCAGATCGCTCCCGGACCATTGTACGGTACCCATAGTACAAGCGTTGCTTAGTTTGTGACCATACAGTTGGTGTGTCAGTCTGGCGATATTGATTTATTATTATTATCATTTTAATCATTAGCACACCACTTCATTTGGTTTCTCCATATACCAATAAATAAATAACTGATTAATAACCAAATCGATATAAATAACTCGTAATAAAAGAGTTAATATTATAGGCTTGAGCATTTTAGGGTTGCCATGATCGCATAAGTTTTATAATATAAACGTGTCGATGTATCGATTCGATTCGATTGCAAATCGATTTATAGAATACGAATGTAACATTTAAATATCAATCAATTTGAAATTATTTATGGTTAACTTGATCTGTGTCGTTTTAGATTCGTTCACGGTTAGAGTTTAACCTTCCATATAAATTTTAATTCATGTAAGCCAACAATGTACTTATGAATTGTCAGAATCTACCACCGGTTCGGAATGACGCTTCCACTGAGAAGAGCCGGCGAGAAACTCAATGGTTACTCTTTTCAATGAATAAAGAATGGTGTACATTCTCAGGAACAGCAACAGAATGTGAGCAGGCAACACCATTGTCACTAAATAGGTAAACAGTAATCAAATCTCACTTAAATTTGGGTATTTAAATTAGAAATTTAGCTGTTAAACAATAATCTCTCAAGATAAACCAACATCCCGTATTGCGGAACCCGACCAACACTAAAATAAAGCGAACACATAATTGAGCTTCGAACAAATTTCCATTGATATTCGTGACGGAGAGAAAAAAGAATGCAATGGGATGGTATCCTTCGATACAGCAATGCTACCAAATTACTAAATACATACCACATCGACTTTAACACGTACAGACAAGAATGATTTTCGATTGATTCCGGTTTCGACTTAATTTGGTATTTGCAGTCACCGAAGCTGTCTACCAAATTAGCAATACAGTCACTATAAACCTTATTTGTGAGTCATAAAAGTTATTGTCGGTTGGTTTCTGTCAAGTTAATGTTGTAGTTTTTTAATAGCCCACTTACAGTGAGCGCAAATCGTCAAGAATTGCTTTGGCCACAAACAAGGTGTCAATTTGGTTGAAGTTATGAAAGTTTCTTGATTCCTGGAACTATTTGTTTTTGGTCTCGCGTGAGCCCACTGTGAGCACCCTGTTTATTATGTGCGCTGATTGCAGAGGGGGCGTGGGTTCGATGCTGGGCGGTATTGTCGATGGTTGTCTCTACTAAAGTGATTTTTTTTTATGCTGTGGTACTCAAAAAGACAGAAGTTCGTCTTGGAAGATGGGGAACCGGGTTCGAGTCCTGACCTGGCCATCTGGGACTTACGAATTTTATGGGCGAATATAATTCTGGGCGGTCATAGAGATCGGTTAAAATACTTATAACTCTCCCTGGAATCTAACTCAGGATATTAGGATTTAACAGATCAACAACATATTTTATGTTTAATAAAATTCTTAGTAGACTTCACAATCCACTATATTTTCATTTTAATAAAAACGCCTGAATAAACTAGTACTGAAAATGATTATTTTATGTTTAGATTAAAATAAATATACATAAAAAATTGTGCCTAGATATATCAAAATGAAAAATATCGATACGAAATTTATCGACACTCTCACATCCCTAGCCGCCCCGCTTAAGATTAATATCGTATCATTATGCATAAAATATTTCCTTTAAACCTATAATTAGTTAATATTAATATTATAAATTGTATACCACGCTCGGCCCGAGGTCACCCGAGCTACGGATACGCTAAAAAAACAAATTAAGTTGGTTTTATATTCTATAATTAGCGTTTAACTAATGGTTTGAGAAATTTCTTGTTCGGTTTCCTGAATTAATGTTGATTGGATCGTATTAATTGGTTGTTAGACTGTCGATTAAGTTAAACTTAAATTGCACGTAGCATTTGATTAGTTATATTTAGAAACAAATTATATTTGCTTACTTATAATAAATAATAATAAAATAATTTCACCAAACCGACACACCAACTGGTCGCAAAATATGGACTGGGACTGGGGACTAATGAACTGGGGGCGATCCCAGTAACACCCAGACCTGGGCAGGGAAAATTATGAAAAGGATATTTCCGAAAATTACCCCGACGGGAATCGAACCCACAACCACCCGGTGGTTGTGGTAGTCAAGTAATGAGTTAGTTAGTTATTTGAAGTGTTGTGCTTATAAAATAAAACGGAATGCACTTCCTACTGGAAAATGTTTCAGACTAAGTCTGTGAGACTTTCCTATACACACCTCAGATATAAACTATATGTTGTAAATAAGTGTTTGAAATAATATAAACATATATGAATCCCTGAGAGAAAAACATAAGCATGACTGCACTCACTTGTAGGTTTAATTGTATCAGTTATTTTTTATGAACATTATTATTATTTTCATATAAAAATGTTCACATAAATAAAGAAGCCCAGTAAATTGTTGCATGAAAAAGTATATTATATAAAAATTATTATCTTAACCTACTTTGCAAACTATTATACTTAAGTAGGCACCCATAAACAGTATTGCGAATATTGCGATACAATAAAATTTTACAGCGATAACGTTCGCACAACTCATTATGTTCTGAACACGCCAAAAAAAGCTCAATAAGACGCTAAAATTTTGCGCAATTACCCTTTATGTGGGTAATTTACAGTACGCTGGCAACATTCGATCGTATTACCCGCACGAACAAAACAAAATTACTTATACCGTCATCGAACGAAACCTCTCCTTCACAATTAATTGGTTAAAAACTTATTCACCGGCAAATATAAATTTGTCGATGTCACATTTCGTCGAGATCTTGTTGAGCGATTTCTGACTTTATTTGGTGGACGGTAAGGTGTAAATAATGATGAGTGGGTGTGCAGTGATCAGTAAACAAGGCGTTAGCACCGCGCCATTATTGAATTTACTTTATATAATACTGGTTAATCACCGGAATGCATCGTCCGATGCTGCCTTGTTACCGAGATCGTTAGTGAGGAGAAACATTCGTCACAAATGTCGATAGTTCTTAGTAGTTTTATTTAGTTCCTAGGAAAACCGAGGCACGCTTTGATACGGGTATAAAAATAATTTTTAAGAACTCTTATATAGAAATGAAATGTTGTGTAAAAAAACAAGTCAATCCAACCACAACTTTTTGGGTTTTGCGGACTTAAACATATATATGGAAGCAGAAATGTTATAGGTTCATAAAGATGACTTATTTTTATACAAATGAGCATCACTCTGAAAAAACACTTCTAATAATACATACCAATGTATTGAAAGTTGACGATTAATTAGGATTTCGATGGTAATATCAATTATGATTAATGCTAGCCTAATTGAATGACCACACAAATACCCCGACTCGAACGTAATACCAAACCACGTCTCGAAATCTATGTGCGAATCATAATTTGAATATGATTATCACTTGCTTACGGTGAAGGAAATCATTGTGAGGAAACCTGCATGCCTGTCTTAGAAATCTAATCAATTTTTGAAAGATTTGTGAAATTGCCATCCCGCACTGGGCCAGCGTGGTGGATTACGGCCTGACTCCTCCTCGTATTGAGGGGAGGCCCGTGCCCAGGAGTGGGACTTAAAAAGGGCAAAATTATTATTTATTAAAAGGTATATCGATATATTATATCGATACGTGTCCCACCCCTATAGCCGGCGGCGGACCGTCGCGGGGCGTGCCTCTCATTCTCCAATAATTTATACTACCAACGTGAAATAATACGCGGCGGGGCTCGCCACGTTTGTGCGCCCATAAACACACAGCCGTTTTAATTAGCTCACCATTAATGTGTCTGAGTATGTGTTATTAATATATCTTAGCGCCGAATACTCAAACGAAACTCAAATTTCAGTTTTGATGTCGTCAAATCACACACTATAGATGCTTGCAATACTAAAGGCATAAAGGCAAAGCGTCAATAGCCTAGTGCTTAGGGGGCCGTCCTAGTAGCTGAGAGGTTCCGGGTTCGATCCACATCCTGGCCATTAAACTATTGACGTGAGCCCACTCCTAGCACAATCATTAGCTTAGTTGAAGGGGCTGAAGGGAATACTAGTAATGTGATAAACACACACAGCTAGTAATCTTTTAAAAAAAAAAGAAAAGAAAAAAGAAAGGCATCACTCGCACGATACCGACTTTAAGTAGAGTTAGATAGAGTGAGGAGAAGGAAACAGAAGTTCATACGATGAGTGAGAAAGCTGAAAGTTTCTCACTCATCGTATGAAACGAACCTATAATAGCTACGTTACGCCGATCTTCTGTGAGAGAGTGGTACTACCCCGGGCGAGCCAGCTCGTATATGAGCTGTAGTCAGTTGGCTATAGCTTGGCTCTCCCACCGACAATCCTGACTACAACTCAACTAAACTTGCCACATCTAAACGTATTTCCGTCCTGTTCATCCGTTACAGTCATCAAAAGAATAAATGTAAAGTTAGTTTAATTGGATACCAATAGAATCAAAACCATGCATATCTAAATCTAAATATATATAACTCAAAGGTGACTGACTGACTGACTGACATAGTGATCTATCAACGCCCAGCCCAAACCACTGGACGGATCGGGCTGAAATTTGGCATGCAGGCAGATGTTATGACGTAGGCATCCGCTAAGAAAGGATTTTGATTAATTCTACCCCCAAGGGGATAAAATAGGGGATGAAAGTTTATATGAAACTTTGTCAATTAAATTCCAAGCGGACGAATTCGTGGGCACAGCTAGTTCTATGTAAACTCGAAATAGATTTTAAATTATTTTACTCAAATAATACTTATTAAGTAAACAAAATAACTGTTGATAAGTACCGCAAAAAAAATGCTTTAAATAAACACAGTGAAAGCAGATGTTTCAAAATATCATTATAATGTACCTATATTTACGGACGTTACTTCATAAATCGTTATAATTTCGTTGAACTACTATGATAGTAAACGCGTCATTAAAAAGACATCAACGCGTTCCGTTCAAATAACCTTTTTGGTAAATGGTCTATAGAGTTTATAACCGTGTGCAATTATATAAAAAATACCCACTTATCACGCATGTAATCCATTAAGAGGTAGGCAAAGGTGTACTTTCTATAAGTGCCTATATTTTGCTGATAATAAGAAGCGAACTTCATTTTCTCACACACAAACTATGAAACTGTTTCTATTGTTACAGAAAACGAAGACCTGGGAATCAAACCCTGGACCTTATGATCCACAGAACAACTACACAGAAGCAACCTAAAAACTATATCCTTATAACAATCCATTCAATTTAAAATTTTATGATCATACATCCAACGCCATCTTGCGACAATAATCGACAAAATATAATTGAATCTATATTTTACTTTATTACGCACACAACAAATTAATTACCACCAAATATATTGTTTGTCCATTAAATTATACACCTAGCTAACGAATGCTTAACCGCTACCATTTTATTATCTTCATAGCTCACTAAAATACTTGTAGAATTTATTCATAAAATAGCCAATCAATTATCAGCTTTACCGCCACCCAACAGAGCTTAAATTGCGATAGTTTAGATATGTAAAACAAAAAGTTTTCTCACAAGTACTCGCGCGCATTACAAATAATTGGAACTAGGGAACCGACCAATCAGAACGCTCCGTACTTGAACACTATTGTCTTTATCGGGAGGTCTCTGTCTCGCGTGCTTGAGCCTGTATTATCTTTCTCTTTCTGAGCTATGATGGGAAAACCTGTAATGCTGTCATCCTTATCGCACATAGGCCAATTTTAGGGTTTTTCTAGGTATGGTACATAATATAGAAAAAAAATACAATTTTGACTTTAAAATTCAGGATACATTATCTACTACTTAATATTTTTAAAATGAAAAAATATTGTATTGTACAATACAATTCGTAATTCTGTAACGCTCAGGTTACCAACTTGGCCACCTCCTTGCTGCGTCTCGTGTCACAGCAAGGAGATCTACAAGCGGCCCCTTCACCTTACACCTCAAATACTCACACAACACCAAGTAAGACGGGTTGCTACGAGCCCAAAAGAAAACAGTGAAAAAAAAGAAAAGAACAATAAACTCGGGCGCCTGGCTCGCAACTAAACAAGAAAAATGCACACGGATGATCAGCCAATAGGCTCTGGCTTTTAATCTCAAGAGCAGGGGAGTGCTTTGAGTGATGTGACCCCAGTTGACCCGCAGCAATAAAACACACTTTCATAGATATAGATTTTATATTAAAAAAATTAAGGTGAGGAATGGAGAAAAATAACCAAACTATAAGTACTAAAGTTAACAAGGGTTTGGTACTCACGCGAGTGTCCTTATTTTAAGGGGTCTTACACTATAACATGTTTCCTACTCCGGAGATTGGCATCTGGTGTGTCAGCTCGACGGAGGCTTGCCGGGGTTACAGTGTTCCCGAGGTTTAACGGTACATCCACGTGAGCGCGATATCCAAAATAAAGAAGACCCGATGCTACCGCATGGTCTCTTAAGTCAACAAGCTTTCATGAGCACGCTTCAAAGTACGTGTATCACTCCTCATGACTTGTACATCCGGCCTAATGTTAAGCAGTTGCTGAAACCTTGCCAGCTTGTAATATTAAAGGCATTGCCTAAACACCGAATCTGGTATTACTTTTGTTTGCAGAAACATAAGTAAAAACTTAAATAAGTAATTAGAATTTTTTTGATATGTTTGTCTTCAGTAAATAAAGTCACTAATTCTAAGCGATCTGTTTACGGACGTTTTTCTTTTCTGTCTGTCTAAGTCTGAGTTGATATGTTAGTCCGCAATATATATTAAGTAATCATTTTCCCCATCAGAACCCTAATAAAAAAGTCAAACCCACAGACGTCGTTAAACGATTTCACAGTTAAACACATCTCATTATTTAAAACCTCACTAATTAAGATACAGCCGTAGGATCCGGCGGTGAACGAATTAATTTGTCAGGAGCGAACGAACGAATGACTCACAATTAAGTTTCCATTCACATTTGAATGAAACCAATTTGTATGTAGCTCGTTTGAATGAGTTTATCAGATAATTTTAAATGGGGTACTTAGTAGAGGTACAGATTAGATGAGTATGCATTGTGGTCAAGTAATTGAGGTAAGATAGGTAGATAGATATACCAAAGAACGAATGCCGGACGATGAAATGCGCACGGCTGCCTCCAATCCTTTCTGAAAAGTACAGTCTTTAAGGACCTTGCTATAGGTATCTAAATCGATCAGTGAATTAATTAGTGGACTACGGAAATCTATAAAAAATAAATAAACCGAGTTTAAAAACCTGGTAGCACTGAAATGCTAGAAATAACGAGGGACCTTGTAATTTCTTTAATTTGGAGTCGGGGCCAATTTAAGTACGCCAGTAGGGTTGGGTTGGAAACCTGAGAAATTGCCCTGATGAAGTGTAAAGATAGTAAAGATATATAGCATAATAAAAATAATGTTATTTTCTACAGTTAAATATTCATAGTGTATATTCATACCTGAATACTTTATATAGAAATTAACGAAACAAAAAATACACTATGAATATGTAATTGTAGGAAATAATATTCTTAATAGCATCTACTGATAGTGTTCAAATATCGGTACAAATATTTTAACGCAGAGACTTGTAAAGTTTTAACGTGATTAATAATTGCAATTAGTATCATAGCCAAGAATAAAACCTTGTCGGGACTTATATCTCTGGTTTTAAAAGCATGTCTTAAAATAATAAAGGGTCTAAATAATACACTTACAATCTCTAAATATTCATAACTCGCTAACCAATCACGGCAATGAACAGTTTATCAACGTGTAAAAGAGACAGGCACAATATATTTTCAATTGATACGAGAGGGATAAAGTTAGAGTTATTACGTCACAGCGGGGCATCTTCCCTGGCCGGTATCTTATCAAGACGGGAGTGTGAAGATGACGGTTTTATTAATAAGTTTAGTGTACATTGCTGGGATTATTTTGACCGCTTGGCGCAGCGGTTCGAGCGTAGGCCGCTCGGCTTAGTGCACCGGGCGATCACGGGTTTATTTCCCGCCGGGTCAAATTTTCGGGTTCGATTCAAACGACTAGAAATTTAGGAAATGGCATTTTAGTAATTTTCCCAGGTACAAGCGTTTCTTAGTTTGGGACCATGTCATTGGTATGTCAGTCTAGTCATATATTATTAGTTTATTAAAATAGTTGTTTTTAACGGTTTCCGACGCAAAATGAACTCCAAAATGACCACAAATGAATGCTGGCGAGCAAGGCGAGGGCAGACTTGAACTCGAATATTATAACCATTTAGTACATTTTTACTCTGGCTGTAGTAACTAAACTAAGAAAAAAAATTAACTGCAAATTATCTAAGCCTTTTAGCATTTATTTACCAAACGTTTTGTACTAAACAGGAAATTATATACGAATACAATATATAAATAGTTGCTGTCATTACAAAACGTTAAGTAAAACATACCAAAAAGTACAAATGATTACAGCCAAAACCTTCGATGTACAGGGAACATGCCGCTCCAGTGATGTTTATGTGTATTGGTAGTCCAACTCGTTAAGTTCACGTCTTTCGGTTTATTTTCATAACTACCCATATCTATCACTGTTAACGATGTTTATTCAAGCAGTTATGATAGGGTGCACATGATTATTCAAGTTATTGGGACATGACTTTAATTTTGTATAAAACTCGCGGGCAGACGTTGTCCTACGTAGAATACGATTGCAAAACTATCAAAGGATACACACGAAAAATGTCTTCAAAACTGGTCTAGCCGTTCAGGAGGAGTTAAGTGACAAAAACATTCATAAAAAAATATATACTTTGTAAAATGTATATCGTCATTATTAGTATGTTTTTTTGGAGAAGGACCCACCACTCACCCTTGCATTGCAACCCCTAAAATTATAAGCCAAATAAGTTGACAGCTAATAGAAGATGGCAACGAGGCCGAACTCCGTTAGTCAAGAGTCTGTCTGTCAAATATATTAACAAGTAGTAAATAGTCACTATTGATTATTAAATAACTAGTGTCTATTTGTTGGTACACGAAAGAGGAAAATATTTTTTAATTCAGGCATCTATCTACAAACCATTTCATGCATATCATTATTTTTCGACTCATTTTTTTGGTTCTCTAGAAACACGCATTAAAACAAGTTTATATTAGTCGCGATTACGAACATTGTGAACACGATATTTTTAACCTGAAATGTACAGTGAGGCGCTACCATGGCGACTTTAATTTAACACACAGGTAGAGCTAGTGGTCAATAATCATGGTAGTAATAAAAAAAAGAAAAGTCCGAAAATAGAAAAAATAAAATCTTCGAGCAAAATAGATAATAAATAAAGTAATAAAATTGGCATCACCCTTGAAATCCGATTCATTCAGCAATTTTTACGCTCTTACCTACTACTCGGAGCGCGGCGAGCTAATAGTATTATTATTATTTGTAATAGTATTTATTTTTCTTTTTAATTTCATTGAAGAAATGTTATTATCCGTGACCTCGGCAGGTGACCTCTGCGCTTGAGTTATTTTCGTAGTTACGAGTTATTTACAGACTGATCCAAAATGGTATTTTAGAAAATGTTGAATTATTTTATAAATGTCGGCGGGCTGCCACACTTCAAAACAAATAGGGAACGGAAACACGTATCCGGAACGACCGCAAAATCAAATCGGATTTGTTTATTGTGATCGGGTAATAGATTGCGTTTAAAACATTAGAGTAATGGTTTAATATTGCTTAAGATTAGATACTGATTATTTTGATGTATTCTGTCTGTTTGTAAGAGAGTTGCATTTCTAAACTGAAAGCACGTGGTAATTGTTTTTATCACGTGTTAACATTAAAAAATAGATAACCACATGCTAATAGCTTTTACAATAATTTAAAACGTTTGATTATCAAATTGTAACATTTTGTAATTTAAAAACTATTTTTATTGTGCAAAGATAGTTGTTTTGGACACTCACATGACTCGCCCAGTTTTGTTATAAAAGGCCGAGCGCACGCCGGACTCAGGCATTCTCACTTGAGCCGTCGTAGTGATCGGACCTCCTCAAAAGTCAGAGAATAAACTAGATACAGTACTACCTGTGTTTACTTTCATTACCGAAGATGAGCGACAGCCCTGACCATGGAAGTTGTGACGCCAGCAATGCTGGTGTCACGCTTTTTAAAAATAATTACGGGGACCCTGCTCCGTCATCAGAAGTGGGATCAGAACAAGCTCTGGGCCCAACCACATCCTCAGAGACTTCGGTTCAACCTGTCACGACTGGAACAGCGCAGGGTAGTACCAGGCTGATAAACCCTGCCTCATTGAACACTTCAGGAGTACCAGCAAACAACTTTAACACCGTGCAGCCCATCACAACGGGAATTTCCACAGACACGACCTATACACCAATCGCTGCGGAAATACCAGCTTCCGTAGGGGTACCATTCATGTCAATGGGACCCACATCTTACAATCAAGAAGTATACCTTTCAGGGGTACCAATCGCTGCTGGATCATCCAACACAACGACTATGCATCCAACTACTCCAATTGTCGGATGCCCACCCCAGTTTATGATACAGATGATGGAGATGATGCAAAAGATGTCCGAACGGTTGTATTCTCCTCCAGAACCAAGAATCAGGATCAAGGACATCTATCTACCGTCATTCGATCCCGATAGTCATGTGGGAGTTCGGGAATGGTGCCAGCACATTGATAAAGCAGCTGCTAGCTACAAACTAAATGACCTGGATCTACGCACTAAGGTGTGTGGATTACTGAAGGGACGTGCTAAGATGTGGATCGACGATTGGTTGGTAACTACAACCTCGTGGGAAGAGTTCCGCGAAAAACTGATTACCACATTTGAGCCAGAGAATAGATACTCCCGTGATATACTACAGTTTCGGGAGCATGTATATGACTCAAGCAAGGATATCTCTGAATTTTTATCCCGCGCCTGGGTTCTCTGGAAAAGAATCACGAAAGATCAACTGGATGATGAACTTTCAGTGGAAGCAGTCATAGGATGTATAAGCGATGAACGCTTACGTATTGAGCTGTTGAACGCAAAAGCAAACACGGTTCCAGAACTCATCTCTGTGGCTTCCTCATTAAGAAAGAAGCGCCCTCACCAAAATCCTATCACATCGATGCCAAAACGTGCACGATATCCAGATTCTTCTCAAGCTGCTGCTGTACGTTGCCAAATATGCAAAAGGACCAACCATAGCACTAATGAGTGTAGATTCAGACCTTCAGAATCTACTTCAAATACTACAACAACGGAAACATCTAAAAACGTCATTACCTGTTCATTCTGCAAGAGAACGGGTCATACATTCGAGACGTGCTACAAGCGTCAAAACGCCCTGACATCGAACGTGAACTGTATAGCTGGAACCAATCAGGCACCCATCACTGTTACGATTGGTGCAATAACAATACGTGCCATCTTCGATAGTGGAGCAGAGTGCTCATTGATTCGAGAATCGATTGCTGCAAAATTACCTGGTCGGCGACACTCTGCAGTTAACCACCTGAAGGGGATTGGCCAGTTTCCGGTAATTTCATTATTGGAGATGAAGACCATCTGTATCATTGACGCGATAAGGGTTGAAATATTATTCTTCGTGGTTCCTGATCATGAGATGTCAGCTGAGGTATTAATTGGTATGAATTTGATTCATGGTACCAACTTAAGCATGGTGATAACAGCAGACGGCACCAGACTGATGCATCAGCAAATGGTTCATCATGTGACAGCAAAAAGTAGCACCTTTGAGAAATTAGATTGCGACCTGACGAATCCCGAAGAATTAAACCAGTTACGCACGTTACTGGCCAAATATGAGCACTTATTCATCCGAGGATATCCAAAAACGCGCGTTAACACTGGAGAGCTGGAAATTAGACTGAAGAATGCAGACAAATATGTTGAGAGAAGGCCTTACCGACTTAGTCCGGTGGAACGGGAAAAAGTTCGGGATATCATCAAAGATTTGCTGGAACACAACATTATTCGCGAAAGCAAATCTCCCTACTCAAGTCCTATAATTTTAGTAAAAAAGAAGAATGGCGATGATCGGCTATGCGTGGACTACAGGGAGCTCAATGCGAATACATTACGCGATCATTACCCACTGCCACTAATCTCTGATCAGATCGATCAATTGGCCAATGGGTATTACTACACTAGCTTTGACATGGCGGCTGGGTTTCACCAAATACCCATCGCAGAGACGTCCATCGAGAAGACTGCGTTTGTGACACCAGATGGCTTGTACGAATACATTACCATGCCGTTCGGATTGAGCAATGCCTGTTCGGTATATCAGAGGTGCATCAACAGAGCATTGTCCCACTGTTGGGAACAGTCGCACAAGTGTACGTTGATGACGTACTAAGTAAAAGTACAAATTTCAGCGAAGGACTATCCAACATTGAACGCATCCTAATAACCCTGCAAGAAGCTGGCTTCTCCATCAACGCCGACAAGTGCAGCTTTTTTAAGCGGTCCATCGAATATCTAGGCAACTTGGTATCAAACGGCCAAGTAAGACCCAGCCCAAGAAAAGTGGAAGCTCTGGTCAAAGCCCCAATACCAAAGACCGTGAAACAAGTGAGGCAATTCAATGGGCTCGCAAGCTATTTCAGGAAATACATCCCGGATTTTTCACGCATCATGGTACCGCTGTACGAATTAACGAAACAAGGAGCCAAATGGGAATGGGAAGACCGACACGAGAAGGCCAGGTCAACAATAATTCAATGCCTCACCTCAGCTCCAGTGCTGACCCTTTTCCAAGAAGGAGCACCAATACAGTTGTACACAGACGCAAGCAGTCTTGGATTTGGAGCAGTCCTTGTGCAAATTTTCGACGGACGACAACATGCGGTAGCTTTCATGAGCATGAGGACCACCGATACTGAAAGCCGCTATCATTCATACGAACTGGAAACATTAGCAGTGGTCCGAGCAATAAAGCACTTTCGACAGTACTTATACGGAAGGAAATTTACAGTAATAACCGACTGTAATTCACTTAAGGCGTCGAAACACAAGAAGGACTTGTTACCAAGGATTCATCGCTGGTGGGCGTTTCTACAAAACTATGACTTCGAGCTTGAATATCGTAAAGGAAACCGGCTCCAGCATGCTGATTTCTTCAGCAGAAATCACAATGAACTGGCAGTAAACGTAATTACAAAAGACGTAGAATGGTTAAAGGTCGAACAACGACGAGATGACGAACTTCGGCCAATACTGGATAACCTGATTGACAACAATCCAGTGGAAGGTTTTACCTTGGAAGAAGGCGTACTGAAGAAGCACGTCCTAGACCCGATATTCGGCCAACAGCTGCGAACAGTAGTACCAAAGTCCTTCCAATGGAGTTTAATTAACTCCTTCCACATCACACTCAAGCACCCAGGTTGGGAGAAAACCCTACAGAAAATTAAAGAAACCTACTGGTTCGATAAGATGAGCACCACGATCCGAAGATACGTTGACAACTGCGTGGTATGTAGAACTTGCAAAGGCACATCTGGGGCAGTACAAGCACAGCTACATCCGATTGAAAAGCCAACATGTGCATTTCAAGTGATCCACATGGACATCACGGGAAAGTTGGGAACCCAAGAGAATCAACAGTACGTTATTGTAACAGTGGATGCATTCACAAAATACGTACTGTTATATCATGCCACTGATAAAAGCCCACACAGTACGCTTGCCGCATTAAAACGTACAGTACATTTATTTGGAACACCAGTCCAAATAATTGTGGATGGAGGAAGGGAATTTTTAGGTGAGTTCACACAGTTCTGTGAACAGTTTGGCATAAACATTCATGCCATAGCGCCAGGCATCAGCCGAGCAAATGGCCAGGTGGAGAGAGTGGTAGCCACACTGAAAAACGCGCTGGTAATGATCAAGAATTACGAGACTGAACAGTGGCACAGCACTCTTGAAGAACTACAGCTAGCAATGAATTGCACAGCACATCGCGTGACAGGAGTAGCACCACTCACGCTGATCACACAACGGAAGCATTGCGCACCACCAGGATTACTTAACCTGGTCGACATTGATAACCAAACGATTGACATAGAGGCGTTGACCAGACAAGTACAGCAACGTATGACTCAGACCGCTGAGTATGATAGGCAACGCTTCAACTCCCGCAAGGCTAAAATAAATCATTTTCAACGTGGGGACTATGTCCTGATCAAAAACAATCCCCGCAATCAAACATCATTGGATCCCAAATTCAGTGTGCCCCACGAAATTATCAGGGTTCTTGAAAATGACCGCTACATGGTGAAAAAGGTGGTCGGCAGAGGCCGCCCCAGAAAAGTCGCCCACGATCAACTTCGTCGTGCACCACAACCGGGAAACCAAGGTGCCGTGTCGGCGGGAGATGATCTCGAGACACCGCAAAACAACGTTGCAACCGCCCCTGATCCAGTGCCATCCACATCTCGAGCTGGCCAGCCAGTCCAGATAACTCACGATGATGAACACTCGTCATCGGATTAAAACCGGTGAGGCAAAATTCATTATGTTCACGATATTTTCAACTAGAATCTACAAGAATAAAATGTCTGGAGAGTGGTACCTCTGAGCTAAACCATGTGTTACCCTTGAGCTAACCACGGATCCTTGATGCATCCACAAGTGAACCACTGAGATACCGTAGGGACGCCTTGTGGAACTATGGGTAGACACGTATACACCACAGATTCTAAATTAATAAGGGCGTCCACTTAAGATGTCTGTGTACTGTTGTAGCAACAATAACCCTATACGAATAAGCAGCATGGGTTGCTTACTGATACCTACTTGAAAGAAAAACGTTTTCCTCAATTCAGGCATCAAACATCACAACGCAGGCAGGCGCAGAGCACGCGCCGCCTGTCAGAATGGCCGTGTCGGCGGGCTGCCACACTTCAAAACAAATAGGGAACGGAAACACGTATCCGGAACGACCGCAAAATCAAATCGGATTTGTTTATTGTGATCGGGTAATAGATTGCGTTTAAAACATTAGAGTAATGGTTTAATATTGCTTAAGATTAGATACTGATTATTTTGATGTATTCTGTCTGTTTGTAAGAGAGTTGCATTTCTAAACTGAAAGCACGTGGTAATTGTTTTTATCACGTGTTAACATTAAAAAATAGATAACCACATGCTAATAGCTTTTACAATAATTTAAAACGTTTGATTATCAAATTGTAACATTTTGTAATTTAAAAACTATTTTTATTGTGCAAAGATAGTTGTTTTGGACACTCACATGACTCGCCCAGTTTTGTTATAAAAGGCCGAGCGCACGCCGGACTCAGGCATTCTCACTTGAGCCGTCGTAGTGATCGGACCTCCTCAAAAGTCAGAGAATAAACTAGATACAGTACTACCTGTGTTTACTTTCATTACCGAAGATGAGCGACAGCCCTGACCATGGAAGTTGTGACGCCAGCAATGCTGGTGTCACGCTTTTTAAAAATAATTACGGGGACCCTGCTCCGTCATAAATAATAATGTTTAATAAAATTTAAATATCTCGAAAATAAAAAAATGCGAAGCCTAATACGTGTGTTAATTTCAAGTCGCCATGGTAGCGCCATGCTGTATTATATTTGATTTCAAATAATAGTGTAGCCTGCATATGAGGTATTGTCAATTGACTATGAATACGGAACATGCACCTAGTTCTTGACTTTTTAAGAGTGCCAGTTAATCTGGCCTATTTGAAATAAAAATATCTGAATTTGAATTTGAATTTGCTCGATCACCTAAATTAAAAAAACCAAATAAATCTTCTGACAAAAACAAATTGTCCCATCCGCTAAGTAAACCCATGGTCACCGCACAGTAATAAGGCACAAGCTTATTGCTTATTGGCTATCCGCCGGCCGCGGCTGAGCCGCTAATGATGTTGTTGCGAGCGCTCGCCGCGCTCTACGGTAGCGTTTTTTAACTGTCACACTGGCCTATTGAGTGATAGATAGTTTAATACAACCATAGTCGTACTTATTATAATAGGTTAATAAGGGTGAATATGTTTTAAAATTGTATCTTTTAAAACATTAATGCAAATGTATGTTGCTTTTCTAATTTTCTAGAGCATCCAAATGGGACAGCGTCATAAATTGGTATAACTGTGACGTCACTGCAATAATTAATGATAGGCGCCAAAGCCTAGTGGTCAGAGAGGCCGCTCTCGTAGTGGTTCCGGGTTCGATCCCATCCTGGCCGTTAAACTATTGACGTGAGTCCACTCCTAGCACAAGCATTAGCTTGGCTGGACGGGCTAAGGGAAATACTAATAATGTGATAAACAAAAATATTAACTACCTAGACTTCATTCTACTTCATTGTAGAAGAACTAAATCCATTATGACGTTAATTTCTGTAGGGTAGTCAGAGATATTCCAAACAATTGAAGAAATTTCGAACATTCACTTTTTACCAAAAAAAAATTTTTTACCCGCCAAATGTTAAGCAGTTACCATGGCTTATAAGTGCTTACAATACCAGAGGCTTTGCTCGCACGTTGCCAACCTTAAGAGGAGTGGGACTGAGGGAGGGGAATGGACAATGGTTTGGATTCCGGCTCTCCCACTTATCGTGCAAAACGCAGCTACAATAGCTATTTTAAGCCGCCCTTTTGTGAGAGGGTCGTACTTCCACGGTAGAGCCAGCACGACATGAGCTGTAGTCAACCGGATACAGCTTGGCTCATCCGTCAAAATGTACAATGATATGACGACCGCTTGGCGCAGTGGTTCGAGCGTAGGCCGCTCGGCTCACTGCACCGGGTGGTTGCGGGTTCGATACCATCCGAGGAAAATTTCGGAAATGACGTTTTCGTAATTTGCCCAGGTCTAGGTACCACTGGGAACACCCCAGTCCATTATCCGGTACCCATAGTACAAGCATTGCTTAGTTCGGGACCATACAGTTGGTGTGTCAGTCTGGCGATATTTTTATTATTATTAATATAAACGTCAAAATAAAATAATTATATATTGACTCTACCACCTAATTCTGTTTATCCTTACAGAGAAATCGTGATAGTATTTAAGTAACTAAATTTCCGTTTCAAAATAACCATACAAAACATTACTATCGCCCATTAAATCTACACAAACCATTCGGAGTAGCCCTCCGGTCGGCACAGCGGGGGCGCATTGTGGCCCCAAACAAATGGATACCTGTCTGAGATCAGCTTAATATTATAATTTGATATTACCACAAACGACCTACAATAACCCTTCAAGCCAACACCCCGCTCTATTGTAAATTAAACTGTATAGCTTTGGATATAAAGTTCATATTCGTAATTCTGAATCAATGTGTTCGAATACGTTATAGGATAATGTAACTTGTAAAGGATGAAGATATTAAGATTCAGTGTATGTGGTACCTACCTGCGAGTGTTAAATAAACACTTTCGTTGTTGGTTTCTTTTTATTTATTTCGATTAAAGGTTAACGCACTTGTGGTTTTGATCGATGGTTTTTGGGGTATCGATGGCGGTGTCGTGACGTCATGGTGTTTGAACTGGTTCGGTTTAAAATTACCTGTATAGTTAAGTACTTTTGATTGCTTTGATAAACGGGCTGGTTGAAACCACCTTGGAAACGAGGAGTGCAGGTCCAAATCCCGGCTTGCACCTCTGGAATTTTCAAATTTCATGTGCTCTTTTTCAGTATTGATTATCAATTTTTATTTTGTAATTGTATAGTTTGATAAATTCCTTTAGTATTACAAGCAGCTATAGGCTACGGTTACAGCTTAACATCAGGCCCGTTGTACGCTTGTTGTTCGACTATGTTATACAAAAATAAATAATTGGTCAGCTCAGCCTATTAGGGAACACAAATGTGTATTATAAATAAACCTTGTGATTCACACAATACCTCTCTACCCACCCTGTTAAGTTCTAGCGTGATAAAAAAACATTTATTCATAACAAAATAAATATATTTCAAGACAAGATAGCATTAAACTAATAACATATAACTAATGATATTAAAAACGTTTTGAACGGTATTAAAATAAATTATTTATACACATAATGACGTGGCATGTATCGATTTTATACGAAACCGCTTGAGGTAGTAGGGTGAGGGGTCCATTTAGCGTCTGATAGTGTAAGAAAAAATATCAATAATTTAAATAAACTCACTTTTTACAAGACAGGCAACGGTGAAGCGTCAAGAAATGTAAGCATGGTGAAATACTTTGTTTCAAAAAATATTAATCATAAAACTTAGATTTACCTAGTATTTTAATAACTTTTCTCATTGCTTATTAAATTCAAAAAAATCTAAATGTCAGGCTAAGTGCATATAAATGTCTCTACAAAATACATCTTATGGATTTAAAATAATAAAACATATATATCCTGGATGAAATTTATCTAGCTTAAAATTTAATTGTATTATTTTGATTTGTTTTATTAGCTTGTAAGACTGTCCCCGCTCCTGGGAAAAGGCTTCCTCTTTTCAGGCTAATAAAAAAAATCAAACCACATATTCCAATAGATATTTATCTACATTACAGATATATATATTTTTTTTATAACTTAAAATTGAAATGACGGTCGAAACCCGATTTTTTTTAAAGTTCCTTCACACGGCCCCTAAACAGCGCTCGCACCCTTTGATAATGATCGTTTAGCCGTGATCTCAGCATAACGAGGCGATGATTAACGACGCCCGCGCAGCCGCTCGCCCGCGTAATGGCGGCTAATGATAGCCGTGTTTTTGTCAATACAACACTCACCCGATTACGCTTTATTTTAAAAATGTAGAATTCAGTTTTGGTACGTAGGTGACATACTTTTGAGTTATTTTTTTATGACAAACTTTTGAATGTATTGGAGTACTAGTTTCTGCCCGCGACTTAGTCCGCGTAGTATTTATCTTAACAAAAATTTCGGGATTATCGGGATAAAAGTATCCTATGTGTTAATCTCGGTTATAAACTATCTGTGTTCCAAATTTCATCCAAATCCGTTCAGTAGTTTTTGCTTGAAAGAGTAACAAACATCCACACGCACAAACTTTCGCATTTATTATAGTAATAGTAGTATGAAATAAAAAATTGAATCACTTAACAAAAAAAACTGAATTGATCCTATTTGATACTACTTTTGCTGGCTCCACACACTTATTCTTCGCGCTCTACTCTCCTTTATTATTTTCGTCCGAGCTCTTATCCTATTAGGGCCTAACACAATCGATGAAATGTGGGTCCACTGCATTGCACCTTTCTTTACATAACTAAGCCGGCCAACAAGCGTCACGATCCGCCCCATCTAAGCAGTCTACTAAGCAGTCACCGAAGGCATTGCTCGTTCGTTACTGACCTAAAGTAGAGTGGGGCGGAGGGAGGGGAAGGGAGTGCGGGGGGGGAGGCAGGTTGGGCTTCCAGCTCTCGTACTAATAGTACGAAACGCAGCTATCATCATCATCATCATCATCATCAGCCTATGCTTGTCCACTGCTGGACATAGGCCTCCTCTAATGAGCGCCATAGCGCCCTGTCTTCAGCTTGCCGCATCCAGCATCTGCCTGCAGTCTTTCGCAGATCGTCATCCCACCTGGTCGGAGGGCGTCCTACACTACGCTTGCCGAGTCGAGGTCTCCACTCAAGAACACGTTTACCCCAGCGGTTGTCGGTTCTTCGCGAGATATGGCCAGCCCACTGCCACTTCAGCTTGCTAATTCTTTGAGCTATGTCGATAACTTTGGTTCTCCGTCGGATGTATTCATTGCGAATCCTATCCTTCAGAGAAACTCCGAGCATAGCTCTCTCCATAGCTCGCTGGGCAAACGCGGCTATAATTGGTTAGTTTTGTTTGACGACCGCTTGGCGCAGTGGTTCGAGCGTAGGCCGCTCGGTTCACTGCACAAGGTGGTTGCGGGTTCGAAAAATTTTTGGAAATGGCCTATTCGTAATTTGCCCTGGTCTGGGTGTCACTGGGTTCGCCCCCAGTCAATTGTGCGGTACCCATAGTACAAGCGTTGCTTAGTTTGGGACCATACAGGTAATGTGTCAGTCTGGCCATATTATTATTATTAGTTTACGCTAATCTTCTGTGAGAGTTAGTAGTCAGCCCGTATATGTACTACAGCCTGGGTTTACCTTTAAAATAGTTTATCGAGTCATCTCGAACACAATGCGTCCACCAGCTACTGAAGGACTTGTTCCCGATGACTCGGCGGTCTACAAACCGACCTCCTCTGAGCCCGACACATTGAGGCTAATGATTTATTGTTCAACGTCACCTCGCCGTATGGCAAATATTTGAGAAAACCTTTTTAGTTTTTTTCGTAATGAATCATTGATTTTGAATGATGTTCCTTTGTTGCGCCTAAATGGATGTGTGCTGATAATCGGGGTTGACTGAAAGCCGAATGTGCAAGGAAATTAAGAAGACTTCAATTCGATTTTAGCAATGTGAACCCTATTTTGAGCACATAAGATCTTACTTTAAAATACACGATGGCGTCTGATGCGATGCCGGAACCTCCCCTTCCCCTACCTGAATCCCAATTCCCACTCCCCTCCAGGTCAAAAAAGGTGCGAGCTATACCATTAGCAAGCATCTATTGGGTACGATAATAATAATAATAAACTGACAACTGTATGGTCCCAAACTAAGCAACGCGTGTACTATGGGTACCGTACAATGGACTGGGGCGATCCCAGTGACACACAGACCTGGGCAATTACGAAAAGGCCATTTCCGGAATTAGAATAGAATAGAATAACTCTTTATTGCACACTAGAGTTCGGAATATATCTTAGTATATATAATTAGCCCCGGCGGAAATCGAACTCGCAACCACCATGTGCAGTGAGCCGAGCGGCTTACGCTCCAACAACTGCTCCAAATGGTCGTCTAATTGCTTAACATCAGACGGATCGTACGTTTGTTTGGCGACGTTGTTATATTATAAAAAACACATCTTATATAGGTACAATCAGAGCGCATTACCATCAGAATCAAACACCTTGAAATAAGACATCAAACTCGGCTTCGGAATCAGGCGTCGCTGCGGGGGACAGCTAGCGGGCTGGGCAACCATGCTCGCAGGCTTTCAATTAAGTCCTCACTCAGACCCCGTCACGCGGACTGACAAGCAGACAGTTATGGTAATTAGTCCTTATATGAAGATTGAGGTCCTACTCAGTGCCGTAAGGAGCCTTCCATATAATAATAATTTAGCCCTTTTGACATCCCACTCCTGGGCACGGGCCTCCCCTCAACACGAGGGGGATTCAGGCCATCCATCACGCTGGCCCAGTGCGGGTTGGCGGATTTCACATGTCATTTTTCTAAGACATGCTGGTTTCCTCACGATGTTTTCCTTCACTGTAAAGCAAGTGATATAGAAATTATGATTCGCACATAGATTTTGAAAATCCAGAGGTGCGAGCCGGGGTTTGAACCCAAGACCTGCTGCCCGCAAGACGCGTGCTTAACCAATGGGTTATCACTGCCTTCCATATGCCCCCTGCGATCTCCTAAAACTGCGCCCTTGAAAACTTGGTCCTGGTCTAGTAGTTTCTACGCCCTGTGCCTAGACACTGTTGGCCCAGCCCTAGTTACCTAGTCCTACCAGACAAACGCATGAACCGATAAATTGTTACTGTAAATGGTGGATGTTAATCTAAATTCCGTTCAAGCTTCACGGCTAAGCCACACTGGAGGCTCTCAGGCAGCCTGAAAAACTCCATCACTAGATGTCATCATACGAACGATCCATCGAATATAACTATACCCATTTCGAAATGATAAATGTAGCCTAACGGACATAGATAACAATTTAAGAACTGTCAATTGGGATATTTGACAGATGCTCCAACGGTGACTGGCAAATGTTTTGACAGTTTAGTGGCTATTAATTATAGTTATCTGATGAAATGTATATTTAGGAATAGTGGCGCCAAAAGACCATTGAAATAACAAGGCTTGGCTAGAGTATAAATTATATAATTTAAGAAGTATTTATTGTAAGCTATCCTCGTACTTTTATGTTCTTCAAGGGCGGTATAGTAAAGACTTTCTCGTATTCGTTAATCATTTTAATAGAGCCATCGAGCAATCAAACAACATACAAAATTGAAATCGGTTCATCCGCTTAGGCGCTAGGATACCACAGACAGACACACAGATAAACTTATAACACCCCTCTTTTTTGTCGGGGGTTAAAAAACATCAATATCATATAAAACAATTAAAAAAATATTTTATCTTCATTTTAATTTTATATTATGTAATTTGTATATATTTATAAATAATTAAGAAAATATGTGTATAGATATAAATGTTATTAAATAAATATTTAATGTTAATAAAATAAAATGCATAAATGAAAAGTAATCTAATCCGGCGGTAATGTAATCTTTTACGTAAAGTCTTCTTCTTCTTCTTCTTTGTGCGGTGGTAATAATAAAGTGACGTTTAGCAAGCCGTCCCTACTCCCTACTGTCAGTGTCAATGTCAAGTGCTGTTGCGTTCGGAAACGCAGGAACGTTCCATATTCCAATACATCCCTATACGGCTAGCGAAGACAGATGATATTATGTAATTGTCATATTTTTTGAGTTACAGGCCTTTGAATATTTGTCACAACTTTGGCCAATGGCCTAGAAAACAGCATTAACTGCATTGAAGAGCCAACCAAACAATTAAGAAAAAGTTTTTTTTTATAATTCATAGTATTTTTGATAGACCAGTACTTTTTTTTTAAATAGTTGCCATTCTTTTTTATTGTTTATATCAACGCAAAAGTGCAATATTCAACCACATTATAGTACAATCTCGTCACACTATAAAATAACTCATATTAATTTCAAAACTTTCTAAACACGAGTTTAAGATAATAAGATAACCAACTTTAAATTAATCAACTCATTTATCGGCGACTTAATCTCAACTTAGCTAACTTAAAAACACATGAATTCAACTTAATTGCCGAATATAAGGCCGGTGTCGCACATTAAAATTGTACATTATTATAATTTATGGTTGTTCTCGTGTGTGGCGCCCCTGCTGTGAGAAGAGAACCTATAATAGGACAGTGGACACTTAACTGCTTACTCTCAGTCTCATGCTGGTTTATATCTTAATCCGTATTACGTGACGGAATCATGAAGCCTTCTGTCCCATGAATACTTTTTTGGTATTATCTACAATATTTCGATTAGTAGTGACACTCCTTCTGATCCTGAGCCAGTGGCCTACTGGTGTCGAATTTTTCAGGCTTCGTAGGGCTCAACATGGCTTGACGGCTATGATACCCGGGACCGACTGCTTAACGTGACCTCCAAGGCCAATGCGGCCAAATATTAGGCGCAGCTAATCGTGGCAAAAAAAATATTTTATTACTCGATGTTTCTTACTTTATGCTTCTTCACGACTTAACTTCTAAACTGATTTAGATATAAGTTGTCTACAAACTAAATTAATATTTTTTCAATAAAATATGACCTTTGACTACCGCTTGGCGCAATGGTTCGAGCGTAGGCCGCTCGGCTCACTGCACATGGTGGTTGCGGGTTCGATTCCCGCCAGGGCAAATTTCGGAAATGGCCTTTTCGTAATTTGCCCGCGTCTGGGTGTCACTGGGATTGCTCCCAGTCCATTGTACGGTACCCATAGTACAAGCTTTGCTTAGTTTGGGACTGTACAGTTGGTGTGTCAGTCTGGCGATATTTATTTATTTATGACCTGAGAATAAGGCGGCTGGTAATGCATAGCCTTAGGGCGGCCAAGACTTCTAGTCCGCTTCTGCCTCCAAAGCACGAACGGAAGCGCTCTATTATAAATGGCGGAACTGATGAGCAATTCTAGCTACTAGCGTATTACTAGTACTTTTCAGCGACAATGGTGTTGCCAGCTCACATTCTGTTGCTGTTCCTGAAAATGTACACCATCTTTCATTCATTGAAAACAGTAACCATTGACTTTCCTGCCGGATCCTCTCATTGGAAGCAGCATTTCGAACCGGTGGTAGATTTCGACTATAACTACTAATTCGAGATTTAAACCCACTGCTTTAAACGGAAGCCGGGGCAATTCCCACTGAGCTACGACGATGGGTAACATAACTAATCTGTGGTCTATGTATCCATTAGCAGAGGAGAAATTAAAAAATCGAAACTAAATACCATAACACAATCGAGACGAAATACACATACTCGCACCTAAAAATAGAAATTATTAACCCTTTGACAAGGTCAAAGGGCCAAAAAAAAAAAAACTAATCTGTGGTACCTAACCGGCCGTGTTATAAAACAGCAATTAAAAATAAAACACCTGTTAATCGGGCTGGTAACGACCGCTTCATGGAGGACATTAAATGCAATAATAATCTTAAAACATCTTTTAATCCCTTATCTTTGCTCATCTCGTGTTTGGAGGAAAAATAACCAAAACAAAAATATTTTTCTTTAAATCCTACTTAATATTATAAATGCGAAAGTTTGTGAGTGTGGGTGGATGTATGTTTGTTACTCTTTCACGCAATAACTACTGAACGGATTTGATGTAACACAGATAGTGTATAACCGGGATTAACACATATAGGATACTTTTTATCCCGATAATCCCGATTTTTTTGCTAAGTTAAATACTACGCGGGTGTAGTCGCGGGCACAGGCTAGTACATTATATACTTAGGTACATTAAGGGTTATTTTTGATTGTTACGAATGTGATATTATGATCATTATGGAAATTGGCCACTTCTAAAATTATTTTTGTCTTGCTCATAGGTATTTTACTACAATGAAATATATGGCGATATAATTATTTCAGTCAAGTATAAGTATGTATTTCGTATACCTACCAGCAAAATCAGCATGTGTGATAACTATTATGTGATACTATGTTCATTATGGGCTTTGTTCAATATTACTGTCATTTTATGTTACTTTTCTATTTGGTACAGTACTAAAATTGACACACTTATCAATGTACAGGAGATATGACAGAATATTTGATCTAGCAGCCACGCCAAAGGTACAAATATCAGTGCCGTCTAGAGACGCCCGAATGAAGCGAAGCTTTATAGTATGAAGCTTAGGAACTAAGCGTGCACGCCGCAGCTGCCATTTTATATACCTATAGAGGAATATGTCGTGTAACGCTACTGACGCTTAGCACGATAGAGCGCCCAGAACGTCCGTATAGAAGCCTCGCTTCAATGTTGCCATACAACAATTATTATCTACTAGTTGCGGCTCGACACTTCGTCCGCGTAGACTTAAGTAAAGTATTCTATGTGTTAATCCAGGTTATAAACTATCTGTGTTCCAAATTTCATCCAAACTCTTTCAGTAGTTTTTGCGTGAAAGAGTAACAAACATACATCCACACTCACAAACTTTCGCATTTATAATATTAGTAGGATTAGTAGGATAGCAACAAAATACATAAGTAACAAGTACTTAGTACGTAAATTAATTAAAATAATCCCAGCAACTAAATACACACCTCCAAAAATTCCTGACGCAACTCAATAAAAATCTAAAATATTTATTACCGAATCATTACCACCACAGAATGGTGATTACCGTACGGAATATACGAACGCTCAAATATAAATTAATTAAGTTGCCGCGATGGGATCGGTGAATGCCGATGGGGTGTATCGCCGCCTCGCCTCGCGTCACCGGACAAGTGTTATCGAGTCAAATAAATCTCCACTTTTGTTTATTTACATTGAAAATTGTACGTTTGTATTGTATATACATTCATTTATTTATTTAGCATGGAAGGCATCACACCAAAGAAATTACCACCTCTGCTTTATTAATTACTAGCGCCCCGCCCCGGCTTCGCACGGGTACATTGCGGTTACATTATTCGAGTTTTAGTAAGGATCCCTAATTTTTTGAAAATATATTATAGCCTATGTCACCCGGGGATAGTGTAGCTTCCCAACAGTGAAAGATTTTTTCAAATCGGTTCAGTAGCTCCGCTATTCATTACAATCAAACAAACAAAGTTTTCCTCTTTATAATATTAGTATGACTAGCTGTGCCCACCGACTTCGTCCATGTAGTATTTAACTTAACAAAAATTTCGGCATTATCGGGATAAAAAGTGTCCTATGTGTTAATCCCGGTTATAAACTATCTGTGTTCCAAATTTCATCCAAATCCGTTCAGTAGTTTTTGCGTGAAGGAGTAACAAACATACACCCACACTCACAAACTTTCGCATTTATAATATTAGTAGGATTATGTTGGCTTGTAAACATTTAAATTGATGTTAAGTGTGAGTAGCTATGCACACCTCACTAAACTAGCTTTCTCATATTATTTAAGTACCTAAATCTGAGTGAGATTTGATTAATATTTACTTATTTAGTGACAATAGTGTTGCCTGCTCACATTCTGTTGCTGTTCCTGAGAAAGTACAACATTGAAAAGAGTAACCACTGAGTTTTGTGCCGGATCTTCTCAGTGGAAGCAGCATTCCGAACCGGTGGTAGATTCTGACGTTTCTGAGTCCTGTCCTGTCTGAGTTTGAATTTGAGTTTGACAAGTAACCATTGAATATGATACGAGAGTTACCCTAGCCTATAGATGCTTATAGTACCAAAGGCATTGCTCGCTCGTTGCTGACCGGGTGAAGGGGGTTTGCATTCCGTCTCTCTCGCTCATCGTACGAAACACAGCTGTAGTCGATTGGTTACAGCATAGGTTACAGCTTAGCTGTACCACTGTCAACCATATATAATAGGCGCTCTCTATGTCTCTCAGTCTTCACATGACACAGTATTGGCTGGATGTCGAAATGATCCAAGAAGATTATTTTATAGAAGAACAAAGTCCTCTTCGAATTCGTGATAGTCATGTCATAAATACTAAAAAATTCTGTGAGAGAGAGACAACGGAATATATTCGGTTGTCTCACTCGTACGGGCGTAGTCCTTGCCTACCTATATCCATAAAAAATTGTTCTGGCGCTGAAAGTAGTCGCTTTCTATTAGAGAAGATACGGCCTCTGGGTTTCTAAACAAACCGGGAGCGACGCCACGCGATATTGTTATAGTATAAGATGAAAATAAAATAAATATAGCATCTCGGTGCTCGAGCATACCCAAGCCAATTAGTTTATTGGTCGACACATGTCCTTCCCGGAACGTGCTGATAGCATCGCGTTAGGGGCGGCGCACATTACGCAGAGTGAATGGAGAATGGTAACATTCGTTCATTGTTCAATTGAACTGAACGAAATGTCATAAATTGATTAATCAATCGACCGATAAATCTGAGCCTGTTCTTTTTAAATAATGCATTTGTTTTATTAATTAAAACTGGAAAATGTGATTTAATAATGGTTATGGGTCTTGGGGAGAGACATTTTTGATGACGACCCGAGGAATCTTCATTCGATTTGCATACACAAAACCATCTCATAAGACAACGGTTTTGTATTGTAATCTACATCAATCTGTCTCCTCAAGCGACCATTGTAGCCACATTTCACAAGCAGTTACGATAAAGAAAATACTATTTTTGATATGCTATCGATTGCGATAGACGAAATTTCCCATTATGTTCGCAATTAGACCTCATCGTAGAAATCTTCTTTCTCATTCAGTCAAAGTAATCATTCACTGACCCCACTGTGCGCCGTTCTCATACCCAACAATTCCGAAACTCGCGTTAATGTGCGCACACTCATTCACCCGACGATATTAAATATATTATAACAAAAAACAAACGCAGCTATCGGCCCAATACACAATTAATAAAAAAAATATACCATAAACCCAAAAAAAAACCAAAATTGTATAATTCTTTTTGTAAATGTTTTGTTAAACATCTAAATTTGGGTTTGTGAGTACCAAAAAAGAGCGCCTTGTTAACTGAAAGCGGGCTATATTTATTTTGACAGGGCCCCTAAAACCGAGGTAACGTTTTTGTTCCGTACAAGATTAATCACCCATTATAATCCGTAATTTTAATAGACCAAGGTGTCGGAGCCGTTTTACGGGTCCACGAGGTGTTTTATCGTTCTCAAACGATATCTGATTATGTCCTTCGCCTCGGATTCCGTAGATATTGAGATAAAATAAAGGTTTTATGGTAATTAGTGTAAGATGTTTAAATTTATCTAAATAAGCAGGTAGGACATTCTTCATCGGGTTAGTTTGCTGTTGTATGTTTAATTACAACAGTTTTGGGATGATTTTGACAAATTCTGTTCTTGATGGCTTCGCGGTCATTTACACGGTTAGCCCAGAACCGATGATCGTTACACATTTTACTGTATCTAGAAATCATAATCGAAAATTTTCTGTTTAAATTGTGTATGGACTGAAGGGTGTCGTATCGGTTACTTCGTGTGAATTACTGTTTCTTGCAATATATGGTTACTACAAACTGCACCTTTGTGGCAACGGCCTAATCCGTTATGTGTGCAGTTTCTCTTATAATATTAAATAAATATCGCCAGACTGACACACAATCTGTATGGTCCCAAACTAAGCAACGCTTGTACTATGTACGAAATTTGCCACGGCGGGAATCGAACCCGCAACCGCCATGTGCAGTGAGCCGAGCGGCCTACGCTAGAACCATTGCGCCAAGCGGTCGTCATAATATATTTGGTAGACGTTTAGATTTTCCAAAGCTCTACAACTGCCTGTAATGTCTATTTCTGTCTCTTTTCTAATTAAAGTCATTAAAATATGCTGAATAAACTGTGATACCTCATTCTTTATCCTCAAATATATCGTTAATGCCTTGCGTTAAGGTTTATATTTGCAACGACTGTGGTAGAGCCAAGCATTCAATTGATTATAGCCCTTATACAGGCAGACTTAAAGTAGCTATTATAACTGCATTTCGTACGAATGCGATGGCCATAATCTTAACCAAATCCCATTTCTGCTATCGTCAAATCATGACTATGCCACGGCCAACGAAAAACGATACGAAACGAAAACGATACGAAAATGAATAGATTATTTTAACAGAATTACCATTGAAGTTAATGTTTCAAGGCCCCTATCAAACTATAGTAACTTTGAATGAGAACGGCGGCTCGGCTTTGGTTGCAGGTTCGATGCCCATCGGGGCAAATTTAAGAAATGGCCTTTTCGTAAATTACCCTGGTCTGGGTATCATTGGGATCGCCCCCAGTACATTGTACAATCATAGTACAGCCGTTGCTTAGTTTGAGGCCGTACAGTGGGTATTTTATGTTGTCGATATTCATCATTATATTCATTTGTGAAGCAAAATCTTTGTATCCCTTTTTAAAATTAAAATTACGCGGACGGAGGAGTATGAAATTTCCCACACTTATAGTTTATATAGAGAAGGAGAGCAGCGTGCTAATATTTTAAAAAAATATACACAAACCCACATTAAAATAAAAAATAAATTACACCATGCGTTTGACACACACACATTTGTAACTTCCACTCGGTAACTGACTGACTGTCTGACTGACGAACGGTAACAGTATTTTTTTCTTTAATTCGGAGGGCGGGGACTTCCATAGTGCATTCTGCGTGCCAGTATCAATCAAGAAGGTTTTTGTACTTAATAGTAGACAAAAGAACCTCAATATTGTTCAAACTAAAAATTGCAATGAATTATAGTTGCATTTCGACCAATACAACGGGAATACTAGTTTATGTTAATCGGAGTTGGCTTCAAGAGCTACTTAACCGATGCCGCGCCGTCTGGTGCCTCCGACATCGCACTAAACATCAATGTGAATATCTCTGACCGCATTCCATCACGTCTGATCCACGAACAAATCTTCACCAGCCTAAACCGCGGCTCATTATGCGGGGTGGACAAAAACGCGTCCGAACCGACATCGAAGCACAACTCTCATAAATAAATACATATTGTAGAGTTTGGTCGAAGTCACGAGACCCGTGTTGCCACCACATGCCACACGATACACCAGGTGAAACAGAAAGGGTATACTATTTTTTTGCAACTTTACTTTGTAAATCTAAAACTATCGGCTTTGTGGGACAGTTGAAGTACTAAAGGTTTTGTAGACTCATGAAATCTGTCGACAGCTGTATCCCTGTAAGACTTTTTGTTTTTCAAGTTTGCTCCAAAGCTGATAGTTTTAGAATTTCAAATTTAAGTTTTGAAAGAGTATACCCTTTATGTTTCAACCTGTAAACCCAGTTATTTATTTATTTATTTCTATTAATACCTAGGTTTTTTTTCTATAACCACCCAGAAAGCCTAACCAGGCAAAACAATCTATATAATATCCAATATGCTGGGCTCACGGAATAACCCAAATGAGTATGTAGTATACCTACTTATCTTGTTTGGGATTGTGTTTTTCTGATAACCGACATAATCTAGCTAGCCAAAAGTACATATTACTTCCTTATTGAAATGGCTACGGAACCCTTCATAGTGCATGGCCTGATATACACTTGGGATTTTTTTATAAAACAAAGTCGGCAAACAAGCGGACGAGCCGACTGATGTTAAGCAGTTACCGTAGCTTAGGGTTGCTTGCAATACCAATGGCATAACTCACACGCTGCCAACCTGAAGAGGAGTTAGATAGAGGGAGGGAAATTGGAATTGGGAATTTGGCATTTTGATAATAAATAACAATAAACATCGCCAGACAAACACACCAACTGTATGGTCCCAAACTAAGCAACGTTTATAGTATGGGTACTGCACAATGGACTGGGGGCGATCCCAGTAACACCCAGACCAGGGCAAATTACGAAAGGCCATTTGTGAAATTTACCCCGGCGGGGATCGAACCCGCAACCACCTGGCGCTGAGCTGAGCAGCTTACGCTCGAATTACTACCAAGCGGTCGTCATAATGTGCCATTATACGCTTTAACCTACTCTCTGCACCAATCTCTACAATGAAAGGCGAGGACCGCCGCTCACAAATTCATGAGGCTCCTGAAAAACCCGTGAAGCCCCAGGTAATGGCCCGAGAACATTTGTTCCATTATACACTGAATACTTTTAACTGTCTTCTTATAACCCCGCCGATTTATGTTGCTCCAATCTCCCAGGTTTTTTGTTTGTATTTGCGACAATTCAAATGGCTCAGGTTAATGTTTAATTTATGATGTCATTCGTTCGGTGTGGGGCGTTAATGTTTTGTTATAATATGCTACATTGTAAATGTAAGATCATTTAGTTTTTCCACGGGCCTTACCGAGGGTCAAATCTCGATGTCTTTGTCAGAGAATATAAGGCTTATGGGGGTTGAAGATAGGAGTCGAAGATTTGAAACATAAGCAAATCATTGAATATTCTATGTTTGATTGTGGTAGAGTCAAGTTTGTAGAGCCTAGGTTTAGTTGGACAATTAGCAACGACTTTGGACCAGGTGACTAGGGTAGTCCTTCCCGCCTCTCACAGCAGATCAGCGTAAAGAAGTTATCATTGCTGCTTTCCGTAAGATGAATGGGAGAGATATCCTACTTATATTATTAACTAGCTGTGCCCACCGACTTCGCCCGCGTAGTACTTAACTTAACAAAAATTTCGGGATTATCGGGATATCCCATGTGTTAATGCCGGTTATAAACTATCTGTGTTCAAAATTTTATCCAAATCCGTTCAGTATTTTTTTCGTGAAAGAGTAACAAACATACATCCACACTCACAAACTTTCGCATTTATAATATTAGTAGGATGGGTTTTTTATGTTTGGATGTTTGTTACTGCGGCTAAAACGGCTGAACGGATTTGAATAAAATTTGACACACAGGTGATTTATAACCTGGATTATCACATAGGATACTTTACTCAAGTGGATGAAGTTGCAGGCAGAAACTAGTGTTTAATGTTTAATGTTGGTACAGCGAAACTGTGGCTAGTCGACTACAAGCGCGATTTAATTACACTGTTCTAGAATCTATAATGGCAATAAAATTATATTCCTTACAGGTTCATTACAGGCAGTGAAGTTAGAACCAACGGCCAGTTGCGGGAGGAAGAACTCTTTGACCGCCAAGATATTGGTACCTTGTTTATTGGTGTAGATCAAAGAATTTGTAATACTTATTATTACAAATTCTTTGGTGTAGATATAGTAGATTCAACAAAGTGAGCAAAATTAATATTTTTTTGCAGGGGCGAGGATTCTAAAGAATTACTAGAGCATCAGAAGGGATTCAAAATCCGAGTCAAATACATACTGTCTCTGATTTTCATCGATGAGCATAAAAAGTCAATTAAAAACTAAATAAACGGGATTGTTCGAGCACGGTAGCACTACCTACCCTCTTACAGATCGCCGTAAAGTATCAATTTCGGCAGCGTTTTGTAAATAAACAAGATAAACAAAAACAATGTTGTTCGTGTTAATTCTTAACAACGTTTCTTAGGAACAAAATTGGCAGTACCGTTATCCAAAAAGTCCGGGTTCTTGCGGCGACAATGGCAATAACTTTAATTAAATTCCCAAAGAAAAAAGCTGTGTCCTCTACACCGTTACATCAAGTTGACAACATAATAAAAGCTCCGTCAGTCCGTCGTAAGCATTCGGAACAAAAACCCCGGCTAATGAAGTGTTTCGCGCGCTCGGCGGAATTTTCGGCTGGGACACAAGAAAAAGTTGTCGCTGTAAATTTGTAAGTCCGTATCACAATTGATCGTTTGCAAGAGTTGAGATCATCTCATAGCCATAAAACCGACCTGATCCAATTGAGGAGAATAACACTATACAAGGCATAATACATAAACAAACTGTATTTTTTATGGATTAATTGGAAATCTGATCAGATCTTACAAGAAGTTAGTAATGCAGGTTCTGTACCCTAAGAGTCAAAAGAGGTCAACTATTTAAAGACCCACAACTAAAGCTAAATCCGGAAATGTTACATAGTTAAAATTGTTGCTAAAATGTCCAAATATTTCCAACAAATACAACTGAGAACCATCTCGACGATATTATCCATGAAGAAGTAAAAATCAAATGAAATCAGTGTATTTATTTTCGAACTACAATGTCACCGAAATAAAATCTTTAGATTTGCGTTGAGGGATACACCAACAAGGGTTACTTATTACTTATCGCTGAAATACTATACACCATTGCTCTCAATTAAGCTTCTTAAGTCTTAAACTACCTACACAACATAATGTTAATTTCATTAACACATAAACCACACATAACTTAACTAATGGTACCTTTCATATTCATGGTCTAGTATGCACAAACAAGACAGTACCAAAGCTTTAGTATAGTAATCAGATTTTAAAAATATATATCACCATTCCATAGCTTTGTACAGTCTGTCAAGAAAGGCGTGAAAACAATGTTAGAGGAATAAATTTTAATTTCGCCTCCCAATTCTGAAAAAAAAAAAAAAAAAAAAAAACATGGGAGTCAAATATAGCTAGTTTACCGTTTTTAAAAATTCTGTTCTATTATATTGTTATACACATTAAACAATATAAAACCTTGAAAAGTGGTGCAAGAGAAAGGATTCTAGCATTTTTAATTTATTAACCTCTTATGTTGTTTACCGGTTATCTAGTTAAGCCATGCTTTGTCTTCTTCTTTCATAAGTCGAATCACTGATGCCAGCAAGAGAGAATTCGGCGTACAGCTAATCACCTGCTATACAAGGTTTATAAGTAAGGCGGTAAATATATAATCAAAAACGTTATAAAAAAATGTACAGGGCTTATCCTTCCTTCAATAATAACTAAAATTGAAAATTTTGTAAACCCCCGATGCGACGACTTTTTAAACTACAAAAGAGCTGATAATTGTAAAACAGCTGAACCGATTTTCGTGAAACATGGCTAAGAATACTTTCGATCAGAATACCTATCTTACAAAAAAAAAAAAAATTGAAACCGGTTCATTCGTTTGGGCGCTACGATGCCACAGACAGACACACAGATACACAACTACACATGTTAAACTTATAACATCCCTCTTTTTTGTCGGGGGTTAAAAATGGTACTCTATAATACGATTGACTGTAGCATAACTCAATTAACTGTTACAAATCTATAACCCCATGGGAGATTCACCCATAACGTTATAATGGAGTGTGTAATACACCCCATAGATTCCCGGAGTTTTCGATTCAGTAATAAATTGACGGTTCGCGATTGGATGGGGGTGCTATGAGGGTGTGATATGATATATTATGATTGTCTTGGTGGTAAAAGTAACAGATATGATAGATACTTAAATAGGTGCTGGATGTTGTACCAAGTGAGGCATCTTTGAAACTTGTAGATAATAATTTAGCCCATTTGACGTCCCACTACTGGGCACGGGCCTCCCCTCGCTGCGAGGGGGATGCGAGCCATAATCCACCGCCATGGCCCAGAACGGTTTGGCGGATTTCACATAATCTTTCGAGAATTGGTAGGTTTCCTCACGATGTTTTCCTTCACCGTAAGCAAGTGATAATCATATTATGATTCGCACGTAGGTTTCGAAATATCCAGAGGTGCGACCCAGGGATTGAACCCAGGCCCTGGTGTCCGCAAGATGTGTGCTTACTCAACCGGCTATCACTGCTGTTAGAAACTTGATTTAACATCCTACTAATATTATAAATGTGAAAGTTTGTGAGTGTGGATGTATGTATGTATGTTTGTTACTCCTTCACGCAAAAACTACTGAACGGATTTGGATGAAATTTAGAACACAGATAGTTTAGCGGGATTAACATATAGGATACTTTTTATCCCGATAATACCGAAATTTTTCTTACGTTCAGTACTACGCGGATGAAGTCGAGGGGCACAGCTAGTTAATAATAATGCGTTGTATAAAATAAGTGATAGAACCGGAAGCCCAAACCCTTCCTCACCCTTTATTCCATATTCAGCAACGCGAGCAATGCTTTTGGTATTACAAGAATCTATAGGCTACGGTAACTGCTTAACAACATACGGGTCATACGCTCGTTTACCGACTTTATTCTATAAAATACCTATGTACGAGCAGGTGAAGATACTTGAAACACTTTCAACCCCTCAAGGCATCTTCCAAACACCATGTTTTTCTTCCATCCCCACGCAGGGTTGAACACATGTATAAACATTACCAAAATTATGGGGTAGCCACCCCTTGTCTCGTTGCGGGTACCGTAACCTACCCCTAGGGGCTTGTTCTAGGGGTTGGCACCCTATAAATTGTGACGTAAGAGCGGAATCTTGGGTGAAGCCAATTTTCAGGTGTAATAATTTCAGGGGTACCTAGTACCTATGTTATCATAATTTTCTTTGGGCCGTTTTTTTTAAAGGAGCCTGTTAAACTTTCTCAACAGGGACGTCGCTACCGTAGGGCTAGACGGGGCACTGCCCCGGGGCCCTCCAATTCAAGGGGCCCTTTGGCCTCCGTTAACGGTTTCGAAAACGTTATATAATGTCCTAGTCGAATCAAGATTTTGCGACTTAGGTATGAATATTATTTGCCGCGTTACATTAATACTTAGTAGTAACTGGCTTTGCTTTTTCATGCCCTGCATTGGGTGATAAGTAACTGACGATGATAAGTATTAGTATCTTTTAAAAAAAATCTTTAGTGGATTAAAGGCCCCAATTTCATTTTAGCCCTGGGGCTCGCTGTAATTCCTGTAAGCATTGATATTCGTACCCACAAATATAGATTTACATAGATAACGCAAGTATCACGATTTGTATTGAAACCAAGCGTAACGAATTTTTAACACCTACTGTGACGTCATCAGTGACGGGAAATCAAATCCAAACCGCTTCAAAGACACCGATGCCGCCGATGCCCCTCCGCCCGCTACAATTCTCTCAAGTGATTATCACGCTCATACTCATATTTTTATATCTGTAGTCGCGAGGACTGTAAGTCATCGGCGACCAACCTCGACGCTTGGTCGGGGTTTTCGGATATGCTAAGTACATACATTTGCGTTATCTATGTAAATCTATATCTGTGGTCGTACCCAAAAAAGACGGCGAGGTTTGATCCCCGTCTGGTGGTTTTCTGGAAACGCTCCCACTCAATGTTCGGTAGCTTTAATAGGTACAAGCGTTGCTTAATTTGAAAACATACAATTGGGGTGTCCGTCCAGCGATATTTATTTATAAAATCAACAAGCAAAACTGAAATCGAATCCGCCGCTCCAATCTCGACGAGCAAACTCGCGAATTGAAAACTAAAATTTTATGTATGCTGTGTTTTTTTTACTCTGGTTTCGTATTGGTTGTTTTATGTTTACACTGAGCATAGCTCGGAGTGGCAGTCCATCAACCAGGCGCGGCGGCGACGCTCGATTGTTTTCAAATCGACTATGTCCAAGCTTCGTATGGACACAGTATAATCGGGGATTTAGGGAGAATGTACATTGCAGGAGAATTTTATTATAAAAATAATATAATAATTTGTAAATAAAGTTGGGATACGACCGCTTGGCGCAGTGGTTCGAGCGTAGGCCGCTCGGCTCACTGTACATGGTGGTTGCGGGTTCGATTCCCATCGGGGTAAATTTCGGAAATTGCCTTTTCGAAATGTGGCTTGGTATGGGTGTCCAGGCAATTGTACGGTACCCATAGTACAAGCGTTGCTTAGTTTCGGACGGGACAGTTGGCGACTTAATAAAAAAAAAAATACAAGCGGAACATCCGACTGATGTTAAGCAAATATCGTAGCCCATAGATGCTTTCAATACCAAATGCATGGCCCGCACTTTGTCAACCCGAAAGAGTGGAACAATGGGAGGGGAATGGACGGAGACGGTTAGACATCCAGCTCTCTCTCTCATCATACGAATCGCCGCTACTTTACGCCGAGCTTCTGTGAGATCCTGGTACTGCCCGGTTAGTACATGAGCTGTAAACAATTCGCTACAGCTTGCCGGTACTGTCAATGTCACTATGATCGATCGAGTGTACAATACCCTTTAGTTAGTTGTAAACTGTACTTTTAACCAAATCAAGTGTGGGACTCGCGTCCATCGCGCTGCGGCCGATGGACGGGTGTCTTTTGCGAGTCAAATCTGCTGATAGCCGTGAGATGGAACACCGGAATTGGAAATATACGGGCTTGTATCCCGTAAGAAACAGAAAAAAATGGATTTTTAGTCAATGTTTATGAAATTAATGTTGAAGATGATTATTACGAAACAGAATTAAATGTAAAATAGGCAATAAAACACCCATTAATACCCTATTAAGTACCTGTCATAAAAATATACAAAGATATAATTATAAATCTCTGTTCAGTTAATAAATAAAATAGCCTATTCAAATATAAAGTAAAAAAAAACAGAAAAAGAATCGTCTTTATTATATAAACTTTTACCCTGATCCTGATCCGTTTGGCTTATATGTAGACATGAGAAAATGATGAGATTTGTGAATGAACTTAACTTAGCGACCGATTAAATTGATTATGGATTTGATTAGCCTTCGAGCAACCAGGTATAAATATTCAATAATAATAATAATAATTTAGCCCTTTTAACGTCCCACTCCTGGGCACGGGCCTCCCCTCAACACGAGGGGGATTCAGGCCATAATCCAGCACGCTGGCCCAGTGCGGGTTGGCGGATTTCACATGTCTTTCGAAAATTGGTTAGATCTTCTAAGACATGCAGGTTTCCTCACGATGTTTTCCTTCACCGTAAGCAAGTGATAATCATGTAGACATTATGATTCGCACATAGATTTCGAAAAATCCAGAGGTGCGAGCCGGGATTTGAACCCAAGACCTGGTGCCCGCAAGGCGCGTGCTTTAACCAATCGGCTATCACTGCTCAATAATCACTGAAAATACTTCAACTTTAAATTCTTGTTCAGAATAAAGCAGTATGCGCAAGCAAGTCATGATGATATCTTTGACTGTCTACCTTAGAGGATAGCGACAAACGCGTATATCTAAACATGCTATTAATTTTATGCTAATTTGGTCAAATAATTCATAATTACGCCAAATGTGTTCATCGGCGCCAAATTAGGTATTCCACTTCGCATAATTAATGGTATAATCCGACGTTTAAATTTATACGAATAAATAAGGACTGGGTAATCAAGAAATTAAATTAGAATTTCGCATAAATCATCTGACACTCAATTTAACCTTCTGCACCCAGATAACTTGACCTTTACAGTAATTAGTTAGTTGGTTAGTTTTATAATCTTTACCTCATTATAAGAGTTAATGATGGTATGACACATTAATCCCACTAATATTATTAATGGGAAAATGTGTATATTTGGATGTTTGTTTGAGATTGGATAAACTTTGGCACATAGATATTTATAACCTCGAATAACACATAGGACACACATGCGAATCGTTTAAGGAGTAGACATTTTTTTTCGTATTATTTTCGACCCGAAGAACAATATTTTTAATAAGGAACTTAGATCAATTCAAATTCAAATCGTTTATTTTGTTTAGGCCTACGGGGGCACTTACAAATTGTCAATTTTAAATATTTTTTTTCTTATATCTACAACCGGATCGGAACGCGACCTCGACTGAGAAGATCCGGCAAGAAACTCAGCGGGCTTGTCTTTTTACATGTCATATTTTTTTTTAATCACCAGTTGCTCATATTCAGTAATTACAAAGGGTAGTAGATATTAACATAAATATTATAATAGCTCCAATATTTGATAGGCTAATTATATAGCATCAAATGTATAATACAAAGTTTTGGCAATATTTGATTATGATTTCAAATTATTCGAGACTATTTTAAACTACTTAAATTGTAGTTACAACAACGATTTTGTCATAGGTTCCGTATATTTCCGTATTAAAAAAAAAAAAATACTAAAAACGCACATTTTTAAAGGCTTTATAAATATAAATTAAACAAGAGTTATAAAAATTAATTAAAATAAGGAGTCATGTAGTGTAAACTCCACATTAGAATGCATTAGCCGCAGCGGGTCAACAACTGTTTGACTGACTACCCTCTTTTCTTATGACTATTTGTATTATTGCGTTATTGAGTGTTTTATGCTATACTTTTTGTTTTAGTTTTTGTCTCTGTTAGTGCAAAATTGGACACCTATAGATTATTACTATGTTATTTTATGTAACTAACTTATTACTACTATTTCTCGTAAGTGATTTACTGTAATCTTAGAGAAATAAAGAAAAATTCTTCCGTATTTCAACCGTATTCGGGTGACAATCGAAATCGCAATAATCGCCGCGATACCGCGCATAGTACCAGCCCGTATGTTTTCTACTATAATGATCGCTGCGAGTGATCCTGCGAGTACTAGTGTCGGTTTGGCTTAACGACTTGCGAATTTGTTGCAGTTTATACCTACATTCGATCAAGATTCTTGTAGAATAATAAAAGTAGTTTAAGTAGTTCAAGATTGTCAGGACAACCATCTACAAAACCCCTTAAGCAATTTAATGTTTTATTCAGGTTTAATACCTTAGGCACAGATTCTAGGGCGATCACAAATTGCATACTAGGTGAAACAGAAATGGTACTCATACTATTTTTTTGCAAATTTACTTTGTAAATCTAAAATATCGGCTTTGTGGGACAGTTGAGGTACGAGTACTAAAGGTTTTGTAGACTTGTGAAATCTGTCTGTATCCCTGTAACACCTTTTTGCTTCCTAGTTTTCTTCAAAGCCGATAGTTTTAGAATTACAAAGTTCAAATTTGAAAAAATGTAAAGGTACCCTTTCTGTTTTAACCTGTATCTAAGTAATAAGAATAATTTGCCTTTTTTCATGTCTCACTCCTAGGCACGGGCCTCCCATCAATACTAGGGGAATCAGGCCATAATCATCCATGCTGGCCCAGTGCGAGTTGTCATAATTATATACCCGCGTCTTTGAGAAAAATTGTTAGCTTTTCTAAAACATGGAGGTTTTTTACTTCACCATAAGAAAATTATAGTCGTATTATTAATTATTATACTTCGCACATATATTTCAAAAAACCCAGTGGTGCTAGCTGTGGTCTGAACCCAGGACCTCGTGCTCACAAGACACGTGCTTAATCAATCGCTTATAATTTATAAATAGGTACCTATAAATATTATTATCAACTAGCTGTTATCTGCGGCATCGCCCGCGAGGTATATCGATAAAATAAAAGCAGTATAAGTTACTCCTCATAACATGAACTGTCTACCAGTGAAAGTCCCGTCAAGTTAGGCCCAGCCGTTTCGGAGATTAGCCGGAACAAACAACAACCAGACATACAAAAATGAATCTGTTTTTTTTCTTCGTCATTAAGTACCGTATAATAAATATACTATCATATTCATTTTATAAAAAGCTATTGGTTTGAAGATAACAAATAGCCACTTCAATTTTATTTATTTCTATACGTTGATATTTAAGATACAATCTCACAATATCATGCCAATTACATCTAACCACGAGGGACAAATCGAGATGAATCTCAAACTCGCCGGTCACCCCGGCACAGAATCATTGCCGCACAACCCCCTGACAATACCCATGGGGGTAGAAATCATGGCAATTAACTTATCAAGCGCTCACACCCACCCTGTTTAGTTGAATATGAGTTAATTAAGCTATATATAAGCTAATTAAGTTATATATAAGTTAATTAAGCTATATAAGTTAATCTTTTTTCCTATCAGGCAGTAGAGCTATACACTGAATTATGTGGTTTGGCTTTGCGTTTCGCATTAGCCAGTGCCAAGTTAAATAATATTTTTAAGTTATTATGCGTCAAGGCCTTAGGCTAGACCTAATTTACCCCCCCAAACCCATAAAGGTAAAGTAGGGGATACTTTACCAACATAAATTACCAGTTTTCTTGAAGAAACCATGTTTGACAATTTATTTTTTCCAATTGCTTACGAATAAAAGGCGCTATTTTAACTAACTAACATATTTATTTTGATTATTTTTGCATTGTTGAGTGTTTCATACTGCACAATTTTTTTTGTCTCTAATATTCCTAAATTGGACACCTAGATTATAACTTTGTTATTTTATGTAATTAACAAATTACTATTTGTCGTAAGTGATTTATTGTAATCTTAGAGAAATGAAGAAATTCTTTCCGTTCTATTTTACAATCACATATTATTCTTTTTTGATCTGGACTAAATGTTGTTGGCCAGAGTGGCCATAACAACTTCACCCGGACAGAGAGCGAGCGCAAATGCGCTCCAGCCATAGGGGCAGGGGGCAGCTAGCTCAAAGGCGCCACGAGGGACACGACCTCGGCTTGGGCCGCTGCCAAGAGAGGTGGCGAGGGTAAATCTACCATCGCATTGTAACGCGACCTTGACTGAGAAGATCCGGCAAGAAACTCAGCGGACCTGTCGGGTGCCAACGTGCGTCTAGGTACGTAGACGCACCTTCTAGCGGAAGCGGGGGTTCGTCGACCTCGCCGGCGAGGTCGGTGCCTGGTGGGGAGTGTGCGTGTGTCGTTCTCCTCGACATCTGAGTCGAGGAGAGCGGTGAGTGGGTTGGGGGGGTAACAACCACAATATGGTAACAGAGCCGGCATACTAGACTACGATCTGCCTGTGGTTAAGCAGTTATTGTAGCTTATAGATGAAGCTTGCAATACCAAAGACGTTGCTCGTACGTTTTCTATCTGAACGGTGTAGGACAGAAGGAGAGGGGTCTGGCTGTCTCACTGACCGTATGAGAGTGAGATGTGGAATGTGAGATGGTGGTACTGCCAGCCAGCCCGTATTAGAGTAGACAATCGGCTCTACTTGGCTCTACCATTGTCGCATTAAATAGATTTGATTGGCCACAAGACTACCGCCATAATACCCGCTTCCCTTAAGGTGAAGGCGCCTGTCTAGACCGCGAAATAAAAAAAATCGAGTATTTTTACAGTTTATTCCAAATCTGAAAACATTTAAGACAACATTTTGTGATTTGCGTCAAACACAGTATGCAGTGCGTTTATAAATACATTTATTTTACTCTAAATATTATCACGGTGGATATGATACTAGTTAATGACTAAAAATACAAAAATTGCCAGATTATCTGGATAGCTGTCGTTCTTGAAATGTTTTAGAGTAAGTTGGATATATTAATAAATTCACTGCACACTGTCTTTGTCGCGAATTACAAAATGTGCATTTTATTATTGTCAGATTAAGAAAATTCTAATTAAGAAATTTTCTAAATAACCTCAAAAAATTTGAACTTCGCGGGCTTGATGGGCGCTTTAGCCTTAACGACCAATAAAAATAATTAGCAAATCGTCTGCTCTGTCGCTCCATTCATCATTATTATGATATCGCTAGCAATTACCGCTGGAAATTTATACTATACACTCTCAAACGAAAACAAACCCTAAATTAATTGGATACATCACAAAACCGCTTGTAACGAAATCCTATTCTGAGTTGAACGTTGTAAGGAATTCCACAATCAAAATCGAGCTCTATCGCGCCAAAAATTAAATCAAATTTCAATTGCCACCATCTTGGTGTGAGATTTTCACAGTATCAAACACAGAAGATAGATACTGTTCGTCTATCTCTTTCTAGTTTGCGGTTAGCAATATTTCCATCTCTGTTACTCAAGCTCTATTGATTTTCCGCAACCGGATGGGCATCTTAAGGGGATATTATTTGCATAATACATTTTACTATGGTAATCTGGGTAGACGTGATTTCTTCTGGGTTCCTTACAGTAATAGCCGTGATATTTCTAACAAGTTTTATCCGCGGCACTATCCGGGTGAAACTAGTGTATTAATAAATAATAATAATAAATATCGCCAGACTGACACACCAACTAATGGTCCCAAACTAAGCAATGCTTTTACTATGGACTACCGTACAATGGACTGGGAGCGATCCCAGTGACATCCAAACCTGGACAAATTACGAAAAGGCCATTTCCGAAATTTGCCCCGGCGGGAATCGAACCCGCAATCACTGTGAGGATTACCGCTAAGTGTTTTATACAAAGGGGATAGGATAAAATATAATGGGATAATTATAAGGACTACTAAAATTTACAACAATCCTAACAAATAAATATGCTTTGGGATGCTTTCATCATCTTAGTTCTTATAACGGGTGACGAAAGACATTGATACTTCAGGACTAAAACTCTATTCAGTAAAGTACTCTACTCTAATCATAGAGCTACTTACAAAGACTTTTTAAACTATCTACCACAGACAACATCCCCGTTTTGCGTATGTAAATCCTTTGAAATTGGGTCCAAGTTCTCAAGTGTGATATTCTTTTCCATTGTCGAAACCCCTAATTTCCATACTTTCAGTTTTTCAATGTAGCTTGCAGGAAAAGGGTTTTCAGGAAAAATATAAGGTAAGGTCCAAATCTGTTCTCATGAATATATTATCTCATTGACGCACCCTTAGGCCGAGACCTGTAGAATTTTTAGATTTCATGAATATTATTGTTTTTTCAAACAGATATAAGAACGGTGTATGAAATTGTCTTGAGATATCTTGTAGGTATATGAAAACATAACTCGTGTACTATTGCCTAAATCCCCCTCGTAATGAGGAGAGGCCAGTTATAGTGTAGTAACAGTTTAATTATTAATATTATTTTAAACTTTTTACTTTACAAAGAAAATGATGATCATAAGAGACTTCTCAAACCAATAAAAGATGTATAAATCGGGAATTATTATCTATAAAAATAAACAAAATTGAAGTGTATGTTTGTAATATCAAAATAACACCTTTTCACTTAGAAAACTACTTTTAATTTAGAAAAACAAAATTAAAGCAATGGGTCCTGCCGCGCGTGCTCATAACGCGGGTGCGGGCGTTTTTGTTAAGTTAAATTCCACGCGGACGAAGTCGCGGGCTCAGCTAGTCTATACAAATAAATAAAATTGGAGTGTCTGTTTGTAATATCAAAATAACACCTTTTCACTAAATGCATATGAAAGTACATACGATACCTATAGCAAAAACGCGAATTAAAAAAATTTTGTCTGTCTGTCTGTCTGTCTGTCTGTCTGTGTGTTTGTTCCGGGTAATCTCCGAAACGGCTGGACCAGTTTCGACGGGACTTTCACTGGCAGATAGCTGATCTTATAGCGGGTAACTTAGGCTACTTTGATTTTAGAAAAACAATTAGGGTTCCGCGTAAAAAAATAAAAACACTTGAAATCAAAGAGTATCTCCGAAACGGCTGGACCTATTTTGACGGGACTTTCACTGTTAGATAGCTGATGTTATGAGCAGTAACTGAGGCTACTTTTATTTTAGAAAAACAAAATAAAAATATGGGTCCTGTCGCGCGGGCTCAGAACGCGGGACCGGGCTTTATTGTTAAGTTAAATTCCACGTGGGCGAAGTCGCGGGCTCAGCTAGTTATTATAATAAATACATTCTCAATTGAACTCGTAACAATTATTTAAACACACCCCAGAGGACGCCATAAAACATCGCAGCAATTACAATACAATAACGAAATTAAAGTTTAATTGAGCAAGAAGATGGGTGGCACCCCTTAACACAATCCAACAATGGACAAACTAATAATTTCACACATATCTCCATTGAAATTTGAACTTTAACTTTAAGAAAATAGAATTCAAATTTAGTTAAGATATAGGTGTGTAATAATAGATTATTGAATATCTCTATTGCACAAAGCGACCCACCCAATGTTTACTGAGCACTCACACATAGAAAGCAGCGATGTGATTGGTCGATACAGCGTAGAAAATTGCGCGCATGTTGGAGCAATTTGTACTATGCAGATATGGTTTTACAGGGTGTTGCGCATAATATGTAATATGGGAAAAAACCGAACTTTAAGGCTAAAGCGCCCATCTAGCCCGCGAAGATCAAATTTTTTGAGGTTTTTTAGATTTTTTTTCTAAATCTGACAATAATAAAAGGCACATTTTGTAATTCGCGACACAGACCATGTGCAGTGCATTTATTAATATATCCAACTTACTCTAACACTTCAAGAACGACAGCTATCCAGATAATCTGGCAATTTTTGTATATTTAGTGATAAGCTAGTATCATATCCACCGTGAAAATATTTAGAGTAATATAAATGTATTAATAAACGCACTGCATACTGTGTTTGTCGCAAATCACAAAATGTTGTCTTAAATGTTTTCAGATTTTGGATAAACTATAAACATACTCGAAAATTTTGAATTTCGCGGACTAGACAGGCGCCTTCACCTTAACACAATATGACACTTTAACATTGTCTTTGGAAGGTTCGAAATAACTTTTAATAAATATAATAAATATCGCCAGACGAACACGCCAACTGTATGGTCCCAAACTAAGCAATGCTTGTACTATGTTCAGGCCGGCTCCTTACGAGCGAAGCGTTTGGTAGGTATTGCAAGTATCAAGTATCTTTAGGCTACGGTTACAGCTTAGCATTAGGCTTTGTCTTTGTTATATAAAGAAATAAATAGCTAGGATTTTTTTTTTTCTATTTCAAGTTTAACTTTACAAACTCAAGTTACTATAGGTATCTAAAAAATTTTAATCATCCTGTACATAGCCATATCGGTAATGACATGTTTAACGGCTCAGGGCACGTCCCACGCACACAGACACGTCCCACCCCCTTGTCGGGGTGGGGGTAAGCCCGGGTGATGCTGGGAACATCGCGAAAATCCGCGGAAAAATACCAGCGGCAGATATTTTAGGTATTGAAACACAAAAAGGACTTGTTTGCATATAAATAATGTCATAATTTTAGATAAAATCTGTGTGGAGCTTGATTGAAAGTACTTAAGTATACTAGGTGAAACAAAAAGGGTATACCTACTATTTTTTTCAAAACTTAACTTTGTAATTCTAAAACTATCAAATTTGGTGGAAACTTGAAAAACAAAAGGTATTATAGGAATACAGCTGATGACATATTTCACAAGTCTACAAAACCTTTAGTACTTCAACTGTCCCACAAAGCCCATAGTTTTAGATTTACAAAGTTAAGTTGCAAAAAAATTTGTATACCCTTTTTGTTTCACCTTGTATAATTTAGGTATTATTTGAATAATACTGACTGACACACCAACTGTATGAACCCAAAACTAAGCAACGCTTGTACTATCGATACCGTACAATGGATCCCAGTGTCACCCATACGTGGTCAAATTACGAAAAGGCCATTTCAGAAATTTGCCCCGACGGGAAACGAACCTGCAACCACCCGGTGCAGTGAGCCGAGCGGCCTACGCTCGAACCACTGCGCCAAGCGGTCGTCAAAGTAGTGTTTTGTGTTATTCTCATCAAATAGACCCTGGTCCGAACAGAATACGCGATCAGAACAATAGGTATGGTAATCGCCGGTCCACTAAAGAAGACCACCGTTATAAGATGAAAGGAACATAGTTCTTAAATAGATGACTAGTTTCTGCCCGCGACTTCATCCGCGTAGACTTAAGTAAAGTATTCTATGTGTTAATCCAGGTTATACTCTATCTGTGTTCCAAATTTCATCCAAATCCATTCAGTAATTTGTGCGTGAAAGAGTAACAAACATACATCCACACTCACAAACATTCGCATTTAAAATATTAGTAGGATAGATTACTAGCGGTCCCCGCGACTTCGTCCGCTTAGTATAGTGCTTGTAATGACTCCGTAAATGTTACAGCAGAATAGCTCTAATATATTGTCTCTTGTCGCAAACTTATAAAACATTCACATAAACCTTACCTACATATTTTCACACAAACTTTCATCCCCTATTCCCTATTTTACACCCTTGAGGATAAAACTTTTACAAACTTTGTATGTCATATTTATTTATATCGAATCAACAGACTAAAAATTAAGTTCCATGCTTCATACACCTTCTCATGCCCCCTTTCAACCCCGTACAACCCTTTTTTGGCATTAAAAAGTAGCCTATGTCCTATCTCAGACTCTACACTATCTGTGCACCAAATTTCATTTAAATCGGTTGAGTAGTTTTGGCGTGAAATCGCGACAGACAGAAAGACAGACAGAGTTACTTTTGCATTTATAATATTAGTAAGGATAAGAAATCCTATTAGCTACATTATTATCTCAGTAGGTACACACACATGCGCAGCTTCGCTTAGCAAATGGCAGTACGCTAAATCGGTGTAATGGGGGACAAATAGCATCTCCCCACTCTCCATTCGCCGGCAACCCGCCCCCCAGACTCCTCGGGATAAGTGCCTCCCTTGAGGCATAAGGTACAGTGGCGAACAAAAATCTTGCTAAAGCATAATCGTTGAAACATGATAGTCTAGATTCTGCCCGCGACTGCGTCCGCGTGGGCTTGTGTTAACTTTCCTATATGTTAATCCAGGTTATAAACTATCTGTCTGCCAAATTTCATCCAAATCCGTTCAGTCGTTTTTGCATAATTGATAGACAACGATGCAGGCGTACAATCATCCAATCATACAAACTTTGACATTTAAAATATTAATATTATGTTGTAAGATGATATCATGGTCAAAATAAAATGTAATTTAATTAATAAAAACAAAAAATTTGACGACCGCTTGGCGCAGTGGTTCGAGCGTAGGCCGCTTGGCTCACTGCACATGGTGGTTGCTGGTTCGATTCCCGCCGGGACAAATTTCGGAAATGGCCTTTTCGTAATTTGCCCACGTCTGGGTGTCACTGGGATCGCCCCAAGTCCTTTGTACGGTACCCATAGTACAAGCTTTCCTTAGTTTGGGACCATACAATTGGTGTGTTAGTCTGGCGATATTTATTATTATTATTAAACATTAGTGGGACTTTAGTTTTTATTACCCCCTTTTTGCAACAATTGTACTTCCATAAGTGGGAGGTAGGTACTAAAAGAGTGCTTCTTGCCGGAAATGGGATCGTAAGACGATGGATTGCGAGTCCACCATCTCGCTCTAACTCTATTCTTCCTCCCTCTCTGACAGCAATATGGATTTGGGACTGAACCCTTGATGCCTCCTCCAATCTTATCGTTTTACAAGTCTTGGGAGTTAAAGGATTTTTTTTTAATTTCCAGAGTAATTAACTCGATCGCTATTACATTAGGACGAAAATACCGTCACTTCTGCCTATCGTTTTAGGAAATACAACCGTGATAGTACCTATAATATTAATTAGCCTCTGTATATTTGTTCACCTTACTGGGCGGGCGGAAAATGTTTTTTTCTATAAATAAATAATAAATAAATATCGCCAGACTGATACACCAACTGTATGGGCCCAAATTAAGCAACGTTTGTACTATGGGTACCGCACATTGGACTGGGAGCGATCCCAGTGACACCCAGACCAGGGCAAATTACGAAAGGACCATTTCCGATATTTGCCCCGGCTAAAATCGAACCTGCAACCTCCATGTGCAGTGAGCCGAGCGGCCTACGCTCGAACCACTGCGCCAAGCGGTCGTCAAACAAAATGTCTATCGTCGTCGTCTATATAACAAAAGTCGGCAAACAAGGGAACGACCCGCCTAATGTTAAGCAGTTACCATAACCTATGGATGCTTGCAATACCACTGGCACGTTGCCGATGTGAAGGAGAGTGAGAAGGGGGTTGGTTTTCTGGCTCTCTCACTCATCGTGCGAAACGCAGCTATTATAGATACTTAACGACGACGTTCTGTAAGAGGGTTGTACTAACGCCGTCGAGCCAGCTAATATATGAGCACCCTATTTAATTATTAAGGACCTGAAGCGACCATATTCGAGAAAAAAAAATAATTGATGGATTTATTATTTCAAAGGCTCTTTTACTTAGAGGCTTGAAAATCAGTCAAATAAAACGTGGTAGGTACACGGCCAAGGCCTGAAAACTTTGAGAATTCGATGAGGTGTCTGTATTAAATAATCTCTTGGATTCCTTGAGGCATCATTCGCACGACAAAGCATCACAAATTTGTTGCGAACTTAAGTAGTAATAATATGTAGAAACCAGGAGTCGTAAGGCTGTAGTCTGAAAGCAACTCAAATTTGAGTCCCAGTAAGCTGCTTGAGATGTCTTTATCTGTATTTTTTGTACGGCGTGTTAAAATTAAACTACTTTAAATAAAATGTCAAAGGCAATTTGTGGCAGTCCACCTAAGTCACACCGCCGAATACAGGACTGCATCACAAAACGACGTCCAATAATGAATATCGTCTGATTCGTTTTAGTATTAGATAAGGCCTTCATTTTGTTGGACCCTAAAACCGAAACTATAATTGCAAGGAACCCGACACCGACGGAGGACCATAAACAAGGTAACACGACACTAGCAATCACAGTTTATGTGTTGTGAAGCAATTTTCGACCGACATAATAAATCCTAAAGCGATAGATTCGTCCTCGGGAGTTCTGTGCGCTTTGGTCCTCGAGATTGGAACCATTTCTATTAAAAAATATTACGTCTACTGCTGGTCATAGACAATGTACCTGCGTGATCGGCATAAGTAACTAGAATACTTGATAAATCACATGATAAATAGACAAATAGCATACTTACTTCTTATTTCTTTTAAAATGTGGCCCACCCAGTTTAATAGGTATTTTGCCAGTGTGAAGTAACAAATAGGTAGCAATAACAAACACATTGAATAACAATACAATACAAAAATGTGACCCTCTACTTTGGAAAACCAAAATGGAGGCCAATAATATTTCAATAACCGATAAATACTACAAATAGCATAGAATAGCACATAGTTATAAATTATAGAATAATGACATGACACGAGACGTACCACTCGTCTGAAATTAAAAATAAAACTCAGACTCGACAGTTCTCGCTTTACTATATAAAATCTTTGAAAATGTGATAACTAAAATAGCCATTGATTATTTTATTTGCCCTACATATTACATATTATAATATCTAATCGAATAATAAATAATGACCTACCTAATATCAAAAAATATATTTTCATATTAGCTTACCTAATAAAAAAATCTTAATAGTTTAGTTTATAGGTACGTGGTAAAAAGCCCGCGGTTCAATGAGGAACCAACTTTCGCGCCAATTCTATTCAATATGTCGGTGAGCTATAAAAAGAAAATAGACTAGAGAGGAAACCAATAAAAATACGATCCACAAAACGGTTTACAGTAAAAATGGGCGCTCCTGAAACTGAAATGACTTAAGTAGCTGTGTGTTTATTATAGTCTAAATTACGGTTTTCGGAACCATGTTTACAATAGGGTCTCTTGATATAATTGAAGTACTGGCAACTTCGAAAAAAATAATTTAGTAACTAAACCACATGAAATTAATTAACTTATAACATAAATTAACTTAAAAAAAAACAATCTTTCAAATTCAAGTCAGCTCAGACAGCCAATTAAGTCAGCTTTTTGGAAGACCGTTCTGAGATAAACATTTAATTTACGCTACATATAGGTATAATTACAACAATATTATTGGTTCAGTAATTTAACAGTCAACACATAAATGGCAACATTTGAACACGAACCCTTTACCCACCTCTATCTAGAGACAATTCTAAATTCAAACAAATAAAAGTATGAAACGAAAATCAATAAACGTAAACAAACACGCTCCCAACACGGGGCGGTTAAATCCGTTTGGAAACAGAACGCGAACGCGATATTTTCAACGGTTCTTGAACGAATATTGCTCCCGGCGGATCGATTCCGAACGGAGTGCGAAAGATTTTCGCGGAAAAAAAAACAAAATCGAATACGACCATTTTTGATTGGCACGTAGGGTTGCCATGCAAAAATAATTTAGTCGATTAAAAACAAACAATTTGCGAATATGTACTCTGCCATTCAGTGTAAATTGAAAGCTTTGCTGGCTGACCCCGCTACAAATACACAGTGAAATAGCTTCCAAAAAGAAATAAATGGGCCCATGAATTTATGATTTGTTTTCTCTCGGTGGGACAGAGTATAGACTAAACGCATTTCTACATTATTTCAACATTACAAATATTAATAGCATACATACCTAATATACGTAGGGTTCAATGACATTCTAAAAACTTGAAATAGATATAAACACAATGACAGCTGTAAATATTCCTCAAAGAAATAAGCAGCAGTTCATTGTAATACCTAACTGAACAGTTTTCCAGTATCCATCTTATCATCGACTAGCGGCCCGCCCCGGCTTCGCACGGGTACATTGCGGTTACATTATTCGAGTTTTAGTAAGGATCCCTAATTTTTTTGAAAATATATTATAGCCTATGTCACCCGGGGATAGTGTAGCTTGCCAACAGTGAAAGAATTTTTCAAATCGGTTCAGTAGTTTCGGAGCCTATTCATTACAATCAAACAAACAAAGTTTTCCTCTTTATAATATTAGTATGATATTAGAAACATAAGTAGTAGGTACAATGACAAATAGTTTATTATTGGATTATTGGATCCACCTTCAGTGGACTTTTGGGATATCCACAGAAACAGTACGCATAATATTACAGGTCAAACTATTCTGGTTCAGCATAAAAGGAAGGCTTCCTCGGCGTATTGTTTCGGCAAATCGTCCCGAGCCGCCCCGCTATATTGTAGGATTGAAATTTGTTCCGGCACTCTGCGAGCTTTATTTTATTTGATCGCATCCGATACGAACGCAGCCGATTGTTTTCGATGTTTAAAATAGTTTTTTTTTTCATTGTAATAAGGATTGAGACATTTTGATTTTTATTTTTAATTGTATGCAAGGAATGGACGAATTGAACCATTATAATAATAATTGGTAGATACCTATAAATAATTTATTACCTACAAAATTCCAATAATAAAAAATAGGTATCTACATAGACATACCATCACGTAGTTTTCATTATTTTCCCAAGAGGTAGACAGGAAGAGGCACGCAGAGGCTCTATTAAAACGCACACTTTGCTTTTGATATAGTTTTCACTAAACAAAACTCATAATTTCTTGGTGGATAATGCTAATAAACATAACCTCTTTTCAAAAATCCAAACATACTTTTCTTAAGTCGCCAATAGATTAAAAAAGAACAGCCGTTGGAATGTCAATAAACACATTAACAGCTAAATTACTCCCATATTGAGCGTGTTAAAATATTAATAACGTATTGAGTTAGCGCTAACAGGAGTGTGGGGTGCGTGTTTTTGCGCCATAACTCATATTCTAATGCGACCCGACAAATTAGTTCCGGGAATGTGGGTGATCGAAAAAAAACTCGGAATCGAATAGGAATTTGAAATTGGAATGCCATTGCAATCAGGAATAAAAGTGTTCGATTTTTAAATTGGAATACCTAGGTACCACTGATTAAGTATGTAAAAAAAACACAATGGTGCCTATTATAATTTCAATATTCTAAGAATACCTTCTTGTCCTTAGAAATTATATTTGATTCAGAATGAGCAGTTGTATTAAAAGTTCCTACAACGGCAAAATCAACAAAACATCCGCCAAATTTGACATCTGTTTCGTTTCGGAGCGGGTGGTCGCGTTCACAGATAATCCACTTAATCCGACCTGTTTAGATAACTAATGAACGCAGTTTATCTTAGCATCGTTACAGCATGTGTTAATAAAAAATATGTTACATAATCTATCCATTTAAGATGTTTGTAATGTGATATGTACCTACCTACGTTGGATCATTTGTTAGCTTATACCTAATAATAAACTAATTTATTATTAAGATAAAACAGGTAGGTAGGTAGTATGCCAACTCATCAAACGTACCTACGGTTACGTTACGTTACGTTTACGTTAAGTTACGTACCTATCTAGGTAGTGCGTTGATTCGTTTTTGGTATGAGATTTCAGACTGACCGATAGCCTCCAATAAGACTTAACGGAGTGACCAGTGACATAGGAAACAAACCTAATTTACAGGCAGAGTATATTCTGCTAGGAGTGCTAGGTAACTACCTCTATCATCTTTACCTACCTAACTAAAATCCATCACCACATCGCTTCACAATGATAGGACCAAAGAAAGTTTTGAGGTTTTGTTAAATAGGACGAATAAATACCAAATACCTAGTAGAAAAAATATCTCATTCACTTCAAACTTTAACACAAATAAATATCCCAAAAATATATCAAATTAGTTTAAAAATCCGCTCATTTGAGGAAATCTATTTCGGATACTATTTTTTTTCTGCTGCGTTCCAAGAAACAGAACGTTGACAGCATGATAACGCGAAATAGTAATTGTTTTAATGACAGAACGCGACCAAAACCCGTCTGATATATTGGAGCGCGGGAAACGAAATTAAAAAAAAGAAACAACGATTGTTACGCGACACGCTGAGTTTTTGTGCTTCTAATTTTGAAGAAAGTTTTTTGTATCTTTGGGGCAAGATAATAAAGTTTCACAAGCTTTTTAAGATAACTAATTTTGTATACATACCTGCGTATAGGGTCGTAAATAATGAATTTAATAACGTAAGTAGGTAAGTTACGCTACTGTTTACTCGCTTCTTCCTGGAGACATTGTTTTCTGCTACGGATAGTTTAAATAACTAGAGTACACATAAGCTATTTGAAATGATGGTGTCATATATACAAATAAAAAAATCGAATTGGTTATGCTCCCATTTTTTTCTACTAACCAAACATATACCAATTTAACACTTAACATTGAATACCGCGTAAACCTCAAATTCAAAATGATTTACACAATGCACTTACAGTAAAGATATTTATTACATACACACTTAACTACATCAAAATCATTATTCGAAATAAGATGAGAGTGGGCTATTGTGGACTAGGAGACGGTGGGCGCTTTGAGTTGAACTTTTTCAACTTTCTTATCTCAGAACTAAAAATCATGAAAAATAAATTTTACAAAAAACATTAACCGATTTCAAAAAATAACCAGGGACCTTATTCCTTTCATTTCACTCCAAATGAAAGTTTTTTTTTATAAGTTTTCTTTTTTCTAGTGTGTTATGTTCTTGCTACTTTTAATTTTACTGAGGCATTCGCATTAGCAGACCTTGTCCTGTCTTTTAGGGGTATGAAAAATAGTTAGTAGCCGATTCTCAGACCTACTGAATATGCATAATTATAAATTTCATAAAAATCGATCAAGCCATTTCGTAGGAGTATGGGTTTTTTTTTGGAGGAGTATGGTAACTAAGATTGAGACCCGAGAAATGGATATATATTAAGATTTTACTAAATATACTTACCTATTGGAACTCTTATACTACTTGCTCGAATCAACAAATAGGCTAACAACATTAAAATATGATCATAAAAAACCAATAAACGCGTAGCGGAAACTAAATTTAAATGCATTAGTTTATTACTCATTGTCAGATCGGTACACGCGAGCGGAAAAGCGTTATCTTATAATAATGTATGTACCTATAAGACGTTCCGTAGAAAGAGATACTTCTTAGTTTTGAAATGAGAAATTACCTACCTACCTAATACGATATGAGAATTAAAAAAATAACAGTTTTTTTTAAGACGCACGGAGTCTCATGCCAGCTCGTACTGGGCCCGCTCTATAGACTATGATCTGAATACCCATTAAGTAGAAGCTGGGACCTGTAGTGGGACATTAAGTACCGATTGCATACTTATATGCAACAAAACATAAGTAAGTATAGAATATTGAAATTATACAAAATCACTCTTCTTCGCGCCTTTACATCTGTCATCGCCGGAACTAAGTGCGCGGGAATGTCTATGGTTTGGAAACATTTTAGCAAAACGTTAGTAACAGCAAGATCAAATTGATGCGTTCCCAAATTATTATTAGCCGTCATATCGCTGGAGTGATGGCGCGAACTGATGGGATGACAGCTGGTGTTGCCATATGGCTGTGACTCCACTGATTTATCGGTAGGTTTCATACTGAAAAAAAGATTATTAAGTAGAATAATAATAAATACAATTACTAATTTGGCAGTAGGCTTGCCGAAGGAGAAGACAAAGTTTTATTATTCTTGCACCCAACAATATACACCCAAATGGACTCAAGTAAGTATATGTCGGAAATGGAACGACAATATGGAAACTCTGATCCTAACTATTCTTTGTTCTCGGCAATAAGGATTAATTTCTGGATAGCTGTTTCCGTTTTGAGAAAATGGTTTTGAATACGGAATTGTAATAAGACACTCATTTGATGTTTGCAAGACATTGTAAATAGTTTAAAGGCTAAAGCGCCCATCTAGCCCGCGAAGTTCAAATTTTTTGAGGTTTTTTAGATTTTTTTCAAAATCTGACAATAATAAAAGGCACATTTTGTAATTCGCAAAAAAGACCGTGTGCAGTGCATTTATTAATATATCCAACTTACACTAAAACATTTCAAGAACGACAGCTATCCAGATAATCTGGCAATTTTTGTATATTTTGTGATTTACTAGTATCATATCCACCGTGATAATATTTAGAGTAAAATTAATGTATTAATAAACGCACTGTGTTTGTCGCAAATCACAAAATGTTGTCTTAAATGTTTTCAGATTTTGGATAAACTATAAAAATACTCGAAAATTTTGAATTTCGCAGACTAGACAGGCGCTTTCACCTTAAGACTATCTCCGGTGCGTAATTCGTAAAGAAATAAGTTCGGATTTGACTGTGTTTTAAAATGTCTGTTATAAACGCGGAAACGCAGGTGTCGCCATTGACTTCCGGGACGCCTGGACAAAGCCTTTGTGATAAGTCTTGATTTGAATATTGAGACAGTTATTCTTTAAACGTGGTCATAGCAAGACATGTATCAAGGGACTTGTCTGTGACCGCATAGCTACTTACTTACTAAGTTATTTAAAAGATAGTCTTAATAAATTGTGAACGTTTCGTGACTTGTTTGACTTCGTCACCTGGAGAACCCTGTAGCGGCTATAAGAATGGAAAGTGAAGAAAATGACCACCCGATGTTGCACCCTGCCATGCCTGACGCGACGTATATTTGAATTAAACCTGAAGCTGTTGTTTACTGCTGGGTACAAACGAGTCCCAGGTCCTGACCCTTAGTGACTCTGATTTTCGTTTAGAAGACAATCAGTTATCCTATTATATTTTTTTAGTTCCAATTTTAGTTTTGTGACTGGCAGCCCCAGCAATTTGAAAATACGGCGCGAACAGATCGGCCGCCGACAGTTTTATAACCAGCCATTTTGGAGTCCATTTAGTAAAATGTAGATAAATATTTATCGGCCCAATACCCGCGCGTTACGAGTTGATGAGTTGCGTTTATTTTCGTTGCTAAGAGCGCTGCGAGCCTGATGACTGTAGATATGGGTATTATTTAAGTAGGTACCTACCTACTTACTTAGAGTATCTATAGGAATTCCAAAGTAGATTAGAAGGTACTTACCTACGTACTGTGAACTTAAAATTTGGCTAAGTTTAGTGACCACAGAATATCTAACAGCGTTTGCCCTTTATATGGTTTGACAGCACTAAACTACTTACCTATATTGCAGATAATATTATATGCGCCAACTCAAACTCAAACTCAAAATTGTTTTTATTCACGTAAGCCAACAAAGCATTTATGAATAGTCAGAATCTACCACCGGTTCGGAATGCTGCTTCCACTGAGAAGATCCGGCAAGAAACTCAATGGTTACTCTTTTCAATGTATTACAGATGGTGTACATTCTCAGGAACAGCATAAAATAACAATATGAGCAGGCAACACCATTATCACTAAATAACTAATAGTAAATAATAATCAAATCTCACTCAGATTTAGGTATGAAAATAAAATGAGAAAGCTAGTTTAGTGTGGTGGTCATACCTACTCATACTTACATGAAATTAAATGTTTACGAAGCAAAATAACAATTAATAAAACAGGTGGATAACAAGATAATTGCTTTGGTCACAACAAAACAAAACAAAATCGACACCATTGTAAATTTAATGATTCGGACTACAATTTAAAATTACGACTAGGTAAGTAGGTACTTAGGTACTTATACTCACTCATGCATGTTTTAACATTAAGTAATTGCAAAATAGTGTTATGATAGGAAGTAAGAATACGGAATGCAGTTCTTGGAGAAGAATAGGTAACGAGGGTAAAGAAGAAAATGCAAAATGTGTTTTTATCATGGCATGGTAAGGTACCCCAGTACCATCGAAATAATAAGTAATATACTACGCTAGGTTCACGCCTAGTACTAAATCGAAGCGTAGGTAGCCTATCCTGTAAAAATAGTTGGATTAGCGATCAAATCTAGGTACTAGTACCGCCATCTATATAATCACAATATTAATATTTGTTTTCATAACTGAACAGTAACGACATCTATTACCGTAAAAAAGAACTTCCGTTCAGCGCCATCTTGTGAGAATTTATTGATATAGTACAGTAAAGCCCACGCTCTTGATAAAAGTTCATATTGTAAATGCAAAACAGGTGTCGGTGACCGCAAATTTTCTATGAATTTTTACTCTTTATTACTACTACTGAATTTTTACTCCATGACAGAGGGAGATAGATTGTATACCCTTCTCTGTTTAAGATACTAACTTTAACGTTTCATTTCATTCCAGAGGGTCTTTATCACTTTAATTTTGATTAAAATTCTAAAAAAATATATTTATAATAGGTAAAATGATGCATTCGGCTTATTTCGAAATGTGGTGTTTTAATTCTGAGCTCATAAGCTGCTTTACAAAACATTAGATGACGTTTCATAATTCCGCTTTGTGAAAAGGAACGACAAAACCGCAACAGTGCTGCCAATAGCACGAAGTAGGAAATCAGAAATAACTTGTCCAAAATCCACCATTTTCCCTTTGTAACTAACCGGTGTCCAAAACACGTGCGTACGATCAAGTTACATGGAAAACTCGTGTGATCGCAGTGCGTATTGAATAAATAGTTACACAAAAACGTGCGCCGGTTCCCGTTAAGCAGACTTCGTGTATAAAAATAACATAATGAACACCGAAAAGCTAAAGAAACTGCAGTCACAAGTACGCATCGGCGGTAAGGGCACACCGAGACGCAAGAAAAAGGTTGTTCACGTTACCGCGGCGACAGATGACAAAAAACTGCAGTCGTCGCTCAAAAAGTTATCAGTGAACACTATTCCCGGCATTGAGGAGGTGAATATGATAAAAGATGACGGCACAGTGATACATTTCAACAACCCGAAGGCGCAGGCATCCCTTGCGGCCAACACTTTCGCTATCACCGGCCATGGCGAGAACAAGCAGATCGCGGAAATGCTGCCGGGCATCCTCAGTCAACTCGGACCCGAGGGTTTGAACCAGCTGAAGAGGCTTGCGTCGAGCGTGGCTGCGCCGAAACCGCTGGAAGAGGACGACGAGGTACCTAACCTAATCGGCAACTTCGACGAAGCGTCCAAGCAGGAGGCCAAGGAGGTCGTCACGAACGAGAAGGAGAAGGAAAAAGAACCCGAAAAGAAACCAGAACCAGAAACCAAAGCTGCAGATAAAAAAACTGATTAAAGTCGATCGGCCACAGAATGGTGTAGTTTTTAATTTTGCTCACCTGAAGTGAAGTTTCCGAAGTCTCTATGTCTCAAGTTTTCAATTTATTTTACAACCATGTGTTAGTAATAAATGGATTTTTTATTATTTGGCATTTCATATATTTTGTTGTCCGTGTAAAATAATTGTGATGTGCAAAAGTTTTTGGTGCAGGAATATTTTTTTTTTACTTTTTTTAAATACCATATGACTTTGGAAACTGTAAACATCCTGATTTAACTGCTTATTTCCTATATGCACTAATTCTTTATTTTTAATTTTATAATGTAACATACAGCATAATGGGTTATGAAGAACATGTCGATTCTCTTAAAAATAGGAATTAGTTAAGTGTTGTATGAACCTATTGTTGAGATATTGGCGATATAGGTTTACATTTATATAAAAAAATATAAAACATTATTTTTGACAGTGCACATGGAAATCATAAGAGTATAATATTAAAATTATGTATAGTTAGAAGGTGGTAAACTCACCGTATAAAAGTAATATGGTATTTTCTAAAAATTGTTGACTCATGTCCGGACTAAAGGTTTGCTTTCTTATTAAATAGATATAATAAACAAAACATTAGTCACATTTAGCTCTTTAGGTTACAGAGCTAACATTGTATAAATAAAAACATAAAAATTGCAAAAAATGTAAATGATTGGAGTTTTTTGTGGAAACATTAAAACTTTGATCACAGGAAATGGACTTTTATTTTGCTTATCTTAGAATTCAATTTTGTATAGAAATAGGTTAGTACACACTTGGATCCAAGCAGTGTAATGGCGATTTACGCAATTATGTTTCTTAATCTTTACGACTATAAGCTTGAAATTGTTTGTATTGGTATTCATATGAATTTCCGAATCCTATCCTTAATCGCGGTCTACCACACATTCGGAAAGACCATAGAGACACCATACCACGGTACACACAAATACCATTACCCTACATTTGCTTGGATTAATAATAATAATAAATCCATTTATTTCAGGCAAATACCCATATTAAATTAACATTACAAACACAATAACAAATAAAATAAATAAAAATATCAATAAAATTAAATTACAATAGCATTAAATAAAAATAATTCCAATTACATTAGGTCACATTAAGACAATTTGTGTTACGATCTATAATTGGAACATTGGACGAAACATTCACACAAAACATCTTTATTTTATAACAACAAAAAATGTACAGTTGTCCCATGACTCCCATGCAAACAAGGGGATTAGACAACAAGTTTTCTTCTCGACATAGGTACCTAATAGATAGTTACTAGGTATAATTTTAGTCCCAAAAACTGCTCACATCAGACTACTTTCTCTGGGAATCGTACAATATCTCGTAAAACATCTACGAACATTCGAATTTGTTTTCAGAATCAGCAAGTGGGTAAGCACTACAAGGAAATAATTATTTTCGGCTGGTGGTCGTGATAGTAAGTACCTACTTAGCATTAACTTCTTTTTTTTGTATGGGAACGGATATTGTGGTTAGAAATTAGGTAGATACCTGTACATTTTTTAATCATAGGAAACCCTTGTGGTCAGTTACATGATAAATATTTTAATCATCACATAGGTAGGTACCTATAGGAAGATACCTCGAATCGTCGTTTTTATAAATTGAACTAAACATTATAGGTAGGTGGGGTATCCTTATCATTGGTGCCGGTGTGCCGTGGTTCTATCGTGACTCATGTTGCAATAATTTCTGAGAATAAAATAAATACAACAAATATCGAATAAATTACCAACTCATTTGCATTCGTTAGCGAGTTATTAAAAAGCCACCACCACGGTCAAACGACTTGATGTTAAAGCACGTAGACTTTGGCTTGAGTCAACAAGTCTGCTGGATCTTGTTCCTAGCTTGCTAGATGCCCTCAATTCGCATCAAAGTTTCTGCATCATGACACCATAATACGTAGGTAAGTGCTTCACTCAAGAAGCCAACATACATGACGTTGTAGCTAGGTAATTACTTAGACGAGGGTGGCCGAAGTTCATTGCTTGCATTGTAGAAAAAGAAGACAAGTAAGTATTTATTACTTAGGTACATACTTATTCATATTTTTTATGAATTTGATTTATTCATTTTTTGTTTAGTTCTGTTTAGATTTTTTGAAATTCAACCCGGGGGTAATCATTTTTGATTATTAGTTCGGGGTGATTATTTTATGTAAACGCGAGCAAAGCTGCTGGAAAAAGCTAGTATGTTCATAGATATTTGTGTGTGGGCTATAGGAGAAAAAGTGGTAAAAATTGATTTTTCAGGTTCCGCAAGTCTGATAATTTACTTACCGCCACTTTACTGATGGGGTTTGGTTGGGACCTTCCAATACTAGGCAGTAGGCACATTATTGAAAATATAATTATAGTCGACAATGGCTAAATGCGCAAAACGAGGCAACAAAAAAAATGTCTCAGCCAGCTGTCAACTGTGTCAATGTCAACATTGGAGAAGGATAAATTTTGCCATAATATTTTTGTTTTCTCGGATCTTAAACGGGTTATTATAGAATTTTGCGCTAATTACTAATTATGATAGCGAGGCCGTGGACGGACGACCTACCAAAATGCCAAAACACGTGTGTGGCTTCGTATTTTTCCCGTTTAGGTGGGACTTCGAACAACACAGATGATTACCTGTGCTTTTACTGCCAAACTGAGGATAATTTGTAAGTAAATCACCATCTTTCAGTAGTGGATAATCTTCTCTTTAACGATTGTCTACCTAACATAAATTTTCTGCAAAAAAAATATGAGGCATAGGTATATTTTCATAAAAATTTTTAGTTGTCTTTATGGTGTATTTGAGCCGCACAATGGACTGGAAGCAGCCAGGTTCATCATGCAGCGCATGGCCGCCGAGATCCTGTTCCCCCCACCCTCTGCCAACACTGATGAGGAGATCAGGGAAAGACTAAGGTACTCACAAATACGAACGGTTAGCTGCCACCATAAACCTGGATTTTCATTCAGTCTTCATATTTGAGTCCTTATAGCCTTGTCCATTACCAACAGGAAGTTCCTGATTAACCCTCCCCTCCCCCCTTGATTAAAATATCAGCAGACTAACCAAGCAATGCTCGTATTATGGGTTTCATACAATGGACTGGGGAACATACCATAGACACTGAAACCTAGGTTATCATTATAAAATATAGAGATGGTCATGTTTGAAATTTAATGACTCAATTATTGTTATATGTATATAATTATTTTATGTATTAATTTCAGGAATGCATTCATATCAGTGGAGAAAGCGTATACAGAGAACTATGATGGCATGATCGCTGAGAGGACCAGTCTACAGTATCAACTGCAGACACTGAATGAAACACAGGTAGACAAATAATGAATAAATATCACCGGTCTGACACACTAACTGTACGGTCCCAAACTAAGTAACGCTTGTACTATGGGTACCGTACAATGGACTGGGGGCGATCTCAGTGACACCCGGACCTATCGAATAACAAAAAGGCAATTTCCGAAATTTGCCCCGGGAATGAAACCCGCAATCACCATGTGCGGTGGCCTTAGTTCAAACCACTGCGCAAGCAGTCGTCAAATAGATATAAAGTTTGAAATAGTAATCATATATTGTGGGAGCCGGGGTTTGAACCGAAGACCTTGTGCACGCAAGCCACATAATTAGCCGATCATCACCACAGGATAAAACAATAAAAATTACAGGTGTCTCAAAACTACAACATCCTGGCCCGGCTCAAGGAGATAGATCAGCATCTCTCCGGGGGCGCCACGGTCGTGATAGCCCTGGTGCACAACAACAAGCTGTTTGTGGCCAATGTTGGTGAGACGAGGGCTCTGCTGTGCCGGACTGATGATAACTCTGTACTGAGGGTGGTACAGCTCACAGTCGATCACAGTCTGAATAATGAGGATGAGCTGTTGAGGCTATCACAACTGGGGCTGGAGGTTAATAGGCTGAGGAATGGTTAGTACATAATATGTTGGAGCTATACTATTGAGATACCAAAGCAGATGGCAACGTCATAATTACCAATTTTCGAAAATGAATAATAAAAAAAACCAGACAAGTGCATGTCAGGACATGTGCAATGAAGGCTTGCGGACCCATTTCAATAGCGAAGATTTATAGTATCTTTAATCAAAGTGGTGAAACACAAGTAACAAAGTCGTATTCGCGGTTGATTTTTGAATCTCAGTACCTATTGAGTTTATTGAGAGACGACGGGGAATTAACTTTAACTTGGTTGGTTGTAGCTCAACAAAGTGATCCTATAAGGGTTCCGTTTTTTTCCTTTTAAGGTCCGGAACCCAAAAAAACAAGGTATCTTTAACGGACCGCTACTTGGCACGAGCCTCCACTCAATACGAGGGGGATTCAGGTCGTAATCTGCCACCCTCGCCAGGGAGGTTTGGCGGATTCCATGTCTTTTGAAAATTGGTTAGGTTTTCTAAAACACGCGGGTTTCCTCACGATGTTTTCGCACACAATTTCCCAAGAATCCCGAACGCGCCGGGGTATGATCCCTGGACCTTGTGCACGCAAGACGCGTGCTTAACCAATCGGCTATCACAGCTTTACAAATTACTAGCGACCCGCCCCGGCTTTGCACGGGTCTAAAATTATCAGTGTTTCTCTATTATATTATGCATGTATTATACACATAAACCTTCCTCTTGAATCAGTCTATCTATTTTAAAAAACCGCATCAAAGTCCGTTGCGTAGTTTTAAAGATCTAAACATACATAGGGACAGACAGCGGGAAGCTACTTTGTTTTATACTATGTATACGAGGGATGCCTTTTAAGTTTTGTCGTTTGAAGAAAAAAACACAACTAGAACCTTATAGTACTTTTTATTGTTTTTCAAAGTATTCACCACGTAGCTTAATACACTTTTCCATTCGCTCAAACCAGTTATTATAACATTTATTCCACTCTAAAGTGGGGGTGTTCAAAATGGCTGACTTGAAAGCGTCGACTGCTTCTTCACTGGACTGGAACCTTTGACCACGAAGACTTTTCTTAATTTTAGGAAATGTAAAAAAATCGTTAGGGCTTAGGTCAGGACTGTATGGAGGATGGTCAAGAATTTCTACTTTTTCCTGCTTCAAATACTCAATCGTTTGACGAGCGCTGTGTGAACTTGCATTGTCGTGGTGCAGGATGATGCGTCGCTTTGAGTTAGATTTTCGAAGTTCGGCGATGACTTGTGGTAAACAAACTGTGGTATACCACTCTGCGTTAACCGTTCTACGATCATCAAGTGCAATAGTCGCAACATGGCCGGTTTTTCTAACGAACGTGGCCACCATCTTCTTTGAAGTGCTTCGAGAACGAACAACTTTAGTCGGCTTTGGCTCGTCTTGAAAGACCCAGATTGTAGATTGTTGTTTGGAATCATGATCGTAGGCATAGATCCAAGATTCGTCACCACTGATGATGTCGTAGACGTGATTTGACTCTCCTCGGTTGAACCTTTGCAGAGTTTTCTTACACCATCTGACGCGGGCCGCCTTGTGATCGTCGGAAAGCAGATGCGGTATCCAACGGCAAACTAGCTTTCTTACACCAAGCGCTTCATGCAAGATCTTCTGAATGGTTGTCCCTGAGATGCCTAATAGAGCCTCTATCTCTCGATACGTCACATGACGATCTTCGAGAATTAGTTGTCTCACTCCAATGATGTTATCTTCAGTGAATGCAGATTTTGGGCGACCTTCGCGAGATTTGTCACTAACACTAGTATGTCCACGCTGGAATTCTAAATACCAGCGTTCGACAGTCCGCAGACATGGGGCTTCATCCCTGAACACAGATATTAGCTCTTCAAAACACTGAAGCCGTGTCAGGCCTCTTCTAAAGTTGTAGAAAATTATTGCACGAACATTTTCCTTAGAAAGATTCATTTTCGTACGTAACCTGACAGATTCTAATCGACGCTGTGACTAAACAATAACATTAATCCTAATACATTCAACTGTTTTGAGATTCGAAATTTAAACACATTCGAATATAGAACAGTTCCAAATTCAAAATTGCCGAGAATTATGGAAACGACAGAACTTAAAAGGCATGCCTCGTATACAGTAGACCCGCGGTAATCCGACAAACGTTTTGCAGGGCAGTGTCGGACTATCGAATTTGACGGATTATAGAGTAGGTACTGCCTAAGGACCCTCCTATCGTACGGATTTTTTTACAAAAGAGTACCTTTTCGTTCGACAAATTGCAGATCCAATATAAGATACTTCATTATGTATGTAGATTTTTTTGAAACTAACAAATCAGAATCAAACCAATACCTACGCGTCGAGTACCATAGTGGTGGCGCGTACAAGTTGTAACCTGTTCAATCATGCACTGTCTAAGTAAATTAGCGAAGATTGACAAAAAAATAAAATCCTACTAATATTATAAATGCGAAAGTTTGTGAGTGTAGATGTATGTTTGTTACTCCTTCATGCAAAAACTACTGAACGGATTTGGATTAAATTTGGAACACAGATAGTTTATAACCGGGATTAACATATATGATACTTTTTATCCCGATAATCCCGTTTGTTTTGTTAAGTTAAATACTACGCGGACGAAGTCGGTGGGCACAGCTAGTATTATATATAATAATAATTGACATGTCGGACCCCTGCTTGCCGGACCGTTGCCCCAGCGATGTCCCCTGTACCCCGCACCCTCACTGCGCTTAACGACCTCCTGGATTCAGACGCAAGTTTAGATTTGTTTGCGGATGAATGGGTGAAGATTATGTCGGCATGCTTGAAGTTCTGCGAGATAGATGCCTGATCGTTTTTATATTTCTAATTTGTTCATACTGAATTGTTGTTGCTTTGTATTGTATTATTAGTGTAATTGGTTAATTAGACCGTTCTAATAAATAAATAAATAAATGTCGGATTACCGGGGGTCCTCCGTACATACTTATGTTGTGTTTCCAGCACAATATCTAGGGAATCAGTCGGGCACGCGCTGCCTCGGCAACTACCTGGTGAAGGGGCTGTTCAAGGCGTTCCCGGCGCTGGGCGCGGCCGCCGCCGAGCCCGTGGTCGCGGCCCCGGAGATACACGGCCCTATACACCTCGACGACTCCTGCAGGTGACCCCAGATGTCCAATAATTATAATTTTAGCCCTTCTGACGTCCCACTCCTGGGCACGGGCCTCCCCTCAACACGAGGGGGATTCAGGCCGTAATCCACCACGCTGGCCCAGTGCGGGTTGCCGGATTTTTTTTTCAAATTCAAATCGTTTATTTTGTTTAGGCCTACGGGGGCACTTACAAATTGTCAATTTACATTTTTTTTCCTTATATCTACAAGCGGATCGGAACGCGACCTCGACTGAGAAGAGCCGGCAAGAAACTCAGCGGGCTTGTCTTTTTACATGTCATTTTTTTTTATCTCTTCTATGTTATGCATATATTATACTTATAAACCATCCTCTTGACACACTATCTATTTAAAAAAAACCGCTTCAAATTCCGTTGCGTAGTTTTAAAGATCTAAGCATACATAGGGTCAGACAGACAGCGGGAAGCGGGTTTGTGATATACTATGTAGTGATTATTGTTCGTGTTGCAGATTCCTCGTCCTAGTCAGCGCGGGGGTATACAAACGCATACAGGAAGCCAAAGGGAGCAGTGAACAGACGAATAAGCAGCTATCGCAAATAATTGTGGAAAACTTTAGGAAACAAACTGACTTCAGGAAAGTCAGCCAATCGGTGCTGGAGGAGGTTGAGGACGAATTCGTGACGTACTGCTTTAAAAACAGCTTAACGCCGAAACCGAACACACATATGTCGTTACTGATACGAAATTTTAACTTCTTAACGCCAATAGTCAACGAAATAGCGCCTAATCAAAGTGTAACCAAAAATCCGTCGGTGAGATTCAATCCGATTGTCCAATCCAAATCGAATACATTGTTGAATGAAATCGATTCCGAGAATTATTCGTCGGGCACGAACGACATTGAAACGAACGATTCCAATGTCGATACTAATCGATCCATAGAATCGACATCGGATATATATCCGAGCGGCAGGCAGTATGATAGGGACAGGAAGATTAAAGGGTACGTCGATTTCTCGTGTTACTACGAGAACGTCGCTAAAGCGAGAAAGAATGGGACCTTGCCCGATTTTATTAAGTAGCGTCTCGGGATAATGGACTTTATTTATTTATAATCTACTCGGTGAAACAGAAAGGGTATTATTTTTTTGCAACTCTACTTTGTAAATCTAAAACTATCGGTTTTGCAGGACAGTTGAGGTAAAGGTAAGGTTTTGTAGACTTATCAAATCTGTCAATAGCTATATCCCTATAACACCTCTTGTTTTTAAAGTTTCCTCCGAAGCTGATAGTTTTAGAATTGCCAAGTTAAGTTTCGAAAAAAAAGTATACCCTTGTTTCAACCTGTAGTTAAAATAGTCTTATAGTCATGTAAAAAGGTGCTTTAGTTAAAACGTAAGAGACAGTGTATCACAGAAGTAACTATTTTAGAGCTCGAAGCCCAATGTCGCCCTCTTTCCTCGTTCCCCCTTCAGGCCGTCTACGTGCATCTGATGCCATTGGTATGCAAGTATCTATAGGCTACGGTAACTTAAGCTTAAACTTTTGCCAACACTTTTTTATTAAAAAAAAATATTGGAATAGACACTAAAAGTTAGCCAGGTATCACCTAATTACACCAAACATACAGCAAATGTTTAGCCAAACATCACACATTTACACTGATCTTGTAGCCGTCGATTAGCCTAGTATCTCCTGTTTTACACTGGACTTGCTGTAGCTATGTAAATATCTGTTTAGTTTTGTAATAAAAGATAATTTAAAAAAAGAATGTTTTATTATTCCTATTTTACACAGAATAATGACATGTAAATTAATCTATATTTAGGATGTAATGCAGAAAATATTTAATAGTATACACAGTTAGATTTAAATTAGGTTTAGACTGGCTTGTAATCCAATTTGGTCTCGAGTTTTTTGTTATCAGCCACCTTACGCACCGCTTTCATCAGGTCCTCCTGTGTACAACATACAATCATATTATTAATTCGGCTTTTGTCATTTTTAACATAACAAATCATTATTCGATTTAGTACCTATTATTATCTTATACATAAAATTCTCGTGCACAATGTTAGTTACCACACTCCTCCGAAACGGCTTGACCGATTTTCATGAAATTTTGTGTGCATATCGGGTAGGTCTGAGAATCGGCTACTATCTATTTTTCATACCCCTAAATGTTAAGGGTGGTCCACATTCCACGCGCACGGAGTCGCGGGGCACAGCTAGTAATTATCATAATATCGTGGACTGTATTCCCGTTTGCCAACCCGCTGTTTGTTTATCCGCCAGCCCGCACTGTGCCAGCGTGGTGGATTACGGCCTGAATCCCCCTCGAAGTGAGGGGAGGCCTTGTGCCCAGGAGTGGGACGCCAAACAGGCAAAATTATTTTTATTCCCATTTGTGACATGGGTGTTTCAGATTGGTCCAATAAAAAATCCATCATAATCGGTTTAGTAGCTAGCATTAAAATCAAAATAACTGGAAAGTCAACTCCAAATTGAATAAAATATAATGCCTCTAGTTATTTCTAGCTTTTTCTATTCTAGCAGTACACCCAGGTTTTTTGAAGTCTGTTCAATATTTTTTTTTAAGTGAAGTGACATCATTCTCTTGGTAGAAGCTAGCCAGCTTCATAGCTCGGCCAAGTGTAGTGCACCCAGCTGTTTTTGAAGTAGTTTAATTTTTTATATATATTTTTTTTAAATTGATGTGACGTCATCTTCGTTGAAGCGAGCCAGCTTCATAGCTCAGCCAAGTGGGCGGTCGGTCTCCGTACCTGCACAATGTACTCGCGCTCGGCGCGGATGGCGAAGAGGCCGGCCTCCGTGCAGACGTTCCTTAAGTCGGCGCCGTTGAACGCGTCCGACAGCTTAACCACCGCCTCGTAGTCCATCTCGCCGTGCTTCGCGATCGGGAGCGCGTGGATCTTCAGGATCTCCAGCCTGAAATTAATTTAAATTAAAAAATAATCACTACATAGTATAAAACAAAGTCGCTTCCCGGTGTCTGTCTGTCCCTGTGTATGATACAAGAGGAAGGTTTATATGTAAAATACATGCATAATATAGTTGAGAAACACTGATCATTTTAGAGGTTTCTAATTGCACCCGTGCGAAGCCGGGGCGGGTCGCTAGTCCTACTAATATTATAAATGTGGATGTATGTATGTATGTTTGTTACTCCTTCACGCAAAAACTACTGAACGGATTTGGATGAAATTTGGAACACAAATAGTTTATAAACGGGATTAACATATAGGATACTTTTTAACCCGATAATCCCGAAATTTTTATTACGTTAAATACTACGCGGACGAAGTCGGGGGGCACAGCTAATAATAAATAAAATAGGCCAACAAACCACTTATGAATAGTCATAATCTACTACTAATCGAAAATATGGGAAGTAACTTTTTCGTATAGCCAAACTACAGCTCTGGTTATATATACGCGCTGGTTCGACCGGGGTAGCACCACCCTCTCACAGATGATCCGCGTAAAGTTGTAATAGGTGCGTGTCGTGCAATGAGTGAGAGACGCGGAAGCCCAAGCCCCCTCCCAATTTCCCAATCCCCTTCATCTCGGTAACATGGGAATAATGCCATTAGTATTGCAAAACATCTATAGGCTACGAAAGACGAGCCACAATTGACCTTGCCCAGCTAATAGACTGACCATATTCAAACCATATCTTAAAAAAGAAATAGTACATTGTTACACAAGGGCTGAAAGTGACGAGGGCGCCAATAGTTCGAGGGACAAAATAAGTCTTTCACCCGAGGTAAACACTGTGCTTCCATTACGAATACAAGGAAAGTAAAAATAAAAACAGAAATTAGGTAAATAAATAATACAAGGAAGTATGAACAATACTCTACAACTCGAAACAAATGAAGATCAGATGCCGCCTATTTTACCGTCCATTGTACGGTACCCATAAAGCGTCGCTTAGTTTGGGTTTGGGCTGTGTGAAAGTGGACGTGGAAGTAGAAGTAGAAGTAGAAATTTAATATGCTCGGATTGCCGCCTATTTAGTTTTTTTTTAGTCAGAATAGAACTAATTTATTTTTAATAATTTGACAGCTGTCAGTTGAAAGCGATTCTCCCGGGCCGGAAAAGTATTAATTTCAACCCGCTCCTCAGACAACTTCAGACCTACTTTCCGAGTATGAGTAATGAAAAATAAGAAACGACTTTGAAGCTTCACAAATGGCACCGAATTGTATGTCTGTGTGTCGTTGTTGTCTAGTTAAATGTTTATACCAACAAAATGTGAATAATGTAGTGACCTGGCTTGCTCGTTGGGCAGCGGGATCTCGATCTTCCGGTCGAGCCTGCCCGGCCGCAACAGCGCCGGGTCCAGCGTGTCGGGCCGGTTGGTGGCCATGATCATCTTCACCTGCCCCAGCGAGTCGAACCCGTCCATCTGGTTCAGCAGCTCCATCAGGGTCCGCTGGATCTCGCGGTCCGCGCTCGTGCCTTCCGAGAAACGACGCCCGCCTGGGGAGGGATGCAATATAAGAATACAGTGTCTGTGTATTTATGTGTCTGTCTGTCTGTGGCATCGTAACGCCCAAGCGGATAGACCGATTATAATTCTGTTTTTTTTTTTGTGAGAATAGAATTCTGATCGAGAGTGTTCTTAGCTATGTTTCATGAAAATCGGCTCAGCCGTTTGAAGATTATCAGCTCTTTTGTCAAACTCATACTCAAAATTGTTTTTATTCACGTAAGCCAACAAAGCATTTATGAATAGTCAGAATCTACCACCGTTTCGGAATGCTGCTTCCACTGAGAAGATCCGGCAAGAAACTCAATGGTTACTCTTTTCAAAGAATTAAAGAAGTAGTTAAATAAGTTATCGGGTTATTAAGGATTTTATAAATTTAAAATTTTTGGTTGTTTGATACGCACCGATGGCGTCGATTTCATCCATGAAGATGATGCAGGGCTGATGGTCGCGCGCGTAGTTGAACATCTCACGGATCAGACGCGCCGACTCACCGATGTACTTGTCCACAATAGCCGAGGACACCACCTGATGAAACAGAAGTGAAATTAATTAGTATTATACAAGTTAAAACAGAAAGGGTATACTTCTTTTTCAAAATTAACTTTGAAATTCTAATACTATCGGCTTTGGAGGAAACTTGAAAAACAAAAAATGTTATAGAAATACAGTTGTTGACAGATTTCACAAGTCTACAAAACATTTAGTACTTCAACTGTCCCACAAAGCCGACAGTTTTAGATTTACAAAGTTAAGTTGCAAAAATATAGTATACTCTTCTGTAACTGTTTCTGTTTCACCTAGTATAAGATTGATGATGTGGTATGGCCGAAATGCGAATGTTGAGATGGATATGTGATACGGTAAAGATTGGATAAGGTAAAGAATGTGTACATAAGGGGCAGTGGCAGGATAGCGCCAATAACCGATAAAGTAAAGATAGGATGCTGGAATGGTTTGGACACGTGATGAGAAGGGATGAGAAACATGTGACTAAAAGAGTAATGAATATGAATGTGGATGGATACAGTGCGAGAGGAAGTTCCAAGAAAAGATGGATGGATTGTATTAAGAGTGATATGAACGAGGTTGGAGTGGATGTGAGTATGACAGGAAAGCGCGATGAATGGAAGGTAAAGACATACTGCGCCGACCCCAGCTAATGGGAAAAGATGAGGCAGATGATGATGATGATGGATGATGATTATTGATGATGATGATGATAGATGATGATGATTGATGATGATGATGATTGATGATGATGATTGATGATGATGATTGATGACGTGGTGCCACCCACCTTGAGGAAGTTGGCGTCGAGCTGCGAGGCCACGGCGCGCGCCAGCAGCGTCTTGCCGGTGCCGGGCGGCCCGTACAGCAGGCAGCCCTTCGGCGGCGTGATGCCCACGCGCACGAACAGCTCCGGGTTCAGCAGGGGCAGCTCGATCACCTGCCATCCGATAGAGTTACCGTTGAGTTGGTGAAACAGCATTCCGAACCGGTGGTAGATTCTGACTATTCATAAATGCTTTGTTGGCTTCCGCGACTAAAAAAAAATTGAGTTGAGTTGATTTTAAGTTGACAACAACATGTTTCAACCGTTTGACGACCACTTGGCGCAGTGGTTCGAGCGTAGGCCGCTCGGCTCACTGCACAGGGTGGTCGCGAGTTCGATACCCGCTGGAGAAAGTTTCGGTAATGTCCTTTTCGTAATTAGCCCTGGTCTGGCTGTCACTGGGATCCCCCCAGTCCATAGTACGGTACCCATAGTACAAGCGTTGCTTAGTTTAGGACATGCAGTTGGCGTGTCCGTCCTGCAATATCATAAAAAAAGTATTTTGGACTCACCTCTCTGAGCTGCCTGATCTGCTCCTGCAGACCACCGATAGCGGAGTATGTCACGTCGCCGGGGTCCTCGTGACTCATGTTGTAGACTAGAGGATCCACCTGGAATCCATTTGCATTCATTTGAAAATTACAATCAAGCTCCCAACCTATGAATATCCAAGGCCCGTGTAATTCTGAAGCGGCAATAGCCTAGTGGTTAGAGGGGGGGGGTTTCGCTGAGAGGTTCCGGGTTCGATCCCCATCCTGGCCATTAAACTATTGACGTGAGCCCACTCCTAGCACAAGCATTAGCTTAGTTGGAGGGGCTAAAGGGAATACTAGTAATGTGATAAACACACATTGCTAGTAATCTTTATTAAAAAAAAAAAGAAATATTATTGAAATGGTTAAAGGTCTTGGACCGCCAGTCATACCTCTCTGGGTAAATGGCGCATGATGGTGAGCGTGGTCATGTCCAGGGCGACTCTGGTGCCTCCCTTCAGCTTGTTCTTGTCCAGTTGACGCCGGCAGCCGACCACGTAGCGGGGACCATTTGTTGCTTTCACTATGACTGGAAATAATATACAAATTATGTGTCTACTTACCCTGGGCATTAAATAAATTAATTTGAGTCCACTGGTAGTACCTACAAGCGTTAAACTTTTGCGTAGGCCGGGAGGGGGGCTCACATTACAAGTAATTATGAGACCAGCATGGAATATGAAAAGTTTTTCAATAGTTTTTATCTTTATTATTTAAAATTCCTTTTTGTATGTGTCTTCATTATTCTTGTCCTCCTAAACAGCTTCACCGATTTTGATGATTTTTTAAGCTAATGTTTGCGCGGTTACTTCCTAATTATATTTGGTGCCAAAAGGTGGCACTGTTGTCAACATCAATAATATATGCTAGTTGAACTGCGGTCAAAACCTAGTCCTGCTATATACTTACATTTCTCTTCTGTTAACTGTTTCAGCACTTCACCCACAATCTGGCCGACACTCTGCAGTGCCTTCAGATCATTTTCACTCTTGTCATACTGTTTGGTCACATCTTTTAGTTTTTCACGCACTGAAACAACAAAACTAATAAGTGTCCTTGTACCCTTTGGTTTTATCACATTTACAGTTCATAAATTGTAATAAAAAAGTAACTATAAGCTAAATAACAATAATAAAATCGAGATAAACCAGTTATTCATATGGAAATACCAAAAAATCTTAGTGATTGAATTGATAAATGTTTGCCACTCAAACCACCAGAACAGAGCAGAAATTAATAAAATTTGGCTGATATACCTAGATTATAGTATGGACTATCATATAATAAACCCATATACACTTAATCAAAGACACAGAGTTCATAATAACGCTACTTATTATAGCTATTCAATTTATACGAAAAACTAACCTATTTTTTATCCTACAAAAATCCTACTTTTCTAAATGGATTCCAGACAAAAACAATTAATAACGTATAAAATACACATCAGATTGCTTATTATCATAAACAAGTACCAAAACATGGGATTTCAGACAAAAGTTTGAGACATGATTCGGCAAAATTCGTACAAAGATATAAAAATACATACTTTCTTTTAGCCTAGACTCAACTTCCTTGTGCTCCATTAGCTTCTTCCGATAATCCTGAAAGGCTTTTTCACGGAGCGGTTCAGCGGTTGACGATCCTGCAGGCATTTTGTATTAATTATATTTATTTGATTGCAGAGCTAAACCAAAATTCCCAAAATCACTTTTGTTTGACAGCGTTACGTGTTGACAGACGGACAGCGCTTTTTCTTTTTAATTCAACGTTCGGAAATGAAGACGCAACGTTCAGAAATTACACTAGTTGCGTTTCGTTATTCGCAATCCCGTATCGTAAGAAAAAATATGGAAAAATCACAAAGGTAAATTCAGTAAGTCAAGAAACTTATCTATGAAATAATAATGATGGGGATACACAAACATGTGGATGGGTACGATAAAAACCGTCTTAAAAATATATCAATCATGTTTCCCAATGAATTGCATAATTCCTTAAATTACACTTACTGTCTTAATAGCAGTCAAGACTACATTAATCGGACTAAGCAAAATTATACTTAATTGGGATCAGAATAATAATTTAGGTTTTAAAGCATTATTGTGGTAGACTTGTTAAATCTGAGTATCTAAGAACAAGTAGGTAATGACAAAGCACAATCTTGGGGCATCAGCAATATTAAATCTGTATTTTTATTCGCCAAGTCACAAACTAGGGCAGGATCCTAGTACATACCTTCCTAATTTGTCAGTAAAAAAACAATGCTCACGAAAATAGACGAGTCTTCAAAAAAAGTAATGACTCACGCTCGCCGTAATGGCGGTTCTTTCGCGCCAAAATACACGTAAAAGATGCGTGCGTTATTTTGTCCACACGTGAGAAAGGCGCCGGGCGAAGTCACGTCCGCCCTTTCTTAACTTCATCACGTAGGTAACTAGTTAGTTACTGTCTAATTAGTTAAAATCTATTTCGTACCCATTAGTTCGTTCTACGGCAGATTCTTTGTACTCAACCGAGGGTATATTTACCAATTCTGGTGGTGGTTCAATTCTACCTACAAATTAGGACTAAACTTACTTTGACAAAACTATAGATTTCTAAGAGGTCTCTTGATTTTAATACAGCTACCTGTACCTGCTGCTGGTAACAGAATGATTACGAACTAGCTGAGCCCGCGACTTCGTCCGCGTAGAATTTAACTTAACAAAAAAGCCCGCTCCCGCGTTGTGAGCCCGCGCGACAGAACCAATTTATTAAAATTTTGTTTTTATAAAATAAAAGTAGCCTACGTTACTGCTTATAACATCAGCTATCTACCAGTGAAAATCCCGTCAAAATCGGTCCACCCGTTTCAGAGATACTCTTTGATTTCATGTGTTTTAATTTTTTTACGCGGAACCCTAATTGTTTTTCTAAACTTAAAGTAGCCTAAGTTACTCCTTATGACATCAGCTATCTGCCAAAATCGGTCCACCCGTTTCGGAGATTACCCGGAACAAACACACAGACAGACAGACAAAAAAAAATTGACGCTTTATGATAATGAATTCTATGGTTGGTAGCGCCAGAGTCAAACGTTCCTAGTTACTTAGGTACTTATTTAACTATTCGTTCATTGAGTTAGGTTCCCTCAAAGATCAAGAAGGAGTCTTCACGATGCAATAGTACTAGCAAAGGCAATACCTCTTATTAACTACTTAGGTACCTAGGTAGGTAGGAACTAGGTACATAAATGTCGCAAATCAATTTTAAGAAGTTTTTCAATCTATGTTAGATTGACAATCAGTTTTCACTTTTGAACTTGTTAAAATTAAGTCTATTTATTGTTCCCAAGTAGGTCCGAGATGATTGACTAACTAAATTACTTGTAGCTATTTTAATAATCATTTTAATTTAGTTAATTGAAATAACCAATCTCATCACAAATAAATACTCGTAGTTATAGGTTGGTAACGATCACGATTTTAATAAGATCGTCTAATTACATGCTGTAATTAGACACTTCAAAGACTTAATTACAAGTCTCTTACGTCCCTAGCGACCCCCAAACGCAAATAACAGGCAAGAACAAATTTAATGTGTCTCAAACGTTTCCTAAAGTGTTATTTTAACGTTTTCGGTTTTTACGGAAAATTACGTAAATCGGTGAATTATTGGGGTGTTTACGGTTTTTTGTTCAACCCAATGTGTTTTTGTTTGCGTTTCGAAGTCAGATTTTACAAGAATTGTTGTAGGTAGGTAATTACGAAGGTTATGTAAGTGTCTATTGACGAAGGTGTGCGTATAAAGACGACCGCTTGGCGTAGTGGTTCGAGCGTAGGCCGCTCGGCTAACTACACCGGGTGGTTGCAGGTTCGATTTCCGTCAGGGTAAATTTCGGAAATGGCCTTTTCGTAATTTGCCCTGGTCTGGGTGTCACTGGGATCGCCCCCAGTCCATTGTACGGTACCCATAGTACAAACCTTGCTTAGTTTGGGACACAGTCCAGTTGGTGTGTTTGTCTGGCGATATTTATTTATTTATTTATGATTTATTAAAGGCTTGAATCTCTGATCATCCCACGGATCAGCGGATAATCCGATTTTATATGTTGATTGATTATAATGAGGTAAGTAACAGTTGAATGAATGATGGTTCATCAGTGTGTTAGGGAAGCAGCAGCCTAAGTACAACAGTGCAAAGCAATTGTTTATTGCCGTCCGCTGGTTAACATTGGCCTCACATAATGCATACCAACTAGCTCAGAGTTCAGCTCTACGCATCCAGTTTTTGTCAGCCATTTTGCACTTACATAGTAAAAAAAAATTGGCGCCAACTACCTATATTTTTGCTCATGCATGGTAGCCTATAGTTATACCCCTGGCTATACGACATACGTAGATAAGATTAATTTCGGTCATTTTACGATAATATCTACGGATTGTTATCGGTAATCTGCAATCTGAAATAGCCGTGAATTATGAAAGTGCTTTAGTAAAATTTCAACTTTAAAACACGGTGTTTATTCCAACCACAGTTCCGACTCTCCACTGCTTGCTACATTGTCATTACATTACTGTGGCAGTTGCTTGCTTGGGATCGTTACTCGTTATCTTGTGGGAACTAAAATTTTACGCTCAAATAAGGTACCTACCTACCTACCTTCTTCTCTAAAGTCAAAGTATTTATTGAAGTTTACGCTGAAAATTTTACATTATTTGAAATGTAAGACTAATAGCTAGACATATTTGTATTGAAGATGTCACTGAGTCTTGATTTCCGGTCTTATTCCTGTGAAATGTATAATTAACTATTCTATAAATTTATTTATTTTCCCACCGCCGCGCCGCCGCCGACTCCGCTAAGATGGTCTCTGTTACATCCCTAAACAAGCTATCCGAAACAGCTTCAGCGATTTGTTGGCAAATCGAGTCCTAAATCGACAGACAAGTTGATCAACTAGTTGACACATTTCCGAGCTGCACGAAAACGCTGCGATAGTAATTTTCTCAAGGAACTTTACAACTGACGCCACCCGAGATAGTGTCAATTTGCGATGAAAAATTTAAACTTCAGCTTCGGTGGTAAATTTTTATTACTTATATGTTTTACGAGCATCGCCATTTTATAACTTCTGAAATGGTTTTATCCTGTAGGGAACTATCTTTACATGGTGGTTTAAAAGTCCGATATAATACTTGGGATTTGCATTATTAGTAGCCTGTATTGATCGGCTATTGAATTTTTGTAATAAACAATTTGTTCAAAATTCGAATTGAAACATTTTTTTCCAATCCAATTTAAGGTAAAGGCGCCTGTCTAGCCCGCAACATTCAAAATTTTCGAGTATTTTTATAGTTTATCCAAAATCTGAAAACATTAAACACAACATTTTGTGATTTGCGACAAACACAGTATGCAGTGCGTTTATTAATACATTTATTTTACTCTAAATATTGTCACGGTGGATATGATACTAGTAAATCACTAAACATACAAAAATTGCGAGATTATCTGGATAGCTGTCGTTCTAGAAATGTTTTAGAGTAAGTTGGATATATTAATAAATGCACTGCACACGGTCTTTGTCGCGAATTACAAAATGTGCCTTTTATTATTATTAGATTTTGAAAAATTTCTAAAAAACCTCAAAAAATTTGAACTTCTCGGGCTGGATGGGCGCTTTGGCCTTAAGAAAAAGTCATATCTCAAATAGGTAGGCACTTGCTATCCAATTTTTTTACTAGCTTTTGATTGAATATTGGTAACTGCTATTCCTAAATGCACGGTTTTATAGGCCGTTGTGTGTTCTAACGTCACAACACCAAAGTTGGGACAAATATTCAAAGGCTAACTAAGAAAATAATCATAGTTACGTAGGTGTAGTCTGTCTTAACTAGGCATTCACATTTTATTATAACCGTATAATTATGTACCTACCTCAATTATTATTTCGGACTTTTGAGACACACTGTACCTATAGCGTGTCAAAAAGAGCTATTAATCTAGAATAATAACTTATCGTAAGGTTTCTAGAAATTAATATTCTAGATCGATTCTCTTTTTATACGTTTTCTAGATTCATTGTCATAATGTCACAATACATAACACTATTACGACCATATAGATAAAGGATTGCAGCGAAAAGTTCTAAAAGCGGTGCACCGTAGTGAGCCCACATTTCGCCCTTGGGACGATATTCGAATTTTAATTTTTGAATTTTTTCTAATTTTATTTAATATAATTTGTATATATGTAATAAATATAAATATAATTACCTTAATATTTATTATACTGTGCATATTCCCCTTCAATGCTAGGTTTCAGACCACTATCCACTTCCCAGGACCGGAGTGCCATCGGTCTATCCGCAGCTCCCTTCACAGATCAATGTCACAACGATGCAAGTCACTCCCTTGATAGTCACGATAAGGAACAACTTGCTTCCGTAAGCCCCACAGGGTGTTTGTAGAGCCGTGAACGATAAAATAAGTTTAGGAACTCGGAACTAAAATAAATCACGATTTTCGATCAGAAGCTTATTTTAGTTAGATAGTATATATGACAACCGCTTGGCGCAGTGGTTTGAGCGTAGGCCGCTCGGGTCACTGCACCGGGTGATTGCGGGTTCAATTTCCGCCGGGGCAAATTTCGGAAATGGCCTTTTCGTAATTTGCCCAGGTCTGGGTGCCACTGGGATCGCCCCCAGTCCATTGTACGGTACCCATAGTACAAGAGTCGCTTAGTTTGGGATCACACAGTTGGTGTGTCAGTCTGGCGATTATATTATTACTATCTGTGCCCGCGACTTCGTCCGCGTGGAATTTAATTGACAAAGTTTCATACAAACTTTCATCCCCTATTTTATCCCCTTGGGGGTAGAATTAATCGAAATACTTTCTTAGCGGATGCCTACGTCATAACATCTACCCGCATGCCAAATTTCAGCCCGATCCGTCCAGTGGTTTGGGCTGTGCGTTGATAGATCACTATGTCAGTCAGTCACCTTATAAGAATCCTACCTTATACGTAGCATTTATAAGTCTGTGGTCCTACAGACTTAAGACTATATCCTCTTTGGAGCGAAGATCTTGTATCTACAAGATTATCGCAAGTCACCGGAGGCACCGCGAGTTCGCATATTCAATCCTTATCTGGCAGTCAGAGCGCTATCCTGTGCTGGAGCAATTATTGCTGCAAGTACTCTGCTCTTGTTAATGTTTCTGCATTCAGTCCTAGCCACGTTATTGTAAGCGCTTAGAGAATATTCACTTTATTGGAGACCAGAGGGCGCCACGTTGCAGTGGAGTTACATTGTCACATGACAGTTCAGAAAGTCTAGGGTCTTATTTCCTCGCATAGCTCTGTCCCACGCCAGATTAGGGCGTGTGTAGCGGTTCATTTATTTTTTATACTAGATTTCCACCAATTATACGAAATCTTTAGTAATTCGAATTAAACTATTACGTAAGTGGTTGTTATACATTGGTTGATGAGATTTTTTCTTCCGCGCGACTCGACGACGGTCAGCCTCGACGTCATTGTTGATCCTGGTTTACAGGAGTACCTAAGGTGGAAGTGTGTGGCGGGACCAGTTAAATACTTCATTAAAAATTGGTTGATGAGGAGTGGTTACTATAAAATGAATCTAAGGTTGCTTGGAATATATTGTTTTCTTATATTAACGCGAATACTACACATTGAAATAAAACTATTTTTCGGATTTTATCGCGTTTATTTAATTTATGTTCCCGACGTTTCGGCTGCTTTACAGCAGCCATGGTCACGGGGGGACTGAGGTGTTAGACGTCCTGATGTCATAGTTAGTAACTGGGTACCCTCATATTAAGTTGTTGTTTGCGGTCCGATCCACGCAGAAAGTGCTCACAGTGTCTCGAGGTCTTGCAATGGTACACTTGGTTTTGGATTTAATTATATTAATTACTGGATCCCAAGTTGGTGGTAGCACCCAGCCATCTTCCCTATTGAAATTAGGATGTTTTTTTAATTTCAATGGCCTCACGTATCATCCTTGGTCGGAATCGGTGTTCTTTTGCGAGGATCTGTGGTTTATCAAATCTGATATAATATAAACATAAATTAAATAAACGCGATAAAATCCGAAAAATAGTTTTATTTCAATGTTGCTTGGAATAGTTTTAATGAACCAATCGTGATTCAATTAGTATAAAATGCAAAGTATATAACAGGAGTTCTAACCGTGACTCGGCAATACTTGACTCAGCTTATTTCCTTTAGCGGTTGCAAGTCGCGATGCAGCGTTAATCTAGTTACGTGTCCTTATTCAGATAGACAAAGACTTCTTCCTATCACAAAGAGACATACGGATATAAACTGCGGTTACATTTTCATACTACCTATGGTAGTTACCACTAGGTATTCGCTAGTGTAACTATAGTATCTAACTAGCTGAGCCCGCGACTTTGTCCGCGTGGAATTTAACTTAACAAAAAAGCCCGCTCCCGCGTTCTGAGCCCGCGCGACAGGACCCATTTTTTAAATTTTGTTTTACTAAAATTAAAGTAGCCTAAATTGCTCCTTATAACATCAGCTATCTGCCAGTGAAAGTCCCGTCGAAATCGGTCCAGCCGTTTCGGGGATACTCTTGGATTTCAAGTGTTTTTATTTTTTTACGCGGAACCCTAATTGTTTTTCTAAAATTAAAGTAGCCTAAGTTACCCCCTATAAGATCAGCCATCTGTCAGTGAAAGTCTCGTCGAAATCGGTCCAGCCGTTTTGGAGATTACCCGGAACAAACACACAGACAGACAGCCAAAATTTTTTTTATTCGCGTATTTGCTATAGGTTTCGTATGTACTTTCATATGCATTTACTGAAAAGGTGTTATTTTGATATTACAAACAGACACTCCAATTTTATTTATTTGTATAGATTGATCGCAGGATTTCTAGTAATGTAATAACCCCACTTTGCCAGTACCTAATAGTTAAAGAATATACGACTATAAATGGGTTACTGGCGATGTTGTTCAAGCTTGCTTGTGCGTCTGTATGATAATATTGTGCAAGTTTGCTTGTGCGTCTGTGTGATAATATTATGCAAGCTTGCCTGTGCGTCCGTCTGATAATATTGTGCAGGCTTGCCTGTGCGTCTGCATGATAATATTGTCCAAGTATCTTAATTATGCAAGCGGCTTAAAAATTTACCTATTTTTTATGCGGCTTGTACAAGCCACGCTTGTCCATTCATTGTTAAGGTTCGTTCAACCCTATAAATAAATAACTAGTTGCGAGAAACATCACCCCCCTCTATTTTTAACAGAAAACACTACCTAGGCCAACGAGAAGCGATACGACAATGGTAATATGACAATGGTGAATTAAAGTTGGTCATCACGTGCCTCGCTGACATTCGGGTGGCCATTTTCTATATTCGTGGTTCATTCTGTATGTTCTCTTATTGGTCTGTGTTCTGTATCATGATGGCCTTCTTACAGATAATACATGTCTCAACAAACACTCAAAGAAATTAAAAGTTTACAACGACAAGGTGAGAGTGTGCGGGTTAGTTTAATCGAACCGTCGCGATACCGCCTGAAACCCTGAAAGTTTAAATAACTTCAGTTAACAATAACGTGTAAGTGTTGTGTGTCGTCATGTGCATCAGAACTTCAGAACCAAGGGAGATAAAACTCCGTTTATGACTGTCTCGAATGCGTTTTATACTTAAGGGTGCATCCACTCAGTACCGGATCAAGGAAGCGCGGGGCCCGTAGCAAATTATTTCAAAGAGCCCTTGATCTACTATGGGTTCTGAAGTATAAAGTGGTAAAAAAACAAATCAATAGTCTATACGTTTATTTGCCATCTATAGGTTACAATTTTGTGGGCATTTAGTAAATTACTATATGCGCTGTTAGGCTCTTGATAAGTACTAAAAGCCAGAGATGAGATTTTGATACGAAACTAACATATGCGGGGCCCCCTTTCGCGCGGGGCCCGTAGCAATTGCTACTCTTGCTATATGGTTAATCCGGCACTGCTTCCACTAGAGCCATCTAGCTAGCCCACTCGCTGCTACCGATATAATCGCTTCAGTTTCCTCTGCTCATGAAGTGATCCTATTGGTCGAAGCGAGCGGGCTAGCCAGCCCAGCTAGTCTACCCGGCTCGAGTTATAATGTATATTTACTAGTTATTCATACATCATAAATAATACATTTATATCGCCATATCGCCAGACATGGGAAAATTACGAAAAGGCCATTTCCGAAATTTGCCCCCGCAGGAATTGAACCCGCAACCACCATGTGCAGTGCGCCCAGCGGCCTACGCCCGAACCGCTCCGCCAAGCGGTCGTCAGTTTCTTGATTTTTAGTTAATTAGTGTAATTGGCGTTTGGCCGTTCGATTTAACTTTAAATAAAAATAGATAGGTAAATAAATAAAATCAGTAAATCGTCCCATCTATATTCATTGCAGTCTCCAAAAATACTATTCAAATTGAGAAAGTACCTACATAAATCTCTCGGCGCACTGTGAGTGAAGCTATCATTTGTGTCTGCACACAAATATCGACTTTATAGCTTAACTTTCATGTAAATTGATGTGAAAACTTTAATATATATTCCTTCATTTATAAAAATAACTTTGTGAATGTGAATATCAATATTATGAATAGGTATAAATCATAAATTTATTTTATATTACGTACGTATGATAGGTATCAATCATATTTTTCAGACATTACCAATAGCTTAATAAATAAATAATCAAAACAGTGATAGCCAAGAGGTCGAACCTACATCATCCAAGGGTCGATCGCACGCTTTGGAAGCGTGGTGTGCAGGTTTGAATCCCGGCATGAACCTCGGGAATATTCGGATTTCATGTGGGAGTTTCAGTTTTATCAAAGATTATTAGGTATACTTGCCAAACGGTGCAGAAACAGTCTAACGTGGGGCGTTCGCCAGGCCGTTGCGGAGTTTGGCCTGAATTCGTCTCATCATGGTGAAGTGTGACCGATCAATCGCATTGATATGGGAAACAGATTGGGAAACTTAAAACGAGTATATTTTTGCAAATTATAAAAGTTAACTTTGAAAATTATTTCTCTGATAGTAAGTTAAACACATTACTTGGATTTTTGTAATTGTGTCAAATGGTAACTACAAGGAGTTAAAATATATTATATTGCAATCGGCTGGTTACTACTATAGCTTACATTTTGAATACCCACCGTAATTAAATGAAAAGTAAAAATATAATTCCACCCTCACTTTTAGACACCGTATTTAAATGTTATATAGGTCCGACGTCACTGCCTCAATTAAGACATAATATTTAACGATACCTCCTATATGAAAAACCATCAAGCCTTTTAAGCTGTACAGGTATTGTACAAACAAAATTACACTTGCAAAATATAAGTCTTAAAAAAACAAAAGTAATTCAACATTTTTATAATTCAAACTAAGCACGATCAATTAAAGCTTCAACTGCTTTACATCTATCCACTGTTGGATCGTCATCGTCATATTTCGCACAGCACTGGATCAAACAAGGACATATTACAGGGAAACACGCAATTAATGGGCTTAGTAATAACGGGCAGGCGACAAAAAAACACATTGCATTATGAGACTAAGCATATTTTTCATAATTTCAAAGCAAGCTCATTTTTAAATTAGGCTTGGATTTCTGTTTGCAACATTGTTCAATCTTTTTCGTCTTCGTGTGATAGCTGCCCCATGACTTCATCCAAATAATAGTCAAAACAAGATATATTTCACTTCAATTTGAAACACTATATTCTTGAGTTCAGTTCAAGCGATTCTTAGATTAAGCTTAGTTTTAGCTTCACTAAATAATGTTCAATTACTTTCAATCGCTTCAATTTCAATATAAGTAAGCTTATAGTTTTCTGGAACAAGTTTGATTCTGAATTGAAGCTTAATTTGATTAAGGTCGTGTAGGTATAATAGCTATGAAGTATAACTTTTAATTTATCAAATAATAATTATTTTAGTTACTTGCCGAAATCACTGAAACAAAACACACGCAACTAAAGGGCTTAGAAGCAACTCGCGAATTAATAAATTTGATAATAATACTAAACATCTTCTTGAAGCTATACCCAGTGTCAAAGTAAACTCGATTCTTTTCATTTTCATTCTTTTCTTCTTTAAGTTGATTTATTAACAGAAAATGGCGTACTTAGATTTTGCAAATCTCTACATTTGAGCTTAGTTTTATTATTACGCAAATGGTGCTTAGTTTTATTTTAGTATAGTTTATGACTATTTTATAGACCTTTGCCGAATTACTTTAATCAAATTAAGCTTGGTTCTTGGATGGTGGCCTTATTTCGCTGTCGTTTTGGTTATACTAGTGGAAACCTTTTGTAGAATAGAAACACCAAGCTGGAAGGATGGTCGGGATGCACAGGATCCAAGGGCAGATGATTGAGATGATCAGGGGGCAAGGCGAAGAGGAATTACTTATGCGGTATATGCAGAGAAACGTATTTTTTAAAACGCATATATAAAAGGTAAGATTTGAACGAATTTTAAAATAAAACGTTCAATTTATGACGTTGACATGAAGTTTTCATTTGGACATAGACTACTGAGTAGAGTTTTTGGCCATAGTCAAAGAATAGACGACCTAGCGATTGACATTTTTAACCCCCGACGGAAAAAGAGGGATGTTATAAGTTTAACATGTGTATTTGTGTATCAGTGTGTCTGTCAGTGGCATCGCAGCGCCCAAGCGGATGAACCGTTTTTAATTTTGTTTATTGTATACTATTGTTGTTTTGTTTTTGCTATTTGTTACTTGACACTGGCGAAATACGTAGTATTTGTAAGTCTGTGTGCGAAATACCTATTGGGTGGGCTATATTTTTAAGGCTAAAGCACCCATTAGGCCCGCGAAGTTCAAATTTTTTGAGGTTTTTTTAGAAATTTTTCAAAATAACACAATAATAAAAGGCACATTTTGTAATTCGCGACAAAGACCGTGTGCAGTGCATTTATTAATATATCCAACTTACACTAAAACATTTCAAGAACGACAGCTATCCAGATAATCTGGCAATTTTTGTATATTTTGTGATTAACTAGTATCATATCCACCGTGATAATATTTAGAGTAAATTAAATGTATTAATAAACGTACTGCATGCTGTGCTTGTCGCAAATCACAAAATGTTGTCTTAAATGTTTTCAGATTTTGGATAAATTATAAAAATACTCGAAAATTTTGAACTTCGCGGGCTAGACAGGCGCCTTCACCTTAAAGAAGGAAGAAGAAGACCTAATGATTGACAAGAAACGCATTTACAACTTCCATACCAACAGATTTCGGGACAAAGAAACACAAAAAAGAAATGCAAAAAGAATATTTAATAGTCAACAGTTCGTTAAATATGATGTTCTGTATAATAAATATATACTTTATTACTGTTAAAATTATTTCTAAATGATCTAGTCTAAGGCCAGAATTTTTCTCTAATCCGATTTCTTCAATTATCAACCCCGGAAACACATAAACACGATATGACAAAATTATATTGTCTGGGGTTAAAAGAATTGGATCGCATCGGATTCTATTCCCGTCACTGAGTTATCGTAGATGACATTATGCGTTGTTTTCTGGTTTCAATAGTTTCATCATTCTCTTGTTGGTCGAAATGTAAGACCAGGCATTGGCAACACTTCATACCTGTAAAGAGATATCAAGGCTCAAAAGGGCACCTAGGGCCGTGAAACTAGCTTTAAAAAAACAGTGCCGTCTAGGAACGCCCGAAAAAGCGAACCTTTATAATATAAACCGTAGGAATTCAGCGTTGAAAACAGCTGCCTCTCTGTATACCTATATATATCGTGTAACGCTGACGATTAGCACGGATAGAGCGGCCGCGCGGCGAGCGCCCCGAACGTCCGTAAAGAAGCTTCACTTCAAAATAGTTAAGCCTGTCTAGCCCGTGAAATTCAAAATTTTCGAGTATTTTTATAGTTTATCGAAAATCTGAAATCATTTAAGACAACATTTTGTGATTTTCGGCAAAAACAGTATGCAGTGCGTTTATTAATACATTTATTTTACTCTAAATATTATCACGGTGGATATGATACTAGTAAATCACTAAATATACAAAAATTGTCAGATTATCTGGATAGCTGTCGTTCTTGAGATGTTTTAGAGTAAGTTGGAAATATATAAATAAATGCACTGCACACGGTCTTTGTCGCGAATTACAAAATGTGCCTTTTATTATTGTCAGATTTTGAAAAAATTCTAAAGAACCTCAAAAAATTCGAACATCGCGGGCTTGATGGGCGCTTTAGCCTTAAGAGATATCAATTAAACGGTGGTATAGCCTAGCTTTAGCCAAATGACTATAACTCATTAATATGAGCCCTAATGAGCTGGCTTAACAGGGGTAGTACAAACCGCACACTCTTACAGAAGAATGAGTAAGAGAGCCGATAGCCCTTTCCATTCCCTCAGTCCTATTCTCCTTAAGGTCAGTTACGTGCGTTGAATGCGTCTGGTATTGCTATTGCAATCATCTCTATTGGTATCGGTAAGTGATTAAAACTAGAAGGTTCGAACGAAAGTATATGCGTACATGAAATCTGAAACTCTTAGAGGTAGAGTCGGGATTCAAACCTGCACTACTGCCATCAACTGCTTCTTACTGACTAATAGGAAGTACCACTAATATCCTACTAATATTATACATGCAAAAGTTTGTGAGTGTGGATGTTTGTTACTCTTTCAGGAAAAAACTACTGAACGGATTTGGATCAAATTTGGAACACAGATAGTTTATAACCGAGATTAACACATGGGATACTTTTTATCCCCATAATCCCGAATTTTTGTTAAATTAAATGCTACATGGACGAAGTCCGTGGGCAGAGCTGGTAAATAATAAACAAATAAAAAAATATCGCTGACTAACACACCAACTGTATGGTCCTAAACTAAGCAACGCTTTTATTATGGGTACCATCCATTAGACTGGGAGCGATCCCAGTGACAACCAGACCAGGGCAAATTACGAAAGGCCATTTGTGAAATTTACCCCAGCGTGAATCGAACCCGCAGCCACCATGTGCAGTGAGCCGAGCGGCGTACTCTCGAACCAGTACGCCAACGGTCGTCAATATGACTAGTAGTTTCCACTAATAGGGTTAATTCCCCCACATATTTATGGGAAAGAGCATGCAAGACGGCAAAGAGTAGACTTTAAAGAAACATTCTTACCTCGAATACACAAGGGTAAGCAAGACAAGCAAGGGCTCAAGATGGATGGGAAGCAACACAGTCTAGGCGCGCAGATGCAAAAACACATGTACCCACTAACAAACGAGTTGGGTCGCTTCTTTGTGCAACGTTTGGTTATTTCTCAAATGATTTGTTGAGGAAATCAAATTGTTTTTCTTGGACATTTTTTACCGTAAGGTTTTTGTAGTATTATTGCGGGATAAATTGACATAGAGCTTCAGAGGAGCTTGTAAAAGCTGAAATAAATAATGCTACGGCTCTTTTGACATTTTCAATGACATAACTATATCTAGAGCAAAGAGAATACAATGCTATATAGAGTACCTATGAAGAGTAATGTGCCTTCTTTTTTCTAAGCTCCATTCTTTTCGCAGAGAAAAGCTTCCTGTCAGGTTTTTCATATTTTTCTGGGATTTTATCTGAAACATAGAAAAATAATGCCATAGTAGTGCAATTATGCGTATACCTGTAAGGGATAGCAACATAACACAGCAATACCAATTATACTAAAATAACGTTCCATTTTTAATTTAATTTTAGTAGGTAACAAATATCTAGACAGCACTCCAACTCGCATCTATAACTATGTACACACAATTAATTCACTAGAACTATCACAGCAGCGACAGAGAACAGTTCAGAAACAGTGACAATCGCAAACTTAAGACCGTCTTAAAATAAACAATGATGTTTCTTCAGTTCCCAACGCAAGCTTGGAAGTTATTCCAGATTAAGTTCCGCGAGCAAGAGGGATTTAACTCACGAAACCTGGAGATGAAGTTTAAAAATTAACAATTTGGAACTGCAGTGAAATTAAATAATAATATTTCGACAGCTTGTTCAAGTGATACACCCCTTAGATATTTTCTTTCTGTGCCTGCTAGGTCACGTCACTGAGCCCAAGACTGCGCTCTACGCACAGTGTTGGTCGCAGGTGCGATTCCCGTCATGGCAAATTCTGAAATGGCCTTTTCATGCATGTATGTATGTCAAGGTATATGCGTGCATCTCGTTTCCGCAGCTGTGAAAATGTTTACAGCGACTCTAACTCGACCAAATATTGTTTTCTTATTCTATGTTTATTAGGAATTCAAATCGGTCGTTATGACTTAGCCTTAGGTAAGAGATTTTAAGAAGATCTTTTAGAATAAGCAATGACTCTTGTTATACCTACTTACAAAGTATTGTATTCTCTTTGCTTGTTACATATATGGGAGTAAGTATCCTACTACCTGCACAATATTAGATATTAAGGTAATCTCAAGTCATTCGAAAGTTATAAAGATGTTAAATCCGCAAGGTGACTTGGTTTATCCAGTGCCTCCCGAGTGGAGAACTTCACCATCCACCTGGGCCCGGCATAAATTTGAAATAGCATTTTCAATTAGGTTGTGTGTAAGTTAGGGACATTTCCCGAGAGGCTCCGACTGCTCGGCTACCTAGTTACCGCGGAGACACACGGTCTTCAATAATATCGAACAGATCATCCAGGATCCAGATTAATAATTATTTGACATTTGACAACCACTTGAACCCCTACGGGTTCGAGTATAGGCTGCTCGGCTCACTGCACTGAGTGGTTGCGGGTTCAGTTCCCGTCTGAGTAAATTTTGGAAATTGCCTTTTCTTAATTGCCGGTCTGACGTGCAGTTTTACGTGCCGATCGTAATTCACTGACATGATAGGGTTGTCACCACATTAAACGATCGATCGATCATCTATCGACGGTCAAACGTAGCTCTATGACAATCAAATTGTGGTTCGGCGTCGATTCATCATGTTACCATCGATAGATTGATCAATAGGTAGTTTTTGTCATTTCACGATTTCTTAATCGAGTCTGACACTAAAAAAAAAGTAATGGTTAATCAGGACTTCCCTTCTTATAAACTTATTAGTATAAATATAGATAAGTATTTAAGTAATTTCAAGGTAATTTAAAAGTTGCATGTATTATGCTGCAGTGTGTAGCATGCCAGACTCACCAAGTGTGCCTAATTCAACAATAAACTTGTCCAGCCCTGTTTCGATATGAAAACTAGTCCAAACTTACTAACCTCCTACTTGGTACTTGGCGTACGAGTTCATAAAGATATTGGTTATAATGAGTGAACCAAGCTGACTGTTGAATTATACAGTGTAGATACCCGTTTTTAGGGTTCCGTAGTCCCTACGTCTGTCACAGTGTCAAAATTTCTAAATATTGTTTTAAATTTTATAATCTTCGACTTGAAGTGGTTTCTATATCATCAGTATTATCACCAGTGTCGCGCGTATCACGATCAATATCACAGAGGTTTTAAAGTCATCGTGAGATAATTCTTTGGATTGGTAATGCAATATGAGCGCAAAGAAAGTACAGTCAGCATCAAAAATAAACGGCGAACCTCTGACTTAGTAGAAAATGGTGCATGTTTCTGTCTGAAATATATCAGTTAATAAATAATGTTTCACATTTGCGAGCGAGCTACTAATGTGTGACAGATGTTAGCTCTGCCATTTTCAAAATGCATTAATAATAATAAGTCTGTCTGGATAGGTTTCATATATTTAGGTAATAATGAAACAATATGATAAAGATTAAAATTTGTATATTTGGTACTTCGTATATTTTTTCATTTACATTTTGAGTCGATAAGAATTAATAGTTAATCGTATAGTCTTAGACGATTTTAATAATATTTTATAAAGAACAATACAAACGTAACGCATTCCGATTTTTATATTTAAAAATTAAAATATTTAACAAATACTATATAATATAGGTATTATACTATTATTATAAATAGGTTTTTATTAATTTAGAACATTTTTTATTGAACAAGTTTTCTAAATACACAGTACAGAATAGCCACCTATAAGTTATTTTATTAATTTTTAAAAACATTCTAAATATTTTCACTAAATAAGAAAGTATTAAATGGCGTTAGAATTTAGTTTTTACAAGATTAATTTACAAAAACCTGTATGTATTTTTGGAAAACTTCTTTATATAAGTAAGTATTACGAATTAAAATATCTTTCCCATTTATTCACATCATAAATTTAAATTATTGCAATATTATATGAATATGGTATCGTTAATGCAACGTTTTTATTTCAAAACGTTGCAAGAACAATTGTATGATTTGAATCGGTTAAAAAACCGATATATAAGTAGAACCAGCACAATGAGCAAGGGCTCGGTGCTACATTGTGGGGTTCTAGTTATTTTGAAATAAAATTGTTACTCCGCATTTTAAAAAAAACATTAATCTTAGGAAATTCATTTAGTTTCCACTAAACTTACGAAAAATATTTTTTTTTTTTTACAAAAGAACATTTGCACCCAAATAAAAATAAATATTTAACTTTCAATATTTTCAATCAGATGGTATATATTTTAAATGTTCAACTGTGCTAAAAATAAACGGCCCCTAATGGTCACGCTTTGGCGATTTTTGGTAGAAATATATAAATACCTAACGCAAATTTACAAAAAAAGTATTATTTTGTCAAGATCCGAATTTAAGGAATAAACTTAAATACATTACTTGATTAATCACACGCACTTTGGAAGACTATATTATGAAATTTTAAAATAGTGAATAAAATTAACAATTATTTGGAGAAAAGAAATCTACACGATCGCTATTGCTTTTGAATTCAGTTCTAGTAATTATTTTTATCTAAAAATCTAATTTTAATTATATCTAAAACAGCAATGGTGTTGCAGTGTTATTAATTACTTATACAATAATTATAATAACTATATATACTTAAAAGTAGGTATTTTAATTCTTACTTATGTATTTCTATAATCCAAGAATCTAGTTTACACCGATTTAGAATTAAGTTGTCGTTGTTTTTCATTTTATAATAATTTTGCAATTTTTCCGCACTATTTTATTCAGAAAATGTTATTTACAAATTGTATTTATGCAGGAAAAAGATTTTTTATTATTAAAAACTATCGTCAGTCATAGGTATATAGTTGATAGATTACTTACCTATCGTTTGATAAAAAAACATAATAATAAAATAATACTGTCTTCACAAAGAGTTTCAATATTGCTGAAATTTTTACAAAGGCTTTTAAATTTAGAAGGAACTATAAAATTTACAAAAAGAATTACATTTTCCTTATTACAAAGATAAAAATGTAACGATAAAATATTATTTATTCATAAGATTAGAAAAATTTACAGGAAGTATTTGGTGTTCTTTTGGTTTAAATTTATTTGCTAGTACGTTAAGCTACATAAGTAGGTACAATATTTACAATAAAAAATAACTAAGCGACCAGCGCCGTTAACAAAAGACATTTAAATTCAGTAACATTTTTTAATTCGAACAAAACAGTTTTGATCGAATTAAAACACGGTTTTAAAATATTTTTAATAAACAAAGATAGTGAATATTATTTACAGTTTTAAGTGCATCTTATTGTTGTGTAGTGCTTGTTTGATAGGCACAGAGGCACAGTCATTTTTTAATAAATTTTAATTAGATTTTTTAACCTACGATGGGCATTATTTGTGAATGTTAAAGCATTTAGTGGCAAGTACTCGTAAGTAATATCTCATAACTAAAAAAAAGCTCATTTAAATGTTTTTTGCTGTAAGTAATAGTCAATGGCTATTGTGACTCAACAAGATAAAATAATATTATTTAGTAACTAATAAGGTTAAATTAAGTAATTATTAAATAAAAGGCCCTTTTTAAGTTAAAAAACACGCAAATTTTATTTAATTTTAACATTCACAAAATATTGAACCCGATTAACATACCGCATCTTTACAATGATCGCTTTACATAGGTTGGTATTTAGTTGTTTTTTTTTTTCATTATGGGAATGTTGATTAAAATCTTTATATTACTTTATCGAAAAACCGTAAAAGAAATTATAGACTTCTTAATAAGACTTAGTAAATGTATTGTGTGGTGCAATAAAAAAATAACAATACTTATTAATGAACCTGACTGTACTTTTTTCTTACGGTTTTTCGGATAAAATTATTTGACATTTTATGAACAATTTTATTAGGTTTTTAAATGGTATTTATGTGATTTAGAATTGTGAATCTTAGGACATTAGCTATTAATTAAGCAAATAATTACACAACAACACACTAATTAGCTACTTTGTACGTATATAAGCGTATGGGTAAGTCTCAGAGGGATTTTAAAATAAATAAATACGAGGAGTACATGAATAAAAGCTAGTATTTTCTATCAAGTTTATAATAACTATGATCTTATTCTACTGGAGCGTAGGCATGGTTTGATATATTATTTTGTTACACCGGTTTTATTTATTCATTTTAAAAAATCTATAATTTTTTTACTGACCGTTTTCATAAACTTTTATCTGTTTATCTGTCACAACACACACTATTAAAATTCATTGGCAGCATTTGGCCGTTCGTATAGTTTTGGCTAATTGGGTAACAATGGTGCCAGGGTAACTATATATGGTGAACATTTAATATTAAACAAATTATTATTGTTATTACCCGATGTTATTATCCCGAGGCATTGATTTATATAAGATTTTATGCAATGGTTATCCGCGTTCGATAATTGTTCAAACTGTAGGTACTTTCTGAATTAATTATACAACCAAATGTATCTTACTCCCCAGTAGGCTAAGACATTAAATAATAAAAGCTATGTACTAACTGTATTAAAACGTGACATTAAAGCTATGTAATTCCTTCATTATATTGTACAGTTCGAAAGGAATATTCATATCGTAAGTATAATTTTTCAAATCCATTAGTGTTTTTGCAGTTTTACTTTTTATATTATTAATAAATACTATGACTCCGCTACGTATATTCAAAAACTACTAAATTAATCACAACATAAATTGTATTTATTTAATAATGTACAATTCCATTTTTATCAGCAAATGATATACCGTTCAATTCATATATTTTTGTTTTGTTTTAATATTTGTTGAAATTAATTCTTCGGTAGTAAATAAAAAGGTATAGGTATAATCTCACCTTCAATTAATAAAGAGTTGATGTTTATCGAAAAATGCAGGTGTAGACTTCTCATTTTATTATATTTAAGTCTAAGATTCGGAACTTAAAAATGATAAATGAAAAGTAATCATGAAATGACCACAGATTATCTATAAATGCTTAAAAATACGAACAAGCTGACCTAAGACATGAAATAGACACGGTTTTATGTATCTGACTGTACTTTTACTCACTTTTACTTAACATATTTTTCTTCGGCTGAAACTTGGAATAACTTTAATTTCACAAAATGTTTCGTTAAAAAGGAGACCAGAACATTCTGGGAGCCTGAAATTAAATTGTACACATCTATTTTGCATACCAAAACAATCATAATAAAATGTAAAAAAAAGAAAACTACCGACATTTTGTTTCTACAATTTTAACTGGTCATTCACACGAAGAAGACACCGTTCTGTCTACATAAAGCTCGTGTTTTACGTATCGATACCGTGTGAGTGGCCGCCAAGCGGTCCGTAAAAAAACACCGAAGCTAAATTGAATAAAACACTCGTTCACCAAGCTCAACCAAACATATCCGGAACATCAACCACAGTCCATTAACGTACATTGTAAAGATTCGGCGCTGCCCTCCGCTCGGCCAACAGGATCCTATTGGCCACGCATCGGTAACAACACACGTAGGCTAAACATCACTTGAACAGGATCCGCCGGAACGCTCTTCTAAAATCCTTATTAAATATTGTATAGATGACTGGATTCAGTACAGAGTTCATGTAACCCAGCCAGAAGGCTATCGCGAAGGCGCTGCCAGGAATCAAGCATTGTCTGCACGCCGCTTTGAGAATATACAGAAAGAAGAACGGCAGCCAGCATGCTATGAAACTACCCATTATCAAACCTAGGATAAGAGTAGCTCGCTTCTCTTTCTTTCTTGCTAATCTCTTCTTTTCTCTCTCAGGGTCTCTAGGTTTATGCGGCTTAGGTAAGGCTGGTTCTAATTCCGACTTGCTCTGTTGAGATTTCTCTCTCGTTCTATCAGTTTTTTTGAAGATTCGAAGTTTAAGAGGCTTGACGCCTCCGCAGCGGCTCACGACTCCGGAGTCTGAGGATGAGGGCTCCATTTCTGAGACCATGTCAGCGTCTATGGCGACGCTGGGCGCCCGGCACCGGGGTTGCTGGAGGGCCAGCTCCCCGTTGACCGAGAGCGTCGAACTTCTTAGCGGACATGACGCCAATGGGTTCTTTGTAACTTGAGCTGAAGTTATTACCTGAAAACAAGAGAATATTTATTTGAAAACAATGCTTTTGTTCTTCTAATCGTCTAAGCTAGTGGTTAAATCTAGTGTCAGAGTTTACAGGCCCCTGACATGGCTGTGACTGTGATAGCTAGACCGCTTACCGTGCCTTCTTCACGAACGGAAGCGTTCAGTTGTAAATGGCATGGTCACCTATGTTTACCGCCTCGGACGCTTCTGTTTTGGACTCTGTTCTGTCAGATATAGGGTATGATTTACCTTAAGGGTGTCTTTTCGTTCGTCCGGCGGCGGCGGCAGCGTATCGCCCGCTTCGCTGGTGGAAATGTCAGAAGCGAGCTCGCAAGTCACCGTCGGTATTTGCACTTGTGGTGTTTCTATCGTTGATATTTGGCTCTCGCTGAAATAATCAGAAACATTGTTCAGGAATACAGTGATGAACGATCGGAAGGTTAGCAAAGTAAGAAAAAATATAAGGTCTTATAATAATAGATAATAAGACGAAAATAATGACGTAGACGGCGCGTGTGGAGTTAGTGAAGCTAACAAAAGAACCTAATACCAAATAGCACAGATTCAGTATTATTTTTTATTTAGTGTTGGAAGGAAGGTATGTTTAGTTTAATGGGGGGGGGGTCTGATGGAGTATGTCGGGTGTGTCAAGTGGAATGCAGGCATAATCTATACATATATAACTCAAAGGTGACTGACTGACTGACGGACATAGTGATCTATCAACGCACAGCCCAAACCACTAGACGGATCGGGCTGAAATTTAGCATGCAGGTAGATGTTATGACTTAGGCATCCGCTAAGAAAGGATTTTGATTAATTCTACCCCCAAGGGAATAAAATAGGGGATGAAAGTTTGTATGAAACTTTGTCAATTTTAAACCGATCGGGCTGAGACTTTGCATGCATAAAGCTACTATGACGTAGACATCCCCTAAGAAAGGATCAAAATTCCACGCGGACGAAGTCGCGGGCTCAGCTAGTGGTATATAAATAACTATAAACACCAATTAAAGCCTTGTCAACCACTGATTTGGACCAATAGATTGAGGTTTTCGTCTGGTCACTTACTCTTAAACTAGCATTTACCTGCGCACTTCGAAATATAAGTAACCTATGTCTATTGGGAATAGTGTCACTTTCGTTCAGTGAAAGAATTATCAGAATCGCATCATTAGTTCCAGGGATAACCTCCTACAAACATACAACTTATACATACTTTTCCGTAGTTATCAATATATAAACCTCTCAAAGGCACTCAACGGTGAAGGATCCCAGATATTTCACCAATAAGAAAAATTCCGCGGTGGTCTTGTCTTTTTCTGTGCAATTCTAAAAATTCCACATTCCGTCCGCGTCGTCGGCTCGCGTCTGACACGGCGGTCGTGGTTAGTGAACATAATAGTTACATACAGCTATTTAACTCGCATTATATTCTATTTTGCAGACCGCTCGTAAGCAGCAGTGGCAGATTTACAAATTTCCAAGGTATATAGGCTGTAAAGTTTCTGCCGCCCTTGCCTTTACAATTGTCATGCCCTAGATTATTTTTACAATCCAAAAATTGAGTTGAAGTTGTACGTAAAAATTTTTTTGGGGTTATGTTCCTCTAGATTTGGAAGATTGCTACACCGAATGTGAATGTAAAATGACAAATCAGAGCGGAAGCCCCCGGCAAAATTTGTTGCAGAGTTCTATCTGTAAAACAACAGAAAACCATCATACAGAAATATTTTTGATTGCTATGAGGTACCAAAAAAAAATCAGTCCTCAAATTTGCCGCCCCAAAAATTCGTCCTCGTGAAATGAGCTGCTTATAACATGAGCTATCTGCCAGTGAAAATCCCGTCAAAATCGGTCCAGCCATTTCGGAGATACTCTTGGATTTAATGTGTTTTTTTTTACGCGGAACCCATTTTTTTTCTAAAATTAAAGTAGCCTAACTTACTGCTTATAACATCAGCTATCTGCCAGTGAAAGTCCCGTCAAAATCGGTCCGTCATATGGTTCTCAGTGACGGCTCGGTGACGGCGGCGGTGGATAAACAGCCTTTGTGTGTTTTGTCCAGTAATGGACTGTTAGAAGCTCTTACTCACCCATTATTATTACTACTAAGGTGTCCTTGCGGCATGGGATGAGTGGACGGCATCGGCCGCGTGCCCCGCCCCGGGTTGCTGAAACTCGTCTGCTGCTCGTTCTACAAGCAAACGATAATACACTTAATATCTACGACGGTTAAGGCTGTCTTTGCTGTGGATTTGAAGGATTGTTCATAAGACCTCTAGTACTACAGATGATGAGTCTCTTTAATACCATAAGTCGATAGAGATTAAATTGTATGATTAAAAGCATCATCATCTTGCCCTTATCCCACACTAGGTGGGGTCGGCGCAGCACGTTCTCTTCTTCCATTCAAGCCTATCATCCGTCATCTCTGCACTCACTCCCTTTTCGCTCATACCCTCTTCCACGCAGTCCATCCACGTCTTTTTAGGACGTCCCCTACCCCGACTACCGCTCACTATCATATTCATCGTCCTTTTGACCGCATGATCATCCTCTCTTCGCATAACATGTCCATACCACGCTAACCTTCCGCTCTTTATTTTCTCTGTCACCGGCGCTACTTTCAGGCTTCCCCTTATATACTCATTTCTAATTTTATCCATCCTTGTTACACCACACATCCATCTCAACATTCGCATCTCTGCTACATGCACTCTTCTTTCATCTACCACTTTTGTAGCCCAGCACTCTGATCCATACAATACGACAGGCCTTATAACCGACTTGTAAATTTGTCCCTTAAGTTTAAGGGGCATTCGCCGGTCGCAGGTTATCCCTGAGACCTGTCGCCATTTCATCCAACCAGCATGATTAAAAGCAACAACCCAAATTGTTAATAAAATTGAAAATTAAAAAAAACCCGATGCGGCGATTGTTAGACAAAAGAGCTGATAATTTTCAAACGGCTGAACCGATTTTCATGAAACATAGCTAAGAATACTCTCATTCAAAAACCTTTCTAACAAGAAAAACTAAATTAAAATCGGTTCATCCGTTTGGGCGCTACGATGCCAGAGACAGACACACAGATACACCCCATTTTTTTCGTCAGCGGTTAAAAACAAGCCAATTGAGACATTACTTTGGCTGTTGCTTGCTATGAAGAAACTGACTATTACTAAGTAAACGTAGAAAAACAAATGTAAGTAAGTCTTGGTGATTTTGACTTATAAGAGAAACCACCAGATACTGGCGAAGTCCCAAAAAGGATTTATTTGCAATTTCATTCAACACCTTCTATACTTGAACGTTATCTCAGGAAAGAATAAGAAACCATTGAGTTTCTTGCAAGATGTTAATGGTTTCATCCAATAGAATAAACTTTACAAAACCGGTTTAATGACCCAAAAATTTACAAGTGTTTTATTGACCTGGATAAGAAAGGCTGAACATGTAAGGTACTTACAGGCCTCGGCCTCGGGTTCTTTCTGATGCCTCGTCTCGCTCTCGCCTTCGCCGCGAAGTATATCCTGATGTAGACGAAAACCATTATGCAGGACGGTATGTAGAAGCTGCCCAGCGCCGAGTACACCACGTACCCGATGTCGTCTGACACCTGGGGAGAAAGAGTTGGGTGGTCAGTAGAGGTCAATTAGGGTTGGATGGCCCAATGTCGTCTGATACCTGGGGAGAAAGAGATGGGTGGTCAGAAGAGGTCAATTAGGGTTGGATGGCCCAATGTCGTCTGATACCTGGGGAGAAAGTGATGGGTGGTCAGTAGAGGTCAGTTATAGTTGATGAGGATTCCTCTGCCTCGTTGCGGAAGCTACTCATATGTTTGAGTATCCTAATCCTCTTCCTCATGCAATTCCTCATTTTTAATAGCATTATAATATTGAATAACTAGGTTAATTTGATTGGAAATTTGTTTTGGTTCGTGTTACTCAGTGTTTTTTTATATATTTTTCTTTGAACTGATCTTTTACTAATTATAGAATACCAGCGCTGCATTATGTCTACTGTTTTTTTAATCTAATGAAGACGTCAAGAAGCGCGCCAGCGGCTTGATAATAAGCTTATTTTTTCGGGCCGGTCGTTTTTTATTTTTATAACGAGATTACAAGTAATGCGAGTTTATCACATTACTAGTATTCCCGTTCGCCCCTCCGATTAAGCTAATGCTTGTCTTAGGAGTGGGCTCACGTCAATAGTTTAGTGGCCAGGATGGGGATCGAACCCGGAACTTCTCAGCGGCCCCTCTAACCACTAGGCCTTTGACGTCTTTGACATGTCAACTCTGACATGCGGGTCAGAGACCTTTTGATGATAAGCAGTTATCGTAGTCTGTAGATGCTTGCAATACCGAGGGCATAGCTCGCATGTTTCTGACCTTCCTTCCAGGTCAGAGGTCAGTGGGACTAAGGAAGAGGAACGCAGGAGGGGTAGAGCCTCTGGCTCTCTCAATCATCGTATGAAATGCAGTTATAATAGCTATTTTGTCGATTTTCTGTAAGATGGATTTCCCGTTCTCTACGTTCTCTAGCCGGGCTCTACCAACGCTTCCCTATATGAAGCAGCTACATACTGAGGAAGGATCCTACTATTTCGTCGCATTTTTATATTTCCACGCTTTTTCTATTGGATATGGTACAAATAAGTATTTAATTTATATTTTCTTTCATCTTAAAATCTAATCTACAAATTTTGAAACCTTCAAAATAGTAACTTTATTTGACTCTACACGAAAAGAACTGTTTTGACTTGAAGCTTTACTAAACTTATCAGACTCGTCTAAAGTGCCCATCAATATTAAGGATTATCTATAACAAGAGGTGTTCAATCTCAATCAAGCCTTCTCTACATAGCCGTCCCGGCCAATATCTCACCGCCCATTGTGGACGGACAATGGATTCAGAGATTAAATTTCTCTGAAAAGAATGTTACGAAATAACTCTAAATTGAAAATTTCAAAAACCTCTGACGCGAAGACTTCTTAAACTACAAAAGACCTGATAATTTTCAAATGGCTGAACTGATTTTCATGAAACATAGTTCGTTAAGAACACTCTAGATCAGAATACATAGCTAACAAAAAAAAAACAAAATTAAAATCTGTTCTTCCGTTTCGTTTCCGTTTTTAAAACGATTCATAAGGACGAATACCCACCATAGCTCTAATGCATTGTTTTTGCTCTAAAAAGGCTCTGGGATAGTCTGTTGAATTACCCCACAGTAGCAACCCATCTCGGAGCACTGAGCTGATGTAACCATGATATGCCAATAACACAGTTTGTGACGAATATGTCCTTCTTAACTTTTTTATAGACGTGGGCAATGTGTCCTTCCAATTACAATGTGCATCTAACGTCAGACCTAGAAATTTTACCGTGTTGGATTAATTTATTTTAATTCCATTATATGTTACTTTTCTTGGGGTAACTTTTGATCCATACGTTTTGAACTGCATGAAATTTGTTTTATCAATATTGGCATGGAAATTATTAAAATTTAACCATTTAAAAAATAAACCACAAATTTTTCTTTTGTTATTTAACAGAATGCTCTTACAGTCCTTACCCTTAACCGTTGTATGTAACTCAAGGGTCGTAGCCTCAATCATTACCATCCCAACCGTGAAATTACTCATAAAACGCTGATAGAACCTCCCTAGGGGTTGTCAAACAACTCCGGAATCGATGCCGTTTGGAATTCAATTATCGAGGGCACTGTACCGGCAGCAGCGCAAATAATGCGCGGCATTTTGGTAAGTATTCGGTTCGCGACAACGACTCACCACGAGCTTGACCACGGTCATCTCTAGTGGTTTGACCACAGACCAAGCCCTTGGGGTCACCATTAGCTTGACCACGGTCATCTCTAGTGATTTGACCACAGACCAAGCCCTTGGGGTCACCACTAGCTTGACCACGGTCATCTCTAGTGGTTTGACCACAGACCAAGCCCTTGGGGTCACCACTAGCTTGACCACGGTCATCTCTAGTGGTTTGACCACAGACCAAGCCCTTGGGGTCACCATTAGCTTGACCACGGTCATCTCTAGTGATTTGACCACGGTCCAAACCCTTTGTCTTACCACTAGCTTGACCGCGGACATCTGTAGTGGTTTGACCACAGACCAAACCCTTGGACTCACCACTAGCTTGACAGCGGTCATCTCTAGTGGTTTGCAGCAAGTGTGGTTATTGGCGAGCCCCCTCCAAGTGTTGGGGGAAGCGTTTCCCCCCTTTCCAATGGTGTCTTCACGCCGCCCACTGTGAGCGGCTCATTGGTTGACGGCGTGTGTTACCGTATTTGTGGTCTTCTTCTCACTGGAGTTTGTGTGATCGGTGATTTATTTGCTCAGCTGATCAGACTTAGTTGTTTAACAACGGACCAGACCTTTGGACTCACCACTAGCTTGACCTTGGATATCTGTAGTGGTTTGTCCATGGACCAAAACCTTGAACTCCGCATTAGAAATCACTTATAATAAACTAGCTGAGCCCGCGACTTCGTCCGCGTGGAATTTAACTTAACAAAAAAAACCCCTCGCGCGTTTTGAGCCCGCGCGAAAGGAACCATTTTTAAAATTATGTTTTTCTAAAATTAAAGTAGCCTAAATTATTCCTTATAACATCAGCTATCTGCCAGTGAAAGTCCCGTCAAAATCGGTCCAGCCGTTTCGGAGATTACCCAGAACAAACACACACACAGACAGACAGACAAAAAAAATTAAATCGCATTTTTGCTATAGGTGTCGTATGTACTTTCATATGCACTTAGTGAAAAGGTATTATTTTGATATTACAAACAGACACTCCAATTATATTTATTTGTATAGATTATACTGTGTTCTGTACGATAAGTGGGAGTACCGGAATCCCAAGCACTCCCTTCCCTTCCCTCTATCCCACTCCCCTTTATAACGGTAACGTAAGCATACCAGTGGTATCAGCTTAATATTAGGCGGGTCATACGCTAGTTTATCGACTGTTCTCTAAATAAAATAAAAAGATATGAATATTGAATTTGTATTTCAAATACCTAATTCGAGATTCATTCAAGTGTCCTGAAAATGAATAATTACAGTAAAAATATTTATTTCAAAATATACTAGCCAACATACTTACATAGCCAAGCTGTTTTTTTTTCAGGGATTTCGTAGAGGCTCGCAAAAAGCTGCCTTTTATTCAGGATGTTCAATGTACCGAAACAAAGGCTCTCTTAAATGGGACATAACTGGAATAGAGTTGTTTGTTTATGGAGCATCTTTGTTTCATTAAAAAAAATAGAGTCAAGGCCGAGATTGTGGGGATTTTAGTTTTACTTTAGGAAAGAACAATGAACTTTGGGCAAATAACCTGGATTAGTTTTTAGCTAAATACATATAAAGTATATTTTTATAAAACTAAATCGGCAAAACACCGTACGACTCCGCTGATGTTAAGCAGTAACCGTAGCCTATAGATTCCTGCCATACCCTAGGTATTTATCGCACGTTTCCTACCTAAAGAGGAATGAGACAGGGGGGGGGGAAGGTAAGGTTTGACTTCCGACTCTCACTTATCGTACAAAAGGCAGCAGTAATATAATAAATAAATAATTATCGCCAGACTGACACCAACTGTATGGCCCCAAACTAAGCAACGCTTGTAGTATGGGTATCGTACAATGGACTGGGGGCGATCCCAGTGACACCCAGACCTGGACCAATTACGAAAAGACCATTTCGGAAAATTGCCCCGGCGGGAATCGAACCCGCAACCGCCATGTGCAGCGAGCCGAGCGGCCTACAATCGAACCACTGCGCCAAGCGGTCGTCAATAGCTAGCGTAATAGCTAGGTATTTTACGCCGATCTTTTGTGAGAGGGCCTACTACCCCAGTCAGTCAAGACAGCCTGTATATAACCTGTAGTCAATGTCTACAGCCTGGCTCCACCATAGATAAGGTCCGGAACACATAAACCCCTCCCCCATTCTTATATAATAGAGCATTAGACAGAGAAACTGGTGCAGCGGGGAGTCACGACCCTCAGTAATGAGGAAAACGACACGCGGAGGAGGAGACGGAGATTACATCTCAATTGGTGTGTAATTCGAGGACTACCTGAGATTTACCCACATTTACTGAAACGACACTCGGCACCCGAATCATAGTACAAATGAAAGCATGATTGCTGTGTGGTGCCAGTGACAGCGAGCGGCCGGAAGATAGTTAAGAAGAAAACATGTAGGCTCATATTAATAAAGCTATATCACGTTTGAGAGCGATCTTGGAAATGTCATTCTTATGTAATACCAGTACAAAATGATACGTCAATAGCGCACTCAAGTTCGCTTTCAGACTTGAGATCGATTTATTAATACTGGCCTTAAAGTACCACTATTGAACAGAAGCAAGTAAAAACGTTTAAAGGCAATAACTCGACTACGGAATTACACGAATTATATTCAGAACTGCCGATAGATAGCGCTAATAGTATTCATAAATGCTTAACAATTTGGCGGAAAAGGGAAGCATCTTCCAGCCAGGCGGGTGTTATGCCTGGCGGCCGCTATGTCGCGCTGGTTGTTCTCGGGGTCTTGTATATATAGTCACGTTGCTTGCATCTCTTAATATCGTGATTCAGTTTTTCCATGAAGAATCCGTACATTGTATTGAGGCGCCGCATTCAGCGCATCTGTCCGTTCTGTCGGCGATGTAAATGTGAGGTCGCCACAACAACGTTACCTTCAAGTAATGACATTATTATTGACATTGTCGTGTTCAATGATGACGAATGATGGTTGGAATGGATGGCATGGTCTTGTGACAATAATATACCTACCGAAATAAGGAATCAAAGTAATATTGGTCAGTAATTTTAGACGTGCGTAGGTTTGAGAGCACGTTGCGGACTGAACAGCATTTTTTTCTATACGCTTTTTTGTATAGCTCCATCGCTCACACTGCGACCACACCCGAAAATACTCTCACAGTAATGTAATCACTGAATTTAAGTTCGAAAATGGACTATTTTCTTAAGAGCACTGAGTTTATATTGCATTGTTTTAAAGGGCACTTATCAGGGCTACTGTCGCCCTTCCGTTGGTAGAACGAATTTTTTCTTGCAGTGAAACCGTTACCGAGGCTCGTAAATCTTATACACCTTATTAAGCCTATGTGTTTCGGAATCTTCCATCCTAGAGTGCAGAGTCCAAGGATTGATTCGTTCTATAAATCCGCGATAAAAATATTGCAGATCAAAAAGTTTTAAAAAACATTGTTTCGTAAATAATGTAAATTCAAAATAGAACAATCAGATAGTAAGGCATCAATTAATATATTTAATTATTAAAACAAGAGTAAGAGTGTGAAAGAGTGTTAAAGTAAAAAAACAAATTCTAGTGTGCAATAAATAAAAATAAGAGCCCTGTAAGTACAGTCGGTAAAAAAATAATAATAAACACAATCGCGCTAATGCAACAGCCGAGCGCTCGGGTTTTCTTCTGAATAAAAACAGAGACTCTTAAAGTGGTAGAGACAGCGAAAAAAAAGCAACATATTATTTAAAAAAAAAATATAAATATGTAGGTATTTGCGTTATAAAAAGCCGACACTACTGCATCTATCAGCCGCGTATTGTGGGAGTAATGTGATAATTTATTTTAAAAAAATGACTCAATTTATTAATTTTAGTGCTGTACTGTTACTGTGTAGTATTGTAAAGCGAGAGGTTGGAAACGCGCAATCAAGAAGATCCGAGTTCGATTCTTATCGTGGCCAATTTCACTCAAGTGATCTCACTCTTAGCACAATAAAGGCAAGCGCCATTATCATGTCCAAATTGACAATTTTTGCGGTTGTCGAAGTCTCGTTCTGATCCGGTAGTAGACTTAAGAAGAATATGCAAAAATAACTATTTGTAAGTGCTTCCGTAGGCCTAAACAACATAAATGATTTGACTTTGACTGGCAGGGCTAATGGGAATACTAGTAATGTGACAACCTCACAACGCTATTTAGTAATCTTAAAAAAAAAAAAACAAAAAAATATTTATATTATGTCTTTGTTTAGAACATTCTCTGCTATCTGTACAGACGGCATGACGTAATTCTGGCGAATCAATGAGCGGCTTCTCATTAAAGTAATGCAGTTATCTTGTAACGACCCAGCGGGGACCACCTCCTCACCCACGGACTGCACACCATAAATATATTAGGCTTTTTTTTATGAGACCAGTCCAAACCGAAAACCTTTTAGGAATTTTCGCTTCGGACCAGACAAAATCTCAAACTCAAAAACTCAAAGTCAAAATTGTTTTTATTCATGTAAGCCCACAAAGCATTTATAAATAGTCAGAATCTACCACCGGTTCGGAATGCCGCTTCCACTGAGAAGATCGGGCAAGAAACTCAATGGTTAATATTTTAAATACAAAAGATGGTGTGCATTCTCAGAAACAGCATCAGAGCGTGAGCAGGCAACACCTTTGTCACTAAATAAGTAAATAGTAAATAGTCTCATCACTGTTACTCTCGAATGCCAGGATCGACAATGGTGTCCAATGATGAAGCCAGGCTTGGACCCTTGGGGAGACTCAACGAGTCACATAAAACAGTGCCGGCTCGGGACGCCCGAAAGAAGCGAAGCTTTATAGTATAAAGCGTAGGGCGCCGCAGCTCTGACGTCATCGTAACGTGTAACGCTGCTGACGCTTAGCACGGATAGAGTGGCCGCGTGGCGAGCGCCCCGAACGTCCGTATAGAACACAGATATAGTGTAAATCTACATCTGTGGTATAGAAACTTCGCTTCAAAATAAGCATGTTGACTTGGACTAACGCTTCTAGCGAGGTCGCTTGAGCTTGCTGCTTACACCCAACGTTATTCCTACGACGAACCGAAAATCCCAGGTTATTTATTAAAATTAAATTAGAATATACATTTGATTTGTGACTTTGATTGGAAATTGATTGCTTTCTGTTATTAAATACAAATTGCTCGCGTCTCTCCTTCTAATTGCTAGCGACACGAATGAACTAATTCAATTTAATTGGTCTGTAAAATATCAATTGATGATGTGTGAGTTTGAAATAAATAATCCACTAAATAATTTAATAATTCAGTCCTTTTGGCGTCCCACTCCTGAGCAAGGGTCTCTCCTCAATACGAAGGGGACTAAGGCCTAAGGATACATATGATCCACCAGCCCCTCTAGCCAAGTTGCTTCGTCTACATTCGTTTCTAGAAATCGCTACGCTTCATCTATGGAGATGACATAAGTCACGTGATCTATTTACCGATTTGTAATGTCATTTCCATACATTTAAGCGTAGCGTTTTGTAGAAACGTTTGTAGACGAAGCAACTTGGCTAGGGGGGCCGATGTTAAGCAGTTATCGTAGGCTATCGATATTTGCAATACCAAAGGCACTGCTCGAACGCTGCCGACCTTAAGGAGAGTGGGACACAGGGAGGGGAAGGCAGGAGGTTGGGTTTCCAGTTCCTTCACTCACCGTACGAAACGCAGCTATAATAGCTATTTTAAGCCGATCTTCTGTGAGACGGCGGTACCACCCTGAAAGTTATGTTGAGTCTCATTTCAAAATTAGTTCAGAACTAGCTGTGCCCGCCGACTTCATCCGCGTAGTATTTAACTTAACAAAAATTTCAGGATTATCGGGATAGAAAGTATCTTATGTGTTAATCCCGGTTATAAACTATCTGTGTTCCAAATTTCATCCAAATCCGTTCGGTAGTTTTTGCGTGAAAGAGTAACAAACATACATCCACACTCACAAACTTTCGCATTTATAATATTAGTAGGATTATATCCAAAGCCACGTTGAACCAATAAGTTATAAACTGTAAAGGGTCTTTAAAATGTCCTTTCCGATCTAATTTGGGGCAATTTCGAAGTTATCGGAAATAATCAATTTAGTGAATTTAAATGGAGGACGCTTGGTACGCTCACCTAAGTTATTTATTAAAGGCTCTCGCCTACTGCGACGAGATGTAAGGCTAAGTGTATGCTGACAGGCGGGCGGAGCAAGCATAGTAGGTACATTATTGTCAGGGCCACTATATTCACATGTAGGTCACAAGAGTAAACAGCTTTTGCCATACCTATTATTGGAATCAAGTATAATCAGCTCACGAGTTTAGGTCCAATCAGTCTAATTACGAGCCGCGGTGCCTTATAACTGACTCTTTTAACCGCTGGTATCTCAGTCGACTGTCAATACGTCAAAACTGACGTATTCAGATACGCGATACGTCAGTTTCCGTTCTTTCGTTCCTCCTATTCTTTCTTTTTGATTATATACGTGGGGGTTTCAAGGCAATTTAAGTCTTCCCCAGGACTCGTCGAGGGTCGATCCTCGACGTCATCATTGGTCATCATTGTCGGTTTACAGGAGTAACAGTGGTGGGAGTGTTGTAACCACCCACTCTCTCTCGTCTCTCTCTACTAAAATATATGAATATAAATATGCTAAATATAACTATACAAATATAAATAAGTAAAGAAATTAATAATTAACTATAATTATACCTATGAATATAACAATTTACCCTGACCAAATTAAGCACCTAAGAATTCACTATGTGAATTATTATCTAAAACTAGTTTGGTTGTGATCTGGATTTAAATATTGATATGGCCATGTGATCTGTATTGTCTAGTGGTTATAGGACCTAACGAAGTGAAACCCTGAATAGTAACCTAAATTCTTTTAGTGAAAGATTGGTATTCTGATGTTGTATGTAGCAACACTACCTACTTAAAATACTCAGATTAATGAAGACTAACTCTTCAATACTGTACTTACATAACTAAACGAGATTCATTGTTAAATAAGTAATTAATGAAGCTATTGATGTACCTAATAAGCTGGTTGTTATGAGAGTTAAATATAATAATTGCTTTGTCGAGATAAGGTCAATTCTACATTACATTTGAACAGTTAAAAGATTATAAATACAACAATTATTGGTTTTTGACAAGGTACAGGGCCCCTCCCCGCCCTGTACTGTGGGATAACGTCTCATATCTATATTCCCTCCTTGACTTGTCTTATTTATTATCAGTGAATATTTTGATATTATAATTAATAACAATTATTTGTCATAATACGAGTACACATTGAATAACTATAATCAATAGTATCATTGTAGTAAATCCATTAACTGAATAAACAAGAATTGAATCATTTGGTCAGCAAGAGATCTTCAGGATATAACTGAGTTAAAGTCAAACGAAGTAAGTTTGATTTCTGTTGTGAAGATTAGCATCTCAATCATCTACTGTGATGAGAATACTAAAAGGCTACTGCCTGGGCGAATTCAAACTAATGAGTTCCGGTCAATGTGTTAGCTATTAAGTTTAGTCAGTGACTGCAGGTTAGCAACTCTATCATCTACTGTTTAGTGATTGCCAACAGGGTCTACCGCCCCCAGTGTAACTAAAACCATCAAGCTTTACATGAGGAAAACATTAAATTAAATAAATAGACTTATCACTCAGTATCCATCCATCCAGAATCTCATTACTGAACAAACGATATGGTTATATTATTCAAAAGTACAGGATTCAATGAAATATTGATTCAATACTACATTCAATGAAAGTAAATATATTTATCACCAATGTGAATTATAATAATACAAGAATTTACCACCCATTCACAAGTTTTAATCTCATGGAGAAGAACGGGCAAGAAACTCCATGGATGAAGCAAAGGCCCTGCCTAATTTATGTCCTACCTATATTTAGATCGAGGCTTAAATATATTCCGACCTACCTATCTATCCACCTTCCTAACTCTTGAATATATTTCTATTCTGTTCTAAATACCGCGTCTTTATACTTAAGGTTATAACTACCTACATAAATTATAAATACCAATTAATCCGTGTACAGTACTACCATATAGTACTACCGTAATAAAACTACCTGCCACGTTCTAAATCTTATACTTCTACCTACCTAACATCGTTATTTAGTTTTACCTAATCACCTAATAAGGTCCGATGCATCGTACCTATCCTAATGGAATTCCCTAATAATAACACCTAAGCAAGAAACCTAACTTTGATCTTTGTGTGTAATTTAAGCAAGTCTAGAGCTCGGAGCTCACATTTACATTTAATTGTGCTGTCCATCACGGTGTAATGAAGGACACCTAACTAAAAACTTCTAGAGGGATTGAGGTGGTTAAGCTCGAGGGGAATTCTATAACCTCTAACGTTCCCTACGTGTCGGTTATCCACGTGGCCGAAGCCGGGCTGACTGGGGTGTGGACTTCCAACGGACCAGGGACAATAATTGTGTATAAATATAAATATATATAGATAGACCGTACGGATGACTCTAAGCACAGGTAGTGAGTTGCCTAAGCCTGCTCCCACTTCGACGGGAACCTCACCCCACGTACATAGAATACACCAGAACGGGGTGCTTAGCCGAGCCCAATGCAAGGGAAAAACGACTTCTGGAGCGCACCAACTGACCCAGACCTAACCAATGAGAGGACGATGCAATGAACACCAGCGTACCAGCGCCATTACACCCCATGGAACCATGACCATGGATAAAAGTAAGCCGCACACAAGTATCAAATTACCGAACGCGAATCCCCGTTTAAATACATTATACCACCAGAAAATACACCTACAACATTCAATAAAACGAGCCCATCAGACTTGCTTTATGAAATATTGAGCACTTTCAGATGGTATATAATATTAATTAAATATATTAACGCCAATAACTATAAGATTGATACTTGTGATTAGCTTGGGAACTCTAAAAGAATGACCACGAAATTATCTGTGCAAGGGCTTTTATAATCTCGCCACCTGACGCTATCATGTATATTTCTACCTTCAATATATTTTAATAAACTAGAGACGCGCAAAGTCAGAATTTCTACGAATTCAATCTCACAACACCGAACGTAATTCGATCAATCTTTATATAGGAAGATAAACATCTTATAATTAGGTAGTTAACTTACTGGTAGTGTTTCCTCAGACAGCTAATATCCTGAATATAAACAATATTCTAATTATCAAAACTACTAAGTGAATTATGCATAAAATATATAAACTATTTCTAAATCCTCCACTAGAGTGAACCTGATTATCTAACTGCTTCTAGCTTGTTTTAGATCCTACCTGTATGGAAGTAATTTCCATCGATTATAATATGAAAGTCCGAACGTTTACCGAATCTATCAATATCGAAAACGTAAATTAGCGGCTAACCTCATCTCTACCTTGTTCCTACATTCTTCTCATACTACCCTCAAATATATTTAATACTCGTGCGACGAGAGCTAAAAATAGACGCCGACACCGTGGCGCCGAACCAAATATGGGCATGCTTGGGTGCTCTTAGACATGTTTCGACCTACTCTAAGTCTAACATTATACCTAATTTCGTACGCATTTTTGCTTAGCATGACACAGAATGCATTTCTTTAAACTTAACAATGAGAAGTACGCCACGCTCAATACTACCAAAGGGGAGTTTTACGCTATCAATTAATACGTCAGTCTTAACTAGTTGTATCAGAATAATAAAATTAATTAACAGATTATTTGCTTAAATTTGGAGGAATATTAATGATTTCCTTTATTTATTTAAAAGCCTATATAAATTGATAATATATATTTATATTTGTGCATGAGACGGAACCACGTACAAGTCTGTTCCGTTACAGTGTGTGGCGGGACTAGTCCCAAAAAAGAAAAGGGAGCGTAAGCAGCAACGCAAATAACCCAATAAACTGATTACTCAATAAATAAATAGTAATTAAATAAATATCGCCAGACTGCCACACCGACTGTATGGTCCTAAACTAAGCAACGCTTGTACTATGGTTTTAATAAATCGATCTCAGATCTGAGAGCGATCTTGGAAATGTCATTCCAGTACAAAATGACATGTATAAAGCGTAGTCAATATCGCTCTCAGAATTATGATCGACTAGCTGAGCCCGCGACTTCGTCCGCGTGGAATTTTGATCCTTTCTTAGGGGATGTCTACGTCATAGTAGCTTTATGCATGCAAAGTCTCAGCCCGATCGGTTTAAAATTGACAAAGTTTCATACAAACTTTCATCCCCTATTTTATCCCCTTGGGGGTAGAATTAATCAAAATCCTTTCTTAGCGGATGCCTACGTCATAACATCTACCTGCATGCCATTTCAGCCCGATCCGTCCAGTGGTTTGGGCTGTGCGTTGATAGATCACTATGCCAGTCAGTAAGTCAGTCAGTCACCCTTGAGTTATATATATATAGATTTATACGGGCGTAAGTAACACAGTTTTAAAGTGATCCTGATTGAAAACAGATACATTTTGTGACGCATAACAAACAGCGAATACATACATCATCACTGGCCACAGCAGTCATTTGGGTTTAACCAACCACGATATTCATATCATGTCGTTTATTTATTCATGTCTAAGGTCGCTTTGAGCATAAAACGGAGTTATGTACACGTAAATAAACGAACGGTTCGCGTGCGCCTCTGCTAAGTGACATATGAAAGTCGTTTGTTTAGCTTATAAAAAGACAATAAGAACTTAAAATAGAGGTATAAAGAGCACGCAATGCCGCGAAAAAGTCGTATAAGACTGCGACTAGAGCAAAATCATGTATAATATCGCTTATTCAGCTTCTTTGTGGTCGCAAAACTAACTTTGCCAGCGAATAACGATTTCACTGGTAATGATACTTTGTATGGAAAATGAGATCAATATTTTGGTTAAATGTTTGCCGCGGGTATAACGGCCCCACATACATTCACCGGCCTTCAATCCCTGGGTCTTATGTTGAAAATATCATTCTTTGAATATAAGGTTTTATTAAGGTATTATTAATCGTAAATAACAACAAGAAACTATGAGATTTTTGTTTTTTGTTTTAGAAAATTTCGGTATTTGAGAGAGTGAGTGAGTGAGTGAGAGGGTGAGTGAGTGAGTTGAGTGAGTGCGTGAATGGGTGAGTTAGTAAGTCTGTTTGCGACGTGTATACACTATCATGTCTGAGTCCCTCGTCCCAGCGAGCCATCATACCAGGCTTATTCGTCAATACAGGGGAAATTAAGTTTGGTTGAATGATGATGAGAAGAGGCTGAAAAGGAGGTAATGAATCATATCAACCCACAATAAACTTAACCAATAATTCGCTTATAAACCGTTCCAAGATTGGACTGCTAAGATTAATAAAATTAAACTAACCTTCATAATAAAATGACGGAGCGCCAGGCTACACTGAATGTATTTCAAAGCATACACACCACACCATCCAAACTAATAATATACTTAAATACGAAACTCTGCCTGTCTGTCTGGTTGTTAAGTTTTTACGCCTAAAGCTCTAAACTTACAACTTAGAATAATTCTGGTAAGTATAGAGAAACATTAGACTATCGAGAAGAGCCATAAGGCTACCTTTTATCGCGGAATAACTCTTTTGAGGGTAAAAGCTATGTAGTACTTAACGTATAAACAGTATAGCAACAATAAACTAAAAAAGAAAATGCGTGGCTAACAATGGCCCGACCCAAATGTCCGCAATAGATAATACCAACATTGACGTCACAAATAATTGCGCGCGTAAATTGAATGTCAATAGGTGACGCGCGTAATTTTATAAAATACCGCCGATTATTCGTGGATATAAGGAAATTGGACGGGACAATAGACTAGATATTGATTGTAATTTGCATGGAAATGACATGTTTTTGTATGGATATTGGATGCTTTATATTGATGGGTCGAGATAGCCAATGCTTTATTATCTTGTATTATAACAATAATTAACTGGAACCAACTAACTATATTTCTTTTTTTTTTTCAGCGCAGATTGGTTCCAACGTAGGTATAGCTCGTATGCACGAGTTTGTATGTTGATGTCCTTATTATTTACAGCTAGAAGCAGAGATGACATAATTTCCTTAATGTCGCAACTCTGTTCATACCTATTTGTACAACGCTGGTACATATAGATATAGTCTGTGCCCAAAAAGTTGATTAGTCCGGCGATATTTATAAATAATCTTTATAATATAAAAGTTCGGTGCGCGTGTGTTATAATTCTTCTCCTAAACGGCTGGATCGATTGACGGACCTTTTTTGGAACGATGCTTCTCTACGCGGTTTGCGGTAGGAGTTAAATGGCCGAAATCGTCACGCTTGAAAAACGTTATATGAAACTTTGTTACGCGCACTGTGAAAAAGTTCCCTAAAAGTCAACTAGATGGCGTAAGTGACTTATTCATAGTGCGAAATCGAAAAAATCCTGACGGGGGGTACTTCGATCCAACAATTTCTTTTTTGTACTTATGGGGCTACATGAATGGTCCTTAGTTATTAGTTAGACCCGGTAGGGGGCGGTGTCGATATCCAGAACATGAAATCTATGCTGGTAAAGCTGCGGGCTAGTTATTATATATTAATGATCAATATTATCTCACCAACTGGGTGAAGGGAGCTCCCTACACCAAAAGGTCCAAGGGTTCTTATGGAAAGCAATTTTCAATGTAAACAGCCGTTCCCGACCGCGGCTGGTGTAATCATTTCAAAATTTACGTTTTGGTAAGCGCAGTGGGGTGGAGGTTATAATAACCGGAAATCATATGGTGTCATTTTAAACTTGTTTTAATGGGCACACTCTAATCTCAATAAAATAAATAAATAAATATCGCCAGACTGACTCACCAACTGTATGATTCCAAACTAAGCAATGACAATTACAATTGACTGGGGGCGATCCTAGTGACACCCAGACCAGGGCTAATTACGAAAAGGCCATTTCCGAAATTTGCTACGGCCGGAAACGAACCCGGCACCACCATGTGTAGTGAGCCGAGCGGCCTACGCTCGAACCACTACGCCAAGCGGTCGTCCAATGTTCATAGAGCTAGCCACAGATATAGATTTACATAGATAACGCAAATGCATATACTTCGCGTGCCCGAAACCCAAAGAATTTGTAATACTACAAATTCTTTGCCGAAACCCAACCAAGCGTCAAGGTTTGGTCGCCGCTAACTTGTGAGCGAGCGGGACCACAGATATAAAAATATGAGTATGAGCGAGATAATCACTCGAGAGAATTGTAGCGGGCGGAGGGGCATCGGCGGCATCGGTGTCTTTGAATCGGTTTGGATTTCCCGTCACTAAATTGCGGCTGTGACGTCACAGTAGGTGTTAAAAATTAATTAAAAATTCGGCACGCTTGGTTTCAATACAAATCGTGATACTTGCGTTATCTATGTCAATCTATATCTGTGGAGCTAGCGGTGGTAGTAGGTGTCTTATTTTCACCTTCATCCCCAAGTCTACGGCGGTAGGCAGAGTAGTAAATAAGCTTAGTTTTGGTTGATATTACAGGAGCAGTGTACTATGTGATTTACAGCTTCCAGCTTTATTTGAATACGCTCGGGAGAGTAATATCTTTCATTGTTACGTTCACTGTAACCAGTGTACGGGTGGATAGCAGTAGGTGAAGTTTGTAAGAAAAGAATGTAAAAATATCATAGTAATAGACACAGTAAAAATACACATTATATAAAATTAGAATACTGTAAAAAAATAAATAATGAAAATCAAAATGTTGCCAGAATAAGTATAGCTTCACCATGTGCATTTGTCCCTAATTGTTGGACTGGGGGCGATCCCATTAACACCCAGACTAGGGCAAAAGAACACGAAAATGCCTTTTCGTAACCTAACATCTCATATGAATCAAACTCAAAGCATCCGTATTGCCAAAACCATTTTCGTGGACAACGTTAGCATTATACCGGCAATATTCCCCCTCTGTGCGAGGGGGCTTCGAGCCAGAGTCCACCACCCTGACATAGTGCAGGGAGGAGTCATTTACACGTATTTATAAAAATGTGTTAAACTCATTTTACTCAGGTTACCTCACGATGTTTTCTTTCACTGTTTAGCAACTGATTGTCTCAGTGTGAATATGAAAGATTCATTGTTGCAAGCCGTGAACTACAAAGATAAAGTGAACGTCAAATGTCATTTTTACATATTTTACGTATATCTACAACCGAATCGGAACGCGACCTCGACTGAGAAGATCCGGCAAGAAACTCAGCGGGCTTGTCTTTTACATTTTGTAATTATATTTTTTATCGCCAATTGTTTATTTAATTAATGATTACAAAGGATAGTAGATAGTAATGTGAATATAATAGCTCCAGTGTGTTGCCTTTTGAGATTACCAAGAATTACATAAAGTCAGTAATTATTGGCTAACGCGGAAGTAAGGCGAACGATTTCGTTAAAACAAAACCATATAAACAGGTGGCGGTGGCCGTATCACGTAAACGACAATTAATTATTTGAAATCAAACTATTTTTACGGATTATATCGCGTTTATTTACTTTTTTATGTTCCCGACGTTTCGGTTGCTTTAAAGCAACCGTGGTCACGGGGGGACTGAGGTGTTAGACGTCCTGATGTCATAGTTAAAAACTGGGTACCCTCAAAATTTTGTTGGTGTTTTCGGTCCGATCCACGCAGAAAGTAGTTTTATTTCAATGTGTAGTATTCGCGTAAATATAAGAAAACAATTATTTGTTTATAAATCGCCGTCGTATCGCAATCGCCTCACCGGTGCGGACTCGGGTTTATTGTTTTGTGTTGGTCTTCTTCACCATGCCTGTACAGTGAGCTCCCGCCGTATCTACATTAGTACGCGCGTTCGCGGTGCCACGTTAAAAATTGTCATCATACATCAACCTACGAAGCTGTAACCTATTTACTGCGCGGAATTCGCGGTAGTGATGGGACGAGATTATATCGATGTTTTGTGTTAATGTTTGTAATTAATAAAAAGCGTTCGTTCGTTGTTTTTAACCGAAAGCTCCCGAAGGAGGGTTATCTTTCGAGTGTGTATACTTATGTTGTTTATTAAACTTGTAAGGAACTTTGATCTGGATTTGTGTTTTACTGTTTAATACTAGAACGCAGCTAAAAGAGCTGCTTAATAAAAATACAGATAACGAAATCTCTAACAGCGAAGAGGACTTAAACTTTTGAGTAGCGTATTCGGCCGTACGCCTCTTATTATACACAATTTATATCGTAAAGAAGGTCATTATTATTTTATAATAGAATACTTATATTATTACCTATGAACTGCTTTATAAAATGCTTCATTTTTGGAAAATAACAAAGCATATTTATTTAAATATAATTAACTACATAGTGAACGCCGAATCCATGTTTCTAAACTATATAATTGCGACACATGTATCACGAAACATCGACAATAAAACCATCCACAATTCCCCGCACTACGCTATCTATACCAATTTGTTTCACATATCTGTATGTGTGTAAGGAGCGCGTAGCTACTAGGAAATCTCTTACATCCATACGCAGCAGATTAGCTTTAAAAGCTTAGTGATGTACCTTATACCTTTCTCTTTCTGTTGATTGAGTTCCCTTGTTTTCCCGTCCTTGGTTACGAGTGGTAAATGAAAACCATCTATTGCCCTCGACTTCGTTCGAATGGATCGAAGAATGGTATTTTGGTCCCATTTAGTATTTCTTTGGGTATACTTCGATCCCCTATTTTAGGTACTTAGGGATGGAATTTTCAAAAATCCTTCCGTAGTGGATGCCGACAGTACAGGTTGAAACAGAAAAGAATACTTTCTTTTCCAAACTTAACTTTGTAATTCTAAAACTATCAGTTTTGGAGGATACTTGAAAAACAAAAGGTGTTATAGGGAGACAGCTATTGAAAGATTTCATAAGTCTACAAAAACTTTAGTACTTCAACGTGCCAAAGCCGATAGTTTTAGATTTAAAATGTATAGTTGCAAAAAAACTGTATACCCTTTCTGTTTCACCTAGTATAAGAGGTTACTACAATCAACATTTCAAGTTTCTAACTTAGCAGCTTAGACAATGTGTTGGGAGATAATATGTTAGTGAGTGTTTGGCAGAAAAGGGGAGATCTTCCAGCCAGACGGGTGTTATGCCTAGCGGAGCTGCCGCTAAGCCCCACTGGTAATTCTACGGGGTCACGATGCTTGCGAATCTTAATATCGTGATTCAGTTTTTCTATGAAGAATCCGTGCATTGTATTGAGGCGCCGCATTCAGCGCCATCTATCCGTTCTGTTGGCGTTGTGAATGTGAGGTCGCCACAAGTGCGTTTGTCCGTTTATGAATTATAGGTTTGGAATGCAAACTGGATTAATATTTCCTGATTACATGCGAAAATCCCATTCGCAATGAAGATTATCATAAATAAAAACACAGTGAAATATACGAGTTTTTAGAAAGACGTGTGAAGTTCTCCAAACTGCTCTGGGTTAGCGTGGTGAGCTATGGCCCGAACTCCTCTAGCAGGTAGTTTTTAACCACAGTGTGTCTGTTTGTCGCATCATCACGCCTAAATTGATAGACCGATTTCGATGAAGCCTTTTACGCTTGATGGCTGGATCTTTGTGTTGAATTTGGCTATGCTTGATAGGTTCCAGGTCCACTAGACCCCTCAATATTTTCCTTTATCTATAAAATAGGCCCTATCGAGCCCTTGTATTTGATAAGTATACAATATTCCTTGATATAATATGTATAAAGTATATTTCAAATAACTTTCTCATTCGATTTAATACCTAATAGATATCAGTCGTGCCGGGAGCCTATCTGCCTGGACCCTTATAATATGATTGTAATAATTTATCCAAGCTTTCACAAACAGTCTAGGCATGCCTGTAGGTCTAGATAGCCGTATGTGAGAACACACGGGTTAGTAATTGAGACGGCATCGCCTAGCACGAGCTTTAGACCGGTCACGAAAAACATTATTTGATTTTAAAATAAGCCAAGCAAGGCTTTTACTATGGTCTGTAAACGTTACCATAAACAAAGGGTATTTTAAAAAAAATAGTTTTGGGTTTGTGTTAAATCAGGAAATGCAAAGTTTATGTTACCTTATTAAAAAATACACTTTACTTAATTTATTTTCATTTCAATATCAAAGTCGCTCAATTGATTATCCGAGTGGCGGGGGTAGTGGGGATAGCAGTTGATCGCTTATATAAGGCGTGCGCGCGGCACTTCGTCGCTCATTCGTAGCCCAACTTTCCTGAAGATGTCTCGTTCAGAGGCGAAATACGCGTCGAATTTTACTTTTAATTCGCTTTGTTCCGCGGAAAATTGCACATTATTAGGGTCCCTGACAATCATGACTGACAAACTCGACCGACGGAGTTAGGTTTTGTTAACCTCTTCCATTATCGATCAACCTATTTGATTTATAATTTTGGAGGTTAACAAGCCAAGGGTGAGTGGTGGGTCCTTCTCCTAAATTATTTTACACTTTATAATGTAACAATCAACGAGAACACTGCTGGTCGTGTGTCACTAAACCAAATATTTTTAAAAATCTTATGATACAAATTTTCATAACACACTTGTTACTAAATACATCAGCATTTTTATTGCAGATCTTCAAGCTTATTGCATTCACTACAAATTAAGGGATTTACTTTTATTTATTAAGTATGTAAACTTTATCTATGCATAGTGACTGGAGCGAAGTCTTAGGCTTAATTTTAATATAATTTCTTCGAAGGCTAATATCCTCAAATCAAACCTTAAAGGGTGCTGGTAGTAATATTTAGTGCCTGAAAAACAATAAACAATATTTATTACTTTATAAAACATTTTTTATGAATATATCGTACCCGCGCACAAGTCCCTCGCGTATGTTTTCACAAAGGGTTCGGCCCGCGGCAACGGCTCTCGTAAACAGTCGGTTCCGAACAAACCTAACTACACATAGATTCTACAGTTTTTGCGTCAACGCCCGCGTTCAGTTACATGGATATTACAGTTTTTGAGATATTCGATATCACTAAAGATATATTGGTTAGGCGGGAGTGTATAATGATTACATTTTGTTTCGAGATATTCTGTAACAACGCACAGATTCCGAACGGAAAATAATAATAATCATTTATTTGCTCAGGATGTAGGTGGTTTTATAAAAGGTGTTGACAGTATATAATGAATCCCTGTACACTCTGCCACTAAGGGCATGCAAACATTAATGCTTATATACTACTTAAAGCTAAACACTAAAAACTAGTATCATTAAGAAAGTCTATACTGAGTAATAGCACCTTTCCAATAGTAAAGAAGTCAGTTGTTTTAAAAATTCTTATTGATGTTCTTTAATAGAATTCGGAATTTTCTTATAAATAGAAGGTGCCATACAAATTCCACTTTTTTTTATAAAGCTGTTCTATATCCACCAGTATGGAACGAACCACCCTGGTACTGGGAAACAACTGGAAAACATGGTACTTTTTAAAAGAACATAACTATGAATTGTTTATCCTGTTATTATTATTGTTATCACCATTCATGCATCAAAATATAAATTATATTCCCTTGGTAGAGATGTCCTGTAATGCTCCCATATTTCGACGATGAAACTCTGATCCCCAAAAATGAACCACGAAATAATGATAATAATAATATCGCCAGACGAACACACCAACTGTATGGTCCCAAACTAAGCAACGCGTGTACTATGGGTACCGTACAATGGACTAGGGGCGATCCCAGTGTCACCCAGACCAGGGTAAATTACGAAAAGGCCATTTCCGAAATTTATCCCGACGGGAATCGAACCCGCCACCACCCCCGGTGCCCTGAGCCGAGCGGCCTACGCTCGAACCACTGCGCCGAGTGGTTGTCGAATAAAACATCTAACGTGTTGGTCTTTTTTGAGCCTATTGTTTTCCCGTCAATTCAAGAGAGATTCGGACCTCTTCCACGCTGGCCCGGTGCGGTTTGGCCAATCTTGAACAAAGTCGGCAAACGAGTACGCCCTGCCTGATGTTAAGCAGTTAATGTACCTTATAGAAGACTTGCAATACCAAAGGCATTGCTCTCACGATGCCGAATTGAAGAGGAGTGGGATCGAGTGAGGAGGCAACACTATAATGACTACTTTTCGCTTTTGATTTTCTGTGAGAGGTTGGCGCTACCCCAGTCAAGCCCGATCGTGTATGAGTTGTAATCAATCGGCTATATCTTTGCTCTACCAAATTTCATCCATATAATAATCTAAATATATATAACTCAAAGGTGACTGACTGACTGACTGACATAGTGATCTATCAACGCACAGCCCAAACCACTGGACGGATCGGGCTGAAATTTGGCATGCAGGTACATGTTATGACGTAGGCATCCGCTAAGAAAGGGTTTTGATTAATTCTACCCCAAGGGGATAAGATAGGGGGTGAAAGTTTGTATGAAACTTTGTGAATTTTAAACCGATCTGGCTGAGACTTTGCATGCATAAAGCTACTATGACGTAGACATCCCCTAAGAAGGGATCAAAATTCCACGCGGACAAATTCGCGGGCTCAGCTAGTTTATTTATACAATACACATGCAAAAACAATCTGTAGGCTTCATCTCATCCCTACTTCACACCCGGCTGGTGAACACAAAAACGGCGCGCCGACATTATGAAAATTTCCATAGCGTTTTGGCTAAGTATTGCTTTTTCCTTACATCTACCCTTTTAGACCTTAAGTGGTTCATGATTGTGACAGATATGCGAGCGTGGGACCCCTATTATGGCCCGGACCAGGGAGGGGGAAGAAAAAGTAGGGTATTCTTTCGCTACAACATATGATCATGGATGAATAAAATTGAAGAGTCAATTTTCGCTTAAAAGAAGCAGGAAATAGGGTTTTTAGGGTTCATATTTGTCCTGTCTGACCGCCTCCGAGCTTTAGGTGGGCGGGCGTCCCTGACAATCATTGTTATATATATTTTGAACTCTAGTGCGAATTGATTAGAGCGAATCAACTTCCGTCTGCTGTCTGAGATTATAGTATTGTTTTTACTAGTAACCTTACCCACGTGACGTGACGGGACCGTGATCTGACAAGTGACTTGTCACTTGCAGGGAAAATATATGGAACAGCGCCCATCTGTGTTTCCTACACATCGTGACGTGACTTCTATCGTAAAGCTCGATTAATTGTGACTCATGATAATGACAATTCTGACACAGGTTCATAAGGGCAGTCGCTAACTATAACTAGGAACCAATACAGACTGGAGGATGGTCTCATAGGCTTCTCCTATTCTTTCTTCCGATTAAATTCCTAGGATTTTCAAGACAGTGTTTAACTTTTCCCTGGGACCCACCGAAGGTCCAACCTCGGTGTCAACTCGTTTGAAACTACTGCATTGGGTGACTGATAAGTCCCATAAATAAGCTATAACAAGTGGAATTTAGCAGGACCTTGGTGGCAATGTCATTGTACACATCAGATAAAAAATGCAATTTTCTCGCACACCCAAATAATTTCATTTGCAATTACAATCGTAAACATTTTCGACATATTATTGCGCGCGTGACGGCTCATTTCACCCTTGTTACGCGGGTTCATTACCGTAAATCGGTCATTATATTCTTCCAACCGGTTTTATCCTGTTTTTACGATTGTGTCCTTTGATTAAATGTGTCTGAAAATCATTTTGTTTGGTGATAATGGATGCGCTAGCGTGAATACACTGAATTCGTTCGATAGGTGTCGCCAACTTCTACGTACTTAATTTATTTCCCTAATTGTTGTTCCTCTCAGTATACCCAGGCAGCTGTTATAGCCGATTGGTTAAGCATGCGTCTTGCGGGCACCAGGTCTTGGGTTCAAACCCTGACATGCACCTTTTCGGAATCTACGTGCGAATCATAATTTCTATATGATTATCACTTGCTTACGGTGAAGGAAAACATCGTGAGGGAACCTGCATGTCTTAGAAAATCTGTCCAAATTACGACTGGTTCAGCGGGGTGGATTACGGCCCGCGAAACCAAAACCGCGGCCGGTGAATCCCCCTCGTATTGAGGGGAGTCCCGTGCCGAGTGGGACGTCAAAAGCGCGATTTTTTTTTGTCCCTGTCACACATAGATTTACATCTATATCTGTGGTCCCTGACATGGAGGTAGTGAGAGGCTTTCTATAGGTAAGGAGGTAAGTATTTCAAAACATTTTTCCAAAACTTTTATTTGAGGCAAACTTACTTCGTCCTTAACCTTATATAAAATTATATACAACCCGCCCTTTTAAGCAGTTACCGTAGCTTGATGCAATACCAAAGGCATTGATCGCACGTTGCCAGCCTGAAGGGGAATGGAGCAGAGGGAAGCGAAGGGAGGGAGGGTTGGTCTTCTCTCTCTCACGCTTCGTACGAAACGCAGCTATGACAGCTACTTTACGCCGATCTTCTGTGATAGGGTGGTACTACTCCGGTCGAGCCAGACCGTAATCAACCATCGATCGGTAAGTTGAAATCAGTCCAAGAAAAAGTTTTTATTCACAACTCTACATTGAGAATTTATAAACCGCAACACCCGCAGCAACCAGACCTTGATATATTTAATACTAAGTTACATGTATTCATTAAAAAGTGTATAAGCTTCTTGAGCGATCAGTACCAATAATTTAGCTTGTTGTGCGTCTTGGCTAAGCTGTAAGCGCAACAAGCATCTGATAATAAATAAATAAATAAATAAAACCCCCGATGCGACGCCTTTTTAAACTGCAAAAGAGCTGATTGATAATATCCAAACGGCTGAACCGATTTTCATGAAACATAGCTAAGAGCGCTCCCGATCAGAATACTTTTCTAACACAAATAACAAAATGAAAATCGGTTCATCCACTTGGGCGCTACGATGCCACAGACAGACACACAGATACACATGTAACATTTATAACACCCCTCTTTTTTCGCTGGGGGTGAAATAACGTATCTACGACAAGAATTGTATGAAAATAAATTAAGGGTAATATTTTTTTTTAAAAACAAGGTTTTATTTGATTGTCCTAACAATAAAAAAATAAACGTTAAATTAAATCAAACCAATCAATTTAGTACATGTATTACACAATTTAATTAATGATATAAAAGCTTGTCGCGAGATTTTAGCTCAATCGGTTAAAGATACTGACTTAAAATTCAGTTGCACGATTCCACCCGGACAAACATACATTGCAAGTTAAATAAAAGCTAGTAAAAAAGATAGAGTCACACGTAATAATGACATATGGGTGTGATCTCGAAACTGGCCCTTGACTCACAGATGGGGGTATGCTAAAAGGGCCATTGTGAGTGGAAATGAGACGTTTTCGGTACATAAGCACAGTTTCCGACCCGCGGCCGCCGCGACCCGATTAAGTTTTGATGGTGTATCGTGTTTTTGTTGCGGGAAAATTATATATTACTAGCCTGTGCCCGCGACTTCATCCGCGTAGTATTATTCTTATCAAAAATTTCGGGATATCGGGATAAAAAGTATCCTATGTGTTAATCCCGGTTATAAACTATCTGTTTTCCAAATTTCATCCAAATCCGTTCAGTAGTTTTTGCCTGAAAGAGTAACAAACATCCACAGTCACAAACTTTCGCATTTATAATATTAGTAGGATGACGATGGTAAAACCACGTTGTAGCCGATTGTCTACAGCTCAAATAGTAGCTGGCTTGCCTGGGGAAGTACCACCCTATCACAGAAGATCGTCGTTAAGCCGAAATCCCAACTCCGCTCCCTTCCTCTCCCTTTGTCCCTTCCCTTTCAGGTGGGCGATGCATTTGGTATTGCAAGCATGTATATGCTACAAAGAATTAGCAAGCTGAAGTGGCAGTGGGCTTGCCATATCTCACGAAGAACCGACAACCGCTGGGGTAAACGTGTTCTTGAGTGGAGACCTCGACTCGGCAAGCGTAGTGTAGGACGCCCTCCGACCAGGTGGGGTGACGATCTGCGAAAGACTGCAGGCAGATGCTGGATGCGGCAAGCTGAAGACAGGGCGCTATGGTGCTCATTAGGGGAGGCCTCTGTCCAGCAGTGGACAAGTATAGGCTGATGATGATGATGATGATATGCTACAGCGGGTATTACGCTTGCTTGCTGACTTTGTTGCATGTGCAGTACGGGTTTCTGGAGAAGTTTCCGCTAAACCTTGTAATTACTGTTGTCAAGGCCACCGATAGATGTCGCTAATATCGATATAGCGCGCGGTGTTAAGGTGGTCATGGCATTTCATATCCGTTGAGCTTTTGGAACGGAGTCCCTTATCGCGCGTTGCGAAAGGGGACTAGACGGAAAAAATAAGACTGTAACGACAATTTTTTTGCTATATGTGCGGCGTGCGCGTGTTTCTCTGTCTCTCTCTCTCTCTCTTATAGAAAGCAAGTCAGTTATTTTCGTTGCGTCTTTCTATTTCACATTGAACAGTTTGGTGTCGTGACTTACTTTTACTTTTGCAGTAACTGAATGGTTGAAATTTCCATGCATAAAGTCTTACATCATAGCGATTTTTTTGAAATAGAAAGTTACGGTCTCCTTTTTGTTTTCCAAAGTGGATGGTTGCGTTTTGTATTGACATTCTAATATGTGTTTGCTATTGCTACTTGTTACTTAAAATATTTTAAAGAAATTTGATAAAGAAACAGATATCTGATTCCTTTTACAGTAAACATCCGTATCAGAGCGACCAGCATAGGTACCCCTTGAGAAACACAGTCAAAACAACCGGAATCATTGTTCAAAGTTTAACGAAGACAGCGCCCGACAAGAGAAATAGAAATACTCGAAGAACGGAGACAACTTTCCGCGCTCGTACGAACGACTTCAACCAATTTTACAAAGGAAAAGTTTGTTTGGTTAATAGATTTTGTATCTGGGATGCATGTGTGGAAATTGTGTCAGATACGTCACACACACAGACTAACAAGAAAATACACTGGTTACGTCCACAATTGTATGAGAATGCAAGCGTTAAAAGTTAGTGAGAAATCATGAGTGAGATTTGATTACTATGTATTTACTTATTCAGTGACAATGGTGTTGCCTACTCACACTCAGTTGATGTTCCTGAGAATGTACACCATCTTTTATTCATTGAAAAGAGTAACCATTTAGTTTTTTGCCAGATATGGGACAAAGACAAAGGTAAAGTGCAACATGGGACAAAGGGAGAGTAAGAGAGGGTTCAGCTTCCAGCTTTCTCATTCATCGTACGAAACACAGCTATAATAGTAACTTTACGCTGACCTTCTGTGAGAGGGGGTACTACCCTGGCTCGTATATAATCTGTAGTTAATCAGTTCCAGGTTAGCTCAACCACCGTAAGAAAAATAAAATAATCCCAACATTTTATACAATTAGATGCTCACCCAAGCGTGTATTTTAATACAAGTGGTACCTGTGTGAGCACACTATACGCGGTTTTCGGTACGTTAGCCGCGGTGAGGCGGTATTCGTTCCGTGTGGATGCACAGGAGTAATTCGCTTTACATGTTTGTAATACGGTTTAAGGAATTACTGTAGAGTATGTTGAGTGCGGCATCGACTGATGCTAAAATAAGATACACGCATACGCCTTTGCGTCAGAGTGAAAGAGATGCATGGAGGTATGTATTATCGGTTTTAGTTAGTCTGGCATAAATCTTTTTAGTGTCAATCAATATCATTATATTAATACGTGAAGAAAAACTTTGTACACCCTTTTACGAAAATTGCGCGGACCGAGGAGTATGAAATTTCCCACACTTAAAGTTTATATAGAGAAGGAGTGCAGAATGCTATATAGATTTTTAAAAATATACATGAAAAATACATTAAAAACAATAAATAAAACACACTACCATGAATTCACCATTGTAACCACAGATATAGATTTACATAGATAACGCAAGTATCACAATTTGTATTGAAACCAAGCGTGCCGAATTTTTTACACCTACTGTGACGTCAATAGCGACGGGAAATCCAAACCAATTCAAAGATACCGATGCCGCTGATGCCACTCCGCCCGCTACGATACCCTCGAGTCATTATCACGCTCATACTCCTATTTTTATATCTGTAGTCGCGAGGACTGTAAGTTATCGGCGACCAACCTCGACGCTTGGTCGGGGTTTTCGGACACGCTAAGTACATACATTTGCGTTATCTATGTAAGTCTATATATATCTGTGATAATCATGACATCCACACTAGGTAAAAACCTGTTTCGTGGAAGTCGGTTCTGAATAATAACCACAAAGACATTCGTTGTCCGAGTTCAAATGCCGCTAATTACAAACAATTTGTAAGTAGGTATCTAACAGTAAAGAATGAGAGTGGAACAAAGAATAAAATAATATAAAATCATAACTAAACTCTAAAACAAATACTGTAAATATCTATTATCCTTCTAATATTATAAATGCGAAAGTTTGTGAGTGTGCATGTATGTTTGTTACTCTTTCACGCAAAAATACTGGACGGATTTGGTTGAAATTTGGAAGACAGATAGTTTATAACCTGGATTAACACATAACTCAAACTCAAACTCAAAATTGTTTTTATTCATGTAAGCCAACAAAGCATTTATGAATAGTCAGAATCTACCACCGGTTCGGAATGCTGCTTCCACTGAGAAGATCCGGCAAGAAACTCAAGGGTTACTCTTTTCAATGAATTACAGATGGTGTACATTCTCAGGAACAGCATAAAATAATAATATGAGCAGGTAACACCATTATCACTAAATAACTAATAGTAAATAATAATCAAATCTCCCTGAGATTTAGGTATGTAGATAAAATGAGAAAGCTAGTTTAGTGTGGTGGTCATACCTACTCATACTTACATCAAATTAAATGTTTACGAACCAAAATAACAATTAATAAAACAGGTGCATAATAATATAATTGCTTTGGTGTGATGCCTTCCATGCTAAGTAAATGAATAGTATTTAACGACAATGTTGTTAAGAGGCAAGTGGCATAGAGTTTACTTAAGTCTACGCGGACGAAGTCGCGGGCAGAAACTAGTCTATTATAGTATAATAACCAGAGTGAGGTATGTACCGGGGTCTACTGTTGCTGTCCCTTACGGGTTTCGTATAGTTGCATTTCTATGGCTTTATTTTTCTAAGTACTCATAAGTGTAAGATCAGAGAGAGAGAGAGAGAGCGTGTCTGAACTGTCAATTTCACTACACAGGCACGTGGCGCCGCCCTACTGGCAAAAAATCGTAGCTTCCATTCCAAGAAAACAGCAGACACTTGTACAGTATTACCGATGCATATATTACGCAATTTGTGACTACAGCAATATGAACGCATTGTTTATTTATTTATTTGTTATCACAACACAATTGTTTTATAATTATGTGCGCATAATTATTCATTTCACAACAGTGTGCTAGTGTCCAGTAGAAATACGCATTCTTTGTACTATCGCAGTCGCTATAAACTCAACTGTGAATTGAAATTTAATATCAGAACGGTGAGTAATAAAAATATATTTCCAAATGTATTAATGTTAATGTAAAATCTCGTATACCTACTTACTTAAAGTGAATTTGTCCTTAAGATTCGAAACAATCTCAGCATGTCTTATTAATGTAATTTGTTTTTCAAAATGATTCAAAACCGTCCTAATAATAATGTATCATAAGTACCTATAAAATTTGTTTATACTGGTACCATTTGGGAAACTAGTGATTCTATATTATGAATTGATATATAAGAATTAAACGTTAAAAAGGCATGCCAAGATTGCTTACTAAATCTGAATCCCAAGTAAAATTACACTAATACATGTTGTAATTATGTGAATTAACAATATCCGAAAATATGAAACAATATGTCATGTCTTCAAAATTATTATTTTATGGTCTTGCACCTCACATCATAGCTACAATGGAATTGATATCTAATCAATTAGAAATTAAGGTTTAAAAATGCCAGTGTTTTTTTACAATGGGGAATATCGATGGGTCATGAAACCGCTTGAAACATTGCAACAATGGGGTTAATGAAAGACATAGGTTTTTGTTTCATCCTACTTGTTCAAGTATTCAGTTCGGCTATTTTATAAAATAATAATATTAATAATTTAGATCTTTTGACGTCTCACTCCTGGGCATGGGCCTCCTCTCACTATAAGGGGATTCAAACCGTAATCAAGCACCCTGGCCCAGTGCGGGTTGTCGGATTTCACATGAATTTTTAAAATTGGTTAGTTTTTCTAAGACATGCAGGTTTCCTCACGATGACGACGGCTAATTTTTAAATTATAAAAAAAGTTAATATTTATTTGATTGAATCTCAAACGAAACCTACAAACATAAATTTATGTATTTCAGCTTCAAGACCATGTTTCTATTCCTGATCCTGGAGTTTGCTTTCCTGCTCTTGGCAGAGAGTGGACCAGAGCGGATAGTGTGTGATGGTGTGATATTCCACCACGTGTACTTCGACAAGAAACTGTTATTCAGTGACCTAGGTAGACCGAACAATCTGGTGATACACAAGTAAGTTATTTTAATAAATAAACATCGCCCGACTGACACACCAACTGTATAGACGCTTGTACTATGGATACCGTACAACGGAATGGGCGCGATCCCAGTGACTCCCAGGCCTGGGAAAATTACGAAAAGGCTATTTCCAGAATTTGCCCTGACCGGAATTGAACCCGCAACCACCCAGTTCAGGGAGCCGAGCGACCTACGCTCAAACCACTGCGCCAAGCGGTCGTCAGAGCGGATTATATATTTTTTTCAATAAAATAATAAAACTGACTAAAAAAGAATTCACTAGGGATCTTCAAATTTCTTTCATTTGGGGACGGTGCCAGTTCAAGGAAGTAGGTACCTTAAAAAGTTGTCCTAACGTAGTGTAAAGATAGGGACACTCAAACTACTGAACCGATTCTGATAAAATTTATATGGGACCCCACCTGAAGAGTATTTACACCGTTTCAAAGAATAAAGAATCTACAAATTTGGTCCACATTTGACGGAGAATTCGGTGAACATACATAAAAATCATACAGAAGAACGTAGATTCTCCTTCTTTTTCGGAAGTTGGTTAAAATCAAGATATTACTCAAGCATAGACAGGCAGAGCCTTATCATACCATAATTTCATAACATTTGTCGTCGATGCAAAAGTACTACAATGTTTTACATTAATAATAACTCTAAATTGAAAATTTAAAAACCCCCGATGCGATGACCTGTTCATGAAATGTATAATTTACCTAGTTCTTCCAAATAATAATGTTAGCGCGATTTGCGTAGCTCCCGTAGCTCAGTATCCATAGCTCATCTCGCAAATTCATCTGGTACAACTAGTTTCGATGCCAGATTATGAAAGCACCATTAAATCATTTGTTTTGGCTTCCTCATTTATAATCTAAGATGTACAATAATCAACAGAAAATCTGTGTAAAAGTATGAGACATTATTTTGTTATGACATTATAATAATTGACATTAGAATAGACAACGAATCTAAATATTAATGTCACGGAGGTTTTATTCCTAGTAAAATATTATCAATTATGATTCAATTTGATGTAATAACTCTGGTTGAGGTAGACGGGAGCAGCCTAGGGGAAGAATTTTCAATAACGCTAAAATTATTTTAAATTAGATTAGTTTTTTTATATTCTTTGTCAATGGCGGAGCAACGCCCTCTAGAATTATTATAGCGTAATATTCCATGACCATTAACAAACCAAACAAAATTTAACGCATGCGCGTATCCATCATTTGAAACGTGACTTATGGAACGTCTTTAGTTCATACACAAATCTCAATAAAATTGATAAAATATTCATTTTTTTCAGAATCAGGGAAACTTTTCAAATTTATAATATTGTAAAAAGCCAGTTCAGACTATTACGATCATTTAAAAATATAATAAATCTAAATCCAATCATCTCAAATTTCGACTGGATTCGAGCCGAGGGAATTGGTTTTGGCCGTGAATGTGGCTTTTTTAACCTACAAAAGAGCTGATGATCTTCAAACGGCTGAACCGATTTTCATGAAACATAGCTAAGAACACTCTCGATCAGAATACCTATCTAACAAAAGAAACAAAATTGAAATCGGTTCATCAGCTTGGGCGCTACGTTGCCACAGACAGACACACAGATCCACAGATACACAGATACACAGATACACAGACACACAGATACACAGATACACATGTTAAACTTATAACACCCCTCGTTTTTCGTCGGGAGTTAAAAAATGATCTGATTTTAGTATTCCTTCCATTTATGTTGACTAAAGTAATCAACACTACGAATTATTACATGGGCACCATATTATGTTCGCGCTACGTATACGCTTATCTGTATATTAAGTGAACAGTTGATAATACCAAACTGTTTGCAATATTTCTAAACCACTCTGATTGTATCCCAAAATAAAGTTAATTTTACTAACTTGACAAGAATTAATTTTTTTACAGATTCTCCAACATCCTCTTCTTCAGTCACACAGTCCAGAATGGCACACAAGTGGACTTCTCCATCATGGCATGCGGTGTGGAGAAAATGACCTGCAAGAACATCCCAGGAATTCCCGGCGGATATGCCGTCGCTTATGACGATGGCAATGATGACATCTACTTCGGGGGACACGACGGGATCTACAAATACAACTTTTTGAGCGAATCAGCGGAATACTTCGCTGAAGAAGGCAGATCAATATGGAGTTTGTTTATCAACAAGAACTTCTATTACATCGAGTACCCCACTCAAAGGTTATACGTGTACCAAGATGACACATTCGTGCAAGTCGCTGAAGCAATCGGAATAGAAATAGACCACTTCCTTATATCAAAACATGGTGACATATACATCTCTAACAAAACCGCTTTGTACAAAATCGAAAAGTCCTCAAGAGAACCCATCGTTTTGAATGACGAGATTGTGATCAGACAAATTGTGGAAGATGGCTACGGTGACATTTACTTCTGTTCCAGCGATGGTATTTACCTCGAAGACAAACCTTACCATAAAGTGAAGAAAGTAGTTGAGATCAATCAAGCGTTTGGATTGGCGTTTGATGAGAACGAACGTATTATATACTCCGATGCCGATTCTATATATATATTGCTGCCTAGCCAAAACAGTGGTGTCTGTTTGAATGCCATTTACAATCCTGTTGAAACAATAAACGGCACTATGAAACATTAGTTGGTAAACGAATAAGGTTGATAATTATACAAATTGAAGATCTGATTAAATATAAACCTGGTTTCTATTGGGCTTTTACTACCAGATTTATTTCTAATTATATTATCTACTAGCTGAGCCCGCGACTTCGTCCGCGTGGAATTTAACTTAAGGCTAAAGCGCTCATCTAGCCCGCGAAGTTAAAATTTTTGAGGGTTTTGGAAATTTTTCAAAATCTGACAATAATAAAAGGCACATTTTGTAATTCGCGACAAAGACTGTGTGCAGTGCCTTTATTAATATATCCAACTTACTCTAAAACATTTCGAGAACGCCAGCTATCCAGATAATCTGGCAATATTTGTATATTTAGTGATTTACTAGTATCATATCCACCGCGATAATGTTTAGAGTAAAATAAATGTATTAATAAACGCACTGCATACTGTGTTTTTCGCAAATCACAGAATGTTGTCTTAAATGTTTTCAGATTTTGGATAAACTATAAAAATACTCGAAAATTTTGAATTTCGCGGGCTAGACAGGCGCCTTCACCTTAACAAAAACGCCCGCTCCCGCGTTCTGAGCCCGCGCGGCAGGGGCCATTTTTGAATATTTGGTTTTTCTAAAATAAAAGTAGTCCAAGGTCAAAATCGGTCCAGCCGTTTCGGAGATTACCCGGAACAAACAGACAGACAGACTCAGACAAAAAAATTTTTAATCGCGTTTTTGCTTTAGTTGTCGTATGTACTTTCATATGCATTTAGTGAAACGGTGTTATTTTGATATTACAAACAGACACTGCAATTTTATTTATTTGTATAGATGTCTCTTTCAATTATGACCGCTTGGCGCAGTGGTTCGAGCTTTAGGCCACTCGGCTCACTGCACATGGTGGTTGCGGGTTCGATTCCCGCTAGGTTAAATTTAGGAAATGGCCTTTTCATAATTTGCCCTGGTCTGGGTGTCACTGGGATCGCCCCCAGTCCATTGTACGGTACCTATAGTACAAGCGTTGCTTAGTTTGGGTACAGTTGATGTGTTGTGTGTCGTTATATAAGTAGGCAATTAAAAATACTTATGTACATACCTACTACATAGTATAAAAACAGTGCCGTCTAGGGACGCCCGAAAGAAGCGAAGCTTTGCACTAGATATTAGATATATTATATTAACGCGTAACGCGTTACGCGTCACGCGTCACGCGTAACGGTAACGCGTAACGCTTTTCACCGTTTTAGTCCCCGGGTAGCAAGCCCCGAACGTCCGTAAAGAAGCTTCGCTTCAATATAATGTTGTTCGATCATCCATGAAATTAGCAGTAACACATAACAAATGCCATTGTTACGAGATGTGTTATAAGATCATGAATGGATGAAAACAAAAACAATTCGAAACAAATTAATGTCAAACAATTGTTTGGTCATTATTTCATTCGTTAGCGGTTGCGAAACATGTGTTCTGTTCCTATCGGTTGCAATATATTGAAAACATGTGGACTCTGAACGCAATTTGTGTGAGTATTATACTGTTAATAATATCCTAAAAATAGAGCTTATAATTCGGTGTTTTATACCTATTTATTTGAAATAATAAATATAGAGTTGTGACTGGTAGAGATGAAATATTATACCAGGTTTTCATTTTCCGTACAGTGTATAAAATAGATAAGTTTGAGGACAGTTTTTGGAGCTATTTTAGATGAATAGGTAAAGATTCTAATAATATTGAAGTCTATACAAACGAAACATTTGATTAGAAATTCCTTACTAAGTGAGTATATTTTATTATATTATTAAATAAACGTCCAGAATTTGTTTATTAAATGGACATTTATATTTTTTACATAAGTATACAGGGTGTATCAAAAGCGCGATATAATAATTTAGGTATACGGTGGCATATATTTCGATACCTCCCACGTAAGTTGTTGTATCCCCAAAAACGTAATTTTACAGGAGAGCATTTTAAAGATTCAAATTGCACTAAAAACTGCATTTATTATTGTAACTTTGTGAAATTTGGTATATAAGTTTAATTTATAGTATTCTTGACTATGTTGAAAGATAATTTTGGAAAATATTAATATTTTATGAGATATTGTTCATACAACATTTCACTGCGGAGTACAAGCTGCGCCAGTTGTTGTATGTCATACTTACAACATTTTACTGCGGAGTAGAGGCTGCGCCAGTTGTTGTATGTCATATATACAACATTTTACTGCGGAGTACAGGCTGCGCCAATTGTCGTATCTCATACTTGCAACAATATACCGCGAAGTTTAAATTTCGTCAGTTGTTGTATGTGATAGTAACCATATAAATCTGACATAAATTTGAGTGTGTTATTGCACGTGAACAAAATATAGGTAAAGAAAATAGAAATTCATTATGATCTAGGATAAATGGCTTCATTTTAGTAATAGGACATATTTAAAAATAATGATTTTTTTAATTGAATTTATAATAAAAACTGTAATGTCTTCCTCTGTTTTATTACTCTGTAATAAAATTAATCTAAATAAAAACACTGATAAGGTTATTTATAAACAAAATAAAAATAACAAAAAATTCAACATAGCTCACTCTCAACGATATTTTTACAAAATAAAATTTTCTTTTAAGAACAATAAATATAATCATAAAAAATAACATGTCGTAACATAAAATGAAGATAACTAAAAACCAGGTAACCATTCGTAATTATCGGCAGCGTAGCCTTAAATCGGTAAAAACCGAAGCAAATAAAAACGAAGACGCATAATTAAAATAAATATAAATAACTTAAAAAAGAAAATACTAATTTACCTCCTAATGAATTCCGAATCAGAAATAATCATCATTATGAGAGCCAGCAACAAAAGATAAACTCCTGAAAAAGTCGTGATAAGTGGCTGGAATAATTCCACTGTGAAAGAGACTCATTAAGTCATCATATTTTGCCTTTGTTAAGCGAATATGTTTGTAATAGAGACGGCATAGCTCTGCCATACTATTTCTTTGACGTCTTCGGGTATTGGTATTAATGGCAATAGCATTACTGTTTACCAAATCGTAACGTTATAATTATTTTTATGTTAAATATCAGCAGACTGATACACCAACTGTATCGTCCCAAACTAAGCAATTCTTGTATATAGTTACAGTACAAAGGACTGGGAGCCATCCCAGTGACACCCAGATCAGGGCATTACGAAAAGGCCATTTCCGATTTTTTCCCCGAAGGGAGTCGAAGCCGCAACCACCATATGCAGTGAGTACCAGCGAGCGGCCTGCGTTCGAACCACTGCAGTCGTCAATTTTAAAAGGATTTTCGGCTCTTCTATTATGTCGGTCCATTTAACTACGTCTCCACTTATTCTTTACGACCAATTACGCCCTTCTTAGGACTAGTCCCCCAACATAGGTTTTGCCATGCGCTTGAACGCACGGAAATTATCCCTGGTTTCCACAAGGTCTGTGTAATAAACTGCTCCAGATGTCACTTGTAGACTATTTAGCATAGTAGTCCGTTCGTTGTGCCAGAGGCTGCACTCCCACAGGATGTGATGTGCAGATTGTTCATGATTGTTTTGCGGCGTCGAACATTGACAGAAAGGAAAAGGAACCAATTTGAAGTAGAATAACTTGCTCCTAAAGTTGCCATGTCTAGTTATAAATTGAGCCACACAGTGGTCCACCTCCAACCACGCTCTCTCCAGACGTTTACTTACGCATGGAAACAATTGGTGGAAGTGGCGGCCCTTCGTTGTTGTATCCCATCTGGATTGCCATTCGGTCAGAAGATCTTTGTAAAGGACAGATATCGGACTCAATAATCTACCGATTTTAGAGCAGTCTCGCGGTTTATGGAACTCGGTGTACATGCTCTCTCTAGTAGAGGATTTCGCCCAATTACGCCCGTTCAAAAGTTATTTTTACTTATAAAAATCACTATGCTTAATTTCTATGACATTATATTGTCTTCCATCCTGGTTAGCTCATCTAACCAAGCTAAACCATTCCAAAGGTGTTATAAGTTTATTTTTAGATAAACGTTCTTCGACAGCGTGAAAGCTGCCACCCTCTGCTTGTGTATGACCTTTTTCGAGAAAGGTATGTTTTATAGTTATGTTAAGTTTATGAGCCATATATACATAAAAAGCAAAGACAATGCGATTGCGGTTCTGACCGGCACAATTATAAGACCAGAACCTAATTTCGGTCGGTGACAATTCAAGTAATTAGGGGTAGTAGGTAAGAAGTAGTATTAACGTTGTGTAAAGATAGTGGCACCGACTCCAAATGAAATAAATTACAAGGTGGTTATTTCTAGCTTTTTAGTGCACCCAAGTTATTGGATGTCGATTTAATTTTTATTATTTAAAATATGATATATTAAGCAAAGCATTTTAAGACCCAATTTTAGAAATTACTTTCGACATACAACATTGAATTGAAGTAAAAAAAAGTAATAGCAACGTAAAATATAGTATGTCACCATACAACAAACTTTTGAATAACAACTACCGAAGTAAAATGTAGTATTTATTACATACAACAATATTTTTATTTATATGTAAACGTAGAATGGTACATGTATTACATACAACATTTTTCATGAACGCTCAAACGACGTATACTGTTGTAAGTAATCTATACAACATTGTAGGTCGGTTGAAAGTCCGGCGTAGTCTGTTTTATGTGACCAATACGACATGCGAGCGCGCGATTCCCGCTCTCCCGCACCCCGCGTATACCATTGCAAAGGTATATACAACGTTGTAGCCCGTTCTCATTAAAAAGTTACAACAAAATATCTGGAAAAACCTTGAAAAATTCGTGTTTTCATTATTTTTTCACTTTGAATGCATTAAATAATACAAATTAGGATAGTTTTCAGTAAAAACGCAAAATGGCATTTTTGTGGCATACAACAACTTACGTGGGAGGTATCGATTTAGATGCCTTGTTAAGACTTATACGTACCTATTAAATTTTCTGTGTCACGGGATCCTGTTTGTCACAACTTTTACTATAACTATACATAGCCTGCATTTCTGAGAAGCAGCCACCAATATTCAGTAAACAAGTTTGTAAATATTGGTTAAGCAGTAGGTATTTGACATATAAGATGGTTTTAAAATTAATTACAATTAAGTACCTATTATTTTTATCAGGGACTGTTAAAACACCCTGTGTTTTATATTTTTTAATTTTCAGGAAACCAGCTCGACGTCAGCAATACTACTATTATTAACAGCGATTACAGGTGCCAATTTTGTTCCGACGAATGAATGCAACAGGCTCAAGATCGAGGACAAATGGTACGACCAGAGAGTCGTCTACGCGAACCTGGGCAGACCTTACAGTCTGAACGTGCATAAAGCGACCAACATACTCATCTTCAGTTACGCGGTGCCCGACTCGTATTCCGACGTTGACTTCCAATTGGCATACCTGAATATCGACAGCGGTGATCACCAAATCATTGCAGGAATCAAAGGAGGCTGCGCGGTAGCCATAGACCAAGTAAACGATATCATTTATCTCGGAGGCAGCGATGGTATATACAAATTTAATATGCAGACGCAATTAGCTGACTTTTACAAGGAGAAAGGCAAGAACATTTGGTCTTTACACTTCAAACAGAATCTGTTCTACGTCAGTTATCCGGACCAAAAACTGCATATAGAGGTGGACGGGAAATTTTCAAAAGTTAAAGAATTTCAGGACATAGAAATAGATTACTTTCATATAAACAGCTTTGATGACACCATGTATTTTGCGAACAAATCCGGCTGGTATAAGTATGACAATTTAAACTCTGAAGTTGTGTGTGTGACTGAATTGCTCACAGTGAGACAGATAGTGGAAGATAACAACGGTAATATATATCTGTGTACCAATATTGGCGTGTACATGCATAAGAGAATTGACGGATTGACGAAGATAATGGACATGAAGAACATATACGGCTTAGCTTTTGACAGGGATAACAATTTTATGTATTCCGATGACAGGAATATCATGATGCTATCGTTTAGTGTAGTTGGTTGCGACGATAACAGCACGCATTGGTGATGTACTTCAATCATGAATTGTAAACGTCTTTTACTATGCCTCATCCACATGCTCTAAACCCTTTTTAATAAAGTTGGTTTAGCGGTTGTATAGTTAAACCATGCTTGGTCTTCTTCTTTCGAATGTCAAATTACTGATGAGAGAAAGAGATAATTTGGTGTGTAACTATTCGCCTGCTATACCACATTTATTAATAAGGGGGTAAGGGTGACCGTCCACATGGCTGTCAGGAGCGATTCATTTCCTCAGTTTGACTCGGCTAGTTAAAGAAGCGATCCTATTGGTCTGAGCGGGCGGGCTACATAGCCTAGCCAATTAGACGGTCACCCTTATAATCTTTCCAATGGCCGTATACTGAAACGACACTCAAGTATTTAAGTCCCACACGCAGTTATGGGGAACAGGAAGTTCTGTGTAAATCAACACAAATATTAGTTAGAATAAATCTAAACTGGTAGTCAGTAATCGCCGAAACACGATCTCTTCCCCGATGATTACACGTATCTTGGTAACATCAAAGGCAACACACTGGAGCTATTATAATATTCATATTAATATCTACTACCCTTTGTTATTACTGAATATAAGCAACTGGCGATAATAAAAAAATGACTTGTAAAAAGACAAGCCTGCTGAGTTTCTTGCCGGATCTTCTCAGTCGAGGCCGCGTTCCGATATGGTTGTAGATATAAGAAAAAAAGATGAAAAATTGACAATTTGTAAGTGCCCCCGTAGGCCTAAACAAATAAATGCTTTGAATTTGAATCTAAATCTTGGACAAAATGATTTAATTATTTTTGTGGAAAAAAATGTTAATGTTAATTTGTGAAAATATAAATTAATAATAGTGTTTTGTTTTATTTACCAGCCTCGAGGTTTCGCGTTCCGCTCTCCGAATAAAAAGTGATATTTAAATTTAAAATCCGAACCCGACGTGTTCCGAATAATTGAAACGTGAATTCCATGTTTTTATAATCTGATGTTCTTGCGTGACATGCCCCGATTTGTTTCAATATTTTAAATGGAGCCATAGTTTTTAAATTGAATCAATAATTGAAATTATATATTCATAATTCAATTGGATTGAATTTGGATTAAGAAAATGTCATAAATTTTGTTTGTTTTCAAAATGAAATCTTACTAAGTGTTGAGAGCTCGCGAGTTTTATTTGGATTGAATTTTAAATTTTCGTTTCATAATTTTATAGAATTACTTACCTTAGGTATGAATATAATTTACTAGCCGAAATCAGGTGGTGGGTCGGGGGACCCACTACCTATTGCACGATTTCGGCCGTCTGGGGGATGACTGGGGTGGTACCAGGTCGTCCCCCTTTTAGCGCCTGTGGCCCGGCAAAGTCATTGCCGGGCCGTCCGCCGGGGCGTCTCGGAGCATTTCCCATGGTCCCGGGGCGCCCCTCTGCATGGCGGAGGGTGGTACACCGTGGGCTTTTAGTGGGTATACGGCCGACTGCCGGACTCCCACATACCCCTCCCGCCTCCCCCGAGGCGGAAGGGGACCCATAAAGGGTTTTCCCACGAAAAAAAAAAAAAAGGTATGAATATAATTTAAGGACGGACGACCATGAATAAATAATTTATTATACCACGATAATTATTATACGATCTACTAGGTGAAACAGAAAGGGTATACTATTATTTTGCAACTTTACTTTGTAAATCTAAAACCATCGGCTTTGTGGGACATTTGAAGTAGGTACTAAAGGTTTTGAGACTTATAAAATCTGTCAACAGCTTTATCCCTGTAACACCTTTTGTTTTACAAGTTCCCTCCCAAACTGATAGTTTTAGAATTACAGAGTTAAATTTTGAATAAAAAGTAAACCCTTTCTGTTTCAACCTGTTATAATATATGAAGGATTATTATTCAAAGACAAATATGAATAAAACCTGTTTCAAAACTCCCAAAAAAAATTAATAACACATAGTTTACAAACTGTGCTAAAAATTACAAGCAAGCTGGGAAAAAAGTTTCCAGGCATTTGAGCGACCGCACCGCGGGGACTGCAATTATGCACGAATTTAACATGACGCGTACTGAATAAGGCTTGTGACACACCTTCGATAATATGTCACGATATTGAAAGATATAAATACACCTGCCTAACGCCCGTCGTAGGTAGTCGGTAAAGGCCATTTAGCACAGTGAATATTTTTTAACGAATCCTGAAATAAGACGAGAATTTATTGCATTAATAGCGGTGGTATATCGGGCCACAAGAAAAATTAAAAATATTAACTAAAAAGCTTGAAAAAAATTTTTTTTCAGACAAATTAGATAAAAACGCTCGAATATATGTTGTCGTGCTCGGGGTTTTGCTCAATCAGCGTCATTACATAAATATGAACGTTAACAGTACACTACTAAGTTTGTTTTTCTTCAGCAAAATAAATATATAATAAGGAGGCCATTGTAATACGATTTTATGCAAGTAAATTCAAATTCAAATATTTTTATTTCAAATAGGCCAGATTAACTGGCACTTTTAAAAAGTCAAGAACTAGGTGCATGTTCCAAAACAAAATCCTATGGAGAAGAACATGCAAGAAACTCCATGGATACATTTTTTTTTTTCTCTTTTTTTAAATTATGTTTGTTTATTTACAGTAGGTATTTAGAGATGTGAGGACAATGTACGTTAACGCATAAGGCATCACAAATAAAGAAGTAAGTATTTATAGTCTTATTAGCATTTTCGACACCACTACTAAAGATCAGACTATAATATGACCTCTTTAGTATACAAAGGCACCATGCAGAATATTAAAATAAGTCCGATATATCTATCGCTCACTGTGCACACGAACCTTCCCACTGCGCAAAATTCTAGACGAAAATATGTCAAAACACACTGTGGAATTCGGCCTGTACGGAGCGAATTAAATTTAACAATTGCGGGGCCGGCGACATGGTCAGCATGCATTGTGCATGTACAAGTTTTTTTGTCCATGCCATTTTATTTTTGGCCCACTGTGCAAGCTTTTACGTGTCAAAACATAAACGGGGTATTTGTTGGGTGTCCTTTTTGGGAATCGTTTGTTGTAGCCACTTTTGGGTTTTAGAGCGTTTCTGTTTGAACGCTTGTAATCGGGAAACCGTTGGACAGATTTTGATGCAACTTGGCATGGTGATAGTCAATATCACTGGCAACATATAAACTAATTCTTAATGGAAGCGTTCTGAAGAAAGTCAAGTCAAGTCTCAACGGTAATTAATACCGCTAATTGTACCTCTCGAACTAACCCACGTACACTAACTAAATTTACCACTTAATTATTGCTATATCGTTGCTGGGCTTTGGGAATAGGTTAGGACGGACGGCTTAAGTCGAAAACTAGAAATACTTACTACTAAACGGTCCATAATTACAGCGTCTATTTTATCTCTACAATGTTACCTGAAACAATAAAAACAACAGAATTAATCATGATCCAATACGAGAAAGAAATATGGCCGAACACAATAAATAAGAAAGAGTTCCGTATGTATATTTTTCTGATTTAGAAATTCTGTTGGAATCAGCTGCCTAGTCAACGTTATTATGTTTTAACTGGGCACACTATATTTGAGATAATAAATTATAATGTTATTATTTAAACTGACCCCAGCTTATATTAACGTAACATAGATATCTAAGATTTATTGGCATTAGTTGTCGACCGCTAGGAGCGTAGCCCGGTTGGCTCACTGCACATGGTGGTTGCGGGTTCGATTCCCACTCGGATAAATTTCGGAAATGGCCTTTTCGTAATTTGCTCTGGTCTGAGTGTCACTTGGATCGCCCCCAGTCCATGGTACAGTACTCATAGTACAAGCGTTGCTTAGTTTGGGAGCACACAGTGGTCAGTCTGGCGATATTTATTTATTCATAAGTACCTAATGTAGATCAGAATAAAATAATACTGAAATTTACAGCTACACCTGACGAGAAGGGAATTTCATAACCTGTATAGAATATTTGTCTGCCTTGCTCTTGCTGGTGCCTTTAAATAGGCTCCTCCACTACATAGTATAAAACAAAGTCGCTTCCCGCTGTCTGTCTGTCCCTATGTAGGCTTAGATCTTTAAAACTACGCAACGGATTTTCCTGCGGTTTTTTAAAAGATACAGTGATTCAAGAGGAAGGTTTATATGTATAATTCATGCATAATATAGAAGAGAAACACTGATAAAAACCGCGCGAAGCTGGGGCGGGTCGCTAGCTTAGTTATATAACAAAGTCCGGCACATAAGCGCCCGATGTTTAGTGGTAACCAAAGGTATTGCTTGTACGTTGCTGAATAAAAGTGGAGTGGGTGGGAAAGGGAGGGGTTGAGCTTCCGTTTCTTTCACTCGTGGTACGAAATGATGCTAATTGATGCGGATCTTCTGTGAGAGGGTGGTAGTACCCCGTTCAAGTCAACCCCACAACCAATCAGTCCTTATTACCCACATTGTCTTATGAAACTTTGAACTCGGTATCATATTACCATTATTTTCTGTTAAAAAAATACTTACCTAATCGATTTTCCTCTTGATTTCAAAATCAACAAATCAAACTAGTTTTATGTTTTGAACTAGCTGAGCCCGCGACTTTGTCCGCGTGGAGTTTAACTTAACAAACTTTCATCCCCTATTTTATCCCCTTGGGGGTAGAATTAATCAAAATCCTTTCTTAGCGGATGCCTACGTCATAACATCTACCTGCATGCCAAATTTCAGCCCGATCCGTCCAGTGGTTTGGGCTGTGCGTTGATAGATCAGTCAGTCACCTTTGAGTTATATATATTTAGATTGTTTTAATAAAACGGTAAACTTGTAATCATATTTAGTTATAACAATAGATAAAGTCAGGTTCAGTCACTAGTTCCATTCTCGGAGACCAATAATCGTAGCACAATAACACTTCCCAAACTTTCGAGCTAGTCCAGAACAATGTCACTGGATTATTCGCTACGGAACCCTAAAAGCGAACAACAAATCTCATAAATCTAGTGGAACTTGCCAAACTACTTTGTTGCTTAACGGCTAGGTACTTAGTGACAAAGTAGCTTGAAGCTATGTTTAGGAATGTAGCTGTTTTTTAAGACCCTAAGACTATAATTTAATATAGGTATGTAACAGTTAATTAAACTTACTGCTAATGAAATGAAATTAACATTAATAGGGGCAAATTAACATAAAAAGTGTTTGTACACTTCCGAAGCTATAAGGTTGAATTTCCCTTACACGTTTCCGTGGTAACAAATTTTATTTCCGTTGTATACAATGAAACAAAGTTTCTATCGATACCTAATATTGCATACATCCTTAAGGGACACAAAAGGTACACTGGAAACCTTCACAGAACAGAATCAAATATCGATGCTAGCGGTCATTCACAGGAAGAACATCACATCGTTTTTCTGTAAATTAAAAATAAAATTACTAGCAATATGAGTTTATCACATTACTAGTATTCCCAGTAGTCCCTGCAGCTAAGCTAATGCTTGTGTTAGGAATGGTCTCACGGTAGTTTAATGGCCAGGAAGGGGATCGAACCCGGAACCTCTCAGCTACGACGGCGGGCCCTCTAACCACTAGGCCATTAACGCCTTATGACACTCCATTCTGGTTTTTAATATACCTTTAATCCACCATAACCACTGAAACAATTTATTTGCTCCAAATAATAATTATTATTGTGTTAGGTACATCGTTTTCAGCTATTTACTAAGACGCTTTGAAAAATATCGCACGCAATATTAATTTTAAACCTTAGCCTATTACAACAGAAAGGGCCTCTTGGCCTATTCAAACCGCTATAGAGGAAACCTCAACGAGCTTATTTAAAAAATAATTACGCACCCCATTTTAATTAAGACTTTTTATAAGCAAAGTGTTAATGGTAAGATTAAATTACATTTTTGTATTTATATTAACGGTGTTGGCAGATCCAAGCTATAGATCGTTTACTACAGCTAGCTCGAGCGGGATAGTACACTCCTCTCACAGAAGATCAGCGTACATGAGTACTATGAGTGAGAGAGCTATATACTAACTTGTTATATACTGGTGGATATACAACAGCTTTATTTTAAAAAGTGTTATTTGTATGGCACCTTCTATTTATAACAAAATTCCGAATTCTATTAAAGAGCAACCTATATTTTTTTTAAAAAAAACAACTAACTTGTTTATTATTTGAAAAGTGCTATTATTCAGTATTAGACTTTCTTAATGATACTAGTTTTTAGTGTAGAGCTTTAAGTAGTATAAGTCTTTAATGTTTGCATGCCCTGAAGGCACCGTTCTAGCCCGCGAAATTCAAAATTTTCGAGTATTTTTATAGTTTATCCAAAATCTGAAAACATTTAAGACAACATTTTGTGATTTGCGACAAACACAGTATGCAGTGCGTTTATTAATACATTTATTTTACTCTAAATATTATCACGGTGGATATGATACTAGTTAATCACTAAATATACAAAAATTGCCAGATTATCTGGATAGCTGTCGTTCTTGAAATATTTTAGAGTAAGTTGGATATATTAATAAATGCACTGCACACGGTCTTTGTCGCGAATTACAAAATGTGCCTTTTATTATTGTCAGATTTTGAAAAAAATCTAAAAAACCTCTGAAAATTTGAACTTCGCGGGCTAGATGGGCGCTTTAGCCTTAATGACAGAGTGGTGTACAGGGATTCATTTTATATTATCAACATCCTTGTATAAATACCTACATTCCGTGCAAATAAGTGATTATTATTATTAGAGCGGGAACTCAATCCCCCTTCCTCTCTTGCTGTTCCTTTCTCCCACTGCCACCCAGGCCGGCAATGTGCGAGCAAGCCCTTTGGTATTGCAAACATCGATAGGCTACGTTAAGTGCTTAACATCCGGCAATTCGTACGCTACTTTGACAACTTTATTCTATAAAAAACGATCGCACCAATCACTTCACCGAATTCCAGAACGCTATCTAGGTACTATTCCAGTAGCTCCTACGATGGGAAAAAGTAAAGAAGTTGAGTATTCGTTAAAACGTTTAATATTTTGTGGTTTAAGCTTTTACAAGACAGCTATTTACCGGCGGAAATGGTGCGAGCAATTCACGGTTCTTTGATTTTAATGGGCACTAATTAATATTAAATGTATATTTATTGACGACCGCTTGGCGCATTGGTTCGAGCGTAGGCCGCTCGGCTCACTGCACATGGTGGTTGCGGGTTCGATTCCCGCCGGTGCTAATTTCGGAAATGGCCTTTACGTAATTTGCCCACGTCTGGGTGTCACTGGGATCGCCCCCAGTCCATTGTATGGTACCCATAGTACAAGTGTTGCTTAGTTTGGGACCATACAGTTGGTGTGTTCGTCTGGCGATATTTATTTATTTATTATTCTTCTGCGTCCTTGGTCTGGTTGCAAGTGGTTCTCACTGGATCTATGTTAGACGCAGCTATAATGATTACTTGACTCTGATCTTCTGTGAGAGGGTGGTACTGCCCTAGTTGAAGGAGCCTGTGTATGAGCTGTAATCAATATTTTAAAATTATGATTCCCACATAGATTTCTATAACCCTTTAGTACCTAAGGCGCGTGCTTAATCATTCGACTATCACTGCTGTTTAAGATGAAGATCTTTTTAAGATGTAGTTCTTTTCAACACACCTTACCTAATTACGGATACTAAGTATGAAGGTTCCGTAGTATTTATTAACGAGCTATTCATGACGAGAAAAGTTGCAGGTACTTTGACATAATAATAATTATCTAAGCGTAATTAATTCTTAAGTGGCGGAACCCTGAAAAGGTGTCGAAAGAGAAATGCTTTTAAAATTATTGAATCACGTTAAGTGTAACCTTTTTTAATTAGTTAATTTAATATAATTGTATTAATTATGTGATTAATGTAATTGTGAAAGGAGGCAGCGTTGCTTTGTGATGTTTGAAATGTTTTTATTCGTTGTCTAGGACCACGGCAATGTTTTTATAGGACGGTAGTGTGTTGTGAAAACCAAATTACAATGCTTTAGACTTAACAAAGGGTGACGAAGTTTCCATTAAATATAGATACAACGGCCCATACATTAGCGAGAAAAGAGTGGTATACTCGTAGAGCTATATGGAGAAACAGGCAGTTAGCTGTATAGTTTTTTAAGGTAATTTTTTTTTTCGTTATCCGCTGGATTATGTATCAAGCCATATCAAGAATCATCTCACCAATACTAATATCCACCAAAAACCATGTTGCCTAAGGTTCATCCGTTCCGGAGTTACAGAGGAACACACAGACAAAGGAGTTAAACTTATGAAACTACTTTAAATTCGGATCGCAGGTTAAAATGATGCAGAAGTAAAATCTCAATCTCATTCCGAAATTTCAAGATTGCTACGAAAACGCTTGCTACGAAAACTACGCTCGTAGCATTCGTAGCTTCCGTAGCAGGCTACGTAGCTACGATGTGGGTTTATTTGTAAGTTTGACTGAGGATCTTTTAGTAAGGTCTGTAGCTTCCGGCTCTCATCGTACGAAACGCATCTGTGAGCGGGTGGTACTACCCGATTGAGCCAGTCCGGATATGTGCAGTATGTTTGGCTCTACCACCGTGAAACGTAAACGTAGCTGACGGAGCAGGGTCCCCGTAATTATTTTTAAGAAGCGTGACTCCAGCATTTCTGGCGTCACAACTTCCATGGTCAGGGCTGTCGCTCATCTTCGGTGATCAAAGCAAACACAAGTAATACTTTCTTTAATTTATTGTCGAACTTTTGAGGAGGTCCGTTCACTACGACGGCTCAAGTGAGAATGCATCTAACGCATTCTGTGCGGCCGTATTTATATGGTGCATCCCACGTGCACGTGTCGGTACATTGACTTTTCAATTTTGTTGGCATTTCTAGGTAACATGATTTTTACTTTAATTTTACATTGCAGTTATTCAACAATAATCAATTAATAATTAATTAAATAATGATATTGTTCTTATAATCGGCAAACTGTTGTAGCTGCGCCGATATAGCTTAACATGGATTAAAATAAAATTTGGTGCAGAGGTATGCTATGTTCTAAAGTAATTTTATTGTATAAGCTACTTATTATCGTCATCCTCGCGGGATATACTAGTTTTTATATAAATAGTTTAAAGTCCGCGGTGCTATAAAAGTGCAGCCATTACTGCTAAAAGCGACGGTAATGGCCATTCATATTTAGCAAACAGCTTTTTGTGCCGTCCGCGTTTTACGAGCTCGATGGCTGTGGGCTGAGACGAGCGGAGCGGCGGCGGGAGCGACTGTAATGTAACTCTTAGTTAAATTTACCGACGTTTTTATTAAAAAAGATTATTAGATATCAAATCTAATTTGACTTCAAATAGTTTATTTACTTTGGGCCTATGAGGGTAGGTAGTTAATTCCTCAGCGATCGACATGATGACGGCCAGTGAACCTTAGTTAGATGACCTTTTAAACTTTGTGGATAGCAGATTAATAAAACTGTTCAAAGAAACAAAAGCTAATAGTTTTTTATTATTTGATACGCAACGCAGACTTGAGACCCGCGGGCGTAATTTGGAAATATATCTGGTTTCCTTATTTTAAAATGAAATCTCTCCCGCTCCGCTTATCGCAAGTCTCTCCCTAATATTTCAGCAGTGTTTGTTCGCTCGCCATCCGTTCCCAATCGTTCTATCACCTTCTAGCGCATCAGACTTGTTTTATAGTTTTTACTGTTCAAACTATTTGCGTAACATGAATTTTAAGGCAGCTAGACTTAAGTCTCGACCTATTGTTATTTTACTAGTTATGTGAAGAAGATATTTTTTATATTTTATAGCCTGTTTTTGTGCCCCACTCCTGAGCAAAGGCCTCTCATTTAATAATCCACAAAATACGGTCTTGTGCTGTTTCGGGCCACGAATCTCTCGAAAAGTGACCAAAGCTTCCCGCCATCTTTTTCTGGGTCTACCCCGAGGATAAAATAATAATAAATAAACTAACCCACCAACTGTATGGTCTTATACTCAGGAACGCTTTTAGTATGGGTACCTACGGTATAATGGACTGGGGGCGATTCCAGTGACACCCAAATCTTTAGTGCTATTCTACACTGCAGGTCAAATTACGAAGAGGTCATTTCGGAAATTTATCCCGATAGGAATCGAACCCGAAACCACCCGGTGCAGTGAACCCAGTGACCTAATTAATTTAACTTAACGAGTACCTACTTACTCGTGAAATACTCAAATTCACAGTTTTATTTTATAATAAACTCGATATAAATTCGCGGCATACAAATTCGTTTTGGCGTCAGAGGTAGCTGTACATTCTCAGTGTTTCAAATCGGCAATATTGTTTATTTAACAAACATTGCTGAACCTTGACAATACCAAATATGAGCAACATATTTTTATATTGTACTAGCTGTGCCCGCGACTTCGTGCGCGTGGAATTTAATTGACAAAAATTTATACAAACTTTCATCCCTTATTTTATCCCCTTGGGGGTAGAATTAATCAAAATCCTTTCTTAGCGGATGCCTACGTCATAACATCTACCTGTATGCCAAATTTCAGCCCGATCCGTCAAGTGATTTGGGCTGTGTGTTGATAGATCACTATGTCAGTCAGTCACCTTTGAGTTATATATATATATATATTATAGATAGATCCGATTCAATCACAAAGGTATTGCCTATGTTCCCGCCCTGCAACTATGTATTTCCGGAATTATTTTCCTTTGTTTCATTTTTGCAAGTCGATAAACAAGCGTATTATGCACAAAATTAACATCGGTTCATCCGCCTGGGCGCTACGATGCCACGGACCGATACACAGATACACATGTTAAACTTATAACACCTCTTTTTCGTCGGGTGTTCAAAGGGGGATATTGTTTGATCTATCAACGTATAGACAGACTAGCTGTGCTCGCGACTTAACAAAAACTTAACAAAAAATTCGGGATTATTCATCCCCTATTTTATCCCCTTGGGGGCAGAATGAATCAAAATCCTTTCCTAGCGGATGCCTACGTCATAACATCTACCTGCATGCCAAATTTTAGCCCGATCCGTCCAGTGGTTTGGGCTGTGCGTTGATAGATCACTATGTCAGTCAGTCACCTTTGAGTTATGTATATTTAGATTAGAAGTATGATACTGTGTGAGTGCAGGCGCGGCTGGCTGGTGCGAGTTGCCGTAGCTTATAAATGCTAGAAATACCAAAGGCATTGCTCGCATGTTGCCGCCCAGAAGAGGAGTAGGGGAGTGGGTGGGGAATGGACGGGGGAGTCGAGCTTTCGGCGCTCACTTACCGTATGAAACGCAACTTATATTAGATACAAAAAATAGAAAAGAAAAAATGTATCCATGGAGTTTCTTGCATGTTCTTCTCCATAGGATTTTGTTTTGGAACATGCACCTAGTTCTTGACTTTTTAAAAGTGCCAGTTATTCTGTCCTATTTGAAATAAAAATATTTGAGTTTGAGTTTGAGTTTGAGTTTACATGACCCCCATCACACATGTAGATTTATGTAGATGACGCAAGTATCACGATTTGTATTGAAACCAAGCGTGCCGAAGTTTTAACTGTTCCTGTGCAGTCACCGCCGAAATTTAGTGACAGGAAATCCAAACGATTCAAAGACACCGATGCCGCCGATGCCCCTCCGCCCGCTACGATTCTCTCGAGCGATCATCTTGCTCATACTCTTTTTATATCTGTAGTCGCGCGGACTGTAAGTTAGCGGCGACCAACCTTGACGCTTGGTCGGGGTTTCGTACATGCGAAGTACAACATGCATTTGCGTTATCTATGTAAATCTATATCTGTGACCCCCATCAAGCCAGCCGCAGTCACTTTACCACACACTTTCATATTTTAAACCTGATGCTTTTTGTTGTTTAATTTGATAGTATGTTTCTAAATTCCTCACAAGACACAGCTTATGAAAATCATCTCTAGATCCGCTCATTGCGCTCATCTCATGACGACCGCTTGGCGCAGTGGTTCGAGCGTAGGCCGCTCGGCTCACTACACCGGGTGATTGCGGGTTCGATTCCCTTCAGGGTAAATTTCGGAAATGGCCTTTTCGTAATTTTCTCTGGTCTGGGTGTCACTGGGATCGCCCCCAGTCCATTTTACTGCACTCATAGTACGAGGGTTGCTTAGTTTGGGACCATACAGTTGCTGTGTTCGTCTGGCGATATTTATTATTTACTAGCTGTGCCCCCCGACTTCGTCCGTGTAGTATTTAATTTAACAAAAATTTCGGGTAGTCGGGATAAAAAGTATCCTATATGTTAATCCCGGTTATAAACTATCTGTGTTACAAATTTCATCCAAATCCGTTCAGTAGTTTTTGCGTGAAGGAGTAACAACCATACATGCACACTCACAAACTTTCAAATTTATAATATTAGTAGGATTTATTTATCTTCCCTCGCACCTTAAAAGTAAGTGTCTATTTATGTGAACGGCCCCCACGGGTAATGTATTATTTTCATATGTTAACGCCCGCTTCTCTAACTCTCTATATTGGGGCGTGTTTCTCAGGGAACGGCTCTAGGCTGGTGGAATATACACATGGATATTTTCGTTTTTATGGTCTAAATATTGGACGTCTAGGTTGTTTTATATGGGCCTTGTAAAGTTTCAATATGTGATGCTGGGAGCTTATTGAAGTAATTTTTCTTGTGAATTAGCCATTAAAATACTTTCTACAGTAAGTATTCTAGTAGGTAGAGTAATAGAATAAATAATAGTGGGTGCAGACTTTCAGGTCAAGGGATGTTAGGATGGCCCGGACTACGATGGGTTGTCAAATTATAACATCTCATCTCCTTCTTCGGAGGGTACGGGTGGGTGAGAGTTTTTGAAATGGTATTTTCATAATGTGAGCCTTACGGTGTAGGAAAACATAATGAGGAAACCTGCATGTTTAAGTAAATCTAACCAATTTACGAAAGACATGTGAAATCCGACCATCCGAAATCCACCTAAATCCACCTGAATTAACTTATGAGGTGCGTTCACATGTATCAAACAGTCGCATCCAAGGAATTTATTGTGACTTTATATTTACGCGGTCATACGTCGGTACTGATTCATCGGGCGCGCTGCTCGCTACATGTGGACACACCTATATGGCTTATAAGCTGTTCTTCTACCTCATAAATAAATTAATCGAATTTCCAGTCCTCAATTTAGTCGTTACAGATAATCGGTAACCAGAATCGAGTTACAATTCGATTATCTAACTCGGAATGGACCGATTTGCTTCACAGACAAGGGAATTACGATTCCTATGCGGCCTATTATAAGCCTAATATCCATTAGAGCTCGCTGCGTGGTTTCTGTGCCGACCAAACAGCCCGAATCGATTACCTAAACCTGATTAATAGACTTACCTACACTACAGAACCTTAATTTATACAAATTAGATTATTATCATTACGGTATGATAGTTTGAGGTATATTATCAAACTAGCTGTGCCCGCGACTTCGTCCGCGTGGAATTTAATTGACAAAGTTTCAAACAAACTTTCATCCCCTATTTTATCCCCTTGGGGGTAGAATTAATCAAAATCCTTTCTTAGCGGATGCCTACGTCATAACATCTACCTGCATGCCAAATTTCAGCCCGATCCGTCCAGTGGTTTGGGCTGTGCGTTGATAGATCACTATGTCAGTCAGTCATTCAGTCAGTCACCTTTGAGTTATATATATTTAGATAGATATCGGTGTATTACTATGTTTCAAGCTGTAGCCAACATAAAGTACCATCCTCTCACAGAAAATCGGCAAAAAGTAGATATTAAAGTTGCGTTTTGGACGATGAGTGAGAGAGACGGAAGCCCCTTTCTCCCTCTATCCTACTTGCCTTGAGGGCGGCAACGTGCGACTAATGCCATTGGTATTGCAAGTATCTACAGGCTACGGTTACAGCTTAACATCGGGCGGGTCATACGCTTGTTTCCCGACTTTGTTACATAAAAAAGTATAAAATGAACCTGAAACACATTCTCTATTTCTCAAAATATGATCTATAGAAATGTAAGAAACACATAAAGTACTTTCGCCTGAAAGGTTTTTCAGCATTAACCTCGCGTTGTACTGAAGGATTCATTCATATTTCGTATTTAACATTAATGGTAAAAGGAAAAGCTCGTTACGGTATTAAGGCCTCTTTACAATGTGTGAGCCCACAGAACATAAAATAAATAGAATGGACATCGCTCATAATTAGCTCCAACAACAGAATTATCTGAACTTGGACAGAATGAACGGAAAATTCCTCTCACACCTCAAATTCAGATTTTTTTGCATGAAGACAAAAATATGGAGTATCATAAGTTTTCCTTGAAAATAATGTATGGAGACAACAAGTTAATCCGGGGGTACCGCGAATTACCCCGCTCGTAACATATCCCGGTACACACACAGTGTAGAGTGCACAATACGGACGATTTGGTCCAAGGGATCAGCTTAAGCTGAAGGCGCCTGTCTAGCCCGCGAAATTCAAAATTTACGAGTACTTTTATAGTTTATCCAAAATCTGAAAACATTTAAGACAACATTTTGTGATTTGCGACAAACACAGTATGCAGTGCGTTTATTAATACATTTATTTTACTCTAAATATTATCACGGTGGATATGATACTAGTCAATCACTAAATATACAAAAATTGCCAGATTATCTGGATAGCTGTCATTCTTGAAATGTTTTAGAGTAAGTTGGATATATTAATAAATGCACTGCACACAGTCTTTGTCGCGAATTACAAAATGTGCTTTTTCTTATTGTCAGATTTTGAAAAATATCTAAAACCCTCAAAAATGTAAACTTCGCGGGCTAGATGGGCGCTTTAGCCTTAAGAGATTCATTTGACAACCGTTGGGCGCAGTGGTTCGAGCGTAGGCTGGGTGTCACTGAGATCGCCCCCAGTCCATTGTACGGTACCCATAGTACAAGCGTTGCTTAGTTTAGGACCATACAGTTGGTGTGTCGGTCTGGCGATATTATTATTACTATTAAAATCATTCTCCACTCTGAGGGCGAAATTGATTAGATCTTGAAATGTCATAGATGCTCACATATAGTACGGTTATCTGCGGAATATGGCATGAAAGCATTGAAGAGGCTGAAAACTAATCTTAAAGACGTGCTAGGCCTATTTCCAGGAGTGGACACCAATTGGGCCTAGGATGACTAAAGAAGATTTTTCTCAATTTATATTAAGGTTGGCTTCCCGTCTTCTCTATTGGCCATTGGTACCACGAGTTGGTTGATGCGACTTTACTAGTAATATTTTATAGCTAACTTTTTCGCTTCAACTCATCACTTACGACCCTGCAATGTACAATACCGGAAGAAACTAATTCTCTAACATTTTCAGAAGTTTATTCGTTAAACTTCGCCCCGAAGACGTCACCAGCATGCCACTGATGCTGTCCGGATTATCTTGCGGCGCTATTGTTTCTGTTACGATTATTGAAAAACGTAGAGTGGGAGAGAGAAGTCGATGCTAGAATAAATTAGTATTATGTGGTTGGTATAAGTAATATTTATTCATTAAATAAATTATTGAATAACGAAGTTCAAGTACGAGGTAATATCTTTGAATAATGTTCAAAATTACAGAATACACGTTGTATCCCCCACATATAGGGCTCAGTCGGTACAAAACTTGCGCAGTAACTCGAATCCTCACCGGGCACTGTAAACTAAACAAACATTTGTTCAACCTAAAGATGAGCGACAGCACAATGTGCAGATTCTGCCAAGAAGCAGAGGAAAGTGCAATGCACATCCTCTGCTCGTGCGGCTCACTAATGCGTTGCAGAAGTATCTTCCTAGGGCGGCACATCATGCATCCGGAGGAGATACAAACACTCACTGCTCAAAGCATTTGGAAGTTCCTTAAGGCCTCAGGACTAGGCAGTGAACTTTAACACTTCAGTGCTGGCTACAAAATATCAGTAATGGTCGAAGTAGCAAGATGCCGCTCGAGCGGCTTAGGGCACAAAACCTAATAATAATAATAATAATGTATCCCCCACTCTCGTGTACCTCCCACTACTCAAATTCAAAGCTTTTATTTTGTTTAGGCCTACGGGGGCACTTACAAATTGTCAATTTTACATATTTTTTTCTTATATCTACAACCGGATCGGAACGCGACCTCGACTGAGAAGATCCGGCAAGAAACTCAGCGGGCTTGTCTTTTTACAAGTAATTTTTTTTTAATCGCCAATTGCTTATATTCAATAATTACAAATGGTAGTAGATAATAATATAAATATTATAATAGCTCCAGTGTGTTGCCTTTTGATGTTACCAAGTTTGATGTTAGGCAAATAATTCGGACTACTATACTATACTGTTACTTCTGAAAGCCAATATCAAGAATGTTTTCCAACGACGCTACCATGTTTTGATCCTCACAAAGTGACAGAATAAAGATAAATGTCTTGGATTGGTAAGAAAAATTCGGAGTTGTACAATTTTTAACCCCCGACGAAAAACGAGGGGTGTTATAAGTTTAACATGTGTATCTGTGTATCTGTGTGTCTGTCTGTGGCAACGTAGCGCCCAAGCCGATGAACCGATTTCAATTGTGTTTCTTTTGTTAGATAGGTATTCTGATCGAGAGTGTTCTTAGCTATGTTTCATGAAAATCGGTTCAGCCGTTTGAAGATCATCAGCTATTTTGTAGGTTAAAAAGCCACATTCACGGCCAAAACCAACTTCCACGGCTCGAATCCGATCGAAATTTGAGATTATTGGATTTAGATTTATTATATTTTTAAATGATCGTAATAGTCTGAACTGGCTTTTTACAATATTATAAATATGAAAAGTTTCCCTGATTCTGGAAAAAATGTATATTTTATCAATTTTTATATGAGATTTGTGTATGAACTAAAGACGTTCCATCAGTCACGTGTCAAATGATGGATACGCGCATGCGTAAATTTTGTTTGTTTTGTTAATGGTCATGGAATATTACGTTATAATAATTCTAGAGGGCGCTGCTCCGCCATTGAGAAAAAATATAAAAAACAAATCAAATTTAAAATAATTTTAGCGTTATTGAAAATTCTTTCCCTGGGCTGCTCCCGTCCACCTCAACCAGAGTTATTACATGAAATTGAATCATAATTGATAATATTTTACTACGAATTAAACCTCCGTGGCATCAATATTTAGATTCGTTGTCTATTCTAATGTCAATTATTATACTGTCATAACAAAATAATGTCTCATACTTTTACACAGATTTTCTGTTGATTATTGTACATCTTAGAATATAAATGAGGAAGCCAAAACAAATGATTTAATGGCGCTTTCATAATCTGGCATCGAAACTAGTTGTACCAGATGAATTTGCGAGATGAGCTATGGATACTGAGCTACGGGAGCTACGCAAATCGCGCTAACATCATTATTTGGAAGAACTAGGTAAATTATACATTTGATGAACAGGTCATCGCATCGGGGGTTTTTAAATTTTCAATTTAGAGTTATTTATCGGTACATTAAGTAACATTTAATTTCAATGTTAGATAATAAAAGCACTATCGCATCCACTTTAAATTCAGCAAACCGAGACTTCAACATACAGTCTTCCTAATACATAACAGAATTCACTCAATGTCGTAAGTGAAAATAAAATCGCTCAGGTCGGTGTAGGTCGGCCATATATCATCGCTAACTGAACCCAGTCGGAGTGTACGAGGCCCGGGGGCGCGATAACAGCTGGCCATTGCCGCTACCACATTCTTAGACTATGTTTATATTGGTTTATTCTTGGAAGCGTTAGAACCATAGGTCTCTTGGACTTTATTTATGTTGGTTAATTCTTGTTAGCGTTAGAGCCATAGATCTCATGGACTATGTTTTTGTTGGTTTATTCTTGTAAGCGTTAGAACCATTGATCTTATGGACTATGTTTATGTTGGTTAATTCTTGTAAGCGTTAGAGCCATAGATCTCATGGACTATGTTTTTGTTGGTTTATTCTTGTAAGCGTTAGAGCCATAGCTCTTATGGACTATGTTTATATTGGTTTATTCTTGTAAGCGTTAGAACCATAGGTCTCTTGTACTATGTCTATGTTTTTTATTCTTGTAAGCGTTAGAACCATAGATGTCTTGTGCTATGTTTATATTGGTTTATTCTTGGAAGCGTTAGAACCATAGGTCTCTTGTACTATGTCTATGTTGGTTTATTCTTGTAAGCGTTAGAGCCATAGCTCTTATGGACTATGTTTATATTGGTTTATTCTTGTAAGCGTTAGAACCATCGCTCTCTTGTACAATGTTTATATTGGTTTATTCTTGTAAGCGTTAGAGCCATAGATCTTATGGACTATGTTTATGTTGGTTTATTCTTGTAAGCGTTAGAACCATTGATCTCTTGTACTGTGTTTATGTAGGTTTATTCTTGTAAGCGTTAGAACCATAGATCTCTGGTTCTATGTTTATGTTGGTTTATTCTTGGAAGCGTTAGAACCATTGCACTCTTGTAGGTACTATGTTTATGTTGGTTTATTCTTGGGAGCGTTAGAACCATAGATCTCTTGTACTATGTTTATATTGGTTTATTCTTGTAAGCGTTAGAACCATAGCTCTCTTGTACTATGTTTATATTGGTTTATTCTTGGAAGCGTTAGAACCATAGCTCTCTTGTACTATGTCTATGTTGGTTTATTCTTGTAAGCGTTAGAACCATAGCTCTCTTGTACTATGTCTATGTTGGTTTATTCTTGGAAGCGTTAGAACCATAGCTCTCTTGTACTATGTCTATGTTGGTTTATTCTTGTAAGCGTTAGAACCATAGCTCTCTTGTACTATGTCTATGTTGGTTTATTCTTGTAAGCGTTAGAACCATAGCTCTCTTGTACTATGTTTATATTGGTTTATTCTTGGAAGCGTTAGAACCATAGCTCTCTTGTACTATGTCTATGTTGGTTTATTCTTGTAAGCGTTAGAACCATAGCTCTCTTGTACTATGTCTATGTTGGTTTATTCTTGTAAGCGTTAGAACCATAGCTCTCTTGTACTATGTTTATATTGGTTTATTCTTGGAAGCGTTAGAACCATAGCTCTCTTGTACTATGTCTATGTTGGTTTATTCTTGTAAGCGTTAGAACCATAGCTCTCTTGTACTATGTCTATGTTGGTTTATTCTTGTAAGCGTTAGAACCATAGCTCTCTTGTACTATGTTTATATTGGTTTATTCTTGTAAGCGTTAGAACCATAGCTCTCTTGTACTATGTCTATGTTGGTTTATTCTTGTAAGCGTTAGAACCATAGCTCTCTTGTACTATGTCTATGTTGGTTTATTCTTGTAAGCGTTAGAGCCATAGATCTTATATGGACTATGTTTATATTGGTTTATTCTTGAAAGCGTTAGTACCATCACACTACTAGTTTTTCCATAAGCCCCTCCTGCTAACCTAATGCTAGTGCTAGGAGTGGGCTCACGTTAATAGTTTAATGGTCAGTTTGGGGATCGAACCTGGAATCTACCAGCTGCGACGGCGGACCTTTAACCATAGGCTATGGATGCTTAATTTTTTGATAGCATCACGCTTTAATCGGTTAATTTCGGTAAATTTCGGTCCCAATTTGACAGTGCGCGAGCCTATTGCCGTTTTACAGGGCACAAAGTCGGCAAACAAGCTGACGGCCCGCCTGAAGTTAAGCAGTTACCGTAGCCTATAGCTGGAAATACCAAAGTTACTGCTCGCACGTTGTCAGCCTGAAGGGGAGTGGGACAGAGGGAGGGAAAGGGTTAGGCTTCCGGCTCTTTCACTCATCGTACTGTAAGGTCCATGTCGGCGCACTGGCCAATGGCGATAGGCGTTCCTGGCCGACGAGGAAATAATAAATTTAAGAAAACATTATTGTTTTGAAACTCAAGGAACGGCGGTGCGCTGGCAGTGACAACTGGGGACCATTGTGATAAGACGTGTATTTATGTAAATTAATATAACAATAATAAATATTACCAAGCAGTGTGATTTATTGATTGAAACCCAGTTGTTACAAGTGGTGGAGGCGCCGGGTACGAAAAGTACCTCTCGCAATAAGAAGATATAACAAAGCAGGGAGTATTAGTTTCCCTCATAAATAATAGTAAAAAGTGTTCGTTCACAATGGAACGAGTAGTAACAAGTTTCGCCGGTGATTTTGACGAGTCGGTGGAAGAATTTTTAGAGCAGTTCCAGGCTGTCGCCGTCTTTAAAAAGTGCACTAAGCCGGAAGATAAACTTCTTTTATTGCCGCCGTTCCTTCAATTTCAAAACAATAATGTTTTCTTAAATTTATTATTTCCTCGTCGGCCAGGAACGCCTATCGCCAGTGGCCAGTGCGCCGACATGGACCTTACAGTACGAAATGCAGCTATAATAACTAATTTACGCCGATCTTCTGTGAGACGGTGGTACTATTGGTATTTATTGTCTATATTTATGTATGTACAGTATGTATGTTATGTATGTATTTATAGTATAAATATGATATAAGCTAATGTTTGAATAATAAATACACTGTTGACTACTAGGTACCTGGACAACATGACATAATTCTCTCCATCCAAAGGTTGTCTGAAATGACAACAATGTACCGCCCAATGTATACTATTGTTTTGTTTATATTATTTGATATATTCCGAACTTTAGTGTGCAATAAAGAGTTATTCTATTCTATTCTACTGCCACAGTCGAGGTTGCCATAAAGCTTATTGGCAAAAAGCTTAATAAAGCTTGGCTCTGCCACCAATAAAATCATCTATAACGCTATATCAACATTACAACGATTTAATTCTCGTTTTATTTGAAAAAAAAACATCAAATAAATTGTTTTCTGTTGTGTTTTGCCACAAACTTGTTTTCCTTTGTTCCACCATTTATTGTTTCACCTCCTTTCAAATCTATTGCCAGCTAAGTACACAACTGAATTTGGACCTAGAATTCAAGTGATTTGGGTTTATTTTTGTATGCTTTCGTGAATACGCGTTGGTTTTCATGTCCTAATGCATTTTTACTTCACGCTTTGTTTCGAATTAATTATATAGGAGTGGATTTATCGATGTTGCGGGGATTGTTTTAGTTTGAAATACAAAGTGGATTTTAGTTTAAATACTGCTTTTAGGTGTTAAATGTGTTGTGATTTTAAAGTTCAATAAAGGATGTGAAAAAACATGACATACTATAGTTAAGTGGCTACATGTTAACCAAAGTAATAACTAAATAAGTATAAGTAGAATAAAAAAAAAAACAATTAATACGAAAAAAACAACCTAATACAAGGTGTTTCAAATGTCGGACATAATAAAAATCTGTATAAACTGCATCTAGGAGTAGCGGCCACCATTTAAGGTAAAGTTAGTTACAGTTTTACTTGTGATATAATAATTATTTAAACCTATTTCAATCAATTTTTTATACCATTTAGGTTCATAATTTTATACCATACTAGCTGTGCCCCCCGACTTCGTCCGCGTAGTACGTTTAACGTAACAAAAATTTCGGTATTATCGGGATAAAAAGTATCCTATATGTTAATCCCGGTTATAAACTATCTGTGTTCCAAATTTAATCCAAATCCGTTCAGTGTTTTTGCGTGAAGGAGTAACAAACATACATACATACATCCACACTCACAAACTTTCACATTTATAATATTAGTAGGATTATCTAATCTCTAAAGTATTATTCCGGACTCTTGAAGGTGATCAGCAGTTAGAGAGAAACCTAATAATTATTTGTTTTGTATTAGGTACATCATCATAAGCATTTACTTAATCGTCATGCAAAATTTCGCATGATTAAAATAACACAATTTTTTATGTTTTCACTTATTCAATATTGCCAAAGAATTCCTTGTTCTGTACAAAACATTATCCGAGAATAACAAGAGACGTTAAGAAATTGAGATTTAAAACATATTTGAAAACACAAATATCCACAGACGGTCCATGTAGCTGGAAGCTGGAGAGGTTCCAAGATGGCAGGTGGCGGCCACCTGTGTCCGACGAGACATCGCAAACATATCAGCGGTTTTTGGTTCACATTTTTATGGACCAATTTTGTTTGTCGATTTGAAATTGCAATTGTGTTACGTAACTTATGTTACTCTATCAATTATTTATTATTCGACCGCATGACCCTTTTTCCCTGTATCCATTAGCAGGGTTTACCAATTGAAGAGGCGTGCTGTCAACTGGAGAGGAAGGTTTACTAAACACAGACATAGCTGTATAGCAGGATTTCAGATTAAAATATTTTTAATTTCTAAAATAACACCCACTTATATCTAAATATATATAACTCAAAGGTGACTGACTGACTGACTGACTGACTGACATAGTGATCTATCAACGCACAGCCCAAACCACTGGACGGATCGGGCTGAAATTTGGCATACAGGTAGATGTTATGACGTAGGCATCGCTAAGAAAGGATTTTGATTAATTCTACCCCCAAGGGGACAAAATAGGGGATGAATAATCCCGAAATTTTTGTGTTAAATTATACGCGGACGAAGTCGCGGGCACAGCTAGTTATAATATAATTGCCGTAAGTACCTATATACATAGACCTAGTCTTAACAATAAAATTGTACTCTAATAGAGTCTACGGATAAGTATAATTACCTAATAGAATTTATGTAACTTTCTTTGTACAGTTTACGACAAATATTGTTTAATTTTAAGAGTATAATTTTATATTTTAATTTTGTAATTTGTTAAGAAATAAACCTTTAAATTAAACAACGCATGAAATATAGGTATTTGGAAGAGACCGAAACTAGTGCATATGTTAATGCGAGACAGATAAACTAACACAGATAAAGATTAACAGTGCTAGAACCCAGCTGTCACAAATTGACTACAGTTCCAGATGGGGTAGTGGGAGGGTCTCACAGGAGATCGGCATAATGTTGCTATTATAGCTGCGTTTCGCACGATGGTACTACCTCGGTCGAGCCAGCCTTTATATGAGCTGCAGACTGACACACCAACTGTATGGTCCCAATCTAAGCAACGCTTGTACTATGGGTACCGTACAATGCACTGGGGGCGATCCCAGTGACACCCAGACCTGCAAATTACGAAAAGGAAATTTCCGATATTTGCCCGCCGGGAATCGAACCCGCTACCAGCATGTGCAGTGAGCCGGGTGGCCCACGCTTGAACCTTAAAACTTGATTCTAGTATGATGGTATGTGTGTTTTATGCTAATTCCCCGTGTTTCCGAGGTTACGCAAATGAAGAACCAGACAAACGCAAACGTTTCTTTAACAATATCACCGACATTTAACATTATCATAACCCGAACTTCCCATCTTTATAAATAGGGAGAATTTTCCTCAAAAAAGTTTATCATATTGCGCTCTTCAACAACCTTATTTATTGAGGTGTAAAGCACAATTTAGGTTGTCTGACCTTTTTGTTTTAAGTTTGTTATTTTGATTAGGGATGGGATGGATGACGTTTTTTCAAGTGAGCGAATGAGACTCACTTTATTTCAAAATGTGTTAGAATAGCAGTTTTATTGGGTAGAGTATGAGTTCCGGGAAAGTTTGAACAGGTAGTTTAGTTACTAATATCAGTTACAAGTTACTATCATTTTAAGTAAATTATAAGCTACTGTTATTATTATAATTATGATTGAATGACACAACCTGAGCGTCAAACCGAGCTCATTAGTATAGAATCCCGTGAAAGTAATAACGGTAACTTATATAATTATTTTTATTTAAGACTATCTGACCCGGCAAACGTTGTTCTGCTGTATAAAATATTTCTATATAAGTAGGTTTGAAATATACTTTATGATCTATGCTCAGACCTACAGCATATACACAAAAAATCATACAAATCGATCAAGTCATTTCGGAGGAATTTGGTTACAAACACTGCGACATGAGAATCCTACTAATATCATAAATGCGAAAGTTTGTGAATATGGATGTATGTTTGTTACTCCTTCACGCAAAAACTACTGAACGGATTTCAATGAAATTTGGAACACAGATAGTTTATAACCTGGATTAACACAGAGAATACTTTATTTAAGTGACCTACATTGTCCTCACATCTCTTAATACCTACTGTAAATAAACAAACATAATTTTAAAAAAGACAAAAGAAAAAATGTATCCATGGAGTTTCTTGCATGTTCTTCTCCATAGGACTTTGTTTTGGAACATGCACCTGTTCTTGACTTTTTAAAAGTGCCAGTTAATCTGGCCTATTTGAAATAAAAATATTTGAATTTGAATTTGAAGTCTACGCGGACGATGTCGGGGGCAGAAACTAGTTGTATATATATCGATAACGAAGTCGATACACAAGCGTGCGGCCCGCCTGTTATTAAGCAGTTACCGTAACCTATAGATGCTTGCGATAATTTAAAAACCTTTTTATAATTTGCAGCAAAGAATAATGTTATGTCTCGTATTCATAAATTACTTGCTATTATTACAAAACTAAAAGCAAAGGAAACTAAATAGTGTACTAGTAACTACACAAAAAATGGTACCTAGTATTTTTTTAAAGTGTATTTTAATAAAAGTGACGCCATTTGGATACCTATCTGTTCCTGCTCGTTTGAATATGATATGAGACTCGCATCACTAGCGGCTCGAGCCAGGTAGGGGCGCAGGTGTCCATAAAGTTTAAATGAACGCGGTCCTCTCACACAATTACGTATTCACTTAACTTTGTGGAAAAAATGTATGGAATCCCAGCGATGTTGGCAATTAGGGTGACATTATTTTATTCATTCACTAGCTGTGCCCACGGACTTCGTCCGCGTAGTATTTAACGTAACAATATTTCGGGATTATCGAGATAAAAAGTATCCTATATGTTAATCCCGGTTATAAACTATCTGTGTTCCAAATTTCATTCAAATCCGTTCAGTAGTTTTTGCGTGAAGGAGTAACAAACATACATACATACATCCACACTCACAAACTTTCACATTTATAATATTAGTAGGATTAAGTCTTCCTGTATTCAAATTCAAATATTTTTATTTTAAATAGACCAGATTAACTGGCACTTTTAAAAAGTCAAGAGCTAGGTGCATGTTCCAAAACTAAATCCTATGGAGAAGAACATGCAAGGAACTCCATGGATACATTTTTTTTTCTCTTTTTAAATTATGTTTTCGTTTACAGTAGGTATAATTAGAGGTGTAAGTACAATGTAGGTTAATGCATAAGGCATCACAAATAATGAAATAATAGGCCCCAGAATATATGTTGATGTCGTAACTCGTATCTGAAGGCGACTGGGTTTTTCGGGTCGAAACGCCCCAAACGTCTTGTAGCGTAGTCCGAGATGAGCGTACGAGATGCCACCGGCGTGAGTCGCCCCCTTGGATCACGATTAACGGTTTACAAAGGATTTTTTTATAGAGTTCTTAGATCTATTTGGTGGAAACTTGTCATTCCGACCAAATATAAATATTATATAATATACTAGCTGTACCCTGCGCGTGTTGCTACGCTGTCAAAGATTGGTCGTACCACCTCAGAAACCTTTGTGGGCTCATGCACAACACTTTGCTGAAGATCATGACATGATCAAATGCATAGATAGTTTACGATTCTATAAAGGACATACAGACAAACATTCATTTTTATATATAGGTAAGTATATTATTAATAAAGTCGGTAAACCCGCATGATGTTATGCAGTTAAAGTTCCAAAGGTTTTGCTTGCACGTGGCCGACTGAGGGGTTGTGGGAGAGAAGCAGAGCCCTTGCTCTAGAGAGAATGGAGAAGAGAGATTGGATTTCCGGCTCTCTCACTCATCGTCCGCAACGCAGCTATAATAGATTCTTTACGCCTATCTTCTGTGAGGGAGTAGTACTGCCTCAGTCGAGTCAGCTCGTAAATAAGCCCTAACTCCGTAAATCTCAACCGCCATATAGAGCAGGAAAGAGGTAAAACAACAGATATAGATTAAACCCCGATCAAGCGTCAAGGTTGGTCGCCGTTAACTTGCAGTCCACGCGACTAGAGATATGAAAAATATGACTATGAGCGAGATAATCACTCGAGAGAATCGTAGCGGGCGGAGGGGCATCGGCGGCATCGGTGTCTTTGAAGCGGTTTGGATTTCCCGTCACTAATGACGTCACAGTAGGTGTTAAAAATTGGGCACGCTGGGTTTCAATACAAATCGTGATACTTGCGTTATCTATGTAAATCTGTAACTGTGGGTAAAACCAAAATACAGTTGCCGAGCTTCTCGTTTTTAAACCCCGACCAAAAAAGAGGGCTGTTATAAGTTAAACATGTGTATCTGTGTGTCTGTCTGTGGCATCGTAGCGCCCAAGCGGAGGAACCGATTTTAATTAAGTTTTCTTTGTTAGAAAGGTATTCCGATCGAGAGCGTTCCTAGCCATGTTTCATGAAAATCTGTTCAGCTGTTTGAACATTATCAGCTCTTTTGTAGGTTAAAAAGTAGTCGAATCGTGGGTTTTTAATTTTCAATTTAGAGTTATTCCATCTCAGTCGCGTGGTTAGTAGAAATAATAAGATCATTGTTCTGATTCCCACGCCCACGCGCAAGGTACGATTGGCAAAACCACCTTATACAATATTCATTCCGCCCGATTGGAAACTTGAGAGGTTTATCGGATAATCACTTATTTCGTTAGGTACCAAAAATAACCAGAAAATCTTTAGGAGAGTTCAAATTGATCTCGAATTACTTTTAACGAATTGTATTGCGAAATATTGTTAGGTTCTGGGAACTGGGTGGTTAGAAGTCGTACTATAACCGCTGGTTTTTTCCGTGATAACGACGATTTCATAGCGAAATAAATGGCTAAATGTACAATCTATGTCGCATAGCAAGGTTTCGCGGAAATATACGTAACTAAATTGTACACAATGTAAATTGTATAGCCAACACGCGACTACAGCGCCGCATCCACGAGACTACATGTGTGAAAAAAGTGTAACAATACCTTCTAGCTTCCTTAGCTATGACGTCACTGGATGGAATGAAAAATGGGTCAAGCACATTTATAATTTAATAACATTTTTGAGGACCGCTTGGCGCAGTGGTTGTAGCGTAAGCCGCTCGGCTCACTGCACCGGGTGGTTGCGGGTTCGATTCCCGTCGGGGCAAATTTCGGAAATGGCCATTCGTAATTTACCCTGGTCTGGTTGTCACTGGGATCGCCCCCAGTCCATTGTACGGTAGCCATAGTATAAGCGTTGCTTAGTTTGGGACCGTGCAGTTGGTGTGTCAGTCTGACGATATTATTATTATTATAATTTCCTTTAGTTTACTTTTATAACTTATAAACATTGTAAGCATGAAGTGTTCACAAGTTCATGATATTGCTGTTGAAATTATTCTGGAATGACCCCGAACCAATTGTAAGACGTCAAAAGACATATTCCGCGCATTTGAGCCAAGCGGCCCGATTTTAGGTGACCTGACCTGACCACTCTACAATCCCGTAATTTACTATAGTCTGGTTGTAACTAGGATCGTATCCAGTTAATTTATACAAGCGTCGGCTAGTTTAAGACTTAAGGGGTAAAGAGGAGATTTTTTGGCCTGGCGGGGTGGCCGCAATGTCACCAATGGATGTTGTCAGGTTTTATATCTTTTCTATGAAGAATCCGAACTTTGTATGGAGGCGACGAAATAATTTTTTTTAAAACTCAGCATTTACAACGTTTCAGTACCAAATATGTCTCTACGCCCCACGTGACTGATATGGGCTGATTTATTCAGTAGGATGATAGGCGTTCATGAATAAAAAGCCTATTTATTTCGTTTTGTGTATGAGCTAGCGCGGGCTATAGGGAGATTCATGTTCAAAAAATATGGTAATGACGAAAATTTACTTGTGTATCAATAAATAAATAAATCGCCAGACAAGTTGTCCAATCGTATGGTTTTGTAGCGACCTCACATTCACGACGCCGACGATAGATGGCGCTAAAGGTGACACTTCAATACAATGTGCAATTTTTCATAGAAAACCTGAATCACGATATTAGAGTTCGCAAGCATCGTGACATATATACAAGGCCCCGACCTTATTGGAGCATAGCGTCTGCCACGCCAAGCACACCACCTAGGGCGCAACTCTGTTAACCACTGGCATCTCGATCGCCTCGGAATCGGATCGTATTTCAATACGCGACACATCAGTTTTGACAGATTTTCTATAAAAAACCTGTCAAAATTGACGTATTCAGATACGCGGTACGTCAGTTTTGGCGTATTCCGAGTCGATCAAGATGCCAAGTCAGTGGTCAACAAAGTTGGGGCCCAGACCGGCTAGGAATATCTTACCTTTTCCGCTGAACTGCCGAGCAATAATTTCCTGCCTTACTGTAATATGCATATGAATGCATTTCAAACGCAACAGGTTCCCAATCGAAGACACCGGCTCTACCGTGGGCTTCGACATAGAGCACTACGCGCGCGTATAAGTCGTTTACTCTCCCGCTATGACCACTGAAATGTGTTCAGAAGTGTATAAATTACATAAGCTATCAAGGTTTCTGTTGGCTCACATCCGAATCTATAAGCGAGCAATAACTTGTTCTTAAGTAAGTATTATTTCTTCATAATTTCTTAGCGAAGTCAAAACGACAGTTAAGAATTAGACAAGTGATGCAATTTTAATAGTAGAGTAAAAAATATATTACCAATGACAAATGAAACGACAATGGCAATTATCACTAGGAACGAACGGTTCTGTTATAGAATAGAACTAGCTGAGCCCGCGACTTCGTCCGCGTGGAATTTAACTTAACAAAAAAGCTCGCTCCCGCGTTCTGAGCCCGCGCGACAGGACCCATTTTGTTAATTTTTTTTAGCAAATGCTACTGCTTATAATAACAGTTATCTACCAGTGAAAGTCCCGTCAAAATCGGTCCAGCCGTTTCGGAGATACGCTTTGATTTCATGTGTTTTTATTTTTTACGCGGAACCCTAATTGTTTTTCTTTTTCTAAAATGAAAGTAGCCTAAGTTACTCCTTAAAACATCAGCTATCTGCCAGTGAAATTCCCGTCAAAATCGGTCCAGCCGTTCTGGAGATTACCCGGAACAAACACACAGACAGACAGACAAAAAAAAATTAAATCGCGTTTTTGTTATAGGTGTCGTTTGTACTTTCATATGCATTTAGTGAAAAGTTGTTATTTTGATATTACAAACAGACACTCCAATTTTATTTATTTGTATAGATTAGTGACCAAAGTAATTATTTTACTTTAGACCATGTAATCACTCGCGCATAAGAGGGTTATTAGAAGGTTATGGTAAGCAGTAGTTTTTAATAAAAACAAAAACGTTTTCCAATACATTTTGATAGATTTGGACCGTATTCGAGACCCGTTTCCCTGTGAATGACGGAACATTTTTCTTGCGCACAACAAAGTGCCTACCGCACGTTTTCCAGAGCAAAATCTTTACAATATACATTTCCGGTGTGCGTGTGCACGTTATTATACTCCTCTGAAACGGCTCGACTGACTTTGATGATTTTTATTTGTATTTATGGGGTAACCTGGATATTAGCTATAGTTAACACTTATAGGTATTCGGGTCTGTTTTCGACATTCAGAAAATAAAATCTATGCGAGTGAAGCTGCGAGAAAAAGCTAGTCTTATTGTAAAAAGTGTACAATGAAACTATTCCCGGCAATATTAAAAGATTTTCAAGTTAAACACTCACTAAAATATCACAGACATATATCATAGACATACGCACGAAACGATTTGCTTCGTCGTTCTTGATGCGTACAGCTGAGGAGTTGAATTCGCTCCCACCATCTGTTTCCGTAGAGGTATAGGTAACTTGGGTATCTTCAAATCTAGAGTAAATAGGCTGTGACTCAGTCAGCGAGCCACATCTTTGGCCACATAGGTACTAGGAGGGGAGATAGGAGTCAACCACTGACCAGACCATAGTAAAAAAAAAGTTGTTTCTACCAACTCCTATTATTTCTTTCGATTAAATTCGTGCGGGTTCCAAGACAATTTAACTTTTCTCAGAACCCGTCGAGGGTCAAACCTCACCATTGTCGATCTTGGTTTACAGGAGTAACAGTAGTGGGAGTGAGTGGCGTGAACAGTCCAAAAATGAAAAAGTTTTTATCCACAGAATTCCCCGCGCGCGCGACTACGCCCCAGCAATCCAATCTCCCACATGCCAGCTCTATTTCCAATTAAATCTTCAAAAAACTTTCGCGAACAAAACTGCGGGGCTAAGATATATCGCTCGTCCAAAACTTGTGAGCAATTAAAGTTTCCGCGAACTCGGCCAGAGGGTGCGTGGTGACGGAAAAACGTCAACGGAACATCAATATGGTCGCAGGGCCGCTAGTGAGGGGGAGAGGAGCGAGGGATTATCGATATCGATAGTATTAAAGATCGATAAGTCATTAAGGATACTATGAAAATGGATGTATGTACTACTATTAGCGAGTTTTCAGTGTGAGATTTCATAGATTGTGTGAAATCATTAGAGATAAGTGAAAGACACGTGATAATAGTCTATCGATAATCGGTGATCTATGTTTTAAGAAATTATTATCAAGACCGATTCAGAGTACTTTAACTAAATAGACGTTACTAAGCATTTGTCAAAAGTATAATTTCTCAAAGCAATACTTTGACTTGGCTAGGCCAAGTTCCTAAAAGTGACAAAATAAGGGTGACTGTGACTTAAGCTGTGGCTCATTTTGACCTTCAGAATTGGGCAATTTTTCTCAAATCCGCATTAATAAATAAATATCAAGTCTGAGACCGATCTTGGAAATGTCATTATCAAAAGCGTACTCAAAATCGTCCTCAAACTGAGATCGGTTAGGCAAAGGACATTGCAAAATTTTATGTTGCTATTTGAAAAAACTTTATTATTAAATACGGAAATTTTACATAATAAAAAAAAAATACATAAATAAAAATGTATTCAAAATTTAATTCTATCGATAACTGTGGAGCATCCCTAGTCCCCAGTGCGTACAACTTGGCCCCCGCCAAGTGGCATACTTGTGAAACTTGGCAGGCTTGGCAGGAAGTAACTCGGAGTTGTTGATACGCACTTTTTGTTGATTGATTGGAGTTATCGAGTGAGTTACGAGTTTCTAGTGGTGTTATCCCCGGGACATTTTATTTATTTCTAGCTAGGTTTTACTCGCGAGTCCATCTGATAACCGAGTGGCGAAGATGAGAGTATAACAAAGTCAGAAAATAAGCAAACGACCCGCCAGATATTAAGCAGTTACCGCAGCTTAAGCTTGCAACACCAAAGGCATTTCTCTCACGTTGCCGACCTGATGAGGAGTGGGACAGAGAGGGGGATGGAGCGGGAAAGGGATGGGGTTGGACATCCCGCTCTCTCATACATCCTACTGGCTGCTGCACTGTTGCGCTATAATCGTGCAACCTCACAGCACTATTACAGTCGTTCGGACAATATTATATCATACAAGCTGAGCCCGCGACTTCGTGCGCGTGGGATTTAACTAACAAAAAAGCCCGCTCCCGCGTTCTGAGCCCGCGCGACAGGACCCATTTTTTTAATTTTGTTTTTGTAAAATAAAAGTAATCTAAGTTACTGCTTATAACAACAGCTATTTACCAGTGAAGGTCCCGTCAAAATCGGTCCAGCCGTTTCGGAGATACTCTTTGATTTCATGTGTTTTTATTGTTTTACGCGGAATCCTAATTGTTTTTCTAAAATCTAAGTAGCCTAAGTTACTCCTTAAAACATCAGCTATCTGCCAGTGAAAGTCCCGTTAAAATCAGTCTAGCCGTTTCGGAGATTGCCCGGAACAAACACGCAGACAGACAGACAGACAAAAAAAAAATAGCGTTTTTGCTATAGGTGCCGTATGTACTTTCATATGCATTTAGTGAAAAGGTGTTATTTTGATATTACAAACAGACACTCCAATTTTATTTATTTGTATAGATTACCCACTTGAAATGCCTCAATGCTCTCCGAGGAGAGCTGATCCTCTCCTCGGAGAGCCACCGGACTAGAGATATTGGACCTATTACCCGTATTAGGTGGGTAAAGTATTAGTCAAGCTAAATGCGAAGCATGAACAATTGTACGAGTAAGAATGCCATACGAATAAATTACTTTGCGCTATTAGCTAAGTAGCGCAAAGTAATGTCGATCTTCTGTGAGAGGATGGTACTACCCGGGTCCAGCTAGCCGGTATATGAGCTGTAGTCACCTGGCTATAGTCAGTTTAGAACCCATTGGAATCAATAGCCATCGGTAGGAGACGATCCCAATAGTCGAGTTTTGGAATGGATTATAACAATTGTTCACTCTCACATCCTACTTCCTACTAATATTATAAATGCGAAAGTTTGTGAGTGCGGATGTTTGTTACTCTTTCAGGCAAAAACTGCAGAACGGATTTGTATGAAATTTGGAACACAGATAGTTTATAACCGGGATTAACACATAGGATACTTTTTATCCCGATAATCCCGAAATTTTTGTTAAGTTATTACTACGCGGACGAAGTCGGTGGGCGCAGCTAGTAATTAATAAATAGATCTCAAGCCTGAGACAGATCTTGGAAATGTCATAAACGTCGTCCCAGTACAAAATTACTGTTAAACGCGTGCTCAAGATCACTCCCAGAACTGAGATGGATTTATTAACACGGACCTAAGAGAGAATGAGACGAAATCCAAAGTTTGAAGTCTTTTTTGCAAGTCAGCTAATTCTGCTGAAGTGACCACACTTTAATATGTCTAAACGCTGAGATACGAGTAGATAATCAAGTTGCAATACCTGGGGCCCATCTCTTTTAAAATATGATCATCTCGATCGACTCGCAAACGTCAAAATTGAAGTACCGCGGACCTGATAAAAATTGACGTACCGCGTAACTGACAAAATTGACGTACAGCGTAACTTACAAAACTGACGCACCGCGTAACTGACAAAACTGACGTCACGCGTAACTGACAAAACTGACGTCACGCGTAACTGACAAAACTGACGTACCGCGTAACTGACGTACCGCGTAACTGACAAAACTGACGTACCGCGTAACTGACAAAACTGACGTCACGCGTAACTGACAAAACTGACGTACCGCGTAACTGACAAAACTGACGTCACGCGTAACTGACAAAACTGACGTACAGCGTAACTGACAAAACTGACGTACCGCGTAACTGACAAAACTGACGCACCGCGTAACTGACAAAACTGACGTCACGCGTAACTGACAAAACTGACGTCACGCGTAACTGACAAAACTGACGTACCGCGTAACTGACGTACCGCGTAACTGACAAAACTGACGTACCGCGTAACTGACAAAACTGACGTCACGCGTAACTGACAAAACTGACGTACCGCGTAACTGACAAAACTGACGTCACGCGTAACTGACAAAACTGACGTACAGCGTAACTGACAAAACTGACGTACCGCGTAACTGACAAAACTGACGCACCGCGTAACTGACCAAACTGACGTCACGCGTAACTGACAAAACTGACGTCACGCGTAACTGACAAAACTGACGTCACGCGTAACTGACAAAACTGACGTCACGCGTAACTGACAAAACTGACGTACCGCGTAACTGACAAAACTGACGTACCGCGTAACTGACAAAACTGACGTACCGCGTAACTGACAAAACTGACGCATTCAGATACGCAATACGTCAGTTTTCCTACAGAAAATCTGTTTGGTTCGTTAATCTATGGTAAAAACTAACATATTCATCGTGATACGTCAGTTTTGAGGTATTGTGAGTCAATCGAGATGACATCGGTTAACAGAGTTCGGCCCCCGGTTCGTTCAATCTCTATCTCCTTCTAATAGTTGGCGGGGAGAGAGAAAGGGAGAGTTACCTACGTTGTTTCACGTTTTTCGGTCACAACGACAGAAACGGTATTAACATCTTCATATAACGAGCCATGGAGGCATTCTTTTATTGACCCATAAATAAAAATAAACTTTATTTCTCCCCTTACAGGCTCCATTATGCGGTACCTACAGTCTCTTTGCATGAAATTGTCTTGTAAATAACAATGCCTATTTGACATAAATATGAGTTATGTGTTTGAGTTTATTTTTATATTTTTTATCTCCAAACTGGCACATCAACTGTAATGGTCCCAAACTAAGCAACGCTTGTACTATTTGTACCGTACAATGGACTGGGGGCAATCCCAGTGACACCTAGACCTGGGCAAATTACGAAAAGGCCATTTCCGAAATTTGCCCCGGCGGGAATCGAACCCACAACTACCCGGTGCCGAGCCGAACGGCCTACCCTCAAACCACTGCGCCAAGCGGTCCTATTTATATTTAAAATTGCGGTATGCGTGCGTCCATAATTTTTCTCCTAAACGGTCTCAAGTGCAAATGACACTTCAAAAGCCTACCTACTTAAGATCGTTTTCAAACTTGAGATCAATTTATTAATACGGGTCTATTCATAGAACAATAATTCATCGCAATTGCTATCGCAATGAATAGAGTTACCATTGAGTTTCTTGCTGGCTCTTCTCAGTAGAAGCAGCATTCCGAATCGGTGGAGATTCTGACTATTCATAAGTGCTTTTTTGGTTTACATGAATTTTTTTTTATTTTTGGCGAAATTACACAACTGGAATTATTTTGCGAAATTTTCGCTACTATTTTCAGCCCGCTATCATCTATGTTTGTATAGAGTTTATCACGACAAAGAGCGAAATTATAATCGCAATATTTTGAAGAATGTTTTTAAGCTTAGTATATCAGTTTAGTGGTGTATTATAAGTGTATAAGTTAGTTTGAAAAGAAAAACTATTCCTCTCATAAAACGCCCGCTCTGTTGTCGCCACACCGTGTTTTATATTTCAGCCATTTTTAATTCATTCATAGAGAAATGTCTGCGGTATGCTTTCAAACGATTAAAATAAAACTAAATGGTATTTGGAGTTATTTTTATAAAGGCTATTTATAAAGGCGTAACTATAGAATATTCATGATGTCCACCGGACTAAGGTATTAATAAATCAATCTTAAGTTTGAGACATATCTTGGAAATGTCATACCAGTAGAAACTGACTTGTCAAATACGTACTTACGATCGCTCTCTCGACTTAATACGGGTATGAGTTTGTAGATAAGTAAAATTACCATCTATACTACATTTATCACTATACAAGTTGTAGCCGATGGATTATGGACAGTAGTCAATGGACTTGCTGCAACTATGTAGCTATGTAGCCCCGCCAGGCATAACACCGGCCTGGCTGGAAGATCTTCCCTTTTCCGCTAAAGTATAAAACATTTTGCATAGCAGTGATAGCCGATCGGTTAAGCACGCGTCTTGCAGGCTACCAGGTCTCGGGTTCAAACACCGGCTCGAACCTCTGGATTTTTCTAAATCTATGTGCGAATCATAATTTCTATATGATTATCACTTGCTTACGGTGAAGGAAAACATCGTGATGAACACATGTGAAATCCGCCAACCCGCACTGGGCCAGCGTGGTGGATTATGGCCTGAATACCCCTTGTGTTGAGGGGAGGCCCGTGCGCAGGAGAGGGATGTCAAAAAGGGCTAAAATTATTAAATTATTATAGTATAAAACAAAGTCGCTTCCCGCTGTCTGTTTGTCCCTATGTATGCTTAGATCTTTAAAACCAAGCAACATATTTTGATGCGGTTTTTTAAATAGATTGAGTATATATAACTAGCTGAGCCCGCGACTTCGTCCGCGTCGCATTTTGATCTTTCTTAGGGGATGTCTACGTCATAGTAGCTTTATGCATGCAAAGTCTCAGCCCGATCGGTTTAAAATGGACAAAGTTTCATACAAACTTTCATCCCCTATTTTATTCCCTTGGGGGTGGAATTAAGTAATCAAAATCTTTTCTTAGTGGATGGCTACGTCATAGTAGCTTTATGCATGCAAAGTCTCAGCCCGCTCGGTTTAAGATTGACAAAGTTTCATACAAAATTTCATCCCCTATTTTATCCCCTTGGGGGTAGAATTAATCAAAATCCTTTCTTAGGGGATGTTTACGTCATAACATCTACCTGCATGCCAAATTTCAGCCCGATCCGTCCAGTGGTTTGGGCTGTGCGTTGATAGATCACTATGTCAGTCAGTCAGTCACCTTTGAGCGTATGTTTGTCACTGAACTCCTTCTAAACGGTTAGACGGATATTGATGTATTTTTGTGTGTGTTCGAGTGGGACCCTTGATGGTTTAGGTTCATAATTGGATCTGACAGATAGCGCTTTCGTCGCGTTCTAGGTAGGGCAGGGCAATGTCTGCCGGGCCCGGTAGTATCTTAATATCATAAAGCCTTTATATAAAACAATGGTTTGTATAAGTATATCATAATTATACATGTTGAAACAGAAAGGGTTTAGGTACTTTATTTCAAAACTTAACTTTGTAATTCTAAAACTATCAGCTTCGGAGGAGATTTGAAAAACAAAAGGTGTTATAGGGATACAGCTGTTGACAGATTTCATAAGTCTGCAACACCTTCAGTACCTACTTCAACTGTCCCACAAAGCCGATACTTTAAGATTTACAAAGTAAAGTTGCAAAAAAAATTGTATAACCATTCTGTTTCACCTAGTATTCATCAATAAAGGATTCAGATGGAAGCCACAAACGCATCCGCAATCCAATATCAATTAGACTTTGAATAATTAATTGCCGTAAACCAATGCCGATCTCATTATCTAATAGTCGCTTAGGTATACACGTATATTATATTAAAATTTACTGTCAGTAATGTAAGTCCAGAAATAATAATATCACATGATATATATTCATTAATAGTAGGTGTCTATATCCTTTGCTGTATCCCAATCTTCAGTCCGTTTGAACTAAATCAATAGACCCATTTTTTATAAGGTATTATAAGTTTAACCTGTGTATCTGTGTGCCTGTTTGTGGCATCGTAGCATCCAAGAGGTTGAACCGATTTAAATGTTTTTTTTTGCGTTGTAAAGGTATTTTGATCTAGAGTGTTCTTAGCTATGTTTCATGAAAACCGGTTCAGCAGTTAAAAAATTATCAACTCCTTTGTAGATTAAAAAGGCGTCGCATCGAGTTTTATTTATTACATTTTCAATTAAGAGTTATTTTCTATTCATATTTATAACACTCCTTGCAACAGTCCATTCGCTGTCTCATCAACTGCAACGGTTGCCCTCAGAGAGTTGGTAAAAAACTCGTTTCCAAAGCATAATTTTGGACTTTTTAAACACCTGTATATTTGGAGCAAAACACCATCGCGATGTGGGTACACTACAGTGCCCTCTGTCTACCGTTTGGGAAATACTGATGGACAACCGTTTAGCATGATGGTTTTAGCGCAGGCCCCTCGGCTAGCTGCGGCGGGCGATTGCGGGTTCGATTCCTGTCAGGTAAAATTTTGGAAATGGCCTTTTCGCAATTTACCCCGGACTGGGTGTCACTGGGATCGCTCCCACTACATTTAATGATACCAATAGTATATTCGCCGCTTAGTTTGGGGCCAAACAATTGGTTCTTATACTGCAGAAGTACTAGGATAACATAAATCAGTAGGACATGTCATGAACAAAATTATGAACGAGTTTGTACTAACCAACTGTTTCAATTCTTATCTGTTTACTTTTCAATACGGTATTGATACGGAAGAAAGGAATATAATCCCATACACAGTAATATCACTGGTAGCGTAACAAAGCTTCGTATTTGCGATCCACTCCACGCTAAGCGACTAGATCGAGTATCTTCGGGATGCAGCTAGTAGGTTCAACATATTTTAGTTATTCTAAACATGGACATAAAGTACATTATACCTTGAGTTTGCACTTCTCTGATGCCCGTAAGTCTTCTAATGTAAGCTATAATAGGTATAGAAAAAAGTAGTTATTTCTTAGTAGTTCTGTTTATTTCTGTTGAGTGATTGACAACCGTATGTAAACGGTTTAAGATACAAACTACAGTGCAGCTTGAGGCCAGCAGCATTTCTCAATTTTGAAAAAAGAAACTGGTATCCGGGCTCGGATAATATGACCTTTAGCTTTTAGAAACATTTAAGAAACAACTCCACGCACCAATTTACATACAACCTCCCAGGTATAACATAAAAATACCAAATAATAAACAGGTAACATAAAAATATCACATAAAATACAATTTTATTGAACACCCGAAATGGGAATATACACCAATATCATATCGTATATCCCTGAATTGTTTGAAATCGGTGTTGTCCCGTAAAATAGGAGAATTATGCGGGCCGTAGGTACTTGGATTGCGAAGCGCTTATGTCAGCCGGGATCTTTATACAGGGTTGTTAGGTTTTGTGGCATATTTACAAAGAAAATTGGTTTCAAATTTATAATGTAAGTAAACTAAGGTGCCTCGTAGGTTCCTTTTGGATTTAGATTATTAAATTGACATCTAATCTCTATAAACAAGTATATATACTAGTCACAGATATAGATTTATACAGATAACGCAAGGATCATGATTTGTATTGAAACCAAGCGTGCCAAAATTTTAACACCTACTGTGACGTCACAGATGGCGGGAAATCCAAACCGCTTCAAAGACATCGATGCCGCCGATGCCCCTCCGCCCGCTACGATTCTCTCGAGTGATTATCTCGCTCATACTCATATTTTTATATCTGAAGCCGCGACGACTGTAAGTTATCGACGACCAACATTGACGCTTGGTCGGGGTTTTCGGACACGCTAAGTACATACATTTGCGTTATCTATGTAAATCTATATCTGTGATACTAGCGATGCGCTCCCTGGCGTTGTATTAAACTATAACCACAAAAAACTAGTTCAGTAGTACAGCTTCTTGGTTTATGTTTGTGCATAGCTAATTTACTTTCACACATATGTCTGTGCGAAATTATATTTAAATTAGTCTAGTCGTTTTGGCGTAATTCTCAAACATAAAAACAAACAATTATTATTCATACCTAAGAATTGGCAGAGGCGCTCTCAACCACTTATCCTGCCAAACCCTTTCTGAAAATAGGTGTGAAGATTTTATATTCACAGGATGACTCACAACAAATAATATTTTCGCCCCAAAAGAACCCAACTCAAGATTCCCATTCATAAAGTCCGAATCCTCATTCCTACGAGTTTCATCACAATAAGTACATACCTATTTTTCTATTGTTCAACCGCGTTTGACCCCGCCAACCCTCTTCACGAAGGGTTGGGGGCCGAAAGGACCCCGTAGTACAAAGGCGTTTTATGTTCGCACCGAGAGGGTTAATGAAATATGCTAATTCCCGTAATAGGAATCGTGACCTATCGGCAGAGTGGCATGCTCGAATTTTTTTGTCATGACAATTTTTTTGGTGTTCATAATCTATTTTTTTATCAACTTTATATATAACCTATGAGTCGTGTAAATATTGATGCAAACCATTGACTTTTTTGACTATGGTTTGCATCAATATTTGTCTGTTCTGTCTTTTTTGTCTTTTAACTAACGGTGAATATTTTTTTTGTGTTCATTCCCTAAACTTATTTTTCTTTGAATTATCTATTCCTAATGTGTAATGTTGGTGGAATATTAAACATTATAAATGTTTGTGAGTGTGCGTAAGTGAAATAAAAGTGGTGTAACATGATTTTCCGGTGCCCCAGGATGTCTAGTAATTTATCAATAAAGGGGGTTTAAATTAGGCCTGCCCAATTGCTTTATTGTGCTCTATGTGTAGAATAAAACTTGAAAATATAGTTTTACGTGACACTGGATAACTTCGAAAAGCATAGCCGAAACCCACAAAAAACTGTTCGGTCCTAAACTAAGCGACGCTACCGTAAAATAAACATCAAGTCACGTAAGTTACAGCGCCCGAAAAGGCAAATAAAACAGAAATTAATTTCTGAACCGCCAAAACATTTGTTACGCAAACAAAAGTTGTCACAACTTTGGCGGGCATCCTTATCTGGCTGTGAAAACTGATGTGGCCACTTCATTATAGTTTTGTGGTCGTTAATAGGTCCTGGTAGTTTATTATAGCTTCATCAGTCGGTAACTTTTGTTTTGAACTGAAAATTATGATGGCAATAGTTTCTGAATTGGGGAACTTTGAATATTTGTCACAACTTTTGTGAACAGTTCCAAAGTCTTTTTTATGGAACTAGTTCCTCCACACCTCCTATCACTGTTACTCCTATAAGCCAGGGTCGACAATGATGTCGAATGATGACACCGAGGTTTGACTCTCGACGAGTCCCGGGGAAAAGCTAAATTGTCGTGTAACTTCCACGAATAAATCGAACTAAAGGATAGGAGGAGTTGGAAGAATATTATCCGCTTCCCTCCATTGCAAAGCGGGAGACAACAATAACTGTATCGGCTGATTAGCACTAGTATCAGCTATTCAATTAGTGTTTATGAAAATTTCACAAAGAACCCGAAATATTACAAGTTTTAAAAAATGGCGGGATACAAAAAAAACGAACGTCGAACAACTTTTTAAAGTATTTTGTTGAATGCCAGATATTGCAGTTGAAACATTCTGTATTTCAGCAGATTTCACCCTAGGTGCCCTGGATCTATATAATTTCAGACAAAGCAAATCCAAATTCCAGACAGAATTTCGTATCAAACACGATACTTTTCCTGAGTCATGTCCGCTCCGATGAACGGGGGTCCATCAGGCCCCCAACTTAATTTCATCAAGAAAGGGTTAATGAACGCTCCGACCCGCAATAGATGACTGTTCTGTCGGAAAATATCCGAAGTGACTTGCGCCATGACATTTTTCGGTACCGAAAAAATAAGAGCCTTTTTTTCGTTAAACGTGTTCATTTAAGGGTTATTGCTGAGTAAGGAGCGGGTTCTAATACCCGTAACGATGTTTTTGAGTCGGTCTCGATGGCTAAGCAGAAAAGTAATTGTGGGTATTATTTTAATATTGAACGGAAATCCTGTCGTAAACATTCAGTTCCGTTTTTGGAGGCAGTTAGATAGCTGGATAACTCGAAGCGGTCAGAATTACTTAAAACATTTTTATAATCCCCGCCACACACTCTCACCACTGTTACTCCTGTAAAGCAGGATTGACTATCACCATGGTCACCACCAATAATGATGTCAAGGTTTAACCCTCGACGAGTCCCGGGGAAAAGTTAAATTGTCTTGGAACCCGCACGAATTTAATCTAAAGAAATAACAGGAGGAGTTGGACGAAAAAAAACACCTTTATAATGCCCAGGAAGATATTAGTTTACGGCCATAACATCTTTTTTTTGCCTCATTTTGTCTCCCACTCCTGAGCAAAGGCCTCTCCCCTAATACTCCACAAAATAGGTCTTGTGCTGTTTCGGGCCACGTATCTCCTGCAAAAGTGATCAAATCGTCCCGCCATCTTTTCCTGGGTCTACCCTGGGTGCGGAAGCCGTCTTCTGGTATAAAATCATTAAGAGTTATTTACATATAGCTTGTGTATCTTCGACATTTCTCAAGGTCCTGTTTATCCCGGCTCTCCAGACGTGTAAAAACACTCAAGATTTATTACGAAGGAATACTTTCGCTAAGCCTTTTAAAGCGATTTTTTTCGCGAAGAATGTCTGCAAAGAATTTAATAAAGATCGCTTCAGGGTTAATGCGGAGAGAAGGTGTCAGGGTTGCGTAAGTACAATAATTTGTAAGTTTCACTGTTTGAGTGAGTAATTAGTGGATTGTTTTTTGGAAAACAATAGAGATAATTTGTTTTGGTTAACAGGGTTCCGTACTGTAGAAGAAGAAGCGAAGCCCTTAACGCATCACACTTGCGCTGATCTGACATGTTTTTCTCGAAAACTTCTTCGCGGAGAAACTTGTCGGCACACCATTTTAGGCGCTATCCTATTTGCCAATCGCTCGCACGAACATGCGATGCGTACAGATTGCGCGATTAAAATACTCCGCGAATTCAACTGAACTCGCGCGATCTTCAATTGTATGTTTGATCGCGTGTGCGCTGCGATCATGGCATATTCGTGTAGCCAGGGTTTCCCAACCTTTTCTTGATCAGGGACCACTTTTATGTTATTTTTGTTAGCAGGGACCTATGTGGGGGGATAATTAAAATATTGTGAAATAATCAAACCGAAACTTTAATTAAAAATTCAAAAGCTAGTTACATAAAAACAAATAATAATATTTTTTGGATAAACTTCTGTTTCCTTGTTGTGTGGCATAAACTTGTTTTAATGTGATTTCTGAGCTTGCATCTTCTTTACGAGTTCGGCTACCCTAGGACTAATATTATTACTCAAAGCTACGCGCAAATCATCACTAACTTTAAAACGATTCCACGCCTTGTTTTTAATTACCAGTAAAGCAGAAAATTCTTGTTCACACAAATACGTTGTCGAGAAAACCATAAAATAGTGCAAGGCGATTTCTCGAAGTTTAGAATAGGAAATTGCCTTTTTACACCAAAACGACTCCTTCACTGCACGGCGACCGCTAAGCCGTTACCGCCCGCCAAATTTAAAATCATTAGCGGAGCATTTTAACTTCCAGGGACCACTGGTTGGGAACCCCTGGTGTAAGCGATTTTCAACTAGAACAAATTAGAAATGCGCACTAATTAATTTAAAGCAGGATATCGAGTTTTTTTTCGATTCGAATCGAATCCAGAACTTTTTAATCGACAGGCGACGCTTGCTACCAACAACGTAGCCAGATTTTACCCAAGCCTCAAGTCAAAATGAGTTATATATTATACATAAACTTCATAGCACCACCGTTCCGTACAGAATTATAACAAAACATTCGCCGAGGTAAGCGTAATTTAATTAATTAATAGGCTTAATACATCACACGCTGAATTTCAGCCTGAAATTATTATGTACAATCGCAATGGGCTTTATTTATGATATTATGTGGCGGCTCGTTACACCGTAGCGTATTACGGTTTTTTGACCGTGATATAAAAGGCTGGTAAATTATTTCGGTGGTGATTAATTTTATTTTAGCTCGCTGATTATGCTGGAAGCCTACTTCCGGCTCTCTCACTCATCGTGCGAAACGCAGCAATAATAGCTACTTAACGCCGTACTTAATTACCATCGTAAAACTACCATATATTTTATTAGCTCCTAAATATTTCCGGCAAGATGCTGGAGTCCATCAGAGAAGGTTCAGTATCTCGTAATTATATCATTTGTTCGGTACGACCGCTTGGCGCTGTGGTTCTAGCGTAGACCGCTTGGGCCACTACACCGGGTGGTTGCAGGTTCGATTCCCGTCGGACTAAAATTTCGGAAATGGCCTTTTCGTAAATTGCTCAGGTCTAGGTGTCACTGGGATCGCCCCCAGTCAATTGTACGGTACCCATAGTACAAGCGTTGCTTAGTTTAGGACCATACAGTTGGTGTGTTCGTCTGGCTATTAATTAATTTATTTATACTGCACCAGCGTACCGGACCTGCCCTTTTAACGAAATATTATCGCCATTGCGAAAGCATGCTGTCACTGTTATACTTATGTTTGATAGCTGTCATGTGAGCGAGATGGAATAGGTACGTTGTTAAAGTAACGATACGGTAAAATATAGCGTTTAAATCCCTAAATTCTATTTACATTATCGAGTGAATGCAGGGATGCGTAAAACTACATATTTCTTCAAATTTAATACTGAATAATAATAATATTATATCCTAAAAATGTCACCGTTGGGAGGAGAGAGCGTCCTCTGCCCGTATGTTCCGTAACTAACTGGGGTCCGGACGCGTCATGAATATTTAAACATGTGCAAATTGATTTGTAATATGATTTTTTTCGTCGATACCGATAATTTAATAGGCATACGTGTATTTTGAACGCAAAATGAAAGGTTTTTTTCCGGAGTATTTTTCCGTGCTAAAGGAACAGCGTACTTTGTAATATTAAAATGTATTTTATTAAATTATACGCCTCCTTGGGTAGGTGTGCCATGTTTATTATTTCTTCAATCAGTGATTTTATTGAGTCCTTTTTTATTTTTATAAATCGTACCTACTAGCAACCTGAGGTTGTCAGATCACATCATCAAAGTTTTTCTTTCTTCTCTTTATTTCTTCCATTTGTAGTCCCATTAGTCTATACAGCTTGGCTAAAATGTAGCAGCTAATACCTACCTATGTGTAGCAGTTTGTAAGTTTAATTAAATATCATATAAACATCACTGAACGGTTTTTGCAATATGCTAGAGATCGGAGCTCTGAAATTAGGTCTTATTTTAATAATGCGCCATAGTTTGCATGTCGCATATGCTTGAGGATGTAGGTACGACATAAATATATATTTTTAGAGCATTTGGCGCTAAGTTGGAGATGCTACCGAGACTACAACTGCACATTTATAGTAGGTAAGTAATTTAATTATAAAAAAGGTTGGCAGGCCCTGAATTGGAAAATATTTAAAAGTAAAATTTAGCAGTATTTTATAATTAACCGCCATCTATATTTAATCACCAAATACTAATTGCGTTCTTGTCTCCAATATATGTCGTAACTTTAATGTTCCGCTCTCAACGGTGTAACATTCTAACGGGTGCCTGCCGTACGCACGCCAGTCACGTTGAAGCAATTAACCGGTAGTTACTTAGCAATTTAAGAGAGTATGATTTATGCGGGATATGTGGGTAATATATACGTCGATGTGGAGCTGAAGTTTGAAGTACTAAACGTCAAATTGTGCTAGAATTTAGACTAGTTTCTTGACTGTCCCTGCGAGCCGTTAAAGGACCACTAATCTGACAGTTATTACATATTACTTAACTATTGCTTAAGGTAAACTAGTTTTGAAACGGAGCTTCTATACGGACGTTCGGGGCGCTCGCAGCGCTGCCACTCTAGTCGTGCTAAGCGTCAGTAGCGTTATACGTTGATGTTAGTAGCGTTACACGATATATATAGGTATACAGAGTGGCAGCTGCGGCGCCCTACGCTTTATACTACAAAGCTTCGCTTCTTTCGGGCGCTTCTTTCCCTAGACGGCACTGTTTTTTTTGAAATTTTTGCATTTTTTTTGCAGTAGACATCGCTGAAGATGTTTTATACTATAAATAATTTGTATTACAGCGTCCCTGGGTACAACTTTAGAGTGGATAAGTATTAGGATTGGCGGGTAGTCTGAGTATCATAAAATATTAAAGTTGTTTCGCGTTTTGTTACCTCAGACTTTGGAGGTGACTGTAAATAGAATTAACATAAATGATTTACCATTGAAAAATATAAAATAATATCACTAAAGTACTGTGTTCATTATTTCGAGTTATAAAGCTCTAATAATATTCATTTAATTTTTATATGTAAGAGGAAAAATAAACTAAAAAACTTTTCGGTAGGCAACAAACTAACATAATTTGTGTGTATTGCAATCAATAACTAAATAAATAATTTCTTATTATTATGAGTGACATCTATATTTAAACCCTATAAACTAAATTTAACATCGTGCGTCGGTAAAACAAGCAAGATTAATAAGTACTTCTATACCGACGTGTTTTAAGAATGGAGCGAGTCTGCCAGTCACGTTTCGGCAATTACCCGTGAGCAACTAAGCTCACGCCGCTGAGTTATCGCTCAGCATGTATCGCTGCAGCGCAATGTTTAAGCGCTTGACAAATTGGCGTGAAGCGATGTACGGATATTTTAGTGTTGGGAAGTATAAAGCAAGCGTCAATAGCCTAGTGGTTAGAGGGGCCGTCCTCGTAGCTGAGAGGTTCTGGGTTCGATCCCCATCCTGGCCATTAAACTATTGACGTGAACCGACTCCTAACACAAGCATTAGCTTAGTTGGAGGGCCTAAAGGGAATACTAGTAATATGATAAACAATGTATTGCTAGTATAAAAAAAATAGTAAGGTGAAAAAGCGTGATCAGGTCGTTGCGTTAAGCCACCTTGGATGGGCGACCGAAGTACATTTGATCCCGTCCGTGCTTTGATGAAGTTGTTATACACCTTTGACGGGCATTAGGGGCCTGAAAAAAGTGCTGTACTTATACAAATATTTTACGTATAGAATGGTAGAGCTGTAACTTGAGACAATCGTTTGTGTGTTTTTTGTGACAGTCTTCATTATATCATATTTTAAATTTAATTGACAGCAGGTAGACACTGTACTAAGCTCGAAACTGGAACTGTGTCACAGGAACAAAATTTCCTTCTGAGTTTTGTCGCTTATTGTAGAGTTGCATATAGTACCGCTGTTTTCATGGCCCCCACGCAAGGGGCTCGGCAGCGGAATGCAATAACCGCCATGCCAACTGTAAGGCTCCTGTTATATAGTTTCTGGTATTTTATCTATTTCTGCTGCCTTTTATTTAAAGTACTCTATGCCATTCTCAACAATCTTTAAGTGTAGGTTTGGTTAGGTTAGGTTAGTCGAGTATGGGCGTTTTTACATAAAAAAACTGACTTCAAAATAGTGAGAATCAGCTTTCAATACATTTCACGCACATTTTTTTCAGAAACTATTCAAATTCAAATCGTTTATTTTGTTTAGGCCTACGGGGGCACTTACAAATTGTCAATTTTACATATTTTTTCTTACATCTACAACCGGATCGGAACGCGACCTCGACTGAGAAGATCCGGCAAGAAACTCAGCGGGCTTGTCTTTTTAAATTTTGTTAAGTATATTACTTTTTTTTAATCGCCAGTTGCTTATAAGATACAACTACAGCGAAGCTACTATAATGGCCAGGATGGGCATCGAACCCGGAACCTCGGAAATGCGCCACCTATAACTTATTAGGCTATTGTCTTTCACCAGTAAAAAACAGTAAAATACTCTTTTTAGGCAAAACCTATTTAAATTCATGTATATTCAATTCTGAAACATATTTTGGATATATTGTCACAGAAATTTATACACGGGCGCGTAGCGGCGGCCGAGCTTAACGCGTCATTAAACATCCCCAGCGATGGACTGCGTACACAATTTATTGCACGTCGAACTGTTTGTGTTTTTCAGCGAGCGTTTCGTTTAAAATTTATTAATTTTTAATACATTGCGGCTTATTGTAACGAGCTTGTGAAAAAATGGGATTTACACGGATTTTTGTTGTTAAATTAATTATTTGTTTAAATTGAATATTTATAATATGTTTTTTTTGTTATGTGTCTACTTCGAAATACCGCTTTGGTTCATATTTTTTAAGTATTTTTTTTTTGCGAAGCCTTTGAAACTAAGTCATTATAAAATGGAAAAGACATACATTTGAGATGATTTGGGTATGAACGAATACGCGACCATTATTTAATAAATATTTCTCTTTGATTGTGGCTGTGGCAGATCGGCGTTAAGTAGATACTATAGCTGTGTTTCGTACGATAGTGAGAGAGCCGGAAGACCAAACCCTTCTCCCTTCCCTTACCTTTAAGTGTGCAACGTACGGACAATGCCTTTGGTATTACAAGCATCTATAGGCTACGTTATCGGCTTATCATCATCTATAAAAAAAAGGTACCAAGATCACTTGTCGCTATCCATTCCTAATGGTATACAGATGTCATAATATAAGATTATATTACATTGTATATAATAAATATCGCTAGACTGAAACACCAACCGTATAGTCCTATACTAAGCAATGCTTGTGCTATGGGTACCGTGCAATGGCCTGGGGGTGACCCCATTGACACCCCAGACCTGGGCAAATTCCGAAATTAGCCCCGGCGAGAATCAAACCCGTAACCACCCGGTGCAGTGAGCCGAGCGGCCTACGTTCGAACCACTGCGCCAAACGGTCATCCATGATATGATTTAAACTAAACTAAATCAAACAATGAGTATAATGCCAGCGTATTGAATAAACGCCTATGTAGAGACTAACTAATGGAACAAAGCGCAGATCATTACCGCACACTCGAAGTGTAAATAACATAGTTAGTATCAATCGCTAACTAAGCTAGAATGTTAGCCAAACCGCTAACAATGCGCCGCGGTTGGTTACACGCGCATAACCAACCGGAACATGCCTGCAATTGCAAACTGTGGCTACCGGATGTTAGTTTAATTTGTAGTCACAGACATTGGCGACATAGATATAGGCGACCGATTGGCGCAGTGGTTCGAGGGTAGGCCACTCGGCTTACTGCACCGGGTAGCTGAGAGCTCGATTCCCGTTAGGGAATATTTCGGAAATTACCTTTTAGTAATTTTCTCAGGTCTGGGAGTCACTGGGATTGTCCTAATCCATAGTACGGTACCCATAGTACAAGCGTTGCTTAGTTTGTCAGTCTGGCGATATTCATTTATTTATATATTTATTGAAGCGTCAATAGCCTAGTGGTTAGAGGGGCCGTCCTCATAGCTGAGAGGTACCGGGTTCGATCCCCATCCAGGCTATTAAACTATTGACGTGAACCCACTCCTAGCACAAGCATTAGCTTAGTTGGAGGGGCTAAAGTGAATACTAGTAATGTGATAAACACACATATGTAGTAATCTTTTTAAAAAATAAATTATAAGTCTGTATTAATAGTCTATCTCAAATCTGAGAGCGATCTTGAGTACGCTTTCCACGAATCCTTTTACACTGACTTCAAAATGTAATTTAAGGTGGAAGAGCTAGGCTATAGCCAATTGATTACAGTTCATATGGTAAATATAGATAGTAGTATCGATTGGTGATCAGAATCGGACCAGTAGTTCCGGAGATAACCTCTTATGAACAGACTCACGTACTCATTATTTGATGACGTATTATGCGATGCATGACGTCAATTCAAAGATATTTGCTATCAATGTTTGGTAGAAGCATGTAAGAATTCGAGGTTACATTCTTTCTCTATCGCACTCGTGTCTGACATACTTTTTAAAAAAAAAATGTATTTTTCCGACCGGAATCTTTAGACGTTTGTATTTTTGTAAATGTAAAAATAGTAAATTATAAAGCTTCCACATTTTTATATTAAGTCATAATTGGTGATTACTCTTTTAAAATGTTTATGTAAAATTATCAAAATGTCCGACCAATCAGCATCCCATGTCACATGTTAATAAATTCACCAAAATAAAAAAGGTTGAATACCCCCGCTTCTGAGTTATGACGGCAGTGGTTGCCAACGGTTGGCGTTTATAATTTATATAGAAATATTCCTTCTTCTGGTACATAAAGCCCTTATATTTTTGGGCTTTCTGTCCTTTATGTAAACTTTATTGTTTGTAAAATTTGAATATAGGCTCCGCAAAATGAGGGAATGAACAACAAAGTTTTACGCAGTGTCTGGTTAAATGAACAAAAATGCATAAATTTTATTCACAGGCGACATTAATATCCAACATTTGCTTCTAAATGTGTTTTTCATTGAATAAAAATAAAGTGAAAAAAACTAATAATTCATAAATTATACACCATTTTCTCATAGATAAGGCTCAGTCTAGTATGAAAATCAATAAATTTGTATCCTGAAAATTAGTCAGTTACAATAAATTACTGACTAATTAATAATGTCCTATAAAATCAGGTCGATTTCATAAATAAGTTTTTATAATGCCTTAAATGTTAACTTTTAATAATAATAAGGGAAGTATTTATTAGTAACTTGTTCATCCAAAATATTTATCAGGAAACACATTTATAATATACTAGCTGTTCCCGCGATTTCGTCCACGTCTAATTTAACTTAACAAAAATTTCGGGATTATTCATCCCCTATTTTATCCCCTTGGGGGTGGAATTAATCAAAATCCTTTCTTAGCGGATGCCTACGTCATAACATCTACCTGCATGCCAAATTTCAGCCCGATCCGTCCATTGGTTTGGGCTGTGCGTTAATAGATCACTATGTCAGTCAGTCAGTCACCTTTGAGTTATATATATATAGATCAACATTAACACAAGTCTATTCCATGGATCTTACTGAAATAACGCCGTTTACGAGGTCAAAAAGCCCATTCGACTCCAGTAAAGGCGCATTTAGAGGATCAAGAGTCACAACTAAACGCAGATGGGACATATAAACGACTAATCTTCTTAAACAATTGCTCTTGACACAAGTTAGAGGAAAACCTACCTTAAGGATGACCTAGCTGTATAGTTTCAAACTAAACAACGCCTTTGAACTCACACCGTGGGTATAACTGCATTCATGAAACAGTAATCCCAACATTAAACACCAGATTAGAATTGAAAAACATGTTTCAAAAGCCCTCGCCTTTGACATACGCAGTGTGTCAGTGTATGTTGGTATGTGTATGTCAAGTATGTTTCAATCCGCAATTCGGCTGCTGGCATTCAGGCCGGTTAAGCTTAGAACAAATACTTGAGTGTGACAGCTTATATGCTAGATACGCGAGGATGGGGGGATGGTCTGAGTCATGAGCGATCAGCGACTTAAAAAACAATGCTTTTTATATCTAACAGTCAAAGTAAAAGTCAAATCGTTTATTTTATTGAGGCCTACGGGAGCACTGACAAAATCGGATCAGAAAGCGACCTCGCCTGAGAAGTTCCGGCGAGAAACTCTGCGGGCTAATCTTTTTAATTTTGTATTATTACATTATTTATTTCATATTATTGGTTTTTATCGCCACCATCACCATCACTACTATATAGCCTGTAAGGGTTGGCAGAGATGCACTGAGGTTCTGCGTTTTACTCATTACTTGTTTTCATTTGACCTTTGTTTACCACAATGGGCACATCTGAATGAATGCGCTGAGGTTCACCTACAATGACAAATATTTCACCACCCGGCAGATATTTTGTTTTCAATGTAATATGCTGTGAGTCTGTTGCTATTTATACCGGAACCACTCCCCCTCAATTCGAAGGGGATTCGTACTACAGTCGCTGGCTCAGTGCGCGTTGAAGATCTCCACAGGGCTTTCGAAAGAGGCAGTATTCCTTCAGCAAGCGATAACCTTAGATGGTAATGAAATTCGCACATGAAACCTTGAAATGTCGGAGATGCGAGCCGTGATCTGAACCTACACCTGTTTTGTTTTAAACCCTTCAACCACTAAGCTATTACTGCTTACAAGTACCTGCCAAAGGCAGTTTCAGAGTAGAGTTTTTTCGACGCGTAATTATTATTTAGCTCGTTTCTTTTGCCACATGCGCACCTCGTACGAGTGATGACGCGCTTATAAGCTCATATAAGCGCGAGCCGTGAGACCAAACATGGTGGAATAAGCGCGTGTAAGCGACTTCGGTTTTGTGGAGCGAATAATGTGATGCGTGTGTACGCGCATTAGCCAATACAAGTTTATAAGCGCAAAAAAATCGGCTATTATAATGGAAACGCTCGTCTCCTCTCCCTTGCGCTGCTCTAAGACTCCGCTGAGCGTTATACTGTGCCCGCATATTTAGATACTTTGAAAATTGGAATGCCGAGCGCAGCATCGCTTAGTGCACTTGATAACCAAGACTATCTTAGCTTAATATATTGAGCATATTTGCAATACATTGAACATAGTTTCATGTATTAGCATTAGTTTGTAAGATTTCTGGTTTTGTAATTTTAATAGCGGTTATTACCGAATTACATTCCATTTTGTGAATACCTACTTACTTATCTTGAAATATTGTTTTGTTTTTTGTGTTTTTTTGTTTTTTAGGGTTCCGGACCTTACAAGGAAAAACCGGAACCCTTATAGGATCACTTTGTTGTCCGTCTGTCAAGACCTTTTTTCTCAGAAACGGGTAGAGTTATCAAGTTGAAATTAATACCAAATATCACATGCTATGGTCCCTTGTGGGTGTAAAAAAATTAGGCTTCTAAGTCAACGCAATCAAAAGATACGGTGATTTATGTCACATATTTTGATACTTTTCGCAAATTCACTTATCAATACAAAGGAACAATCAACGCACAGCCCAAACCGCTGGTGTTAGTATTATGAAATTTTGACAGTAAGTACCTTATATACCGCAAGTATCCACTAAGAAAGGATTTTGTAAAATTCCACCCCTAAGTGCATAAAATAGGGGGTGAAAGTTTTTATGGGGTAAAAAAATTAAATGAATGTAGAGACATGAAAATAAGTATTAGGGCTACTTATTACAAAAAAAATTATCAATTTCAGCGTTTTGTTAAATTCCACCCCTAAGTGTGTAAAATAAGGGTTTGTATTGTAGTTTGTATTCAGTTTGGTTGCAGTTTGTATACGGTTCCCGAATTTGTTTAAGCATTTTTGGGAACTATTTTTTATTAAAATATCTTGCCGATATCGATATTGGAATCCAGGAATGGAAAAACTATCTAAAATCATAATAAAATATTGTACGGAACCCTCAGGGTGCGAGTTCTACTCGCGCTTGACCGGTTTTTTAAAAAATATTACTAGCAATGTGTGTTCATCACATTACTAGTTTTCCCTTTAGCCCCTCCAACTAAGCTAATGCTTGTGCTAGGAGTGGGCTCACGTCAATAGTTTACTGGCCAGGATGGGGATCGAACCCGGAACCTCTCAGCTACGAGGACGGCCCCTCTAACCACTAGGCTATTGACGCTACAAACTTCAATAGAACTCTATGATAGTTGAAACTCAACTCAAACTCAAATTTGTTTTTATTCACGTAAGCCAACAAAGCATTTATGAATCTCGTAGTCAGAATCTACCACCGGTTCGGAATGCTGCTTCCACTGAGAAGATCCGGCAAGATACTCAAAGAGTACTCTTTTCAATGAATGAAAGATGGTGTACATTCGCAGGAACAGCAACAGAGTGTGAGCAGGCAACACCATTGTCACTAAATAAGTAATAGTAAATAATAATAAACCTTAACCTTAAGTTCCATCTAAGCATACGAGTATAGTTGAATACTCGAACTCTACTAAATTATTCGGGCTTTCGGTTCTCTACCTATCGTACAAAACTTAGCCATAATAGTCGATCGATCGACGTCGATCTTCTGTGAGAGAGTGGTACTACCCCAGTAGAGTACATGAGCTGTAATCAACTAGCTCTACCACTGTTAAAGATCTTTGAGTATTCTGCAGATGGCCTTTTAATTTGAGTTTAATTACGCCATAAAGGAGCGTAGTCGCCATTTCAACTGTTTTCAGTTACATTAGGTTAGAGTATAATTTACATACCTACATAACCAAAGTCATCTAATACCTAACCGTTTCAGGCGCCTTTCAGGCATACTAATCTGGTAACTAGAGCTTACTAACACCAAGACTAACTCCATGCAAATTGGACTCTAGCCTTCTCTATTAAAGTCTAGATTTATATACCTGCAAGTTGTACCAGCGATTGATTGAGGAATTTAAACTGTATGTCACAATAATAAAGCTCATGTTACAGTGTAGTACACTAAGGTTACAAGTGATTGAGTATTCGCGTATGACTTACAGACAAACAGACTGATTGTCTACATGAATACATTACTGTGATATGGTAAACTTTGACGGTAGGCTGTACGGTCAGTTGCATGGAAAATAGAACCTTATTACTTAGAATTAGCTCACAAAATCGTATCTATAATGATAAATGTTAGTACATATTAATCTTATCTGTGGACATGATGCCGGACATTGATCATGGAAATGATTGCTGCTATACATTAATTTTCATTGCGTTAAATTATTTTCACCTGTGAATTTTCATTGTCAGTGATTGTATGCACAGCAAGTACAAAGCATTCCCTTGTCATAGACAGTCCTTTAACAATGGTACATAGTTACAAAACTATAAAATTTAAGTCTATGAACTCTAGTTCCTGACACTAAGGAACGGCTTGAGATTCAATTGCAAGGATTTTCAACAGACCCTGCTTATTGCAATACGTACGATAAGTAACAGAACTCCCCCTCTCCAACTCCCCCTCAACTCCCCCTCCCCTCCTTTCGCTTCCCACTGTCCCGCTCCCCTTTAAGTCGTTAACGTGCCAGCAATGCCTTCGATATTGCAAACTTCTATAGGCTACGGAATCCGGATTGAACTATTTTTCCGACTTAAATAATTAATAATTAATTTTAGCCCTTTTGATGTCCCACTCCTCGGCACGGGTCTCCCCTTCACACGAGGGGGATCAGGCCATAATCCAACACGGTGGCCCAGTGCGGGTTGGTTTTCACATGGATTTCACATGTCTTTCGAAAATTGGTTATATCTTCTAAGACATGCAGGTTTCCTCACGATGTTTCCTTCACCGTAAGCAAGTGATAATCATTATAGAAATTATGATTTGCATATAGATTTCGAAAAATCCAGATAAGCGAGCCGGTGTTTGAACTCAAGACCATGGTGTCCGCAAGACGCGTGCTTAACCAATCGGCTATCACTGCTTTTAAAAAAAAGCAGTGAAAAGCCAACTTTTCCGATTATGTGGTATAAATTTCAAAAAACTGTGTCTACTACTGCATTGGCAACGTCGGTGACCGCAAACTCTCCCTCCCGAAGAGGGGGAGTGATGCAATGATCGGAAAGCAGTAATAAAAAACTTGCCAAGTGCGTGCCGTGCTACGCACAATGTAGAGTTCCGTAGCCATTTCAATAACGAAATTATATTTTCGGCTAACTACTTTTTCCATTATCATAAAGATGTAAGAAGTGTCGGAAATATATAAAAGTTAAAAATCTCGCGAACGGAATTTCTGATACTAAAATGTTGTATGGATACACCATTTCATTCGAAAATACGTTTTCAAGGATAATGCATATGATGGGTCTGTCCATGTTAGGGGCGGTACGTCAAAAAAGTAATTTTTTACATTTTATATCTTTGAAAGTGGTAAGTTATCTATACCTACTTGAGGTGAATCTGCACCAAATTTCGTCACCTTCCGACAAAAACTGTATATGTTATGATACTGCGACGGACAGACGGACGGACTGGACTGATCTTATAAGGGGTTCGTAGGGACTATGGAATCCTACAAAATTAACTACCCAAAGAACTAGAGCCCCATCGGTTTCAATGAGCCAGTAATTCCAAAGATTAACGGGTAACGAATGCGCGCCTATTAACCCCGACATGGCCCCAACACTAACACGTAAATTTCAGGCTGAAGGATCGCCGTAAAACTTCCGTCATTAACAAAACGTCGTCGAGTGTTTTGTGAGCGCGGTTGGAGGCGCGAACGCGATTTGATTCGGTCACCAGGAATAAGAGTGGGCGTTTTTTTACCACCGATGAAGCGCACAGAGGGGTGTTATAAGTTTAACTTGTGTATCTGTATATCTGTATATCTGTGTCTGTCTGTTGCATCGTAGCGCCCAAGCAGGTGAATCGTTTAATTTTTTTTTTGTTAGAAAGGTATTCTTATTGAGTGTTCTTAGCTATGTTTCATGAAAATCGGTTCAGCGGTTTGAAAATTATCAGCTCTTTTGTAGTTTAAAAAGTCGCCGCATCGGGGTTTTTCAAATTTCAATTTAGTTATTGATAATGCCTTGCCACACACTCCCACCACTGTTAGGTACTCCTGTAAGACAGGATTGACAATGGTGTCCAAGGATGACACCAACGTTTTACACCCGACGCGTCTCGAGGAAAAGCTAAATTGTCTTGAAATACGTGCAAGCCGGGGTTGGAACTTTGGGCTTTCTGCCCGCAAGGCGCGTGCTTAACCAATCAGCAAGAACTGCTTTTATTAATATTTCTAAATTGCCTTTAAAACTGTCGACGACCGCTTGCGCAGTGGTTCGAGCGTAGGCCGCTCGGCTCCACTGTACATGGTGGTTGCGGGTTCTATTACCGCTGTGCAAAATTTCGGAAAAGGCCTTTTCGTAATTTTCCCAGGTCTGGGTTTGACTGGGATCGCCCCCAGTCCATTGTACGGTACCCATAGTGTAAGCGTAGTTTAGTTGGGACCATACAGTTGGTGTGTCAGGCTGGCGATATTATTATTATTACATTTGCCCTGATCAAGGTGTTACAGAGATCGTCCTTAATCCATTGCACGGCTCCCATATAATGTCGGCAAACAAGCGTACAAATCGCCTGATGTTAACAGTTACCGTGGCCTATAGATGCTTGTAATTCCAAATGCATTGGTCGCACCTGCTGACCTGAAGGATAGTGGAATGGAAGGAGGAACCAGTAGAAGGGAAAGCAGCTATATAAGCTACTTTACGCTGATCTTCTGTGAGAACTACTGGAAAAGGGCATAGCCCTGAAATGAATGCCTTGAATGCCACTCCACCAAAAGTGTTTCACTTGCGCCAGCGGCCCGCTCCACGCTTATTGAAACAAACTTGAATATAATAAACATTCTAATTCTCGAGGGTGCTAATTGCATTTTCAAGGTATTATATTTAATACAAACTTCGGCACTTGTAGCAACCATCACGATTCTACTATGAGCCTTCTCATTGTAGAGTCGTGATGGTAAGTTAAATTAGATTCAGTTTTTCTATAATCTTTAAAGGTACATAAAATTATGGTAAATTCAAATTGAAAGCGTTTATTTTATTTAGGCCTACGGGGGCACTTATAAATTGTCCATTTTACATTTTTTTCTTATATCCACAACCGGATCGGAACGCGACCTCGAATGAGAAGATCCGGCAAGAAACTCAGCGGGGTTGTCTTTAACATGTTTTTATATTTCTTTTTTATCGCCAGTTGCTTATTTAGTTAATAATTACAAAAGATTATTATATAAATATTAATATAAATATAATAGCTCCTGTGTGTTGCCTAGTGAGATTACTAAAAATTACAGAATTAAACAAGTAGCCTATCCTACTAATATTATAAATGTGAAAGTTTGTGAGTGTGGATGTATGTATGTATGTATGTTTGTTACTCCTTCACGCAAAAACTACTGAACGGATTTGGATGAAATTTGGAACACTGATAGTTTATAACCGGGATCAACATATAGGATACATTTTATCCCGATAATCCCGAAATTTTTGTTCCGTTAAATACTACGCGGACGAAGTCGGCGGGCACAGCTAGTATGTTAATATAGCACCATGGTAGAGCTATGGCCAATCGACTAGATAGAGCTTATATACAGACTAGCTCAACCAAGGTAGCACCACCCTCTCACAGAAGATCCGCGTAAAGTTGCTATTATAGCTGCGTTTCGCACGATGAGTTGGAGAGCCAGCCCAACTCCCTTTCCCTTCCTCTGACCCACTCCCCTTAGTCGGCCACGTGTGAGCAACGCCTTTGGTATTGCAAGCATCTATAGGCTACGGTAACAGCTTAACATCAGGCAGGTTGTACGCGTGATTGCCGACTTTATTACACAAGGTGAAACGGAAAGGGTATACGTTTTTTTTCAAAACTTAACTTTGTAATTCTAAAACTATCAGCTTTGGAGGAAACTTGAAAAACAAAAGGTATATAGCTGTTGGCAGATTTCACAAGTCTACAAAAACTTTATTAATTCAACTGTCCCACAAAGCCGATGGTTTGAGATTTACAAAGTAAAGTTGCAAAAAAATTGTATACCCTTTTTGTTTCACCTAGTAAACTTAATATAATAAAATATCATTATATAACGTTCAGCCGTTTTTGCGTCATCCCCAGTCAAACTTACCAACAAACATACTTTCGCATTTACAATTAGGTGAGACATTAAAATTCTCAACGGAAACTCGTAACACTGTGTACCATTTCCATCCGGTTCCCGCCTCCAGGCCCGCCATATGTCACAGCATCCCACATAACAAGTTCTCTCACACAATTAGTGTGACAATTCCAGAACACTTGAGCCGCATGTTCTGCCATTTTTGCGTTAACAATCGTGGAAGACGAATTTTAAGCATGGTAATTTGTTAAACGAGTTGTGAAAGTATGGATGTGGTAATTAATACCTACTTAAGTATATTATTTTTCTGAGAAATGCCATCCTTATGTCATCGCAGCAATAATGACATGTCACAAGCGTACTCAAGATCGCCCTCAGACTTGACTTAGAATCATTAACACGGGCTTAAGTATGAAGAGAATAAAATCTAAATGAGGTAGCCCCCTATCTATCACTGTTAAGGCATATTGAATAAGTCAGATAGTTCATATAAATATCCCCACTGAATGGAGAGACTCTGAACACACCGTAAATAAGACATCTATTGCCACTCTATGGAGTTTGACATAATATACTTTACTCCCCCTGGGCACTATGCCCCATTCTCTCTCTCATCGTACGAATAGCTACTACTTTACGTCGACCTTCTGTGTGAGAGCGGTACTACATCGGTCAAATCAGTCCGTATATGAGATTTAATCAACTGGCTACACACTGTCTCTATGACCTTAAATAGAATAAGACCCTTTGAACGTATCGCCAAATCACACCATTAATTTATTTTGTAAAAAATGCCGCATCACCCGTGCACACTCTGATTCCCAGCTCCCTGGCTGTACCATTCTGTAATTTGTCACCAAGTTGAGCCACACCTGGCGGTACCTCAGCAGAAGTCAAACAGAACCCCCTCCCCTTCGCACCCCGCACCCGCACCCTCCCCCCTACCCGCCTAATGACACGTCGTGAAAATAACCATTGTTAAGTGATTTATATGCTGAGACGAATTTCGGAGACGGGATTTGGTAGCGCAACGATTACAAAGAACAATATTTTGAGTTAAGTCGTATGTAATTCGTTAATGTTTTATTCCTAGAGGAGTGATCACTGTTGCACAAGAGACGAGGCGAGTGAGAGCCTTCTGGTGGGACTGTGTCCCTTTCTACTGGGTGTCCATAGGGAACGGTAGGGGTATTTTATAACCCTAGGGGTAGTCATGGCATCAGCGGCTCAAGTCTGTTAACAAACCGCTGGAATCTCGCTCGGCTGGCACTCGACTGGCAATACGTCAAAACTGACGTATTTCTATAAGCGATACGTCAATTTTGACGTATCGGTTGATTTTTGTCACTCATGTAACTAATTGTATTTTCAGATAAAAGTCTTATTATACACAATTTATTCCACCCATAATCAATTCCAGTTTCAATCTGAAAACCTGACTTTTCAGATCTTACAATGTCTTCAATGTATCTAAAACGCTTAACTTCTCGCTCCGCTTTTATGTAACCGCAGCCTTATTTGTGCAATTGTTTTGTCGAGATTTATGTTAGATTTAATTATGGAATAGCACCCATGGCGTGGAGAATGGGGTGCAAAATTTATTGTTTGATTTGTAAGGTTTTTGGGATTTGCATTTTACAGTTTAATTGTTGGTATATTCGTTTAGATCGCATTATAAATTATACAGGCTGTTTGAAAAACCCGAAATAATAATTTCGGTACAAATATGATTTGATACATAAGTATAGTTCTGAGTTACAGGCCTTCGTATACACATACAGGCCGAGAAAACATGGAAAACTGCATTTACGAGTATAAACTACCAATATTAAAACTAAAAAAGTCAACATTTATCCTAGTACTTTACATCAAATTATTTTTAAATACTTAGTGTGGAAGAAAAAAAAAAACTGTTTAAATTTGTATGCTAATTAAAATGTCCGTATATACTCATCCGAATCCCAAGTTTTATTGCGGACTTTTGACACAACCTGTACATTTGGTTTTAATATATAAGTAGGAATTTAAAAGGGGATTAGTCCCGCCACACACTCCCACTTCTGTTACTCCTGTAAGCAAGGAAAGAAAATGATGACCAAGGATAACCATTGAAACTTGTCTTTAAACTTCCACGAAATTAATCGAAAGGCAGAATAGGAGTTGGAAGCTTCTCGTTAGCCGCGGTATAAAATAGGTAATATACACTTACATCCCCTGAAGGTAGTCTTACAAGAACGTGACTATCCTTGTGACGCTACACAAATATCTAGACTCAAATCTAGCCAGGTGCAGGCATCCAGGCAAACAAACACAGGCTTTCGAGTGCCGCGAGTGTTGCCGACGAGCGGCTTCATAATGAGCGACCTCTTTTCACAATACTGTCAAGAATATTCTTGCGTTTTAAACGCCAGTATTCTGTAAGGTAGGTAGAGGTGTAGAGACACATATTTTCATGATGGTTGTAGAGCCAAGCCTTAGCCATTTAACTGGCTGCAGTTAAATGATCTGATGATGATGATGAGATATGATGATATGATGAATTATATGAGCTGTCATATAAGGCCTAGCTTGACTAAGGGAGTACTACCCTCTCAGAGAAGATTGGCTTAAAGTAATTGGCTATTATCGGGTTTTGTACGATGAGTAAGAGAGTCGGAAGACCAATATTGTCTATGGAATACGAAATAATGTATATCATACGATTACTAACAATTAAATTAGTGATTTTCAAAATAACTTAAAAATTGGCAACATTTAACACACGTTTATAGTTTCGAAAATAGTCTCGTATACTATTACTTAGTGAAGTATGGCGTTAAAGCAAACATTAATAGCGAGTATATACTGTATTTAATTAGTATTTAAAAAAAAAAAACATTATCTCACAGTATGTCAGATAAGAATAAAAAAAATACTTAGTTATTCCAATAGCAGTCATAATACCCATTATCGATATATATAAAAATGAATCTCTACTTCCTTGGTCATGGCATCACGCGTGAACGGATGGAATGATTTCGCTAGTTCTTTTTTTGTTGTGTTTATTATTGTCAGGAGATGAGGATCTTATGATAGGAAAAAATAAGAAAGTTGAGCGGAACAATTCGAATTCAATATTCAAAGTTAAGACAGGACATCGTCTGTCGGGTCAGATAGTTTGTTATAAATACAATAGATTAGGTACTTATTGTACATATTTATAGACGCTACAAACAATTTCAAAAACAAATATACCAATACATAACTCTAAATTGAAAATTTAAAAACCCCCGATGCGACTACTTTTTCATCAAATGTATATTTTACCTAGTTCTTCCAAATAATTAAGTTAGCGAGATTTGCATAGCTACCGTAGCTCAGTATTCATTGCTCATCTCGCAAATTCATCTGGTACAACTAGTTTCGATGCCAGATTATGAAAGCGCCATTTACCTACATAATTATTTTTGGCTTCCTCATAATCTAAAGATGCCATTCCATTCAATTCCAATGCAATGTACAATATCCAACATAAAATCTGTGTAAAAGTATGAGACATTATCTTGTTATGACATTATAATAATTGACATTAGAATAGACAACGAATCTAAATATTGATGCCGGAGGTTTTATTCCTAGTAAAATATTATCAATTATGATTCAATTTGATGTAATATAACTCTGATTGAGGTGGACGCAGCCCAGGGGAAGAATTTTAAATAACACTAAAATTATTTGAAATTATATTGTATTTTGTCTCAATGGCGGAGCAGCACCCTCTAGAATTATTATTGCGTAATATTCCATGACCATTAACAAAACAAACAAAATATAACGCATGCGCGTATCCATCATTTGACACGTGACTTATGGAACGTATTTAGTTCATACACAAATCTCATATAAAAATTGATAAATATTAAATTTTTTCCAGAATCCGGGAAACTTTTTACATTTATAATATTGTAAAAAGCCAGTTCAGACTATTACGATCATTTAAAAATATAATAAAGCGAAATCCAATAATCTCAAATTTCGAGCGGATTCGAGCCGTGGAAGTTGGTTTTGGCCAAAAATGTGGCTTTTTTAACCTATAAAAGAGCTGATGATCTTCAAACGGCTGAACCGATTTTCATGAAACATAGCTAAGAACACTCTCGATCAGAATACCTTTCTAACAAAAGAAACAAAATTTAAATCGGTTCATCAGCTTGGGCGCTACGTTGCCACAGACAGACACACAGATACACAGATACACAGATACACAGATACACAGATACACAGATACACAGATACACAGATACACAGATACACAGATACACAGATACACAGATACACAGATACACAGATACACAGATACACAGATACACAGATACACAGACACACAGATACACAGATACACATGTTAAACTTATAACACCCCTCTTTTTTCGTCGGGGGTTAAAAAATAATACCAATCAGAAATTAACGCCAGGAAATATTCCGAGGTGTAAATTTCAATATTTAAGTGAAACGAGCGACGGGGCGGCGAGGAAGAATTTATAAAGTTTTTTTTTGTTAAATCTTCGTTTAGTAATATTGTATTCAGCTGAATCTTTTGTTAACGGCGCGACTTGAATAGATTTTGATTTTTACTTTTTAATGAACAATATTTAGGTATTGGCAGGTAAAATTGCTTTTTTCTTGAATTTCTATTTCTTTTTATTAGATAAAAATTTACTGTTATTAATGTGCTGCTAAGACTAGTATGGAAAGTGAAGGCAAAATTACCTGATCAAATCTATACGTCTTAGGAAAAGACATGTGAAGTTTACCAGCTTGATGCACTATGGCCTGAATTCTCCTCAAAATAAGGGGCGCGTGCCTGGTATAAAAGAGCAGATGTTAAAATACTGGTTTAAGATTCCTAATAAAATAAAATAGTAGTAATAGACTTCCCATTATTATTGAGACCAAAAAACCATCAGCGAGATGTGAGTGCACTGCACTAATAGTTCGTTAATTTTACTGGATGCGTGCTGTGACTCTTATGTCACTTCAATAAGGGTCAATTTGCAATAATTCACACGTCTTCCTGAAATGAACTGACTATGCATCTCTGCTTACCACTGAAAATACAGATGTGATGGTGTATTCTTACTTTCAAAATAAATGACACTAAGGTCTTGAAAAAACCATTCGCATCAAATTATTATTTTTTAATTAGGAAGGCTATATAGCACTTTTTCTTCCAACTCTTCCTATTATTTCTTTGGGTTGGATTTGTGCGGGTTCCAAGACCATTTAACTTTTAACCGGGACTCGTCGAGGGTCATACCTCGACGTCATCATTGGTCACCATTGTCGATCCTGGTTTACAGGAGTACCAGTGGTGGGAGTGTGTAGCGGAACCAGTCCCATAAAAAAATAACAAAGCACTTATGAATAGTCAAAATCCACTACTGCATTGGTTCAGAATGCTGCTTCCGCTGAGAAGATCCGACGGGAAACTCAATGGTTACTTTTTTTAATACAATAAAAGTTGATGTACATTGTCCGTAATGAAACAACTCAAAATCCTTAAAATATGTCCACCGGAAACGGTCGCCATTCAGGCGTTGAGCACCGGAAGTCGGCCCGCGAAGGCGGCGAGCGGTAATGGCCGACAGTGGTTAGTGTCACCCACCGCATTTCCGGTCGAGGCGTTAGTGGGAAACTTGAACGGGTTTTATTGATTAGAATTTGTTTAGTTAATTTAACTTTAGATTAATGGGTTTAGTTAAATTGGTTTTTGATTGGTTGTTGAGTTGTAAAGCAAGTGATCAATATCATAGTTTAGTCACAGTATAGGAAATCATATAGTACATATGTGAATTATTATTATAAGCTACTCGAGATTTCGTCGAACGACTGTATGATTTACTAAACTGTGGTTTAGTGTCAATCAACAAGAAATATCGACCAATAGGATAGCGTCAAAATCACGTCATTTACCTATTAGTTTTACGAGATGGATGCGTTTCTCAGTCCTTATATATTGTATTGGGACTGGTCCCGCTATACACTCTCACCACTGTAACTCCTGTAAACCAGGATCGACAATGGTGACCAATAATGACGCGAGGTTTGACGAGTCTCGGGGAAAAGTTAAATTGTCCAGTTTACGTCCAATCAGTCTAATTACGATCCGCGGTGCCTTACAACTGGTATCAATCAGCTGTAACAGTCTTGCTTCTATCGTAATCAGCCCATATCAGCCGTTTTTGTCTCTCGCTTTGCGCCGGAGATAAGTGGATTTGTTTTCTTCCAACTCCTACTATTATTTCTTTCAATTACGTTCGTACGGTTTCCAAGATAATATATTGTATTGTTTAACCCATAGATTAAGTAAATTTGTCTATGCTCAACTATTGTAATTGGCCCGTGGCCGTTCTAAAATAAATAAATCACATTGTCATCATTGTTAATTAATTAGATAATCTGCAATGCCACATACATTTTAACCAATTTTAAGTTGTATAATTCAATTTACTTAGTTTTGTTCGTAATAAGTTTTTAATTAAAATAACAAATACGTCTTTAGATCGTTTACTGAAATCTATAATTGCTGCTTCAATGACAACATAAATTGTTATATTTGTAATTTTAAGGTGAAGGCGCCTGTCTAGCCCGCGAAATTCAAAATTTTCGAGTATTTTTATAGTTTATCCAAAATCAGAAAACATTTAAGACAACATTTTGTGATTTGCGACAAACACAGTATGCAGTGCGTTTATTAATACATTTATTTTACTCTAAATATTATCACGGTGGATATGATACTAGTTATTCACTAAATATACAAATATTGCCAGATTATCTGGATAGCTGTCGTTCTTGAAATGTTTTAGAGTAACTTGGATATATTAATAAATGCACTGCACACGGTCTTTGTCGCGAATTACAAAATGTGCCTTTTTATTGGCAGATTTTGAAAAAAACCTCAAAAATATTGATCTTCGCGGGCTAGATGGGCGCTTTAGCCTTAAAACACAATATAAAATAATGAGGTCCATGAAAACTCTTGATCGAATTTATATTAAAAAGCATTATTCGTCGACGAGTCACAAACTGAATTTCAGTTAATTAACAGCGGGAAACGTTAAAAAGATGTTAAATTCGGAAATAGCCGGATTACCCTCCCCCTGCAATACTAATAAGGCCTGTTCAAATACAAGCAACTGCATAATACATTTCTAAGTTTGAGTTATGACTACGGTCACACGGACGGTCACAATAAAATTCGGTATATAGAAGTTGACTATTTAAAATACTCAACTGAGTCAATTTTCTTCTGTAATTATCTGTTTGGCTAGTCGAAATTAAAAATATCTCAAATTTTAGATGCATTCACGTATTTGGCGGATGATAATATAAATAGCTCTTAGTTATTACAATCCTCTTTTACATATTCTGCATCCTTCGCTACTCCACTGCCGAATAAAGGTTTTCATTATCATCCTCATTTTGTGCCACTCACTTAATATTATTATTATTAGCACTTATCGATTTTGACGGCGCATCACTACCGCACTCGACAGCCTGTCAATAATTATTGACATTTACTTTGTTGATTAAAGAGGGAAATGATGCAAAGTTTCTAACAGCTTGGGGAGTGAACAGTATATTTCGGAGCAGTTGTTTTATTAAAACTGATTCAAATTTAAGTAAAGAGGTTGAATGGTTTCAATAGAAAGCCGAGGAGTGGAAGATGTAAGAGTAAATTTTAAAAGATTCCGGGCGCCCTCGTAGAGTTCAGAGCCATTTATTTATACTGACCTCATACCCTTTGAGATAACCTTTTACATAACATGACCAGTGTTTTTCAGTAAACAAACCGATATAAAATTATATATATGGTGTCAATTATATATACAATATCGTCACACTGACCTTTGATATCAGATATTACGATATTCCTGATACTAGACGGGCGCCCGATACAAATGAAACAATAAATATGTAAATATAATATATAATAATATAACTTGTCGTATAAAGATACGTTTGATCCCAAACTCTAGTGGTTCAACGCGAAAACATGTGCGCTAGTGATGGTAGTGGCTCTTATGGATATATTTTTAGAAATCTATGTAGACGGTTTTATTCGTGGAAAGTTACTTTGTTTTCTTTAGTCAAAAAATAATTACGCAAATAATAAAAGTAAAAAAAAATATGTAATGTAAAATTTTACTACAGACGCGTGCAAAAGGTGTTTAACTTTTTAAATTACCGTATTAGCTCACAATCTTTAAATATATTTCTGTATCAATAAAATAAGATATTCAAAAGTTCTTCCAGAGTTAACTCCTATAACAAATAAATTTAATACAATGCTTCTCGCCCGAATCACTAAAGTAAGATATTATGTCACTAGAAGTTCACAATTTAAAGTTACCACAAAACAGATTAACACAAGCGCTTAGCTCATTCATGGCGTCACAAAATTTTTGACAAACCTGCCATTGGCTTTCAACACTTCAAGTAAGTACTGAAGTTACTTGAACCACTTATACTTGACATTTGCCGTACGAAACGCTTTGTGAGGTACTTGAAACTTGAGCTTTGATTTGAATTTCTATTTAAATTAGGGTGATTATACCTTAGTATTGTAGGTTAATTGTGAAGTTTAATTTCATATTGTTAGTTACACAGATATAGATTTACATAGATAACGCAAATGTATGTACTTAGCGTGTCCGAAAACTCCGACCAAGCGTCGAGGTTGGTCGCCGATAACTTTCGCGACTACAGATATAAAAATATGAGTATGAGCGTGATAATAACTCGAGAGAATTGTAGCGGGCGGAGGGGCATCGACGGCATCGGTGTCTTTGAAGCGGTTTGGATTTGGCGTCACTGATGACGTCACAGTAGGTGTTAAAAATTCGGCACGCTTGGTTTCAATACAAATCGTGATACTTGCGTTATGTAAATCTATATCTGTGGTTAGGTACTTACATTATTTAAATTTTAAGCCCGTAAATCGATCTCCTGTTTGAGAGTGATCTTGGAAATGTCATTCATATTGCATTCCAGTACAAAATTACATGTGAATAGCATACTCAAGACCGCTTTAAGACTTGAGATCGCTTTATTAATACGGACCTAAGTCTACTTTTCTAGTAGAAGGCTAACCTTATCTAGAAATGTTTACTATAATACATTAGCCCGGTAAGGTTTTTTTTTATTTTTTTACTAAACTCATCCACTATTTCAATTATATTTCGAAAACACGTTGATATCGACAATAACGAAGCACAGCACTATTTAATATAGTAAAACGTCTATCTCGATGTTGTAAGTCACTCTATGAATACAAAGTGATGTGAGTGCAGCGCTTCCACTGAGCAAGCGACTCTACAAAAATTATTCCTTTATTTTATAAAAGCAAACTTTTATTAGCTGTGGTATGTGAAACTGGGTTGTGGAAAATGTGTGTTGACGTCATACTAGACTGTTGTCTATAAAAAAATCCTAACCCAATCTTGGAAAACTAACAAACTAACATCCACCATATTAAACATCGACCCTCTTAAGCCTCAAAACAACCCTTTTAACCCACCCTATGCTATTCTTAAACCACACACTGTTATTGTTAAATTATGTTAAATCTATCCACCCCTAAACAGATTAGCGTCAATATTAACAAATATTATTAATAGTTTACCCTTGAATTTTAAACATATATTTTTAAACTTTATATTTTTATCGCCAATCCGCACTGTGCCAGCATAGTAGATTAAGTCCCCCTCGCAATGAGGGGAGGCCCATGCCTAGTAGTGGGATATTAAAGGGTATTATGTAATTTGCATGCAAATTCTATGTTAAACTCTTAAAAACTACTGAAACTTATAGTAATACCTAACCGGACTTTATTCGTCGTAGGCGACTACGCCGTAGCAACATTCTACGGCGTAGTCAAATATAGCGTAGCAAACTGACTACGTAAAAATTTGAATACTGAAGATTTCATGCGCCCGGTGCAACTTCAGGAAGGCTGTCTAGTTGCTAGTAAATACTTAATCATTGTAATTACCCGCCGTCATAAATGTAATTAATTTTAGCGGTAGCTTATCTGACGGGTTCAAGTCATAAGCTTCAAGCTATGGTAGTTAGATAACACTAACACTTCTTAGATATCTTTATTTTCTTTTCTTTCTTTCTTTCTTTCTATATGACAGAGGTATATATACTTACTTCTAGCTACAGCTTCGCCTTCATGATCTTTGATGAAAAAATATAGTTAATTTGTTTTTTTTTATAGAATACTCTATCTTAATGCCAAATTTGCGTTTTTGCGTGATGTTAACTTCAAACACACGGACGTAGATTAGCAAATCAAAATAAACCCTGATATGACTGCGTGTTGATTGGTTTCAGTTTGCAAAACTACACGAAAGTTGGTTTACAGTTGCAAAACTGTATTTCTGCACGTAAGATGAATGATCAAAGAAATATTTTCTTCAGTGCGCTTCCAAGATAAAATTGTATTCTTATACTAACTTGACGGTGAAGTTGACCGGGACATAAAAAGGCGAATCAATGCAGGATCGCAGAAGTGGAGACAAGTTACCAGCACTACATGCGACCCAAGGATGCCAATTAAAATTAAAGGAAAAATATACAAATCAATTATAAGACCGGTAACCATGTACGGCTCGGAATGCTGGGCGGCTAAAGTGCGGGAAGAGAAACGTCTCCACTCTGCTGAGATGCGTATGCTGAGATGGATGTGTGGAGTGACGCGAATGGATAAGGTGAAGAATGTGTATATAAGAGGTAGTGTCAGGGTAGCCAGGGTAGCCAATAACAGATAAAGTGAGAGGTAGGAGGCTGGAATGGTTTGGACACGTGATGAGAAGGGATGAGAAGCATGTGACTAAACGAGTGATGAATATGAATGTGGATGGATACAGTGCGAGAGGAAGGCCCAAGAAAAGATGGATGGATTGTATTAAGAATGATATGAACGAGGTTGGAGTGGATGTGGGTATGACGGGAAAGCGCGATGTATGGAAGGAAAAGACATACTGCGCCGACTCCAGATAATAGGAAAAGGTAAGGCAGATGATGATGACTAACCGGCTGTTTGATTTCCCGCTCTACTTAGAACCCGATTTCAGCCGGTTTACCCGGTATAATTGTCAATATAAACCATCAAGGGACTGGCTGAAATACGAACACAAATTCCATAGTAAATAGTCCAGCCGTTTAGGAGGAGTTCAGTGACGAACACACGTACTAAATTATTATAATATAATATGGTTCAAGGTATTTTAAGTGAGATTGTCGTATTCCATATCTGTTCCACTGCTGAGTTCAATCCTAGGATGATTACTCTGTCGCTCCGTGCTGAGAAGAGCTTCTCCGCTGTTATCTTCAAACTTGCGCCACCCGTCGCTCGGCAGAGGGCTGCACGCAAAAACACCGCTACGCTCATCCCCAATATTACGCGGCATATGAAGGACGGCGCTCCGCCAGAGGGAGCCACGCTCTAAATAAATGTTAAATGTTTTCTTGGCGCAAATATGTTTTGTAATTTTATAATTTATGCGGAGCTGTGTACTCTGTTTTTGTATAATATTTTGTGCGGAATATTAAATAAAGTGACAGTGTTTCTGAATATTTTTGAACGGTTTATGTAACGGGACATTTCACAGACACCATCACTCCGTTTTCCCTGAAGATATAGAGGTTTCAGTGCGGGTTGGTGAACTTCACACGTCTTGCGAGAAACGTGCAGGTTTCTTCACGATGGTTTCCTTCATTGTTCAGCAAGTGATCATTCCAATTGGAAATCAATTCGCGCACAAAATTTTAAAATGATATCTATACCTAGTTATACCACAGTACCACAGAAAGAGATAAAAGATTTGAAAAATACATAATGACATTCCATGATTACTGAGGAGAATTTCAAATAATATTACAAATTAAAGACAGTTCTACACAGAAGGTTTATTACTACTCTGATTGCCAAATGTACTATGCAAAAGCAGGCACGAAATCGTAGCGTAAACATCTCTCAGTACATTCAGTCTAAAACCCTCTATTTCGCGTTATATTTAGAATATTTCAGAGCAATTTGTTGAAATTATTTCGCTCCAACCTTCAGTTTACTAATGGGTGGAAAGACTTGTGTATTTTCATGCGGATCAGTGGAATTAAACACATGTTACATAATACATTCCTTTCAAATACAGTTTGGTATTAAATACACTGAAGCAAAATAGGTAGTATTTGAAATGACGCGTGATTCTTGATAGATAACATTTTGATAATTCACTTTCAAAACTATCAAAGATTTTAGTCATTTTTAAAAGTGAAAGTCAACCCAAGATTGCTTCACATAATACAAACGTTAGAACAGAGTTTCGTTACAAAACAACATTAGCGAGATTAACCTAATTTCCGTGTTTTGGCTGGATGCATGCATATTTCATGCGGCCGTCCCGTCCAATTGCGCGCGCCCAAGATTAATGAAGTGCCTCAAATGAGTGACACTGAACTAGTGGGCTTCGACCCTCAACATTTACACGATGGCAATAACGTAGTTTTCACGGTGGTAGAGCCAAACTGTAGCCACATTGTAGCCAAGCTGTAGCCAAACTATAGCCAAGCTGTAGCCAATTGGCTACAGCTCATATACGGGCTGACTTGACAGGGTAGTACCAACCTCTCACATAAGATCGACGTAAAGTAGAGTGAGAGAGCAGGAAGCTTCAACCCGTTCCCTTTTCCTTCCTCTATCCCGCTTCCCTTCAGGTCATCAACGTGCTTGCTTTTAGTATTGCAGGCATTTTCCTTACGTGATTTCTGTTAGTTAACTCCTACCGCAAGCCGCGTTAAGAATCTTCGTTCCAAAGTCCTAGTAAGGCCGGCACTACACCAGTTAGGTTATTGCGATGCAATTGCGACTAAAATAATAATAATAATAATTTAGCCCTTTTAGTCCCACTCCTGAGCACGGGCCTCCCCTCAACACGAGGGAGATTCAGCCCATAATCCACCACGCTGGCCCAGTGCGGGTTGGCAGATTTCACATGTCTTTCGAAAATAGTTTAGATCTTGTAAGATATGCAAGTTTCCTCAGTATGTTTTCCTATCATAAATAAATTATGATTGGCACATAGATTTTGATAGATTTTGAAAAATGCATAGGTGCGAACCGGGGTTTGAACCCAAGACCTGGTGCCCGCAAGACGTGTGCTTTAACCTATCGGCTATCACAGCTTATTTAGATTGCGACTTATAAACAAAATGTTGTTTATTTGATGTGGGACGCGACATGTCTATCGTCGAAGGAGGTCGTAGCCTAAGTGGCAAAATGATAGAACAGCGGGATCAGCCACGGTCAGCTCGGTCGGGTTTAGGATGGGTGACCAAATTCATGCTAGCGTATTGACTAAAGTTGCACTAAAAAGCATTGCAAACGCTGTTCTACAAGGTCAAATATACCCAACAGAATGAGATGGAGCTATAATAAAGAAAGAGGCATATGCTTGTGGAATTACCAGCTACCTACTAATTCAATTTCCTTTATCAGGAAAATCCTTGTCCAATGGCAAAATGCTTTCACACCATTATATCGGTAACGGCCTCTCAGCAAACAGAATATTTAACTAACCCAACCGCCATTATACTTACATAAATTACATTTTTCAGGTGGAAACACATTTTTTCAGAGCGCACAATAACTTTGTTACAGTAAATTAGTTTCCAGCGGGCTCCCGGGGCCGGGCTTGATGGATAACCGGCTAGGTCCGGTTATTCTCGCTTGCTCTAACACGTTGTACAGACAAGCGAGTGAAAGAGAGCGAGCGCTGACAAAGGGGTTTATATTGTTATAGGCGCAGGAGACAATTGTCAAACGTAGGATAGTTTTGCTTTTTACAATAAACAATGTTGATATTTACATAACGGCCTTTTCGTAAGTTTCCCAGTTCTGGGTGTTACTGGGATCGACCCCAGTCCATTGTAGGGTACGCATAGTCCAAGCGTTGCTTAGTTTGGGACCATACAGTTGGTGTGTCAGTATTATAATGATATTATTATTATTACACAATCCCAGGATGAGTGGTTACCCTTCTCGTAAATTCAATATTTGACTAGAAACTATGTTTTCACAAAAAGCAATGTTTTAACAATATATTTACTATAAATACCTCACTAAACTAGCTTTCTAATTTAAATAACTAAATCTGATTGAGATTGAATTACTATTTACTTATTTAGTGACAATGGTGTTGCCTGCTCATATTCTGTTGCTGTCCCTGAGAATATACACCATCTTTTATTCATTGAAAACCGGCCACCACCTTTTACCATTGAGTTTCTTGCCAGATCTTCTCAGTGGAAGCAGCATTACGAATCGGTTGTAGATTCTGACTATTCATAAATGCTTTGTTGACTTACGTGAATAGAAACAATTTTGCGTGTGGGTTAGATTTGACCCCTCTCGTAGGTCATGTAGTCCTGGAGGGATTCCACCAATAGAATAGCTTCAATATGACGTGATAATCAAGATAGCTCATTGGTCTAAAAAATACTCAGCCTCGTTCCACGCCGAGTCTGTACAACGCACTAAAGGAACCCATTTTAGCTTTTTCTTCAGTTCCGTAGTTTGATTGTCGGAAAGTATTGTAGATGTAAGCAAACCCGTGAACGAGAAGTGCTTTTATAAAACTCTTGTAAAAGAAAATAAAAGGTTTCTATGCAATTTTTTTCGTAGTAAAATGTATACGAGTAAAATAGGGTTTTTTGTGAATAATTGTAGCCTAGACAGCATACAGTTTAATTTATTTATATTTTGAAAATTAAATCAAGAAGATACCGATGATAAGTTTCGTAATTTCACCGTTACTAAACGTTTTTAAAATAGCCACATTAATTTGTAAAGTTGAGCATTTAATTAAATTTAATTTAATTATAAGTCAATATTAAATACCAATCTGTCATATAAAGTATTGATTTGTTATTGATTTAACGACAAATTAGCGTTTAATATCGACTTTCTATTTTATTTTTCTACATCTGGGTGTTGGAAGTCACATTTAAGAATACTTTTGTAGAATTTTGAGGTAGACTTAATAATTTGGATATTATTTTCAGTTAGATGACATTTTTAAATGTATTTTAATGCATATACAAATGATTATATTTCTACGACCCACACTTTTAAGACTTATGTTAATACTAAGTACATTTTTGACACTCATTTTATAGTCTATGGCAAAACCATCCATTTATTTTACTCCCCAAAAGCAGATTTAAAATGACAATAGATTGCGTAACTTGAGTCAATCAGAGACGTTCCCAAAACATTCAGTAAACGTTCGTGGATCGGGATTGAGATAATCATAAACAAATCACATTCAATCCGCCTTCATACTAATCCTTTGACATAGGGTTATAACCCGCCGGATTGAGTTGAAAATATTCGGATATATCTCTTTACCAATGTAAACTTGCAGTGAAAAAAAAACAGATTGACCGGTAACAATATAAATATTTCTATGTCTATACCCCTAATCTAAATTCAATACGATGTTTTAGTACATTTTAAATAGAACTTACCTGATATCTTGCAATGTTTTCTTTCTAATTTTTTGCTGCTTACCTGAGAATAAAAAAAATAGTGTAAATTAGGAGATAATTATAGTAAATAATCCGAGCACCAAGTGATTGGTCTAAATAGACCAAAATAGGTCAAATTTTTTATGTGATTAGTGCCCAAATGGGCTAATCACATAAAAATTTTGTCAATAGTTTACTTGAAAATTATCTGAAATACCGCTGTTAAACTTATGTATCCGCATGGTGGCAGCCCTGCCTCTAGGAACATGTTTACATTCTACGATCGTGATGGATCGCTCTCCCGCCGCTGCCTACACCCCTTGGGCGGATGCGGAATTAATAGATGTGGCCCGTTTTGTATGGAAGGTGGGGTGAGCGTGGTCGAATATTCGTGCGTTTTGCAAAAGGCAACACACTGGACCTATTATATTTATATTTATATCTACTACCATTGTAATTATTAACTATATAGGCAACTGCCGATAAAAAAATAAAAATAAGAAAATGTAAAAAGGCAAGCCCGCTGAGTTTCTTGCTCGATCTTCTCAGTCGAGGTCACGTTCCGATCCGGTGGTAGATATAAGAAAAAAATATGTAAAATGGACAATTTCTAAGTGCCCCCGCAGGCCTAAACAAAAGGAACGCTTTGACTTTGAATTTAAGTTTTAACGTCAATTTAATAAAGTTTCCATTCTGAACGTTAAATTTGGTTAAGTGCAATGAGTCTTGTAATTTTACGATACTTAAGTATCGAGCGCAAGTCATGGCCGCATTAATAAATCCCTCTCAAGTCTAAGACTGATCTTGGAAATGATATTCTTATGTCATACCAGTACTTAATGACTTCTCAAATGCCTACTTAAAATCGATATCAGACTTGAGATAAGTTTATTAATACGAGCCTTAAGTAGTTATTTTGAGAGGATATAAAAATAGTAATGACCGTCACAGAAAACAGGCAAATGAAAAGCAAAACAGTGAATATCTATCTAATTTTCAAATGATTTTTCAGTATACAATGCTGCAACCCACAACAACTCAAGTGTTACTTACTATAATTGTGTCTATGTCATGAACCCCATGTTAATATTATCTTCGTTATTATTTTTGTATGATGCGTTTAGTGTGTTACAAAATCAATCGATAGACTGTCCACCGATCCATTGATCGACGCTAGAAAGAGTTGAGTCAACGTCGATCGATAGCTCTTAAATGAAGCAAATCAGGATCGATAATCGATAGACGGTCAATCAATACTTGCTATCATCACTAACACATCCAGCAACAATTTAACTGTTTCCGTGGCTCGCAAACGTCACCCGGTTTTCGCGCGGCCTTTTGATAAATGTCTGTTCGTTTCATTCCCATTTTTTTATCAAATTGGATTTTTATACGAGTTCAATCGAATTTGTGACACCTTGCTTCATCTGTTCAACGACAGTTTGGTGCTTTTTGTTCAGCGTTTTATCGGATAATGATACGCGCTTTAGAAATACGATCCCTCACATCGAGGGGTGATGGAGCCAAGCTTTAACCAATTAACTACAGCTCAGATACCGGCTGTCGACCGGAGTAGTACCACCCTCACACGGAATAACGGCATAAATTAGCTATTATAGCTGTGTGTCGTACGATTAGAGACCGAGCCAGAGCCAAACCCCTTCTCCCTATAACACGTTCTAATCTATTCTTTAAATAAACGTTCCTATTTTCTATCTCTCTTTTCTAATAGGTAGTGACTGCGAACGAATATCTGGAAAATTCCGTGATTGTGAGTTTTTACTCAGAAATATTTGACAGAAACGAACCTAAGACCTCTGCCTAGTCCCTCAGGAAGTGAAGGCGTAATGGTATAATTTAACCCAGACATTTCATAACCAAAAGTAATAGGCATCTTTAACTTAACACTTCATTTGATTAGAACGGTAAGTGCTTAACAGTTTTTGTTCTTGAACAAGTTATCTTCAAGGTTTGTGTGGAATGGGGTGGGCAGGGGCGAATTACAGTCGTTAACCGCGTCTGGCTATAGAAGCGAATGTCGCTATCTTTTCCAGATAATTTCAAGACTGATTTTTTGTACTTGAATGTGTAAAACAAGATATTATAGAAAAAATACTGAAAAAGCTACTGTTGATAAAACTGGCGAATAAAATCGATCATAATAGATAAACGAATGTTCGATATACATGTTGGTGTATATGGGACGTAACGGGGTATCTACGGTATCACGGGCCTATTTAACTTTTTATAAAAAAAATACTTGAATAAATCATTTCAAAACTAATTAGTTAGAGATAAATATATAGTTTTTAGTTCTGTTAAAATAATTGTAACCCTTAGTGAAGTAACAAAAAATTACTCAACTGAACTTAATTTAACAAACTTAACTAGAATATTGCAACGATTGCTCGCTCTCACAGTAAATCAGTTTTTCATTACTCATACTCTGAAAGTAGGTCTGAAGTTGCCTGAGAAGCGGGTTGAAAGTAATACTTTTCAGGCCCGGGAGTTTCGCTTTCAACTGACAGCTGTCAAATTATAAAAAAAAACTAGTTCCATTTTCACATTTCTATGGAACCATGTTCAAACTTTTTCTACAGTCACTCAATTACAGCACGATGTAAAAATGAAATAACATAAAGTTAAGTATTAATTCAAGAATATAATATTTTTTTAAATGACTTAATTATAATTTAGTTTCAACAATTTCTTTAAAATAACATAGATTTGGGCAAAATATTTAAAGATGAAAATGAAAAATAATGGCTAAATAATGAAGTTGGCCGGCCAACGAAAAAAAAAAACAAAATAGGCGGCAATCCGATTTTTTTTTTCGAGTTTTAGAGTATTGTTTATACTTCCTTGTATTATTTCTTTAGCCAATTCCTGTTTTTATTTTTATTTTCCTTGTATTCGCAATGAAAAGCACAGTGTTTACCTCGGGTGAAAGATTTATTTTGTCCCTCGAACTATTAGCGCCCTCGCTACGCTCGGGCGCCAAACCCCGTCTCGGGACAAAATAAGTAACTTTCACCACTCATGTAACAATGTACTATTACAAAACAGCTATTTTATTTATATCAGTAATTAATCTACTAGGCCCGTATGAATAAATCGATCTCAAGTCTGAAAACGATCTTGGAAATGTCATTCAAAGTCAAATTCAAATCATTTATTTTGTTTAGGCCTACGGGGGCACTTACAAATTGTCAATTTTACATATTTTTTTCTCTTATATCTACAACCGGATCGGAACGCGACCTCGACTGAGAAGATCCGGCAAGAAACTCAGCGGGCTTGTCTTTTTACATGTAATTTTTTTTTTATCGCCAGTTGCTTATGTCGTCCCAATACAGAATGACACGTCAAACGCTTACTCAAGACCGCTCTCAGACTTGAGATTGATTTATTAATACGAGCCTTAGTCTGGGAAGTTTTAAGTGACTGAAATAAAAGTTTCTGTTGCCGAGCTAAACTTAACAAAACTAAATGGTTTTCCAGTCCCTATAATGCTGCCAATTTTGAGTAAAATGGTAGTACAGTATTATTAAAATGAAGTGATGACAATTTGATTTCGTCATAATTTGATGACCGTAGCGGCGCAGTGGTTGGAGCATAGGCCGCTCGGCTCAGTTCTGGCTGGTTGCGGGTTCGAAAAATGATCACCATTGAAATAAAATGGGCAATCAAAAGCGAAATTTAATTCTGACGGGGTACTTTAATAACAAAAAAATACGCCAACTAATTGGCACCCTCGATAAGCACAGCTGGCAATTAATAAAATTGGCACAATTACAAATATTGTTTATTAAATTGAGATATAATTTATGCCAAATCATTTAAATATTGCTTAGGGATCGTGTTTGCGGCGTATTGCTGACCGTAAATGGCTCATTACGAAAACAGGTTATGCTGCATTCACTTTCCATTTTTAGGGTTCAGTAGTCCCTATAACGAACCGTATTAAGAAGTAACACTTCTAAAGATTTAATCAAAATTACAGTTTTGAATTCCGCCACTTTATATTTCTATGATAAATCGGCTAAACAAGTTTGCCAAAAAAATATTTTCCTTTTTTGAAATAGCTATGACACCCCACATTGTACGTGGCAGTGTAAGCGGTGTTGCAGACAACACCGCTTACACGCTTGTACTATGGGTACCGTACAATGGACTGGGGGCGATCCTAGTGACACCCAGACCTGGGCAAATTACGAAAAGGCCATTTCCAAAATTTTCCCCGGCGGGAATCGAACCCGCAACCACCATGTGCAGCCGAGCGACCTACGCTCGAACAACTGCGCCAAGCGGTCGTCAAATATGTATTACTTATATTTCATATATATTACTTATATTTTCTAATGCTAGAAAATGTTCACCAAACACATCAAGTAAATTCTACTATAATATTAACACTCTACCAACAAATAACTCAAGTAGATTCATACTCTATCTAATATTGCTACATTACGTCGGAATGTACAAAAATACTCGTATGTATTCAACCGGCGTCGCAAGTGAGAATCGGAGTGCCGCCCTGGGGGCACCCGCACTGGACTGGACTCTACTTAAATTGTAAGTGATGCTGCGTTTAGTATGGGCCAGTGGGTAGAAAAGTCAAGTTGTTGAATTTCCATGATGACGTTTAAATAAAAAAAAACTTTCTAATTATTTAAAAAAACTAGCTGTGCCCGCGACTTCGTCCGCGTGGAATTTAATTGACTAAGTTTTAAACAAACTTTCATCCCCTATTTTATCCCCTTGGGGGTAGAATTAATCAAAATCCTTTCTTAGCGGATGCCTACGTCATAATATCTACCTGCATGCCAAATTTTCAGCCCGATCCGTCCAGTGGTTTGGGCTGTGCGTTGATAGATCACTATGTGTAAATAAATAAATAAAAAATGTCAGTCAGTCACCTTTGAGTTATATATATATATAGATGTACAAAATTTGGCCCATGCGGCAGCGTGCCCCAGATGCTAGCCGCATTCCCTCGCTGGGTGGCTAGAGCCACTCGCTGAGCGAGGAAATGCCCAGCCCTTGGGTCGCCGGTTACGTCGACCAATTCTTTTGAGATCTCTTGAATGAGATTATGCGTGTTTAGACCCTAGGGTTTCGACTCCAAGCGGTGCGAAAATGTACTCGGAGCCGATAACCCTATACTTGCGCCGTTTCAACTTGAATTAATTATTTTATACTAAACATCTGTGAATGTCACATATTAAAATTAAAATTATCTATAACTTTTGCGTACTATATTATGTATCCATGTGTATCAAAACTGACGCTAAGGATGTTCGTCCATTTGGCTGTGCTATGAAGCGGCCTTTTTCGCTTCAACTAATACGATCGCTTCATTTCTACTGTCTTGAGAACGGAGGTCCAAATCACAAGAATAACGCTTGTAGCGTTCACAACACATACATATACTTTTTTAGAGACGAGATGACGCACTGACGCTCAATACAACAAGTGGTGGTATGACACGTGTCATACCCACATATTTCACAATTTCCTGTCAACTTTAGCTAAGCCGGGTTGAACTGATTCTATTGGTCGAAGCGGGCGGAACCGCTTCATAGCGCAGCCATGTGGACGGCCACTCTTATTGTTATAAATAACCGAATCGCAGCGTACCGTTTATCATGGCTTTTCTTAACTGGCGTAAAAACAGATGAAACTGCAGTATTTATATTCATGTCAACATAAAACAAATACCCTCATAGTTTGTTAAATGAATTCAATCAATCAAACAATGTCTTAAAGTCTAGAATGTTATTAATTTCACTTACCAGCCAGACAGTTTTGGCACACATTAGATCTCGCTAAAATCCGTGTAGTCTAGAAAATCCGAGATAAATAACAAAGACAAATTAATTTCCAGATAATTAAGATAATGGCGGTGCTCAGACCGAAGCAGTGTGATAAATTACGCTGATATCATACTTTAGTGTGTAATTGTAAAATTATTTTGTTTTGAATTATGTGAACAAAGCTTTTATATTTTATGAAGGGGCAACTTAGATCATAGATACTCTATCATTCAGGCCCGAGCAGTCGGAATGAAAATCTCCATGGACAATAATATTTTATTTTTAAGAAGATATTTCAAATGAATGTCAAAAATCTTGAGGCAATTTTCAAGCACGTATTTTTGCATATGTTGAAGAATAAAGCTAATTCAGTAAGTAATCAATTACTTACTGAATTAACTGTAACTTTAGTACAACTCATAGACGGGCTCGCTCTACCGGGGCAGTACCACCCTCTCACAGAAAATTGTCTTATAATATCTATTATAGCTGTATTTGGTATGAGGGAGAGAACCAGAAGCCCATTCTCTCTCCGTCTGCCCCACTCCTCTTCAAGTTCGGCAACCAGCAATGCCTTTTATTATTGTATGTATATCGACTCTCTTATATCAATAATTTAAGGTGAAGGCGCCTGTCTAGCCCGCGAAATTCAAAATTTTCGAGTATTTTTATAGTTTATCCAAAATCTGAAAACATTTAAGACAACATTTTGTGATTTGCGACAAACACAGTGTGCAGTGCGTTTATTAATACATTTATTTTACTCTTAATATTATCACGGTGGATATGATACTAGTAAAACACAAAATATACAAAAATTGCCAAATTATCTCGATAGCTGTCGTTCTTGAAATGTTTTAGAGTAAGTTGGATATATTAATAAATGCACTGCACACGGTCTTTGTCGCGAATCACAAAATGTGCCTTTTATTATTGTAAGATTTTGAAAAAAAACTAGAAAACTTCAAAAAATGTTGAACTTCGCGGTCTAGACGGGCGCATTAAGCGAGGGTATCGAGAGTATCGCCCCTCCCACTCTCTTGACACCTTGCAACCAACTCGCGCAAGTTACTAAACCCGCACCAACGCCGCACGCCAATCGACAGGTAGAGTCCACGATTTGTAAGGCCCTACGTGACTTCCATTCCTCGCTACACTTGTGTTATATTGCCCATAATAGGCTTTGTGCGCTACATATGTACGTAGAGACTCGTTAAGTGCGTCCTTATGTCCTCACGCGCCTTTAGAAAGGTATTTCAGGGCGCGGGTTTTGTGAAGGCGCGAATGTTTAGCATGCCTCTACATTTAGGCAAGTAGAGATCCTACTTACATCCTACTAATATTATAAATGTGAATGTTTGTGAGTGTGGATGTATGTATGTATGTATGAATGTATGTATGTTTGTTACTCCTTCACGCAAAAACTACTAAAGGGATTTGAATGAAATTTGGTACACAGATAGTTTATAACCGGGATTAACACAAAGGATACTTTTTATCCCGATAATCCCGAAATTTTTGTTACGTTAAATACTACGCGGACGAAGTCCGTGGGCTCAGCTAGTAAAATATAATTAGATTTACATATTTCAAAACTCTTACTCTAAACACAGAGCTATGTATAATTCTATATCGCTTTAGTTTAATTTTCGCACTTTTCGTTCCTATCCCGCTTCCGAAGAACAAAAGTTACGTACAAGGCCATCTATTAGCGAATTGTCACAACTTTCTTATATCCATCAATCAAGGTGATGTGTTTCCGGACAAAAACATATCACAATCAAAACTTAGTGGAAAAACATTTTTGTTTTAGTCAAATGACGGTAGAACTAACTTCCAGTGAAACCAGGAAACTTAAGAACCTAATCAAAATATATTTTATGAATTAAAATACCTACTATCGAATATCTTAATTTACAATGGCACGGTCGCTGACCACGAACAAATTCGTACAATGACCCGTTATTACCTGTCTTTGTCACTCCCGCGTAAATTTAATACGTCTCGCTCACACAGTTGCCGGTCACACGCAGTTCACGGCAGACCGTGCCATATCAAATATCGCGATTTTGTCCTATGGACGGTACGTATATAAATATGTGTGTGTGGACCCTTAGACGTTACATTTTGGCCCTTCCTGTTACTAACAAATGCGCCAATGCAAACCTATAATCCACATTCCTTGACATAAAGAAATGCCGACTCCAGGAAGCTGGCAACTCTCCAAACAGAATCTGCAATGCGTGCGGATAATATCAATTGATTCTGTGTACGCTTTTTTTGGGTCAGGCAACTTGGCACACAGATTAGGGGAAGGCATGCTTTGACAGGCCAACCAAGAGATGGGTTGCGGTGTTGTTTTGTAGACAAAAATATTTTAATAAACAAATCAACTGACTTAATAAAAACCTGGGTGCGATCTAAAGCTAGAAATAACCTTAAAATTTCTTCGTTTTCGAGTCTGTGCTAATTTAAGTAAGTAAAAGTAGGTACTTAAGAAGCAGTCCTAATGAATTGTAAAGATAGTAGAGCAAAAAAAGGAATTTACAAAATCAGTCCGCAATTGATGGAGAAATCGATGAACATACATAAATACACAAAACAGCATACACACGAATATATAACCTTTTTATGTCCTTATATATAACCTCTTTTTTTAAGTTAGTCAAAAATGGTGCTTAAATGCAATTAAATTTCATTTCCTTTCGTCGTAGACATCTACATAGTTCATGATTCTAATTCCTCATTACTGCCTCTTGATTGTTGTGGTAACACCTTTAGTCGCCTTTTGTAACGTCCACAGTGCATCCAGACGTAAGTATATCACTTAAAATGACTTAAAACAACAATTGAAAACTCATTATTTCACCTCACAGTCAATTGGGTTGACTTACTAAGTTAATCTAGAAAGTTCCATAATCTATTTCTGGACCACATCCAAGATAGTTTTAACTGGAATAGTATTTGAACTTTAATAATTTGTAGGTTTATAATAGTCCAATTCAAATTTATTCATACAAATGTGCGCTGCGTTGGACTGGAAATAAAAAGGCTGTCACTTATTGAGCCTGAAATCTTTTTTTTTTGTTTCTCCCTATAAGCTTGGAAATTACTAAACATAGACTAATTTGATTTATAGCCTTTCAGCTTACTCTTTGACCGACTACAATTATATATTTTTTTACTAGGTTTTGTCTCCGCAGTTTTAGTTTATTTTCTGAGTATCGATAACAACCCCATCTACCAGGTCCAACCACAGCTACAACAATCCAGATGACCCACCCTATAAGTACAAAAAAAACATAAAAATCGGGCAAGCCGTTTAGGAGGAGAATAATAAAATTATGAACACAAGTTCACCGGTATTTTATATACAAAGACGTTTACCGATTTACGCTCGTGGGTAATCGATATCTTGTCATCGTACGTACAATGTAAAAACGCCCTTACTAAGTATAAAACAAAAACCATCCCTCCCCCCAAATGGAAGGCAATAATACTTACTACCACTACTAAGTACCGTAATATACCTATTACATATATAAAAAAAAATACCTCGCGATCCCATAAACAAAAGTCTTACTACTCTACTCTCACCATAAATCACAAAGCTTTATGATATACCGTTATTTACCGAACTTTTTTTTCCAACGGTTCCCCCCTAAAACGTTGTTTTACGACCAATTATAGGCCTTAAGATCTTAGTGAGACGGTATAAATTGCGATGGGTTAATGGGTAGAGTTCTGGGGCGACGTACCTATATTGCAGGGGAATAGGCTATTAATTGTGGGGTGAGAGATCCATTTAACAGTTTCAAAATAGAGAGTTCACCTGTATGTGTAAAAAACTTTTTTTTTTTAACTAAGTGTCATCCAGGGTTGTCCCACCTTTTCACAGTAGATCGTCGTTAAGTAGCTACAATAGCTGCTTTTCGTACGACGAGTGAGAGAGCCTGAATCCCAACCCCCCTGCTTCTCGTCCCTCTATCCTAATTCCCACACTTGTTAGATCGGTAACGTGAGAGCAATGCTATGAGTACTTCAAGCTACGCTAGCTTTTTATAGGTTACGCTAAGCCTAACTGGCGGGTAGTAAGCTTGTCGGCTCTCTTGTATTAAAAAAATATTTCAAAAAAAATACCTACTTCAAAACCACAAATAGTCAAAAGTGAAAAAATATTACATTGTTACTTAGTTTTTCCTCGATTTCCTTCAGATTCCATCATCAGATCTAGACTTGATGATAATGGGACCAACTTGGGAGTATACCCTTTCGATATTTTTTTTTTTTTTAAATCGGTTCGCAATTGGCGAAAATAAAGATGAACATACCCAAAAAATACATACATACGAACATAGTAACCTCCTCCTTTTTGGAAATCGGTAAAAAAATACTAAAAGCCGGAGAGACAGATGGAGCTATAATATAAAAATATGAGACACTTTTATTGCCCCTATCTTTGTCATAACTTAGTGTCTGTCTGTTGTTTCGTATAGCATTGTCCATCTGTATCTAGCTACGTCATCTGTTAAGGATTTAAAGCGTTGAGCCAGCTCAAAATCCGCTCCAAATAGCTTCAATCAAGACTGAACCAGTTCAAACCGGTTTTAAAGGAAATGGAAATCGCAGAAAAAAAACAGAATGTAGCATCCAAGTGTTGCCAGACCGTATGATAACTTGGGCATCAGTACGATGTATGACAGCGCATATGACAATTATGTTAAACCTACGATAATTTTAAATTAATAAATATTACCTTTATACATATAGTTTTGATTCAGCACAGCAAAACGTTTTACTAAATTTCAGTTATGGTTACCAATTTTTTCTTGTTATATCGTTAACATAGGGTTCCAACTGGATTTAAGATGCCATAATATGGCGCTGTACTATAATTTTCACGGTGAATCACGATAATAACAACTTTTGGATCTGGCAACACTGATCCATCCACATTCCAGGTGTTGTACGACTTGGACACCAAAAGTTTTTCACGAAAACCATCCAGCAAAAATGTAAAATATCGACTACTCGTCGCGCGCAGATGGAATTGGAAAAAGTGATTTTGTTATAAAAGTATCTGAATACTTGTTTGGCTGTGAAGTTCGCTGTTTGTATCCTTCCAAGTTTCCGAGGTATTGAAAGCTATACAAATGGTGGTGGTGGGAAGGATGGTTTGTAATAGAATATTATCCGAGTTTTCTTAAAAAAGAAATATGATTTGAAAGCTTCTCTATAATAAGGTCGCGTTTTTATACAGATTTAGTGTAGCTTCGTTCGAAGTCTTTGAAGATTAAAAGCAGTGTGATATACTAGTGTATGGCTGTGTATCGTTTCAGCTGTTCTGCTCCTGATAAATATTGTATGTGTCATGTAATGATAACGCGGTGTCAGTAAAACGCCAAGTGTTCAACCGGCACCAAGTTTTGGTGTCAAACAAAATAAGTTGCATTGGTTGTGGGTTGTGGTGGATTACTTTTATACATAACTAGCTGTGCCCCCCGACTTCGTCCGCGTAATATTTAACGTAACAAAAATTTCGGGATTATCGGGGTAAAAAGTATCCTATATGTTAATCCCGGTTATAAACTATCTGTGTTCCAAATTTCATCCAAATCCGTTCAGTAGTTTTTGCGTGAAGGAGTAACAAATATACATACATACATACATACATACATCCACACTCACAAACTTTCAAATTTATAATATTAGTAGGATGTATCACTAGAATGAATTGTATGTAATTTGCATATTTGATTTTGTGCTCTCAAAGTCATTCAAAATTGTAAGCTTTAATTTGTATTTTATCTGTGTATTATTTCTAATGTAATTCAAGTTCCGTGTTAAAAAACAGTTATAAAAAAACGAATTAGTGCCACAGACAATTAATTCTCAAGGAAAGAGATAATTGATAACTTTCACAACTTGCTAAATGAACTGTAGATTATTATTATATTTTCCCATACGCTCAGGAAGGCCGTCAGACTAATTTAGATCCAAATTGAAACTTCGGAATACAATTATCAGATTCAATAAATAGCACAATTCAAATAACATTGCTCTGTTGGTGCACAAACAACTGTAACAGACATGCTATTAATCACTCCCATTGCTGAATTTCCTGAAATCAAGATCAAGTGAATGCTTAACGAAAACAATTTCAATATTCAACTTTACAAATCGCACTCCCATTTTGGAAACAAAAGCTATGGATCCCTTAAACCAGGTTATAATTGCGGAGATCAGTATCTTAACGGTTATTTTAATTGGGGTAGTAACAGCGAATAACATTTAGGCTAACATTGGTGTTTAGGTGAATTTATTATGAATGTAGAGATTCGATTCAAAATTGTTGTAACATCTTTGCTATAACAATAAAACTCTTGTTTTAACAAAGAGTTTGAATAGTTTTTTGTAATTTATCTTGTATGATACAAAAGAGCAATATGTCCAAAATCGAACATAAAATAAATGAAAATCTCGTCATGGAAAAATAATTAAAACAATATTTTGCAAATCAAAGTTATTATGTAAGGTAATTCCATAGGTTATACAGAGTGTTTCAAAAGTTGGAAATAATTTATAGGGGTTTGGACAAGTATCGGGCATAGGATTAAATTTTATAAAAATTCGAACGCAATTTTTGATTATTATCTTCCCCGCCCGTTTAAAGAAAGCACTTTGGCTTATAAAAAAAAAACAACATTGTTTGTACAAAATGCAAAAAATCTTTACAGGTAATTTGACCCTTATAAAATAAATAAATATCGCCAGACGAACACACCAACTGTATGGTCCCAAACTAAGCAACGCTTGTACTAAGGGTACCGTACAATGGACTGGGGGCGATCCCAGTGACACTCACACCACGAAACGGCCACTTCCGAAATTTACCCTAATCGAACCCGCAACCACCCGGTGCAGTGAGCCGAGCGGCCTACCCTCGAACCACTGCACCAAGCGGTCGTTATAACCTACTAAATTGATCACTCAAAACATTTTTACATTATGACGTAGAAGCAGTAGTATATTCGCTTGCGTTCCTCCGGTTTATTAAGACATAACTCCAGATATCTTTTATGTCTCAGATATAAAAATTCCACAGCGGAAGTGCGGCGACGTGTCTAGACCGCATACGTAACGAGCACATCCGTGGAGGCATCTACGTGACGTAGCTGGGGGGTGGGGGTGATGCTGCCGGCATTTCATGATGACGTAGACGTACTCATTCCGAGCGAAAATTGAAAAATGCAAGCAGAATTGTTAAAGTGGTTTATATAAACGGAATTCAGAATATATATTTTCATATTAGCTCGTAAGAAACGATTCTTTGTTGATATATTGTGATATAAGTATCTGTAAGATAACTCTAAATTGAAAATTTTAAAAAATCCCGATGTAAAAAGGCACATTTTGTAATTCGCGACAAAGACCGTGTGCAGTGCATTTATTAATATATCCAACTTACTCTACAACATTTCAAGAACAACAGCTATCCAGATAATCTGTCAATTTTTGTATATTTAGTGATTAACGAGTATCATATCCACCGTGATAATATTTAGAGTAAAATAAATGTATTAATAAACGCACTGCATACTGTGTTTGTCGCAAATCAAAAAAAAATTGTCTTAAATGTTTTCAGATTTTGGATAAACTCAAACTCAAACTCAAAATTGTTTTTATTCATGTAAGCCAACAAAGCATTTATGAATAGTCAGAATCTACCACCGGTTCGGAATGCTGCTTCCACTGAGAAGATCCGGCAAGAAACTCAATGGTTACTCTTTTCAACTATAAAAATACTCGAAAATTTTGAATTTCGCGGGCTAGACAGGCGCCTTCACCTTAACCACTTTTATTAATAAGGGGGTAAGCGATTGTCCTCTAGCCGACATTACGAACACCAAGAAATGATGATTGACGATGAAGCATTCCCGAAGATAATATTTATGATAACTGATATTAAATTGAGTGAGAAACCGGTTAGCTTAGAAGGCCTTAGTACGTAACACTGGCCAAAGCAGGTTATACCCATGTAACTTTTCTCTAGGAGGAATGACATTAGATGGTGGTATGGCAGTGTCCTGTCCTTGTCAGCTCTATAAGGATGTGTTTTAACATCAAACTTTTTTGAACCGACTTAATATAAAATAAGTTCTATATCCGTCAGTAGGTAGGATGTTCACCTATTTCACCGTCAATTATGGATCGATTTTGACCCAAGTTTTTTTAAGTTAGTTTATTTTTTTGGCTAAATAATAAATACATTAATATTTTAACCCTTTCGAAGTTCCACTCCTGGGCATGGGCCTTCCCTCACTACAAGGAGGAGAGGGGAGGAGGATTATTTTTTTTTTGCAATTTTTATTAGTCCCTAAATTCTGCTATATTTATTAATGGAAACTGTCTCACAAATTAGCAGTCCAACCGCGTAGGCTGTAAGATGGAGTGCTTGCCGATTTCCGCCCCTCGTCACGCGACGCCTTTATTTGCATAACCAATATCCGATGGGGTGTTGGCAACCCTAGCGGCAGGTATTAGGGGTTCTTGAATCGTATTGATTGGTTTTTAATATTGCCGAATTATAGATCACTTTAAAAAATCTAGAAAACTATTCGAACTATTTGACGAGCGCTTGGCGCAGTGGTTCGAGCGTAGGCCGCTCGGCTCACTGCATATGGTGGTTGCGGGTTCGATTGCCGGCGAGGCAGGTTTCGGAAATGGCCTTTTCTTAATTTGCCCAGGTTTGGGTGTCACTGGAATCGCCCCCAGTCCATTGTACGATACCCATAGTGCTTAGTTTGGGACCATACAGTTGGTGTGTCTGTCTGGCGATATTTATTATTCTTTATTTACAGTGATAGGGCCAATCTGTAGCCAATAATCCAGGTAGTACTACTCTCTTACAGAAGAACAGCGTGAAGTACCTATTATAGCTGTTTCGTATGAGTGAAAGAGCCGGAAGCTCAAATCTGCTTAATTTTTCCCACTTCTCTTCAAGTCGGAAAAGTGCGAGCAATGCCTTTGGTATTGCAATCATCTATAGGCAACGGTTACTGCTTAACATCAGGCAAGTCGTACGCTTGTGTACCGACTTAGCTATTATGCGATACCCACAAACATAGTTTAGTTGAATATAAAAATTCCCACGTGAAAATGAAATACACTGAAAAAGTTATTAGTTAAGGTGAAGGCGCCTGTCTAGCCCGCGAAATTCAATTTTTTCTAGTATTTTTATAGTTTATCCAAAATCTGAAAACATTTAAGACAACATTTTGTGATTTGCGACAAACACAGTATGCAGTGCGTTTATTAATACATTTATTTTACTCCAAATATTATCACGGTGGATATGATACTAGTTAATCACTAAATATACAAAATTTGCCAGATTATCTGGATAGTTGTCGTTCTTGAAATGTTTTAGAGTAAGTTGGATATATTAATAAATGCACTGCGCACGGTCTTTGTCGCGAATTACAAAACGTGCCTTCTATTATTGTCAGATTTTGAAAAATTTCTAAAAAACCTCAAAAAATTTTAACTTCGCGGGCTAGATGGGCGCTTTAGCCTTAACATTAATTTCTAGATCCAACAAAGCGTATTACAGTATAACAGATTATTTGAGAGATAACCTCTTATAAAAACTTTGTTATAATAAGTTAATAATTCACACGTAAGTTTCATAATTTCACACATTCAATATATTAAATTTGTACGCCGTAAAGGCTAAACATGAATCAGTTGTATTGTATTACATTGTCCATCTTGCATACCTGTATGTAAATTCATGTTTTTACTAATAAATGTTATTCTATTCTATTCTAAACCATAGACTACACTAAGAATTTCTACTGACATTATTATGTCTTATCTTATTTTCCTAGGACCCAACGTAATTTAACAAACATATTAATTAGTAGAGTCCCATGTCGGCGCCAGTTTCGGTGTGATCGTATGTATGTATGTGAACACATTTCCTAGAAACACAGGGACCCACAATGTTGAAGACAATCGCAAGTAATTGTACTATTAAGTTTCACAAACGGTATTCCTCGGTGTGTGGTCCAAGTTGAAAGCGATAACGGAGTAGGGAAAAAAAAATAATATATAATTACATAATTCAATAATTCATTCCATAGGAAAACTATTGGTCATTAATATTATCTACATGCTAACTCATGTCAAAGCAATTATTGGTATCTTTTTCGTAATTTATCCTAACCTAGGTGATACTGAGATAACAATTCCTCATTGCTAGTTTGAGGTCATCAAGTTGGTATGTAATAAAAGGAGTAGTCAATCAAGAAAAAAAAGCGGTGCCACTAGAGCGGAGTCACGTTGGATTGGGGTGACATTGACACTTGGTAGTTCAGAAAAAAACTCGCTTTCCCTTTTCAACCTCGCAAGAATTAATATTTGTGGTGATTATAAGCTTCATTATTTGGCTGAGCTGAAATACGTATAAATATTGAAATTGATGTAAAGTGCGAGTAAATATACACCTCACTAGCTTTCTAATTTATATACCTAAATCTGAGTGAGATTTGATTACTACTTACTTATTTAGTGACAATGGTGTTGACTGCTCACATTCTGTTGCTGTTCGTGAGAATGAACACCATCTTTTATTAATTGAAAAGAGTAACCATTGAGTTTCTTGCCGGTTCTTCTCACTGGAAGCGGTATTCCGAACCGGTGGTAGATTCTGACTATTCATAAATGCTTTGTTGGCTTACATGAATAAAACAATTTAAATAAATAAATACAAATAAATATCGCCAGACTGACACAACAACTGTATGGTTCCAAACTAAGCAACGCTTGTACTATGGGTACCATACAATGAACTGGGGGCGATCCCAGTGACACCCTGACCAGGGTAAATTACGAAAAGGCAATTTCCAAAATTTACCCCAGCGTACGAACCCGCAACCACCATGTGCAGTGAGCCGAGCGGCGTACCCTCGAACCACTGCGCCAAACGGTCGTCAACATTTGGAGTTACGAGTTTTAGTTCAGGGTCAGATACAAAGCGTTATAAATTTGGCAACCCGCTATAGGTTTACAACTCGCCTCACACCAACACTGGACCCGGCCCGGGGCGACATTACAGTGTGTTCTAAACACTAAAATGCACTTAGCTCGCTCCGCGGGTACGGCTTTGTTTTGTTGGCGACGCGAACCGACTCGGGAGTTTGAGTAATGAGGGTGAAATTAGGATGCTAAGTGAAGTATCTTAGTATTTGGGAAGCATGAGTGGTAGACTGGCGTAGTACCACCTTCTCACAGAAATAGCTACATTTCTTGCGATGAGTGAGAGAGCCCGAAGCCCAACCCCTTCCCATCCCTTAGGGTTTTTTTTAATGGGACTAGTCCCGCCACACATTCCCACCAATGTAATTCCTGTAAGCCAGGATCGACAATCGTGACCAATAATGACGTCGAGGTTTGACCCTCGATGAGTCCCGGGGAAAAGTTAAATTGTCTTGGAACCCGCACGAATTTAATCGAAATAAATAATAGGAGGAGTTGGAAGAAAATATTTCCACTTCCCTCCAGTGCAAAGCGGGAGACAAAAATAGCGTATGAATAGGTATGACCACCACACTAAACTAGCTTTCTCATTTTATCTACATACCTAAATCTCAGGGAGATTTGATTATTATTTACTATTAGTTATTTAGTGATAATGGTGTTACCTGCTCATATTATTATTTTATGCTGTTCCTGAGAATGTACACCATCTGTAATTCATTTAAAAGAGTAACCATTGAGTTTCTTGCCGGATCTTCTCAGTGGAAGCAGCATTCCGAACCGGTGGTAGATTCTGACTATTCATAAATGCTTTGTTGGCTTACATGAATAAAAACAATTTTGAGTTTGAGTTTGAGTTAGCTGGTATAGGCTGGTTGCCATAGAAACAAGACTTTTACATCTGATTGAGGACCAGTTGCAAGGCACCACGGTTCGTAATTTGAACTAATTGGACCCAAACTCGTGAGCTGATTATACTTGATTCCAATAATAGGTATGGCAAAAGCTCTTGAACGCACGGAAATTGTCCCTGGTTTCTACAGGTTCCGTGTAATAAACTGCTCCAGATGTCACTTGCAGGCTATTTAACATAGTATTCCGTTCGTTGTGCCAGAGACTGCACTCCCACAGGATGTGATGTGCAGATTGTTGACAGAAAGGAGAAGGAACCAATGTGAAGTAGAATAATTTGCTCCTAAAGTTGCCACCAGTTGCCCAGTCAGACATTGAGCCACACAATGGTCCCTTAGGGTTACACGTCAGCAACGTAGGAGCAATGACTTTGGTATTGTAAGCATCTATTGGATACGGTGACTGCTTAACATCAATCGGCTAGTAGCTAAAAAGCTTTATTCAGCCAAAAAGTTGAGTATGGTTGTACAATTGAGCTAAGATCGGTGATGCTGAGAAAGTGAAGCGATCCTATTGGGCGAAGCACAGCCAAGTGGACGGTCACCCTTATAATTATGTTGGTGAACTCAGCCCCTAATAAATGTTACTTAACCATCGACCTATCTAACGAACCACAAAAGAAATAAACATCAGTTAGCCCCAAGTAATTAAGTTAACCAACTTAGGTCACCCGGTTAATTAGTTAACCGTAACTTCTCAGTAAGCGACCGGTGAACTTTGTTTTTGATTTGTTAGTTTGCTTTCACGGGTAACGTTTAAACTTTGAGTTAAACGTCAGATTTAAATTTTGTAAAAGTTGATATTAATTAAGTTTAAATGGATAATTGTATTAATTAAATAAATTATCTTCATCTTTCATTCAGCCTAACGTGTCCAATAAGGTCAGGGTTTAAAGAGTCGCGCTTTCGAGTCAAAGGTTGTAAGTTCGATAATTGATATGGCCAATCTGTTCATTTTATAAATTCGTGGTTCATTCTGTTTGGGAAGTTGTATGTTCATTCATATATAAAGGCGACACTTAAAACTTGTAATAAAAACCTCAAATTCAATAAAATTATCCGTTTACTTTGGTATCGCTTCTCGTTCGCCGGGGTAAAGCAACATTTTAACTTAAATAATGTTAGCTAACTTTAATAGAAAAATTGAAAAAATAAATAAGGTTCTAACATTAATAAAATAAACATTAATTATATTAAATAGCGCTTTGCTGGGCACAGGCCTCAACTCAATGCGAGGGGGGTTCAGTGCGGGGTGATAGATTCACATGTATTTTGAATCTTAGTTATTTGGAAAATAAAAATAATTACACAGAAATAATAATATTAAGAAGATAGTAGACCATAAAATAACACTTATTGTTAGTAAGACAACATTTGGACTAACCCTTCAAAAGTTAACTACCAAGTTAACTATAACTGAGATTTTACGAGCGCCAGCGGTCAGCGGTACAGTTTACTGCCGTTTTACTGTTGTCAACTAGTTAAATTACTGTACCGTACAGTAACAGTTAATTTAAACTAAAACCTTTGCACTGTGGAAACTGGGGAGTAGGTAGCTTTATAAACTGAAGTTATAATGATATGGTTATTGGTTAGTTTTAACTGCAGTTTTGAATATGAGGTGTGAATTAAAGATAGGTTAATATGGATTTGATAGCTCGGTGGTAGTAAGCATACCTTGAAATAAAAGGTATAAAGGTTTAAACCCCGGGCCGCACCTTTGGGATTTGCGAAATTTATGTGCGAATCTCATTACTAACAAAGGGCTCATGCACACGAAGAACCCGACACCGTTCTGTATGTACTTTTTTGATACCATGATTTCTGTTTCAACAGAGTAGCCTGTGTATCGAACAGAGATCTCGATAAATTCTCGTATTGAATGGATAATAATAACGAACGAATCGAATTAAATCGATCTCAAGTCTGATAATGATTTTAAATACACCTGTATTATATCATTTTGGACTGGTATGTCATCAGAATAGCATTCAAGATCGCCCTCAGACTTAAGAACGATTATATTCGAATCGTTTGACGACTCAGTGGTTTTGAGCGTAGGCTACTCGGCTAACTGCACATCGTGGTTGTGGGTTCGATTCCCGCCGGAACTAATTTCGGAAATGGCCTTGTCGTAATTTGCCCTCGTCTGAGTGTCACTGGCATCGCCGCTAGTCCTTTGTACGGTACCCATAGTACAAGCGTTGCTTAGTTTGGGACCATACAGTTGGTGTGTCAGTCTGGCGATATTTATTCATTTATTAATACTGGCCTCTGAGCTCTGAAAAACGTCATGTATTGTCCTAAAGATAAGTAAAGTTGAATAGTGTAAATAATGATGACAGACGTCGCTCTGTCCGTCTGCGAGGCCATGATAAATCAACATGATCGCTCATGTGGACTCCACTGTAATACCAATACAACCTTTATAAATACAATGGTTTATTTATTTTTATTTTGTCTTTCAAAGAGGACACAGGTTTGTTCGTGGTGTTACACCGCGGTCAACGAGAAACGATACGAAAAAGAATAGATGATTTTATGGAATAAGTTGTTTTAAACGTTTGAACGGAAATATTACAATATACTTTATAAACATTGCCAATGAGAGGGTACTGGCATAGTTTCTGTGTGGCATGTTGTTGGCAATTTTACCCATACACCTAAAAAACATTTTCTTACAGTTATTTAAGCTATTTTATTTAAATTGGGTTGTTTAGTTGTTGGTGTACAATTTTTTTTAAGTTATAGGTATTTGTATAAAAATTCAATATAATTGGTCAGTCAGTGCATATTGTATTCTAAAAGCTAAGTAAGGAGTCTAGTTGAAAAAATACTTACATATTTCTACGATTGTATTGTAAATATGATTTATTGTGATATAGCACGTCTCTGTTGGTCTGTGTGATGGGTTCCCTGCGCTAACCTGACCGTGATGGATTGTTTGTGTCTGTTTGTACATTGACGTGGGAACCGAAAAAATATTCCGCCCGCCCAGGACCCAAACACGCTAGCTATTCAAATCGTAATAGAAAAGCAAACGCTCGCGATTACACGAGCTTCACGATTTCTACTGACATTGATATGGTATGGTGTCAGCAAAACGTCAAAAGCGGAGCGTTTGAAACGTAATCGCGAGCGTTTGCTTTTCTATTACGATTTGAGTAGCTAGCGTGTTTGGGCCCAGGAGGTAGGTCATGTTGCTGAGAGTGCTCGCTTTATTGAAGCGAAGCTTCTATACGGACGTTCGGGGCGCTCGCCGCGCGGCCACTCCATCCGTGATAAGCGTCAGTAGCGTTACACGACATATACCTATATAGAGTCGCCGCAGCTGCTTTTCACGCTTTGTTTCTGCGCGTTAATCTAGTTTTTTAAGCGCTGGATTTGTGGGTAGAAAAATAAAAACATATGAAAAAATAACCCTAACCAAACTAAATTGATAATAAATAAAACACATACATTATACAACAAATACATTATAAATCCTACTAATATTATAAATGTGAAAGTTTGTGAGTGTGGATGTATGTATGTATGTATGTTTGTTACTCCTTCACGCAAAAACTACTGAACGGATTTGAATGAAATTTGGAACACAGATAGTTTATAACCGGGATTAGCATATAGGATACTTTTTATCCCGATAATCCCGATTTTTTTATTACGTTAAATACTACGCGGACGAAGTCCGTGGGCACAGCTAGTACTATAGTAAAAATGTTGAGGATAGGTGTCTTATCGATAGCAAATAAGCAAAATTTCGTAAACTTCGGTTTTATCTATCTAAAATTATAGTAAATTTAAACTTTGTCAGCCTCTCCTGTAAAGTTGTCATTTTGCATTTTGGCCCACCTACATAGGACCCATCGTAATGATTTAAAAAAAAACCGCAGCGGTATTGTATCACAGATGATTTTACAGTTGTACCATCCATCTTCGACACATAGATATATGCGGTAGACTTTGTTATAATATAGAAAAGCCCGCAAATGATGGCCAGATCTTCTCATTGACTTTGGATCTTGTTATTACTTAGCGTTAGTATGAAGCATGCAAAGCCACGCACTTAAACTGTTATCCACAAAGTCAGGTTTAACTACACACGCGATCCGATACTAAGTTCCGAATATAATTTAACCCATTAGTAACTAATCGAGGTTCGATTCCGCTCGCTAATCGCTTTCCAATATCGCATCGGTTTAATTTGTTTATTTCGTGTTATTAGTCATTTTGATTTACGTTTTCAAATGTCAGGTGATGTTATTTTTAGATAAATTAATAAATAAATAGATTATAATCATTTTAATTTGGGTTAAACAGGGCCAATTTCTCACCCTATTTTATTTCTAGTTTGTAATTTACAAATTAAAAAGTTTTAATAACTTTTTTTTGTTATAAATTGTGTGCTAAAGCACTCATGTCAATAGTTTGACAGCAAGGATGAGGATCGCCTAAAACTTCTTCGGCACGAGACCTATTTTCCTCTCTCCCTAAGACCCCTTCCCCTTCCTAAGTCCCACCGCACTCCCCTTCAGGTAATGAGCGAGCAATGTCTTTGGTATTGCACGCTCCATAGGATACGTTAGGCTAAAGCGCCCACCTAGCCCGCGAAGTTCAAATATTTTAAGGGTTTTAGAAATTTTTCAAATTCTGACAATAATAAAAGGCACATTTTGTAATTCGCGACAAAGACCGTGTGCAGTGCATTTATTAATATATCCAACTTATATTGATTTCTTATATTTACGCGAATACTACACATTGAAATAAAACTATTTAAACATCCAAATTTCAATAGGGAAGATGGCTGGGTGCTACCACCAACTTGGGATCCAGTAATTAATATAATTAAATCCAAAACCAAGTGTACCATTGCAAGACCTCGAGACACTGTGAGCACTTTCTGCGTGGATCGGACCGCAAACAACAACTTAATATGAGGGTACCCAGTTACTAACTATGACATCAGGACGTCTAACACCTCAGTCCCCCCGTGACCATGGCTGCTGTAAAGCAGCCGAAACGTCGGGAACATAAAAAGTAAAAATAAACGCGATATAATCCGTAAAAATAGTTTTATTTCAATATCCAACTTACTCTAAAACATTTCAAGAACGACAGCTATCCAGATAATCTGGCAATTTTTGTATATTTAGTGATTAACTAGTATCATATCCACCGTGATAATATTGAGAGTAAAATAAATGAATTAATAAACGCACTGCATACTGTGTTTGTCGCAAATCACAAAATGTTGTCTTAAATGTTTTCAGATTTTGGATAAACTATAAAAATACTCGAAAATTTTGAATTTCGTGGGCTAGTCAGGCGCCTTCACCTTAAAAATCAAACTGGAAGTCAGCTTGTTTACCGACATTGGTCTATAAAATAGGTAATTCTTCGAAACAAAATTAAAATCAGTCCTGGGGCATACAAACAGGTTTATAACACGTTTGGGTTATATCGTATGGATTACGATTCAGTACGATGTTGACCCTTTGTCACTAGTGTGTCCTTAGCTAGAAGGTGCTTAAGCCTTAATTTCTTTAATTAACTTGGATTGACTTATAATTCAGTATTAGACAGCAGTGTAATACTATGTAAGCTACATAGTATAAATAATTTATTGTGGCTCACCCGGATCTGTACTCCTCACAATCCTAATTTTTATCCGGTCGCTATAAGTGAAGACTTGTAATTAGCTTTCCTATCGCTAAGTTATTTTTATTTATGTTTAGTTTACTTAGCTGTTAGTCTTCCATGTACCAAAATAACTAAATAAATAAATAAAAATAAAAATTTATCGGTATCCCAATAAACCAGAAATAAGTACCCAGTTCTAGTTAGTTCAAAAATTAGAAACCCAAACCCAATTTCATCAGCAGTGTATCTAAACATGGGATTGTATGACGCCCCAGGCGACCATTGCCAAGGTGTTACAGCCGTGGCGCCCCCTCGGGACGGCTGCGGAGTAACTTAGCATCTGTTGGATGTAATTACAGTTGCCAAACCGCTTGGGACTTGTTTTTGGGAAAATATGTATTTTAGAATACTTGACAACTGGAGGTAGGACAAAGTCACAGTCAAGTTATTTATTTTGTATGCTTACTAAATAACGGTAATGCCAAGCTGTAGCCATTTAAATTAATCTCAAGTGGACGAGGGAGCGGAGCGAACTAGGGAACGGACCGAACGATAGGTGGGGCAGAATGCCCAATAATATACTATTTACGGTTTGTATCGACTGGGGTAGTACCTGCTTATCACGGACGGGCGTCAAGCTGGTAATGTAACTGCTCACATTGCTAGTTGTCTTATTAATAAAGAAAACTTAAGGTCCGGCTAAAATATCAATTGCCATGGAATCGTAAGATATGTTGCTGGTAACCAACAAAAAAATAATATTTAAATCGGTTTATCCGTTTTGAATTTACATTGCAGGTACACAAAACACACCAAACTCTGCGCTACGAAAAATATAAATGGTATACTATTTCACGTCACGAAAAGGTCCAGATCTTATAAAATCCGTAATAATTTAATGAAAACCGGTTTAAACTAAAACTAGCATTTTCAAATTCATTACACATCGTATAATTTGAATCCGGATTCACTGGATAACCGGCTTATGTCCCGGATAAAATGGGATGTTGTCCGTTCCTATTCATCGCGCACACACACGCACAACCGGGTGAAACCGGTCTTGTGTTACAGAGATAAGGCGAGGCATACACCAGAGGCTTTGCAACTTTTTTCCATTGATTATTTTGTTTAAAGAAATAATAATTATCCATTTAGTTGATAATTAGCTATTTAAGTACATTGGAAAATGTGAATAAAAAAAAATTGGTGAAAACTCTTGACTTTGAAGTCAAGCCACCATAATTATAAAGCTATAATTTATAAACGTTTGCAATTTAAGCAAACAGTTCGTAATCCAAAATTAATTATGACTGTGTCCTCAAAATAAATGGAACGCCGCGAAAAAAAGGAATTAATTTCAAAACAATAAATTTTATTCCGCCATGCGAAATCCACACGAATGGAGTTTAATTAAAAAAAATACGGGGCCCGTACATCAAAAGCTCGTTTAGAACGTAGGTCGTACCTATAGGAACATTAAACTTTACAAAGGGAAGTGTCAGATCGCCTTTCATTTTCTTTTCTTGATTAAGAGAGGAAACGTTACGAACGAATGAATGAATGAATGAAAAACGGCAGGCACGTAAATTAAAAGTTGAAAGGTAGAAAAAATGCTTTTATTATTTCTGAGTGCAGTTTAAACTTATATCATCGTGGGAAAAAGGTAGTTAACATTGGGCGTTTGTTGGGTTACAAGTTGTCAAAATGGGTGAAAAATTGTTGGGTTACAGGTTGTCAAAATTGGATGAAAAATTATCAAAGTTGCATTAGATTTAGGTTGATTGCATTATTCAGATGTCTTACGGATACTTACAATGACTTATTCAAGGACTAAGGTGTAATATAAGTCATTTTATGGTATTAATCAAAGTGTTGAGATGGGGAGCAGTGGGACAGACTAGATTCTGTCTACCCCATCAGAAAATTCAGCGTGATAGCTAACATTACTTCGGTGCTTACGTTCACTAAGCTTGACTTTTTAACATAACAATATCTCTTTTCTAATAAAACAACAATACGCCATGTACTTACATCGTTAATGGTGCTTGAGGATTTTTCAAAAGATTATGTATTAAATAGGCATTCATTCATTGTTAATGTGTAACAATGTGAGGAGTCTGAAAAGAACCGTGGAAATGTATTGTCGGGACGCTTCGTTATAAGGTGTATATTGCGTTAAAAATAGGAAAAAAATCCATAGGAAAGGGGTATTTTTATGATACCAGCCAACACCATCACATTTTCATAAAACGATTTATATAATAACTAGCTCTGCCCGCGACTTCGTCCGCGTGTAAGTTAACTTAACAAAAAATTCGGGATTATTCATCCCCTATTTTATCCCGTTGGGGGTAGAATTAATCAAAATCCTTCCTTAGCGGATGCCTAAGTCATAACATCTATCTGCATGCCAAATTTCAGCCCGATCCGTCCAGTGGTTTGGGCTGTGCGTTGATAGATCACTATGTGCGTTGATAAAAAAAAAAATAGAACAGATATTTGTCCTCAAACAATGTTATGTTTTTATTTATTGATTAATTTAAACTAAAGATTATCAAATAATATCCACTAATATCCCTTTATTTTTAAAATTAAGACTTAACTGTCATTGGTGTATGCCCGTCTTCTATCAACATCAATCTCATTGAAACGTATTGGAGAAATGCCAAGCAAAGGATAAACAACAGAATGTTTGTCTGACATCCACAAGTAGGGACTCGTTCGCAACGATTTTTAACCCCCGACGAAAAAAGAGGGGTGTTATAAGTTTAACATGTGTTGTGTATCTGTGTGTCTGTCTGTGGCAACGTAGCGCCCAAGCTGATGAACCGATTTCAATTTCATATCATCAGCTCTTTTGTAGGTTAAAAAAGCCACATTCACGGCCAAGACCAATTTCCACGGCTCGAATCCATTCGAAATTTGAGATTATTGGATTTAGATTTATTATTTTTGAACTGGCTTTTTACAATATTATTAATTTGAAAAGTTTCCCTGATTCTGGAAAAAAAATATATTTTATCAATTTTTAGATGAGATTTGTATATGAACTAAAGACGTTCCTTAAGTCACGTTTCAAATGATGGATACGCGCTTGCGTTAAATTTTGTTTGTTTTGTTAACGGTCATGGAATATTACGCTGTAATAATTCTAGAGGGCGCTGCTCCGCCATTGAGAAAAAATATAAAAAAACAAATCTAATTTAGAATAATTTTAGCGTTATTGAAAATTATTCCCCTGGGCTGCTCCTGTCCACCTCAACCAGAGTTATTACATGAAATCGAATCATAATCCTACTAATATTATAAATTTGAAAGTTTGTGAGTGTGGATGTTTGTATGTATGTTTGTTACTCCTTCACGCAAAAACTACTGAACGGATTTGGATGAAATTTGGAACACAGATAGTTTATAACCGGGATTACCATATAGGATACTTTTTATCCCGATAATCCCGAAATTTTTGTTACGTTAAATACTACGCGGACGAAGTCCGTGGGCACAGCTAGTTGATAATATTTTACTAGGAATTAAACCTCCGTGGCATCAATATTTAGATTCGTTGTCTATTCTAATGTCAATTATTGTATATAATACATGTCTCATACTTTTACACAGATTTTCTGTTGATTATTGTATACATTTGATGAAAAGGTCGTCGCATCGAGGGTTTTTAAATTTTCAATTTAGAGTTATTATATGATTATCACTAGCTTACGGTGAGGGAATGCATCGAAGGAAACCTGCATGTCTTAGAAGATATAACCAATTTTAGAAAGACTTGGGACATCCGCCAACCCGCACTGGGCCGGCGTGGTGGATTATGGCCTGAATCCCCATCCTGTTGAGGGGAGGCCCATGCCCAGGAGTGGGACGTCAAAAGGGCTACATTATTTATTTATTTATTTATTACAGAATGCTTGTTGTGCTTACAGCAATGCCAAGACGCACAACAAGCTAATAAGGTACAGGGGCTTATATTTAGGTACTTAAAAATCTAATGCAGTCATTTAAAAACATGTGTAATTTCATGTTGAATATGTCAACGTCTGGTTGGTTCGCAATCAAAGCGTTGAGTAGATGCACGACCTGGGCTGTCGGGGCACACTGCGCCGTGCGCGTGCGCACCGGCGGGGCCGCGAGCAGGCGCCGCGTGTGCGCCCGCCGCAACCGCTCCGGAGTGACCAGTGAACAGCGCGACAGAGTGGTGGGGTTATCTATTGCATTGTTAAGAAGCAGGAAATAGTGAAGCATTATTGCACATTTACGCCTAAGCTCTAATGTGTTTGCTCTAATTTAATGTGTTTAGTGTGTGCTCTAATTTAATATCATACGTAGCCCAACCATGAAAACAACACAGACCATGTTCTCATATAACAAAGTCGAAAAACAAGCGAGCGACCCGCCTTATTTTAAGCATCTACCGAAGCCTATAGATACTTGCATACAAAAGGCATTGCTCGCATGTGACCGACCTGAAAGGGAGTCAGATAGAGGGAGTGGAAGGGAGGGGGATTGGGCTTCCAGCTCCTACTTATCGTACGAATCGCAACAATAATAACTACTTAACGACGATGTTCTATAAGCTGGGATGTCATAAGTAACAAGACTATAGATGGATTTATTAATAGGTACAGCCGTAAATGATTTATATTTCGACGACCGCTTGGCGCTGGGATTCGAGCGTGGGCCGCTCGGCTCACTGCACATGGTGGTCGCGGGTTCGATTCCCGCCAGGGCAAATTTCGGAAATGGCCGTTTCGTAAGTTACCCTAGTCTGGGTGTCACTGGGATCGTCCCCAGTCCATTGTACGGTACTCATGGTACAAGCTTTGCTTAGTTTGGGACCGTACAGTTGGTGTGTCTGTCTGGCGATATATACTAGCTGTGCCCGCGACTTCGTCCGCGTGGAATTTAATTGACAAAGTTTCATACAAACTTTTATCCCCTATTTTATCCCCTTGGGGGTAGAATTAATCAAAATCCTTTCTTAGCGGATGCCTACGTCATAACATCCACCTGCATGCCAAATTTCAGCCCGATCCGTCCAGTGGTTTGGGCTGTGCGTTGATAGATCACTATGTCAGTCAGTCAGTCACCTTTAAGTTATATATATTTAGATATATATACGAGTATTATTCGTATATATAAAATTACTTCATTAACTTGTGCAGTAGGGTCAAAAAACATTTCGTTCCCCAGTCAATGATACAGTTCGTTAAATGCGTAAAGAGTTTAATAATACCTGTAGCGACTGCGTTCCACTTATCCGCTGACTGCGTTGTAAACTAGCTCTTTCGCCCCACTCGATACGTTACACTCGATAAATTTTAACGTGCAAAAGCTCGATCGCATCACACACAATGTGCATTCATATTAATGCGTTTTACTGTGTCCAATTTTTTTATGTCCTGGTTCTTTACAGGACTATATCGATGATAACCTTTTAACTTTTTAATTAATTTTTTTAATATAACTTTTTAACTCAATTTAATTGTATTAAAATTAAACTTTTATTATAATTAGATAAATATTATATACTGTCTAGTGTAAAACAAATAAGCAATAATCAGCTAGTAATCTGCGACAACTGATTAATAGTGATAAGTTATTAATGTAGAAGTAAAACACTGTAAGTTTTCCGAATAAAATAAAATAAAGATATTGAGTGAAATAATAATAATAATTAGCCCTTTTGTCGTCCCACTCGGCACGAGCCTCTCATCACTATGGGGAGGAATCAGGCCATAATCCACCATGATGGCCTAGTGCGGGTTGACGGATTTGACATGACTTTCGAAAATTGATTATATTTTCTAAGATTTGCAGGTTTCCTCACGATGTTTTCCTTCACCGGAAGCAAGAGTTAATCATTATAGAAATTACGATTCGCACATAGATTTCGATAAATCCAGCGGTACGAGCCGGGGTTTGAACCCAGGACCGGGTGCCCCGCAAGACGCGTGCTTAACCAATCGGCTATAACTGCTTTTTTGGGAGAAACATTACACATTAATTCGCTAATTAAAATTAGAAATAAATGTTTTTTTTTTATACAACCATGTCGGCCATGTCGGTACAGTGTTAAGCAGTTACCGTAGTAGACAGGTGATTGGAAAACCGAAGACATTGCTGGCACGTTTCACGTTGCAGGTCGCACGAAGCAGAGGAGGGTAAGAGGGATTGGGATTCTGGCTGTTTCGCTCATCGTAAGAAACAAAGTTATAATTCCTACCTTACTTACGATCTTCTAGAAGAGGGTGTCGAACCAGTATAGCTGTAGTCAGCTAGGCTCCACCATAGACAATCCACATTTTGAACCATAAATTAATACCAGCACGAACTTTATTAAGGCTAAAGCGCCCATCTAGCCCGCTAAGATCCATTTTTTTTAGGTTTTGTAGAAATTTTAAAAAATCTGACAATAATAAAGGGCACATTTTGTAATTCGCGACAAAGGCCGTGTGCAGTGCATTTATTAATATATCCAACTTACTCTAAAACATTTCAAGAACGACAGCTATCCAGATGATCTGGCAATTTTTGTATATTTAGTGATTTACTAGTATCATAGCCACCGTGATAATATTTAGACTAAAATAAATATATTAATAAACGCACTGCATACTGTGTTTGTCGCAAATCATAAAATGTTGTCTTAAATGTTTTCAGATTTTGGTTATCTATAAAAATACTCGAAAATTATGAATTTCGCGGGCTAGACAGGCGCCTTCACCTTAAGTATTCCGCGAAACTTTCTACAACGGCCATAGTTCTACTAACGATAGTGGCATAGACTCCAGTTTCCCATGAGACCGACATTCGGCGTCGGTTTCGTACCAAAAACACCGTTATTTCCACCCGTCTAAGGTTGAACTTTGTTTGACTTTGAAAATAAAAAGGGTCTTTTAGAAACAAATTATGTTTTTACAACGCGAGATGAAAAGTCGTGGGAATGAAGAAAGGAGACAGTTTTTCGTGAGATTGTGATTCATCTTTGAAAGTTGCGAGAGTGTCTTATCAAATGAGTTATAACTTTGGGTTTGAGCGATATCTTAGACTTTTATCTCGCTGTTTTTATCTACTATCCGCTCAACTGATCCGATTTTGAATAGCGTTAGTACTAGAGTTTTAGTTTACATTATGTTAACGTCGAATTGAAAATACTTTGACGCACAGATATAGATTTACATAGATAACGCAAGTATCACGATTTGTATTGAAACCAAGCGTGCCGAATTTTTAACACCTACTGTGACGTCATTAGTGACGGGAAATCCAAACCGACTCAAAGACACCGATGCCACCGATGCCCTCCGCCCGCTACGATTCTCTCGAGTGATTATCTCGCTCATACTCATATTTTATTATATCTCTAGTCGCGCGGACTGTAAGTTAGCGGCGACCAACCTTGACGCTTGGTCGGGGTTTCGTACACGTGAAGTACATGAATTTGCGTTATCTATGTAAATCTATATCTGTGCTTTGACGCCATTTTTTTCTGCACATAGGAGATAAGATTGAACAGATTTTAATTCAGTTACATTTGATACTTTTTAAGGTGGTCGAGCCAAGTTTTTTTGAATTGACTAAGCTCATAAATATGGTCTGGCTCGACTAGGGTAGTACAACCCTCTCACAGAAGTTCGGTGTAAAGTATATATTATAGCTGCCTTTTGTGCGATGAGAGAGAAAGCCAAAGCCCCCCTGTCTTCCATCCCCTCCCTGAATCGCACAAACCTTCAAGTAGACAAAGTTCGAGCAATACCGTTGGTATTGCGAGCATCTATAGGGTAAGGTAACTGCTTAACACCACGCGGGTGATACGCTTGTTTGGTGACTTTGTTCTATATAAAAAAAGTTGTTTTATGGCTATTGGTTCATCTAAATTACTTGTAATTATGACTGTGACAGAGATGGTTATACATTTAGTTAAATTTTCTTTGCTCCATCAGATTATAATCGGACAGACGATCATGTCCAATAGCAAGCTTTAAACAAAGCCTTACTGTTATAACTTAAAACAGTAGGATTGGACACGAAATTTTTCGTCAAATGTTTTACGACCGCACGGGAGCCGTGGACGGATGAGTTGTCTAAATGGTTTGTTATAAAAGGTTTAAGGACACAATCTGTGGATAGAAAAAGGTTGAAAGAAGATTGCATTTATCTGGACTCAAAAGATTTAAGTACGATTGACTTCGAGCGTAGCGACGCTTGAAGTGTTTTTATAGTAAACTAAAGAGCATAGTTCCATGTAAAAATTAGTAAATCCTGGTGTATGACAATCTTTCAGATAAATAATATTGATCGTTTGTTACAACATGAACCGAACTAGATTCTTACGGAAATATGCAACGGAATTTGATATTTGCACGAATCGAAATCATGGTCGGGGTTCTTTACAACAATTTCTATAATTAATTAAATTAATATAACAAAATCGGCGAACAATCGTACGATCCGCCTGATGTTAAGCAGGTATTGTAGCCTATAGGTGCTTGCAATACCAGAGGCATAGCTCGCACGATGCCGACCTGCAGTCGCGGGCAAAATATAAACATGAATCAATTATTAATAAATTCAAATTCAAAATCGTTTATTTTGTTTAGGCCTACGGGGGCACTTACAAATTGTCAATTTACATATTTTTTTATAATTCATATTTCTCACATTATTTTACTGTAAACATTAATTATTAATACCTAATTCATATTTCTCGCTTTATATTAATGTCGACGCTCCGGCCCGTTTCATACTGCCAAAATTTCAAGACTTTAGCTAAGAACGAACTCTATAAAATCATTTCGTTAACAAAATATTTATGTAACGGTTTTCTCCCATGGTCCATGGGACCCTAATAAACCCAGCGCACTGGAGCATGGTTTCCAATCAACGAAAAGTTCATTACTGCCGTCGGCCGCTGGACCGGTCGACGACTTCGATGACCTGATAGGTTGCGCCCAGTTATGGGATGCTGTTTATCTAAAATCAACAGAGTTATCACCATATTTTTGGTCATTTTTTGATGAATCTATTTTCTTTATAATAATAATATTATAATAATAATTTAGCCCTTTTTGACGTCCCACTCCTGGGCACAACCCCCCCCCCCCCACAACACGAGGGGGATTCAGGTCATATCCACCACGCTGGCCCAGTTCGGTTGGCGGATTTCACATGTCACACGAAAATTGGTTAGATTTTCTGAGACATGCAGGTTTCCTCACGATGTTTTCCTTCACCGTCCACTATCCACACCCAGCCAGTAATAAGTCGAATTACAAGTAACCCAATAAAATGTTTTCGTCCCCGTTATATAACAGCCCCATAAATCGCGCGGGTCGCAGGGCCAGGGTCACTCCTGATGCTGGCACCGCGCCAACTCTTACGCAACCTGGGTGACGGAACCAACTAATTGTATTATTCACGCTTGTTGGATGCTAAGTATCTGTCTTCAAAGTTTCTTCACGACAGCATCCTCTTAAAGGTAGGCAGAGCTCAAGACGAAATAAAGAAGCCTTTTGATGAACAAAGCGTATTACAGTATAACAGACCATTTGAGGGATCACTTCTTATAAAACCGTTTGTTGTTGGTTATGATATTTTAATAATTCATACATAAGTCCATTCATTTCACACATTCAATCGCTTGGGCGTCCGGCTCTCTTACTCATCGTACGAGAAGTAGCATATATGCATTAAAATTACTATTTCAGACTTTTGAAACATAATGTAGAGTCGCACCATCTGACCCAAAAACGTTGTAAATTTAATTTGATTCACAATAAATCTGGGCCCGGGATTCTAATTAGTTAATCTTCGCACTGAGTTATCGCGATCCTGATATATGGTAATACGGACGAATATTGTTTAGCAAATGATATACAATGTAATATTGTGGATGGTATTGGGATAATCCATGCGTTTTGTGAATGAAAACATTTTGTTATTTATAAGTAAATATTAAATTGGACGTGGCTTTTGTATTTGAATTAACTGAATATAGTCGTAATATCAAAATCATAGTTTCTAAAAAATGGGAATAATAAAAATAGTGAATAATTGAACAAACACGTCCTATCAATGACTTGGTCTCTTAATATACCTATTTGTACATTTTATAAAAGGACTAGCTGTGCCCACGGACTTCGTCCGCGTAGTATTTAACGTAACAAAAATTTCGGGATTATCGGGATAAAAAGTATCCTATATGTTAATCCCGGTTATAAACTATCTGTGTTCCAAATTTCATCAAAATCCGTTCAGTAGTTTTTGCGTGAAGGAGTAACAAACATACATACATACATCCACACTCACAAACTTTCACATTTATAATATTAGTAGGATGCAACACGCGACCACTTTATACAAGATTTCGTATCAAATTATACAATCTAGTAGCCCTATAAATATATACCTACCCCTAGTAGTAGCCCTAGTATCCCTGTCTATAGCGTTGAACAAAGAAAATTCCCTTTTCAAATTTGTACACGCTTCACAAAATCCACAGACACGAAAAGACGAGTCCATTGTCTTACAAAATAATCTATTTACATTACAATAAACGTCGCGAATAATTTTTGAGAGCGGAGAAGAAATGTCTGAAAAAAATATTTGAAATAGGAAATGAGGGTGAAATTGAGACGCGCCCGTTTCAGGCGAACAGTTCCGGCGCACACCGGATATGTAGACAGCTGAAAGCGACCTTAGTCTTTATAGAATGGCCTGAAAAAAAATCAAAGGAAAATATATCTTGCATCAAAGTCTTATGTATCATTTTGCCTTAAGGGACTGAGTTTGATCTTTAGGGAAATGATTTCAGTTTTAAACGGTTGATGTAGAAAACGATTAAATAATATATTAAGTTTTTAGACTACGAGTTATTAATTAAACAACTTAAATATTATAACAGAACATAAAACTAAAGCGGTTAAATAGAATAATTAAAAATAATACTTGAACCAGTTTAAAATTGCATGCCACTTATTCATAAAAAGTAGCTATTTATTATACCTAACTGCGTTTTGTGCGATGAAGCCCAAAACCCTCTCCCTGCCCTAGCTTTAGTCCCGCTCCCCTTCAGGCCGGCAGCGTGCGAGCAATGCCTTTGGTATTACAAGCATCTATAGGCTACGGTAACTTCTTAACATCAGACGGACCGGACGTTTGGGTGCCAACTTAAATTAGGTAAATCATAAAACTTTATCAATTACTTTGTAGGTGAGGTCTAGGTTCAAATAATTTTATCACTTAAGGTATCAAAGCGGTCATATCTCAACAAGGCTATACAAATACACATTTCAACACGCAACAAAGAAATATTTAATACGCCTCTACCTAATACAGTTCAAGATCACAGCAGGCACCGAATATGATTATGTTCCTTTCTTACAAATCGTTTCATAACATATTGCATTAGGTAATATGTCTGATGAAAAAAATGTGTTCCCATCTTCCCCCATATCCCCCCTTCCCCCACGATCGAAATTGAAATACGCAAGGTTATTGTAATACGAAGCGACAATTTTCGAAGCGGGGTCACAGATGTCTGCAATATATAATAATACAATACGGTGGGCTCGGTATAATGGACAGAATTCATTTTGTGGCGTAAATTTTAAGATAAGCACACACCCATTTGACGTTTCGGGAGCGAGCAAACGTCAATTTAAACATTTCTGTGAGCGGGAACAATGAAAAAGGGCATGATGATATGGGAAGAATTTAAAATAGGTGGTTGAATAAAAAAAACAGTGCCGTCCAGGGACGCCCGAAAAAAGCAAAGCTTTATAGTATAAAGCGTAATGCGACGCAGCTGCCACTATGTATACCTATATGTATATATCGTGTAACGCTACTGACGCTTAGCACGGATAGAGTGGCCGCGCGGTGAGCGCGCCAAAGGTCCGTATAGAAGCTTCGCATCAAAAATAAAATATGCATAGACGAAGACAAAAGTTAGAGTCAATGTAAACATTTTGACAGCTGCGGAAACGAGATACAGGCATATATCTTTGCATTCGATGGAATGGGATGCATGTAGGGTATATTTTGTCTTCCTCAGCATATCGGTTTTAAGTTCAACCGTCGTCATTCTTGGTGCCAATCACAATTTAATCCAGTAGTTTTAACCTATTATTAGCTTATATATAACCAGAGCGAGGAATGTATATTTTTGATGATGTGCTGTAAAAGTTAAATATTACAAAATGATTGGGTTCGCTTTAATTGGTGTTTCGGTGTACTGTTGCTGTCCCTTACACCCTAACGCATCACTGCATTTCTATGGCATTATTTTTCTATGTATTAACATATTGGCGCTCATGTCTTACACCACAAACCAAATGGAACCTTTTGAGCCGAAAGAGGTTGAAAACATTTGGAGGGACAGCCGAGATCGATTGTGTTTTCTATTGTACGGTCGCAGCTACAGTGATTTCGAAATATTTCAAACTAGCTGTGCCCACCGACTTCGTCCGCGTAGTATATAACGTAACAAAAATTTCGGGATTCTCGGGATAAAAAGTATCCTATATGTTAATCCCGGTTATATTCAAATTCAAAGCATTTATTTTGTTTAGGCCTACGGGGGCACTTACAAATTGTCAATTTTACATTTTTTTTCTTATATCTACAACCGGATCTGAACGGGACCTCGACTGAGAAGATCCGGCAAGAAACTCAGCGGGCTTGTCTTTTTACAAGTCATTTTTTATCGCCAGTTGCTTATATTCAATAATTACAAAGGTTAGTAGATATTAATATGAATATTATAATAGCTCCAGTGTGTTGCCTTTTGATATTACCAAGAATTACACAAATAATTCGGAATAGTAGTAATAATAAACTATCTGTGTTCCAAATTTCATCCAAATCCGTTCAGTAGTTTTTACGTGAAAGAGTAACAAACATACATCCACACTCACATACTTTCGCATTTATAATATAAGTAGGATCGTCGGAGCACAAAATGCGTCAATATTTTTTTTTTTTGGTTGTGCACAGAGTGTGCACTTTTTCCGGACATAGCTTTTCCCCGGACATAGTCCAGGCCCTTTTTTTGTTTTTCATTTTTTTCAGGGTATTTTTTCTTTTTCCCTTAGGGTATAAATAATTTTTTCATACATCTTTTATTATTTTAAAAAGTGTTCAGGTACTTTTGCATTTGTATGTATAGAGTATAATGTAGACAATGTTGCGGCATAGTGTAGACAATCATAAATTTAATTACGGTTACATTTTAATTTGTATAACGATTTGGGTTGAATGCGTCTATATTGAAGTCTGTTGCATATTGTTGATATCTGGGGTAGAGTCGATCGGTTGACAATTGACTGCAGATCATACACGGGCTTGCACGATCGGGGAAGTACCACCCTCTCACAGAAGATCGGCGTAAAGTAGACATTATGAGCGAGAGAGCCGGAAAGTCAATGGTAACTCTTTTTAACCCCCGACGAAAAAAGAGGGGTGTTAAAAGTTTAACATGTGTATCTGTGTGTCTGTATTTGGTATCGTAGCGCCCAATCGGGTGAACCGATTTTGATTTTCTTTTTTTTGTTAGAAAGGTATTCTGATAAAAAGTGTCCTTGGCTATGTTTTTTTTATGAAAATCGGTTCAGCCGTTTGAAAATTATCAGCTTTTTTGTAGTTTAAAAAGTCGTCGCATCGGGGATTTTTTAAATTTTCAGTTTTAGTTATCAATACAATAAAAGATGGTGTACATTAACGCACTCTATCTCTCTTGTATGAGTGCAAGGTAATATAAATGTGTTAGTTCTGTCACTGCGCACGTATTTGGCCGGTGGCCAAAAGAGGAACTAAAAATATTCGTTAGAAAAATAACTCATTTTGACAGTCTTGTATCGACACTAGCGACGCTCTCTAGTGCCAACTTATACTTGACCAGTCTATATTAAATTACAGCTCCCCTCACCCCGCGGCATCCCTTTGGTAAAAATAGTGAGGCGCGTCTTCATGGATTGAATTATTTGTACTTTACACCCCCTTCAAACGACCCGACAAACGTACAAACAGAAACTTCTTAATCAGTCTATACACGGCCATTAATGCCAGCTCGTCAAAGAGAATTCCGGTACAACACACGGCAGGTCCTTATATCATAACAAAATACTCCACAAAACCGTTTGCAGCTCGAACAAAGGCAGGGCGATATCGGAAAGTGCCTCCCCTGCAGGCAAGTAGGGAGGGTTATTAAGCAGATGAGATAATTAATGCAATAAATATCGAGTGCCGCTGGTACACGGTTTATTCATGTTACCTGTTAAACAGTAGTTTAAAGTTAGCGGGATATTTGGTTAAAAGTTTGTATTGAGTGAGAATAATATTATAATAATTTGACGTCCCACTCCTGGGCACGGGCCTCCCCTCACTTCAAGGGGGATTCCGGCCGTAATGCACCATGCTGGCCCAGTACGGGTTGGCGGATTTCACATGTCTTTCGAAAATTGTTTAGATTTTCCAAGACCATGTAGGTTTCCTCACCGTAAGCAAATGATAATCATATTCTTAGAAATTATGATTTGCATTTAGAAAAACCCAGAGGTGTGAGCCGGTGTGTGTACCCAAGACCTAGTGCCCGCAAGCCTGGTGCAAGCGGTTGGCTATCGAGTGAGAATATGGAGTTTTAAATAAAATGTATAATATATAATAGACGCTTCCGCAGCCGGGGTAGACCCAGGAAAAGATGGCGGGACGATTTGGTCACTTTTGCGGGAGATACGTGGCCCGAAACAGCACAAGACCGTATTTCGTGGAAAATTCAGGGAGAGGCCTTTGCTCAGGAGTGGGACACACAAAAAGGCTAGTAAAAAAAAAAACTAAAATGTTAAGAAAACACAATTGTGTTTTCTTAACATTTTAGTTTTTTTTTTTTGGAAGGAGGAGGGAATACCCTAATATTACCTAAAACCCTTCCTTATCAATATAAGAGATCAATCAGTAAGATAAAGATCTTTGTGTAACGCTTCGCCTGGCTAGTTTCACAAATGGTACCTACTATAAAAACCCCTTTTTGTTAGAATGGTGTCTGTCTTGGTATAGCACATATATAGCCATATAGTACAGGCTGGCTTAACCGAGGTAACCGCCCGCTCACAGAAGATCTACGCTAAGTCGCTATAATAGCTGCGTTTCGTCCGATGAGTTAGAGTGCTGAAAGACCAACCTTCCCCCCCCCCCCCCGTTATCTACTCTCTATCCCAATTACCACTCACATCCAGGTCAGCAGCGTGCGAGCGATGCCATTGGTATTGCAAGCATCTATGCCACATATGGCATTGGTATAGCTGAGGTGACTACTTAACATGAAGCGGATGGTACGCTTGTTTGCTGACTTTGTTACGTTTATATAATTTTTATGTTCAACAACAAGCACCCGCGCTAGAAAAATATGTCTGCTTGGCGCATACGCACGTTTTGAACCTGAGATCCATGGCAATACTACTGTTAAATAATCAAGTTTAGTTTGCATACCGTCAGTATTGGCACTATTTACATTACATTTACATTACATTTACATTACATTAACATTACATTTACATTACATTTACATTACATTTACATTACATTTACATTACATTTACATTACATTTACATTACATTTACATTACATTTACATTACATTTACATTACATTTACATTAAAACATAATATATTTAAAGAAATCAAAGGCATTCATTAAAAGCAAAGTCAGCGAACCCCCACAAATTAGGTCTAAATTATAGCTGTCATTATCCTAATGTCTGTTATGTACTTTGAAAGATAACTTTACATTCTTAATTGCCAATTTAATAGTCTGTAACTATACTGAAAAAAGCGCTGAACAATCTGTCCGTTAATGATTTGCGGCGGGAACCGGAAACCGCCATTATCGCGGACACGCGAGCTTCCTGTCGCCGCCGGAAACGGCCGCGGTAACTGTTTCCGGTTGCGTTTTTCAACGGAAACGATGTAAATAGTTCCGAGCTTGTGAGTGTTAAGACTTGTTAAGTGATTATTGAGTTTGTGAAGATTAACTAAATTTTCTAACAGTCGTAATAGGTACATACACAAAACAGATATTGTTAGCTTTCAAATTTAGTTTAGTTTGTAACACCATTAATTATAATTTGTTTTAATTTAAATAATTGACGACCGCTTGGCGCACTGGTTTCAGCGTAGGCCACTCGGCTCATTGCACCGGGTGGTTGCGAGTTCCATCCCCGTCGGGGCAAACTTCAGAAATTGAAAAACAATCTGGGTTGGGAAATCCAGCTGAATATTTGAAGCTGTAAAACAGCTATTTTTACAATCTACATGCGACATATATACCTACATATTGTTATTCCAAATTCGACTTATTTACAGGGTGTAAGGGGCATGGTAACGAAAACTGATACCATGAATTCATCTTATAATTCTGGACTATATTCTCTGCGCTGTAAATTACTGCATTGACTGCAAGGTAGATTAAAACTCAATGCGCGATCGACCGTTTTTTTGCATTATGTCTTAAATAGTAATTGATTGATTTATTTTGTTAGAATAATAGTAGCAACATGAAACATTTCTTTAGTTATTTTTATTGTTAAAAAAGTGGCAACACTGTCTCTCTGTATTTTGTGGTCAGTCAGTTAAATTAAACAGAAATTTATTCCTATACAGTTTCTATTATTTCAACAACAGGTTATGGGCCCAGTTATGCCTATCTGTTTGCTAAAGTCAAATTAAATTTTGGAGTGTGAAGATAATAAATACATCAAGCGGATTGACTATCAACGAAAAGTGAGGTTAGCGTCGGTCGTCAGTAAAATTGTCGTTGAGAAGGAAATACTTGTTTTAGTCACTATAAAACAAGGCAGGAAGGCAAGATGGAAGTAAATAACACTCACAATGTGATGAAACTGGAAGGTATAAAAAACTGGAATGTTTGGAAGTTTCAAACTACAGTACTGTTGAGGGGTCAGGGATGGCTGGATATTGTGGAAGGACGAACTGTAAAACCCGAAGACGCAACTGCACGTGTCGCCTGGGCGTCTGCAGATGCTAAGGCTCAGATATTATTGGTCACAAGAATGACTGAAGATGTTATGCTACATCTCATATCATGTGAAACGTCTGCTGATATGTGGAGAAAACTTTTAAGTGTTGACGAACAAAAGTCAGAAACCAGTATCCATATTCTACAACAGCGTTTTTTCCAATATAAATATGAGAGTGGGATTGACATGTCTGTGTTCTTGTCGAAAATTCAGGAAATGCAGAAATTTCCGAAAAGTTCACGATAACTAAAATATTGATGTGTTTGCCGGATGAGTATAAACATTTTGTGTCAGCGTGGGAGTCTGCACCTGATGATAAACAAACACTCGACAATCTGATGTCAAGATTATTAATCGAAGAAGAAAGAGTAAAGGAAAAGACAAAGGCAGTCCAAGAACCTTCATCGGCGTTTGTAGCTAAGAGAAACGTAAAGTGCTTTAAGTGCGGTAAACCGGGACATTTTCAAACGGAGTGTAGAAGTAATAAAGACAGTGAGAAAAAAAATGAACGATAATAAGTGTTATTACTGTGGTAAAGTTGGACATTTTAAGGCGCAGTGTCGTTTTAAAAAATCAAAGGAAAATAAGAAGATGAGTAATGCGTTCGTCGTTTCGAACTCAGTTTATGGACAATATGAAGAAACAAAGTGGCTAGTGGACTCGGGGGCAAGCGAGCACATGTGTCGTGATCGTTCATTGTTTTCATCATTTTCAAGCGTTTCGCGACGGTCGGTAATAGTTGGTGACGGTTTTTTTTTTTTTTTTTTTTTTTTTTTTTTTTTTTTGAATTGACTATATGTTGTTGGCCAGAGTGGCCATAACAACTTCACCCGGACAGAGGGCGAGCGCAAGTGCGCTCCAGCCATAGGGGCAGGGGGGCAGCTAGCTCAAGGGCGTCACTAGGGACACGACCTCGGCTTGGGCCGCTGCCAGGAGAGGTGGCGAGGGTAAATCTACCACCGGATCGGAACGCAGTTGGTGACGGCTCTGCCATTAATGTGCAAGGCTGTGGAAAGATAGCGGTACAAGTCAAAAACGGGAGTGATTGGATTGATACGACAATAGACAACGTGTTGTTCGTTCCCGATCTAAAGACAAATCTATTCTCTGTGAACCGCGCTTCTGATCGAGGTTATGTCATGGTGACAGATGACACTTCGTGCATATTCTACAAAAATGGCGTTGTTTGTGCTATCGCAAATAGAATTGAGAACTCTTATTATATGGATTTACGTTTTAAATGCGAGGTGGCGAGTGTTGCAAAAATATTAAAGAACGATTTATACGAGTGGCATGAAAAACTAGCCCATCAAAACTTTGATTACGTCAAGAAAGTAATGGAGAAAAATAACATTGAGATTAAACAAACTAATGTGCCTCAATGTGAGAGTTGTTTGAAGGGAAAGATACACCGGTTACCGTTTAAGAAAAGTGAAAACGTAAGCACCAAGACATGTGAAATAATACATGGGGACACTTGTGGGCCCATGGAGGAAGAATCGGTCGGCGGATCGAGATATTTTGTTATTTTAAAGGATGACTATTCGAACTTCCGAACTGTTTACTTTGTCAAAGCTAAAGACGAAATTAAACATTGTCTAAAGGACTTTTTCAATAAGGCAGAGAATATTACTGGAAACAGGGTTAAGATACTACGAACAGACAATGGATTGGAATTTGTGAACAAAGAAGTCATGGAAATATGTTCGAAAAGAGGGATAATTCATCAAACTACAGTAACCTATACACCCGAACAAAATGGTAAAGCCGAAAGGGAGAATAGAACTCTGGTTGAAGCGGCAAGGACAATGCTACATTCTAAGAACCTACCTAAGAAACTGTGGGCAGAAGCAGTGAATACTGCTGCGTTTGTTTTGAACAGAACAAGTAAAGAAAAAGAAGGGAAATCACCTTATGAAATATGGACAAATAAAACTTATGATATACATCAACTGCAGGCTTTTGGTTCACCGGTATATGTACATATCCCAAAGGAGAAAAGAAGAAAATGGGATAAGAAAGGTGAAAAAGGATTGATGGTCGGATATGGGGAAAATAGCAAAGGTTATAGAATATATTTTTCAGAGAAAAATTATGTTGATATTAAGAGAGATGTAATTTTCTTAAAAGAAGAGAAAAATGAAGAAAATGGATCAACGGTGATGTTGGACTTGAATAATAGTGAATCTACACAAAATAATTTTCCAGAAATTGTGACAGCAAGTGAAGAATCTGAATGTAAAGAGTTTCAAGATACCAATACTAGTTTCAATCAAAGCGAGAGTGAGTCACAGAGTGAATATGAACCCTCAGATGACAGATCATCGGAGGATGATCAAATAGAAGTCCAAAATGAAAGATCCAAGCGTATAAGGAAACAGACATCATTCTATGAGTGTCTCAATGTTGTAAGTGAAGACAATGAGCCTATATCATATAGAGAAGCAATGAATAGTAGGGAAGCAAGTAAGTGGAAGGAGGCAGTTAATAGAGAATTGCAAACTTTGAAAGACAATGACACCTGGGACTTTTGCGATGTACCTGTAAGTGAATCTGTAATTAGTAGTAAATGGGTATTTAAGCTAAAAGGAAGTGGTAATGATAAGCAATATAAGGCTAGATTAGTTGCTAGAGGGTTTCAGCAAAATAGTTACTTTGATTTGGGGGATATTTATGCACCTGTAGCTAGGTTGCCAACATTTAGAGTTTTTGTTGTTGTAGCGACTATGTTAAGGCTCCCTATATATCAAATGGATGTTACTGGGGCATTTTTGTATGGTGACATAGATGAAGATGTGTATATTAGATTGCCAGAAGGGGCTTATTCTGGGGAAAACAATATTGTAAAATTATAAAAGGCATTGTATGGATTAAAAAGTTCACCAAAGTGTTGGAATATAAAGTTTAATAGTACAATGGCTAAAGAAGGTTTTGTTAGGTCAAACTCTGATTCATGTTTGTTTATGAGATGTAATGGTAGAGATATAATGTATATGTTATTATATGTCGATGACATTTTGATATTTGGTACAAATGAGAAGGATATTTCAGAGTTAAAGGCTAATTTAAATAAAGAATTTAAAATGAAAGACATGGGACCTATATCAAAATTTCTAGGCATAACTGTGAAGCAGAATTTGGAAAGTGGTATTACTGAACTGGATCAAACTAAGTACTTAGAAAATATCGTTAAAAGATTTAATATGGAAAATTGTAAAGAAATGTCCACTCCAATGGACCCGAATTTTAATGCTAAAGTACTTGCTCATAATAATGTTTCAATAGATAAAGACATTGAAAAGTTATGCAGGCAAATTATAGGATGCTTAATGTATGCGGCATCAGGTACTAGGCCTGATTTATGTTATCCAGTTTCTATGTTAAGCAGATATCAAACAAGCGCTAATAATGAGTTATTAAGTGCATTAAAGAGAGTGTTAAGATATGTGAAGTATAGTTTAGATTATAAATTAATTTATCATGTGAAGATCGATTTCATGCTTAAATCAATTTAAAAATGCAGATAAATTTGGGAATAATTCATAAAAATATCGACGGGAAATTCCAATTCCAGAATCATGAATTGAATCTATGTTATCAATTGTCGCTACGATTCCCCTTACACCCTGTATAAAATTCAGCAAAGATATTTCTTGAATCCAGTTTATGTCGCCCATTGTTTTGTATCACAAAGCATATTTAGACATCACGCGAAAGTTTCCTTGCGTTTGTATCTTTGCGGTTTCAATATGACGGTTTCAATTTGACCTTTGCGATGTTATTTTATGTGTTGAAGTTAATATTCACAGACAGATGGCCAACGAAGAGATCCTATAAGTGTTCCATTTTTTTCCATTTGAGGTATGGAAACCAAAAAAAAACATTTTGAAAAAAATTGTAGAGCAAATTGACTACAGCTCATACACAGGCTGGCTCGACCTGGGTAGTACCACCCTCTCACAAAAGATGTGCGTAAAGTAACCAGCTATTATCGCGGGGTTTCGTACGATGTTCAAAAAAGCCGGAAGTCCAAACTCCCCTCTATCCCACTACTCTATAGGTTCGCAACGTGCGAGCAATGCCATCGGGATAGCAAGCATCTATAGGCTATGGTAACTGCTTAACATCAGGTGGATCGTAAGGTGGTTCGCTGATTTTGTTACACATAAAAACCTTAATCTAAATATATATAACTCAAAGGTGACTGACTGACTGACTGACATAGTGATCTATCAACGCACAGCCCAAATCACTGGACGGATCAGGCTGAAATTTGGCATGCACGTAGATGTTATGACGTAGGCATCCGCTAAGAAAGGATTTTGATTAATTCTACCCCAAGGGGATAAAATAGGCGATGAAAGTTTGTATGAAACTTTGTTAATTTTAAACCCATCGGGCTGAGACTTTGCATTCATAAAGCTACTATGACGTAGACATCCCCTAAGCAACGATCAAAATTCCACGCGGACGAAGTCGCGGGCTCAGCTAGTAATGTATACAGGTTGAAACATTAAAGGTATAGTTATTTTTTCAAAACTTGACTTTGTGATTCTAAAACTATCAGCTTTGGAGGAAACTTGAAAAACAAAAGGTGTTATAGGAATACAGCTGTTGACAAATTTCACAAGACTACAAAACTAGTACTTCAACTGTCCCAAAGCCGATAGTTTTAGATGTACAAAGTAAAGTTGCAAAAAAAAAATAGTATACCCTTTTTGTTTCACCTAGTATTATTGTTTAGACCCAGAACGTCAAATACCTATTACTTGAATATATAGCAATATCGTAAAATATGGCCCAATAATTGGGTACCTGAGTTTAAATATAGCGCACTATTCAATATTCTCACATTTATAACTAAAGATATGGTTACGTTATAAATACGATGAAAATACAAAACTATTTCAACGAGGTCAGAGTTCAAATTCGTTCAATAATCTGCATTTCACCATAATAACCTTTCTCAAAGAATACATTCACAATATAAACAGATCGGCCAAACAAAACAAATGACTATGCAAATTGAAGCTTACGCACTTATACTTTGAATACAATTTGCTGTGATCGCTCAGTTTGAAGCTTGGCTTTGAAACAAAAGAGCTTCGGTTTTATTTGTTTGTATTTGGATTAACTTTGTATCGTTAAGTATGATTAGAAGAATCTATTACTATGGTTTCCACATCTCTCTTCGGTATTAAAACCAAATAATTGACACTGATGAATAAGTTTGAATTCCACATCAGGCACCATTGTCCTAATTATTTTCAGACCACGTAGTCTAGCTGCTCGACTCACTAATCAGGGATTTAAACTTTACGACGGCCTTCTGTGAGAGCGTGGTACTATCCCGCTCGGTACTACCAACGGAATTAGTATCATTGTCTATTACGTATGACAAGAATACACCAAACCTTTAACCAATCTGCAGCATTTCAGTCTTTGACCCCACGAACCGTTTTGGGGGGTAAATATTGTAAATCGATAGCCCTTATCAAGGGCTGTGCGTTGTTATTGAATTACCCGACCTGATGGTGAACAGGGTTCGAGAGAGCTCCTTTTTTAAGGTTCCGTACTTAAGCTAGGATCCCTAATAGTTTCGCCATGTCTGTCTGACATCATAGTCATTTTATTCAGACACTATTTAGGGATAGAAGGCTGCAAATTGGCACAAAAATAGTACTTACCACTAACATACTGTGCATTTGTATATTGAAATCAAAATTATTATATCGCTGAATAGTTATTGTAAAATCATTTTGAGATTTTTTGACAGTTTTGTCAAAATTAACTCTCGTTTACGAAATATTGAGCTCCAAAGTCGCCCTTTTTACGAGAGTTGCACGATTCATGCTCTAACTTCTGAACCATTTATAAAAAATATATTAACGGGAAGGAAATAAATACGGAACCATATAGTATGCGTGGTCCGGCACGCACTTGGCCGGTTTTTTTTATTACCAACGAAAGGTTCTCGTTAAGTTTGATGTTTACTTTGTATTGCAGCGTAATTGCAGCGTAACTGTACGGGGTATCATGTTATCCCATAATTCGATTATTTCGGGGGAAAAGTGATGGGAAGAGTTGAGAAAAACACCAAATTTGCTGGTCAAACCTGACGTCGTTTGACAATCAATAGAGCAAACAGTCCAACATATTTATCAATCCTATGACGACCTCTATGTCTATGATGTTAAATCGATGACTGAGATATTGTTTGACAAGCACCGCCACAAATACTGTCATTTAAATAGTTTTAATTAAGCACATTAAACACACAAGTAGATTATTTGAATATTTGTTTGTTTGTTTGTTTGTTTGCATTGGATAGGCTCCGAAACAACTGAACCGATTTAAAAAATTATTTATCTGTCGGGATGCTACATTATCTCCGGGTGATACACATATATTATATTTTAAAAAAAAATAGAGATCCTTACTAAAACTCCAATAATGAACCCGTGCGAAGCCGGGGTGGGCCGCTATATTAGATAAGTAAATAATATTATTCCATCTCATTGAAGGAAATTTTATTAATTTCATGTAAGAATGTATTAATACGAATAAACGTACATAAGTCTGCACTTAAGTATATTGTTAGAGCAAAAGGGCCGCTGTGCGAGTGAGAGACCCGACAATTTTTCCCACGTCATTTAATATGGCCGTTCGCCGTCGGTAAGACTTTCAAGAAATACATTAAGTCAGGACCAGTTGTCACACCGAACGACATTTGATACCATATTTTTATGATTATTTACTTTTTTCTATATAAGTACTATTCTAAATTGAAGTTCAGTTATATAGCAATAGCTAAATAGCTTGAGAGCACATTAAAAAAAATAAACTATATCTCGCTTTATTATACAAGTTAAATTGACATACATAACTCGTTTATATCGTGTTTAGGACACCGATTATTTAATGTTTAAAAAGCGTCCATTTCGATGTTGGGTTGATGGTTGGCACCAATCCATATATTTTTGTGGATGACATAAAGAACACTATCTTACCTTACACTACAACACTACCTTAACTATATTAAGGCTAAAGCGTCCATCTAGCCCGCGAAGTTCCAATTTAATGCGGTTCATTCGATTTTTTTCAAAATCTGAGTATAATAAAAGGCACATTTTGTAATTCGCGACAAAGACCGTGTGCAGTGCATTTATTAATATATCCAACTCACTCTAAAACATTTCAAGAACGACAGCTATCCAGATAATCTGGCAATTTTTGTATATTTAGTGATTAACTAGTATCATATCCACTGTGATAATATTTAGAGTAAAATAAATGTATTAATAAACGCACTGCATACTGTGTTTGTCGCAAATCACAAAATGTTGTCTTAAATGTTTTCAGATTTTAGATAAACTATAAAAATACTCGAAAATTTCGAATTTCGCGGGCTAGACAGGCACCTTCGTAGATCATTTTAATTGGAACTATAAGAATGTCAATGAGCTCACCCAATACCATAGATAAAAAAAAAACGTAACCACAGCAAATCCATACTCCAAATCTGTATAACTGCGTGGTATATCTTTACATGGATTGGATAAGTATAGATTATAAATTTATGTTAATGTTTATAACAATCGTATGTAGTTGACCCAAATGAACCGAACCTGTACTCCTTGGAATTATTCAGCGCCATTACACTACGGTGTAATTAAGGTCACATTAAAATGTAAAGTCTAAAGGAAGCCCGGAGGAGATTTAATTTCCTAAAGGCCGATACCGTACAGCTATTGGTAGTCTGGGCCTGGGACACCTTGTTCCATTAAAGATTCCCCCTTTAAGGGGATACTAACAAAGGGCGTTCTCTTAAGCAAACGGTTTAAGTACAAATAAAAATATCAGAACATTTACGTAGTCCGAATTTTAAAATGAGGACGAAATTTGCTCTTATTTTATGACCGCTTGGCGCAGTGGTTCGAGCGTAGGCCGCTCGGCTCACTGCACATGGTGGTTGCGGGTTCGATTCCGGCCGGGGCAAATTTCGGAAATGGCCTTTACGTAATTTGCCCAGGTCTGGGTCAGTCCATTGTAAGGTACCCATAGTACAAGCCTTGCAAACAGTGCCCCTGTGTATTAACAATACTAATCGTCATTAAAAGGTAGCTAAACAGGTAATGGGCTCTCTTACCCTATTCTGAAACTAAGTGAAATATTTATGTAAGACCAATTCTGTACGCATTACAATTGTGACGTCATGGAGGTACTATTTAACCGACTTTCAAAAAAGGAGGCGGTTCTATGTTCGTCTTTCTAGTAAGCATTCAATATTGAGTTAGATACAAATTTAATTTATTATTTTCCTACCTTTCAGTAATATATCAATATACCTTATTTTGATTCAACTCCCGGATGACAAATGAATATGGGGCCGGGTTCCGACAACATTTGGAACAAACAGAAGTTATTGGATTACGAACAATTTTTCCCATATTGCTGCTGTAATGTAGAATTATTAAAAATAGGAGGAAAATTATAATCTATACATCTATACATATAAATAAAATTGGAGTGTCTGTTTGTAATATCAAAACGCCTTTTCACTAAATGCATATGAAAGTACATACGACACCTATAACAAAAACGCGATTTAATTTTTTTTCTCTGTCTGCCTGTGTGTTTGTTCCGGGTAATCTCCGAAACGGCTGGACCGATTTTGACGGGACTTTCACTGGCAGATAGCTGATGTTATAAGGAGTAACTTAAGCTACGTTAATTTTAGAAAAATAATTAGGGTTCCGCGTAAAAAATAGAAACACATGAAATCAAAGAGTATCTCCGAAACGGCTGGAACGATTTTGACGGGACTTTCACTGGCAGATAGCTGTTGTTATAAGCAGTAAGTTAGGCTACTTTTATTTTAGAGCAAACAAAATTTAAAAAATGGGTCTTGTGTCGCGGACTTAGAACGCGGGTGCGGGCTTTTTTGTTAAGTTAAATTCCACGTGGACGAAGTCGCGGGCTCAGCTAGTCAGATAATATATTTATAGATGCACACTGAGCAAGCGTGGTGGATTATGGCCTGAATCTCTCTCGTATTTACGGGAGACCCATGCCTAGGAGTGGGACGTTAAAGGGGATAAATTATTTGTGTTTGTAGTGTGAATAATAAACAGTGATGTAACAAAAAGAAGGGGTAACCGAAGTGGAATTATTTCCCCCCGAAACGGGGTAATTCCATTACCGAGCGTAAACGTGAGACAACTTTCGTAATTGGGTTTTGTTTTGTTGTATTACGCTCCTGATTTTGTGTGAATGTTTTAATCGTTCTGGGTTCAGCAATTTGTTACCTCTGCAGTTACCCGACGTTGGGGAAGGAATATAAATAAGGCTGGTTTTTTATACGTATACAAAAAAGTCAGCTCACAAGCGTACGGTCAGCCGGATGTTAAGTAGTTACCGTAGCTTATATTATTACTTGTAATTGTACCAAAAGCATTGCTCGCATGTTTCCGACCTAAAGGGGAATGGGACGAAGGTAGGGGAGGAAGGGGGTTTGGTCTTCCAGCTCCCTCTCACCTAGCGTCTTCACGCTCTTCTTTTATGAGGGGGAGGAGTGAAGAGTGATTACACGTGGACTGTATGCATTATAGAATAAGAATGACAATCGAACTGTCGCTATGTACAGCTACATCTTGGTTTTGGCTTGACGACCGCTTGGTGCAGTGGTTCGAGCGTAGGCCGCTCGGCTCACTGCATCGGGTGGTTGCGGGTTCGATTCCCGTCAGGGTAAATCTCGGAAATGGCATTTTCGAAATTTTCCCTGGTGTGGGTGTCACTGTGATCGCCCCTAGTCCATTGTACGGTACCCATAGTACAAGCGTTGCTTAGTTTGGGGCCATACAGTTGGTGTGTTCGTCTGGCGATATTTATTTATTTATCTGGTTTATGATAGCAAGACAGCACAGTCTATAAAGTCCACCAAACCATAAAAAAATATAATTGGATGGTCTAAATCTTTCTGTTATTTGGTTGGTAGCGAACGATCAAATCAAAGGTCAAATGATCAAGAAACACCGTGTTTATATCCTTTTATATATTATTATCTCTAGCATTTACTACGGAACCATTCTAAATATCGTTCATTATTAAAACCACCATAATATAATATATCTACATAGATATAATTTGTGCAAATTCCTGAGTGACAGACCCGGGAAGCGAACCGGCTAACGGGTGCAATGGCCCATTTCACATGCGGAGTAGAGTTCCCTTGGAGAGACGCCGCGAGGGACGCGTCACGTCTTCTATTCAAGCGAGTCGTGGGTTAAGATAGATGAGGAAAGCGATTAAATATTATTGTTTTATTCGTAAAGCTAGTGGCCGGCGCTGACGAAGGATTATTGGGTAAATGACGGCGGCAGTCGGAACAGACACTTTAAAGCGCGTTGTTTGTTTGTTTTGAAAAGTACTTTATTACAATAACTAGCTGAGCCCGCGACTTCGTCCGCGTGGAATTTAACTTAACAAAAAAGCCCGTTCCCGCGTTCTGAGCCCGCGCGACAGGATCATTTTTTTTTTCTAAAATAAAAGTAGCCGACGTTACTGCTTATAACATCAGCTATCTACCAGTGAAAGTCCCGTCGAAATCGGTCCAGCCGTTTCGGAGATACTCTTTGATTTCATGTGTTTTTATTATTTTACGCGGAACCCTAATTGTTTTTCTAAAATTAAAGTAGCCTAAGTTACCCGCTATAAGATCAGCTATCTGCCAGTGAAAGTCCCGTCGAAATCGGTCCAGCCGTTTCGGAGATTACCCGGAACAAGCACACAGACAGACAGACAGACAAAAAAAAATTTATTCGCGTTTTTGCTATAGGTATCGTATGTACTTTCATATGCATTTAGTGAAAAGGTGTTATTTTGATATTACAAACAGACACACCAATTTTATTTATTTGTATGTATGTAGTATAGATAATGTTACATATACATTACAGCTCAGTGTAAATTTAGATCCTAAGCGTAATTAAACATGGATATTTAAACACTACAGTTCACTAAGCAGTCGCTTAATTTAAAACTTTAGGACATATATATTTTCAGTACAGAATCTTAAATATGTGCTGACTAAAGGTCCAAGATCCATTGTTACAAATTTTGCAACTTTTGAGGAAGTTGACAATTTATGCAAGCTAATTACTAACGTAATCATAACAAGTATTTAAAAATACCCTATGAATGACGCATACGACAGAGTTCCGTAGACATCCCGCCGCTTTTCAATCAATAATAATAAACGTGATTATTCATTTTGTTGCCTTGAGTTTTGTAGCGGTACCAGCAATGTATTTTTGTGCCAATTCGCAACCTTGTAGCCGTAATAGATTCTGAATAAAACGACTGTGACGTCGGTCGGACAAACCGACGGACAGACGGACATAGCGAAACTAGTTCTAGTTAGGCTATGGAACCCTAACAAAATATATAAATGATGTTATTGCCGCAGAAAAAAGACCACCATTGCAAAATTCATACATTTCCTTTTCTTCCGAAACTATTAGTCACTATAAATCTTAAAAATATCTTTGAAGCAGCTTCTCGGCTCACCGCTTTTTCTTGTAAATCGCACACTCGTGTAATAAAATGAGGAATGCTACGAGGTATGCGCCTCATAGACTCCTCTGCCGACTCCAGTGCTACCAACCAAAAGAATTAATCCCTTAATTTCTAATCTAAGTTTCTCCGCCCTAGAAACGGGTCTCGAAAAAAAGTTGATACAAGCCTACAACTTTGATAGGCTCGCCCGGGGCTTGTTTTTGGTAGAAAAAGGAAAATATTATGTTCGCAAAATTTCAGAAAGAGTATTGTTTCAAAGTTGGTTTGATAACGGAAGGAAAACAGTAGATTTGATGATTGTTTTGCTTGAGGAAGATGTCTTATTCAGGGTATTTCGTAAAACATATTGTTTTACATAGTAATTGTTGTTGTAATGAGTTTATAAAACCAAGCTTTATATTATTTAAATAATATGTTGTAAGCGCAAAGACTGCTGACAACCGCGTGTTCATTCAGTCTGGGATAAAAACCTATTTAATTACGAAAATCGTTTGAGATTACCCCTAAGCCCAGAGTCATTATTCAATCGAGTCTGAGATTACCCCTTAGTCTATCCGTGTAAGAAGTGAGAAGTGGAAGGCCGGTATATTTTCTTAATCACTTATATTTTTATTTTTAAACACTGTTCACCATTCAAAGATCGTTTTCCCAATGTCGCCTTGCCCGTTACACCCGCCATATCAAGTCAATCCAAAGTACGGAAGAGAGATGAGTGACGTTACTGGTCAATACATTTACTTGGAAGTTGTTTCTTTAGATATAGCGAGATACTATACACTTATTTATTAATCAGTATTAACATCAATTTAATATAGGTACTTATTTTTAGGTTCGTACCAATAAATAAACAATTATGGTAAAAGTTAATAAATAACCTAACATATTATGGTATGGTAGGTAATCAAAACACAATGTGTGTTAAAAGAAGAGCTTTAATAACATATTTTTCATAATAAATAGAATACAAGTTAATGTTAATGCCGTGTAGCTTTTGTAAGGCTTTCAAAATTCATTTGATCAAAGTTATATAATTAACTAGCTGTGCCCACGGATTTCGTTCGCGTAGTATTTAACGTAACAAAAAATTCGGGATTATCGGGATAAAAAGTATCCTATATGTTAATCCCGGTTATAAACTATCTGTGTTCCAAATTTCATTCAAATCCGTTCAGTAGTTTTTGCGTGAAGGAGTAACAAACATGCATACATACATACATACATCCACACTCACAAACTTTCACATTTATAATATTAGTAGGATCTTCGATGAGGCACCGCTGGAAAGTCGAGGGGCAATCGCAAAACTTAAATGGGACATTCCTTCAGCTACTTTTTTATAAATGACTCATATGATGTAATCATTATATTAAAATGATTTCAGGCGAGGTGCTAATAGGATTTTATTACGCTTTGAACATCTCTCGACATAGTTCGCGAGAAACGGAAGATGTCTCTAACTGTATTAGCGATTGGAACCAAGACTTTAGGTTTGCGAAATAATAGAGGCAAATACTAATCCTACTAATATTATAAATGTGAAAGTTTGTGAGTGTGGATGTATGTATGTATGTTTGTTACTCCTTCACGCAAAAACTACTGAACGGATTTGGATGAAATTTGGAACACAGATAGTTTATAACCGGGATTAACATATAGGATACTTTTTATCCCGATAATCCCGAATTTTTTGTTGCGTTAAATACTACGCGGACGAAGTCGGGGGGCACAGCTAGTATAATAATAATAGAGGCAATACCTTGGCCCTAGTAGGTATTTAATTTATAAAGAGAGGGTGACTTAAAAATGAGTCCGTAGTTCTGATTCTTTATCTATAAAGAATATCTCTTCGTCAGTCTTGTTCAAAGCCATTTCATCACACATACCTAATCACAATTTCAGCAGTATAGCTACGAATGACGTCACTATTTTGACAAGTTGTTTATGCGTCGGCGCGGTGGGTCCCGACCACAGATATAGATTCACATAGATAACGCAAATGCATGTACTTTGCGTGTCCAAAACCCCGACCAAGCGTTAGGGTTGGTCGCCGCTAACTTGCAGTCGACGCGACTACATATATAAAAAATATGAGTATGAGCGAGATACTCACTCGAGAGAATCGTAGCGGGCGGAGGGGCATCGGCAGCATCGGTGTCTTTGCAACGGTTTGAATTTCCCGTCACAAATGACGTCACAGTCGGTTTTAAAAATTCAGCACGCTTGGTTTCAATACAAATCGTGGTACTTGCGTTATCTATGTAAATCTATATCTGTGGTCGCGAGGCACTGGTGACGCCAGCGGTCGACGGTTTGTTCACCTGGATAGCGCTTGCATATTTTAACTTGACACGGCGGTGGAACGAAAAGGGGAGTGTTTTTTGCAAACGTATTAACTGGGCTAATTCCAAGCCAGTTTGGCCATATTATTACACATAGATAGCACTGGAGGATTATGTTAACACGATAGTAGGAGGTATTAGAGGAAAATGCGTGTAGAGAACACACAACAAAACTTCACACTGTTTTACAAATAATTATCGAATATTGAAGTCGAAATTAAACGTAAATCTATGTGCGAATCATGAATTTTAAATGATTATCACTTGCTTACGAGATTGAGGAAAACATGGTGAGGAAACCTGCATGTCTTAGAAAATCTAACCAATTTTCGAAATACAAGTGAAATCCGCCAACCCGCACTGGGCCAGCGTGGTGGATTATGGCTTGAATCCCACTCGTAGTGAGGGGAGGCACGGGCCTAGGAGCGGGACGTCAAAAAGCGCTAAATTATTATTATTGATTACAATATTAACTGAAAAATAAACAGATAACTGGATCATCTCAGCAACTGAGCTCTTCCCATAAACTCGAGATTAAAGAGTTTTCAATTGTATTCCAGGTGCATACAGATATACTCCTATGACCTTAATAAGGCTCCCTTTCTTCCGTTTCAGGTGCCCTAGTCAAACTAGGAACCCCCATTAGTTTCGCCATATTTTCCATAAGCTCCACCGGATCACATCTTGAAACTCCGCGCTATTCAACGCCAGAATTTCATCCCTCCTTTAACTACACCGCTTCATTTTAACGTTAATATTTAAACAAGACCTCTTAGCTCTCGGGTTAAGAGGAAGCCTTTGTGCTAAATTAACCTTAGTAAATATTTCCAACGTCAAAGATAGGAGTACTGGGGATAAAAGCCATTCAAAGTGCTAGACAGTTTATATAAAGTACTCTGTGCGCTAGACTAAACCTAGTTGGACAACTGTCAACGATATCAAGTAAGGTGTCACCAGAGTAGTACCATGCTCTCACAGAAAACGAAACAAACGAAATTTCCGTACGCGGCTTACGGTTAGAGTACAATGGCTATTATACTCACTCTTGATAAGCGTTACACGTAATTTTGTAACGTCCACTGCGAAAAAGTTCTCAAGAAATTAACTAGATGGCGTCAGTTGGATAGTATGTCATCGAAAAACTAAAAATGTTGTGTATGCAATACATTTAAAAGAGAGTTTCGTTCGTGTCAAGGGTCCCTTGACCGCACAAGTTATTTTGTTCTATTTGGGTACCTGGATGATTTTTAGTTTGAGTTTGACACGTTAGATGGCTCTGTTGTCACCATACAGTAAATAAAATCTACGCTAGATAAATTGATAGCCAAAACTTAATTGTTTTTTAAATATAACTAGATTGAAAAATGATATATACTAGGTGAAACAGAAAGGGTACACTTTTTTTTTTAAACTTAACTTTGTAATTCTAATTCTATCAGCTTTGGAGGAAACCTGAAAAACAAAAGGTGTTATAGGGATACAGCTGTTGACAGATTTCACAAGTCTACAAAACCTTTAGTATTTCAACTGTCCCACAAAGCCGGTAGTTTTAGATTTACAAAGTAAAGTTGCAAAAAGTGGTATACCCTTACTGTTTCACCTAGTATTGAAACAACACCCCCTAATAACACCCAAAGGCCATACGAAAGCGAAAATAATTTTGAGAAACTGAAATGTTTACTCCAAAGTTATTTATTGCTGTGTAAATTGAAATTATTTCGGTTGTAGTCGAGAGTACAATGGGCCATTCGTTATAATTACTATTCGCCGTTACTAACGATAGGTCGTGGCGTTAACAGTTATAGAGAACGAAAATTAGGATTATGAATTTAGTTTTGTTTTTTAACCCCCGATGGAAAAGAGGGGTTTTTTAAGTTTAACATGTGTATCTGTGTGTCCGTCTGTGGCATAGTAGCGCCCAAGCGGATGAGCCGATTATGATTTGGTATTTTATGTTCGAAAGGTATTCTGATCGAGAGTGTTCTTAGTTATGTTTCATGAAAATCGGTTCAGCCGCTTGAAAATTATCAGCTCTTTTGTAGTTTAAAAAGTCGTGCATCGGGGGTTTTAAATGTTCAACGTAGAGTTATTATTTACTGCAACATGTTTGATGTGATGCATTAATTCAATTGAAAGACAACTGATTAATTGAGCGTTCATTAGATCGTAAGCCTAATCGACTGAGCCTTCATTAGATTTTAAAAATATGTCAATTTAGTTTTAATGACATAAATGGAATGCATTTTATGAAATAACAAAGCTGCCATACAAGCGTACGACCCCTAAGATGTTAAGGCATTTCTCGCAAGATGCCAACCTGGGCCCTAACCACGCTAGCTACTCAAATCGTAATATAAAAGCAAACGCTCGCGATTACGTTTCAAACGCTCCTCTTTTGACGTTTTGCTGACACCATACCATATCAATGTCAGTAGAAATCGTGAAGCTCGTGTCAGCAAAACGTCAAAAGCGGGGCGTTTGAAACGTAACCGCGAGCGTTTGCTTTTATATTACTATTTGAGTAGCTAGCGTGGTTAGGGCCCTGAAGGCGGGTGGGAGAGAGGAGGGTGGTCATTTTACGCATTTATAATGTCTACTTTACGCCTATCTGTGAGAGGGTGGTACTGCTCTGCTCGAGCCAGCCCGTATGTGAGTTGTAGTCAGTTAGCCACTGAGTCTACCACAGTTAGTTTCGTTCGATAATGACATTATAAAATAATTGATTGAATTTTCCACAGCCTGATCTCAAGCCCTGATTGTCATAAAATCCTCGTCGTTAATTAGGCACATAGTAGTAATCTTCAGGTATTATCACAGATATAGATTTACATAGATAACACAAATGCATGTACTTCGCGTGTCCGAAATCCCGACGAAACGTCAAGGTTGGTCGCCGCTAACTTACAGTCTGCGCGACTACTGATATAAAAAATATACATTACATACATACAGAGTATGAGCGAGATAATCACTCGAGAGAATCGTAGCGGGCGGAGGGGCATCGGCGGCATCGGTGTTTTTGAATTAGTTTCGATATTCCGTCCCTAATGACTTCACAGGAGGTGTTAAAAATTCGGCACGCTTCGTTTCAATACAAATCGTGATACTTGCGTTATCTATGTAAATCTATATCTGTGGGTATTATCTTACTCTAGTTATTTTAACCTATGTGCGCTGAGCACTGTGCACTCGAAATGGGACCCAGAGGAACCTTCGCTGCTCCAAATCCGTTTAAACCGTGTCCCATTACGCGAATATTCGTAAATTTCTGTTTCCATTATTTGCGCTGGAATCCCGGACGCGTGACTGATATTTTAATCTGTGGATTATGCAGAATGTGTAAAATGTCTCAAATCATACTTGGGAGTTTAAATGAGCATTTTTATAAAACCAAGTTTAACAAAAAAAAACAATTAAATAAAAATCATCAATGGTTACTACATTTTTGCTTTTTTTTTCTTGTATATTGGTGGCTACTAATCGTAAATGCAGGTTACACGGTTTTCTAGGCTACTGGGTGTGATCTATGGTCGCAACACCAAAATTGTGACTAATATTCAATGTCCTGTAGCTCAGAATAATGATCACCTATAAGCACCTATATGTATGTCATAAACATCCATCTTCATTTAAAATCGGCTACAACATGTGTACCTAAAATATTAAATCGGTCTTTTGAAACACCCAGTATAAGAATTTGAAATTAAGGCCATATTTTATAATTATACTTCAATCATAGCGACGTACTAAAATTTTCAAAAGTTTTGTGTAGCTTTTTGAGCGTAAGCTCTGTTCACTGCAGGTTCAATTCTCGTCGAGGCGAATTTCAAATATGGTGCTCTGGTATTTTGCCCTAAGTTGGGTACCACTGGGATCACCCCCGGTCCCTTTTACGGTACCTACCTACAGCACAATGGTTGCTTAGTTTGGGACCATACAGCTGGTATTATTCAATATCTATCACTTACAGCTGAAGTTAGTCAAACATTAGACATTCCTATCTAGTTCCGATCTGATCAGAACCCCTGAATACCATTACAGTATCTGTCCAACTTTAAATAACTCTGGGAAATCGATAAGGGTAAATTATAGGTACCTATATCAGTAACGGCGAGTCCCGGTCGAAGACGGGTAAAGTTGATATTACAGTCTCTAATAGCAAGAATTTAGGGAGAAAAGGGGGGCCATGAGAGGAAAGGAAATTGGAAACATTATGGTGCTAAACACGGTTGAATAAATGTTTTAAACAGTTTATAACTTTAGGAGCTCTTATCGAAACAAATAAGGTTACTTATTATATATTGTTACATAACATATTATAACTACAATGTGAAAACAAAACTCTTGCGACTACATACATTTTTGTTGTTCCTAGTTATCTTTTAGGATTAATTTACTAAACTATTTGTAATGACAGCAAATGATCACTTAATGCGTCATATTTTTAAAATAATATTATTACAATACGTTGAGTAAAACATTCAGAAAGAATTTGCCATCATTTTTTTTCTTAGTGCGAAAGCATAAGATATTAAATGTCACAATTATAAGAGGACGCGAGTATTAGACCACCTAAATATAATCAAATACGAGACGGGTGGTTAGAAAATTGTAATAAACATATATTTACAACTATTATATTAATCACATTATTTAATACATTTAGTTGTCTTGTGCTATCGTAACTCTCACTCCAAAATTACACTAATCAATACTGTAAGTAGTTGACAATCTCAAAAATAATAAGTGAAGTTGCTTGTTCAATCTTTTTCACATTATATAGGTATCCTTTTTCTTTTCTTCATATCTTCTTATCAACTGAAATACCTAAGTTTTATTTATATTGCGGGTACACTGTACTCGCACACGGAGCCATAAAATGATGTGACCTTCCAAACGCTTTCCATTATTCACTAACCAAAGGTCCTGAAAAGCTATAAAATATCCACCGCGTGTTTTCTGGGCACACACATAAAGAATCGCGCCCCCCGATAAAAGACCTTAATATTCCGCTGAATGATGATTCTACGATAAAAAGGCCGAAGCAGTATCGTAAAGATGTGGGCCCTTAACTCGGATTACAAGATCGAATCTGACATTGATTTGCAATTTAACGATGGATTTTAATCGCTGCAATATGGCTGATTTTAAAGCGGTGATAGCCGATTGTTTAAGCACGTGTCTTGCGGGCACCAGGTCTTGGGTTCAAACCCCGGCTCGCAGCAATGAGGTTTACGTAATCTATGTGCGAATCATAATTTCTATATGATTATCACTTGTTTACGGTGAAGGAAAACATCCTGAGGAAACCTGCATGTCTTAAAAAATCTAAACAATTTTCGGAAGACATTTGAGATCCGCCAACCCGCACTGGGCCAGCGTGGTGGATTACGGCCTGAATCCCTCTCGTAGTGAGGGGAGGCCCGTGCCCAGGAGTGGGACGTCAAAAGAGCAAAATGTTTTTTTTATTATTATTGTACTTTAATGGCTTTTAGGCGGTTGCCTATTTTAGCACAAAGTATAAGCTCCTTGCAGTGATTTTTAATGGACTGGTCTATCTATTTGGCGACCGAAGAGCTGGGCATTTCCTCGCTCAGCGAGCGGCTTTAAGAATAGTTTTAAGGTGGTAGAGTCAAACTGAAGTCAACTGATTGCAGTTCATATACGGGCTGGGTTGATCCGGGTAGGTCCGTCATCTCACAGATAATCTCCGTAAAGTGTCTATAACACCTGCATTTGGTAAGAAGACTGAGTAAGCAGGAAGCCGAACGCACCCCCTCTAGTACAAAAACATCATCAAAATAGGTCAAGCCGTGTAGAAAGAGAACTTGCCGACCATCATACCAACAACATCGCCCATTTTATTGTATCTATATAATATATAACTCAAAGGTGACTGACTGACTGACATAGTGATCTCTCAACGCACAGCCCAAACCACTGGACGGATCGGGCTGAAATTTGGCATGCAGGTAGATGTTATGACGTAGGCATCCGCTAAGAAAGGATTTTGATGAATTCTACCCCCAAGGGGATAAAATAGGGGATGAAAGTTTGTATGAAACTTTGTCAATTAAATTCCACGCGGACGAAGTCGCGGGCACAGCTAGTCTCCCATAAAGATATTACGAAGAAACTGTTAGATGTACCTCACTTGCATAATCATTTCACTCAAATTGCGGTATAAGTTCACCGCACGCTCTGAATCCTGGCCTTATCAGTCCAATGCGTCCCAGTTTATGGCCTCAACGATCTACAGGAGGAGATTAGTATTCTTTCCTCGGTCGCAATAGATTTAATAAAGCCTGATAACACGGGGGTGAGGGTACCATGTTGGGTAAAAGGCAAATATTTGGATTAAGCAGAGGGCTTATTGATAATAATAAAGGTTTGTTTGAACTGTTGTGTTCATATTATGGAGTACCACGCATGGTTACTGAGACATTCAGCATATTGTTGAACAGCATTTTGGTACTGAAAATAATTTAGTAATTTCCTTGCTCAAACTAATACTCAAAATTGGTTTTATTAATGTAAGCCATCAAAACATTTATGAATAGTCAGAATCCACCAGAATCTTGCAGGATTTTCAGCGGTATTAATGTCATTATTAATGTAGCAGTATTAATAAATTATGGTATTCCACAAGGTAACTTCTATCCTATTTATGTAAGTAATTGGTGTTCAATTCAAAATATCTAACCTTATAAAATAAACTAAAAGGCATCAAAACCAAGCTCAATATCTTCTCTATCAAAGACAACACACGAAGATAGACCATAAAATATTACACAAATCCAAAAATGTTAAACTCTACCACAATCGGAGTGCAACCGACTCTAGGCCTTACAGTCTGGACTTAAGACTTACCTTGCACTGCGGGAACTGCTCCAGTGGTCGACTGACTCTCCACCCGAGCAGCGGCGGTATACACACGAGCGCGCTCATCAGCCACACGGCGGCTATCATGAGCGCCGCGCGCGCCGGGGTGCGCTTCTTAAGATAGTCCACCGCCTGTAACAAGACGGAGAGCTGTTACGAAAATGTTTAGGCCTACGGGGGCACTTACAAATTGTAATTATTATTTCTCATATTTAAAACCGTATCGGAACGCGACCTCGACTGAGAAGATCCGGCAAGAACTCAGCGGGCTTATCTTTTTACATTTTGTTATTTTTTTATCGTCAGTTGCTTATGTAGTTAATAATTACAAAGGGTAGTAGATATTAATATAATTATAATAGCTCCAGTGTGTTGTACACGTCTCTTCGACGAATTGGCAGCTTTACGTTTTGCCCTAGCAATGTAATAGAGTCGAATCGTAATTTCTATTAAAAATACCTAGAAAACAGCACAAACGAAGTAAACAAAATATAATAATCTTCCCGAAATTATAAAGTTTAGTAAACTTATGTCATTTATGATACTGAATCCATTAAACGAGCAAACAAAAATAAATTTCCTCAAATAAAGGTTATAGTCAAATAGTAAACCATTATTTCACTGTCCATTTATCGCAATTAAAATCTCTCTTCAATAATGACAAAAACGAAAAGGTTCAGTTTTTAATTTCCTCTTCTAAATGGATGGCAAAAATTTAATTTTCAACTTTAAATCTGTGAGTATGTTTGTCAAACATTTATGCAAAAACTACTGGACGGAATTAAATAGAATTTGGTACAGTAATAAGATGTGCTTTAAAACAACAGATGGGTTAGTTTTTACCTAAACAGTGCCGCGTCGAGGCAGGTAAAAGCCCGTAAGAAATATTCGGGACAAGGCAAAGACATTTACGGTGCTCAGTTTGGAATTTGCGGAAAGAGGGTACGCAAGGTTGACGTCAGGGCCGTTACAAGACTTTATGAAATTCCGTGTACAAAATTCCCGAGATGCAAATGGATGCCGAAATGTCGGCTAGACTCTTTATTGGGGAGTGTTTTTGGGGGCAATCAAAGAAATTGTTATAATAATTTCTTTGGGTACTACAAATCCTAGCAAACCACAGTGATGTTGGAAACTTATGATGACAGGCCCATGGGAAAGTAATAATTTTAGTTAAGTGGTCAATTTAGACATGAATACTCCAAAATACGTGTCATCATCATCATCATCATCAGCCTATACTTGTCCACTGCTGGACATAGGCCTCTCCTAATGAGCGCCATAGCGCCCTGTCTTCAGCTTGCCGCATCCAGCATCTGCCTGCAGTCTTTCGCAGATCGTCATCCCACCTGGTCGGAGGGCGTCCTACACTACGCTTGCCGAGTCGAGGTCTCCACTCAAGAACACGTTTACCCCAGCGGTTGTCGGTTCTTCGCGAGATATGGCCAGCCCACTGCCACTTCAGCTTGCTAATTCTTTCACGGTAGGGCTGGTCCACCAGTTTAAGGTCGCTCAGCGAGCTATGGAGAGAGCTATGCTCGGAGTTTCTCTGAAGGATAGGATTCGCAATGAATACATCCGACAGAGAACCAAAGTTATCGACATAGCTCAAAATACGTGTGCTTTTATGATAACCCGTATCTCCACCACGAGAGATCAATATTTTTAGAAAAAGCACTTATTCATTTATATCGCCATAAAAATAAGCGATACGAAATGGTAATAATGTTCGCCATTTCCGGCTCTCTCGCTCATCGTACGAATCGCAGCTGTAATAGCTACCTTACGCCGATCTTCTGTGAGAGGGTGGTACTACCCTGCTCGAGCCAGCTCGTGTATGAGCTGTAGTCAGTTGGCTACAGCTTAACTCTACCATAATAATAATAATAATATCCTTTATTGCTGTAACTTAAATAATAACATGCATTACAGAATCTACTTAATTTTATTTAACAGTTTAAAGAATCTATCTCCTAGCGTACTGTATCAGCAACCGGTTTCTCGTTTACAGCTTGTCCTTTGACAAAGGCCTCCTCTAAAGCTTTCCATTTTGCCCTGTCCTTCGCAGTGCGTAACCATCATCATCATCATCAGCCGGAAGACGTCCACTGCTGAACATAGGCCTCCCCCATCATCATCATCACCATCATCAGCCTATGCTTGTCCACTGCTGGACATAGGCCTCCTCTAATGAGCGCCATAGCGCCCTGTCTTCAGCTTGCCGCATCCAGCATCTGCCTGCAATCTTTCGCAGATCGTCATCCCACCTGGTCGGAGGGCGTCCTACACTACGCTTGCCGAGTCGAGGTCTCCACTCAAGAGCACGTTTACCCCAGCGGTTGCCGGTTCTTCGTGAGATATGGCCAGCCCGCTGCCACTTCAGCTTGCTAATTCTTTGAGCTATGTCGATAACTTTGGTTCTCTGACGGATGTATTCATGGCGAATCCTATCCTTCAGAGAAACTCCGAGCATAGCTCTCTCCATAGCTCGCTGAGCGACCTTAAACTGGTGGACCAGCCCTACCGTGAGTGTCCACGTCTCGGCTCCGTAGCTCATGACGGGTAGGACGCACTGATTGAAAACTTTCGTTTTCAAGCATTGCGGTATGGATGACGAGAAGACTCGACGTAGTTTCCCAAACGCTGCCCAGCCCAGCTGGATCCTCCTCTTGGCCTCCTTCTCAAAATTGTTTTTACCTAACTGCAGAATCTGCCCAAGGTACGTGTACTCGGAAACAATTTCAAGAAGGTAGCCATGTACGACCACCGGTCCTGGATCAATGTGGCCATTGATCATGCCTTTGGTTTTATACAAATTCATGCCAAGACCGATGCGTCGCGAGGCTGAAGCTAGGCCGTCCAGCATCCGGTTCAGCTCCTCCCCCATAGAACGCCACAATGGACGGTTGCTCGCTATTTGCATCCAACGGCTCCCAAACGGCGTAACCATTCTACCATTATTATTAGATTATTATAGTCACAACAATTCATAAAATTAATACATTTTTTTTATAAATAAATATGGCCAGACTGACACCAACTGTATGGTCCCAAGACTAAGCAACGCTTGTACTATGGGTACTGTACAATGGACCGGGGGCGATCCCAGTGACACCCAGACCTGGGCAAATTACGAAAAGGCATCATCCACCATGTGCAGTGAGCCGAGCGGCCTACGCTCGAACCACTGCGCCAAGCGGTCGTCAAGTAAGTTCTTGAAAATGCATATTGCAGCGAGGCGTCAAATAAATGCATTGCTTACAACCTGCGCTATGAATACTGATTTATTCTAAAGCCAATATTTATTGCACACTATTTTAGTGCAATTTCAAAGGAAGTTACGAACTTGCGCAATTGTAAGATGGTAAAGTGTCGGAGCTGTAAAATAATATGAATATGGTTTTCTCAACCTCCTCAACTTTCACACTTTCATACAAACAATGGCATTGTTTGTTGCACACATAAGTGGGGCATGACGGCACGAGAGAGCGTCATGCCATTTGCCGTGACAGCAAACTGGTCGATTTTACTGCCAAAGTGCGCCAAAAGATGTTTTACAACAAAAATGTTTCTTAACATTCTATACACAAGTGAAACATCTGAAGGCTGTTTCTAAAGATGTTAGCACATCCATATCGTTGGTATAATAATAAGTTAATGGTTTAAAAAACCTTTTGAAAAACAAACTTTTAAACAATTTTTTTACAGTTAATTTATTTTTTTAATTTTTGTGTTCTTCTCAGCATGCCCTTTTATTTGATACCCATACTGTGGTAGAGCAGAAAAAATAACTAGACCGGCATCTTGGATGGTCCGCCATATTGGAATTAGAATGACGTCACATATCATGCATTGTCATCCACAATAAGCGTGTATACCAAATTTCAGCTTAATCGGTTAAAGATAACTGACTTAAAATTCTGTTGCAATATTCCACCCCGACAACCATACATTGCAAGTTAATATAAATGTTGTAAAAAGAGACGAAGTTCGATTTCCATCAATCGATCCATCCATCGATCCAGCGTCGATTGATAGCAGAACGGGCCTCGTGTGGTGATTGCGAACACAGCCGCCGCCGCCACCGCGGCCTTCCAGCGTCATCGCTTCAACCTACATTCATCGATCAGCCAAAGCTACCACCAATCGCTCAACGTCGATCCAAGGGCCTGTGCACACCACGTTCTTTAAACGCGGCGTCGACGCGCGTCGACGGCGCGCTTTTATCCTATAAAGGTCTACAGGCTGCGTCTGACTCGCGCGCGCATCGCGCCTGTATCGCTACAAATGTGCTTTTAGTGCGTTTAAAAATGCGCGTGGTGTGCACAGGCCCTAGCACGGACCCCCCCCCCCCCCAAGCTCTGACCCCTTGATTATTTAAAAGGGCATTCCGTGTAAATATCGTTAATTAGACAAAAAGCCACTAATACACAAACAAATGCAACCACACGTTTCCAGGAACAAAATCTTACCTAATCAGTACGGAATAATGCCTTTTCGAGTAGGAAAAACGGCCGGTGTTTTACGGTGTGAATAAAGGGTTAGGATAAACAAGCTAACCCCATGATAAGTTCTGGGAAAACTAGAAAAATAAAGTTGTAAAACGACTTGTTTTTCCAGAGAATCCTCGTCTGTGATCCTCGAACTGATCATAGTTTTTTTAAATAAGTACCTACAACCCGACCATTTTACCCGACAAAAATAATTGGAATCCTGTGTCTGTCCATTAGAAACGATCACGAAAACAATAGCTACTTATAAGCAGTCGGACTCGTATTAATTTCGCCGGGCGAGGCGCGTTCCTTTCGCGGCGCGTGCCGGCCCCATTTGCGGAATATCGAATTGTTTCATATGATTTATCGTGGTGGCGCGCCGCGCGCCGGCCCCAGAGCTGTCACACACACGCGCCACGCAGAGCTAGACTCGCGACTGGATAGAACCGGTTTCGAGCGGTTCAAACTGGTTGAAAGCAGATCGGACTGGATCTAATTTATTATTCGAAATGCCCGAGTGTTATTTTGCTGGTGATCTTGAGACTTTTATAAATTGAGGTTTAGAAACCAGTACCTCATGCTAAGTGCTTCCAAGTGTGGGTTATCGATTATGAGTCCCCTAGGTCGATCTCTAACCATCGAATACTTGAATTAAACTAAAATTTGAGACCTGTCTAATAATGAAATACCTTAAAAATATACGATCGAGCGTAGGCTGCTCAGGGGGCCAATCGCGCTAATTTTGAAAGGTTTTACCGTTCGAACGGAACGTATTTGGTTTTGGTTTAGATTTGGTTTGGCCGCTGTCAAAAATGGTATCGCGCTATTTTTCTGAACGTTTAAATCGCTGACGTTACCAAACTAAAACCAAACCACAACCAAACGTGAAACGTTTAGAGCTTACCCGTGTATTAGGTAAATACTAGGCGATACTTCTGTAATTTATGGTCGATTATGCATTTCGTAAAGTGGGCAGCACTAATCTATGGTACAAATATCTCTAATCTGTGGTACAAATGCAGTCAAATGTAAACAATATAAGCTGTTTTCGTTTTATGATAACCAAAAAATTGCTTTTCAAGTACTAAATTTGTTTGTTATTGCTATTTGTTAAATGCCACTGGCGAAATACCTATTGGAGAAGAAGAATAAGTAAAATAATTAATAGTTATAAGGTGAGTGCATAAATAATTATTGTTATTTTGTGTTTTTGAGCCAATCCATAGGCCAAAATTCTAATCTCCGAGTGAAAGTCCAGTGTTTGATGATCTAAATGACATTGTATAAAATTGAGATCATGCTTCCACAGAAGCTATTAAGTAAGAGTTGAAGTTGATAAAAACAATGTGGTGTTTGTGTTTTTATAGTGTTTTATTATGGTTTTATAGAAAACATGGACGGAGGACGTCGTCAGTGAGTCGCCACCCCTGGCGGCCGCGGCCGACGCAGGTTATATCACCCCGGTGCGGTCGTCGAATCTTCGTGTGCAAATCTACAAAATAAAATTATACAATTAAAACATAACCTATATTTATTTTCATTGTATCCACTAATAATTATAATTTATTATCATTTTAGTCACAAATAAATAATAATTACACATTATGATGTGTTATTTTTGAATATCAATTAAAACATTCTGAGAATAATACCTCTTCATGCTCTGCTGGTGTTGTGATAGCGATAGGGGTGCCATCAACACAACCCTGAACCCCTGGCAATACCAAACAACAACAAAATAACAAAATGTTGTGATTACCTACCTAATATAGGTTGTAGGTACATTTCCCAAACGCTTACCTTCGTATCCTCATCCAGGCCATCAGAACGAGAGGCAGGTAGTATAAGAGGAGTTCATTCCTCCGCCAACCCGGCAAACAGCTCCGATGAAGGACGATATCGCTTTCTAAGTTTTGGCTCCGATGAAGAAATCAATCACCGTCTTATTGAGCCATTCTGCCTGCGGGCCGATGCTTTACCCTCAGCTACGTCCACCTCATAAGCACTTGATAAGATGTATCTCGAGCATTTAAAGCTTTTATATATTACACAAACACATCAATTTAAATTTTAGTTACAATTATCCACCAAACATAACTTGAAAAGTTGCTCGTCACGAACTAATTGAAAAACGTTCGTTTGACAGCGGAATAGCCGATTCCAACGTAACGCTTTTGGTTCTAAACGCTGTCAAAAATTAAAGCAATACGTTGACAAACGTATCTTCCAAAATAAAGCTAATTCGTTTCCGTTTAAATAATAGCGCGATACGAAATGTGCATAACATAACGTTTTTGGTTGTGGTTTTGCTTTGGTAATGTCGTTTAAAATTAGCGCGATCGACCCCCAGATCACTGCACCGAGTGATTGCGAGTCCGATTCCCGACGGGGAAAATGTTTGAAATGGCCTTTTCGTAATTTTCCCTGGTCTGGGTATCACTGGGATACCCATACTACAAGCGTTGCTTAGTTTGGGACCATACATGTGGTATGTTAGTCACGCGATTTTGTTTTTATTTAAACATGGCAGCAAACAAGGGTAGGTCCTGATGTTAAGCCGCTACTGTTACCTATAGCTCCCTGCAATACTAAAGGCATTGCTTGCACGATGCCGACCTGAATAGGAGTACCGAGGAGGACTGAGGGAGGGGGGTCGTCTTCCGGTTCTATAGCTACATAACGCCAATCTTCTGTGCTTTATTTGAGAGCGTTAAGAACTATTTTAGTCTAGCCATATCTAGTTGAAAGTATCCATCCGCGTCCAATATTATTTTCTCCTTTATCATAACATCTCTCGACTTATTCCAGCTTCAGTGCGGACCAAACACATTAGACTCCTTCCATTTCAGTGTCGGGTAACGGGGTAATAGTGCGAGTCGTTTCAAGAGGTCGTTCTCTCCGTTATTCCGGCTGAGGGGTAATATCTTACACTCCCAAGCACCATATGCTTGGGAGTGTTTCTCGGTGACATACAGGATTGGTGACGTTAAGTTACATTAGTTAAGGTCGCAAAATTGATGGGGGTCAAACAGTGATTGCTAAGTCAAAGTTCTGGAAGAACAGGTTCTATTGCATTTGGCAATGGTAAAGGCGTCAAAAGCCTAGTGGTTAGAGCGGACGCGCTCGTAGCCGAGAGGTTCCGGGTTCTATGCCCATCCTGGCCATTAAAGCTTTTACAAATATTAGGACATTCCCTCCCTCTATACCACTCCACTTCAGGACGGTAATGTGCGAGCAATGTCTTAAGTATTGCAAGTACCCATTGGCTAAGCTTAACATCAAGACTGACGTCGATTGTTGTACACAAAAAAAAGTCGGGACAGATTTTCAGTGAATTCGAGTGACGAAAAATTTGCATAGTTACTTACGCAGGGGTAACCAAAGTATACAAAGCCAAATGACTCGTACGCACCTTTAAATCAAAAATTCTAACATAGCATTGTGGTGATTCAACTACAAAACCAATTACATTGAACATTCCCGTCGCCGGCATTCAAAGTACAAGGAAATAAAACGTCAATGTAATCAAAATGGCGCGACCAACTTTTACAACCGCGAACGCGTCACACGTTGTATAAAGTTTACATCCAAACATGGATGCGTTGTCGTAAATTTTACGGCGCAAGAGTTATCTTCGAGAATTCACTTGTTGTTAAACATTTACGATATATAACCTTTAAACTGTAATACATGATATTGTTCCTGTATCCATATACATATAAGACCTAAATACTCTTGTGCACTTGCTTACCCTAGACAGAAAGGCATATACTCGTATATAATTCTAAAATCATCATCACCTTGCCCTTATCCCACACTAGATGGGGTCGGCGCAGCACGTTCTCTTCTTCCATTCAAGCCTCATCATCATCATCATCATCAGCCTATGCTTGTCCACTGCTGGTCATAGGCCTCCCCTAATGAGCGCCATAGCGCCCTGTCTTCAGCTTGCCGCATCCAGCATCTGCCTGCAGTCTTTCGCAGATCTTCATCCCACCTGGTCGGAGGGCGTCCTACACTACGCTTGCTGAGTCGAGGTCTCCACTCAAGAACACGTTTACCCCAGCGGTTGTCGGTTCTTCGCGAGATATGGCCAGCCCACCGCCACTTCAGCTTGCTAATTCTTTGAGCTATTAGCCATTCAAGCCTATCATCCGTCATCTCTGCACTCACTCCCTTTTCGCTCATACCCTCTTCCACGCAGGACGTCCCCTACCCCGACTACCGCTCACTCTCATACCCATCGTCCTTTTGACTACATGATCATCCTCTCTTCGCATAACATGTCCATACCACGCTAACCTTCCGCTCTTTATTTTCTCTGTCACTGTACTTTCAGGCTTCCCCTTAAATACTCATTTCTAATTTTATTCATCCTTGTTACACCACACATCCATCTCAACATTCGCATCTCTGCTACATGCACTCTTCTTTCATCCATCACTTTTGTAACCCAGCACTCTGATCCATACAATACGACAGGCCTTATAACCGACTTGTAAATTTGTCCCTTAAGTTATAATATAAGTGTATATAATTCTAAAATAAATAAATAAAATAATTAAGCCCTTTTAACGTTCCACTCCTGGGCACGGGCCTCCCCTCACTACGAGGGGGATTCAAGCCATAATCCACCACGCTGACCCAGGGCAGGTTGGCGGATTTCACTTGTCTTTTGAAAATTGGTTAGATTTTCTAAGATATGTAGGTTTCCCCACGATGTTTTCCTTCACCGTAAGCAAGTGATAATCATATATAAATTGTGATTCACACATAGATTTCGAAAAACCCAGAGGTGCGAGGTGAGGTTTGAACCCAGGACCTGACACCCACAAGACGCGTGATTAACCAATCGGCTATCACTGCTGTATAATGAATCTATATACAATAATTATTTTGTAAATAATTTGAGACATTTTCTGTTTGTGATGGTATTTCTTTTAAGTTCATATAACAAAGTCAGCAAACAAGCGTAGTGCGACCCGCTTGATGTTAAGCTGTCACCGTAGACTATAGATATTTGCAATACCCATAGCAGTGGTAACACGTTCCCAATCTGGAGGGGAGTGGGAATTGGGAGAGATAAGGGGTGGTCACTATTACAGCCCTTTAACTCATCGTACGAAAAGCAGCTATTATAACTACTTAACACATATATGTGTGAGGGAATATCGGCAACGAGCCACTAGCATCCCTAACCGAAACTTAACTATGTACTTTTATTTGCCATAGTTGGATAAGAATCCAATAACAATTTTCTTAATGCAAAGCAAGCGTTCAATATACTAACTAATTCTTGGACATTATATCTATTATCTTGGACATTACCGAAATCAACTCAGCAATAATATTTATCTTAAAATACCCACAGAGGCTGGTCCAAATTGATTTTATTAGCATCAATATTCTTGATTACAATACCAGGCCCGAGCCCGCACGGGTCGATACGAGCGGTTGCTTAGGGTGCTTACAGACAGACTTGATCGACATCGCATTGAAAACATCACGCTTTTAGGAGTAGTACACAGAAATAAGGTTGTAAATAAATGGATCACCAACCTTTTCAACGTCTTTCATTATACAGATTTTAGTAAACATCTTTGAACCGACTTCAAAATAACCTGGGTGCACTAAAAGCTAGAAATAACTAGAGAGTTTATAATATACTAGCTGAGCCCGCGACTTCGACCGCGTGTAATTTAACTAAACAAAAAATTCGGGATTATTCATCCCCTATTTATCATGTCACTCACTCAACTGATCGACCGAGTGCATACATTCGAAACCGAGAATGTTTTTGATTTCTTGTAAATTCCTGACCAACCGCAAATCAAATAACAAATGATATAAGTGATGCATGTCGATTGATTAAAAGCATACGTCAATCTACAGCGATCGGTGTCGACCGGCATCGACCGGTGACAACCAGTGTCGATCGAAGTCGACCGTGCAAGTCTGGTTACACCCTAAATTAATTCACTGACAAAGGTTTCGTGTGGTTTTTGTCCGATAATAGCGGCCATCAGTGCATGAATGTGATAGTGTTAATAGATTATTGTTGGATATTAATGGGTCCTTCAAATGTTATGTTGGTTATTTGTGTGTAGTCAATACTAATATTATATGTAGTTATAATTGTTTATTTGTAAATATATATATCCTACTAATATTATTATTGCGAAAGTTTGTGAGTGTGGATGTATGTTTGTTACTCTTTTCCGCAAAAACTACTGAACGGATTTGGATGAAATTTGGGACACAGATAGTTTATAATCTGGATTAACACATAGAATACTTTACTTAAGTCTACGCGGTCGAAGTCGCGAGCAGAAACTAGTATATATATATAAATGAATCTCAATCTTCTTGGTCATCGCATCACGCGTGAACGGATGCAACGATTTCGCTAATTCTTTTTTGTATTGTTTATTTTAGTCAGGAGAAGGTTCTTATGAAAGAAAAAAATAAGAAAGTTGAGCGGAACAATTCTAATTCAATATTCAAAGTTAAGACAGGACAGCGCTGGCGGGTCAGCTAGTGTATTTATATTAAGCAGTGCTAGTCGATTGGTTAAGCACGCGTCTTGCACCGGGTTCAATCCCTGCCTCGCATCTCCGGGTTTTTCAAAATCTATGTGTGAATCATAATTTCTATCCTATTATCACTTGCTTACGGTGACGGAAAATATCGTGAAGAAACCTGCATGTCTTAGAAAATCTAACCAATTTTCAAAAGACATGAAAATTCCGCCAACCCGCACTGGGTCAGCACGGTGGATTACGGCCTGAATCTCCCTCGTAGTGATAGGAGGCCTGTGTCCAGGTGTGGGACGTCAAAAGAGCTAAATTATTATAATTATTTATATTTATAGGTGGTAAGCTCTTGAACTACTGATCCGATTCTGAAAATTCGTGCATATAATGTAGGCGTAGCCGCAGGTAAACTGTCGATACATTGAAAATATTGCTTGTTTTTCATTGTCATAAAATCCATTCAGCCATTTTAGTGGTATTCAGTAACAAGCATTGTACACTTTTATCGATATACTCTATAATATTATGTAGTATTTGCATAAGTACTAGGCACGCTCTACATCGATCTTAATTTTCTTGGTAGAGTTCCTGCCGCAAGGGGTAACTGGTTAAGTATTTCAATGAAAGAGGCCACGCTTTAGACTTATGTCCCTATTATGCGGTATGTACCTTATCAATATTATGTAAATTTTATCCTACTTTCCCCCGTCACAAAAAAAAATGGTATCAGTCCAAATTGGTACCTATTTCATGTACACAAAGCTTTTTTTGTCATCTTAATATCAAGGAGGAGGATTTTTATAGTTCGGCAGCAGTGATAGACATTTGCTTTGGGCACAGTGAGGTGCAGGTTCAAATTTCGGCACGCGCCTCTGATATTTTTGGACTTCAATCTGTGAATCTGAATCTGGAATCTGAAATGAAAAGACGACCGCTTGGCGCAGTGGTTCGAGCATAGGCCGCTCTGCTCACTCACTGCACATGGTGGTTGCGGGTTCGATTCCCGCCGGGGAAAATTTCGGAAATGGCCTTTTCATAATTTGGCTTCGTCTGTGTGACACTGGGATTGCCCCCAGTCCCTTGTACGGTACCCATAGTACAAGCATTGCTTAGTTTGGGGCCATACAGTTGGCGTGTCAGTCTGGCGATATGAATAAAAAAACAAAAATGTAGGCGCTCTGCAAGGAACCTCTGCCTACCCTTTCAAGAAATTCAAGTATACTGTTATCTAAATATATATAACTCAAAGGTGACTGACTGACTGATATGATCTATCAACGCACAGCCCAAACCACTGGACGGATCGGGCTGAAATTTGGGATGCAGGTAGATGTTATGACGTAGGCATCCGCTAAGAAAGGATTTTGATTAATTCTACCCCCAAGGGGATAAAATAGGGGATGAATAATCCCGAAATTTTTGTTAAGTTAAATTACACGCGGACGAAGCCGCGGGCACAGCTAGTATTCTTATAAAACCCTTGAAAAAAAAAGCTCTTTCCCGATTTCACGGTGTTAAAGCCACAAGTGCCGACAAAGCGTAGAAATGGACTTATGTTTGTGTTCGCGCCGATCCAACGCGCCCCGATTCGAGTGGTACTCGAAACACTCAACACTTAGTACATTCTGCTCCTTAAGGAGCAGGGTAGAAAGACGGATGTCGGAGAGGCCTTTGGATTTACATAAGACGACCCACAGATATTGGCTGCGGCTAGTGGTAAGTCACTTTTTTCTGACTTTGTTATATATTTCATGTTCTTTAAATATCTTTTTCATTACTCATACTCTGAGAGTAGGTCTGAAGTTGCCTAAGGAGCGGGTTGAAAGTAATACTTTTCTGGCCCGGGAGAATCGCTTTCAACTGACAGCTGTCAAAGTATAAAAAAAAAACTAGTTCCATATTCACATTTCTATGGAACCATGTTTAAACTTTTTCTACAGTCACTCAATTACAGCACGATGTAAAATTGAAATAACATAAAGTTAAGTATTAATTAAAGAATATATATTTTTAAATGACTTAATTATAATTTAGTTTCAACAATTTCTTTAAAATAACATAGATTTGGGCAAAATATTTAAAGATGAAAATGAAAAATAATGGCTAAATAATGAAGAATAATTATATAATTTTGATTTTAATTTATTGTGAACAATTGTAAGAATGTCATACGAATAAATAAATAAATAATGAAGTTGGCCGGCCAACGAAAAAAAAACAAAATAGGCGGCAATCCGATTTTTTTTTTTTCGAGTTGTAGAGTATTGTTCATACTTCCTTGTATTATTTCTTTACCCAATTCCTGTTTTTATTTTTACTTTCCTTGTATTCGTAATGAAAAGCACAGTGTTAAAGACTTATTTTGTCCCTCGAACTATTAGCGCCCTCGCCCGCAGTGGTTCGAGCGTAAGCTGCTCGAATCTCTACACCGGGCGGTTGTTGGTTTGATTCCCGTCAAGGTAAATTTCGGAAATGGCCTTTTCGTAATTTGCCCTGGTCTGGGTGTCACTGGGATCGCCCCCAGTCCATTGTACGGTACCCATAGTACAAGCGTTGCTTAGTTTGGGACCATACAGTTGGTGTGTTCGTCTGGCGATATTTATATTTTATTTTAATCTGCACTGAATGATGGCAAAATGTTCAGTCAGATGTCGTTTGTTTGAACTCGCCTGTCGTTATCTGTCACTGCGTTTCTGTCAGTGTCAGTACAATGCCCCCGCCAACGTGGCGCCTCCCTGCGGTATTTTTACAAAACATTTTCCGCGGCCACCTGACCAGTGAGAATTTCCTTTATGATAAGTGGCGGCGCTTGCGACCACAGATATAGATTTACATAGATAACGCAAATGTATGTACTTAGCGTGTCCGAAAACCCCGACCAAGCGTCAAGGTTGGTCGCCGATAACTTACAGTCCTCGCGACTGCAGATATAAAAATATGAGTATGAGCGAGATAATCACTCGAGAAAATCGTAGCGGACGGAGGGGCATCGGCGGCATCGTTGTCTTTGAATCAGTTTGGATTTCCCGCCATCTGTGACGTCACAGTATGTTTTTAAAAATTCGGCACGCTTGGTTTCAATACAAATCGTGATACTTGCGTTATTTATGTAAATCTATACATGCGCTTGCGACCGTAAAAAATCAGAAGCACTCAATAAATATTGATTTAACACCCTCATATCGAATAGCTCAATAAATCTGCGAGTCCGCATTTACACCGACGCGTATAAAGATCACGCTCGGTGTTATTGAAATTATGTTAACGCAGCGCATTACCAGTGATCCATAATAGCCGATATGAGTCGGTTTATGGGATCGAACGGACGAATTTAGAATTGCCGGGGTTGTGTGCGGTGTTATTGAGGAACTTTTAGCGAATATAGATGGTCTCAATTTGGAAGCACACCCTGAATATTGGAGTTTAGTTTGTGAAGTTCTACTAGACTAAATACTTTTTAAATTAAATTCGTGCAAGTGGGTGTCTAGCTTCCGGCTCACCCACTCATCTAACGAAATGAAGCTAGATTACGTAATTTTTCTGTGAGCTGGTGGTACTACCCCGGTCGAGCTAGGCCTTATATAAGCTGTAGTCTATTGGCTGCTGCCTAGCTGTAGAGCTAAAAAAAATGTTTTTTTTATTATTATTTTATTAGCCTATAATGTTGTCCCACTCCTGGGCAAAGGCCTCCCCTTTTACTTTAAAAATAAACAAATAATAACTCTAAATTGAAAATTTCAAAACTTCCGATGCGACGACTTTTTCATCAAATGTATAGTTTACCTAGTTCTTCCAAATAATTAAGTTAGCGAGATTTGCGTAGCTACCGTAGCTCAGTATTCATTGCTCATCTCGCAAATTCATCTGGTACAACTAGTTTCGATGCCAGATTATGAAAGCGCCATTTACCTACATAATTATTTTTGGCTTCCTCATAATCTAAGATGCCATTCCATTCGATTCCAATGCAATGTACAATATCCAACATAAAATCTGTGTAAAAGTATGAGACATTATCTTGTTATGACATTATAATCATTGACATTAGAATAGACAACGAATCTAAATATTGATGCCGGAGGTTTAATTCCTAGTAAAAGATTATCAATTATGATTCAATTTGATGTAATATAACTCTGGTTGAGGTGGACAGACGCAGCCCAGGGGAAGAATTTTAAATAACGCTAAATTTATTTAAAATTATATTTGTTATTCTGTATTTTTTCTCAATGGCGGAGCAGCGCCCTCTAGAATTATTATTGCGTAATATTCCATGACCATTAACAAAACAAACAAAATATAACGCATGCGCGTATCCATCATTTGACACGTGGCTTATGGAACGTCTTTAGTTCATACACAAATCTCATATAAAAATTAATAAATATTCATTTTTTTCCTGAATCCGGGAAACTTTTCACATTTATAATATTGTAAAAAGCCAGTTCAGACTATTACGATCATTTAAAAATATAATAAAGCGAAATCCAATAATCTCAAATTTCGAGCGGATTCGAGGCGTGGAAGTTGGTTTTGGCCGTAAATGTGGCTTTTTTACCTATAAAAGAGCTGATGATCTTCAAACGGCTGAACCGATTTTCATGAAACATAGCTAAAAACACTCTCGATCAGAATACCTTTCTAACAAAAGAAACAAAATTTAAATCGGTTCATCAGCTTGGGCGCTACGTTGCCTCAGACAGACACACAGATACACAGATACACAGATATACAGATACACAGATACACAGACACACAGATACACATGTTAAACTTATAACACCCCTCTTTTTTCGTCGGGGGTTAAAAATAATAAATAAATATCGCCAGACTGACACACCAACTGTATGGTCCGACACGAAGTAACGCTTGTACTATGGGCACCGTACAATGGACTGGGGGCGATCCCAGTGACACCCAGACCTAGGCAAATTACGAAAACGCCATTTCCAAGATTTACCCCGGCGGGAATCGGACCCGCAACCACCCGGGGCAGTTTGCCGAGCGGCCTACTCTCGAACCACTGCGCGGAGCGGTCGTCAAATCTATTTTTAAAACGCTCTATCTTGTGACTCGGCCCACACATACCATTCTGATCTGTTATGAACACTGAACTGACAACGGCAGTGGTCTCGTTCGGTCGATTACATGCACATCGAACTACTTCCGAACGTCAAATATACTCCTACAATGTAATTTACGACCACTATTATAGTTCAGCAGCTCTACTATGTGCTTTACGCATGATTTACGTTCTCTATAGTATTTTTGTTATATACCAAACCGTATTATTGGATACCCGAGCGCTCGGACGCTTATCGTGCTTTAATAATAAAGGGGTACATCAAAATAAAGACAAAAAAATCAGGATTCAATATTTTCTTATTCATAATTATTAATATACAAGCGACCCGCCCCGGCTTCGCACGGCGCAAAAAAATATATTTATTTACGATATCACATTAGAAACCTCTAAAATGATCAGTGTTTCTCTACTGTATTATGCATGTATTATACATATAAACCTTCCTCTTGAATCACTCGATCTATTTAAAAAACCACATCAAAATCCCTTGCGTAGTTTTAAAGATCTAAGCATACATAGGGACATACAGACAGCGGGAAGCGTCTTTCTTTTATACTATGTAGTGATTCGAAGCGTCAAAAGTCTAGTGGTTAGAGATGCCGCCCCGGTAGCTGTGAGGTTCCGGGTTCGATCTCCATCCTGGCAGTTAAACTATTGAGGTGAGCCCGCTCCTAACACAAGCATTGGCTTTGCTGAAGGGGCTAACGGGAATACGAGTACTAGTAATGTGATGAACTGAAGTTCCTAGTAATCTTTTATATAAAGAACTAGCTGAGCCCGCGACTTCATCCGCGTGAAATTTAACTTAACAAAAAAGCCCGCTCCCGCGTTCTGAGCCCGCGCAACAGGACCCATTTTTTATATTGTTTTTCTAAAATAAAAGTAACCTAAGTTACTGCTTATAACATCAGCTATCTACCAGTGAAAGTCCCGTCAAAATCGGTCCAGCCGTTTCGGAGATTACCCGGAATAAACACACAGACAGATAGACAGACATACAGACAGACAAAAAAAATAAATCGCGTTTTTGCTATAGGTGTCGTATGAACTTTGATATGCAGTTAGTGAAAAGGTGTTATTTTGATATTACAAACAGACACTACAATTTTATTTATTTGTATAGATAGGGTAACGAAGCATTTATGAATAGTCAGAATATAAGTACTATTGGTACGGAATTCCGCTTCCATTGAAAAGATCCGGCATGAAAATCAAATGGTTTAAACTTTTCAGTGCAATAATAGTTGGTGTTACGTTCTCAGAAACAGCAACGCAATGTGAGCAGCCAACACCATTGTCACTGAAAACTTCGTGAGGAAACTTATACGTCTTTGGAATGATCTTACGGTTCTCTATGCCTGTCTGGACCAGCGTGGGAACAAGGCCTGATTTGCCCACGCATTATCAGGACCACTTGGCGCAGTGGTTCGAGAGTACGCCGCTCGGCTCACTGCACCGGGTGGTTGCGGGTTCGATACGCGCCGGGGCAGATTTCGGAAATGGCCTTTTCGTAATTTGCCCTCGTCTGGGTGTCACTGACATCGCCCCTAATTCATTGTATGGTACTCATACTACAAGCGTTGCTTAGTTTGGGACCATACAGTTGGTGTGTCAGTCTAGCGACAATAGCTTAGCCTTCTATCAGCCAAATGTGAGTGCAGTATAATATACCACTACCTACCCCCTTAGAGAATATAAGTGTGGTAGTTTGTGCTTTTTCACAGCAAAGTCGGCTAACAAACCTACAACCTGCCTGTTGTTAAGCAGGTAACTTAGCCTATAGAAGCTTGCGATACCAAATGCATTTCTCGCACTTTGCCAACCTGAAAGACAATGTGACAAAGTGAAAGGAAGGTAGGTGGTTGGATTTTGGGCTCTCTCACCAATCGTATGAAAAGCAACTATTATTACAACTTTACGATCTTCCGTGTGAGGGTGATACTACCCGCCAGACCATTTACGGCTTGTAGTCAAATATCCTCAACTCCCAGGCGGTAGAGCAGGGGTCAAAACAAGTACAAATAAACTTCGCCTGCTTAATACAATAACAGCAAATAACTTGATTGTCAACGCTCAAACTTATAACTCGACGGAATCTGAAAGTTTCACGACGCGTTTACACTCGGGCGGGATTACTAGACACTGGGACTGTTATGGCCGGCTTGTACGGGATATCGGTAGAGAAAAACAGCTTAGAGAATTTGACATCTTTTACATTCTATAATATAACCGAGCTCGTATTATTCCAATAACAAATTCGCAATGGTTACAGCAAGGACTCAGCGCTGTCGCTACGGCAGATATTCCATAACACATATTAAAAAAAGTTGATTTAGGCCAAAAACTAGATGCGTTTCGGTCCAAAAATGGACGCTGGATTCAACCAAATAAATAAATAATAAATAAATATGGCCAGACTGACACACCAACTGTATGGTCCCACACTAAGCAACGCTTGTACTTGTACTATGTGTACTATGGACTAGGGACGATCCCAGATACACCAAGCCCTGGGCAAATTACGAAAAGACCATTTTCGAAATTCGCCCCGACGGGAATCGAAACCCGCAACCAACATGTGCAGTGAGCCGAGCGGCCTACGCTCGTACAACTGCGCCAAGCGGTCATCAAATGGATTTAAATTTCGAAAGAGACAGGTGGATAAGGATTTTAAAGAGAAAGGTACATACACTTTGACTAACCCTGGATAAATTTTTTGACATAAATGAAAGATGTGGATTTCTAGAAACACATAGATGCTGAGAATGGCTTGTCTATCGAACGCCGAGATATGTTTCAGTCAACCTTTGAACTGAGAGGACTCCATATACTACAGTTAGGAAACTGTACCTATTCAACTTTTCCAATAACCTATAGCAAATTAAATAATTATATCAAGCTCCCCGAAACCCTTCAAATGGACGTATAAAATCGTGCTATTAGGTCAACAACTTAAATTGTGATTAAACAAAGGAAGTCGCCCCAAAATTCTGCCTTATCACGACGGTTGACGGTCTATTTGTCAACTCAGTGAAGTAAATAAGTCATTATGGCGTGACTAGGTCTGTCATAATCACGTCATGTTAATTACTAAGCTTTTTACAACACGCTCTAGGTCAGAAAATGAGCTATTTATGTCTGAGGTTGAAGAATGTCTAATCAGTAGTGTAGGGCCCGTATGAATAAATATATCTCAAGTCTGAGAGATATCTTGGAAGTGTCAGTATAGTTTAAGTATACTTAGTATAAGTCTATGGATAGCACCATATTATAATTAATATGTGCGCGATTTTTGCATAAACGCGCGAACTAATGCAAACCATCAAAAGGAGAAAGGCTGCCTATCTAGGTCATATAATAAGGCACGCAAGATACGCACTTTTAAGGGTTATTCTGATGGGAAAAGTGGCTGGTAGAAGAGCTGTTGGGCGCAGGAGGAAATCGTGGCTGCGAAATATCCGAGAATGGACGGGAGTCTCAAGTGCAGCGGAGCTTTTCAACCTCGCCAGAGACCGAGAGATGTATGGGGAGCTGACTGCTGACCTTCACTAGTTGGAGAGGCACTATGAGAAGAAGAAGATATTAATTATAGTCTTTCTTTTTTTGTAATCGGTTAAAAACCAATAATAAACTCTGGGTGTAAAATGTAGCAAATAGTAGAGTCGGTGATCGGTAGGTACATGGACGTTAATGTCGGCAGTAGATAGGGGCGCGTCAAATAAATTTCAATTGCGCGAATAAAAGGAGAGCAAAAAAATATCGAGTAAAGTTTGCGGTACACTGAGCACATGAAACATTATTTTTTATCTAGTTTGATTGAAATAACACCTTCATTTATTTTCTTTGTTTAATGTTAATTATCATACTACTTATATTACAATTTAACGAGCTTTTTCCCGCAAATTCGTCTGCCTGGATCTCGGAACGGCATATTCATACACGTTTCTATCCCCTATTCTAGCCACTTAAGTATCTAAATTCGCACTGTTTACTTACATTGTTCGAAAATTCATACAGAGATTTAGAAAAACCCAGAAGTGGGATGCATGGTTCGCACTGTACCGTAAACACTAGAGACGCATTCTTAAATTATCGACAAAAAATACTTTATTAATTCTTGAAATAGTTGTCCTCTCAGTGCATATCAGCCTTACGCCCTCAGATTCAAATGGCGTCGGAGTAGTCCCTCGGCCCCAGTATTCTGATATTCTTTCAAACGAGACAAATATTTAGATTGCTTGTTTTCACATAACGCGGCAGCAGAAAAACTACCAACTGATAACGAAATGGAACACTTAATTATCTTATCACACAAGCAGTTATTGGCGGCAATTCCTGAGAGAAATCATTATGGTGAGTACAGTCAACTTCAAAAGTTGGACGACCGCTTGGCGCAGTGGTTCGAGCGGAGGCCGCTCGGCTCATTGCACATGGCGGTTGCGGGTTCGATTCCTGTCGGGGCAAATTTCGGAAATGGCCTTTTCGTAATTTGAACTGGTCTGGTTGTCACTGGGATCGCCCCTAGTCTATTGTACGGTACCCATAGTACAAACGTTGCTTAGTTTGGGACCATACAGTAGGTGTCAGTCTGGCGATATAAAAAAAAGGAGGTTAACATCCGAAATGTCCAAAATAATAACATTTTTACGGTGGTTGAACTAAACCGTTGCCAAGTGCCTACAACTTGTATACGGACTGGCTCTCACGGAAGACACGCGTAAAGTAACTATTATAGGTGTGTTTCGTACGATAAGTGAGATTGCCGGAAGCCAAACCAAACCCCCCTTTCGCCCGTTCTCTCCCTCTACCTAGCTTCCCTTCAAGTCAGCACTTTTGCCGAATTTGTTTTAAATTATAAAACTGTTTACGAAATGAGGTTATGGTAACCAAATAAGAAAAAAAAAACACAAAATAAACAGTGATAGCCGATTGGTCAAGCACGCGTCTTGCACAAGGTCCTGGATTCAAACCCTGGCGCGCATCTCTGGGTTTTTAGAAATCTATGTGCGAATCATAATTTCTATATGATTAGCACTTGCTTACGTTGAAGGAAAACATCGTAAGAAAACCTGCTTGTCTTAGAAAATCTAGCAAATTTTCGAAAGACATGTGAAAACTGCCTGCACTGGGCCAGCGTGGAGGATTCTGGCCTGAATATCCCTCTTATTGAGGGGAGGCCCGAGCCCATGTGTGGGACGTCAGAAGGGCATTTTTTTTTTAGGTCCACAAACAAACGTTATACGGAATAATAAAATGAGAAAACACGGTATGGCTGCTACTACGAAAATATATTGTAACTAGCTGTGCCCACGGACTTCGTCCGCGTAGTATTTAACGTAACAAAAATTTCGGGTTTATCGGGATAAAAAGTATCCTATATGTTAATCCCGGTTATAAACTATCTGTGTTCCAAATTTCATTCAAATTCGTTCAGTAGTTTTTGCGTGCAGGAGTAACAAACATACATACATACATACATACATCCACACTCACAAACTTTCACATTTATAATATTAGTAGGATATTGTACGCATTCCGAAAACAGAAAAAAACCGTATTTTCTCTTTTCACTAAAGACCAGTAAAAACTGGAACGCAATGTATTATGTATGCGTTACATTCGTAGCCGCTACGCCGCTACGGTGCTACGATGCTACGAGGCTACGACAAGAGCTCTATCGTAGATGAGAGATGACATAGTACATACACTACAGAAAGTCATGTTGGTAATAATTCCTTTTTCATTCACTGGTTGATATAAATGTTTTGAATAATTATGTGATGATTTACAGCAGATTTATATTTCGACAAGAAACTGGACGGGTACTCTTTTTAATTGAATAAAATATGATGTACCTACGTTCTCAGAAACTGCAACACAAAGTGTGCTGGCAACACCATTTTCACTATAAAGTATTAGAACATGATATATTATTCAATAATACCAAGCTTATTAAGTCTCACTTAGATTTAAGTAGGTATTTAAATTAAAAAGCTAACTTAGTGAGGTGTGACCTACTCCCACTTAGCGGTAAAATCAATGTACTTTTCACTTTTTCGGCATGAAAAATAATGGCTTGAGTGTGATGCCTCCGTGTTAAATAAATGAATAGAAAATAAAATAACAAAGTTGCCAAGAGGAAAGAGGGTTAACGAGACCCCACAACCTTATAATGTTGACCTTCTGTCTATTAATTTACTATCACCAATATGTCGGAGGAGCACTTTCTATTCTATTTACATAATGGTGCCTTTATCGCTAAATATACTGAACGGTAGCGCCAATACACTAAATATTGGCTTATTGGCTACCAATGATCGCGTTGTACAGTTCAGTATTGGACGAAATAATTAAAAGCTGAATTGTTTATGATAAAATTATTAAGTTTGGGAACGCTTTATTGCACAATAATAAGACATTGAAAAATATAGATTTATCATAAGGATATTACAAGGAAGGGAGAGTTGGTATGATTGCCTAGCGTTAAATTTAAGTACTACTTGTATGTAGGGACCCTTTGGCGCGGTGTTCCGAGCTTGGTTGCTCGGCACACTGCACTGAGTTTGATTCCAACCGCAGAAATTTTCTAAAAAGGTCTACTCACAATAGGCTCCGCTCTAGGTGTCACTGCGATCATTCAGTCCATTGTACTGTACCCATAGTACAAATTTTGCTTGGTTTGGAACCATACATTGTTTTTTATTCTGACAATATTATTTGTATACATTCTAATTTGTTATTAACATTTATTTGATGAGGTTGTGGTGTATAATAAATAAATAAAAAAAACTCTTTTACAAACTAAAACAACTGTCATAATATCTTTCTAAATTGCTTCTCCCATCTCTACGCCCCAAAAATTTCAACATTTTTCTCATCACAAACAAAACTTTTGCGAGTTCGCGAGATATTGTCAAAAGTTGGTGTTGACCTCTCTCAAAAATTAAAACAAAGCACGTTGTATATCAAGTTTATAACGGAATTAATAATAACAAATTCAAACAAGTACCATAAATTATATTCAGCTTTGTTACGCCACTTTTAATTAGGGTGTCGTCTGATTTATTTGGGCGAGTGAAAACAGTGTGAGGACTTATATAACGTTAGATGTAAGCACAAAGGAGATAGCTAAAAAGGTATGGGAAATAGCCCAAAATCGACAAGAACCCAGGATATTTGGGTTAATTATAAAAAAATTACCCTTATCTAAATCCCCTGTAGATTGCCTTGCTTGGCTAGGTATTATGGGTGGTTACAAAAAAAATAACCCCAACAAAAACCCATGATCATTACACATTCTGCTTCCAAGCAACCTCGGACACTTGGAACAAAGCTTTACACACTCGTGGGTATATAAGGTCTATTTGACAAGTCTCTACATGTGAGAGTCGCAACCGGCACAAAGTTTGCGAGTTTCACGTCATCGTTCGCAGTACTGTGGCTTCCATTACGTCGTACAGACAGCAAAATAAACGAGCAACTATTTCTAAAATCAGTTTTTAATGGATCCCACCCAATATCAGTGACTCTGAAATGAGTTACAACGATAGCTAGTGGTTTTCTATCGTCGGAAAAAAAGTTTAAAAACAGTTTTTTAACCTTGTCAAATTCATTATCAGTAAATTTCCTTCCAACATAGCAAAACCATAAATAATACTAGCTGAGCCCGCGAATTCGTCCGCGTGGAATTTAACTTAAACGCTCCCGCTCCCGCATTCTAGTTTTTCTAAAATAAAAGTATCCTAAGTTACTCCTTATAACGTCAGCTATCTGTCAGCGAAATTCCCGTCAAAATCGATCCAGCCGTTTCGGAGATTAGCCAGAAGAAACATACAGACAGATAGACTGTCAGACAGACCGACAAACAATTTTTAAATCGCGTTTTTCTATGGGTGTCGTATGTACTTTCATATGCATTTGGTGAAAAGGTGTTATTTTGATATTACAAACAGACACTCCAATTTTATTTATTTGTATAGATTAATGGTAATAAATAACATAATATTTTCTAAAACATTTCTGCCAACGGTACTGAAGATCGAATGTGTTTCAATAGTCTGTATATAGAGCGCGTACAATTGAGCTCTACTGACTACATCCTAAACTCTACCGGTGTACAGTCGTTTAGATAGCGCGTTCATTCTAGTTAAGGCATAACAATTAAGAGTTAATGTAGAGTAGGCAGTGTATCGAGACAAATTTGGGGAAAAAATTGCTCGATAAAATCCAAGGGCCATACAACCCTAGCACACAGATATCGACACGAATATGGTCATACTAGCTGTGCCCCCCGACTTCGTCCGCGTAGTATTTAACGTAACAAACATTTCGGGATTATCGGGATAAAAAGTATCCTATATGTTAATCCCGGTTATAAACTATCTGTGTTCCAAATTTCATCCAAATCCGTTCAGTAGTTTTTGCGTGAAGGAGTAACAAACATACATCCACACTCACAAACTTTCACCTTAATATAATATAATAGGATGCGTGTATTTTTTTCTCTGTCATAATTCATACGAGTGAGCGTGATAACATTGAAATTTCGATGCCTTTCTCTATTCTTCGTTTCGACGAACAAAGTGTGATACTTATTACATTATGCTTTTACTTAGATTATAGAGTACTTACTAGCTTTTACCCGCAACTCCGTCCGCGTGTCGCCACGATATTTTTATACAAAGCTCCATCCTTTATTTCACCTCTTCAAGTTTTATTTTAGCGAAATGTTACCCATGTCCTTCTGCAAGGTCCAATCTATCTGTCTACCAAATTTAGACGAAATTAGTCCAGCGGTTTAGGCAAGAAAATGTTACAAACATACAGACAAAAGGGTTACCTACTTTCGCATTTATAATATTATAAGTTTGGTTAACTTCTCTAGTAAATTTGCGAACAAATCTAGCGAAAATATCGCAGCATCTCCATTGTATATGATCCCTTAATCTGGCCACCCGTGATGTGGAAGTAACGACAACACTTATCTGTGTAGAGTCGTTGACTCTCCTGAAAGCAGGATAGTATCCGGAGATTTGTTCAACATTGTGGAAGAAATGAAATACAGGTTTTTATCGATTGGTAAATGTATGTGTGAAAAACATTTGTAACCTAGATCCCGACGCACAGAGAGGTATAATATGTTCAAAATATCGGCGTTAAGTAGTTCTTATAGCGGTGTTTCGTACGATTAATGAGATCCCGGAAGCTAACCCCCTTCCCTTCGTATATTTCCCTTCAGGTTATTTAATTTGCGGCTTCAGGTTATTTAATATGCGTTTTTTCCGCGGCAGTACGTTGGCCATACATTTTTTTTTTAAAATGTGTCCAGTCATCAAGTAAATAAACATGCAAGCAATGCTATTGGTATTGCAAGGACCTATAGGCTACGGTTACGGCTTAACATGATTATATACTTATTTGCGAACTTCTAAATATATATAACTCAAAGGTGACTGACTGACTGACATAGTGATCTATCAACGCACAGCCTGGCCACACTGGACGGATCGGGCTGAAATTTGGCATGCAGATAGATGCTATGACGTAGGCATCCGCTAAGAAATAATTTTGATTAATTCTACCCCAAGGGGATAAAATAGGGGATGAAAGTTTGTTAAGTTAGTAGGTAAGTACTCCACGCGGACGAAGTCGCGGGCACAGCTAGTTGTTATATAAAATAAAAACCTTATACCCCTTATTAATAAACGCTGATTAGCGGTTGTGTAGTTAGACCACACTTTGTCTTCTTCTTTCGAATGTCAAATCACTGATGTCAGAAAGAGATAGTTCGGTGTGTAACTATTCGCCCGCTAATAAATAGCGGGTTATGTGTATTGTAGATACCAATTAATAGTAAAACTTATCGTGAATTAGTCTTGGGACACCATGGGAAGAGAATACGCAATACACCCAATAATAATAACTCCAAATTGAAAATTTTAAAAAAAATCCCTGATGCGACTATTTCTTAAACTACAAAAGAGCTGATAATTTTCAAACGGCCGAACAAATTTTTATACAACCTAGCTAAGAACACTCTCATGCACCTTTTTTAACGAAAAAAAAACAAAATTAAAATCGGATCATCCGCTTGGGCGCTACGATGCCACAGACAGACACATAGATACACAGATACACAAATATACAGATACACATGTTCAACTTATAACAGCCCTCTTTTTTCGTGGGAGGTTAAAAACGTAAACATCCGGACTTCAATATAATACAAAAACAAATCAACATAAGCAAAACAAAGTATCTCAGAAATTGTGACCGAAGCAATCCTAAACAAACCATTCGTGAATGCCATAAAACGTAGCGCAAAAACTCAACAATTTCCCCGTTTTCAATTCACAAATATCTGCGAACATCTTCAGGGCGACGTAACAAGGGTATCTTCGGTACGTGGTCTGTGTACAAAGGGCACATTTTAACTAGAAGTGTAACTAAACGAATCTACGTCGAGTCTTAAAGCTTTTAACCAAGGAAACTAAAGTTTTTAAACAGAAACTATCTCTGTGAATTCCTCTTTGTCTAACAAAGATGCAACTTTTGGAAACAATGCTTTGTTAGTTTGATTCCCATATCTTTAACCCTTCCAATGATCCCCACCTCCGCGCGCCCTCTGCCCTATGTGTCCCAATATTTCGGAAGTTTTTTTTGTTTTTTTTTTGGTCGTGCGGATCAGTAACGTTTTTTTTAAAAGAATCGATACTAAAGCAGATTAACTTTGACAAAATCTATATATATATATAACTCAAAGGTGACTGACTGACTGACTGACTGACATAGTGATCTATCAACGCACAGCCCAAACCACTGGACGGATCGGTCTGAAATTAAGCATGCAGGTAGATGTTATGACGTAGGCATCCGCTAACAAAGGATTTTGATTAATTCTACCCCCAAGGGGATAAAATAGGGGATGAAAGTTTGCATGAAACTTTGTCAATTAAATTCCACGCGGACGAAGTCGCGGGCACAGCTAGTTGATCTATAGAACCCTATTATCGTTGACGTGTTACTAAAAGTAGCAGATAAACAACCAATAGCCGCCACGTCTTATACCCACCCGGAGGGGAACGCGACACTTGGAGCATTCAAATCTGATACACCCACGTAGGTACTCGTGATACTCTAGAGGTTAACCTATATACATATATATTAATATAATAATTTAGCCCTTTTAACGACGTACGCCTCCCCTCGATACGAGGGGGATTCAGTCCATAATCCACCACACTAACCCAGTGCGGGTTGGCGGATATCACCTGCCTTTCGAAAATTTGTTAGATTTTCTAAAACATGCAGGTTTCCTCACGATACATTCCTTCATCGTAAGCAAGTGATAACCTGATACTATAATAATTCGCACATAACTTTTGAAAAACCCAGAGGTGCGAACCGGGGTTTGAAGCCAAGACCTTGGCCCGCAAGACGCGTGCTTAACCAATCGGCTATCCCTGTTCTCAAGCTATAGGTTTATTATATTGCATTTACTTTTATATTTCCAACGCAATTGTAACCAGTGTGAGCTGTTATAACCCTAGCTGTAACCAGACAACAGTTGTAGTAGCCGCTTTTTGGAGTTAAACTCGTATAACATTTAATCGATAAGTAGAATATATTCAACGCCATTACCACCTGTGTAGTGGTTCGAGCGTAGGCCGCTTGGCTCACTACACATGGTGGTTGCGGGTTCGATTCCCGTCAGAGTAAATTTCGGAAATGGCCTTTTCGTAATATTCCCTGGTCTGGGTGTCACTGGGCCCCCAGTCCATTGCACGGTACGCATAGTACAAACGTTGTTTAGTTTGAGACCAAACAGTTGGTATATTTGTCTGGCGATAATAATGTATTATTATTTATTTATCTCAAAAGCTAACGAAGCTTTCGAAGTGAAAACAATTAACAAAAGTATTACGAAGACATTTCCCAGTGAATGCCCTTAACAAAACGGTTAAACTATAATTAAGCAAACTTTTGACAAACAGGCGACTACGCCCGGGCTGCGTCTCCCGCTGCTAATAAATTAAATCCGTGTTAACTTTTAATTATTCATCTAAACTTAATTTTTACAGAGGGTTTTATAAAAATTATAAATGACGCAATATAAAAAAGATGTTGCCATAATATTTTGTTACTTTCTATAAAAAACAAAGTCGGCAGAAAAGCGTAAGATCCGCTTAATGTTAAGAAGTTACCATAGCTAATGCATACCCTTGCAATACCAATAACATGTTGCCAACGTAAAATAAAGTAGGATAAAGGAACGGAAAGGAAAGGGGGTTAAGCTTCCGGCTCTCTCACTCATCGTACGCAGCGCAGCTAATTTACACTGATCTTCTGTGAGAAGGTGGTACTACTCCGACCGAGCCAATCAGTATGAGCTGTACTCAATTGTACTCAATTAGGTATAACATCGATTGACCACTGTTGTATAATAATTTTTACTATTTGTTAATTTTGTGACATTCGTTGGCTACTTAATATTTCAAAATTAATTTATTTTATAAATTGCGCACACGGCCTAAAACTTAAACGCCACTCAATATTTAAGCCCCACTGAAATGTTTGACATGTTGTCACCTGTCTTTTCATGTTTGGTGCGTCGAAATCAAGAAGGAAATTAATTCTAATTATGATACAAAGCAAGACTTCGTTAATAAAATTTCCATTCTCTTCCTAAAATAAAATCACCTCTTTTGAAATCCATCTTTCAAAATAATTTCAGTTTTCAGTTGTTATAAAGCTAATTATAATTAGGCAAGAAAGCATTAATAAGTTTTGAAGAAAAAAATTCACTGTTAATCAATGTTACGGAGATAATTACAGCTAACTAAATTCTTAGACGAACGAAACATAATTGCATTAAAACATGAAGAGAGTTAGTGCTCTTTTCTGTAATTAGGTAAAATAAACTTCAAGATTTTTTAATTAACTATGGAGTGAGAGAAAAACATAAATCTTATTTTAGCTCACAACATTCGAGATAGCGGTCATGCACACAGCTAACCCGACACCGATTTCCATATTTTTTTACTGTATCCGGGTGCCAAATGCAGCCATTATCTGTCAAAAATGTACCTACAGAAAGACAGAGTCGTATTCATACCGCATAATGTACCAATTAAACCAACAAATAGTACATTGTTACATGAGTGGTGAAAGTTACTTATTTTGTCACGAGACAGGGTTTGGCGCCCGAGCGTAGCGAGGGCGCTAATAGTTCGAGGGACAAAATAAGTCTTTCACCCGAGGTAAACACTGTGCTTTTCGTTACGAATACAAGGAAAATAAAAATAAAAACAGGAATTGGCTAAAGAAATAATACAAGGAAGTATAAACAATACTCTACAACTCGAAAAAAAAATCGGATTGCCGCCTATTTTGTTTTTTTTTTCGTTGGCCGGCCAACTCCATTACTTGGCCATTATTTTTCATTTTCATCTTTAAATATTTTGCCCAAATCTATGTTATTTTAAAGAAATTGTTGAAACTTAATTATAATTAAGTCATTTAAAAAAATATATTCTTGAATTAATACTTAACTTTATGTTATTTCAATTTTACATCGTGCTATAATTGAGTGACTGTAGAAAAAGTTTGAACATGGTTCCATAGAAATGTGAAAATGGAACTAGTTTTTTTTTTATAATTTGACAGCTGTCAGTTGAAAGCGAAACTCCCGGGCCTGAAAAGTATTACTTTCAACCCGCTTCTCAGGCAACTTCAGACCTACTTTCAGAATATGAGTAATGAAAAATACGTTAAAATATCGGTTCTCACAAATTATATAATCCCGTTTAGCGCATACGTTGTATGATCCTATAAGGTAAGTTTTGGTGGTTTTTGTGGTTTGATTTTGGTTTGGGAAAAAGCAATATAACTTTGCAGTTTGTACGGCATTATCATCATCATCATCATCAGCTTATACTAGTCCACTGCTGGACATAGGCCTCCCCTAATGAGCGCCATAGCGCCCTGTCTTCAGCTTGCCGCGGCATTATCACTGGGAATTTATTAAATTATAGCAATGCCACTAGAAAATCAAATAATAAACTTTGTCCGATGAAATAATTAATAATATTTTCCAGTCTCTGGGAATTCTCGAGCACTTGTAATAGTTTTTAATAAACTTTGTGGCGGGCAGACTCGCGGGCGCGCGTTCGGAACCAGCTTTCGAACGGAGCAAAGTTGATTATTTTAAATTTAACTTTTTGTTCCTTTGTAGCGGATCGAAGCTTCATTAAATGTTGGAGACACAGATATAGATTTACATAGATAACGCACGTATCACGATTTGTGTTGAAACCAAGCGTGCCGAATTTTTAACACCTCCTGTGACGTCACAAGTCACGGAAAATCCAAACCGATTCAAAGACACCGATGCCGCCGATGCCCCTCCGCCCGCTCGAATCTCTCGAGTGATTATCTCGCTCATACTCATATTTTTTGTCGCGCGGACTGTAAGTTTACCAACCTTACCGCTTTGTCGGGGTTTCGTACACGCGAAGTACATGCATTTGCGTTATCTATGTAAATCTATATCTGTGGTTGGAGATATTAGATGGAAACATTGTTGTATAAAACTTATGTAGGGTAGCGTAGTTAGCGTTAGGTTAAAGTTAATGCTTTAAGAAATTAGATTGTGCGTGTACTGAGATGTTACGAAAGATTTTCAAGTTCTTTCCAAACATGGTTAAGGCTTGTTTACCACGAGTTTGCCCTGGTAAAACATGTACACGGATTTATATTGCTGTCTCTATTTTTTGGCAGCAGACACTAGAGACAACATAACAAAATGTGTAAATGTTTCGTCAGTGCAAACAAGGTATAGTGAAGTGGTCGAATGCACGCTTTGCAATACAAGGTATGCAGGTTCAAATCACGATTGACACAATTCTAAGATTATAAAGTTTTCATGTGCGAATCTCATATCCAACCAAGATTATCAATTGCTGAACGGTGAAGTAAAACATCGTGAGGAAACCCACACAAGTAAAGAAGCAGAGTAAAATATACTATGATATACTTACCTACTTATTAGCAGTGATAGCCGATTGGTTAAGCACGCGTCTTGCTGGCACAAAGTCTTGGGTTTAAACCCCGGCTCACAACTGTTGGTTTTGATAACTATGTGCGAATCATAATGTTTATGATTACCACTTGCTTTGTTTACAGTGAAGAAAAACATGGTGAGAAAACCTGCATGACTTAGAAAATATAACCAATTTTCGAAAGACGTGCAATCTGCAAACCCGCACTGGGTCAGCGTGGTTGATTATGGCCTGGATCCCCCTCGAATTGAGGGGGATCCGTGCCCAGGAGCGGGACGTGAAATAGACTAAAATATAACATTATTGTATAATAGATTGATATTAATAGATGTCCGCACCTTTACAAAGAATTAATTAGACATCTTACAATTTGTAATCAAACAAAAAGATTTGTTGTAAACTGGTTCCGCCGGGGGAAGTTAGCGGCTGTACACAAAGAGGCAACAAGGTTAGCGCGGGCGCTTGATTGCGACAGTAGAGCTGCCGGCACCAATCTGAACTCTACTGTGGGTAGTTCCAGTTTTGTTATATAACACCTTACTTCATCACTACATAGTATAAAACAAAGTCGCTTCCCGCTGTCTGTATGTCCCTATGTATGCTTAGATCTTTAAAACTACGCAACGAATTGTGATGCGGTTTTTTTAATACATAGAGTGATTCAAGAGAAAGGTTTATATGTATAATACATGCATAATATAGTAGAGAAACACTGATAATTTATTGCATCCGTGCGAAGCCGGGGCGGGTCGCTAGTCTATACTAAAGCTAAACGCAAAACGGAATGTATACCAACACACAATGTTTTTTACATACAGGATGTAGCCCATTTTTCAATTTATTTTAGCATGAAATGCGCGTTTGCGGGTATTGAGTCATAATTTACATTGCAGTTTATGTCTAAAATAATAATTATTGATTGGTTTATTTAAAATCACTTAAGGTAGAATTGCATAATGATTTCATGGTAAAATCAATTTAAAAATTCGGAATAATTTGAGCATCTACCACATCGAAGTACTGTAAAATGTACACCCATCATAATTATTTGTAGTTTGTTTACTTTATTGCTGAAAAACATGCGATGTTTAAAGTTATGACTGCTGAAAGGTGGGGCCACGTCAATTATGCTTAAGTAATTAGAACGTTTTGTGAAAACAATTTGCTTCTAACGAATAATTAAGTCATTTTTATAATTACTTACACAGATATCAATCTTTTTATTTGATTAAGTCGTAGTCGTGGAAAACAAAATAAAAAAATGAATGGAATGGCCATCCGCCATATTATTATCAACTAGTTGCTGCCCGCGACTTCGTCTGCGTAGACTTAAGCAAAGTATTATATTTGTAAATCCAGGTTATAAACTATCTGTGTTCCAAATTTATTCCAAATCCGTTCAGTAGGATCGATAATTATCCCACAGGAACATACGGGAAAAAAGTATCCTATGTGTTAATCCAGGGTATAAACTATCTGTGTTCCAAATTTCATCCAAATCTGTTCAGTAGTTTTGCGTGAAAGAGTAACAAACATACATAAGTACATAAAGTATTCTGCGGCGACTTGTGACCACACTGGTATCGCCGTTTCGTTACTAAGTATACTGCACAGGTTCTCTTTGTATACTACGCGCGAGCCCGCTTAATTTCTATAGCCTATAGATGCTTGTAATACCAGACACATCATTCGCACGCTTCCCACTTGAAAGGAATGGGACAGAGAGAAAGTAAACAGGAGATTGGACTACCGGCTCTCTTACTCACCGTACGAAACGGCGCTATAATAAATACTTTAAGCCGATCTTCTGTGAGAGGGTGGTACTACCCTGGTAGAGCTCGTCCGTATATGAGCTGTAGCCAACTGGCTAGCTGTAGCCAACTGGCTAGCTGTAGCCAACTGGCTACAGCCTGGCTCTACCACCGACAATATTGATACTTGTTGAAGTATTTGCCGGGTTATTTCCTTTGTGCTCTTGTTTAACAAGACAAACATTTGAGCACGCCCATGTTTGAACGACGCGTTCCGTTTTATATAAGTTTATCATAAGCTGAAAGTTCTGAATGTTCAGATTTTCAGTATTCACGAAATATTATATAAGGATGAAGGATAATAAAGGTTTTATTTTAATAGTGTCAATCACTATATAGTATAAAACAATGTCGCTTCTCGCTGCCTGTCCCTATGTATGCTTAGATCTTTAAAACTACGCAACGGATTTTGATGCAGTTTTTTTAAATAGATAGAGCGATTGAAGAGGAAGGTTTATATGTATAATACATGCATAATATAGTAGAGAAACTGATAATTTTAGAGTCGTGGGAAGCCGGGCGGGCCGCTTATTTAATATATTACTTGAATACACAATGAATTAGAATTGTCAATTAGGAACAACGCCTTTTCTTTCAAAGGCAGATGCAAAGACATTCGTTTCCAATCCACGCCTCTGTCAGGTCTCCGCGAGACAACTCTCAAAATATGAGACCTTGCTCTTTGCGACATGTCGAAATGGCGCAATTTCATATTTCCCCGCGACGACATGAATTTACTTTGAATGTTACATAAACAGACTAGATCTGTCTCGAGCGTAGTTTAAGAACCGTAGAATCATCTATATATATATATATATAAACAAACGTTTGTTTGTATGTCCTTTATAGAATCGTAAACTATGCGTTTGGTCACGTCATGATCTTCAGCAAAGTGTTGTGCATGAGCCCACAAAGGTTTCTGAGTTGGTACAACCAATCTTTGACAGCGTAGCAACGCGCGCAGGGTACAGCTAGTTAATAATAAAAATTAAATAGTCTTAGCCCTTTTGATGTCCAATTCTTGGGCACCTTAGGGGATTCAGGGCGTAATACCCTGGACCAGAATGGGTTAGTGGATTTCACATGTCTTTCGTAAATGGATAATTTTCTAATACATGCAGGTTTCCTCACGATGTTTTCCTTCACCGTGAGCAAGTGATAATCATAATTATAGAAATAAGCGATATAGCGATCTTCAAAATGTCATTCCAGTTCAACATGACATGTCAAAAGCATACTCAAGAACGCTCTCAGACCTGAGATCGATTTAATAATACGAGCCTTAGTCTGCTAATAAAACATTATTATTGTTATTTCTTTCGGTGACGCGACGTAGGATGAAAAAAAACAAATGTTCTAACCTACAATGTAACTCCTGTAAACCAGGATCGACAATGGTGACAATTTAACTTTTCCCCGGGACTCGTCGAGGGTCAAACTTCGACGTCATTAGTTTCTATTTTAGTCACTATTTTCGATGCTGGTTGTAACTCCTTACATAATATGATTTAAAGTCATTTCTAGTAATAACCAGGACATGCAATCCTGATGCTGAATTCTGGGAGCCGTCGCGAGCACTGCTGCGCTGCCGAATCGAATTTAGCTTCTCGCGGAGCATCTGCAAACTTTGTGCTGACACGAATTATATTCAAAAGATCTTCTACAGGTAGACCTTAGTGATGGAACATTTCACAGGGAGCGTGTGAAAAATATATTATATAGGTTTTCATAAGTTAGATTTAGGTAGATAATGTTAAAAATCATTGTTAAATCGCAATGGGTACGGTACAGTCACGGATTTTATGATAATCGACCACTGGTCGATGATTTATCTTCATAGGACTTCATAGGATTACGTGTATGATAGTGAAAATTCACAATTAATAAAATCATTGACTGTGAAAAATCACCTGTGAAATATGAGTGAAAGAACAATATAATTTCACGTAATAAAAATGAATTGAAAGTAGCCTTGCCTAGTAGACATCGAAATCGTTGGCGATTTCATTTTTATTAAATACTAGCAGCTGTGCCCCCCGACTTCGTCCGCATAGTATTTAACGTAACAAAAATTTCGGGATTATCGGGATAAAAAGTATCCTATATGTTAATCCCGGTTATAAACTATCTGTGTTCCAAATTTCATCCAAATCCGTTGAGTAGTTTTTGCGTGAAGGAGTAACAAACATACATCCACACTCACAAACTTTCACATTTATAATATTAGTAGGATTTTTTTTAACGACCCCTTGGCGCATTCGTTTGACTGTAGGCCGTTTGGCTCATTGCACCGGGTAGTTGCGGGTTCGATTCCCGTCAGGGCTAATATCGGAAATGGCATTTTCGTAACTTGCCCAAACTGGGTGTCACTGGGATCGCCCTCAGTACATTGTACGGTACCTATAGTACAAGCGTTGCTTAGTTTGGGACCATACAGTTGGTGTGTAAGTCTGGCAATGTATATTATTGTTATATTTATTATTTCAGAAATATTAAGTAGGTATTCAAATAATCTATATTCTATATATATAAAAATGAATTGTTGTTTGTTAGTCCCGCTAAAACTCGAGAACGGCTGGACCGATTTGGCTAATTTTGGTCTTGTATTATTTGTGGAAGTCCAGAGAAGGTTTAAAAGGTGAATAAATATGAAAGTCCTCGCGCACGAAGTCGCGGGCACAGCTAGTTACTATATGAAATACAGATTAGCTTTTTTAAAATTTGTTGAACGCTGTTCGCGAACCGCAATCAAGAGCATATACGTCTACAACAAACAAACAAAACAAAAACATAATATGAGCTAATCTAAAATAGCATCTGTATTCGTGATATTTGGTATTACTTTCGCTTGCTCCCCTCACTAGTTCTGCGCACTCCGTCTCTACGTTATTCCATTCGTCTGAGGTTCCATATCTTGCAGATCGATTCTAACATACTCTGAATTCATAGAAATGTCTCTCTGCAGAACCATATCCCGATCGGATATGACTTACCTACCTAGTTGGATTTTATAATGGAATAGTTTCAAAAATTCAATTTTAACTTTACAATAAGTTTACTTATCTCCCACACAAGGTGGTGTTTTCAGAGAGGTTTTGCGCGGATATTCAGATGTACCTATATCAACATCTTTATTGACAGAGCTTGCCGGTTCTTCTCAGTGGAAGCAGCATTCTGACCCGGTGGTTGATTCTAAACTATTCATAAATGCTTTATTGGCTTACGTGAATAAAAACAATTTTGAGTTTGAGAAATTCCGGTGTACGTGGGTTCGTAATTCTTCGACTCCTAAATCGACTACTAATTTTTGATGTTTTATGTTGTTGCTATAGTTGGACCCGGTAGGTAGATGGAACTGCAGTTCGCATCCATAAAATAAAATCTAAACTAGCGTAGCTCGGGACTAAAGATAGCGTTACATTAAAATGATAAAAGTAGTTTTCAATAACAATTTCTTTTTTAATAACAAATTCGGCAAACAAGTGTACGACCAGCTTGATGTTAAGCAGTTACTGTAGCCTATACATACTCGTAATACTAAACAAGTCGAGAAGTAAATGACAACTATTGAAAAATATGTATTACACTTTCCTTTTAACTTTAAAGCAAATCAAGCATTCATTTGACAGCAACCAAGCATACATTTGCTATTGGGACACTCATGATTATACTAATGATAATTATGAAGAATGCCAAGAAAAGGTTTGTAATAAAACTCCCAGGGGTTTATGAAGAGTGACAGCGGGAGGGCAAAGCACTGAGTGATATGACTTTCTGTGACTTTTATTAGAATTTCATGAGTAATGTCTGCTGTGAGTTTATTGCTTTGTAGATCTTAAAGGCCGCTTGGTGTGTTTCGAGCGTGGGTCGCTCCGAGTGGTTATGGGTTCGATTCCTGCCAGGCTATATTTCAGAAATGAGACCACACGGATATGGACATATTTGAATTTACAGGCATATTATATGTACTTACTCTTTTTAAATATCATAAAATCCTAAAATCAGAAAATTAGAGGGAGGACCATGCTTGAAATTTAACGACTCAAATGGCCTTTTCATAATTTTCCCGTTTTTAAATGTCTGGCATTGTACGGTACCCATAGTGCAAGCGTTGCTTAGTTTGGGACCTAATCTTGGTTTTTTATAATTTATATTCTTTTTTCAGGCTTGACACCCGGGACTGCCAGCTTAACATGGCCTTTACGTGGCGTAAGCATGCAGGAGGTCAGATTTTCCAATTCGGTCACCCATCCAAAGACCGACCATGACAAGAGTCGTGAGGAAACCTGCATGTCTTAGAAAATCTAAACAATTTTCAGAAGAAATCGGCCAACTCACACTGGGCCAGTGTGGTGGATTACGGCTTGAATCCCCCTCGGAGGTAGGGGGGTTGTGCCCAGGAGTGGGACGTCAAAAGTAAATTTATATTACTATATAGTCTGCGGGAGGCTTTAGTATTAATCGCAGCTAAACAAGCCGGCTAGATCGTTAGCTCACTCGGTTGAAAGTTATCAAGTTGATTAGCCGCCGCAAGGTCACAGGTTCGGGGTGCGGTGCATTTGTAACGAGATCTAGAGCTCATCAAACTGAGACCAGTTTATAGGGATCTATGATAGCGAGCAATCTGTTAGGAAATACGGTCATAACACTTCTAGTTACAGTGAGATATTCAGGATACTTCGGAAGTTTGAAATAATGGGTAACGGAGTACAATAAGTAACTAAGTAGGTATTGTAGTTTTCTTTACTAAACATTTTGTAATACAACAGAGATTAATGTAATGTAAAGATATTTAAAAAAAAATACTAAAATAGATACTACAAACTACATCGTTATTTTTTAGGGTTCCGTACCACAAAAGGAAAACGGAACCCTTATAGGATCACATTGTTGTCCGTTTGTCTGTATGCCTGTCAACACCCTTTTTCTCGGAAACGGATAGAGCTATCAAGTTGATACTATTATCAAATACCAAATGCTATGGCACCTTGGAGGTGTACAAAAAATAGGCCTCTAAGTCAACACAATCAAAAGATGCCACTTTTGTCACATATTTTGATACTTTTTGCAAATTAACTTATTAGAACAAAGGGATCCCAGCCCAAACTGCTGGTGTTAGAATCTTAAAATTTCGACGGTACTTTTTATACCAGGAGAAATAGGTTCACTGAATCACAAGCTACAGCCGACCAAGTTAAAGAAAAGTTGATTCCTCATCGTTTCTAAATAAACTCAATAGAGAGAGTCAAAAATCAACCGCAAATACAACTTTGTTTCTTGTATTTCACTACTTTGGTTATAGATACAATAAATGTTTGCTATGCAAATGGGTACGGAAGCTTTCATTGTGTACGGCCTGACGTGCACTTATCTGGTTTTTTCTTAGTACATAAAAAGAAAAAAGAAAAAATAAAAATAAATTAACCCACATTTTATCCTAAAAATAATTGCAATTATAACAATGTAAGAAATAATAATATAACACTTCACTGACTGGCTGTCTCTCTGTTTCTCTTTAGCAGACGGTGATGCTTTCCTTCCCACTCACGCTTTGCACACAATTTTAAAACATTCAAAATGGGATATTAAAAGCATACATCACAACTTTAGTTCGCGGCTGTTCGCGCGAAGTTCTAAGTGGTAAGTAACCGACGTACAGCCCACCAAATAGGTGCAACAGCTTAACTCTACCGGCGCTGTTCTGTGCGTTTATTTTAGCGATTTCTGCTCTCCCGTTACTCTTCAAAATGTTTTACATTGTTTGATCATGTAGAGTGTGCTACAAACTTATTTTTGAGTTGTTAGTTCTGAATTGAGGTTCGGAAATTGAAGTTCTATCTGATTTCGGTTGAGCCAAATATTCTGGTATGAGCTTTCTTACGAGGATCGCTGTAAAATGAATCTCTATAATCGCAAACTTAGTAAACATTGTACCTACTATCTATACAAATTTATAAAATTGGAGTGTCTGTTTGTAATAACACCTTTTCACTAAATGCATATGAAAGTACATACGACACCTATAACAAAAACGAGATATAATTTTTTTTTGTCTGTCTGTCTGTCTGTGTATTTGTTCCGGGTAATCTCCGAAACGGGACTTTCACTGACAGATAGCTGATGTTTTAAGGAGTATTAAAAAAATAATAAAATAATAATTTTAGCCCTTTTGACGTCCCACTCCTGGGCACGGGCCTCCCCTCAACACGAGGGGGATTCAGGCCATAATCCACCACGCTGGCCCAGTGCGGGTTGGCGGATTTCACATGTCTTTCGAAAATTGGTTAAATCTTCTAAGACATGCAGGTTTCCTCACGATGTTTTCCTTCACCGTAAGCAAGTGATAATCATATATAAATTATGATTCGCACATAGATTTCGAAAAATCCAGAGGTTCGAGCCAGGGTTTGAACCCGAGACCTGGTAGCCCGCAAGACGCGTGCTTAACCATTCGGCTATCACTGCTTTTTTTTTAAGGAGTATTAGGCTACTTTTATTTTAGAAAATCAAAATTAAAAAATGGGTCCTGTCGCGCGGGCTCAGAACGCGGGAGCGGGCTTATTTGTTAAGTTAAATTCCACGCGGACGAAGTCGCGGGCTCAGCTAGTATTTAATATATTGTATCACCTGCATCAGTTTTGCTTTGTAGCAATAATTATTTTCGTCTCCCACTTTGCAATGGAGGGAAGTAGATCATTTGCTTCCAACTCCTCCTGTTCTCTCTTTCGATTAAATTCGTACGGGTTCCAAGACAATTCAGCTTTTGTCTGGGACTCGACGAGGGTCATACTTCGGCGTTATCTTTGGACACTATTGTCGATTTATACTTACTTTTTAGGAATACCACTATTAAGTGGTGAGAGTATGGAGGGTTTAGTCCAAAAAAACAAAAAAATAACCTGTGTAGTATGTATACTTTGCGCAATGGTCTAGGGATGCATTTTGTTAAACCCAGCCCAAATTACGAATAGACTATTTCTAAAATCCGAAAGTGAATCGAACTCGCAATGTTTTTAATTATTTTTTACCATACAATAATATTGATTGATGATGATGTGATCCGACCGATTTTGGTCATGGCGACAACTTCAACTCCTTTGCAAGATTTGTCGGTCGTGCGCTCTCATGTGGCTAATGTAGCCAATCTTCTTTAAGAAGGCTCTCGCACATTGCGGGCATGTGAGCACATCGTTCACATAATTATAACTACAATAATAATAGTAATTTAGGCCTATTAACGTTCCAGTCCTGGACACGGGCCTCCCCTCAACACGAGGGGGATTCAGGCCATAATCCACCACGCTGGCCCAGTACGGGTTGGCGGATTTCACATGTCTTTCGAAAATTAGTTAGAATTTCTCACACAAGCGAGTCTCCTCACGATGGTTTCACACACCGTAAGCACCTGATGATGATCAGTGCGAGCCGGAGTTTGACCCAGGACTTTCTGCCTTCAAGACGCGTGCTTAACCAATCTGCTATCACTGCAACATTTTAATTCCAAACGTAACTTTATTGTTAACTCATCTGTGAAGAAGAAAACTCGTTCGAGCGAACACCTGACTTTGTACGAGTTTGGAAACACTTCAAAGATACAGTCTAGGCATGGGCAAGGATCGTTAAGTAGCCAGCCAAAGTTTATAGTGCGCGACGCTTCGCACTACGGCTAATTAACATTTTATAGCTAAAGTGTGGAAGCGAGATGGCGAAGAATCCGCTGCTTTCAGGAGTAGTTGAAGAGGAATTTAGTTCACAGAAGTATATAAAAAATATTAATGATACTGTTCTTATTTGACCCATATTTTTATTGCATAATTTTAATGACGACCGATTGGCGCAGTGGTTCTAGCGTAGGCCGCTCGGCTCACTGCACATGGTGGTTGCGGGTTCGATTCCCGCCGATATATTAGATATTGGTTATTACACAGTTTCGAAAATATTCTTACTTAGACACATTAATTATTGCTTAGATCAGCAAATAAAAACACCTAAATTCCCATTACCGCTAAGTTAATGGCACTAACTTAGCGCTTGGAATTAAAATAATGCTGCTGGGATAACTAAACCTCAATCCAACCAAACAAAAGAAAAAAAATGCCTATAGGAGGTTCGAGGTCAAGTCGCCCACCGCCGATAAACCGCCGGGCTCACCAACATTCGAGCGGTCATTTTATAAATTCGTTATTCATTCTCTATCGGAAACCGTAATATTAATTCAAAATAAATTACGGCGAAACGTTAAAAACAACGATTTCAATAAAATAATATATCAATATACGTATTATCGTTTGAAGAAAAGAAAAACAATGCCAATGTATCTTTACTCTATCGACATCGCTATAAACAGTTCGACATATTCCTAGATTTGCGACATGACTCGAGACGAAAAAGGGGCTCGAACATCGCAAACCTATCGTACCCTTGTCCTAAGCAAACATGCCGACACGATTTCAATATAATCGCAACAAAACCGATACATCTCCAAGATTGATGCGTTACACGTTCATATTGCCGATTCGGGGACGTCTCATTATTATGATTTATATTGTTGAGAGGAAAATAATGTCGGGGAAATAAAAAAAAACTTTGGTATTAAGAAGTAAGAAATATTATCGCCTTGGCGGTATCACTTCCGGGCCAATGGTGGTAGTTAGTTTGCTTTGCATTTCTGATTGTTTCCTCGTACTATTTAGATAACGTTAACGTTATCGATACGATATAGGAACCTAAGGGTGTGTGTTCACTGAAGCCGGGCGGGCTAGCTGGAGTAGCTATCCTGCTCGCTTCTACCAACAGGATGGCTTCATTTTCATGCTGAAGTACGAGTTATGTCAGGCTGGGGTTATTTATATAGGACCAAACCGCCCTGTCTTCAGCTTGCCGCATCCAGCATCTGACTGCAGTCTTTCGCAGATCGTCATCCCACCTGGTCAGAGGGCGTCCTACACTACGCTTGCCGAGTCGAGGTCTCCACTCAAGAACACGTTTATCCCAGCGGTTGTCCGTTCTTCGCGAGATATGGCCAGCCCTCTGCCACTTCAGCTTGCTAATTCTTTGAGCTATGTCGATAACTTTGGTTCTCTGTCGGATGTATTCGTTGCGAATCCTATCCTTCAGAGAAATTCCGAGCATAGCTCTCTCCATAGCTCGCTGAGCGACCTTAAACTGGTGGACCAGCCCTACCGTGAGTGTCCACGTCTCGGCTCCGTAGGCCATGACGGGTAGGACGCACTGATTGAAAACTTTCGTTTTCAAGCATTGCGGTATGGATGACGAGAAGACTCCAAAAACATATCAACAGATATTAGAAACCTAGCAAAAACGACAAAGCATGTTACACACTACATCTACAATTAACTCCAACTTTAATCCGAATTCGGATTAATATTCCGAATAATTACAAGCAACAAATGGCGCTATTTGATTTGCTAATTCAATCAGTCGTGTGTCTATACACAGTCGGGCGGTCCGGTGGGCGACTGTCACACCGAAATGAACAATTTAAATTCAAATTCAAATAGTTTATTTTGTTGAGGCCTACGGGGGCACTTACAAATTGTCAATTTTACATATTTTTGTTATATATTATCTACAACCCAAGAAAAGGCAAGTAACTGGCAAGAAACTCAGCGGGCTTGTCTTTTTACATTTTGTTACATTTTATCGCCAGTTGCTACAAAGGGTCAAAATAAAGTCAAATTAAAAATACACAATATAATTAACGTAAAATTATTAATAATCATTAATTATTTTAATATAAAATTCCGGTGTGTGTCATTGTATTTTTTCTCCTACTAAACGGCTTAACCGTTTTTCATGTTTATTTTTACTTATGTGGTCAACTGGGTTAGTTTAGTGCACCAGCCAGCAGGTGGTGCTGTTCTCGAAACCCAGAAAATACGCTTTTTATTTATTCGTATGCCATTCTTACAATTGTTCACAATAAATTAAAATTAAACTCTAAATTATAAAATTATTATATCTTTTAATTGCTGAATCCATGGGATAGCGTCGTTTTCGAGAGAGAACAGGTCTGTTGGGCAGCCGTGGTACCTTGTGAGTGGGCAGTCTCTAGCTATATGCTCAACATCCTGGACAGCAGCTCCACACTCACACTCCGGTGATTCCCTCCACCCGCACATGGACATGAAAGCATTGCTTCGCCCGCATCCAGTTCGTACCCTATTCAGTTGAAAATAGAAAATACGCTACGGAAGCTTCACGCAAAAGCTAGTTAATTATAATGAATATACATAAGGTATTTACATATAATTTTTCCATACCTTTATTATTTTATATATAAAATTCTCGTGTCACAATATTAGTTACCATACTCCTCCGAAACGGCTCGACCGATTTTCATTAAATTTCGTGTGCATATCGGGTAGGTCTGAGAATCGGCTACTATCTATTTTTCATAACCCTTAATTTTAAGGGTGGTCCACATTCCACGCGGACGGTGTTACGGGGCACAGCTAGTTAAAATATAAAGTTTGAAATGTAAGTTGTCTGTAGTTATTTTCTGTGACCATAGAGAGAAGTAGGTACTTAAGTATAACCAAACTTTACCTTTAACTACCAACTCAGTATCGTGCACAAATAAAATTTCTTCTTCATCAAAATTCCGTGCGGTGTAATAGTCATTCCAACCCGACCGCAGGCGGCAAACAGTCGAAAATTCCATTTTCAACTCACCCTCGGATGATATATGGCTCAATTTGGCACACAAGCCGTATATTGTCAATTTACTCGATACATACAGATTAGAAACGTCATTCACGCGGTGATATTGATGCATTAGAGGACTTGACGCTTGACATATTGTTATCTCTTTTGCACGTGAACACAAACGCTCATTTTCATCCTACCAGAGGGTAACATGGTCAATTACCACTATCTGTTCTATTAAACCTAATTTGCCACTATATTTGTGTGCGATAGTAAAGTGACAGTGATTTGATACGTGATCTGACACGTGGCTTGTCACTTGCAGTCATTCTTACAATGCAGTCAAATATAAAATATATTTCCCTTGACTGAGCGGGCTGCTCACTGACTCTCAGTGTAGTTACGTATTTGATAGAGTGTGCGAATCTGACATTTTGCGAATGTGACATTGTGCGATTGTGACACTGTGCTACTGTGACATTTTGCGAATGGGACAGTTTTCGAATGTGACATTGTGCGAATTTCACATGGTGCAACTGAGACAATATACAAATATGACCATGTAAAACTGAGACACTGTGACAAGAAAAATCGTGCTGTTTTGCGATCGTGCCGGTTTTTATTGTGACATTTTGCGAACGTGATATTATACGCCGAAAGGATTTTAAGTCATGTTGAATACATCATGACTACAACATGAATACAATAGAAATAAATAATAAATTATTTTAATTAACCGAACAAATTCAGTACCTATAGTACCTACTCATCTCCTGGTTTGAAGTACTTAGTATTTTTACTCAAGTGACTGACGTTTACTAAAATATTTGTATATTAAACTTTTACAGACAATAAACTAATAATTTGTCATACAAATATATTAAGTACATTGATGCTAGCGACTAGTGAACGTGTAATCTCATGATAGAGCGAATGCTTGTTTTGTATTTTATTATGTTTTATCACCGAATCCTTAGAATGTATCATATATGAATGCAAAAGTTCTGGGGAGACACGAACGCGTCTATCAATCATGTATTGTGGACATTATATCGGGGTCCCAATGTGTTTCCGGGATCAACCGCTTCCTTATATACCTACATATATTTACTTGGAAGATTTATATTATTTGGCCTTTATATGGCCGTTCTGTTGAACATTTTTATGGTTATTTATCTGTGATCTGTGTGTGACATCCGCTTGATTATGTGGTTCGAACGTGTAGACTGCGTAGTTCGCAGCACCGAGTGGTTCGAGTTCGATTCCCGCCAGGGTAAACTAAAGAAACGGTATTTTCGTAATTTGTCTACAAATTGTGATTCATTAATAAAACAGATTTTTTACCTACATTCCGTATCACGAAAAAAATATTTGTATGACCGTTACGAATTGGAAATTGAGCTGTTTTTATTTTACCATCACATACATAATGATAATTGTCTAGGAGTCACTGGGGCAGCCCAATGTGCAATTTAAAAAATAAATATATACGTTAATTCGGAACATAAATATTTACAAAAGTACCTTGTATAGAAAGTATTATTATTTCAGACATCTGAAATATTTTCATGTACCTCTATGTATCCAATTCTATAGGCAGCATTGCAGAAACTCTGTGAAGTCGACCAAGCTATTTGTGTTGACCTTAGAAAGGTCGTCTGGGCCTTTATAAATATTTCGGACAAAGTTTTTTGTAAACAAACATTGTCCCTTCGATTCGCGAAGTCGGTTTCGAGTGCTTTGTAATGAAATTCTGCTTGTATGCAAGACAAAAATATTTATTTACACGTATAATCTTTATTTTGACCTTTTTCAGTTTAATTGAACAGAAATTACCTAGATATGTATGTTTACATTTCTTTTTAGGATAACAACCATTTCTCGTTTTTATTTATATATTATATATAGCAAAGTCGTCAAACAAGCGTGCGATCCGCCCAATGTTAAGCAGTTATCGTTACCCATAAAAATTTGCAATACCAAAGGCATTGATTGCACGTCACCAGCCTGAAGACTTTCTGGGACAGAGTAAAGGAAAAGGGATGAGTTTGCGACTCTCTCATATTTCGTACGAAACGAAACTATAGAAGCTGCTTAACGCCGATCTTTTGTGTGAGGGTGGTACTACCTGCCTCGAGCCAGCCCGTTTATGAGCTCTACTCGATTGGCTACAGGTTGGCTCTCCCACCGTCAGCAGATTAATCTACCGATTTATCTACCGATTAATCTAGTCCCGCCACACACTCCCACCACTGTAACTCCTGTAAGCCAGGTTCGACAATGGTGACCAATAATGACGTCGAGGTTTGACCCTCGATGAGTCCCGGGGATAAGTTAAATTGTCGTGGAACCCGCACGAATGTAATCGAAGGAAATAATAGGAGGAGTTGGAAGAAAAAAATCCACTTCCCTCCGGTGCAAAGCGGGAGACAAAAATTGCTTGTATGGGCTGATTGCCATAGAAACAACACTGTTACAGCTGATTGAAGACCAGTTGGAAGACACCACGGATCGTAATATGACTAATTGGACCTAAACTCGTGAGCTGATGATACTTGATTCCAATAATAGATTTGGCAAAAGCGCTTGAACGCACGGAAATTGTCCCTGGTTTCCACAAGGTCTGTGTAATAAACTGCTCCAGATGTCACTTGCAGGCTTATTAAGCGTAGTCCGTTCGTTGTGCCAGAGACTGCGACCGATTAGTCTACATATACAATTAAAAAATTTAATAAATTGAACGTAAATTTACGTGAATTTTTCATGAAAAAGAAAACCTTGAGAAAAACAATTCGACGAGAGATATATTTCACCTGATAATTTATTATCAGATCGGTTCAAAGATGAATGGTTATCAAATAAATCACCCGATCCAATCTCAAACTTATTTATCTCATATTTCAGAAGCAATAAAGGGGATATCAAAAACAATAGCGAGCATTCGATTCCTGCGTAATTCGATTTGGTATCGATTTCTTAGTTTTCGACCAATCAAACAACACTGGGTTCATTGACTTTTGAAGGGCAACAAATTGAAGTCTTATTTATCCTACTAATATTATAAATATAATATTATAAAATTTCGCAGTGAATGCGAAACTTTGTGAGTGTGGATGTATGTTTGTTACTCTTTCACGCAAAAACCACTCAACGGATTTGGATGAAATTTAGAACACAGATAGTTTATAACCTGGATAAATACATAGAATACCTTACTTAAGTCTACGCGCACTAAGTCGCGGGCAGAAACTAGTAATATTATAAAATTTCGCATTTAAAGCGAAAGTTTGTGAGTGTGGATGTATGTTTATTACTTTTTCACGCAAAAACTACTTAATGGATTCGGATGAAATTTGGAACACAGATAGTTTATACCCTGGATTAACACATATAATACTTTACTTAAGTCTACGCGGACGAAGTCGCGAGCAGAAACTAGTTATATTTATTTTTTTGAAAACTAAAAGCTAAAAAATTACAAGTTTACAGCATAGACAAGACAGGTTTTCACGGTGGTAGCTCCAAGCTGTAGCCAATTGCAGGTCATATACGGGCCAGCTTGACCGAGTTAGTACCACCCTTCCACAGAAGATTTGCGAAAAGTAGCTATTATAGCTGCGTTTCGCACGATGTGTGAGAGAGCCGGAAGACCAACCCCCCCGTCCATTTCCCTCCCTCCGTCCCATTAAGATTCAGGTCGGCATTCACGCGAGCAATGCCTTTGGTATTGCATGCATATATGTAGCTACTAGCTGTGCCCGCGACTTCGTCCGCGTGGAATTTGATTGACAAAGTTTCATACAAACTTTCATCCCCTATTTTATCCCCTTGGGGGTAGAATTAATCAAAATCCTTCCTTAGCGGATGCCTACGTTATAACATCTACCTGCATGCCAAATTTCAGCCCGATCCGTCCAGTGGTTTGGGCTGTGCGTTGATAGATCACTATGTCAGTCAGTCAGTCAGTCAGTCACCTTTGAGTTATATATATTTAGATATAGACATATCGATATAGGCTACAAATTGTCGAAAAAATAAAACGTAAAGGGGTGAGTTAGGGGATGGAAGTTTGTATGCAAATCCGTTCCGATATTCACGCGGAAACGTCGAGGGTAAAAACTAGTAATATATAATTTATTAAAATATATACCTACTCTACCTAGAGCCTTTATCTACGATGGACTCTTGAGATTCTACGATATATCAAGAAGGCATACTCTATCTTCGATCTCCTCAATGTGTTTTACTACCCTACATGTTCTTTGTCCCCCAGATAAGCATACAAATGGTCTGTAGAGAGTCTAGTAGAGCCGCCCCGCAATAAGTCAGTCACGTACGGGCGTCGACGTGGGGCGACCCGCCGTGTTTGGGACACACTGTTCAATTGTGTACCGAGCAAAATATTTCATTATTTATTATATTACATTATTATTTCAAACAAAATGGACGATTGAATTTTATCAAAATTGTGCACCAGTTACGGGTGAAATCTAAAATAGATGATGAGATATACAGCAATAAAACTGACGATTCAATTTGTCTTTACCGTTAACAAATCTGGTGATTTGATTAAATCAATCTAATCAATCTTAGGTTTACCGGTAGGATTTCGAATTCAGTCCCTAACTTCACACATTAATTTGAATATGTCGCCCATATACGTTACAACAAGATAGGATAGTCAAGTCAAGTTTGTTTACCAACACAAGTAACACGATATTCTGTAAAAGTAATTCAACACCCCAGTTGACCACACTTTAAGTTCGTATGTCACTAAATACCGTTTGTAGCATAATGCATACAGACTTAATCTTTGGCTCCGCTGCACCCGGATCTGTGCAGATACACATTCAATCCCAACCTGTAGCACCCGGATTTCGGTACATCCGGCCATATCAGCCGGATATCGAGGAATAAGATGGGAGTCGGATTTCAATGGAGATGGGATGTTCAATTAGGATGGTATGTTTAGGTAAGGGCGATCTGAAATAGAAGGATTTGTGAGGGACTGAAGCTAGGTCTTACGAATAAAGGTCTTGACTAAACTAAATGTATTGCCATCCCTTTCGATTCCGTAACATATAAGCAAGATATGTATATGTAGACACCCAAGGCATGTAATCAACTGCCACCCAATTAAGACCATTTGTCACCCAATGTTGACCATTCCTCACCCAACATAAAAATGGCAAGAAACGGGAATGTGGCAAGAAAAAAAGAGAGGACAGGTTTGCAATAACGTTCTTACCTAGTCCTGGCGTCACCTGCCTTAATAGGTGGGATTAAATAGGTCTGTACTGTGGCCAGACTTGATGGGTCGTACGCTGGCCGGATTACTTGCTACCGCATCGACCCGGGAAATTGCCGGTTTAAACTTTAAGATTGGATGGCCGTCTAACTTGAAATCGAATTTCATATTTTGTTGGAATTTGTAAACGGTAAATATAATAATAATAATTTAGTATTTTTGACGTCCCACTCCTGGCACGGGCCTCCCCTCACAACGAGGGGGTTTCAAGCCATAATCGTGAGTGGTGGTTGGCGGATTTCACATGTGTTTCAAAATTAGTTAGATTTTCTAAGACACGCAGGTTTCCTCACGATGTTTTCCTTCACCGTAAGCGAGTGATAATATAATCATATAGAAGTAATTATTCGCACATCGATTTCGAAAAACCCAGAGGTGCGAGCCGGGGTTTGAACCCAGGACCTGGTGCCTGCAAGACGCGTGCTTAAACAATCGGTTCTTACTGCTGTAAACGGTAAATGTGAGCACAATTTTACAATAAAATAATATGGTACATTACATAATATGATACCATGAAACATTCATTTCTTTACGGGAGAACAATGTTAATTTAACAACTGTTAAGTGGTTCTCAGGCCCGTTATAAATCGGTCTCAAATCTGAGAGCGATCTTGGAAATGTCATTCTTATATCACATCAGTACAAAATAAAATGTCAAAATCGTACTCAAGATCGCTCTCAGAATTGAGATCTATTTATCAATACGGACTTTAAACATTTGAGTAGTGCCATGCAATTTGTAATTTACATATTGTATGTAATACAGTGGCTCTACTGTGCGTCCGCCCCAACTCCCGTATGTAACGGGCGGGCGGGCGTCAATGCTGCAGAAAGGGGTTAATCGTTTGGACCCTGACGCTTCACTTGCTTGCAGACGGACAGACAGATTATGACTACACATCTATGTATAGATCTATATGTGGATCTTAATGATATACCTACGGGATATTATAAAAATCGTATCTTATAGTAACTTTTTCCTCTAAGTATTTATTTTAAACAAATAAATATCGCCAGACCAACATTTATTATACTAAGTCTATATTCCCAAACTTAGCACTGCTTGCATTATAGGTACCGTACAATGGAGTGGTGGCGATCCCAGTGACACCCAGATTAGGGCAAATTGCGAAAAGGCCATTTCCTAAATTTGCCCTGACGGGAATCGAACCCGCCACCACTCGTTGCAGTGAGCCGTGCGGCATGCTCCCGAACAAATACGCCAAAAGGTCATCTAAATTATTATAATTAATTTATTTGATTCTAATTGCCGACTTTGTCATATAAAGGGGCACTTTCTTACATGACAAAATCGGCAAACAATAGTGAATCGGCAACTTCAATAGATATGTGATTAACAATTAATTTGATCGTGTAATTGATTTCCTACAGTAATGTTTTGCACCTAACGCCGCCGTTGCATGTGTACGAACCAAGATGTATCAAAGAGCTTTCATCTAAATACGAGTTAATCCGGTTTTTGGGACAAAATACAACCTTGTAGCGAATGGAACTAAATATAAACCAACAGTATTTATATTTCAAAATCCAACCAGCGTTAGCCGGCAGTTTTGATAGCATAGATATTATTTTCTGGGGACCAATTATAGTTGAAAACCGTCCAGATGACTCTATAAGTACAAAAAAACATCAAAATCTGTCAAGCCGTTTAGGAGGAGAAGTCTAACGAACTGTCAATAGGCGCGTCCACATGTACCCAAGCATCGCTTCTCATCACCAACCCCCACCCTGCCCCTCGTCCGGGGTTAGAGGAGTCTAATTCCAAATCCATGTTGATAATTCCCTTCATCATCAAGGTTCTTCATACGCTACCTCTTATCAACGACTCCAGACCTTAAAGGTAGCGATCCCGAGCAGGCGGTTGCGCCCGACCGCCAGCCAAAGAGAATGTTCAATCAGGAGCCAGGAATAGACTGGCAGAATCATAGTCTATTGGACCTCTTAGCGGTCAAAATGGTCATTTTGAGAGAGTTCGAGGTTGGAAGATTGGCTGGATGAGAGAACGCAAGTTTGCTTTATTAGGCTTTGTGTGAAATTAATATAGTTTTGTATCGTAGCCTCGGACGAAAACAATAACGTAGAAGCAACGCTTGGTGCTTGAGTGAAGCGAGCAAAATTAATACTTAATACCGACGACCGCTTGGCGCAGTGGTTCGAGCGTAGGCCGCTCGGCTCTCTGCACATGGCGGTAGCAGGTTCGAATCCCGTAAGGGTAAATTTCGCAAGTGGCCTTTTCGTATATTTCCCTGGTCTGTGGGTCACTGGGATCGTCCCCAGTCCAATGTACGGTACCCATAGTACAAGCGTTGCTTAGTTTGGGACTATACACTTGGTGTGTTCGTCATATTTATTTATTTTATTTAAATAGTCATCATACGTTCCCCTATTATTTTATGTTACAAAGTCGACAAACAACCGTACGATACGTCTTATGTTAAGCACAGCCAGGTGTTTGCAATACAAAAGGCATTGCTCGCATTGTATTATTAATAACTAGTTGCTGCCCGTGACTTAAGTAAAGTATTCTGTGTGTTAATCCAGGTTATAAACTATCTGTGTTCCAAATTTTATCCAAATCCGTTCAGTAGTTTTTGCGTGAAAGAGTAACAAACATACATCCACACTCACAAACTTTTACATTTATAATATTATATAAATAGGATATATATATATATATACTAGATTCTGCCCGCGACTTCGTCCGCGTAGACTTAAGTAAAGTATTATATGTGTTAATCCAGGTTATAAACTATCTGTGTTCCAAATCTTAAAACAAATCCGTTCAGTAGTTTTTGCGTGAAAGAGTTACAAACATACATCCACACTCACAAACTTTCGCATTTATAATATTAGTAGGAACTAGATATTACTTGGAGGTAGTTTTTAAAAATGGAATCAACCCACATGTACTGCAGCAAACCAAATCCAACCCTAGTGTGTGAGTGGTAGGTTAGTTTCACTTCGCAGATGTTTGTGTGGGCTTCGTTCCAGATTGCAAAGGTACGGCCAATTACCGAAACTATTGCGAATTATTTTTCTTATATCTTTCTGCCATTTCGCCGGAGGGTCTGGGCGCCCTCGATGGCCCTCGGCTCGCACTCGCTTCGAGTGATTGTCTCAACAATTCGGGCCAGAACTTGTTATTTCTACTTCGGAGAAGCAAGGGGGAGGAATTTCGGGGAATAACTATGAATCGTTAGGAAGTACGACTGATTAGTGGCAGACTTGACAGTACTTTTAGTATACGATAAAAATGCCTATAGGGTCTTATTTTTAAAATGCACGTTATTTTTGATGCCTCAAAAGAAAACAGTGATAGCCGATTGGTTAAGCATGCGTCTCGCGGGCATAAGGTCCTGGGTTCAAACCCATGCTCGCTCCTTTGGGTTTTTGAAGTCTATGTGCGAATCATAATTTCTATAATATGATTATCACTCGCTTACGGTGAAGGAAAACATCCTGAGGAAACCTGCGTGTTTTTGAAAATTTATCCAACGCCAACCCGCACTGGGCCAGCGTCGTGGATTATGGCCTGAATTCCCCTCGTATTGAGGGGAGGCCCGTACCCAGGAGTGGGACGTCAAAAGGGCTAAATTATTATATATATAAAAAAACAATATTATTAAAGGACTAAATTGGTAAAACATAAGTTACCGTAGATACTTTGAATATATATATATCCCCCGAATTTGGGTACAAAGTCTATTGTTCTCAAAATGTTACAGTTAAATCTAAATATAAATATAACTCAAAGGTGACTGACTGACTGACTGACATAGTGATCTATCAACGCACAGCCCAAACCACTGGACGGATCGGGCTGAAATTTGGCATGCAGGTAGATGTTATGACTTAGGCATCCGCTATTAACGGATTTTGATTAATTCTACCCCCAAGGGGATAAAATAGGGGATAAAAGTCTGTATGAAACTTTGTCAATTAAATTCCACGCGGACGAAGTCGCGGGCACAGCTAGTATATAATAATAATACATTTGATGAGACCCTGAGATGCCATAAGAGTCCTACGAAACGGTGAAATTCATTACGCTGTATTATGTCACCAAGAAGCACTACATACCCATCCAAAAAGGCAGGTCAGCCGCTTAGTCTGCCTATATTTACCGTTATCCGAATTACGTTCCTTTGTGTCCGAAAAAATTTCTTTCCGTCGTCTATCAATGTTCGTCCAAGCCCAAGACCGCAGGTACTCGTAGAATAGAGTAATCGAATACTTTATTACACATGACTGTGTATCGATAAATTGTTCTATACGTCTGAACGTTTCCGTTCCAATAACTCCTTTCAAACTAAGCTTGGCCATTGAGACGGCGCAAGTTACAAGCTATTAATAATAATAATAATTTTAGCCCTATTAACGTCCCGCTCCTGGGCACGGGCCTCCCCCCATCATGAGAGTGATTCAGGCCATAATCCACCACGCTGGACTAGTGCGGGTTGGAGGATTTCACATGTCTTTCGAAAATTGTCACTTGTCTTTCGAGTACTGGTATTTGAGTAGAGCCCCTTGATGATTTGGATTCACAATTGGACCTTGAACGTGGTGTTGCAATCAGGTTCCAGGTACAAAGTGTCAACGTGACAAAACAAAGTAGCTCACAAACTTTAAGTGACGAGTATTTGGCGGTGAAAAGCCATTATTTCAGTCCCGTTCACATCACAGATTTTGTAAACAGGAATGACAGGGACAGTGATATTTAAAAACAAAAATAGCATAAAACGAACTGGGTCGAGTTCAAATGCGACCTCTATCGTTTTACAGGGATTATTGAGTACATCTACAACGTTTGCAACATATATAAAATCGCTCCCCGCTCCGCTTATCCGCACCCTTCCGCTTATCACACACCCCATCCCCTTAATCCAGGTTAGAGCAAGTTGCGAGATTGAGAAATGTTCGGGCGTCCAGCGGCCATTTGTCTCAGATTATTATTTTCATTATTGAACGCTGATGCTGGGCCAGTCACAAATCTTACGACTACTCTCGTAACAGATGCTTGAGATATAAAAACGGTAGTAAAAGAGACAGAAATATAATGATTTTTATGAGATTTATTCGTAAAGTTAATTTTAAACGGACACTTCTTAAAATGAGGAATACAATAAAATACATAGACGGGCCGAATTGAGAACCCTACTGGAAGGCAGTTGGATAAAAAAATGGAGGTACCTACTTCTTGTGTAACTAGTATTTTTAAAAGTAACCTACTCATGTTTTGAATGATATTACTTAGTGAAATAATAGTAATTATGTGTCTTCAAGTGTTAGCAATTCAAAACGAGTGTTGAAATAGTTCGTAGTTTCTTAGTTAAGTATCCACTCCTTTAATGATAGTATAAGGATTTATCTTAAATCAATAGCTTTATAGTCTTGATTACTTGATACTGCTGGTCTAATGTAGGTAACTTGTTACCTACACAACTTGTTACCAAAAAGAAACAAAAACTTAGTACTTAGATACCTACCCATACCTAAAAAGTCTCCAACGCAATTCCCATTACTCCGTCGCTAACATTTTTAAAACTTCCATAAAAGTTGGAGAGTTTAAAAAAAGTCCAATCAATTACTATCTTTGGCCGCGAGCACTCACCAACTGCGTCTAACAACGATCGCTGATAAAAACCGAGCGGCGTATTCTGAAACACTACACTAACCGTAAAACTCACATTTTTCGGGCATTTATTTTTGGTTTTACAAAGCCTCTCCGAAACACGTTTAACCCACTTGATTAAACTATATAGAGCCTTAGGAATGCTATATTTATGTCTAAATTAATTAAGAGTCCACCTGAATTCTTGTATAATAGTAGAGAAAGGTTGTGGTTGTTGTGTAAAATAGTGGACCGAACAATGTATATCTTTAATAAAACACATGACGAGGGACCGACCGGCATGTGTATATAGAAGAAAAACCATAAAATGATACTAATAATCTATCACCATTCTATTGACACTATTACAAAAGCTTTCGTTTTCATAATTTGCCGTAATTTTGATTAGGTAATGGCTTCTACGTTGCATTTACATCAAAGATTTTAACAGCTCAGACACTCTACCACACTTTCCGCAATCCGAATCGAACTAGCATTTCCTAATACGCTGCCGTTCACACGAGAAAACCTCTCTTTGCTCGGATATCAGCCATTCGGAGGCTGTAATTGAAATAGATTGAATAAATTCCACCAGACGTAATGAAAAGGAACGAATTTGAATGCCAAACTTGGAATATAATGTTTATATAATTCTCGGCAAACGAGGTAAAATCTCGAGGTGTTAACTGTAAAGGTAAAGACCGATAAACGTCTAATAATTTTGTATAGCTAATAAAGACTTGGAACTTTTGTGCGTATACATTCGAAAGTTGACCAAATCAAACGTAGTTTGCCGTCCGCACTCACTAGTAAATAGTTATTTCCAGAAAACAGAACATACATTAAGAAATGTAAAGCAAATATAAATAAAAACACTAATGAAAAAATTATTTACCCAAAGGGAAAAAAGAAAAGAAACCCTGAAAAAAAAAAATATATAACCTAAAAAAGGGCCTGGATTATGTCCGGGGAAAAGCGGCGGCTGTGCACACTCTGTGCACAGTCAATTAAAAAAAAAAAAAAAAACTGTTTTCTCACCAGACAACAGTTTGGAAATATCTTTGACCATGTATATCGAAATTTATTAGCTTTTCGAAGACATGCAGGTTTCCTCACGATGTTTTCCTTCACAATAAGGCAAAGATAATTATATTTAAATTGCGATTCGCACAGAAATTTCGAAAAACCCGCCTGTTTGAACCCAGGATCTTGCGCCCGCAAGACGCGTGCTTAATCAATCGGCTATCACTGTTTTATGCAAACCAACATCACCAAATAAATTAAATTGTAATCAAACTTTCAACTTTTGTCGCTTTAATGTCAAAAGTCCCCAAATTCCCTAAAAAAAATCACCCCTAACCTTGGGGAAATCAGTGATTTAGCACAACAAAGCCCCGACACTCTGATTACCATAATACCTTATTTGTATCCAAATCTCGTTGGAAAATGGCATCTTTTAATAACATTTTTAGGGATCAATACGTAAAAGTAAATAATAAAACGCACAAGTGACCGCGATGGTGGTGGTTAATAAATCGAATATATACCATCATGCCTCTATTCCTTGATGATAAAGGCAGTGTACTCAAATTCCTGAGATAATAGGTGGCGAACTTATTAAGCGCATCCACATGTACCGAGCAGGCGCATCCGAACAATAGGCTATAATTTATTTTTTTGGATCACAACTCTATCGATTACGTGGTTTGACATCAAAAGTGATTGTTCGGGCGCGTTTCCTGGTACATGTTGACGCACTAGTATTAGTGTAGTACACAGTACACACCTCCTTACTGCGAAGGGATTTCAAGGAGATGGGGAGGAAACGTGCAACCATCATATTTTGAAATAAAGCAACGCTTTTATTATGGGTACCCATCGTACGAATTACTAAAACATTTCGAAATTTATCCAAACCGTTACCTTTATGTTGGTCTAGCTGTCCCTAATTATTAATGTTTTAAAAATGTTTAAAACTCTATCATACGGAACCCTCACCGCGCGGATCCGCTTGACCGATTTTTTCATTAAAACTCTCTTCATCAATATGAAAGAACGTGGAACAACATAATTACGTATTCCGTCGGATTGTTTGTCTTTTATCTTGTTCCCGGATGAATTAGGAGGAGACGAAATCTGCGGGAGACAGGCATGCTGATGTTTGCCAGTAATTTTTATTTAATTACATTTCTTGCGTCTGTATGTTTGCCCGCTAACGTCTTCTAAACTACGCAACGGATTTTGATGCAGTTTTCACTATAATTTAGACAACGTCTTCAAAAAGTTTGATATGTATAAAATATGTAGAAAAACCGTGAAAACCCGGACCGGTCGTGAAATATTAAGCGAAAAAAACCGGGCAAGTGCACATCAGGACATGCACAATGTACGCTTCCGGACCCATTTCAATTGCGAAGATTTCTCGTATCTATAACCAAAGTAGTGAAACACAAGAAACAAAGTTGTATTTGCTGTTGTCTTTTGAATCTCAGTATTGAGTTTATTCAGAAACGACGGGGAATTTACTTCACTTTAACTTGGTCGGCTGTAGCTCGTGATTTAGTGAACCAATTTATCCGGTTATAATTTTAATTGCAACGTAGTATCATGTGCTAGTGTCCAAATTTTATAAATTTTCTGCACAGTGTTTCAAGTTTTTACAGCTGGATCTACCTAAAGCCACGTTTTCAGCTTAAACAAATTCGGGTCCCCCATACAAACTGTTTACCTTTATTTCACACACTTAGGGGTGTATTTGTAATGAGTAACCTTAATAGCAATTTTCATGGCTCTAAGTTTAGTTTTTTTTTTATCCGTACAAACTTTCATCCCCTATTTTATCCACTTGGGGGTGGAATTTTACAAAATCCTTCCTTAGTGGATATTTACGGTATGAAAGGTACCTACCGCCCAAATTTCATGATTCTAACACCAGCGGTTTCGGCTGTGCGTTGATTCCTTTGTTTTGATTAGTGAATTTGCAAAATGTACCAAAATATGCGACATAAATGGCCGTATCTTTTGAAAGCGTTGTCTTAGAAGCCTATTTTTTTACATCTACAAGGGACCATAGCGTTCGATATTTGATATCAATTTCAACTTGATATCTCTACCCGTTTCTGAGAAAAAAAATCTTGACTGACAGACAGACAGACAGACGGACAACAAAGTGATCCTATAGGAACCCTTATATTTTTCCTTTTAAGGTCCGGAACCCTAAAAACACTGAAACGAAGTCCTCGCAAAAGATTTTACTGCAAGATAAAATACTTGAGCTAAATGCTACATTAATCTCAATAATGCGTGAATAAAGGAATAAATTGTTCCCTATTATAATTAAGAAGTACTGCAGAATCTATGCCATGCTTAAAAAGTCATACACATTGACTTTTCAAGCGTGCCCTTAAAAACATTTTATATTAAAATGAGAGATAAAATATTTAATTTATTGGAAGAAATGTTACACCTTTTTAGGTATTAATGAATACCTCATTTTATATTAAAAATTGATTGTTGGTTTCCAAAGAGGCAATTCAATAGTTAGGGTTTTGTTAAGACTCTTTTGGTAACCAGACAGTTTCAAGCCTATGCAATAGCATATATTATATTATTTTATTGCTATAATAATAGCAATAAATAATATATTACGAATTGTTCTCATGATTTTGAAACGTCTACAATTTTAAGAAGCTTACTTACTTATTTAAATTTACAGTTAGCATTTCAGTTTTAAATTTAAAAAGAAGCCTTCAATCTACGGTCAGATTATAAGACCGTGTTTTATCTCATCCATCTTAGTCTGGTCTTTGTAAAAAATATATATTTTTAAGAAACTACCTACAAATTTATTGCGTAGCATTTAACTAAAGATTATATCTTTTAAAAACCCTTTTGTACTCACTCTCGAAATTAAGTCTAATGTCTCTCGAATTTTCATCTCTAATAAACTTCCGTCTAGACTTAACCAAACTTGTTATTTTGATATGCGACTTAAGTTTTAATGCCAAGGGTGCCCCAGACTCGACAACTTAAGAATTTCCACTCAGTACACGGCGGGGCAAGTTTGAACAAAAAGCAACAACCGCTTTGCAGTTAGGAATATTAAAGAGGCCCACATTTCACTCACGCTTTGTGAGCTGATTACAATGCATAAATTAATTTGTTTAAGGCTAAAGCGCCCATCTAGTCCGCGAAATCCAAAATCTTCGAGTATTTTTATATTTTATTCAGAATCTGAAAACATTTAAGACAACATTTTGGGTTTTGCGACAAACACAGTATGCAGTGCGCTTATTAATACATTTATTTTACTCTTTTACTTTATTTTACACGGTGGATATGATACTAGTTAATCACCAAATATACAAAAATTGCCAGATTATCTGGATAGTTGACGTTCTTGAAATATCTTAGAATAAGTTGGATATATTAATAAATGCACTGCACACGGTCTTTGTCGCGAATTACAAAATGTGCCTTTTATTATTGTCAGATTTTGAAAAATTTCTAAAAAAACCTCAAAAAATTTGAACTTCCCGGGCTAGATGGGTGCTTTAGCCTTAAGCCTTAAAGAAAATTAATAACAAAAATGACAATTGATTACACCTATTGAAGCGAAGCTTCTTTACGGACGTTCGGGGCGCTCGCTACCCGGGCACTAAAACGGTGAAAAGCGTAACGCGTTACGCGTAACTCGTTACGCGTTAATATAATATATATAATATCTACTGCAAAGCTTCGCTTCTTTCGGGCGTCCCTAGACGGCACTGATTCTGTGTGGGGGAAGTTAAAAATAGTATTATTTAACCACCTGTAGCTGTATTTGTGTAGCAGTCCCGCACAATAGTTATCTGTACCCCATTAGCCGGAGGGGGAGATCGCGCCGCGGTGATAAGGGCAGCTACCCTATTGTGTGGGGTAATGTAAGCTCAAATTGCTGTACGAACTATGATCTTTGAATTAGGTTATAGTTTACAATAGTTTAATCATACTAATATTATAAAGAGGAAAACTTTGTATGATTGTAATGAATAGGCTCCGAAACTACTGAACCGATTTGAAAAATTCTTTCACTGGTGGGAAGCTACACTATCCCCGGGTGACATAGGCTAATACATTTTCAAAAAAATTAGGGATCCTTACTAAAACTCGAATAATGTAACCGCATGTACCCGTGCGAAGCCGGGGCGGGCCGCTAGTTAGGTTATATAAATAATAAATATTGCAATTCTAAGACTAGTAATCATGAATTAATTTTTAGGCCCGTATTAATGAAATTCTTTAGATAAATCTCAAATCTAAGAGTGAACTTGAGTACGCTTTTGACATTTCACCTTCTACTGGTATGATATAGGAATGAAATTGTCAAGAATGCTCTCAGACTTCAGGTAGATTTATTAATAAGGGCCTAAGTCTGAGAGCGATCTCGAAAATTTCAGTCTTTTGTCACGTCAAAAGCGTACTCATGATCGCTTTATCACTGATCAAGTAATGTATTAATACCAGCCTTACACACCAACTGTATGGATCCAAACTAAACAACGCTTACACTAAAAGTTGACATTCAATGGACTAAAGCATCCCTGGACACCCAGATCAGGACAAATTACGAAAATACCATTTCCGAAATGCACCATTCCCTGACTGACATCGAACCTACAACCACTCGGTGCCGTGAGCCGAGCGGGCTACGCTCTAACCACGCCACGATCGTCAATGAAACGAGATAATTATCTTTATTTGAACCATAAATCCCATTACCTTACGTTTGACATATGTCATGGGGAGTCGTTAGGGACACCACAAAAGGCCCTTTGCAGGTCCCAGACCAGAGATAACGGCATTCAGGACGCGACCCATGCGCGAAATAGCTTGGTAGAGCCATTTTAAACGTTATTTTTATTGGTTTTTGCCTGCGGCTGCCGATAACGAAAGACCTCCATATAATGCACATACCTCCTATAAATAAATACATAATAATCCTACTAATATTGTAAATGCGAAAGTTTGTGAGTGTGGATGAATGTTTGTTACTCTTTCACGCAAAAACTACAGAACGGATTTGGGTGAAATTTGGAACACAGATAGTTTATAACCTGGAATAACACATAGAATACTTTACTTAAGTCTACGCGGACGAAGTCGCGGGCAGCCACTAGTATTAAATAATAATAAAGCCCTTTTCGCACTCATGGGCACGGGCCTCCCCTCATTACGAGGGGGATTCAACAAGGGAACAAGGAATGCTACTTCAATCTGGCTGGTGTAGAGCCAAGATTTAGCCGATTGATTTCAGCGCAAAAACAGGCTGCCTCAACTAGGGTAGTACGATCCTCTCACAGAAGATCGGAGTATAATAGTTGTGTTTCGAACGATGAGTGATAGAGCCGGTTGCCCTGGCAGTGCAAGCATGATAGAGTCTGGCCACCTTTTTGTGTGTGCTTAAGATTGGTGTAATTAATTATGTTTTTATGGCGATTCGTTTGTGGGTGGACATATCTATTATCAGGTGATTGTTTTATCGTGTTGATTGCTTATGGGATAATTAATATGTATCAATATTCAGCTTTTTGTAATCATCGAAATCATCTTTTCTAGTTAAGTCCTACTTTCATGATAACGTAATTGACGACCTCTTGACGCAGTGGTTAGAGCGTAGGCCGCGCGGCTCACTGCACATGGTGGTTGCGGGTTCGATTCCCGCTGGGGTAAATTTCAGAAATGGCCTCTTCGTAATTTTCCCTGGTCTGAATGTCAATGGGATCGCCCTCAGTCAATTGTACGGTACCCATAGTACAAGCGTTGCTTAGTTTGGGACCATACAGTTGGTGTGTCAGTCTGGGGATATTTATATTTAGTAACGTAATTGGTATAATTTTAACCATCTAAGCCAAACGAACCCAATCAAAGGGCACCAGAGGACGTAAAAAGAATCAACCAATAGAATCTCTTTAAATTCGCGCGATTCGTATCACGCCATAAAATTAAGCCGTCCCATTGGTTGCAGATAGATGTTTAGCGTTCGCTCGCCAATAGTAGCGAGGCAAGAAACGCCGAGTCGCAGTAATTGACGATGATTAACGACCTATCCACTTGAGATAAAGTTCTTTTTTACTGCGAGATTAGAAAAGTTCTAAGTTGGAGTACGGTTCGCAAAAAAAATCGCTGAGTTGGATGAAAATGTTTAACTCGCACTTTGTAGTCAACGGACTTGAATGTAACTCATATATAATTATCATTTGTGTCTCCATTGTGTCAATAAATACTGATAATTTGCCATTTTTATGCAAATACATATTTTGATTTAATTTGTATTCGTAATTTGAAATTTTAACTGATTATTTTTTTGTATTCTATATTGTTTCCATAAAGAGTGAATAATCCCGAATGAAACTATGTTATAATAAAATCAAATCATAAATTAGAATTATTTAACCTTAAAATATCTACAATTTGTTTTTTATAATGACGTATTGTACGAAATAATGTGAGCAATAAAAAAGTTGTTCTGTTGACTTATAATTTACTTTCTCGAATCAAACTTAGACAGGCTGACATATATTTTTTTTAACAAAGATATAATAATATTATGTACCAAGTGATCTATGGCCTCAATCGATCCTTAATGGTAGGTAAGTCCCAATAATAGCCCATTAAAAGAAAATTTATGCTTTAACAGGCTATTCATAACTTTGCTGACCTTACACGAATAAAGGGTGTGAAATGTGAATGTAAAGAAGTTAGTGAACGGAAAGAATAATTGAATGATAGATTGATTGAGTGATTGATCGTGGGTGAGCGTGTGCACGCTGAACGAGTGAATGGAAGTGTTAATAATAGTTTTTGCGTTTGTTTTTTGTAAAAAAATTAATTTAATAGAATAATGCATGGGCTATCGAATTAAATAAGCTATACAATATTTTTATATGTTTAGAGAAATCTTGAGTACGGTTTTGACTTCTTTTGCTTTTCATTTTGTACTGTTATGACATGATCGATTCATTAATACGGGCCCAGGAATATATAGAATACTATTCAATTTTCAATCGATAATTTTAGAATTTCAATCGAGAACTGATATTACTATCTCTGCCAGTGACATTAGCACTTAAGTTGTCAAATTGATTCTAACGGAGGCCAGCACACATCCGGGCGAATTAACATTACTGATTGCGTGCGCAACTATCGCTCTAACGCCTCTACAAATACGCGTCATATCCGCTTGGCTGGGTGTCGCAACAATGGTTAGTCAGCACCGGTACATAATAAATAGGGGTAGTAATGTAGGGGGTAGAATGAGGCTAATGGGTGGTGGGGTAAATATGTCACTTTATGTCTAGAGGATCCGGCTTTTCGCAAACACACATAACACACTATCACACTAGTAGTCTCCAGAGGGGTGAGCAGAGATTCTTTGCCACTGCAAAGAAGTTAAGGTATTTTATACATTACAAAACCTGGGCCCCAACCACGTTAGCTACTTAAATCGCAATAGACAAGCGAACGCTCCGCTTTTGACGTTTTTTCGTAACCTACTAACCACCGGCTGACACGAGCTTCACGATTTCTACTGATATGGTAAGTACCACGTTAGCGATTGTAAGCGTTTGACCTCGAGCTTGCTTGAGTCAGTCACTTCGGTTTTTAGTAAATTTTGAGAACCTGTCCAAAATGCCATTGGAGTCATTTCGTTTCAAAATTGCTTTTTGAAGTTTGCATGGTGTTGGTTTAGGTATAAGATGTATGATAGCGGATATAACACATAAAAAAATACCAAATAGCATATTGAGCCACTTGCAAATCAGACACGAGTGGAGTACCAAATATTTGGCCAAGCGATTGAAAACCAAACGCTCGCGTTCGCTGTTCTATTGCGTTTTAAGTTGCCAACGTGGTACGGGCCCTGATGTTAAGCAGTTACCGTAGCCTGTAGATGCTTGCAATACCAAAGGCATCGCTCGCACGTCGCCGACCCGAAGGGAGATGGAACAGAGAGAGAAGGGATGGGCATTGAGCTCTCGGTTCTCTCACTCATCGTTCGAGACCTAGCTATGATGGCTACATTACGCTGATCTACTGTGAGAAGGTGGTACTACATCGGCCGTGTGTGAGCTGTAGTATAATGCCTACATCACCGTAAACCGTATTCTAAGTGATCAAAGCATTCTTTTTCCCCAAAACCCAACCGATAACTATCAATGTATCGACATCCCCTGAGATATGGAAGGAATCTATCTGATTCGCTATCCTTAACATTTTTGACAGTCCCCCCTCTTTATGTAACGTATTCCCCCCACGCACCGATACTAACGTCGTTTGAAATGATATTTGACGTGTCTTTTACGAGTTAACGCGAAAGAAATTGATGTAAAAAGGATAGATGTGAGGCGTTGCTTCGTGAGCCGTGCCTCCTTTGGGATTTGGGAGGCGCGAACGAATTGAGGCCCGCTTCTGAGATACACCGGGTTACTGGTGAAACACTAACATCCTTTCAGGACTGTATTACTGATATCATAAACAACAACTTTTTTTTCTATAACTGTTTATATTCATTTTTTAAAATGTATGTGTGTCTAGTCATAACCGTATGTTTGCATTGACCAAAACATTGTACTGAAACATTTTGCTGTCTATATTTTATGACAACAAATTAATGAAGGCAAAACAACTTTTTATGTGAATGTTTCGTGCAATGCAAACCAGGGGTTAAAACCAATTTTTTGCAAAGTTTCAAGCGAAGTTTAATATATCGACACTCTCCACTATATAATTATCTTATTATTATTGGACTCAGCAATACAAGATGGCGAAGGATTACCAACACTCAGACTCAGAACCATCCCAAGGAACATCCGGAACAGGGCAAATTAATAAAAATATATTTCTGAAGTTTACGCTGGTGAGACGCCAGCTGAGCTTATATCTATGGTCTAAATACTTCGTCAAGCGGTCGTCAAAACCACCACCACCATACTCACCACCCATTGCCTCACTCACTCAATCTAGTGCTAGTGCTAGTTTCTGAGGTCAATATTGTAAAACCAGGATAAGAATGAAACCCGGAACCTCTCGAATACGAAGATACCACGAACCACTAGGCTGTGGACATAAATTCTCGTTTGTTCAAGAGTTACACCACAACCTAAGTCCCTTTCTTAACGATACACGTGCCCAACACTGGTACATTAAAGGGCCTTGCTCACACAAGAGTCGCGACGGCGTCGTGGCATCGTGGCACATGACAGACGTGGAGAGTCGAGACGTAGGTGGCTATGCTTTATCGCAGGAACGTACCGCAGAAACGAAATAGCAGCGAGACTGAGCTGCAGCCTCACTTGGGTGCCGCGGCGTCGCCTCTGCGCCACCATGACTACATTAGATGAGCACACAGCCATATATTACTAAAGATAAACAAGACGCGGCGCGCCGCTTGGGCGCCCCTTAAAGGCGCGTGTGAGCGACGCCCCTTAAAGGCCTATAGTATATACGAACCATTATTCCACACACATGCTCAGGTCTGTTTTATCAACTCCCCTCCATAAAGGACCACATAATTTTTGCCTTTATTACAAGAGTTCGCAATGTAATACGGTTACTTGGCAACTTAGCAAGCTGGAGACCGCAACAATTTTGTCAATTTGTTGCGAAGATTTCATATCCGAATAGGATAAGGCTTTAGGAATAACAGTGGAATCTAAATCAGTTATAAAAATCTTCATAAAAATGAATGCAGGTCCAAAAGACCCAACGCTTTAATTGAAGTTATAATCGATCAACAATAACATTAAAAATTACTTTTGTATTCCAATAAAATTTATAAAATCTTTTTTAATTCATTAAAATTCTTATAAAGCCGCCAAATAGTGTTCAAAAAGTAGAGTTAAATTCTTCGGCATATCATCCCACAGTATGCCATATCTATTTTAACATAGCAGGACAGCCTAGGACAATATAATAATATATACAACAGGGTGTATGTCAAACAATATATTACCAATTGTGTCCGCTTACGTCGCGCTCGTTGGGTGTTTGTTCCCGAATTGGTCCTATCCTAACACTATAAAGTACAAGACATCCCTAAAGCTATCATAATTCAGAGAATATTCCACGTTTCACACCATTAAAGTAATATATCTCTTTGAAACTATGTTATGAACTTCGTCCAACTCACATAAAATCATGACGGTTAAAAATTTCAATAGTTTTTACTAAAAGTTTTGTTACAAAGTTGTGAAATTTTTACTTCGCTATATAGTCCATCTTCTTCAGTGGGTTTTGTTTTAGCAATACGCTGGGGTGTCTAAAACCGGAGTTACGTACATCTACTTAATTATTTGCAAGTATTAAACAATGAAAGTATATTCCATAAGACTGAGTATATTGACCTTAAGATAATGAAATCGTCACTTAGGGATCTGAAAGCTAGCTCTGGGCACTCTGAATACCCAGCTACTACACAGCTATACACACACACTCATATACTGGGCTGCATCAACCGGGGCAGTACCACCCTCCCACATAAGATTGGCCTGCTGCAACACTATATCTAAGTTTCTTACTATGAGGGAGATAGCTGGAAGTTCAACCCGTCATATCCCCTCCCTATGTCCCAATCCCCTTTATAATGCCCAATGCCTTTGATATTTTAAGCGTTTGTACGCTACGGTAACTGCTTAACATCAGGCAGATCGGGCCCCACCTCCGGGCAGAACTTTGATGTACATAAAGATTATGTTTACAAAGTTATGTATCGAACTTGTAGCCCTTGCCATATAAAATTATAACATACGGTCTGTAGTGATACATTTTACGGTCACGCATAGTCATTAACCTGCGGTTATACGATCATTTTAACCGTGAAATTACGGCGTAATAAAGTGATAAGTTTATTCGCGCGGTCACCGTAAATCTTTACGTGAAACCTGTTAGTTATTTAACAATTTCTGCGAGTATCATAAAAAATGTTTACAGCCTGAAAATATACAGACACGCACAGCTTTGAAGTTGTTTTCTTAAATAGATACACAGGTAGTTTTAAAGGTCCGAAATGATAATTTATGTACATAGTCGTACATATTTTAGACTTCCGTTTCAAACGTCGCCAGTTTCTAGCGCCCCAAGCCCCAAATATCATAGCACCCGTATCATCTGAAGAGGCAGGTCAGAGGAGTAAAGTAAAATAGAGGCACATAACCATTATCATTTTAAATTCACCTTCAACCGGCAAAAAATCTGGGCGAAGTCAAATTAAGAATTCTAAAACCGTACGTAAGACAATTTATTAATCGTGATCCCTCAAGGGGAGAGGGGTGGAAACCGCCCCAGACCTGCTTTATGTAGATTTATTATGCCCACCGTTATCTGAAATTAATCCTTTATACCGCGAATCGTAATTATAAAAGTGGTAGCCGATAAATCACCCGTGCCGGAATTACAATCAAATTTAGAATTATAATAAACATTACTATATTGATCATCATCACGTTCCCAAACACAAATCAAATCAAAAATATTTTAGGCCTACAAAGCACTTATGAATAGTCTGAATCTACCACCGGTTCGGAATGCGCTTCTACTGAGAAGATCCGGCAAGAAACTCAATGCACACCTCACTAAACTATCTATCTAATTTAACCTAAATCTGAGTGAGATTTGATTACTATTTACTTATATTACTATATATTTGTTATATTTATTTATTTCTTACTTTTCCCAGTTTCATTTTTATTTCACAACAGAACAGTAATAAGGTTTGTGTAGTTATTTTTAACCGTGACCCGTGGCGTCCCAAGTGTCACATTGCCGGCACGTGCGGCGAATAGCCCGGGCAGCTTACAGCTCATTTTAAGCTTAATAAGCTGTTATTTTATATACAACCAAGTCGGCAAGCAATCGTATGACCCACCTGATGTTAAGCACCCTCTCGGTTACGAAATCGGCCTCTTCTAACCACTAGACTAAGTTCGCACGTTCTAAAGTATACTTAAGGAAAACAATTATTGTTTAAAGGCGTCAATAGCCTAGTAGTTAGAGGGGCCGCTCTCGTAGCTGAGAGGTTCCGGGTTCGATCCCCATCCTGGCCATTAAACTATTGACGTAAGTCCGCTCCGAACACAAGCATTAGCTTAGCTGGAGCGGCTAACGGGAATATTACTAATGTGACAAACTCACATTGCGAGTAAGCTTTTCTTAATAAAATAAAAATAAAAATGTGTGGTAGAGCTTAAGCTCTACCGGCATTAAGCAATCATTGTTGTTGTCTGCAGCCAAATGACAGGTAGGTCGTACGATTGTTAGCTGACTTTGTTATATACTTAAGCATATAAAAAAGTTACTCCTCTAAATTTAAAGCGGTTCAACGCACAAGAAGATCTGCGTGAATTTATATAGAGTCGATTATTGGAACAAATCCGGCGCTAGATCGATTCCCAACACTTATTAACATAATAATTTACTTTCGACAGATACCGATTACTCTGCAAAGAATATTGAAGGAAGCTCTACGCAACACAGAAAACCAAATAAAATAGAATGGCCTTCGCAAAAACTGTGTCTCAAACACAGCTACATTATTATAAGACCATTTGGTATGTAGGTAAGTTTTCTACACGCAATAATTTATAGAGAGATATCTTGTTTTAGTTTTTTGGCTGCGAGTCTGCTAATATGCTGAATGACGCTCAACCTACATGTCCTTTCCAGGAATTCCTTTTTCCGTGGTGCCTTCTTTTTAAAAGAAGTATTATTATTATTTAATAAAACATAAGACATGAATAGCAGTGATAGCCGATTGGTTAAGCACGCGTCTTGCGGGCTACCAGGTCTCGGGTTCAAACCCCGGCTCGAACCTCTGGATTTTTCGAAACCTATGTGCGAATCATAATTTCTATATGATTATCACTTGCTTACAGTGAAGGAAACATCGTGATGAAACCTGCATGTCTTAGAAGATTTAACTAATTTTCGAAAGACATGTGATATCCGCCAACCCGTTCTGGGCCAGCGTGGTGGATTATGGCCTGAATCCCCCTCGTGCTCAACACGAGGGGAGGCCCGTGCCCAGGAGTAGGACGTCAAAAGGGCTAAAATATAGATATTTTTTTTAATTATAATAAAACATGAAGGCGCAAACATCTTGAGGAAAACAGCATGTCTGAGAACCTTACAACCTTCTGAAATACTTGTGAAGTCGGCCCTGGTAAATGATGGCCTGAATCCCCCTTGCATCGAGAGGAGGCCCACATCAGCTGGTAGACAGACAAACTAAAAAGTATCAAATAAAATCACCTCAATTTAAAACGTAATCAGAGACGTTACAAGATCGTTTTAACTAGATTTGGAGTCCGTAAAATCGTACATCAAGCAAGTTAAGCGTGGTGGGACAACTCTCCCCGGTGCCATTAAATTGGGACGTGGAAGGAATCTTAATTCGCCACTTTAACTGTGTCCTTTATAAAGTACTTACCACTATATTCTTACAAGACTAGTTTTGACGGCCATAGAACAGACGACCTCGATATGTGGCTTGATTGGGTTGATATAATCTAAATATATATAACTCAAAGGTGACTGACATAGTGATCTATCAACGCACAGCCCAAACCACTGGACGGATTGGGCTGAAATTTGGCATGCAGGTAGATGTTATGACGTAGGCATCCGCTAAGAAAGTATTTTGATTAATTCTACCCCAAGGGGATAAAATAGGGGATGAATAATCCCGAAATTTTTGTTAAGTGAAATTACACGCGGACGAAGTCGCGGGTACAGCTAGTTTACAATAAAATTTAATTTTATACGAAAAAAACACATAACTGTCTCCTTATAATCTTAAGAGCGCTAATAATTAATGCTATTTTTAATTTTTAGTCGACTTTAATGAATCTTCTTTAAACTCTTAGCAAACTAAAATTGGTACTGACTCTAAATATGCATTAATTATTGCCTTTGTTTTAAGGTATTATTGTTTAAATAATTTTATTCCACGATTATTAAGTACATTGACGTATTGCGGTCACTCACACGGTTCATCTGGCACCGATAAATTTATCTACGTTTAACTGTATCCAAATGTCAGATACGGCCATTATATTGACAGACCAGTGTCGGCTTCTTCGTGTTAATGACAGCATGATATTTTTTAAGGGTGTACCTTAAGGTAAGTTACCAACAACACTGTCATATTAATTTTTCAAGTATTACCATACCGGGTGCGATGACAACAGGCTTATCCCCTGTTACATTCGGCCGAAAATCACGATTGGTGAATTTAAAGTACACTTAAATGCACCCCTGCCTACTCCCTCGGGTAATACAGGCGCGCGTGATAGTGTATAGCGGTACCTTCTTTATTGAAGTTTCAAAAGTGAAGCTGAAAAAGTCAACAATATATTTTATTGATGATACTTATCCCGTGTCGGTGTGAGGCACGGGCCACATGTATAATTCAGTGTCCCACTGTATATCATTGTACTGAGACACCCCCCCTCTCCCAGGAGGGTTTCCGGGGGGACAGAATATAGAAAATAGAAAAAACTGGAGAACAGTTTTCTTTTGTCGTGTGAAAATGGTCACCGGCATTTTTTTGTTTAGGGTTTCCTCGATTTTTTGTGTTATAAGTTGGTTCCTCATAAAAAAGTAAAATCAATGACTACTTAGTCATTGAAAAAACCTAGGTATATATAACTAAGCGACATTTTAAGGGCCGAATTAATAAATCAATCTGAAGTCCGAGATCAGTCTTGCGTACGCTTTTGACATGCCGTTTTGTACTGGTATGGCATAAGCATGGCATTTATAAGACCGCTCTCAAAAGGCCAGACAACTAATTTGTACGATAGTACACATCCTTACTTATTACAAATACCAAAAGTGTGTTTGTTCGTAAGTTTGACTGGCGATCACATAAAAAATACTGCGTAAATCTCCAAATTGGACATGAATAATTAATTACGAACATCTAGCCCGCGCAACCATAATCAATTATCCTTACACATTATACCCGGTTTTAAAGCATTACAATGTAATCTGGGTACAAAACCCGGACCAAATACACTTTTTTATAATATAACAAAGCGGGTTTGGTCCATTTAGATTTTCTCTGGGACTCGACGAGGGTCAAGACTCGGCGTTATCATAGGACACCATTGTCGATTCCGGCTTACAGGAGTAACAGTAGTAGTGGGAGTGGTAGATGAACATAAAAAACCAACCTCTGTGAATGGGATTCGGAACCTCATAATCACCAATAACCAACCCCGCCCACGAGTACGACCACTGGACCAAAAAGTCAGTCGTTTAATACTTTTATCCGGTTAATACGGATGAAAGCGAAAAATAGCTAGTTTTGTGAAGAGAATTTGATTTATGCTGAGGCTGCAAGTTGCAAAGCGGATTTTCCCCTAGTAATTATATTTCGGGTATCCGGATGATTTTTATGGATTTCGCATTGATTTTAAGGTAGCCTTTTAAATTAATTGGTTGTTTGATAATATAATACCTTGCATTATTATATTTTATCTTCTTTTAACTAGATATAAAATACGGTGCGTGTGTTTTATTATTTTCCTCCTAGACTTTTATGTTTATTGAAGCGAAGCTTCTATACAGCCGTCCGGGGCGCTCGCCGCGCGGCCACTATCTATTCGTGCTAAGCGTCAGTAGCGTTACACAACATCAACCATTATAGGTATACAGAGTTAACGTTTAGTTCCTAGTTTCCTACTCTTTATACTATAAAGCTTCGCTTCTTTTGGGCGTCCTTACACGGAACGGTTTTTTTTCTGTACTGATAAGGACACCTGGATAGTTAATAGCTCTTATTAGTCCGGGTAGGTGGCGCTGTTGTCGATATCAGATAATAAACACTACGCTAGCGAAGTCGCCGTTTACCCGGTACTCACCCATTGAAAACCGGATCAAACGGATATCTGTCATAAACTTCAGTAAACCAAACATTTGTCAAATAATAGATTCAGTCCTCCTGTTTGCAAATCAATGGCGTCACAGTAGCTGCCAACCGGCTTGTTAGCCACTGAATATTTGAGAGTTCAGATATCGCCGAATTTCAATAGCTCCGGTCTTGCTATTGGTTTGTGCCGGCTTAGGGCCCAGTCAGAATTGAGACATTATGTGTGGCGATTGTAATTGCTACTGACTGAATAAGTTCACACGTAGACGAACAATATGATTTGCCACTTTCAAACAATTATGGACTAAATGATTATGATGTTACTGATCTAATCCTAAAAATGTGCCACAACTGTTTTTTTTTCGTTGTCAACACATTCAAACTCAAACTCAAACTCAAAATTGTTTTTATTCATGTAAGCCAACAAAGCATTTATGAATAGTCAGAATCTACCACCGGTTCGGAATGCTGCTTCGGAATGCTGATTCATATCGCATATTGTGTTCGTCTATTATCGGTTGTACAGATAGTTGATTATCTCCTTTGCTAAATAAACTGGTAGCTTAAATAACAAAATGTAAGTATCTACATTGATTATTTAATCAACGAGTTATAATCGGTATATTTTATCTATCTTAAAATAGTTGTCTTTCAGCAATTTAAATGACTTTAGGTGCTTGTTGCGCAACATAAATTCTAATTCGTCTACACCCTTATAACCGGTTCGGTCCGGTTACAACCGCCTGTAGGCGGTCAAAACCAGTCCGCAGTGGTACAACACCGGATTATTCTGTTGCCGAGTGGAATGAAGTACGTATCGTGTTTATCGGGGCGTGAATTTGTGGAAGCGTTTGAAGGGTTGAAATGTGGGGGGGATAATTTATGGGTTTGCTTGGATTGCAAATACCGTCCGATATTTTAGTATACAAACTTACTAGTCAGATATTTCGGTTAAGTGGGTAGAATATTTAATTGAGTTGTGGATTATTAAAGTATAATTCAATACTTATTTCAGCGAGAACATACGAAATAATATCAATATTTGAAGGCCAAGTTTTAACGCGATAATTTAATCGGTAAAACGATAAAATATCGGAGCAATACATTTTTTTTTTCTTTTCAAAAAAGGCGTCATTACACGAACAATTAAAATTAAAAAATCATGCTGAAACTTACCTGCGTTATACTCCAATATCGGTCCAGCGATATCAAACACAGGTTCATAATGGACGCGGTACACAGCAGCACATCCATCGCGGAGTGTATTTCGCACCACCAGAAACCGAAAATCCAGTATCCCATCAACTCGTTGGCCAATGAGAACGGCATTATCACCAGCCCCAGGAAGAAGTCTGACACGGCTAGCGAAGCTATAAACCAGTTCTGAATGTTCTTCAACGCTTTCTCCGTCACAATCGCGATTATCACCAACATATTCCCGACGACGACCATTATCATCAACACTGTCACTACGACCGAGGCTATGATTATGTGCGCGGGAGAATAGCCGCTAGGGTACCAGGTTTTGAGCACTAAATTGATTGTAGTATCGTTCGGCAAAGTCGTATTCGCGTCCGAAGTGTTTGTCATTTGGAGCGCGAAAAATTCTTCTTGGCTTATGTACGTCGGCACTAGGAATGTCGTATTCGGTAGGACTGTCGTATTAAAGTGCGCAGGCATTGTCGTTCTAGGCAACACATTTATATTTGGCACCATCTTGCGAAATATTGTTTATATTGTAAATTTTTGTCTAACTATTTATTGTGTGTAAATCAAAGTTGGCCCCGCAGTGTAAACGGTACAATATTGCCTTTACGAACGGAATTTTTCAACGCTATTTAACGTACAATTTTACCCGTTCACCCGAACTAGGAAGGTTTGAAGCGAACAAAATTTATTTATGCAGACCTTAATTATTTCTAGATTCGAAAATAATGTTTAGAAAACGAAAAGTAACTCGCAAATAAAGCCTACCGTACGTTGATCGCGAACACTCAAAAAAGCGAAATATTACTCTTAGTTACACTAAACTTTTTTTATGCGGAAATAAAAACGGTTATTTTATACAATCGTTAAACCGGTGTCGTGACGTCATCGCTGGATATTCTTTCTTCGGTCCGAGAAGCGATCGGTTTTCGCGAACATTTTTTATTAATTTTGTTTTTTCTTTATTTCACGTCATTTCGCTCACATGTTTGTCGTTTGCGGGCTTCTTCGCGTGACTGGGTTTATTAATGGCCGTCTGTTGAGCGGTTCATTGTAATTGTAGTGTGTAAGCTGTTATTCAGTTGATTGCGACCGGCATCTCGAACCTGCAACAAAACAATGATTTATTTTACAAACGACGGTTGCAAATTACCGCCAATCAACATACCTCATCGCTTGTGTCTTCATGACATTGACATAATAAGCAGGTATTTAACCTCGCTACGCGCTATAGCTTAGGCAAAATTTGCTTAGCATTTCTGATACTATACGGTCTAATTTCGGTGAATTGTTTCTTTGTTAACAATTTTTTTATAATTTCAGTCACAGTTTCAAAGGGAACGTCGTGTAGGTGGATGGTGCGATACAGTTTTGTACATAAGTCGATCAGGAAAAGGAAATAAATGTAACACAAGATTTTTAAGAGGACCTCTTTCTAAGGGGGTTCCTCATACGCTCTTGTGTCGAGGTTGCGTCTAGGCGCAGGCAACAAGCGGCGCGCCGCGTCTAGGTTTTCTCTAACAATTTAAATCAGTGCGGTCATCAATGACGCTGCCACGATGTGGTGGAGTCACCAAGACTCTTGTGTGAGCGAGAACCCTAAAACGGTCGTCATTCCAAACATGTTTTCCCTAAAAATGTAGGTATCTATGATTCTTCTTGTTTATGATAAAGCTTGGTAAAATAATTTTCTTTTTATTTGCTACAATGATTTTCACTCCCTCCAACAGCATACTACTGCAGAATCAGACTCAAAGATACCTAAAGTCGAGTAACATAGCCTATATCTAAACAGGCCTACAACTATAAAGGTGATTACCTCTCCATTACCAACCTATTCCAACAACAGACCATAAATGATGGTACCTACAATATTTCCTTCCAAACTAATAAACTGAAAAGCATCATTAAAATGATATTACTACAATAAAAAAAGCTTTGAAATTGTATAGAGCTCTCAAATAAATAGAGATTGCGCATCAATCAATTAGACAATAAGGCTGCGGTCAAACGGTGCGACGAAAAAATATAACGATATGATAAATGTTTTAAAGGTTTTTGAATGCCTGCTCAAAAAATGGATACTACCTATCCCTTAATTTTACAATAAATGTCTCGATAAACAACTAATGATATAAAGAAGAAAATTAATGATCGCATTCCTGATTCAAAGCAAATCTAAATAATAACATGTAATTTAGCCCGTTGTATGTAACAAAAAAAAAAAAACAGAATATCTAATCCCTGATACACCTAACGAGTCCATTCGACATCCGATTGATTAACTATAGACCATTTGGTCTATATTGGTTTTATTTAAAACACTTCGCTGTGATTATATCCCCGTGTGTTTACAGCCTACACGGGCCTTTATAATAAATTTTCCAGATGGCTATTAATACTTCTATTTATCTTATAATTTACCTATTTTAAAATGTATTTGCGTATGTCATTATAATAATATGAAAAACAAGTGTTTTTTTAAGTGTTACTTATTTCCTTTTGACACAATTCAATGGAAAACGGAATGATAGAATGCTGCAAGGTAACAGTGTAGGGGCAGGTTTCCTAACGATGTCTGTTAGGAAACCTGCACGTATTTCGAAAGACGTGTGAAGTTTGCTAACCCTCACTGGGCCAGCGCGGTGGATTATGGCTCAAACCCCATCTAATACCATTCGCGAGATGTAGGTGCACTTCAGCACACCTCTGCCAACCCTTTCAGAGAAAACAGGCGCCAAAGTTGTATACAAGTTATTCGCGCATATTCACCGCGCACAGAATATCACAGATGTATAAACAGGCAACAATAAACAATAAAATTTACTAACAATAATACAAATTTAGCGCTTTTATCTTGCTAAATAAGAAACTTACAAATGACCACGCCTTAATTGTTATTTCAAATATCCATGATGATTTCGAGCGATGTTATACGAACTTTGGCAATTGTTTATTCGATGGGCAGCTCGTGTAATCAAGCACTAATGAGCGAAACTTTTTGTCTGTAGAAAGAAACAGACAAAGCAACGAAACTTTTCGTTTGCATTGTTTTTTCTTTTAAACAGGTTTCTTTTAAGGGGCTTCGCTCACATACTCCAGAGTATTGCTGGAATGAGAGAAAGCAAAGCCGCCTGCACCTCCACTCTACGAAATCACGCCACACCCGTGCAACGACGATGCCACGACGCCACCGCGACGCAACCCCAACTCTTGTGTGAGCGAGGCCCTTAAGATTACTTGCAATATGCGGCTCACTAGGCTATTCTACTTAATTCGACTCGTATTTATTTCTACTATTTATTTCATTTACAATATTTTTAAGAACCAAATTATTTCCAATAAGCTCAGTAACTGGAAAGAAAATAGGTAGATTTATTGTCTTAATAACAAAATAAATACATAAAATATTAGAAAATAGGAATAATAGTAGATAGGTATTAGTAGTAGAAGTAGCCCCGCGACCTGTCACGGTTAAATCTAGTCGTTATTTAAAATCAAAATCATCGACATCAAATATTGCGATTACCCACCATTAACATCTTTGGTGTTTAACAGACTACGTTTTTAAACAACGTTTAAATCTTTCTGTGGCTCGACTTGCACAATACATATATAAAAACAATCTCACAAATCAGAGAATTGTGCTGGCGATATAGGAAAACCGAACGGAACGTACGAAATGAACGAACACTTTGTACGACTATTGACAAATAGAACATTAGAGTGAACGAAAAGAACGAACAAATTCAATCCGGACTAATGTAGAAAAGCTTTTATTTAGGTAACAATGTCCGTATTGCTCGATCGGCAAGTTGGTTTTGGCCCCTCTGCCTGATTTGGAAGTTGTGAGTTAAATTGATGGTCCAACAATTTTACGTTTAGGTTTAGAGTTATTGATAATATTAGAAATATCACGAGCATATTTTTTTTGTAACAAATTTGAGGCGACAATACCCTAGCTAGTCGATAGAGGGGCCGCTCTCGTAACTGAGAGGTTCCTCTTCAACTTAGCTGGAGGGGCTAATCACATTACTCGTATACCCTAGTAATGTGGTATGTTATTTTTTGTGGCCCTGTCCAGTAAAATAGTACATTGTTACACGAGTGGTGAAAGTGACTTATTTGTCCCGAGACGGGGTTTGGCGCCCGAGCGTAGCGAGGGCGCTAATAGTTCGAGGGACAAAATAAGTCTTTCACCCGAGGTAAACACTGTGCTTTTCATTACGAATACAAGGAAAGTAAAAATAAAAACAGGAATTGGCTAAAGAAATAATACATGGAAGTACGAACAATACTCTACAACTCGAAAAAACTCACCAAACTGTCAATATGGCGTCGGCAAAAACAACTTTGATGAAATACTTTGATTAGGTACTTAGGTATTTAACGAAATTGTTTAGATCCACCGAAACTACTTGCCGGGTGGGATTTCTGTGGGGTCATAAAATAAATTACCCTAACCTAAACCCATCCGGGTCGCTCTGCTTGGGTAGTATTTTGAAAAAGTTTTGTAGTACTTAAATGTCAACCAGTTGCCTAAGCATTAGCCAGCCAGTTTATTAAATGTTGTAACATTAATTAAATATCATTCAGGCCGCTAGTTGAACGGCGCTGTTCAATAAAGTGGCTAGGCTGTTGATTGAACGGCGAATTCAGCTAGTTGGCTGCGACAACTACATAGAGTCGCTTTTTATTGTTACGTACACGTACTAGGGGTAGGTACAATGAATGCCGACTACGTGTATAAAGGGTTTATTTCGCTCTCCACAAACTCGACAAATACACAGTACTACACTAGTTTATTATCACTAGTTACTCACAACAAACACTGTTCCGAATCACTTAGCAGTCACACAGTATTCCAATATACTCGCCTAGGTCACTGGTATATCACTCTTCGTTCGCTTACTTGAGTTCCGTACACTGTCGCTTCCAAGAAGTAACTAACTCGCTGCCCGTCGTTGACTCCTTATATATCGAATAAAGATGCGAGCTGGTGTTTTCCTGAACATTCTCGGTAGGTATGTACGTAATAATAATCGGAATCGAATGATCTCGAGACACATTGTCGGCTTCCCTTTGTATTCGTTCGCGAGTAGGTATTCGCCGGCCGTCGCGCCGATAACGCAAGGGCGTTCACTTTATACCTACATACCTACAGTCTCGAACATTCAATTTTTAGAGATCCTTCGTAACTAATCGATGGAGTACATCTAGAATAAAAATGCGTTTTTGTATCAAGCTGATAAAATAAGGATCCTTCGAGATATTTGATCAAGTAGTTTCTAGGTCGCAACATTACCCCCCTCTTAGTCATGCTCGTCCCGAGCATCATTTGTTCCATGATACCGAGCCAATCTGTCCACATGGACTACCTTTGGCTTTCCTCGAAGTCCCTTCTTAATGCGATAGGTCACATCGTTGATCCTTGTAATAACTGTATAAGGTCCTTCCCAGCGAGCCTGAAGTTTCGGGGACTTCCCTTTTCTGCGAAGAGGATTGTGGAGCCACACCAGTGTCCCTTCTTCAAAACCATTGGTGTTTGCATTTCGATCGTACCGGGTCTTCATCTTTATACTCGACTTCCAGTTGTATTCCCGTACCATTCGATGCACCTCTTCCAGTTGGTTTTGAAGGTCACTCACATAATCTGTAACGGGCTTGGGATTGTCGGGTGACGTGCCTGTTATCGCATCCACTGGGAGCCTCATTTCTCGACCAAAATTTACTTTGGCTGGAGTGTGACCCGTACTGTCATGTACTGCAGACCGATAGGACATCAGAAACAGCGGAATGTATTGGTCCCAGTCTCGCTGATGTTCGTCTACGACCTTGGCCAGGTGGTTTTCCAATGTCTGGTTAAACCTCTCGACCATTCCGTCTGACTGCGGATGCGCTGGAGTCGTACGAGTTTTATTCATTCCGAGTAACTTGCACATCTCTTGAAACAGCGCAGACTCGAAATTCCTTCCTTGATCAGAATGGATCTCCATAGGTACGCCATACCGACAGACTACTTCCTGGACCAATTTCTTCGCTACGGTGACTGCTTCCTGGTTGGGTGTTGCAAATACTTCTGGCCACTTAGTGAAGTAATCTTGCACTACTATGATGTATTTATTCCCATCCTCAGTCATCGGAAACGGTCCAGCAACATCAATGGCGATGCGCTCCCACGGGGCTCCAACGTTGTACAACTTCAGTTTTCCCCTGCTTCTTGTCTGCGGGCCTTTCACTGACGCACACGCAGTGCATCTGCGACACCAATCCTCGACGTCTTCTCGACAGCGCAGCCAATAAAACCGCTGTCGCACCTTAACCAGGGTTTTCTTGACTCCTAGGTGCCCACCAGAAACACCATCGTGAATGTGCCGTAGAAGAGAAGCCACCTTACTCCGCGGCACTATCACTTGCATGGTGATTTCCTTACCGTCGTTTGATTCCCATTTCCTATACAGCACTTCATCGACCAGAGCCAAACTGTCCCACTGAGCCCAATAACTCTTCGTTGTCGAACTGTGGACTGATACGTCGCTCCATTGAGGCCTGTTTCCGCTCTGTTTCCATTGCCGTATAGGTCGTAGGTCATCATCCTCCTCCTGCGCCTTCTTCATACTAGCGCCGGTCCATTCGTCGTCGATTACATGTGTCCCTATGAGCTTGACCTCTTCCCGGACTTCATTCCTTAGACAATGTTTGCAGTCCTCGGCACACGGTCTTCGTGACAAAGCATCAGCATTACCATGCCCTTTTCCACTGCGGTGTTCTATTACAAAGGAAAATTCCTGTAGTTGTTCGATCCATCGTGCTACTTGACCTTCTGGGTTTCTAAATTGTAATAGCCATTGTAATGCAGCATGATCTGTCCGAAGTGTAAACTCTCTTCCTATTAAATATTTATTAAAATGTTGTAAGGTCCTCACCACAGCTAACAATTCACGGCGAGTAACGCAGTAATTTCTCTCTGGCTTGGAAAGTGCTTTACTGAAGTATGCTATTACAACGTTGCGATCTCCTTGTATTTGTGACAAAACACCGCCTATTCCGGTGTTACTGGCGTCAGTATCCACGATGAATCTTCCTTCCCTCGTTGGGTAACCCAATATTGGGGCCTCGCATAATACTTGTTTCAGCTCAGTGAAAGCTTTCTCACATTCCAGGTCCCAAACAAAATCCCGTTTATCTTCCGTTAGACGATGTAAAGGTTTCGCAATATCTGAAAAATTCTTGATAAAGCGTCTGTAGTATGCACATAGTCCAAGGAATGCTCGTACTTCTGTTTTGTTCTTTGGAGAAGGCCATTCTTGAACAGATTTTATCTTCTCGGGGTCGGTCTTTACTCCATCGGTTGAGATGACGTGTCCAAGATAACTGACCTCCTTTTTAAACAGAGCACACTTCTTAGGACTAAGTTTTAGATTAGCTTCACGGATTCGGGTGAAAACTTTTTCCAAGTTCTTCAGATTTTCCTCGAAGCTGCGACCCATAACAATTACATCGTCAAGGTAGACCAGGCACACGTCCCCGAGTAAACCCACCATTACTCTCTCCATAAGGCGCTCAAATGTAGCCGGAGCATTACATAAGCCGAATGGCATAACGTTGAACTGCCACAACCCGTTCCCGATTCCTGTACTAAAAGCAGTCTTCTCCTTGTCCTCTGGGCTGAGCTCGACCTGCCAATAGCCACTTTTAAGATCGATGGTTGAGAACCACTTCATACCACTGAGCATGTCCGGCGTGTCGTCAATTCGAGGTAAGGGGTAACTGTCTTTCTTCGTGACATTATTCAGCATTCGGTAATCCACGCAGAACCTTGTACTGCCATCCTTCTTCTTTACCAGCACCACGGGTGAAGACCATGGACACGTAGAAGGTTCAATTATTCCGTTATCAGCCATGTCATTAATCATCTCTGTCACCTCCTTTTCTCTTGCCCATGGTAATCTTCGGGGTCTTTGTTTAATAGGCCTAGCGTCGCCTGTGTCGATCCGATGTTTGACGAGTCCTGTCTTTCCACAATCGTTTCCGGTTGCGAAAATGTCTCTGAATTCTAGCAACAGCTTCTTGGCCTGTTGTAGTTCCGATGCCGATAAATTTTCCTTAGAAGCTTCCAGAAGTTCCCAGATGTGATCCTCCGCGATCTGCGTACCTTCCTGTTTATCTGAAGCGCTTAATTTTCTCAGGTACTGTACTTCCTCGCATTTTCCAACCACACTATTCTTCTTCAGCTGTATTTCTTCATTACTAAGGTTAAGGATTCTTACCCTAGTAATTCCGTTCGACATCAGTAGCGTCCTTGCTGTAATTAAACTCGGGTGATTGCCAGCATCTTCCACAATGAGACATCTTCCTTGCTCAGTCTTCGCAGGGAACTTCACTCTGACCAAGGTTTCTGATTTCGGAGCTAATTTAGTATCCCTCAAACAATAAAGAGTACAAGGGCGCGATCCTCGTAAACAGACTTCTTGATCAGGAAACCTCAGCACTCCTTTGGCTACATCCAAAACACACTGTTGATTCTTCAAGAAATCCAGTCCCAAAATGCAATCATCAGTAATATTAGCAATCAACACTGACTGGAGATAGACTCGGTCGCCAATTCTTAACTTTATATCTGTTTCACCGAGGACGGAAACTGGCTGGCCAGTGGCTGTTTGCAGACGGCATGACGGTGATCGCTTTTCCCACATTATGGTGCGTTTCAGTAGTTCCGGCCTCACAATCGTACGCGATGCTCCAGTATCAACAGTTAAATTGCAAGTTTGGTTGTCTAAGGTGGCCTCGATGATCAAACTATTTCCATTGCAAACTTGAGTTATAGTGACTGTTGGGGCCTCAACATGACCAGCCAGCGCCCGCCCCGCGGCCCTGGCGACGTTTAGTTTAACGGGACACTTGGTTCCGCTTGGGTCTCGGACTCGTCCGCGACCTTTCTCTTCTTTGAAGGACATTCCAAGCGAATATGTCCCTTACCACCACAGCCATAACAAGTTGGGACAAATCGGGGCTTCCTTTCCTCTTTGACCACCTCCTTAACCTCCCTGACCTTATTTAATTTCGTGTCCTGCCGAACAGCTTCCACCTCGAGAGCATGAGCCAGTGCGTTCTTCATGGTTTGGTGGTGTCCCAACCGAACAAAGGTCCTGACTTCTGTTTCTCGAATGCCATTTATAAATAGCTCCAGCAGGTTCTCTTCAATCATCGCTGGTTTGGACGAGTATGCACGGCGAACCAGCCTCTCCACTTCCAATGCCCATTATTGGAGACTTTCACCAGGCTTTTGTTTCCTCTCGTGGAGCTGCGCTCGATAAACATGTTCCAGGTGTTTCTCACCGTAGCGTGTATCCAGTGCCTCCATGAGAGTCTCCAGAGTCCTTCCTTCCAGCGGCAGATTTTCCAAAACCATTAAAGCATCTCCCCGTAAGGCCAGCGCCAGAGCCGCAAAGGACTGCTCGCTGGTCCAAGAATTTCCCACCGAAAGTATTTCAAACTGGTACTTAAAGGCCATCCACGAAGAAGTTCCGTCGAAACGCGGGAGGTCGAGCTTTGTGGACGATGGCGAGGCTACTGTCACAGGTCCATGTATTTTCAGCTTCAAAACCTCCTTATCTAGCGCCTCTAAGTGGTCCTTGACTGAATTATTGTCTTTATTTAACACTTCCACGCGGTCTTCTAGGGTCTTCACTTTTTCACCCAGGACAGTGATGCCTGCGTCGATTTTCCCAAGGACCGTCTCCTGATTGCCCTCCATTGCATGCATCAGTTCCTTAAATTCCTGACGGGTAGCCTCTTGGTGTGTCTGGATCATTCGCTGGCTGGCTTCTTGGTTGGCCTGGAGCATTTGCTGCATAGAGGCCATCAACACTGCCAAGTTCAATTCCGATGAGCTTCCTGCTGGTGCTGCCTCAGCTCCCGCCGAAACACCGACATCAACTGGACGCTCTTCCTCTTCACGGCTACGTTGACGTGCAGCATCCATCTCCACTTGACGTCTGGTTCGTGGAGTACGCCCTTCTTCCTCTCGCGGTAGTAACGGCATCCCACTTCTGACACCAAATGTTACGTACACGTACTAGGGGTAGGTACAATGAATGCCGACTACGTGTATAAAGGGTTTATTTCGCTCTCCACAAACTCGACAAATACACAGTACTACACTAGTTTATTATCACTAGTTACTCACAACAAACACTGTTCCGAATCACTTAGCAGTCACACAGTATTCCAATATACTCGCCTAGGTCACTGGTATATCACTCTTCGTTCGCTTACTTGAGTTCCGTACACTGTCGCTTCCAAGAAGTAACTAACTCGCTGCCCGTCGTTGACTCCTTATATATCGAATAAAGATGCGAGCTGGTGTTTTCCTGAACATTCTCGGTAGGTATGTACGTAATAATAATCGGAATCGAATGATCTCGAGACACATTGTCGGCTTCCCTTTGTATTCGTTCGCGAGTAGGTATTCGCCGGCCGTCGCGCCGATAACGCAAGGGCGTTCACTTTATACCTACATACCTACAGTCTCGAACATTCAATTTTTAGAGATCCTTCGTAACTAATCGATGGAGTACATCTAGAATAAAAATGCGTTTTTGTATCAAGCTGATAAAATAAGGATCCTTCGAGATATTTGATCAAGTAGTTTCTAGGTCGCAACATTACCCCCCTCTTAGTCATGCTCGTCCCGAGCATCATTTGTTCCATGATACCGAGCCAATCTGTCCACATGGACTACCTTTGGCTTTCCTCGAAGTCCCTTCTTAATGCGATAGGTCACATCGTTGATCCTTGTAATAACTGTATAAGGTCCTTCCCAGCGAGCCTGAAGTTTCGGGGACTTCCCTTTTCTGCGAAGAGGATTGTGGAGCCACACCAGTGTCCCTTCTTCAAAACCATTGGTGTTTGCATTTCGATCGTACCGGGTCTTCATCTTTATACTCGACTTCCAGTTGTATTCCCGTACCATTCGATGCACCTCTTCCAGTTGGTTTTGAAGGTCACTCACATAATCTGTAACGGGCTTGGGATTGTCGGGTGACGTGCCTGTTATCGCATCCACTGGGAGCCTCATTTCTCGACCAAAATTTACTTTGGCTGGAGTGTGACCCGTACTGTCATGTACTGCAGACCGATAGGACATCAGAAACAGCGGAATGTATTGGTCCCAGTCTCGCTGATGTTCGTCTACGACCTTGGCCAGGTGGTTTTCCAATGTCTGGTTAAACCTCTCGACCATTCCGTCTGACTGCGGATGCGCTGGAGTCGTACGAGTTTTATTCATTCCGAGTAACTTGCACATCTCTTGAAACAGCGCAGACTCGAAATTCCTTCCTTGATCAGAATGGATCTCCATAGGTACGCCATACCGACAGACTACTTCCTGGACCAATTTCTTCGCTACGGTGACTGCTTCCTGGTTGGGTGTTGCAAATACTTCTGGCCACTTAGTGAAGTAATCTTGCACTACTATGATGTATTTATTCCCATCCTCAGTCATCGGAAACGGTCCAGCAACATCAATGGCGATGCGCTCCCACGGGGCTCCAACGTTGTACAACTTCAGTTTTCCCCTGCTTCTTGTCTGCGGGCCTTTCACTGACGCACACGCAGTGCATCTGCGACACCAATCCTCGACGTCTTCTCGACAGCGCAGCCAATAAAACCGCTGTCGCACCTTAACCAGGGTTTTCTTGACTCCTAGGTGCCCACCAGAAACACCATCGTGAATGTGCCGTAGAAGAGAAGCCACCTTACTCCGCGGCACTATCACTTGCATGGTGATTTCCTTACCGTCGTTTGATTCCCATTTCCTATACAGCACTTCATCGACCAGAGCCAAACTGTCCCACTGAGCCCAATAACTCTTCGTTGTCGAACTGTGGACTGATACGTCGCTCCATTGAGGCCTGTTTCCGCTCTGTTTCCATTGCCGTATAGGTCGTAGGTCATCATCCTCCTCCTGCGCCTTCTTCATACTAGCGCCGGTCCATTCGTCGTCGATTCCATGTGTCCCTATGAGCTTGACCTCTTCCCGGACTTCATTCCTTAGACAATGTTTGCAGTCCTCGGCACACGGTCTTCGTGACAAAGCATCAGCATTACCATGCCCTTTTCCACTGCGGTGTTCTATTACAAAGGAAAATTCCTGTAGTTGTTCGATCCATCGTGCTACTTGACCTTCTGGGTTTCTAAATTGTAATAGCCATTGTAATGCAGCATGATCTGTCCGAAGTGTAAACTCTCTTCCTATTAAATATTTATTAAAATGTTGTAAGGTCCTCACCACAGCTAACAATTCACGGCGAGTAACGCAGTAATTTCTCTCTGGCTTGGAAAGTGATTTACTGAAGTATGCTATTACAACGTTGCGATCTCCTTGTATTTGTGACAAAACACCGCCTATTCCGGTGTTACTGGCGTCAGTATCCACGATGAATCTTCCTTCCCTCGTTGGGTAACCCAATATTGGGGCCTCGCATAATACTTGTTTCAGCTCAGTGAAAGCTTTCTCACATTCCAGGTCCCAAACAAAATCCCGTTTATCTTCCGTTAGACGATGTAAAGGTTTCGCAATATCTGAAAAATTCTTGATAAAGCGTCTGTAGTATGCACATAGTCCAAGGTATGCTCGTACTTCTGTTTTGTTCTTTGGAGAAGGCCATTCTTGAACAGATTTTATCTTCTCGGGGTCGGTCTTTACTCCATCGGTTGAGATGACGTGTCCAAGATAACTGACCTCCTTTTTAAACAGAGCACACTTCTTAGGACTAAGTTTTAGATTAGCTTCACGGATTCGGGTGAAAACTTTTTCCAAGTTCTTCAGATTTTCCTCGAAGCTGCGACCCATAACAATTACATCGTCAAGGTAGACCAGGCACACGTCCCCGAGTAAACCCACCATTACTCTCTCCATAAGGCGCTCAAATGTAGCCGGAGCATTACATAAGCCGAATGGCATAACGTTGAACTGCCACAACCCGTTCCCGATTCCTGTACTAAAAGCAGTCTTCTCCTTGTCCTCTGGGCTGAGCTCGACCTGCCAATAGCCACTTTTAAGATCGATGGTTGAGAACCACTTCATACCACTGAGCATGTCCGGCGTGTCGTCAATTCGAGGTAAGGGGTAACTGTCTTTCTTCGTGACATTATTCAGCATTCGGTAATCCACGCAGAACCTTGTACTGCCATCCTTCTTCTTTACCAGCACCACGGGTGAAGACCATGGACACGTAGAAGGTTCAATTATTCCGTTATCAGCCATGTCATTAATCATCTCTGTCACCTCCTTTTCTCTTGCCCATGGTAATCTTCGGGGTCTTTGTTTAATAGGCCTAGCGTCGCCTGTGTCGATCCGATGTTTGACGAGTCCTGTCTTTCCACAATCGTTTCCGGTTGCGAAAATGTCTCTGAATTCTAGCAACAGCTTCTTGGCCTGTTGTAGTTCCGATGCCGATAAATTTTCCTTAGAAGCTTCCAGAAGTTCCCAGATGTGATCCTCCGCGATCTGCGTACCTTCCTGTTTATCTGAAGCGCTTAATTTTCTCAGGTACTGTACTTCCTCGCATTTTCCAACCACACTATTCTTCTTCAGCTGTATTTCTTCATTACTAAGGTTAAGGATTCTTACCCTAGTAATTCCGTTCGACATCAGTAGCGTCCTTGCTGTAATTAAACTCGGGTGATTGCCAGCATCTTCCACAATGAGACATCTTCCTTGCTCAGTCTTCGCAGGGAACTTCACTCTGACCAAGGTTTCTGATTTCGGAGCTAATTTAGTATCCCTCAAACAATAAAGAGTACAAGGGCGCGATCCTCGTAAACAGACTTCTTGATCAGGAAACCTCAGCACTCCTTTGGCTACATCCAAAACACACTGTTGATTCTTCAAGAAATCCAGTCCCAAAATGCAATCATCAGTAATATTAGCAATCAACACTGACTGGAGATAGACTCGGTCGCCAATTCTTAACTTTATATCTGTTTCACCGAGGACGGAAACTGGCTGGCCAGTGGCTGTTTGCAGACGGCATGACGGTGATCGCTTTTCCCACATTATGGTGCGTTTCAGTAGTTCCGGCCTCACAATCGTACGCGATGCTCCAGTATCAACAGTTAAATTGCAAGTTTGGTTGTCTAAGGTGGCCTCGATGATCAAACTATTTCCCTTGCAAACTTGAGTTATAGTGACTGTTGGGGCCTCAACATGACCAGCCAGCGCCCGCCCCGCGGCCCTGGCGACGTTTAGTTTAACGGGACACTTGGTTCCGCTTGGGTCTCGGACTCGTCCGCGACCTTTCTCTTCTTTGAAGGACATTCCAAGCGAATATGTCCCTTACCACCACAGCCATAACAAGTTGGGACAAATCGGGGCTTCCTTTCCTCTTTGACCACCTCCTTAACCTCCCTGACCTTATTTAATTTCGTGTCCTGCCGAACAGCTTCCACCTCGAGAGCATGAGCCAGTGCGTTCTTCATGGTTTGGTGGTGTCCCAACCGAACAAAGGTCCTGACTTCTGTTTCTCGAATGCCATTTATAAATAGCTCCAGCAGGTTCTCTTCAATCATCGCTGGTTTGGACGAGTATGCACGGCGAACCAGCCTCTCCACTTCCAATGCCCATTATTGGAGACTTTCACCAGGCTTTTGTTTCCTCTCGTGGAGCTGCGCTCGATAAACATGTTCCAGGTGTTTCTCACCGTAGCGTGTATCCAGTGCCTCCATGAGAGTCTCCAGAGTCCTTCCTTCCAGCGGCAGATTTTCCAAAACCATTAAAGCATCTCCCCGTAAGGCCAGCGCCAGAGCCGCAAAGGACTGCTCGCTGGTCCAAGAATTTCCCACCGAAAGTATTTCAAACTGGTACTTAAAGGCCATCCACGAAGAAGTTCCGTCGAAACGCGGGAGGTCGAGCTTTGTGGACGATGGCGAGGCTACTGTCACAGGTCCATGTATTTTCAGCTTCAAAACCTCCTTATCTAGCGCCTCTAAGTGGTCCTTGACTGAATTATTGTCTTTATTTAACACTTCCACGCGGTCTTCTAGGGTCTTCACTTTTTCACCCAGGACAGTGATGCCTGCGTCGATTTTCCCAAGGACCGTCTCCTGATTGCCCTCCATTGCATGCATCAGTTCCTTAAATTCCTGACGGGTAGCCTCTTGGTGTGTCTGGATCATTCGCTGGCTGGCTTCTTGGTTGGCCTGGAGCATTTGCTGCATAGAGGCCATCAACACTGCCAAGTTCAATTCCGATGAGCTTCCTGCTGGTGCTGCCTCAGCTCCCGCCGAAACACCGACATCAACTGGACGCTCTTCCTCTTCACGGCTACGTTGACGTGCAGCATCCATCTCCACTTGACGTCTGGTTCGTGGAGTACGCCCTTCTTCCTCTCGCGGTAGTAACGGCATCCCACTTCTGACACCAAATGTTACGTACACGTACTAGGGGTAGGTACAATGAATGCCGACTACGTGTATAAAGGGTTTATTTCGCTCTCCACAAACTCGACAAATACACAGTACTACACTAGTTTATTATCACTAGTTACTCACAACAAACACTGTTCCGAATCACTTAGCAGTCACACAGTATTCCAATATACTCGCCTAGGTCACTGGTATATCACTCTTCGTTCGCTTACTTGAGTTCCGTACACTGTCGCTTCCAAGAAGTAACTAACTCGCTGCCCGTCGTTGACTCCTTATATATCGAATAAAGATGCGAGCTGGTGTTTTCCTGAACATTCTCGGTAGGTATGTACGTAATAATAATCGGAATCGAATGATCTCGAGACACATTGTCGGCTTCCCTTTGTATTCGTTCGCGAGTAGGTATTCGCCGGCCGTCGCGCCGATAACGCAAGGGCGTTCACTTTATACCTACATACCTACAGTCTCGAAAATTCAATTTTTAGAGATCCTTCGTAACTAATCGATGGAGTACATCTAGAATAAAAATGCGTTTTTGTATCAAGCTGATAAAATAAGGATCCTTCGAGATATTTGATCAAGTAGTTTCTACGAGTAGGTCGCAACATTATATTGAGGCCTAAACTAAAACCGACGAAATACACGGGAACAATAGCGTACCCTTGCTCACCTCATTGAGGAATACAGAAGTAAGTAATCGTTTCTAAAGCGAAGGTTTAAACTGTAAAATAGGAAACAAAGTTTCTCTTTTAAAAAATAAGCCGTCGACGTCAAAAGCGATGTGTAGTAAAATGTAGTAAAAATGACAATGTACGGGTAAAGCTTGTAAAGTGTTCACTGGTCTGTCGACTAATTAGTTGGCAGAGTTGACTGACTGGCTCCCACCCTGACGCAGTGGCCTAGTGATGGGGCAGTCATAGGGCAGATATCGATGATTTGAAGACTGAAAATTATAATTTTGTTTTACAAATTTTCACTTCAAACTTCCATGATAATTGTAACCATATTCACTATCTTCATTAATTTTACGTATCCACAAAAAAGATAACCAACGTAAAGTAAAATAAATATAGAAAAATAAAATACTTAACAAAATTGGAGACGCAAAATTGATTAATTATCCATTTTAAAATGATCAAACAATTTTAAATGGTATTTCAAAACGATGAAAGATGAGCAAAGGGAACTTCTGATTTTATTTAATGGAGAACTCAGTCGGTACCAATTATGGAGGACCTTTAAATTTTACCGAGCAAACATAAATAGTAAATTGCGATAAATTGCCTGCAATTAATAAACTAAACGAAACGCAAATAACAGAGCCTGTATAATTTTATTTGCCCGAACTAATACAGACTGAAATTAATTGTTAACGATACCAGGTGTTTAAAATTCTTACTCTGTAACTAAGTTTATCGGCCGGCGAATGTCTGAAATCTTAATTGGCCAATTTAGTACCTAAGTATGCTAATCAGTCTTCAAACGCAGACAATAATAAATTATTCAATTGTTTCTAATATTTTGTTTGTATAAACAATTAGGATAAACTTCTTAGTATTGAGGTGCATGCTGATGAAAAGCTTCGAGAGAGCGTCGCATAATAATACGTGAGTTGACCATATCAAAAATCCTTACAAAAAGAAGTAGTACAATGGATCCAATACCGCACCCGCTGCTGTTGATCAAATCCAACCCTAGTGTGAGTGGTGTAAGGTTGGTTATACTCTGCAAAACTACGTCCAATTATACGGTGTCTATTATCTAAATATATATAACTCAAAGGTGACTGACTGACTGACTGACTGACTGACATAGTGATCTATCAACGCACAGCCCAAACTACTGGATGGATCGGGCTGAAATTTGGCATGCAGGTAGATGTTATGACGTAGGCATCCGCTAAGAAAGGACATTGCTTAATTCTACCCCCAAGGGGATAAAATAGGGGATGAATAATTCCGAAATTTTTGTTAAGTTAAATTACACGCGGACGAAGTCGCGGGCACAGCTAGTGAAATAATATAATTACACATACTAAAATGCAAACATATTATTATACCTATTAACCTGTATTATTATTATATTAAAACGATACTCCAAAAAATAATTAAACTATCGATAAAATTACAAAAGGATATCCCCCGTCACTACTCCTTCAGCCCGTCAATGGTATCGGTTGACGATGATTGAAAACTCAACTCCTACAATCGGCTGTTACATCGCGCAGAATTGAAAGAGTAGTAGTGTGAAAATAACTGGCAATTGTAAAACAAGCGGTTTTAGGATTCCGTACTAAAAAAGAGAATACCAATTGAATGCTTGTACGCAACTCAAATTTGACTTCTGTATAGTTTTTACTAGCCACACAACAATGACAGCTAAGACTCGTATCAATAAATCAATCTCAAATCAGAGAGAGATCTTGGAAATGTCATTCCAGTACTAACTATCGTGTTAAAAGCGTACTTAAGATCGCCCTCAGACTTGAGATTGATTTATTAAATCGGCCCTAAGTGGTGCTCAAACATTTAAGAAATCTTTCAGTATTTGACCGCCAGTCACGCCAGCGACATACTGTATGATAGCTTAATTCAACACTAATATTGAACTTATTACAATTCGGAGGTTAACAAGCCAACGATAAGTAGGCATTTCTTCTCCAAAATAGTATTTCTAAATATCACCTTATTTCTAAATATCAAATTAATTAACTTCAACAGGTTAAGTATTATTTTATCTTTTTTTGAAGTGAAGCTTCTATACGGACGTTCGGGACGCTCGCCACTCTATCCGTGCTAAGCTTTAGTAGCGTTACACGATATATATAGGTATACAGAATGGCAGCTACGGCGCCTTACGCTTTTTATACTATAAAGCTTCGTTTCTTTTGGCGTCCCTAGACGGCACTGTTTTTTTTGGTAAGTAGGTAGGTTAGGTACGGAACCAAGAACTTTATGATGTAAGTTCACACTTAACATTTGATTACTCTTTTCATCACAACCATCGCGTGATGGCGGAACATTGACATTTAATTTCCCATTGATTTCAATCGTAAACTGTCGACAATAATCGTTGTTTTCATTTAAACTGACGTTATTAGTCACGGCTACACGGAGGCAGTCATCACTTCGATAATGATATAGTAACAAAGACTGTGTATCTTTTAATTAATACTTAATTAGTTACATAGCTGTCTTGTTAAATGTTAAGAGTACCTGCTAGATACAGTATGAATTTCGATTACCAACTTCATTTATGTCATAAACAGGTAAATTTTTAATTTTTCAGATTATTTAGAGAAGTATATTGTCTACATAAAAATCTGAAACGTATTTGTTACCACGAAAATAAATAAAAATACTTTTGACGTCCTCATCATTCCTAAGTAAAATATCAAAAATATACGTGTCCCCATCACTAGAATATACCCCAGAGTGTTCGAGTTACATTTTAATTGGTACAGAACCACAATTCCGGCTCTCTTGTGTCCAAGGAAGAGCGACATCACTAGTAATTAAGTAAATGACTATTCGATTTTCGAAAGGTTACTTGGCATTGAATATATAATAATGATAAACAGAAGAACTATGTATAAATCCATTGCCATTTCTAAAAGCCCTAGTCTAAAAAAATAATGCTACTCAAACATCATTCAAACAATTCGATTCGGGAACAGAATAAATAACGACGAACCGCGGGTACACTTTTAATTGACGCCGCTGTACTTTTTGCTCGTTTCTGTGGCCCGAAGGAAGACGTCAATTATCGATATTGCTGGCACATCACTAGGTGCGACGGTTTCATTCGATAAGTGACAATTCTCCGCTTCATAACGTGCTGCGTTGACTCTTTAACGGTAACGGGAAAAGTTTGTGTTGCTCTTTGGAATTCTAATATTTTTCAACACTATTACTATTAGGTAATTTTATAAAAGTGCTATTACCATTATTTTGTGGTTTTTCGACGATGGTAGTGTCAATAAATCTGTAGTTCAATTTGATTCAAAAAGGCCATTTCCAAAATGTGCCCCGGCGGGAATCGACCACCATATGCAGTGATATACGAAGGGCCTCCGCTCGAACCACTGCGCCAAGCGATCGTCAATGACAGTGATATTGTTTTCATTATTCACTGACAGTGTCTGGACCACTACAGACATCACAAAATCCACGCGAATACAGTTAATAACTAGTTCGATATCAAGTAGATTAATGAACATCAAACCATAATATTTAATCAACCCTTATACCGATTATGTACACAAATTGCCCCTAATTGCGTGGTATCAACTAACTGTGAGCTCTTGTTCATCTCACTACAGCTTCCATAATTCAGCTTTATTAAACCGCATATGTAACTATTATAGTTTATTTTAACTATTGGATATTCTGTGGGTACATCACAAATAAATTGCAATCTTTATTGATAATTTTTTTGTACATAACATGACATTAATTTTGTATATCTTTAACCCCGACGACGACGTTGCTCTAATTAAGTGGTAAACATGCGTACGACCCCGATGTTAAGCAGTTACCATAGCATATAGATTATTGCAATACCAATAGCATTGCTCGTTCATTTCCAACCTAAAAAATAGGACAAAGGGGAAGGTAGGTTTGGGTTTTCGGCTCTCTAAATCATTCCACGAAACGCGTCTATAATACCTACTTTACGCCTATCTTCTGTGAGAGGATGGTACTACGGCAAGAAGCTGTATTTCCTTTTTGAGATACAAGTAGAGCGACGAAATATTAACTCTACTTCTCTATCTCAGGGTTTCTATTCTCAGGGTATCTATTCTCTACATCAAAAGTTGTCAACAAAACAAATGACTAACAATATAGCTTTTGGTATAACCGGAACACAGAACACACGTGGTCCAAATTCAAATAACAGACAAAGGTACATGTGAGTCCAAATTTCAGTACACTAGTTTACCTAATTCCGCCATAGTGTGCCTGATTCTGCGCTGCAGTGTACACACGTAATAGACCACACTATTACCGCGGCAGCGTTCCAAATTCCGTACAGTAATGACAGTCTCTTACACGACAGATGCAGCCCGATAGATCTTAATTACAAGAGACGACACTCCTACATGCAGCCAGGTAACGACTTCACACATTTTACCCCTGAGTTTACGACTGTTTCAATTGATGAAAAAAGTGTGTTTTTTGCTCCAGCACGGAACCACAGACAGCCCCTAACACGAAGAGAGAACTCGATTTTTATTCGATACTGATTCTTTTTCAATAGCAGTGATAGCCGATTGGTTAAGCACGCGACTTGCGGGCACCAGGTCCTGGGTTGAAATGAAACCCTGGCTCGCACCTCTGGATTTTTCGAAATGTATGTGCGTATCATAATGTCTATATGATTATCACTTGCTTACGGAGAAGGAAAACATCGTGAGGAAACCTGCATGTCTTAGAAAATCTAATCAATTTTCGAAAGACACTTGCAATCCGCCAACCTGCACTGGGCCAGCGTGGTGGACTACGGTCTGAATCCCCCTCGTAGTGAGGGGAGGCCCTTGCCCAGGAGTGGGACGTCAAAAACGGGCTAAATTATTATTATTATAATATTAATTATTCTTTTTAGTCGTTAGAACTAGTCCGTCCCACTCTTGGTCCAAGAGCTCCTTCATTTTCATCTTAGGATATTTCCAGTCACGTCTATTCCACAAAAGTGTCTAGAGCCCGTTTTAATAAATCAATCTCAAGCCTAAAAGAGAGTCTTGAGTACGCTTTTGACATGTAATTTTGTACTGGTATGACGTAAGAAAGACATTTCCGAGATCGGTCTCAGACTTAAGGTCGATTTATTAATAGGGGCCTCGGTCATTTTGCTACAGTCTCCTGGGTCGACCCTGACGACAGCGGCCAATGGCAGGTATCTGGTAAGCATGGATACACTGAAAAATGAATTACGATACCAAATTAATTTTGAACATCCAATTACAGTAAAGAATTATAAAATACCTCGGATTTTTTAAATAATTTGCTTTCATTACAAAACGTTTAAAAATACTAAAAGGGACAGGAACTATAAACATTTTTTATTCATCTCACTGTCAGTCATCTGCTTATTGTCTTCTGTGTTATATTCTTCATCCGTTTTCTGTTATTTTACACCTCTCTGTGTTTTTTTCCCCATTTTAAAATAACTGCTCCGAATTTATATAGCGTATAGACCGATAGGTAGGCGACAAGTTTGGCTAGCCGGGCTGGCCCAGACTCGAATAGATCGTGTAATTAAAATTTCTAATCGCCTCTATACTTCAAGTTGCGCTAGCGATCGGCGAGTATGTAGCGAGTTCCATTATTAAGGCCCTTTCGTGTTGGAGATACGTTTTTCACGTGGATTTCAATTAGCGAGGTACAGGCGCGTGCACTCGCTGACAGCTGAGTAAGGTACTGCCGGTGAGAGCATGCCTTAGCCATTTATTTATGTACCACAGAAATGTACCTTATATTTTTTTTTTTTTTTTACGACCGGCCAGTTACCGTAATCCTATACATGTTTGTAATACCAAAGGTACTGCCCGCACGTTACACCTGAAGGGGATGTAGTGAGGGGATATAGGGGGGAAGACGGGAGGGAGGAGTAAGGCTTCCGTCTCTCTCACTCATCGTAAGAAACTGAGGGTGGAAACGCCCTGGTCGAGTTTTATCAGGGAAAAACATTTTCTGCTCACTAGATGTCGCTGAATGTCACTAAGTGACGTTATCTGTCAGTTCACTTCTGTCAGTGTCACCACAAATGCAAGTGATGTTTGCACACTTTAATGTCTATGGTCAGTCGAACGTGACGACGTCCTAGTGGCAAAAAAACCTGGATGCCTTATTCCTGCTTTATTTTTTAGTATTGGTTGATATAAAAAATATACTAAATTCAAGAATAGTCAGTCATCAACCCATTCCGAAAATGAAATAAAAGACATGACCGACTTTTGAAGTATTTCCTTCTGGTGCCATTACTTCCGCAAAAGTAATTTTCAGCAATAATAAAGTTTATATTACACTGTAACTGAAGAATGTTGGATAATTTATCGAACGGGACACGCTATTGGTTGGATGAAGTTATCTATAAACGCGGTTGTTAAGACCCTCTGTTTTAGGGTGCTGTAAAGCGTATAAGGAGACATTTGGGTGATGATAATAATTTTATTTTTTTAATTAATCATACACGTACCTACTGTAATAGTTTAAATGAATAATGTACACACATCAATGAAAAAACAATATAGACGGGTTTTCTTTTTATTTATAATCGATTCATATAATGACAAGGTTACGGAGAACAAAACAAGAAAACCGTCTTTCAATGAATTAATAATTGTCTATGCGGTTTTACATTATCGAAATAATAAGTAAACTACGGATCAAACGATGAAACCGACACTGTTCTATTTCTACATTTTTGATAAATAATGGGGGGATTATACCTCTGGATGTATGATGTTTAGTAAAATGTATATATATAAATTATTATCGATGTCGGGGTAACTGTGTGAATGGCCGCCAGAATCTGCGCATGTATCTCAAAACTAATACATAGATGTCTGTAAGTGAAACTTCGCTCAGGTGATACTTTACTTTTCCTATTATATTACCCTTCATCCGGCATATCTGCGACAAACATCCCACAGTAGCGATGCCAGTGAGAGGTTACTGACACAGTTGTCGACTATTTAATTTAATTATGTTAATGAACCGTCGTAATTATCTGAATTAAAAATAAAGTAACAAAAAGAAATATAATCGGTCAAAATTTCAACTCAATCAACACTTTAATTTATGTTACGATGCCACTAAGATTATTACTTTGATAATAATTAAATAACATATTTAAGTACAGTATATGTTCAATCTATAGACAATAACTCAAAGGTAGTCCCTTTGAGTTATTGTATATATAGAGTATATAGAGTATATATATGTTGATAGATCACTATGTCAGTCAGTCGACTGACATAGTGATCTATCAACGCAGCCTAAACCACTGGACGGATCGGGCTGAAATTTGGCATGCAGGTAGATCTTATGACGTAGGCATCCGCTAAGAAAGGATTTTGATTAATTCTACCCCCAAGGGGATAAAATAGGGGATGAAAGTTTGTATGAAACTTTGTCAATTAAATTCCACGCGGAGGAAGTCGCGGGCACAGCTAGTAATATATATATATAATAACTGCCTACTTTAAATAGATACCAAACGGACTGACATCATACATCTACAGGTGTGTCAAAAGTCCGAAACTAAATACAGGGTGTGATATATCTATCATCACTTCACGATACGGCACATCCATGCAATATTTCGTGCGAGCGTCCCTTGCAGTCCTCGGTTCATATCCGGTCGCTAATGACAGCGATGCTCGTCAGGATTACTCCAGATATAACCAGGTTTATGCGGATCGAAGTGGATACGGACGATATTCGCGAGTGTGTTATGGCCTTTTTGTGGCGGTTTCGAATTGAAGTGGTTTCGTAGATTTCTTGTTTGATTTTGAATGAGTATTCCTGCTAGATAAACATAAAATGGTCGTGATTAAATTGCAGGTGGGTCTCAGGGAATCCAATTAAAACGATAGAGTTGGTATAGGAAGATAGGCATAGAGAAAGGAGTTGTGTTAAATAAATACTCGTACCTACGCAGAATTTTTTTTCAAGCCTTAAAACTAGTTAAAAAATAAATATTACGGTTTAAAGGCGAATTTAGTGTAGAAAAATTAGTTTGTAAAACATTATTTCTTCTTAGCATTATTTCTTTGGCACACAGTTGACATTAATGCGCAATAACATTCCTCGCACTCAATATTCTTTCACACTAACCAACCTTCGCGTCGTTCTATCATTCCGTCGACCTAATATTACAAGTACAACTGAATATTACACTTTGATAAGGAGAATCTTAGAAAATTCGAACAATGGACCCACTTCAATTTTGTAATACGGCATCCCAATCTGGACCAGTAAGGGCGTATTAAGGTCGGACTGAATACTTATCATTTTAATATCGACGGACGTCGGAGCCGCACATACCGGACCTTTGGCGCAAACCACTGGAGAATGACGGACAATGTCCAGGGTGGAAACGATTAAGTGTTTCCATACGACTATATTATCACTTGAATAAGTTGATACGTTGATAAGAATCCCTTATTGTTTCTATATCCATTATTTGTTTAAATACCTTAAACTGACAATATAAAACCGCGTGTTAGTAACCACCCTGTAAATTTATGTAAAAAATACTTCCTAGTTTGAAATGGATTAAAATTTGATCCATTATTTTCTCACTTTAAGTACATTAAAAGCTATGGTTGATTTCTCGTCAACCCAAACTGACATTAGGTTAGGTTTTCCACCTCTCGGCACTGCTATTCCCTTTACATAACACCCGATGTGACTTCCAGCCCTGTTTTTTTCTGTTGCCAGCTCCCAGATTAGCTTGAGAGGAAATTTATAGCAGTATTACGACGTACAAAACACATTTCTACATTTTCACACAACACTGTTTTCTTGTTTTCCATTTATTTGCCCTCACCTTGAGAATGTTTAGATTACTAGTACTATTCTATTTACAGAATCTTAACTGAAAAGTACCTCTCCATATTTTTTTATTCCCAATGTCAATTCGTTTTTATTTTTCGTTTAAATTTGGCTTGATCATAATAATAAAATATCGCCAGACAGACAAACTGTATGGTCCCAAACTAAGCAACGATTGTACTATGGGTACTGGACCATGGACTGGAAGCGATCCCACTGACACACAGACTAGGGCGAATTATGAATCGAACCCGCACCCACCATGTGCAGTGATCTGAGCGGCCTACGCTCGAACCACTGCACCAAGCGGCCGTTTTGATTTGGCTGATGATGCAGCGATTGTCATTTGTCCTCCGAGATTCAACTATTGAGAGTATTTGTAAAAAAACTTACTGCTTATAATGGTTTTCAAAGACGTTAGATTGAGAAATTGAAAGACCAGCCTAAGGTTGTTGAAGGACGGTAAATGTTACAATTTTCCCTTTCGAGCTATCATCCGTGTGCTGACTGCGCGAAGAGCCTCGTGAGTTTCTCTCAAGGACATGCTACCCATTTAGCGCCTTGCTCACTCATGCTTTTTCTTCTTTCAGCAGCAACACAACGCACTAAACGAAATGACAAAGTGGCGGCGGCGTCAAGGCCGCACACACACTGCCCGATCGACACTGCAAATGAGCGTACTACCTTATATTTAAAAAAAAACATTTTACGCGAGGCGTGGCTTGGGTGCCAACGACGCCGCCTCGACTTTTCGACGTATCAGTGACAGCCTGTATTCAGTCTGACATGAGCAGTCAGTTACATACGAACGAGGCAAAACAAATGATACGCTTTCTGGACTGTGCCTCGCGGGGCTACTCGGTCAATCAGAACACGGCTATCATCATACTTTCCCTTAATATTGATATTATTACATTTGTCCGGGGCTAGGCAAGCGTACCTAGGCCGAGCGATCTGACAGCATCGGCCTGGCAATCTTGACAAACAGCCAATTTATATTCTGTCGAAATCCAACGGCAACATTCGGCCACAATTTAACTGAACTATAAATAACCGGGCGGCAACTATAACCGGCCGGCAACTCGATGGAATGATATACAGGGGGCTCCGTTTCACACGGCGTCTAAATAAGGGATTAACATTCACGGGCCGAGGCTATAAACAAGACGGATGGCGTCGGCGAAGGGTTGCAGCACCGATTTGTTCGGCCCTTTGGTTTCTGATGATGTAGGTCCGCGTCCGATACGGTCTGGTGGGCAGAGAATTTTGTGTTGTATTTTGTTGAGAAAATAACTCGCCCCTAGAATAAGAAATTCAAATTCGGTAGAGACAAGCCATCCGGGGTAATAGCACCCTCACACAGAAGACCGGCGTAAAGTAATTATTTTAGTGGCGCTTGGAACGATGAGTGGGAGAGTTTGTTTGTTATGAGTACCGAATATACTTTCATATTTATTCTATAAATAGAAAGTCAAAGCGTTTATTTTGTTTAGGCCTACGGGGACCCTTACATATTGTCATTTTTACATATTTATCTTATATCTGCCGGATCGGAAACCGACCTCGACTGAGAAAATCCGGCAAGTTACTCAGCGAACTTGTCTTTTCAATTTTTTTTATTTGTTTATTGCCTGTTGCTTATTTAATAAATAATTACAAAGAGTATTAGATACCTCTTTTAGTACTGATTGGTGAAATTGACACGTCTTTCGAAAGACGGACAGGATTACTCACGGAGCTTACATTACCGTTCAGTAAGAGATTACTATCTCAAGTTTACTGATGACTAGTTGCTGCCCGCGTCTTCGTCCGCGTAGACTTAAGTAAAGTACTCTATGTGTTAATCCAGGTTATAAACTAACTGTGTTCCAAATTTCATCCAAATCCGTTTAGTAGTTTTTGCGTGAAGGAGTAACAAACATACATCTACACTCACAAACTTTCGCATTTATAATATTAGTAGGATTTACAAAATGATTTTTATAATGAACATTAAACTAATATCTGAAGGGCGCAAGTCTGTAGATATTTCCAAACATATTGGCCAATAATCTCATGATTCGACCTTTTGCTGGGCGGGCGATCAAAGCGCTGGCGCTGGGCGGGCGGCTCGACGTTATTGGTTATCACAGTACAACTACTCGCACTCGTGTTCGCTTTGTGACACAATTGACCTAATTGTTGCCATGTTGGCCAGTTGTTTTATATTCCTGTTTGCATACATAAGTGTGTTAGTTTGTTCTACTTAACACTAGCTGACCCGACAGACGTTGTACTGTCTTAACTTTGAATAATGAATTCGAGTTGTTCCGCTCAACTTTCTCAGGTTTTTCTTTCATAAGAACCTTCTCCTGGCAATAATAAACAGCAAAAAATAAATATAATAAATAAGAAAACAATAAGCTAAAAAATATTTGCGAAATCGTTACATCCGTTCACGCGTGATGCGATGACCAAGGAAATAGAGATTCATTTTTAATAATTTATATATATGCTAGCTGAGCCCGCGACTTCGCCCGCGTGGAATTTAACTTAACAATAAAGCCCGGTCCCGCGTTCTAAGCCCGCGCGACAGGACCCATTTTTTTAATTTTGTTTTTCTAAAATAAAAGTAGCCTCAGTTACTGCTTATAACATCAGCTATCTAACAGTGAAAGTCCCGTCAAAATCAGTCCAGCCGTTTCGGAGATACTCTTTGATTTCAAGTGTTTTTATTTTTTTACGCGGAACCCTAATTGTTTTTTCTAAAATCAAAGTAGCCTAAGTTACCCGCTATAAGATCAGCTATCTGCCAGTGAAAGTCCCGTCGAAATCGGTCCAGCCGTTTCGGAGATTACCCGGAACAAACACACAGACAGACAGACAGACAAAAAATTTTTAATTCGCGTTTTTGCTATAGGTATCGTGTGTACTTTCATATGCATTTAGTGAAAAGGTGTTATTTTGATATTACAAACAGACACTCCAATTTTATTTATTTGTATAGATTGATTATGCGAGAACTGCTGAATCGATTGGAATTAAGTTTAGTCGAGAAATAAATATCCTGTTTTTCCCCCACAAAAACCACATTTTTTTGCGTGAAACACTGTTAAACTAAATAAACACACCTACGCGTTAATTATAATGAGATATCTGACACACATGCCTCTATACGCACCCAATGGCCGGGTTTAACAACATAATAACGGACCGTTACAGCAGTAACCGTTTGTTTGTTAACTGGTAGCAATCGTTTAGTGCTCGACCGTTCGTGTGTTCTTGAACTCTGCCTTACTCTAGTAAGTTATGTAGAGCACTTGATAAAATGTAGATCACACACCCATGTGTGTGTGTGTGTATGTTTATGTGTGTGTGTTAAACCCACAAGCATGTGTTATAATTACATTCGCGCGTCTCTAATGTGCGTAAACTGAATAAATAATCATGAATTTGAATCCCAAATCACTCTCATTGAATATTTAAATTGTAAACAATATTTAATGCTCAACTTGTGTTTGAAAAGGGCTGCAAAATATATACGTATTTTCAATTTCATTTCATTAAATAGTTTTAAAAGCAAATTAGGAAACCGAAGAAATACACTTACAATACAGGATGTTTCAAAATACCCAATAATAATTCAAGTGCATATACATATAAAATGGTATCTGATATAGAGATGTAAAGTGATGGCAGACTATACGCAACTAATATCTTCTGAGTTACGTACTTTTGAGTATTTTTCAACATTTTCGGGTTACGGAAAAAGCCTAGATAAGTAGATAACTATGAAAACTGCATATACGTGAAGCAACTATCTATATTCTAGAAACACTTTGTTAAAACTTTCACAGTAGGTAGGTGTCTTTTTGGCGAGCAAAAAAATGTGTTCAAATTTCGATCAAATTTTCATACCATTCAATTGTATATCCGTTACATGAGTATCGGCATGAGCCAACCACCTAATTATTATTTCGGACTTTTGATACACCTTCTATAATCAATCCGAACAATAGTATCTTCCCGTTGACTGAGCAGAGGGCGCATTCCTGCGCCGGTCCGTCTCATTTATCGCGCTGACGGCCGGCCCGTCACGAACATCGGCCCGGGACGGAAGATGAATGGCCCGAAGTCGGCACGCGTGCTTTTGGTTTTTGATTTATTTACAAAGAAAGAGAGGTACGTCTACGATCTGATACGCCATGCTCTTGGGACATACTGATGTAACGACGACATACGACGAAAAAAAACAGTGCCATCTAGGGACGCCCGAAAGAAGCGAAGCTTTATATTAAGCTTTAAAGCGTAGGAACTAAGCCTTAAAACAGCTGCAGCGCATCTATCCTACTAATATTATGACTGTGAGAGTTTGTGAGTGTGGATGTATGTTTGTTACTCCTTCACGCAAAAACTACTGAACGGATTTGGATGAAACTTGGAACACGGACAGTTTATAACCTGGATTAACACAAATAGAATACTTTACTTAAGTCTACGCGGACGAAGTCACGGGCAGCAACTAGTATAGGTATATACCGTGTAACGCTACTGACGCTTAGCACGGATAGAGCGGCCGCGTGGCGAGCGCCCCGAACGTTAACCCAGTACCAGATGTAAAATCCTGCCATTATCTATCAAAAATGTATACACAGAACGGTGTCTTGATCGTCCGAATGGCGAGCCACGCCATTATAGAAAGTCGCTTGCCAACAACTTACAACACTTTCAAACAAACGGATTTGTGTTTTTTTCGCTCTCAACCTGGATAATATAATATAGAAATATTAAATGTTGTTCAACATAATCAACAGCTTGTTTTTCATCTAAATATATATAACTCAAAGGTGACTGACTGACTGACTGACATAGTGATCTATCAACGCACAGCCCAAACCACTGGACGGATCGGGCTCAAATTTGGCATGCAGGTAGATGTTATGACGTAGGCATCCGCTAGGAAAGGATTTTGATTAATTCTACCTTCAAGGAGATAAAATAGGGGATGAATAATCCCGAAATTTTTGGTAAGTTAAGTTACACGCGGACGAAGTCGCGGGCACAGCTAGTATACCTATTGTTGCAGCGCCTGTTTGTTTTGTAAAGGCAATTTGTCTTCGCTTCGCTTTTGAAATGATATTTGATTACTTAAGTTCTTTTGTACACCCTCAATATTTGCATATTTTTAGTAAAAAATAATTATTCTATCGCCAATCGTGCTACTTAACACATCTTTGTACTAATTATAAGAAATTAAACGAAATTTTTCATGAAGAATTAAGGTTTTGTTATTTCAAAACTTTCAATTTGTCCGATACGAGACAAAAACTGGCGACCGCGACAGGACACATTCTGCGAGGGCGAAGAATCACAATCCTACGCGCACCTACAACTTCGATGTCAAGTGGACGTACCTCAAGACAATAGGATTAATCGTCGACTAAGCCAGCCAGGTCGGTCAGCTGCTACGCACCGTGCCAAGCCTTAGCATCGGCATCAAATTCTACATTGAGGAAACTACGCATCGGCAAAATCGCGTCATATGCATACAACACTGGGACAGCCAAGGTCATCAAAGCCAGGACCGGGAACCAGGAGCGGGATCGTGCAGCATCACGCCTATCAGATAAGTGCCCCCCTTTATCCCGTCGTTTCCTAATAGCATCCAAATCGCCATCACAGAGGTCAGCTGTTCGATATATTTTCTTATACAAACCTACCCACTTACATAAGAAATAAAGTTACTTTTCCTTTGTGTTTATTAAATTTTATTTATTAGAATTCCATTTGCATTTTCGTCGACTTACATGTATGTATGTCCAATCATATAAACAACTAAATTTCACTAAATCGTTTTAGTATCACGCCTTACTATTTACAATCGATAGGTAGACCAGTACTTGGTTGAAACAAGTATTTATTTTGCTTGGCCGACTATTTCCAGAGCCTTGGGCCGCGGCCTGCTACTTCGTCGGCCCCGGTCACTGGCGCTCCGCGCTGTGAGCCCGCGGTACCAACTGTGCCAATCCGTGCCGCGCCGCGCCCACTCCTTGCCGCCACCGTGCGGTATCGCGAGTCCCCCGGCCGACTGCAGGTGTTGCCGAGCGGGAAGCGTCAGATGAGAAACTTTAACTTTTATCTCTTCGTATACATATTAGCGCGTCACTGAGCGGGTGATTTTAAACATATTCAATTAAGCTTAACATTTATTTTGCCCACTAAACGATTTAAATAAATTTCACAAGTTCACAAAATGCCTGCAAGTGATGATGTTAATGTGAAGCTGTTAAAGGAATTGTTTGCAAAACGCAGTTCGGTTAAAGGCCGATTAACAAAATTTAAAAAATACTTGGATACTCTTTCTTTATCAACTTTATCTACAACGCAAATTAATGAATTAAATATCACTAAAGAAAAGATTCAAAACATGGCTAGCATGTTTGACGAATTGCAAACTCAGATAGAAGTCATAAACATTGAAAATATGGACACTGAGATGGATGAGCGTGATGATATTGAGCGGAATTTCACGTCTTATCTTGCTATAGCCCAAGTGTTGTTAGATAAGCATCGTGACGTAACTAATAACTCCGAATCGCACAATTCTTCTCAGTGTCATGGCGATCAGTCATATCAGTGCCAAAGTGTTGCATTTAAGCTACCCCAAATACAAGTTGCTAAGTTCGATGGCGCTTATTTCCGCTGGCTGGAGTTCCGCGATACCTATCTATCGCTAATTCACAACAACGAACGTATCAAAGCCATTCATAAATTTCATTATTTAGCGTCATACTTGGAAGGCAATGCTGCGCGAATTATCTCTAACCTTGAAATATCTGAAAGCAATTACGAAAATGCATGGAAACTTCTGTGCGAACGTTACGATAACAAGCGTCAGCTGATTAATCATCATCTTAATTCATTGCTCAGTGTTAGTACATTGACCCGCGAATCCGACAAGTCGCTGAGGTATCTAGTGGACCACGTCACCAAAAATCTTCGCGCTTTAGCTAGCTTAGGTCAGCCCATTGAGCATTGGGATACGTTGATCATTCATATGATATCGTCGAAACTTGATAGTCGCACTGTCTTAAAATGGGAAGAATTTCGTAACGAATTAAGTGAATATCCCACGTTAAAACAGTTTAATAAATTCTTAACGGATCGCGCGGACATATTAGAAACTTTATATCGTAATAAAACAGAAAGGCCTAAAGGGCCAAGCACCCCATCGCGCGCGGACAGCAATCCGCATACAACAAAGTCCTTTGTGTCCACCACTCAAAATACCAGTGCATCAAATCGCTGTTCTGTATGTAAGGGTGATCATAGGATCTATGATTGTCCCCTGTTCATAGCAAAGAGCATTCATGATCGAAAGGCTGAGGCTGCTAAATTACGTTTATGTTCCAACTGTCTGCGAGTGGGACATAACGTACGTGATTGCAAATTAGGCCCTTGCCGTCAATGTAAGCGCAAACACAACACGCTCTTGCATTCACCTACCAACAACGAATCCAATGAAGACAACAACACAGCTGAAGTATTAGTCAACAATTCAATCTTTCGAGACTTGGAACCGAGTCAGGTTCTTCTATCGACTGCAATGATAAAGGTCACTAATCCGCACACCAATACAACTGCCATCGTGCGCGCCCTTTTAGACTGTGGTAGTCAAGCCACATTCATTAGTCAGTCACTCATGGACAAACTATCACTGCAACCATGTCTTACAAATAACATAAATGTCATTGGAATAGGGAACAACTTGGCACAACGTGTTAACAAAAGTTGCGTTACCCAACTACAATCGCTTACTACTAACTACACAGCCACGTTGTCGTGTTATGTTCTTAGCAAATTAACGGGTCTAATCCCTAAACATCCTATAAATACGAAACAACTCGTGATACCAAACGATATCGAATTGGCTGATCCAAATTTCAATCAGCCTGGACCAGTAGAAGTCCTAATAGGCGCAGACCTATTTTGGGACATTTTGGGAACCGACCAGCGTTCGTTAGGTAAAAACGAGCCAAGGCTGCGAAGTTCAAAATTAGGATGGTTGATCGCAGGCCCTTTCCCCTTTAAAATTCCAGCTCATTCATCGTTAATTGACAACCTGCAATGTCATGTTTCTTTAACAAGCGATGACAATGATTCCATTCATACACAACTGACTAAATTTTGGGAGCTCGAACAAGTCCCTGATAAGCCACTTCAAAGCGGGGCACTTTCAATTTGTCCGATACGAGACACCTATAAAGAGATATACTTACTTCGTTGGCTACGTGAACAGAGTATTATTACGATTATTATTAATTCGGACTTTCTAAACACCCTGTAGATAATAGTAACTCACTATTGCATAATGTATGGGAAACTTGTGTTCCACTTCACCGGATGAACCGAAATAATTAAATCTAATCCCAAACTTGTAACGCGATTGTTTGGTCATCAGCAATTATAATCCGACCCCCACGAACTGGTGGGAGGGTTGACTTCCCCATGGAAGGAGTTTATTCGCACCCGGAATTAGGACGTTTGAGAATTTGGGTATTTCAGGCCACCATCCACTACAGATCCAAAAACTAATGGCTATAGTTTTTTTTATCTTAATCCCGACTTTGTTAAGGTCTCGTCACAACTGATGTAACATGTAAATAAATACGTCAGTTTTGACGTATCGAGTCGTGTATGAGTAGAGTGCAGTGACGGTCGTTAAAAGAGTTAAGCCCCCCGACGTTTGCGGTGCAAATATATTTTGAGGTATTACTTCATCAACGAATATTCAATTTCTATCATACAATCATTTCACACATTCAATATTTTTAAATTTGTACGCCATAAAGGTTAAACATGAACCACTTGTATTACATTGTCCATCTTGCATACATGTATGTAAACTCAATTTTTTACAAATAAATGTTATTCCATTATTCTTATATTATGTTAGATGGATCGATGGCAGAGGGCGGTGGCGGCGGCTGTACGCAATCGCTACATGAGAGCCATTCAGCCATCGATCGACTCGGTCAATTCTCGATCAATCTGCGATCGACCCGAGATCGATGAAAAATCAAGCAGATCGACTTGGTGTGAAATGATAACTTACAAACGACGTCGGCTCATATTTTCATTATAACACTGATCGATACATCGATCGATCGTCAATTGGTTACTGTGATATCATTTAGCCAAAGTTGTAGTTTCAATTCCGTTCTACTTTCATTAGCTTTAAAAGCTGTTTTACTGTTTTTGTGTTTATCAAAAACAGGAACGAAAATGTAAAGTCTAGAACACTTGTTACAATGTTATTTTGAAACAATTTTACAGCAACGCCCATCTAGTGTACAGCCCCCAATTGCGCTTACAAGCAAAACTTTCAGAATACTCTGGTTTCAGCATGAAACACGGACACCACTCGGCTGGAGACAGAAAAAGTTTAATTTTAGTTTTGGTGCTGAAGTTTGCTTCATTTAGCGAATGGATTGCTATTTTTAACTGAAATACAGTGTTTATTTTACACCAGAACAGAGTTTATCTTTTAGAGGCTGCGGGTTGGAACTTATACCTTGTGCCTAAACGAGCGACCATTTGGCTAAACCAAAAAAACTAAGACAAAGTTTTTCACAATCGTAATTTAATTCCCACCCGGCAGCCGCGTCCGAAACTTTCAGGAAAATTCAAATTGAGTGGAAACTTGTGAACGCATCGTCAATCTGTTTTGGTCACTAATCTCGGGAACTTCCGTAAACTTTTCAGCACAAAAACCACTAATTACTGGCATTCTAATTGTAGTTAGATTTAAGCACAATTGGTTTTTGAAGAGTCTGCAAATTTGAACCAAAATAAATTAAACTGAAATAAATTTAAATTTGACACAGCCAATAATACCGCCTTCACCCATGTCATGACATGAAATGCATTAGCTTACTCCAATACAATTCAAAATATTGTGTTATTGAAGTACTGAAAATCATGGAGATGTACTTTGGACATGTGTAGCGGCGGTCAGCACACTCCATTGGAAGAACCGTTGTTCAGGGCAGAGTCAATGGGAATGGATCTTGAGGACGTAGCCCCATGCGCTGGACTGACCGAATACAAACAGTCACTTAGAACCTACTTAATGAGAGCATCCGCCGAATATTAAGCTCCAGGGGCCGAACAGCTCTACTAACGAGTGTCGCTCGATTTGTCGCGCCATCCGTCAATATCTGAATACGTACGTCACTTTGACAGTTCAAAAGTGTCTAAACTGACGTATTCATTTACGTGATACGTCAGTTTTGACATATTCTGAGTCGAATGTGAGTCGAATCGAGCGACAGCCGTTGAGCCACAGAGGACACGAATTATCAAGAGTTCAATCAAACAATAACAAATATAAACCCCACAGCTTTGTCAAGAGTGTTACGACTGAAAAGAAGAATAGACTAACTAGCACAAATTTCCTAACCATAGACAGACGTTTGTATACTAGATACTAACATTTTGAGCTTCTTATGATGGCTAAAGGAAGGGATCACGTCTTCATGACCTTTTTGTCACGTTTCTTCCGGCTCTCCCCAGCATGAAATGTAGTATTTCAGGAGTTTGTATTTGCACATCTTCCCATACCGTTGATCGTATGAAATAATCATTCCAACATCTAATGGATCCCATTGTTTTATCTTATTATCATCGCCGACAATGCTTCGGGTGAAATTAGTAAATTTTGCGAGTCACTGACTCGAGCCTTGCCTCACGTTACTAAAAATATGTGTACGCACTGCGCGGAATTTGAGCGGCGTTTGCTTACTACATACAGTCAGTCGTACGCTTAGGCGGCGCAGCGTTTGAAGTAGTATGAACGACACGCTTTGACACGAGCCGGAGCTTGGGCGGAACAACGAATATGTGAGCATTCACAAGGACAACGCGACACCGATGATATCCAAAAAAATTACATTATACGGAAAGAATAGCCAGCTATCGCCTTACAAACGCCACGTTTTAGATGCCTAGTGCGTACGCAAGCCGCTGACGCGCGTACATTGCCTTTCCCTTTATTAACCAACTAAAATCCCTTACAACATTATCTGATTAATTTCTACCTGCCTCGCGGCTACAGAGCGCGGTAGAATAAGTTCTACCTTCTACTGTATTCATCGTAGTGTACAATTTGTTAAACCATATTTAAAGAGTTTCTGATTATGTTGGTACACAAACTAAATTTTATATCTGAACAAGGCACTTTTAGATGTGTTAGACGCGTGTTTTAGAGATGTGGGTCGACGGCGCGCGTTTATCTTACAAAGGTCTACAAGCTGCGTCTGAATCGCGTGCGTATTCCGTCTTTATGGCTACGAATACGCGTCGAAGGCGCGTTTAAAAAACTTGGTGTGCACAGGCCCTTATGTCACGTCGAACAATATAGGTATTATTGAGCATAGGTAACAATAGCTTATGTAAATTAAAAACCAAACCAAACATTGTTTAAACTAATAACTTTTTTCATATGTAAACATACCAATAAATAACATAAACTCTTGTCCAAAGATGTGTTATAAATGATCGCAAAAATGTTTTTACTCACCGGTGCTAGCGAGTTATCAATCATTTCACTCGATTCCAACAACAATGAAAACCGCGCGAAATAAGAAGAAAGACGCGTGAAAAATTATAATTTAGGGAAAAAAAGGACATCATGTTTGACGTTGGTACATGATAAATTGTATTTTGTGTGTCACACAAGTGTCAACACATGCCAGTGTACGACCGCTTGACGCAGTGGTTCGTAGGTTGATCGGCTCACACATGGTGGTTGCGGGTTCGATTCCCGCCGGGGCAAATTTCGGAAATGGCTTTTTCGTAATTTGCCCAGGTCTGGGTGTCACTGGGATTGCCCCAAGTCCATTGTATGGTACCCATAGTACAAGCGTTGCTTAGTTTGGGACCATACAGTTGGTGTGTCAGTCTGGCGATATTTATTTATTTTTTATTTTGGGTTACCTTCCTCACAGTGTCCTTTTGGGGAGTGGCGGTAGGTAGAAAAATAATGCCATAGATCATCATGCGTACATACGTTAGAGACAGCAACAGTACACAGAAATAGCAATTAAAGCAAAACCAACCTTATTTGAAAGACTTAAAAACATATCAAATATCGACATTAGACACACCCTACTCTAGTTATTTATAACGCAAATAATCTGCCACAACCACTGAAACTAATTTCAATTGACACGCTGAAAAAAGGTGATCTATGCATTCCAATCACTCTAATGCGAAAAAATATATATATTTTAAAAAAATACTGACTTCAATAAAACCTGGGTGCACTAAAAAGCTAGAAACAACTAGGGACATTATAATGTCTCTCATTTGGAGTCGGTGCCAATTCAAGTAAGTAGAAATAGGTACCTAAGAAATAGTTCTAACGTAGTGCAAATATAGTGGCACGGAAAATTCACTTTATAAAATCTTACTTAGCTGCGAGTCAACCCTACCCAAATAAACAACAATATTTCAGGAGAATATTTTCAGAAGGAACCTTTCCTTATTTTGCTTATTGAAGCTGAAACTACTTTTCCGGCTCTTCGGATAAAGCTATGTTAATGTAAGTGCATTGAATATTTCAGTTTTAATTTCATCTCGTACCTACGGAGCGAGCCATTACAGAAAACTTCGTAAAATATTCAATGCGAATTCTGAACACATAGGACCCGATGTGGAAAATTGTTAAAATTGAGTCAAATTCAAATTCAAATTCAAATCGTTTATTTTGTTTAGGCCTACGGGGGCACTTACAAATTGTCAATTTTACATATTTTTTTTCCTTATATCTACAACCGGATCGGAACGCGACCTCGACTGAGAAGATCCGGCAAGAAACTCAGCGGGCTTGTCTTTTTACATGTCATTTTTTTTTTTTTTAATCGCCAGTTGCTTATATTCAATAATTACAAATCGTAGTAGATATTAACATAAATATTATAATAGCTCCAGTGTGTTGCCTTTTGATGTTACCAAAAATGGAGTGCAAATGGATTTTAAATGTTTCTATTTTATTACCACTGGTTAAGCGGAAAAAGTTAAGATTTTCCAGTTAGGCGGGTATCAAAGAGAATAGTGGTATGCCCAGCGGGCAGCCGCTACGCCCCAATGGATGTTGTTAGAGGCTTGTATATATAGGCACGATGTTTGCGAACTTTAATATCACGATTAAGGTTTTTTTTAAAAAAAAACACATTGTATTGAGACGTGCATTCAGCGCCATCTATCCGTCGTCACCGTGAATGTGAGGTCGATACTTGAAACACTCTGATCCAGGAAGTAGTCGTGTCCACTCTTTGTTCTTGATTAGATGGGCCTAGGCAGAGCAACTTTCTATGCCTACATTAGTCCAAGGTCGCAGTCTAGACATACCACATGACGTAGCTAGCCTTTATTAAGCGACATTTCAGCCCTCTATTATTATTTATTAGTGCTTATCGACATAACTTTCTTGATGGAAGGGCGCGCACGTTCTATTTACTAAATATAAATACATAGTATTACATACATACAATTATCTTGGACTAGTAAGAGGTCTTTTGACCGGATTCACCACTAGTCACGGACATGGAGCTATGAATAAATGGATGAATAACTTGAATGAAAAATGGTCAAAAAACTGTGAACAATTTTATCAACGTGGCGTGGGTGACAGGCACTCAAATTTCAGGAAAATAATACTATTCTGTGCGACGTCAATTGGGTGACAAAGTTCTAAATTGGGTGACAGTTGATCACATACATGGTTCATAGATACTCCCTTAGCCTAGAACCTTAAGAACACCCTGTTTAATAGAATTTCCGTTGACAATTCGAGGACACAGTGGAATGAACCAAAAATAAAATTACAATGGAGTTGGCTCCATTGTAATTTTATTTTTGGTGTTAATGAAATACAGGAAAATCTGCCTCAAAGTATGTTTCTCCATTTCACACAAGTGAAGCCAGCTCACATAGCTAGTGAGATCTAAACACAATCTCAATATAAGCGCGTGTTGAAACGTGTTTGTACAACAAACAAGCTCAAGTGGCAACGAGCTAAATAAAATTGGCCTTTTACAGGAAAAGGGCCACTCTTTAGCTAACTAAAGGCCTTACATTAGAACTCTCTGTACTGACAGGACATTAAATACTTGATTATAGTTTTATTTCACTTCGATTTTATTTCCGTTGTACTACGCTGTTTCGACGATGATTTTGTACTAGAGGTGAGCCTTCGATTAAGATTGATGGCATGTGACTTTTATGAAGACCTTTGTCTATCAGTGAAACTAATAAAGAAGACATGAAGGTCGTTTTTTTAATGTAACGAACTCGGCAAATAGGCGTACGACCCGCATGATGTTAAACAGTTCCCGTAGACTATAGAAGCTTACTATACCAAAGGTATAGCTCGTACGATGCCGACCTGGGCCCTAACCCCGCGGTGATAGAAAAGCGAACGCTCGCGATTACGTTTCAAACGCTCCGCTTTTGACGTTTTGCTGACACCATACCATATCAATGTCAGTAGAAATCGTGAAGCTCGTTTTAAGTACTACGTTTAAGTACTAATTTACTTTTCGTTTAAGTATCTACTAATTTAACTCAAAAAAGTCTACAAGTATCATTATCTTACTAAACAAGTGTTTTGAACAGGAAAACACCCAATTTATTTTCTTCGTTAATATAAATAAGGTTGAAACCAGCCACCGTATCGATAATGTGGACGCAACTTTTCGCAGGCGCTCTAGTCCTGAACAAACAAGCCTCTTCAATACACGTTAATGCCTGTATGGAAGGAGTTGCAGTCAGCAATCAGACATGTTGCCTACTGTAGTCTATAGAAGATACACAATGGTGCTCATTCAGGCCACGAATTACTTCTACACAATTTGCTAAAAATAAACTGTTACAGAAAAAAATATTACAGCTATAGATTTTAGTTGAAATTTAATCAGGAGAATTAGTACCACTATTTGATTGACTCTTCTGCCGTAAGAACACCTAGTAATGTCCCTAAAAAGGTTGGCTTAACTTGTTATCATACTAATATTATAAAGAGGAAAACTTTGTTTGTTTGATTGTAATGAATAGGCTCCGAAACTACTGAACCGATTTGAAAAATTCTTTCACTGTTGGGAAGCTACACTATCCCCGGGTGACATAGGCTATAATATATTTTCAAAAAAATTAGGGATCCTTACTAAAACTCGAATAATTTAACCGCAATGTACCCACCCGTGCGAAGCCGGGGCGCCGGGCGGGCCGCTAGTTAACAATAAACAGAAAACTGATTTAGAAAAAAACCAAGATCTTCGAGATAATATGTAAAAATTGATATATAAAATTCTCGTGTCACAGTGTTAGTTACCATACCCTTCCAAAACGGCTTGACCAATTTTTGTGAAATTTTATATGCATAGTCTGTAGGTCTGAGAATCGGCTACTATCTGTTTTTCATACCCCTAAAAAAAAGACAGGAAAAAGTCTGTCGGGTCAGCTAGTAAAATATAAAAAATGTGTTCTTAAATATTTTTCATACATCAAAGAGATAGATGCTTTAAACTATCCATAGTGTTTTACCTACATCACACGTCAGCTGCGCTAATTAGAAGGGACCTCGACTGAACAATCTGACATGGGACTGACTGCCCTAAAATAATTCCTCACAAATTTTAAATTGTACCTACTTAATTAGAAATTAGTAATCCATGCCCAACATTTTTGATGACCTGTTAAAATCTAGATTGTAGTACCATACAACATGGCAACATTTTTTTTTATACTACAAAGTCGGCAAACAGGCTTACCACTGACCTAACCACGCTAGCTACTCAAAACGTAATAGAAAAGCAAACGCTCGCGAGTACGTTTCAAACGCTCCGCTTTTGACGTTTTGCTGACACCATACCATATCAATGTCATTAGAAATCGTGAAGCTCAAGTCAACAAAACGTCAAAAGCGGAGCATTTGAAACGTAATCGCGAGCGTTTGCTTCTATATTACGATTTGAGTAGCTAGCGTGGTTAGGGCCCTGATTTTAAGCAGTTTACACATAATGCAAGGGAATAATTCACTTAATCACACTAATCTAAGCTAAAGATAAGCAAGGCGCTTTACCACCACTACCACATATCGCCATTAAAACACACATACACCCCACTTAAAACAAGAGGTGTAACTGAGATGACCAACTGTCCCGGATTTAACGGGACAGCCCATGTCCTTCTAAACGTCTACTATCCACCCACCCACGTTACAAAAGACTTGTGAAATTCGTCAAAAAAAAACCTTTTTAAGTTTAAACGTTTGCAAACAGCAACATATTATAAATATGAAGAATAACATATAACTAAAATAATTATATATTTACTTATTTAGTGACAATGGTGTTGCCTGCTCACATTCTGTTGCTGTTCCTGAGAATGTACATCATCTTTTATTAATTGAAAAGAGTAACCATTGACTTTCTTGCCGGATCTTCTCATTGGAAGCAGCATTTTGAACCGGTGTTTGATTCTGACTATTCATAAACGCTTGGCTGGCTTGCATGAATAAAAACAATTGTGAGGTTTGAGTTTTATATGCCGTAAAAAATAAAAAATATATATTAAGAACTACAATAGTACATAGTTACACGAGTGGTGAAAGTGACTTATTTAGTCCCGAGACGCTAATAGTTCGAGGGGCAAAATAAGTCATTCACCCGAGGTAAACACTGTGCTTTTCATTACGAATACAAGGAAAGTAAAAATAAACACAAGAATCAGCTAAAGAAATAATAGAAGAAAGTGAACAATACTCGAAAAAACTAATGAAGGTCGGATTGCCATTTGCCGCATATTTTGTTTTTTTCCGTTGGCCTGGTTTAATAGAACTAATTTATTTTTAATAATTTGACAGCTGTCAGTTGAAAGCGATTTTCCCTAGGGCAGAAAAGTTTTACTTTCAACCCGCCCCTCTTGCAACTTCAGACCTACTTTCCGAGTACGAGTAATGAAAATAACATTTGTTGTAGTTTTCATTCCTAACTTGGTCAAAAGTCCCGCATTGTAAATACAATAGTTGGCCACCTCAGATCCTGTAGTTAACGGAGGTCGGCTTAAGGGCCTACAACGCATAAACCACACACATCATAACCCGTTCCCTTGGATAAACTCGAGTCAAAACTAACGCTGGTGTAACAGTCTTTATGGGGATGGCAATAGGGTGGATTATGCAGGTAACATTGTAATTATTAATTCCTCTTTGAGATAAAGCTAGCATCAACGTGACTCTACTATTTAAATATTCTCATTAAAAAAAGATCTACATTTCGCCCTAGGTTTCGCTAGCGTATTTTCGGCATGTTGAAAACAGCGCCATCTATCGGGGTATAACTATAACTAAAATCCATCCAAGTGGCCGCATGAGTGTCAAAAATATTATCAACGTCGGTCAAGCCGTTTAGGAGAAGAAAAATTGCGAACAGACTCTAAATTTAGATACATTATTAAATAAGAAGATGAAAGATTATTCCTGTCTATTACAATCTCTAAGCAATGTCGGTTTGCAGCTGGCCTGAATACCTCTCGACACCTGAGTTGGCCACAGGCTCATACAAAGATAAATTTATGATTCAAATATTAATATTAGATTAGATTTGTTAGTTCAAACACTACAACGCTGAATTCATTCCAAATACAGAAATATACGTACCTATTTATATTTATAAATAAATAAATCAATATCGCTAGTCTGGCTCACCAACTGTATGGTTCCAAACTAAGCAACGTTGGTACCTTACAATGGAGTGGGGGCGATCCCGGTGACACTCAGACCGGAGCAAATTACGAAAATGCTGATTCCGAAATTTGCCACCGCGGGAATCGAAACCGCAACCAGCATGAGCATTGAGTCGAACGGCCTGCGCTCTTAATGTTATTTTTTTTTAAGCCAGAATTCATTCCAGTAATTCCTTATTCCGTGGTGTAAGGGCTGGCCCAGATGGGTATAAATCACCGCTGTGGTGAGCAGGGTAGCCAGTGGCGGCAATTAATATCATATCGATCTCGGATAGGGTGCTCACATACGGTGGATCTGTGACTAAGCTCCGATATAATACACGCCGGACATGTCAAAATAAACATTTTAAAAGTATAGGCAATTCTAAATTGAATATTAAAAAAATCCCCGATGCGACGACTTTTGAACTATAAAAGAGCTGATAGTTAGGTAGCTAAGAACACTCTCGATCAGAAAAGATTTCTAACAAAAAAAAATAAATTATAATTTTAGCCCTTTTTGACGTCCCACTCCTGGGCACGGGCCTCCCCTCAACACGAGGGGGGATTCAGGCCATAATCCACCACGCTGGCCCAGTGCAGGTTGGCGGATATCACGTCTTTCGAAGAATGGTTAAATCTTCTAAGACATGCAGGTTTAATCACGATGTTTTCCTTCACCGTAAGCAAGTGATAATCATATTATTATAGAAAGTATGAATCGCACATTGATTTAGAAAAATCCAGAGGTTCGAGCCGGGGTTTGAACCCGAGACCTGGTAGCCCGCAAGACGCGTGCTTAACCAATCGGCTATCTCAGCCTCACAAACAAAAAAAACAAAATTAAAATCGTTCATCCGCTTGGGCGCTACGAGGCCAAAACGTGGAATAGCGCGGGAATAGTTATACACCGAATTATGTATTTCTGTTCTCAGTAATATAACATTCGAAAGAAGACAAAGCATGGTTTAAATTTACAACCACTAAACCACGTGTAGTAATAAGGGGATACATGCGGATATTATGCGTCTAACGATGACTACTACAGAGTAAAAAGGCATTATCCAGAAATACAACGTCTCCGCTAAGGTAATATAATTTGCGTGCAAGAGTAATGAAACGACGTAAGGTGTAAGACAGAGGCGCGCAACATTTTCAACAATTTTTACGTGATGGCTTTTTTTAATGGAAATAGGGGGAGCCTGGATGGCGGAGGAGGGAGCGACCGGAATGGAGATAGATGCGGCTTTTTAAGATAACTGGATTTGGAGTTTTTTTATTCGTGAAATAAACTCAGCGCGTGTTGGCGGATTTCACATGTCATTCGAAAATTGATTAAATTTTCTAATTCATGCAAGTTTACTCACGATGTTTCCCTTCACCGAAATTATGTTAATAATATGTTTTGCACATAGATTTCACTACAAATATACTTAAGTCCGTATTAATAAAGAGATCTCAAGTCTAAGAGCGATCTTGAGTATGGATTGTCATGTCATTTTATACTGGTAAGTATGACATAAGAATGACATTACCAAGATCGCTCATAGCCTTAAGACCTATATAGATGGATGTTACTGGGATCGCCCCCGGTCCATTGTACGATACCCATAAGTACATGTGTTGCTTAGTTTGGGTCCATACAGAACCCTGGACGTTGTTCACGCAAGTCGCGTGCTTAACCTAATCTATCACTGATGCAAACTTATATTCTATTTAAAACTACCTTTAGATTTTATGTTCTGGATGTCGACAACAGCCCCGCCCCATCTAGCGGGTCCAATTATAGCTAATACCCATCCATGTCACGGCATAAATATAAAAAATATCATCAAAATTGGCCGTTTAGGAGGAGAAGAATTACAAACACACACACCGGAATTTCATTTGTAAACAACATTTCGCATAAGGTAATAAAATTTGTGGATAATGTTGATAAATTTTCTTTTCTACATAATTATTTGCTCCTGCTTATATGAAAATATTAATCCGGACTTCTGAAACACCGGTACATATTGTATACATTTGTAAGGAAATTACAGAATCAGGTAAAGACCCCTGAAACTTTATGAGACATTTACATTCCGTTTACACACCCTTGTTTATGTTCGCCATTGTGAGGCGACTCAAGGGATGGGTTTATTGCTTGGTTATCTCAAAGCGGTGGTAAATAATCCGGGATAATTAATATAATAACCGTTATCTTTACCATTACTAATATATAAATGTGTGTTTGTTAGTTTGTAAGTGGGACTGATTATCACCCATGAACGGCTGATAGGATTTGGATGAAGTTTGGTGAAAAGTTTGGCTATAATCTGGAATAACACATAGGCTATCTTTTTCTCCAAAGAATATCACCCAAATGATGTCAATTTAAATAATGTAATCAATTTTAAGGTAAAGCACGACATTAAGACGGCCGCCATTACAATAATGACAGAGAATGTCAAACGACGTATTTTTTATATCTTTCGGTTCTTGAGTGTTGCTCACGTTTTCTTTCATTAGCAAGTTAATATTACGCGGATAAAATCGCGGGGCACAGCTAGTTATTAAATAAAGTCTAATTGTAATAAAGCACAATATATTTTTTGTATTATGTGGAATATATATAAGCATTTGGCTTTGGCTGAAAATCAGCGTTGGAGGAGATTTCGTTCCCCTCCAGCACATGCTGAGCCAAATGCCTTTCGGTACAGCTCACACTGTAGGAAATGCAGCTTACTGTCCTTAGGTGTATATATTTCACTTATTTTATAATTATGTGCTGATATTTCCTGTGTTCCCTGTACTGAATAAATATTTTACTAAGCATACATTCAAAATAACCACGAATTAAAAAAAATAAGAGCTATTTACGATATACTAGTGTCACTTAGTATATTTTACTCACAGAATAAAGAATTACTGGATACATGGAAGGCCACGCGTCAAGCTACATCTCAAACTAAAGCTTCAATAGCTAAGTGGATAGAGAAGACACCTTATTCGACATTGGTTTGGAATTATTTACGCTCGCCATTATTTTATGTGTTTTTCAGTGTATTAATATATGCAAAGTATTTTTAATGATTTCTAAGTCGCTTTCAATCCAACAACCTCAATGTGTTGTTTTTAATCTAATCCGGATTAAATATCCGGCTTGGCGGACTCAAATATTCACTCGGATAACACGGTGTTTTATTATTAAGATACCTACTAGACGATTCTTACCGATTATCCTCAGCGGAAAATAGATAATAAGGCATCAACTGAGCCTTTAAATTGATATTTTAATACTGATTTACTTTAATAATTTTAATAATTATTTAAGGCGTCAATAGCCTAGTAGTTAGTGGGGCCGCCCTCGTAGCCGAGAGGTTCCGGGTTCGATCCCCATCATGGCCATTAAACTATTGAGGTGAGTCCACTCCTAACACAAGCATTAGCTTAGCTGGAGGGGCTAACGGGAATACTAGTAAAATAATGATAAACTGACATCGCTAGTAAACGTTATTAAAAAAAATGCTCTCTGTTTTATGGGAAATGGCATCTTTAATTAATAACTAGCGGCCCGCCCCGGCTTCGCACGGGTACATTGCGGTTACATTACTCGAGTTTTAGTAAGGAACCCCAATTTTTTTTGAAAATATATTATAGCCTATGTCACCCGGGGATAGTGTAGCTTCTCAACAGTGAAAGAATTTTTCAAATCGGTTCAGTAGTTTCGGAGCCTATTCATTACAATCAAACAAACAAAGTTTTCCTCTTTATAATATTAGTATGATAACAAAAAAGAGATCCTCAAAGCCTCATGTGTTTTGTCTCATGTGTGTGTTCGGTATCTCACGTGTTTTTAATCAATGTTTTGTTTCTTTCAGGTCGCTCAGCTAATTCTTCGCACAACATTATTATCCGGTTTTAACAAATGCTAATATTTTCCCGGAGGAAAAGACGTTACATGGGGATATACTCGAGGTTATAAGTACTAAGCGCTGCTTGGAATATTCTATATTTAAAGTGGTTTATCTATTGAAATATTGATGCTTAAGTGTATCGTAAATTCCGTTATTTTATATCCGGATTTTATAAACTGGATTTTTTAACTCGGAATACTGCTTAGACGGCCAGAGTGAATATGACCAGATTTTTACACGCACATTTAAGTAAATGCTTTCAGAGCCGATCAGATCCTGATAATCAGATAAAACTTTTCTACTTTGATAATAATGTTTTAAATAAATATTATTTAAAACGATACTGCAACCACAAGTAAACCCCACAATTTACCTACTAAATTACAACACCTACCCAGATATTTTCACGGTCACGTACTCCTCACAGAGTCGTAATATAAAAGAGAAAAAAAAAACATGAAAAATGCGAGTAGGAAATAAAAAGTAACATTTGCATAAAAACAAAGCTGTAACGAAACCGAGCCGGATAACGGACGCTTTTAACCAGATAACGCAATCGCGATATATCCGGCTTTTTAGAGGCCTGATAAAAAGGTAAGGAATATTATTATATAAGTATATATATTATTTTTTAATTTGTGACTGGAAAACTGCGGCACGTATATTGTTTAGAACTGAAATAAAACTATTTTTCGGATTTTATCGCGTTTATTTAATTTATGTTCCCGACGTTTCGGCTGCTTTACAGCAGCCATGGTCACGGGGGGACTGAGGTGTTAGACGTCCTGATGTCATAGTTAGTAACTGGGTACCCTCATATTAAGTTGCTGTTTGCGGTCCGATCCACGCAGAAAGTGCTCACAGTTTAGAACTCTTGTGCTCATAAATTATGGTCGGTTTTTGCGTAGCTTTTACCTCCTTTATTTTTCATGTGATAAAATATAGGAGAAAATTGGATAGTGGTTATTCGACCGCTTGGCACAGTGACGACCGTTTGGCGCAGTGGTTCGAGCGTAGGCCGCTCGGCTCACTGCACATTGTGGTTTGCGGGTTCATTTCGCTCCGGGACAAATATCGGAAATGGCCTTTTCGTAATTTGCCCAGGTCTGGGTGTAACTGGGATCGTCTCAGTCCATTGTATGGCACCCATAGTAGACCATACAGTTAGTGTGTCAGTCTGGCGATATTTATTACGGACTTACGCGTACTATGGTACGCGGTTGGTGTGAAAATAAGATACGTTTAAAGAGAGTGTTGTCTACTACAAGATATAAATAGCTGCAGATAGCTATTGTATAAATATTTGGTAGCTAAATTGTGAAAAACATTTTTGCCAATCTTTTGAAATGAATCTGCATTCTCAACCCATATCAAATTGTGCTCTTCCGAAACAGACAGACTGGTCACACACCAAATGTTCTAACTTAATTTTCCACGAAAAAGTGGTAAGTAATATTTTTCCCGTCCTCCCCGACTGTCAAAGAGAAAAGGGTGTGTACTGTATACCGCGAATTAGATGTGAATACAAAGACTAAATTAAGTGTTGTTTGTTGTCCGACCGAACATTGTCCGGTGGTGAAATTGCGTTGAACACGGAAACGCTTTTTGGGTCAACGAGGGATGATTTTATTTAGTTTTTTGATCCGATGTAACAGATTTAAGCTTAATGTAATAATAGTGTAATCTGTTTAGATATATTGATATTTAATTTATTGTTTAATTTCTTCTCGGTAATTTTTGATGGAAATAAAGAGTAGTCTGTATGTTATTTCAGAGCAAAACTGACCTCCGTGATTAATTTCATTCAAATCTGTTCAGCCGTTTCTATGCGATGCTCAGTCAAACTTGCAAACAAACACTCCCGACTTATTTGCTTACTAGAGCAATCATAGACTTGTGCTATGATGAGGTTTCTTTTAAATACATATTATATACATTTATTCAATCAATTTAATCCCTAACGAAGTTCTCTCCCCTCCTCAGCGTGGAGGATAAGTGCACGGTAGTTGATTCACATCACACATCACATCATCAGCCTATATCAGTTCACTGCTGGACATAGGCCTCCCCTAATGAGCGCCATAGCGCCCTGACTTCAGCTTGCCGCATCCAGCATCTGCCTGCAGTCTTTCGCAGATCGTCATCCCACCTGATCGGAGGGCGTCCTAAGTAGTAGTAGGGGGTAGTTGATTAATGTTCCTAAAATAATGATTTACGGCAGCGATTTCGGTGCCACCCCGTATATCCAGGCAATTGTTTTCCAACTTCGTTTTAATTAATACGACACTAATTAAAGTTGTCGATAACGCCACAGGTTTGAGTTCCATTAATTCACTCCCTAAACTAAACGTTAGCTCATTACTCTCGGCGGCCATTTATCTGTGTCCAAGGGGCTTTGTGACGCGGTGCCGACGAAAAATGTCTTTTTTAGCCGGATTTTTTTAACCCTATTGATGGATAGAGCTGAGAAAATTAATATTACGAAACGAGTTTTAGAGAAATTCTGAATTTTGAATCTGTTATCGTCTGACTGAAGCTTGTTTTGCTGACTTTAAATCATTAGGTCCTTGTGTTATTTAATTGATCTACTTAAAAGTGTGATTAATTGAAAAATAAGTCCATGATATAATAGCGACGCCTTATTACAAGGACATCAACTGTCATTAGTAAAACGCGAGGTTAAACAACACTTATCGCTTTATCAATAAAAGTGATAATAGAAGCACTTCGCTTGACTTTAATATTTTTTTTTTGCTATGTCAAAAGACAAGCTTACAGGTTCAGGTTGACAACCGTCAAAGAAGAGAAGACACACAGGCTCAGCCTGTGTGTCTTCTTCTTCTTGGGTTATAAAAAATATGTTTTCATAAAAAAGCAGTGGTAGCCGATTGGTTAAGCACGCGTCTTGCGGGCACCAGGTCCTGGGTTCAAACCCTGGCATGCACCTCTGGGTTTTTAGAAATCTATGTGCGAATCATAATTACAATATGACTATCACTTGCTTACGGTGAAGGAAAACATCGTGAGGAAACCTGCATGTCTTAGAAAATCTAAACAATTATCGAAAGACATGTGATATCCGCCAACCTGCACTGCCACCAGCGTGGTGGAATACGGCCTGAATCCCCCTCGTACTGAGAGGAAGCCCGTGCTCAGGAGTGGGACGTCAAAAACGGGCGAAATAATAATTATTATTATATTATTTATTCTTTTTAGTCTTTAGAACTAGTCTGTCCCACTCCTGGTCCAAGAGCTCCTTCATTTTCATCTTAGGATATTTCCAGTCACGTCTATTCCACAAAAGTGTCTAGAGCCCGTTTTAATAAATCAATCTCAAGCCTAAAAGAGAGTCTTGAGTACGCTTTTGACATGTAATTTTGTACATGTAAAATTGTTTGTTTGTTTATGTTTTCATAAAACTCTACCACACGCTCGAAATATGAGCAACTCTATGAAACAGTTTTACAACGCGATAGGCTATAAATTAACGTTTAATAACGTTGCTTTGACCGTTCGAACCTTCACCGTAGCTAGCCAATTAGCAAATTGATAGAGGAAGTGCGATTTAAACGGTTTCTGTGTGACGTAACCGTTGTCTAGGAGTCGCCGTGTCACCGTGAAGCCGGTTAATCCGACCGGACACGTCCCGCTCCGGATATTTTATTAAGGGGTGGCGCGAAAAAATTGTTCGGGTAAATCTTTTGGATGCTCATATTCCGGACTAAAACTTTTTTAAATATTAAATAAAATTAAGCACACCGATAAAAAATGCAAAAATATTTGTGATATATTACTTTTAATAGTAATAATAATACTCTCCCTGAAGCTCTACCATGAGTCAACATGCTCTACCGATAATACTTGTATCGTAAATTGTTAGTACATCTGGTTACTAATAGAGGCGATGTAGAATATGCCATAGAACTATCAGCGAGTAGAGATTGTAAAAATGGTAGAGCTACTGTAGTTCAAGTAGGGTAACCTTCACTGTAGAGTCGTGAATAGGTACGACTAATCCAAAAAGTCTCCAATATGTTTAATACCCATCAGTACTATAATATAATATGACTAATAATGTTATTCTCTATCTGCACGTGACCGCTGTGCCCTCTGGTGGGTATCCTGTGGATCCCGGTAAGAAATAAAGGCACAAACGAGGCACCTTGTATCGACGAGGCGTCTCATTTGTGCCTTTATTTTTCTGTAATTGGTAGTTACACTGTGTGTGTAAGGAAACGTGACGGGAACGTCTTTTGATATTAGTATGAAGGGTGACTCTACGTAATATGATACAGAATATTTTAGTAACAAATCGGAATGATCTAATATAAATAATATTCGGTTCGATTCCCGCCGTGGCAAATTTCGGAAATGGTCTTTTCGTAATTGCCTTGGTCTGGGTGTCACTGGGATCGCCCCCAGTCCATTGTACGGTACCCATAGTACAAGCATTGCTTAGTTTGGGACCATACCGTTGGTGTGTTTTAACTGAATGATAATACAATATTTTAGTTTTATAATTGCATGTATTTAATGAATTATTATCATTATTATAATTATTTGAATACCATTTCATATGGTGAAATGTGCCGAGCTTATATTAATTTAAGATCTTATGTTGCACCATGTTTCAAGCATAATAAATCATTCATTCATTCATTCATTTTGTCAGTCTGGCGATATTTAGGTACTTGATTATCTGAGCAATTAATGATAGCTCTATGTTATTTCCATATTTTGTTCATGTTCCAAATATAATCTGAATCAAACGTAGTCTCTGGACCGTATCAATAAATCGATCTCAAGTTTGAAATCGATCTTGGAAATATAATTCGTATGTCATATACCAGTACAAAATGACATGACAAAAGCGTACTCAAGCGATATATTAATACGGGCCAAACAATAGAGGGGGTTTCAATATTTTTAATAAAGTTTTTCTAAAAAAGTTTTGATTAAAAATAAAAACACATTTTCAATTTTGTATATGGTTTCAAAATCACCCTGTGTATACTACTAAGTTTGCAGACGCTTTTTTTGAGATTCACGCGTGCTTTAGACCCATATTCACAAACATCACTATGAGATCTCACAATGCGCGCGAACGCACAGTGCATTGAGAAATATCAAACTTTCCATATGTGTTAGTCCCTTACTTAGACAAGTATTGTTTGTGAATACAGTAACAGTCGCCTACATAAAATTGTGTAGTAGATTAAACAGCACCCTTGTCGGCGGTTTACGCAGACGCTATCGAGAAGCGATCCCTAGTGAATAGTTTACACAAATACTGTTATTATAAGAGCCGTATTAAGAAATCGATCTCAAGTAATAATAATTTAGTAAGAATGACATTTCCAAGATCGCTCTCAAATTTGAAATCGATTTATAATACGGGTCTCCACTTCCTAAAACATTTACTCACCTATAGTATAGGCAAACATTAAAATGAAACCCTTAATAACAGCCAATCCCCAAACTCTCAAACCAATTAAGATGTATTACAGATAATACAATAGGCTTCATTGTAGAGACTCCGAATATTGAGGTACCGTAAACAATAGCCGAAATAACCCGAGAACAATGGCGATCGCTGAACTAGTTTTGGTAATTATTAATAAGCTGCAGTGATGCCCTAGCTAATAGAACGATCCTTGGAAACAAAACATGCAGGTTCAAACCTTGTCTAGCTATGGTGTCCAATGATAATGCCGGGGTTTGACCCTCGATGAGTCCTGGGGAAGGTCTTAATTGCTTTGAAACTCGCATTTAATCGAAAGAAAGAACCTGTTGAAACTTTCAGCTACATCAAGAATTCAGGAGTTACGAAAAGAGAGATTTCCACATACTGAAAGAAAATTGCACAGCACATTATTAAATGTCAAAAGGCCATTCAGGCTAGCAACACTGCATACAGTCAATTATTCCCGAGCTTTATGCACTCGCTATTGTGTGGCAACACTTGCACGAGGGAGAGTATATTGTGCTGAAATTGAATTTGTTGATACTGAAGCAGTTTCAAGAAATTGGTGTCTTTTAAAATTTCAGGAACTCTTCGCGGCTCTTGAAGATGGGTCTCTGATCAAAAATCTTTTTAATTTTCGACTCTACAACAAGCGCCGCTCAACTTTCTTATTTTTTTCTTTCATAAGAACCTTCTCCTGGTATTAATAAAAACAACAAAAACATCATTAGCGAAATCGTTCCATCCGTTCACGCGTGATGTGATGACCAAGGAAATAGAGATTCATTTTTATATATGTACTAGCTTTACCCTGCGCGCGTTGTTACGCTGACTCAAAAACCTGGGCTCATGCACAACACTTTGCTGAAGATCATGACATGATCAAATACATCAAATTAACTGAGATAGAAGATAGAAGAAGATATAGATTTGAGAACCTCTGCCATAAACCACAAATCAACCATAAGCCGCACTAACGTCGTTAAAACACTTCAGCAGAGATTCTCAACCTATTCCTGAAAGCCTTTTTTTATATTTTATTGCCATATAAATCAACGTCTCAGTTGGTAAGCCAAGTTTAAAATGGCGGCTGGATGGGCTCCGTGGACTTAATTAATAAATGTCTGCTCGCGAACCGTTAGCTGCATTGGAGGGTTATATAGGTATAGGGTTGACGATATTTGGAAATGCACTAAATAAACAAAAGAAAGAAAAATAATATCCTTTAGAATTTATACTAAATATTTTATAATTACAGCAAATAATACGAAAAGTTGATAGCAACTTTCAATAATGAGTAATCAAATAAAATAACCTTCGAGTATTATCATGTACTTCAACCCTAGTCTTGGCAAGGATTGCCCAATGCTTGGCGTGACTTGGCGCGACTTGGCGCGACTTTTATTGACTCACAATGGAGGATCTCCTTGTTGAAGTAGGTCAAGTAGAAAATATGTTGTGAAACGCAGCCGGCGTTTTTGAATTCATCTTTGAATTTCTGGTGGACTGACTGAGGACCTTCGATCAGTCGACAATTACAGTGTAGCACACTATTTTTAAGCGTTAAGGTATATTTATTAATTCAGTGATGGCCGATTGATTAAGTATGCGTCTTTCGGGCTCAAGGTCCTGGGTACAAACCTCGGTTCGAACCTCTGGAATTTTCAAAATCTATGTGGCGAATCATAACTTATGATTATCACTTGCTTACGGTGAAGGAAAACACCGTGAGGAAACCTGCATATCACTAGAAAATCTAACAAAGTTTGGAAAGAAATGTGAAATCCTCCAACCCGCACTGGGCCAGGGTGGTGGATTATGTTATGACCTCGTATTGAGGTGAAGCCCGTGCCCCGGAAGTGGACGTTAAAATTGCTAAATAATTATTTTTATTACTTCTATTATAGTTATATTTATGAAATCTGTCATGTGAAAAAGACGGAACTCGATAGCGCTCTGCTGATCGAACATGATCGATATGCGAAACCTCAAGGCCATTCCGTATCGGAATCAATGTTAACAGAAACGATTTGAACCCTTATAAACATAAATAAGAACACGCCTCAAGCAGAAGCCATCAAAAACAACCCCCAATTCGTACCCTCGACACATAACCGTAAGGAAATGGAACATATTTCCATACAATCCCATACAACATAGTAGATAAAAGATCAATCTATATGAGATGTGTACTGAAATCGGCGCGGCGCCCGTTTCTTCATGTTTCGGTATGATAACATCTTTTTGTCTATGGGAAATGGAGTTCAATATTATTTTTAGATTGAATGAGTTTGGAGATGCATTTAGATTTTGAGTTCGTTGTTAAATATGTTACCTATTTTATATCAGAAATTGCTTAATATATATTGACACTAAATTTAGTTTGTTTTGCTGCCGACCAACCTTGGGATTCCGCAATCTAAGTTTCCGATACACATACCTACGCTTAATAACGTGTATAATTTACGATCGACCAATCACAATCTATTATTATTATCGATAAACCAATCACAATGAGTTGCCTTCGCTCCCGACCAATCACAAAGGCGTTGCCTCCGAACCCGACCCGCAACTGTTATCGGAATTATTTTTATGAGAGTGATCATTAAGTACTTATAATAAATATTACATCAGATCTCTAATTATAATAATTATTAGTACTAAACAAAATATTGTGTGTAATTTAGAATCTTCTGGTAGCCATATTATTATGACGTGTTCAAAAATGTTCATGTCTACTTTTAATGTTGACTGTTAGTACCTAAGCTTTACATACCCACTTTTGTAAAATATGGTTTTCTGTAGTAGATAAAGTGTCATTACGATAATTGATGACGTCATAACCGAGTCGACAGAACTACAAACTCGAACTCCGAACATCTTGACTAGTTGAAAGTTTTTTTATTTATTTTAATTTCGAACTGTACAGAGTATTCCGTTGGAAAGTTTTAACAATCACCCCTTCACGCCCACTGGGTGACAACTTAAGGTGAGGTGACATTAACAGCGGAAGTTACGCTTCGCTAATTTTTAATTGGATGGAGTTTGACAGTGGAATATAAACCTTATTTAATAATAGAACAACCCTGGTAGTTAATGTTAGGGTAATTTTTCAAACCACCTACAATCCTAGCTACCTAATCACAATCTTGTGAAGACTAAAGAACCTTAGATACCTACACTATGCTCAGTATTCATAAATCGAACTCAAGATTGAAAGCGGTCTTGAATACGCATTTTCATGTAATTTTGTAGTGATATGACATCAGAATGACGTTTCCAAGATCGCTCTTAGACTTGTGATCGATTTATTAATACTATGCCTTTGTATGCCTATGTCTTTTTTCCACACATTGTGTAGGTCGTAAGATAAAACGAGATGAAGATAGTGGACACCGCCCCCGCTCCGCTACCCCATAGCCGCAGCTTAACCGTAAACAATTACTACTAATAACTTTTTCCCTTTACGCCCGACCCGCGCGGAAGCTGGCATAATTAAATCTGATTTGAATGTCTTTGACGTATCTTAACGGTCCCGTCTTTGGGAGGTCGACAGAGAGAGTTATTAAATTGGTTTGGTAGGTACATTATTATATATTAAAGTCTTTAAATATAATTGTTTTGGTAAGAAGATTTAACCTGCGACGTTTCGCAAGGAGTCTGTCTAATGCCATTGTAGTTTCAAAACTGATGAATCGATTTCAACGTAGTTTTTCTGCTTGATAGCTGGTGTCTATTGACGATATCATTTTAATATTGAACGATAATTGGTTTGGTTACCGTTTAAACTATACGCACGCATCAGTTGCCAAATGTTTTATTTATTATGTTTGACTTAGAAGGCCACAGTAACCGGAAACCTCATAACCTCGAACACAAAACCTCAAAAAAGTACACAAAATTTCGTTTCGCAAATTTCATGGCAATTTCCGACATAAAATTAAGTCATAATTTACTTAGATACCAAAAAAGGGCAATCTAAAAGGCAAAAAGTTATCCAAAAAGGGCTTCAGTAACTGCCGGGTAAAGTTTAGGGCTCGCAGTACCTACCGAGGACAACTTTTAAATGGAATATGTGGAAGTTTTTTCATTATATAATTTTTCTTTGCAGTTCAATTGTAAAAAGACCTCTGTTTTCGTATACAGGTGTACATAGTGGGTCCTTTTTAAATCCCGTAGAAAAAAGATTGGTGTAATAGCTAGTTTAACATATATGTATGTATTTGTGTGTCTGTCTGTCGCATCGTAGCGCCCAAGCAAATAACCGATTTTAATTAAGTTTTTTTTAAAAAAATATTCTGTTCAAGAGTGTCCTTAGCTATGTTTCATGAAAATCGGTTCAGCCGTTTGAAAATTATCAGCTCTTTTGTAGTTTAAAAAGTCGTCGAGTCGGGTTTTTTTTAATTTCAATTTAGAGTATATAACAAAGTCGGCAAACAAGCGTACGAACCGCCTGATGTTAAGCAGTTACCGTAGCCTATAGATGCTCGCAATACCTCAAGCATTGCTTGCACGTTGCTGACCTAAAGCAGAGTGGGATACAGAGAGAGGAAGAGGCGTCCGACTCTCTCACCCATCATACGAAACTCAGCTATATATGTATACTAGCTGTGCCCGCGACTTCGTCCGCGTGGAATTTAATTGACAAAGTTTCATACAAACTTTCATCCCCTATTTTATTCCCTTGGGGGTAGAATTAATCGAAATCCTTTCTTAACGGATGCCTACGTCATAACATCTACCTGCCAAATTTCAGCCCGATCCGTCCAGTGATTTAGGCTGTGCGTTGATAGATCACTATGTCAGTCAGTCAGTCACCTTTGACATATTGTTTTCTTATATTTACGCGAATACTACACATTGAAATAAAACTATTTTTCGGATTTTATCGCGTTTATTTAATTTATGTTCCCGACGTTTCGGCTGCTTTACAGCAGCCATGGTCACGGGGGGACTGAGGTGTTAGACGTCCTGATGTCATAGTTAGTAACTGGGTACCCTCATATTAAGTTGTTGTTTGCGGTCCGATCCACGCAGAAAGTGCTCACAGTGTCACATCACATAAATACATAAATTAAATAAACGCGATAAAATCCGAAAAATAGTTTGATTTCAGTCACCTTTGAGTTATATATTTTTAGACTACATCACGCCGATCTTCTGTAAGAAGGGGGTACTACCCTCGTCGAGAAGCCCTCCATCATGAACTCCCAACCTTCAACTCTCATGTCTTTATACCTTAATCACAGAGTCATTGCCCCTGTCAGTGCTACAATAAGAGATTTAACAAGATACAATGATAGTACAATTGGGTTGATGGACTTTGTGTGAACGGCCAAACCCGCCATTCACTAGACATTGTCTATTGAAAAGTGTAACCATTGAGTTTCTTGCGGGCTCTTCTCAGTCGAACTAACACTCCGGACCGGGTTCCTGACCTTTTTCTTAATATAAATAATAATAATTATTGAGCTCTTTTGACGTCCAACTCCTGGGCACAGGCCTCCTCTCACTACGAGGGGGATTCAGGCCGTAATCCACCACGCTGGCCCAGTACCTGTTGACGGACATGTCTTTCGAAAATTGGTTCCATTTTCTGTGACATGTAGGTTTCCTCACGATAACGTAATAATCATATAAAAATTATGATTCGCACAAAGATTTCGAAAACCCAGAGGTGCGAGCCGGGGTTTGAACCCAGGACCTTGTGCTCGCAAGGCGCGTGCTTAACCAATCGATTATCACTGCACTGTTCTTAACGTTATAACAAATTAAAATTACAGCACTTTTTCCTCCGCAGAGATAATTAAAGTTAAACTTAAAACCGTGAGTTTTAATATTCATGTCCTACATTACAAGTTATATTACTGCGCAAAGTATTATAAACTCCAACAAACAATTATGTATGAAGCGAGTTACTAAGCAGATTACAATTGTTTTACATAATTCGATCCGATGAATGTCATAATCGGTCAGATTATCGATCAGAGTTACAAGGTTTTTCAAAACTCCAAAATAATACTCAGGGGATGAGTATCGGGCGTAGAATTAAATGGAATAAGAATTTAAAAGAAATACTTAAAAAACTTGCCAAGTGCGTGTCGAACCACGCATATTCCGTAGCAATTTCAATAAAACTTCATGTGGTTCAGAAGTTAGAGAATTAATCGAGCAACTCATGTAAAAAAATACACTTTCAAGCTAATTTTTTTCCTGTGCGGGAATTAATTTTGAAAAACTCCCAAAAATAACCTCATAATTATTTTCAAATACCTATTCAATGCTGACCCACTCGATGGGGTGTTATAACAGTTTATTTCACAATCCCTTCCCAAGTACGGGAGGTACCCTAGAATAACTTTGCTTTCAATATTTACTCGTAAATACAGATTTTTGTAGCGATAAATGAACTCTATTTGTGTACCAATTCACAACCTTCTAACCCTAATAGTCTCTGAACGAATTAACTCTGACGTCGAACGGACGGACAGACGGACAGACGGACATGGCGAAACTATAAGGGTTCCATGTTTGACTACGGAACCCTAAAAACACTTATTTTTCCATGTAGTCCACTATCCTGCTTCGCCCATTTCCCATGGCATCCACCGTCCTAAGTCATCCACTTCCTAGTGAATTCATTTGAATGTCGGATCGCACGTTCTAACTGAAGTTCATGAGGCTTTCAGTAGTGTTGTAATTCTGTATAATCCCACCCGCAGTTAGGCAGCGGTAATAAGGTAGACCCGTTATGGACTTAAGTTATTGTGTCGACAATTATAAATCCCGGTGTAGGACGGGCGAAGGGTAACAACAACAGGGTAAGGCAGGAATACGGTGTTTGACTAGAATACTTTATTGCATAATTCGTTAAACTGTCTCAGGATTACTTTCAGTGAAAGAATATTTAAATTAACTGTAAAATTGGCCAAAATAGAGACGTTTAAAGTTTCTAAAACAGTACTATGTCGTCATAACTTTGATAGCGAATAGATTTTATGCTATCATTCAATATTTTTGAATAATTATTTTGCAATATCAATTGTCAATAAAGACATGACACTTATATATGTTAATTTAGAAAAACAATACTTAATTCGACATAAGTCAAACACCCGTTTGTACTGTTTAATTCAGTCGAGAAAGGGGTTCCTATCTTAATAATCTTATCGTTCTGGCATTTTCAATAAATAAAAAATGCAACCTACTCTAACGTCATTGAGTTATCGCTCTCAATACTACTACCAAGGACTAAAACTCCAAAATATATCGGTAATACGCGCTTTTGACAACTTTTTTCCATCGAGGTTTTCCTTGAATGCTCAGTCATATGGAGTTACAGGGTTTTGTTCCGGGCAATGGGTAACTTTTGTATCATATTAACTATATTTAAGGAAATAAAATAGAATTGTAAGTTATTAAAATATCGTAAAGAGTTTTTTTTTTATTTAACTTATCGGCAGACCTGCCTGCGATCCACCTGCTGTTAAGCAGTTACCGTGGCTTATAGATGGTTTTGCAAACCAAAGGCATTGTTCGTTGCTGACCTGAAGAGGAGGGATAGCGGGAGGGATAGGGGTAGGGATAGGGATAGGGATAGGGATAGGGATAAGGATAGGGATAGGGATAGGGATAGGGATAGGGATAGGGATAGGGATAGGGATAGGGATAGGGATAGGGATAGGGATAGGGATAGGGATAGGGATAGGGATAGGGATAGGGATAGGGATAGGGATAGGGATAGGGATAGGGATAGGGATAGGGATAGGGATAGGGATAGGGATAGGGATAGGGATAGGGATAGGGATAGGGATAGGGATAGGGATAGGGATAGGGATAGGGATAGGGATAGGGATAGGGATAGGGATAGGGATAGGGATAGGGATAGGGATAGGGATAGGGATAGGGATAGGGATATGGATAGGGCTTTCGGCTCTTTCACTCTTCATACAAATCGCAGCTATAAAAGCTACTTTACGCCGATCTTCTGTGAGAGGGTGGTACTACCTTATGAGCTGTAGTGAGCTGGCTACAGCATGACTCTACCACGGTAAAGCGCCTCGGTCGTGTGAGCCCGGCGTCCACGTTCAGCAAATAATCATAATATAATTATAATAATTTAGCCCTTTTGACGTCCCACTCCTGGGCACGGGCCTCCCCTCAACACGAGGGGGATTCAGGCCATAATCCACCACGCTGGCCCAGTGTGGGTTGGCGGATTTCACATGTCATCGCAAATTGGTTAAATCTTCTAAGATATGCCGGTTTCATCACGATGTTTTCCTTCACCGTAAGCAAGTGATAATCATATAGAAATTATGATTCCCACATAGATTTTGAAAAATCCAGTGGTGCGAGCCGGGGTTTGAACCCGAGACCTGGTGACAAGACGCGTGCTTAACCAATCGGCTATCACTGCATCAGCAAATAATAATCACATTAAAAATGAGTTAAGTTTGTGCAATCAATAACCTCTGATTCTAGACGTATGTAACTAATTGAAACTATTTGGCTCCAGTATATTGGAGCTGGGTTCTCGGCAGTGTGTGAGCCAAAAGCATTAACTTCCAATGATTGGGGTTACATTTTCAAAGTATTCTCGGGTGTCGGTGCCAAGAATCGGAAAAAGGCGTTAAATTATTAGGTATTATTTTAGTAAATCAAACGCTTTTAGCTAGTGCCTCGTGTATATAATAGTGGGGACTGTTTTTGCTGTAACGGCCTTACTGGCGACGGTAAATTGCCTTATGTATTGTTCCAGAGTATAAACTAGGTCTGTACCAAATTTTACCAAAATCAGCACAGACGTTTTTACGCTATTTTCTTACCTTTCTTTTTTGATAATAGGTCACTGGCTACACTGGTTTTAGAGTTATTGAATCCACACATGTTAATGATAGGCTTCTAATTCTAATATTATACTAAGTTCAATATAAGATTAATCTCGCGAGTAGATGTAACAGAATATTGGTGACCGCTTGCCCAGCTAGGTTCAATATATCCCATTTCCCCGCTATATGTTGAGTACCTCTCCGTCCCAAATAATCGGTAAATGAAACGGTCCACATTTCCGATGCTGCGTGACCATTGATCTCAGTAATCTCAGTAAGCCGGCGGCCTGCAGGGGATCCTGCGATTTGTCAGGACGGTCCCTGCCTAAGTAGGTCATCCGGGTTAATTGTACTTATGGGGCAGTTTAGGGAACTTTTTTGGTAGGGGTGAGGGGGATCGTATGGAAATAATACCGATGTCGGTCTTTAGGGAAAGTCTAGTATTGAACAACTTCTGGGGGAAAATATAATAAATCAATAAATATCGCCAGACTGACACACCAACTATATGGTCCCAAACTAAGTAACGCTTGTAATTTGGGTACTGTACAAGGGATTTGGAGCGATCCCAGTGACACCTAGACCAGGGAAAATTACGAAGAGGCCATTTCCAAAATTTGGCCCGTCGGGAATCGAACCCGCAACCACCTTGTGCAGTGAGCCGAGCGGCAGAAACCACAGCGCAAAGGGATCGTTGCCAATAAGATGGCTGAATTTTCTAACAACGCAGGAATGAAGTGTTTATGTTGGTCCATTCGTTTCTAATTACTGCTGCACTTGCTAAGATATAATTATTAATGGAACAAATATACGACTGAACGTATCACAATCGAGAGAGAAAAAGTAAGACATTTTCATCTAACTGTATTCTTATCTCTATCTCTCTATTAAAACTCCAGCTGTGTGTGGCAGGTGTTACAATTTTTTGTGTATATTCAGAGTGAGTGAGAACTGAAGATTCGTAATACTACTTATGTTATTCTAATGTTGCCAAGTAATAATCAATTGTAAATACCAGCTTTCCGGACACTAGAGATCCTATTCATAGCTTCAGAAAGGTCAACAAACTCATGAGTACTCTTGTCTATATTAAAACTACTTGGAGATAGAGCTATATTATCGACGGATGAATCATACACATATCGTCTGTCAGCTACACATTAAAATACTGAAATATGTTTCCTAAACCGGTTTCATGTACCAACGTAATTTATTGTCTTGTTTATATTCGTCTTGTTCACGGAATCTATGCAAATAAATTAAATTGGAGTGTCTGTTTGTAATATCAAAATAAGGCCTTTTCACTAAATGCATATGAAAGTACATACGACAGCTATAGCAAAAACGCGTTTTTTTTTTTTTGTCTGTCTGTCTGTCTGTGTGTGTGGTTGTTCCGGGTAATCTCCGAAACGGCTGGAACTTTCACTGACAGATAGCTGATGTTATTTATTTTAGAAAAACAAGATATAAAAAATGGTTCCTGCCGGGCGGGCTCAGAACGCGGGAGCGGGCGTCCACGCGGATGAAGTCGAGGGCTCAGCTAGTATGAAATAAAATAGAGACGCATCCTCACAATTTGTTACTACCGTATAAATTGTAAATAATATCTTTAGTTATTACCGTAGCACAACATAGCAGATTATTCATTATGCACGAAGGCCTGACCTATATATAATATATCCAGTAGGTAACCCAAACCCAGTGAATGTTAATTAAAACTAAACTTGTCTCCGCGCGCGAGATGAGTCGTCCTACGGAGCTCTACCACGGGTTTCACACTCATCGCTAGCGACTGCGGATTGTATAGTAATTGAACAGAGATACCACGAACGTGCCGCAGCAGTTCGACATTCAAATGGTGTTTGTCAAACATTCTGTTTCGTATTCATCAAACATTGGCGCACACATTCAAACACAAAAGCGCCGTCAATCAAAATTCACTTCGAACTGCGTCAAACATGTCGTTTGTTTGATATGTTTGTCAAACATTTCAAAATAACGCCCCACACTATCAAGTTGTTTGACAATCTCATAGAACTAGGATGCCATGGAAACTTAATAAAGCTTGCTCACGTAAGGGACAGCAATACTACACAGAATACCAATTTAAGCAGCAAACTATTGGCGGATTACATATGTCTTTTGAATATTGGTTAGATTATCTACGACATGCAGGTTTCCGTATAATATTTTCCTTCACCATAAGCAGGTGATAATCATATTGCAATTATGATTCGCACATAGATTTCAAAACAGCCAAGACGCGAGGCAAGGTTTGTGCCCGCCAGACGCGTGCTTAACCAATCGGCTATCACTGCCTTTACCGTTGCAATAATATTTTTGCAATAATTCTGACGACCACTTGGCGTAGTGGTTCGAGCGTAAGCCACTCGGCTCACTGCACCGGGTAGTTGCGGGTTCGATTTCCGTCAGGGTAAATTTCGGAAATGGCCTTTTCGTAATTTACCCTGGTTTGGTTGTCACTGGGATTGCCCCCATCGTACGAGTACGGTACTCATAGTAAAAGCTTTGCTAAGTTTGGGACCATACAGTAGGTGTGTCAGTCTGGCGATATTTATTATTATTTTATCAAATATTTTACTTAGACGCTAGCGTATTGCTGGCGATCGTGAAACACATGGTAGAGCTACTGAAATGGAATGGATTAGACGCCGCTACGTATCGCCCGGGATTTCACAACCTATTACTAACTAGATAGGTATATTATAGTTTCATCGTCGCGTCGTTGTCAATGTAAAGTACACAATCATCACGGCTATACCCCGGAAAGGGTATGCAGACGTGCATCGCGGTGCACCCACACTTCACCGTCGGAATTAGGTGCCTACTTTTTTACATAATAAAGTCAGAAATGGCTACAGCTTGACTCTAGTCTCTACCACCGTCTATTGCTGTCGTAATACCGAGCCAAATCCGCCATTTTTGGGGTTTGGAGAGTATCTGGGCCACAACCCTGCGTTCACATTCATCCGTCATTCGAAAGATGTGCTCTATATAATATTGTTGTATCCACTGAGAGCATAGGCAGAGAGGTCTATTGTACAACCACATTTTACGAATGGTATTATTGGTCAGCAGCATTGGTTGAGCAGTGATAGCCGATTGGTTAAGCACGCGTATTGCGGGCACCAGGTGCTGAATCCCCCTCGTAGTGAGGAGAGGCCCATGCCCCGGAGTGGGACCTTAAAAAGGGCTAAATTATTATTATATTTTATATTCCGAATAGTATCAGTCATGAATTGCCACTTACAGGGAAATTTCAGGCAGTTATTTGTAACTGTACAGGAATCGAACCTTAAGCCTTAAAGTCGGCAGTTCAGAAAGAGTTCTTAAAATCAATTCAGTAACCGACGAATATTTGAATAATTTTTGCACTCGAGTTCAGGGATTCTTTTTTTCAATTTGTAAATATGTATAAACGTTTAGAAGAGAAGCAGTGATAGCCAATTGGTTAAAGCACGCGCCTTGCGGGCACCAGGTCTAGGGTTCAAATCCCGGCTCCCACCTCTGGATTTTTCGAAATCTATGTGCGTATCATAATTTCTATATGATTATCACTTGCTTACGGTGAAGGAAAACATCGTGGGGAAACCTGCATGTCTTAGAAGATCTAACCAATTTTCGAAAGACATGTGAAATCCGCCAACCCGCACTGGGCCAGCGTGGTGGATTATGGCCTGAATCCTCCTCGTGTCGAGGGGAGGCCCGTGCCCAGGAGTGGGACGTTAAAAGGGCTAAATTATTATTAATTATTTTATTTAGAAAAGGCCCGCATATTAAGTGTTACATTTAAATTTACCCGGAAAACAAATATCATTACGCCTATCTCCTCGACAGGGAAGGCGGCACTATATTGCGTACCGGTATGTGGTCGCTGTTGTCAACACCCAGTAAATAAAATCTACACTAATGAACTTGCTGACGAAAGCTACTCAATTGGGTAAAGTTCAGAAAGAGAAGGAACACAATCCTTGATATAAACAAAGGGATATACCTAAGCAAGTTTACGAGACGTTACCTACTTACATTTTTCTTGTTATGGGTAGTATCGTGATTTCCCCTGCGGCGAACATTTTGAGGCGAACTCGCCGGAGGTCATAAGCCACGTTGTGGACCTTCCAGTGTTCTATAAGCCTCAGTTGCACCTTTAATCTTGCTTGTATTTCGTAACATGCAAAAGGTATTTCGCACCCACATTTTTATGATGCATTTACGATGCCATAGAACCCACAGACTCACAACCGTATTTTATAGAGAATTCATATATCCATGCGTGGAACACACATAAGCTATAAAAAAAAACACGGGTGGTAAGCATTGGCATTTACAGGGCACATTTCAAAACTATCTGATGATAAGTAACTTAGAACAACTTACTTAACACAAAAACCTAATAAAATAACATTGCGCACGCTTCAATTATCGACCATAGTTGTCATCCATTATAAATGTATATGGATTAAGGACCTACCTTCAACATCACACTGAACACTCGTAGCCTCCACATAAGTGTTGTAGCCTTGGTACCGACTTGTTTAATGTGTATTAATTAGGAATAACTACCCACAAGTTGCAACTTAGGTGACTAATCAATTTAATTATGAAGAGTAGGTATTTGATGCTTAATAAATTAGGTACCTTCCTAGGTTACCATAGGTAGAGGGTAGTAGGTATTCTTATCGAAAAATATTATTATAACATAAACTTTAGGTAACTTGACTTATTTAGAAATTAGAGGTTAAGTATCTGAGTAGATAAACTGAATTTAAAATTATCTAAGAATTTTAAAATAGATGTAATTGTAAAAGTGCTGTAAATATTTGAAATGTACTCAGTCAACATCACTACAGCTATTCAGTGCTAAAGCACCGAATAACGCGAAAACATTTTAAAAATAAGGTAATCGTTCGTTGGTAATTAAGTATCGTTATCCAATCTTGTTATTTACAATACGCGACAGATTCCCGCACAGATGCCTCTCGACATTCACAAGGCCAGCGATGTAAAGAAATCCACAAAAATGCATCCCCTATTTGTAAATAAATACTTACGTTTAAAAATTCTGTTGGTAATTTTCACCACAAACACTCACTGAACCACTATGCACTGAAAGCAACTTGACACAATTTTTGCATTTATTTTTTTTGGTTAGTCACGAGGGAACACGCGACGCGCTCGCGACCGACGTCCACACGCAACGACCGCGCCAAAACGACTGACCATTCGGGATCCAAATGTTTCCAATGTTTGCTTGTCGATTTCCTGGGAAAAGGCCACAAAATTCGGGGTAATTTTTTTTCTAATGACGGGAAGCAGTTTGAAGCTTCACAATAAATAATCGTATGTGGAGATATCAATTGTATGGTTCATTCATAGTAGCGATGATGAGTTATGCAAGCGAAAAATAAATGTAAATATAAATCATAATAGGTATGTGGACTTATTTTATAAGCACACTTTCAAATTTATAAGGTTTTTACCTAAGTAGTCCCACACAAAAGACGACTACGAAATAATTATATTTTCGTCTAAAATTACTTAGGTACTACACGTGTTCATTCACACGGAGAACGCGACACGATTTCTATTAAAAATTTACCGTATACGGGTGCTGAACACGGCCATTATGGTCAAAATTAAATAGAAAAAACGTTGTCGTCTTCATCGTGTGTACAGCGATGGATGTCAACTTTATGTACAGACTTGCTGTTTTCTTATATTTACGCGAATACTACACATTGAAATAAAACTATTTTACGGATTTTATCGCGTTTATTAACTTTATTATGTTCCCGACGTTTCGGTTGCTTTACAGCAGCCATGGTCACGGGGGGACTGAGGTGTTAGACGTCCTGAGGTGTTTCACGTCAGCTCCGGCGTCACACCGGCGCTCCACGAAGTCTGCAATCTGTGAACATGTACAGGACCGCACCCGCCATTATATCAGATTTGATAAACCACAGATCCTCGCAAAAGAACACCGATTCCGACCAAGGATGATACGTGAGGCCATTGAAATTAAAAAACATCCTAATTTCAATAGGGAAGATGGCTGGGTGCTACCACCAACTTGGGATCCAGTAATTAATATAATTAAATCCAAAACCAAGTGTACCATTGCAAGACCTCGAGACACTGTGAGCACTTTCTGCGTGGATCGGACCGCAAATAACAACTAAATATGAGGGTACCCAGTTACTAACTATGACATCAGGATGTCTAACACCTCAGTCCCCCCGTGACCATGGCTGCTGTAAAGCAACCGAAACGTCGGGAACATAAAGTTAATAAACGCGATAAAATTCGTAAAATAGTTTTATTTCAATGTACAGACTTGCTGCTGAAAAGTGCCTACAACAGAATCCATAAAATTGGCTAGCTCCGGTGATGTGATGGGATGAAGTAGATTGTTTTCTCTCGTTATTATTTAAATAATTACACTAGATCCAATGGAGGTATCACTATTTAACAGCAAACTCTAATTTGAACGGTACCTATCGTGTTATTAAATTTCTATACAAGTGTATCAATAAAAAAACAGTAAAAATTTCCCCGAAAAATCCAATTGATTTCCACCCTGGTATCCCAGGTCTGAGAAAATGGCGGGAAGTGGCGCCTGCGTGAACGCCCCCCGCACCCCGCTGCCACCCCGCCGCCGTCCACAGTCGTCGGCGAAACTTACCGCCAATCGAAGTGACGAATTAGCTGTAATGCACTCTTCACAAAAAAAAAATTAAGTCTATGGATCTGTCCTACCTCTAGGCAAAGTCTTCCCTTTTCTCTTTCAAACCACGCCGCTTAGGGCAAAATAAGTAAAAAAATATTGGTTAATACCTAAGTAAGTAGGTACCTATCCTATTTTTCTTCTTGAGTAATTTCATCTATACAAATAAATAAAATTGGAGTGTCTGTTTGTAATATCAAAATAACACCTTTTCACTAAGTGCATATCAAAGTACAAACGACACCTATTTTTTTTTTGTCTGTCTGTCTGTCTGTCTGTGTGTTTGTTCCGGGTAATCTCCAAAACGGCTGGACCGATTTTGACGACTTTCACTGGCAGATAGCTGATGTTATAAGGAGTAACTAAGGCTACTTTAGAAAAACAAAATTTAAAAAATGGGTCCTGTCGCCGGCTTAGAACGCGGGAGCGGGCTTGTTTCTTAAGTTAAATTCCACGCGGACGAAGTCGCGGGCTGAGCTAGTAAAATAATAAGACCCTACCATCTATTCGAAATGCGATTTCTATGAAGAAGAATGGGAACGAAACTGGATGCTTTCTAACCTTTTTTCATATTTTTGTGTTAAATTATGGCTATGAGAAAATAACAAATAGCTGTATATTACTTAGCTACATTAAAGGAAATCGATAGTTCTTGATTAAGCTCGAATGGATACACTATACACCTCTCTACCGACCCTTTTTGAGAATACAGATGTAATGAAATCTCTTTTATTATAAAAGTGTTTTCGTTCCGAACTAATTTAAGTCCAGATTCGCTCAGCAGTAACTCTGCGCTTACTTTGTAGTTTCAACAGTGTTGCAATAATTGACTGGTACTTTTATTAGGCAGACCAGTGAGAAATACCTACTGAGTGTGTTTATGTATGTAGGTACTTACCCAGGCAGTAGGTTTAACACTAGACCATTTGACTACCAACTGAGAGGTGTATCCGATCTCTGATCTTATGGTAAAGGTAGGAAGGTAGGTATTTTAATGAGTATTTCGTATGCTCAGGTCCACTTGATGTAACCAGTTAAGATTACTATTTTGCGTAAATTTGAATGTATCTTCCTAGACGGAAATGCTTTATAAAGATATTCGCGTCAAAACATTGACGTAAACCGCGTCAGACGGTCCCTTTGAACCGCACCCGCTCATCTCTCGCCGATGCCTTTGAGAAGTGCCGCGCGCCGTGCAGTTATATTGGCTCCATTTTCAGTGCGCGCATTGATTCTAAAAGCTCACTGAAACAAATTAAAAGTTCAAATGGGTCATTTTAGTAAATTGCTGTTTTAAATTAGTTTTTAATTTAAAAATACTGTCGGCACCATGGAGTTCTTAAATGCAATTGTAAAATACAATAATTTACACTTCCGTTTCAGAGGAAAACTAAAGCTCTCAACGAAACGGTGACAATTGAACAATAGAGATGTTTATCGCAGCACAATGCACTTTGTGTCGTAAGCAGAGAGCGCTTAGCTTAGAGTGTATTTCCCACTTTGTAATAGGCGAAGTGACTCTTAAGAATAAGACAGTAAGTCCCCTGACTCCTTGTCATAAAAGCCCAGATTGCCTTGGCATGTCTTTCTGTTTATGTAAAATGAGGAACTAACTGAAAACAGAACCGGTTGTTGTGGGAAACTTTGGGGGAAACCTATGTCCAGCACTAGACGTCTTTCGGCTGACTTTATGTGATGATGAACCAATAATAATGTTTATCCAACAATATAAAGAGAAGTAGATTCCTACTAATATTATTATTATTATTATTCCATTTATTTATTTTATATCATTTTATATTTTTAAATCAATATAAAAATATATTATCTAATTAAATTTAAAAATATAAAAAATAGTTCCCCACCGGCATCGGGAACAGGGTCCTAGCTACCGGCGGTCAAGGCTCCAGAGAGAGGAACTTCCTCACTATCCTAGCCGTCTCCAGGAGTACTGCCTTCTGGATCTGACCCTTGATCCAGCTACCTAACGAGAGCCTCTTAAGATGTTTGTCGAGGCTCTTGCCAATTAGGCCATGGGCGGAAACGACTATCGGTACAATGATAGCCGTGTCAATATCCCACATGTCGACAACCTCGTGAACCAGATCAAGATATTTACACTCCTTATCTTTTTCAGCTTTCACGAGGTTTCCGTCATGGGGGACAGTGACATCGACAAGCATTGCATGACGCTCTTGTCGATCTATCAACACAATATCAGGTCTATTGGCAACAATAGTCCTGTCAGTGATGATAGATCGATCCCAGTACAGGGTGATATGGCCATCTTCCAGAACTGGTTCTGGCACATACCTGTAGTACGGCACCTCAGACGCCACAAGGCGGTTTTTTAGGGCAAGTTGCTGGTGGATTACACAGGTCTACAAAAAAAAATTTTTTTTTTGGGTTTCTGTTCTAATGCTTGAATTCTGATTCCAAACATCGAAAAACACTCGGATATGAATTATTAACTCTTAAAGTTTGCTTTTGTCTGATTTATGTTGATAAGTAGGTTTTGAAGATTTTAATTGATTTTTAGGAGCAATAGGTGGGTAGCACTTTAATTATCTTAATTGCAATTTGTGTATTATGTCAGACCGGCACTAGAGAGTGTTTACTTGTCTATTACTATTACAAAAAAGGTTATTACAGTTGTAACAATCGACTTTTATATCGTATTTAGTTAGAAAATGGCGCCAAGTCAGTGAAAACAGGATGTTGATTCATTCTGTTTTATTTGCGGTAGGCGATTTTAAAATGGTTGCTTTTCTGATGGGAATGCAAGGCGGATACACTAAATATCCTTGTCACCTATGCTTAAGGGATAGCAGAGCAGATTCAGAACATTACCAACGGCGTGTATGGCCTGATTGACTTGAATTTCAAATTGGAAAATATAATGTGAAAGTGAAACCAATAGTAGAGCCTAAAGATATATTGATGCCACCGTAATATATAAAGTTAGGTCTCATGAAGCAATTTGTGAAAGCTCTAGATCATAATTATGAAGCTTTTGCATATTTAAAGATATTCTTTCCCAAATCATCTGAAGCTATAGTTAAAGCTACCAACTTTTCGTTAGACCACAAATAAAACAAATATTGAGCAGCGATGATTTCACAGAATTCTTTAATGCTTATGAATAACAAGGCTGGAAGAGTCTGAAAGGAGTAGACAATGGTTTTCTTGGAAACCACAGGCTCGACAATAACGAAGAGTTGATTCAAAATATGCTTGAAAGTTTTAAATTGATGGGCTGCAGAATGTCCCATAAACTCCATATGCTACATGCTCACCTGGACAAATTTAAAGATAATATGGGAGCAGGGACAACGTTTTCACCAAGATGTGATGGACTTTGAACGACGTTACCAAGGGCAGTACAACGAGAATATGATGGGAGATTACATTTGGGGCTTGATACGAGAAAGCCCATACAAACCTAAAAGATCCACTAAAAATATTCATTTTTGAACTAGATTTTTTGTTATTTTCTATTTGTTTGCTGTTATTTGTCATAATTCTTGTATAAAAAAGACTTTTATATTCAATAAAAGCTTTTCTTATTGTAATTTTTTAAATAAAATTACAGAGAAAATATAAAAATTAGTAATTTTTCTTAAACTCCGTAAAATTGCTCTAGTTTCTACAAAAGCAAACTTTGATCGGAACAGCTATTTTTTTTATTTATTTGTAACAGGAGAAACCAAAATTTCACATTCAGGAGCCAGACCCAAAAATCGTGTTGACCGGTGTTATCCTAGCTACTTGGTTGTGTCTGTGCAAATATTCACCGTTTGCGAGGCGTGAGCAACCGGAGATGATATGCCTGAGGGATTCACCAGGGCGGTGACAGGCCCGACAGATGTCGATGGTGCCATCCCGTATTATTATTATTATTAGGAGCCTGTAGTGTCCCACTGCTGGGCAAAGGCCTCCCCTCCCTTCTTCCATTTGTCTCGGTCTGTTGCGGTCTAATATTATAAATGTGAAAAATTTTATATCTCAAAATCAGTCACGCAAAAGGAGCTGAACGGATTTGGATGAAATTTAGCATACATATAATTTAGAACCTAGATTAACACATATTATGATACTCCATTTAAGTCCATGCGGACAAAGTTGTGGGCAAAGGGTAGTTAAAATAATTCTGATTCGTTCAGCGGTTTCTGCATATAACCTATACTTACACAGTATTTTATACTTAGTGTGATACAAATATAACCCCACCTTTTGGTTTTGTCGTATTCGGGTAAAGATACGACTTTTATTGCGTCAAAACTTTGATAATTTTATGAAAGCGTCAAAACAATAAACGAATACAACACTAGTGGGCCACGCATCATGGCGGCACATTTGCTAAATCACATCTAAATTTTCGACACAATTTATCAAAATATTAATTTAAAATGGAGACAGTACAGTCGGAAAATCAAGTCAATGATATTGAGGTTTTGAAGAAGATGGAGGATGAACATTTGAGGTTGCAGAGACAGGTGATCCCATTAACAGATTATACTTCCTATTATAATTAGTACCACATAAATAATAATTATTAAAATATCGCCCGACTGACACACCATCTGTGTAGTCCCAAACTAAGCAAAGCTTGTACCATGGGTGCCGTTCAATGGACTGGGAGCGATGCCAGCGACACCCAGACCTGGGATAATTACGAAAAGCCCATTTCCGATTCTTCCCCGACGGGATCGATCCCGCAACTACGCGGAGTAGTGAGACGAGCGGCCTAGGCTCAAACCATTGCCAAGCGTATTTTAAATAATAATTGGGTATTATAAATATTTTTCATTGAATGACTTTGAAGTAATATTATTACAAGCACTCTACACTGATTTGGTCTAACCGGAGTCTCTTAAAGTCTATAAGGCTTGGGCATGGGCGAATAACTGAGCTAGTAATTCTATATAGCTGCATCCTAAGCTTTTTAAATACTACACAGCCTAAGGCGATGGACCTAGAAGTATGAAATTTCACACAGGAGTTCCTTATATAACTTAGCTGAGCGCTAAGAAAGGATTACAATTAATTCCATAAGTAGCTTCAATCCATAACAGTTTTTATGGATGTTCAGGCTTACAGCTCTAGTTACAGCTTACTAAAATGGAAATATCCATCAGGTCCGAATGATCCAAGTGGACCGTCAGCACAGCACGACAGGCGTGCATCCTCAGTTCAGAAGTCAGGACCAGCTGATGCGGACCCTGAAGAAGGAGTACATCAACCTGATGAAAGACCTCAAGGTAACCTTAGGATATGTTCTTTCGGAACTTTTGTAATGTATGAGACACACAAGGTGGGCTTATGACATCACACGTGTCTTAAAATGGTGGGTGTTAGAGGACAATGGGGGAGGCTCCAGGATTATGTTTGCCACATTATTGCTATAAGGTGACATTCAAATTCATACTCAAAATTGTTTTTATTAATTTAAGCCAGCAAAGCATTTCAGAATAATCCGAATCTACCGCCAACAAAGCATTTCAGAATAATCCGAATCACCGGTTCGGAATGCTGCTTCCACTGAGAAGATCAATCAATAATTAACACTTGACTGTTCAGACAGACTCTTTCTTTCTCAGACCTTACGGCAATTTGTTTTGCAATGACACTGCGATAGTACTTAAAAGTAATTATAAGTATCTCTCACTCTCCAACCTCACTCATAATATCCCAAACCAAGTCGTGCATAGAGGGTTTTATTTGCATTTTGAAGATAAATAATAATAGGTAAATGGTTTCATGATTATTAAATACCTACCTTATAATACGCAAATCAATGCATCATCTTTATAAGCAGGTATCAAACCTAAATTTACAAGATATGCTTAAACAGTTGGAGTTCAACACGATCGCTAGTTATCAACCAATTTAAATCTTTGTCGATCATTAATCAGCAGTTTAACAAGGCATTTTATCTGACTAACAATTTGTACGTGTCTTTAGGCACGGCCGTACTACTTAAGGTTCCAACACATTAGACCACAAGTAAACGCGTGTCAGCGATTTCGAGAGAGGCCTTGGCTTTACATAAAAACTCTAAACCTAAACACTGACATCCATGTTATGTAATTTATTTTTTTCATTAAAATAAAAGAAATAAAAATTTTAGCCCTTTTTGACGTCCCACTCCTGGGCACGGGCCTCCCCTCAACACGAGGGAGATTCAGGCCATAATCTACCACGCTGGCAGTGCGGGTTGGCGGATTTCACATGTCATTTACAAATTGGTTAAATCTTCTAAGCCATGCAGGTTTCCTCACGATGTTTTCCTTCACCGTAAGCAAGTGATAATCATATAGAAATTATGATTCGCACATAGATTTTGAAAAATCCAGAGGTTCGAGCCGGGGTTTGAACCTGAAACCTGGTAGCCCACAAGACGCGTGCTTAACCAATCGGCTATCACTGCAATTTTTTTTTTTCATCGCCACCAATAAAATAATAATAATAATAAATACATTAATAATAATGAGTATAAGTACCCACACGTATACATATTTTTAAGAAGAAGATAATTACCAAAATATTTATTTATTTTGACATAGCATAACATATAAATCATAGTTTAGATACATTAGATGAATATCAGTATTAGTAAAACATGTTGACACATACGAGTATAAGGAACATTATGGTTGAACTAAACTAATAGCAAATATGTAAAACGAACTTAGGTAAAAAAAATAAAAAAATAATAAATATATAGATACACATAGGTAGTATTATTTCAACAGCATTTCCTTATATAATTTAATAATGTTAGAGGCATCTCACTACGAAAAGATACATTTTTCACAATTTTCGTTTCATAAAAAAGTACAAATTATGTTTCTGGTATATATAAAATGCTTCAGATACCACCCAAAAACGCGCGATGTAGCGATATTATAATATCACGTGTATCCAGTCAGTTGTATTGTACCCTAAAATAGAAAAATGGCTGATAAAATTGGACATAAAGAAGAATCTGAATGAGATAGGCGATAGTGGCGTCAGATAAAACCATGAGCCCCCAATTTACAGGGTTTTCTCTTCAACACATTATTTTCATAAAAAATCGTACTTATAATATGTAGTTTATTTTAAAAAGTTTGGTATTATTAGGTGTAGGTAGGTAAAAAGTAGATTAATTAATTTAAGTATGATTAAATATAGCCAAACAGTGAACATCATTTTCTAAAATGCTCTTAATAAACAATGCAAAGGTCACCGAAATGGGTATCACTATGTACCTATCTATAGTCTCTCCCACTTACGTAGTGCGGCGGAAAAATACAATGCCGCGTCAACGGGGCTTCGTAGTATGTGAAACTATACCTTTAAATAAAGGTCACTCGTGTCCTTTAAGTAAACTCCCAATTCCAAGCCACTTTCTGTCTACCTCGGCAGTTGGTTAGTTCTGGAATCCGTCGGGAATAGGGGCTTGAAGCTGTTCCATGTAATGAATGAGTTAAAATACCTATACATTTTTTGTGTTCTACATATCCTGTTAATTTATAGATAGCCAGATCTGGAGCTCATAAGAAAAAAGATAAGAAAATGAAAATAGAGCTGAAAAGATCTTTGCTGTTTCGAATCAAAACGGAAATGGATTGTGAAGGTGATCTCTCTTTCTTTATTCATAGAAGAGAATGAGACGAAATCGGTTTGTTTCGTATATTGTCTTGTATCACCTTTTGACATTATATTCCCAGTGATTATTCGCAGAGATAGCGAAGTGGTCGAACGCATCCTTTGAAAACAAAATGTGCAGGTTCCATGTCCCGAATTGCACCTCTGCGGTGATCGGATTACATGACAACATTACTCGTATCAAAGAGCGACCCGCCCCGGCTTCGCACGGGTGCAATGCCAAGACTAAAGTGTTTCTCTACTATATTATTCATGTATTATACATATAAACCTGCCTCTTGAATCTCTCTATCTATGTAAAAAACCCACATCTAAATGCGTGTCTTAGTTTTAAAGATCTAAGCATACATAGGGACAGACAGACAGCGGGAAGCGACTTTGTTTTATACTTTGTATTGATTATCACTTGCTGAAAAGGCAAGAAAAACATCGTGAGAAAACCTACACGCCTTTAGAAGGACATGTGAAGTTGGCCAACCCGCAATGGGACAGTGGTGGACTATAACCCGAATCCCCCACGCAGTGAGTGGGAGTATTGAGACAAAACACCATATACGAAATGCGAATGCATTTCACAATCCATCTCTGCCACTTCAGGGCAGGCGTGATGGGGTTATTTAATATTATTTTTACAGCCGGTGTGACCATGATGAATCAGCTGGAAGGCTTGTTGCAGAGGAACAATAAAGAGATGCTGCATCTGAGGAAGCTGGCAACAGATAGCCAAGGCCAGGTAACAACTGTCAAAAACCGGCTAAGTGTGTATTGGCCCAGCACAATAGGTATAGAGTTCCGTAGCTATCTCAATAACGAAAACTTTTCGTAAGTGGGTAAGTATGCTATAACTAAAGTCGTGAAATACAAAAACAAAGTTGTATTTGCGGTTGATTTCTGACTGTCACTATTGAGTTTGTTCAGAAATTACTTCACTTCAGTCGGCTTTACCACCTACCAAACCTCTGCCATTACTTTACCGTTCTCTGCCACCTTATGCAGCTTTCATCAGCATCTACATCAGCTATTATACAGCTTATCTCCCTAGCTCGAAGAACGCCGTTCGCAGAGCGAACACCGGCTGGTGTCAGCTGAGAACAAGCTAGAGGCTGCGATGTTGAGGTTCAATGTTGTGCAGTGTGAAAATAAAAAGATCAGGGAGGAGATTGAACACATGCTTAAAGATAGGTTAGTATGACTTCATTTTCATTCTGAACCCATTGGTATTCATATAATAAATATCGCCAGACTATTACACTATCACATCAACTGTATGGTCCCAAACTAAGCAACACTTGTACTATGGGTACCATACAATAGACTGGGGGTGATCCCAGTGACACCCACGTGATCATAGATCGTCATTGTTTCTTTAAATTAATCGTAATGATTCGTCTCTTAAAAGGTTTCAATCGTCTCATTCAATTAACCATCAATCATCTGACGTCTCATCAGTAATCAACCTCACCAGTATCAGGCGTCCTCACATTTGTCTCAAACTCTACGCCATTCTTGGAATCTGCTTACAGACTCCAAGCGTACAGTAAACAAGTCAACTTCTTCTCAGCTTATGTTTATCTCACGCAATTCCCCATCACCTTCAGGGCGCTCTTCAACCAGGCATGGGACAAAATGCTGACAGCATTAGGCAAAGGCAAAAAGTTCCTAACCGATCTGTTCGAGTCATCAACCCTGGCGTACGACCAGCGCGACGAGTGGTGCACGAAGCTGCGGTCAGTGCAGGAGAAGGGAAAAATGGACCAGGTCATGCAAGTTCAGGTGAGAATCATTTGTTAAGCTTGTAGCTTAATAATAAGACCATACAGCTCTCTCATGAAGTGTCAAAGGAATCTGAGGGATCACTTGAATAGAATAGAATAGAATCATTTATTTGTGTGAATATTGTACAAAGTTGTTTTGTGAATTATATATTACGATCATAATATTCTGCCGTTTCCGGCGTACAAATATGGTTATTAAAATTATGGGTGTATTAAGTATTACATTACATAAAAAATAAGTTATTTATCATTAGAATTACAATTACAAATAATCTAAATAAATGGAACAATATATTATTATAGTCAACGAGATTAATTATATAAGTCAAAATTCAGTTATGACAAGGAGATAAATTATGATAATAGGCAATAATGTCAAATATTTAGGTAATTTTTTCAGTCATAAAATCTTTAATCGTGTAATAACATTTGTTTAGGAGAAAGTTAAATAATTTACATTTAAAAGTTCTGAGGCAGAGGGTTTTGTAGCTATCAGGTAATTTGTTATAAACAGTAATGGACATGCAGTATACATTATTAGAGAACAATTTAATTCTACGTCTAGGAACATTAAGCATATGCACTTTGCGGCTGGGTCTGGAAACAACATCATTAAATAATTCAAATTCATGTCTGTTTTGGTGTACACAGATACAAATTTCAAAAATGTATAGTGCTGGAAGTGGCAGTATTTTAAGTTTTTTGAATAGTGGAACACAACTGTCCAGTGGGTGCGCTCCACAAATTGAGCGTACGCATTTTTTCTGAGCTCGGAATACTCTTTGAAATTCCACCGAATTACCCCATATTATTATTCCATAGCGCAAAATCGATGACACATAGCCATGATATGCACCTAGTGCCGCATTAACACTAGCACACTTGAATATCAATTTTAGAGTCCTCTCCATCTAAAGGTTTTCTGGAAGAAATCTCAGCTTGATAAGACCGTCCACTGTACACTGACTGAACTGATAGTTTAATGTAGGTAATCATATGTAAAAGGTTATTTTAAGTGAGACTGTCAGATAAGTTAATATAAAAATCTAGATAAATCACCTCCTTCTTAGTGCCTAATATATGTAGGTAATCAGTAGGTTCTCGTACTGTACACTATTTAAACGTCCTCACGAATTCCAGGAGATGCGTGATCTCCAAAAGGCCTACGACCACGAGATGAAACTGTACAACTTCCTGGCAGCCAAAGGCGTCACCAGAATCAACCGGAAGCAAGAGTTGAGGGAGGAGAGGATGAGGAAGAGGGATGAAGAGGATACCAAGAGGCAGTTCAATGAACATATCAAGATACTGGACGATATTAACGTAAAAATTAACTTTCTTTAATATTAAGCTATTTAGCGATTTCATCTCGGTCAGTTTCCAATCTATCCCGATCTGGCTGAATACAAAATATACTCTTGAGTTACTGCTGTCTGCTCTCTTGGACGCTGGTAGGAAGACCACACTTGGTTGGAATGTTACAACTGGAAAATCTAGTTGAAATTGTGGCTGGGATGTGGACATCCCAGAACCTCGTCATTACGAGGTTCTGGGATGTCCATCTGGGATGACAAGTGTCTTGTGGATGGCCTATTGGCCATCCACAAGATACTTGTACATTTAAATTTCCAGGAGTACACGCAAGAAACAGAGATAAACAAAATAATAGACATTTTCCTAAAGAAGGAACAGGAGAACTTCTCCATGTATAAGCTCCTCAATGACCACTGCGCCGAGATCGTGATGCTCGGACGAGATCTGAAAAAGATGCGACAGGACATAGGTAATCTACTTAAGATTTTTTTTGGTTTTTCGCATGTAGCAAAATAGTGATGTACCGAATGTTATATTTTAATAAATATTGTTAATTTTATGTTTACTATTTTTAGAATAACGTTACCATAATTTTAAAAAATGTAAAGTCAAAAGCACTAGTGCGTAATAAGCTGGTTTATGAACCTAAAAGCGGTGCAATAAGGGCCATCCTATAAGCAAGTTTCATTAAAAGATATGTGCTTCTTACTAGTTGTATTAACATTCCATATCCATCCTACCAATAATATAAATGCGAAAGTCTGTGAGTGTGGATGTATGTTTGTGACTCTTTCACGCAAAAACTACTGAACGGATTTGGGTGAAATTTTGAAGACAGATGATGTATAACCTGGATTAACACAGAATACTTTACATAAGTCTACACGGACGAAGTCGCGGGCAGAAACTAGTTAGTAAATAAACACGAAACACCTACTCGCAAATAAAATATAATAGATTAAACTTAGCATAGGTATTTCTTTATAAACTTTTCGTAAACTCTGCAAACTGAACGAATATTTTTGTAAAATATTTTTTTGTTAAATTAAATTCGACGCGGATGAAGTCACGGGCTAAGCTAGTCTATACATAATTTCCTTATTGTTTTTCAAAAACATTCGCCAAACATTCTCATAAATTCTTGCGAACGCGAATGTCATAAAATATGCGAATATTCGTTACATCACTATAACAAAACAGTGATTGAACACACTTTTTGAAATAATTACATTTGAGATGATTGGTTATCAGTTTCCAACTGCATAAATTTCAGTGGATCGCCGTGACTGGAACGAGATGATGGAATGCAGAAGACAAGACAAGATAGCTTATTTGGAGTCTCTCGTGGAGGAGCAGCGAGCGAAGACCGAGACTGTGAGGAGGAGGAACAGAGAGATCGATGAGTTCCTGGAGAATTCTGTGCAAAAAATTGGGGATATGTTCACGTTTGTAGATTTTACGAAAGCTAAACACGACATAGTTTTTTTTGTTTTTTTTTTTAATTAAGCGGAAAACGGAAGATCTTCCAGTCAGGCGGGCGTTGTGCCTGGCCGGGCGGACGCTATGCCCCGCTGGTTGTTCTCGGGGTCTTGAATATATAGTCACGATGCTCGCGAGTCTTACTATCGTGATTCAGTTTTTCTATGAAGAATCAGTACATTGTATTGAGGCGCCGCATTTTAGCGCTATCTGTCCGTTTCCGTCAGCGTGAATGTGAGGTCGCCACAACTATTAGCAATGTGATTTTATCACTTACTAGTATTTCCGTTAGCCCCTCCAGCTAGCAGTGGGCCCACGTCAATAGTTTAGTGGCCAGGAGCGGGATCGAACTTGGAACCTCTCGGCTACAAGGCCGGCTCCTCTGACTACTAGGCTATTGCCGCCTTAATTTCTACTATATTAATTAGAGGTGATAGAGAAGTGGTAAAGTTAAACTGTAGCCAAATGACTACAGCTCATATTAAACTGGCTGGTTTGACTGCCGGGGTGGTACCACCGTCTCACAGAAGAACCGCGTAAAGCAGCTGTTATAGCCACGTGTCGTGCGATGAGTGAGACATCCGGAATTTGAAGTTCTGAACGCAAACCTCTTACATCTGAACGCGCCCTGCGATGGTCTACACTTCGAACCCCCACTTCCACCACATACGGTTTGGCATTAAACTAACGTTAACGGCGCCATCTGTTGGCCCCGATGACTCGATGATTAATCATGCGACCATTTATATGCATCATAATGTCGTTAGTCTTAATGGATCAGTGGTTAGAGCATTCGGAAGTCGTAAGTTCAATTCCTGGAAGTATCATAACGAATATTTTGCAGCGACACAGGAATCGTAACGTGGACTTCATGACTGATTCCGAAATTAAAATCATATTTTGTAGCGACATTTCCTAAAGTTAACGACATAGCTCAAAGAATTAGCAAGCTGAAGTGGCAATGGGCTGGGCATATCTCGCGAAAAACCGACAACCGCTGGGGTAAACGTGTTCTTGAGTGGAGACCTCGACTCGGCAAGCACAGTGTAGGACGCCCTCCGACCAGGTGGGATGACGATCTGCGAAAGACTGCAGGCAGATGCTGGATGCGGCAAGCTGAAGACAGGGCGCTATGGCGCTCATTAGGGGAGGCCTATGTCCAGCAGTGGACAAGTATAGGCTGATGAAGATGATATCCTAAGTCACTTTGGCCCGTATTAATAAATCTATATCAACTCTGAGAGCGATCTTGGGAATGTCATTCATATGCCATACCTACCAGTACAAAATAACATATCAAAAGCTTACTCAAGATCGCTCTCAGATTTGAGCTCGAATTATTAATACGGGCTTGACAAAGATAACTAGAAATCAAAATTCAAATCGATACCTATTATATCGGCATATCGATACCAAACTAGGTATCGATATAACACACGCTGGCCCAATGCAATTTCGATTAAATTGGATTAGACTGGCAATGTCGTTGTTAACCGATACTATCGAACATGAGGAGCGCTCGTTAATTACGAGACAATCAACGGGTGATTAGGGAGGCAAACATATCAAACCACGACTATTTTAGTACCAAACACATGTTGTAAGAGTACAATCCATTGTGCAGTTCCTCTATAACCTAAAAGCTGCTTATATTGGAGTATTTCAATTCGTATGCTAGTCTCGCGATATTTCTTCTCGTTCGTGTTGATTCTGTTGCAACAACTAAATGTAGGTAGCCTTCCCATGGTTATAACTAATGAGCAACACATAAATTATTTTAAATACAATTCTCATAGAGCATAGCGCTGCTTCGCGTGTACGAGCGTAGCAGCAAGTCTTGCAAGATGCATAAGTTTTATGGAAATATGAACTTTAATAACTGTAAAGATAGTTCGATTTCCTTCACCGCACTCTAAATGCGCGCCGTTCGAATTACCTATATGTGTCCAAATTTATTTAGTTATCTTCAGAATTTAAAGACTAATTTGACAATATTTATAGCAAGGCGCCACCTAAGCAATGATAGTCACACTAGTCTTACTACAATCCAGCAGTTGGTGGTAATTCACACGCATAACCCGGCACCGATAATTTTCCAACATTTTACTGTATCTAGCTTTTTCGTGTGAATAACCGCTTTGATGTTCAGGTACAAATTAAATCACGTCGATATCATCGCAGCTGCGTTACGTTAGAAAAATCCGGCTCTATCAAAGATCTTTTAGAAATTTTCGCGGCTCTACTTCCTACGTAGTACTGTATTCTCTTTGGCTCTGCTTCTTCTTCTTCGTTCTTTAAAAATATGGCCCACCCAAGTTAATAGGTATTTCGCCAGTGTCAAGTACCAAATAACAATAACAAATACAATCAATAACAACACAATACAAAAATGTGACAGTCCACTTCGGAAAACCAAAATGGAGTCCGCGGCTCTACTTATAATATTTGGATGAAGAAACATTGTGTGACAGTTTACGTGTCAGATCTTGTGACGTATCACCTTTACGTGACATACCTACACATAGTATTGTATTCTCTTTGATACCTACTATGGCACGGTCGCTGATCACGAAGAAATTCGTACAATGACCTGTTATTACCTGTCTCTGTCACTCCCGCGTAAATCTAATGCTCACACAGTTGCCGTGAACTGCGTGTGACCGGCAACTGTGTGAGCGAGACGTATTAGATTTACGCGGGAGTGACAGAGACAGGTAATAACAGGTCATTGTACGAATTTCTTCGTGATCAGCGACCGTACCATATTATATTTCCAGAATGCTGGACTGCAGTCTAGAGCCGTTCCAGAACCTGCTCGGAGACAAGCAGCCCTCGCTGCATCAGCTCAACCTATCCCTCCGTCTAATCACGGAGAAGATACAAGAGCTGATCCAAAACGTTTATTACTATGTGAGATTATATCCTGAATTCGTTTTAGTCCAGGAGTAACAGGTTCATTCTTGATTTAGATATAGTCTTCTTATTTGTTTTCTATTTGTAATCTATATCATAGTGTATTTTATATTTATAAATTTAGTAAATAACAAAACTTGTCTGTACTTAAATTGAGTCCAGAAGAATATTTTTAGATCCGTTCTGCCTATTGCTCATTGACCACCGCTTGGCGCAGTGCTTCTAGTATAGGCAGCTCGGCTCACTGCACATGGTGGTTGCGGGTTCGATTCCCGCCGAGGCAACTTTCGGAAATGGCCTTTTCGTAATTTGCCCAGTTCTGAGGGTCACTGGGATCGCGACAGTCTATTGTACGGTACCCATTCTACAAGCCTTGCTTATTTTGGGACCGTACAGTTGGTGTGTCAGTCTAGCGATATTTATTAAGATAGGCAGAACGGAGCTAAAAACATGCTTCTCACAGTCTTGACTTTATCTTAACTTAAATTAACTCCTAACCCGGGTTTAGTCCAGGCTTTTATTACCTACTATTTTGTCTTGATATAGTGTTGGGTTTGTCCTCATCTTCGTTGTTACAATTTTTAGTCTTAAGTTAGACTTGGTCTTGACGTTCTCGGCCACATTCTCTACAGGAGCACTTTATTCAGAAGAAAAGCGACAAAACCAGCTCCCGGTTGAAGAAGTACACAGTGTACTGCGAGCCGCCGGAGTTCTTCACACCGCTGCCCCTGAACATCCTGGTCCCGGCAGACCCTTGTCCCTCGTATGTACACCACCTTCATTAAACCACCTTTTTATGTGCGGAGTTTTATATTGTCCTATTTTTTTTACAAAACACGGACGACCGCTTGGCGCAGTGGTTCGAGCGTAGGCTGCTCGGCTCACTGCACATGGTGGTTGCGGGTTCGATTCCCGCCGGGGTAAATTTCGGAAATAGCCTTTTCGTAATTTGCGCACGTCTGGGTGTCACTGGGATCTTCCCCAGTCCACTGTACGATACCAATAGTACAAGCGTTGCTTAGTTTGGGACCATACAGTCGGTGTGTTCGTCTGGCGATAATTAAAAAAATAACAAACAAGGGCATTAATAGAAATAAGGCTACCTATACTTATTATCCGTGAATTGTCCAAGGTTGGGAGTCCAAAAAGGACAATTCAAGAGAACTGAAAGAAGTTCATAAAATAACAAACATAAACCCCGGTTAGCGGGCGAATAGTTACACACCGAACTATCTTTTTCTGTCAACAGTAATTTGACATTCGAAAGAAGAAGACAAAGTATGGTAACTACACAAACGCTAATCCAAGTTTATTAATAACGGGGATAAAGATTAGGGCTTAATTTACTAACACATAAACATACCTTTCTTAGACGAGTTACCCACTGGACGACATTACAATAAGTTTAATGACCACATTAAAATAATAACAAAGGCATTGCCTGCAAGTGGCCCCCCTGAAGGGGAGTGGGAGCGAGAGGAATCAACGGAGGAGTTGAGCTTCCAGCTCACAAATCCTACGAAGCGCACCTATGATATTTACTATACGCCGATCTACCGTGTGAGGGTGATACTTCCCTGGTAGATTCAGCCTGAATGTCAGCTGTATACAAGCTACAGTATAGCTTTACCACCTTAACCCCTTAAACCTTCTCCAGGTGTGTGGAAACCCGCTGGTTGTCCCGAGTGTGTGATGCGTGGGAGTCGCCGTTCGATACGAAGATGGCGCTGAGTGCGCTGGCCGAGCTGGCGGCGGAGCCGGCGTACGTGCGGAGCGACCGCGTGCACACGCTGGCAGAGTGCAGGGTGCCGCGGAGCCGGGCCATCCTGGCCAAAAGATATCTTAATCATTAACACAGTTCTGAAAATAAAATTAAACTTAGTCATGAAAAAAAATTTGTATGACTTTTAAAAGACCAGGTGCCCAACATTATTGACGACAGTCGCTCACATTCAACTCGCAATACGTCACTGACGTATTGTGACGTATCGCTTTAAGTTTCCAGTTTGACAGATTTTCTATAGTAGAAAAACTGTCAAAAGCGACGTATTCAGATAAGTCGATAACAGAGTCGAGAGTCAGTGATAAGTCGTGAAAAGAGTTGAGCCCGAGCCCCTGGGTGCACTAAAAAGCTAGAAATAACTAGGGACCTTTAAGTATATTACATTTGACCTAAGAAATTGTCCTAACGTAGTATAAAGATAGTGGCACCGCTGATGATGATGAAATTTGTAGGAGATTAAGTACTTATAACCTTTAAAAAAAATGGAATTGTCAAAGTCGGTCCACAATTGACATGCATAATAAAACACAATGCCGACAAACATAGAACCTCCTTCGTTATTGGAAGTCGGTTAAAATACGCATTTTCTATGTCATATTCGCTCAGTGGGGTACTCCCGCGTGCAATCTCGTATAATGCCCTTAAAAATAAGCCAGAATATTACTATATCAGCCTGTCTTGGACTTCAGGTACGTAATTAAGTACACTGTCTCTAGGTCAGGCAAGTATCTCCTGGATATTGGGTCTAGGCTAATTTATTACCGACGGCTAACTCAAGGTTGGGTTAAGGTTGCAATCAATCGTTAATAAAGTCCAGTGAAGCTTGGCTTTACCTACGTGTGTAACCTTATTTAATACTAGCTGTGCCCGCGACTTCGTCCGCGTGTAATTTAACTTAACAAAAATTTCGGGATTATTCATCCCCTATTTTATCCCCTTGGAGGTAGAATTAATCAAAATCCTTTCTTAGCCTACGTCATAACATCTACCTGCATGCCAAATTTCAGCCCGATCCGTCCAGTGGTTTGGGCTATGCGTTGATAGATCACTATCAGTCAGTCAGTCAATCAGTCAGTCAGTCAGTCAGTCACCTTTGAGTTATATATATTTAGATACTTAATATAACATGGACCTCCACTAACGGCAAGTGGGGTTGGGTTAAGAAGCCCAAAGCTTACGAAGATTGGACTGGCAAATTAGGATGTGGGTTTTATCAATGGCAACAGTTTTACCAATCGACATAATTTCTCGACACACTGTATAATAAAATCAGATAATAATAAGGAAACAACAAAATCCACCACCATTATAGCTCTAAACCAACAAACCTATGTGAGATAAACTATTATTAGCACTTCTAAAATAAGCCAAAATGCTTGCGTAATGGCTTTTATTGTTGTTTAAGTAAATACAATAGGCAAATGTTGCCTAACTTAGCCCAAGCACTAATTGACCTTTTATTTTAAGGTCTAATCCTTTGAGTTTGAGTTGTAACAAATTTAATTAAAGGGTGGATTTCCCAACAGCAAAATTTACGCGGCACGGATGAAATCGGTAGTGTGGAACGTTACTATACAGTTCTATTATTTTTTTCTAAGTTGAAGAGGTTTGTGCCTATGCGAGGCAAAATTATTTCTTCATTAGGTTAGCAATTAATTAGGAAAAAAAAATCCTAAAGCCCTGTTTTTTTCATTTCGGTAGCTGTCCGCATTACATGTTTCAGTGTAATTTCCCTCGTACAACAAAAACTATTGGTTATTCAGATTTATGGTAACTTTTATTTTAATTGTGAATAGTGATAGTATTATCACAAAGTAGTTTTATATTAATATCTCCTCAATTTAATAACTGGTAAGTAAAAATGCATGTGTCCTAGAAAGTCCTTTCATTTCGGTGACCTAAAGTTTGTCACGAATATTTTTGTATAGAACAACTCTAGCTCCCCCCTCATGTCCTTAAAAGTTACGTACTAATGCTGCCTATGTGCTTATCGTCAGAGGACGTGCGCAGAAAGCCTGCGTAGTTCCGAAAAATACGAAAGTATTTCATATCGGTGTGATGGGACAAATTTCTTTTCATTTCCGTTTATAGGTATAACTTGTCACCCAATGATCTAGTACATTTAATTAAGTATTCGTGAGCAAGCTTATTGTACTACGTTTAATTGTGTAGTATTCACTGCATCCTATAATAAATAGTTTTCTTATAATACAATTTTTTGTCCCTATTTTTAATTTCAGTGTTCTCATTTCGGTTGATTCGGTGGCCTAAACTGTCAATGGAAACGATAAAATTCTCACCGTAATGATAAAAATTATCATCTCGGTGAGTGCTTAGGGTTTCGGTGTATAATATTTTCATTTCGGTGAATTGTTTTATCATTTCGGTTGATTACTATTTCATTTCAGTGAAAATTCAGGCCAGCAGGTGCATTATTCAAAATTGTTTCACCTATAAGTACTATTTTTAAGTACAAGCAGCAACGCAATTTATTATTTATTTAGTTTTGTTAAAGTACAAAGTTTCAAATATAGAAGAGATTCCTTTTATTCACAAGGTTCGCTGATGTTATTATGCTTAGGATTCTGAGCGTTGATCATAACAAAGAATTTGTATAGTTGAATGTAACTTCACGTAATTTGTAATCTCATTTGCACAAAGCCAAAGCTAAGATATCCGTAAATAGTTAAAATAAAACATTTTTTTTACTTATTATTTTATTTTACTCCTTTTATTGTGTTTTTTTTAGTATGTTACCCAGAAGAATATCTAAAATTTACCATAACAGAGGTTCCTAGGTTAACATTGCGTCAGTTAAGAACCAGATGAACGTGTCTGCAAATTGGTGCTTCCTTTAACCTCTTATTACACTGCTAATATAAAATAAATATATTGTTTTCTTTTATTTACGCGAATACTACACATTGAAATAAAACTATTTTACGGATTCTATCGCGTTTATACACTTTTATATTCCCGACGTTTTGGCTGCCAAAACCAAGCGTACCATTGCAAGACCTCGAGACACTGTGAGCACTTTCTGTGTGGATCGGACTGCAAACAACAACTAAATATGAGGGTACCCAGTTACATATTAACTATGACATCAGGACGTCTAACACCTCAGTCCCCCCGTGACCATGGTTTGCTGTAAAGCAGCCGAAGCGTCGGGAACATAAAAAAATAAATAAACGCGATAGAATCCGTAAAATAGTTTTATTTCAATAAAATAAATATTAAAATTATTGTTTTTTTTTAAATTGTTGCTTATATGATAATTTTATTGTTAAAAATATTTTATTGCTATGTTTTTATTTATGATTTTTTTCCCAAAATGGTTAACATACGCCGTTTTGGTTCTCATAATATTTTTATGTCGTAAGAGCTTAACTAAAGTATGTTATAATTACGAGTACATTGTTTTGCTCGTATAAAATTAAATTGACTTTAAAATATATTACTACAGCATAATGTAATAATGTATTTAGAACATATATTCGCTTTCATTTGTGTTAAACTGACTAAAGTTGATTCCGCCAAAGAGTCGTATATGCTTTAACATTGTTTTAGTTCCAAAGTTTTAAAGTAAAGGTGTATTTTATAATACTATTACTAGCTGAGCCCGCGACTTCGTCCGCGTGGAATTTAACTTAACAAAAATTTGATTTAACAAAAAACGTTCGTTCAATTCGCAGAGTTTACAAAAAGTTAATTCTCATTTTTCTTTTTTGCAAGTTGATGTTTCGTGTTTTATATACCTTCTTATCGTAAAAGCCCTCCCGCGTGTTCAGAGCCCGCGCAACAGGCAGCACATGAAATATTTTTTTTGTTTTTCTAAAATAAAAGTAGCCTAAGTTACTCCTTATAACATCAACTATCTGCCAGTGAAAGTCCCATCAAAATCGGTCCAGCAGTTTCGGAGTTTACCCGGAACAAACACACAGACAGACAGACAAAACAATTTTAAATCGTGGATTTGTAATAAGTACCGTATATACTTTCATATGCATTTAGTGAATAGGTGTTATTTTGATATTACAAACAGACACTGCAGTTTTATTTATTTGTAAAGATAAGCCTTCTGTATACGTTTTTGGTGGAAAGGTTAGGTGAAATGAAATAACTAGTCACCGTAATGAAAGAGAATTTCGGTGACTGGTTATTTCATTTCGGTGAACGGCTGTTTCATTTCGGTGACATCAAAAGTTTAAACACGTATATCTCATAAGTTAATTAAGATATTTTGATGTCATTAAAAATTTGCATTAACTATATCAAGAAGTACAATAAATAACAGATACAAATTTAAAAAAGTTAAAAATAAAAAATTCAACCGAAATGAAAGAAAAAACGACTTTGTTGAAATTCACCCTAAAACAGCTTTCATGTTGCCATTTAAATTTTGGTCATTGATGCAATCAAATCAATGTTTATCTTTCAAATTAAATGTCAGTCGGTTCGGCTTTAATGAACTTGTAAGCACAATTCGGTTCGAGCTATTAAGACTTTGTTAAATCTGTGAGTTAATTCAATAAGTTATTTTTACCAGCAACAAGTTATTGGGACAATTTTACGGAGCCAAAGCTCTCCTAGGTGAAACTAAAATGTATACTATTTCTTTTGCAACTTTACTTAGTAAATCTAAAACTATCGGCTTTGTGGGACAGTTGGAGTACTATAGGTTCTGTGGACTTTTGTTTTTGGAGTTTCCTCCAAAGCAGATAGATTTAAATTCCGGAAGTCCGGCCCCCACTCCCTTACTCTCCCTCTGTCCCACTCCTTTTCAGTTCGGCAATATGCGAGCAATGTCTTTCAGTTCAGGTGAATCGAACTCTCGTTTTCCGACTTTGTTATACAAAAACACGGTTAAAAAGGTTAGTAAGTAGTCCAAGAAAACACATCAATCATGGTCTACTTCTATGAATTCCCACTCGGAAAGCAGTTGACATTCGCACCATGTGAATATGGGTCAATTTAGACCATCTTTTCCTAAAGAAAATTGGAACAAGTCGGAAAAATCGCCCAATTTCCTGTCCCATCGCCCCATAACCACGAACAAAAAGCTGTACCTACATCCCTCTTAAAGGTATTCTCTTAGCCCCCAAACCGTTCAAAACTTTTTTAATACAAAACATTTGAGGTAGTTAAATCAATTAGAGCACCACTCTGAAATACTTGAGTCTCCAAAAATACTTTGATGACACACAAACTTTGACTTCCGAGATTTTTGGACTTGTTTGAACTCGAGTACCCACTCGATAAAGTTTAAAATTTAATGAAAGTTACATTAATTAGGTACTATTTTGACTTAACACCGGAAGTATTAGATAGCTGTCCCTTTGTTCATCTACATTGCAGGTTATCCGATCTAAAACTAATAAAATGTTGTGATCGATTGTAATAAAATCTATTGTTACTATTTTAATTACCTAATCACTATTACTACCTAATTATTTGAATTTAACAATAATGCTAATGTATCCGGAATAAATAAACAACTAAAATAAGTAACGGAAGTACGTCATGTGTTATGAAATGTCTAGTGATAATTTGTCATAAAACAGTGTTATTAATTTCCCATATATTTATTAAAATTAGTTATATATATTAAGAGCCCAATTATAGTTTTAAATAATGATGTATTTTGATATTTGTATCAACGGAAGTCATGTTTGTTGTTGTGAGCGTGGTTAGGAGGGAGAAGGGCGCCCCACCACGCTTCGCAATGGCGGACATAACGACGTGTTGAAGTGGCAGTCAGTTGAAGACAGTGTAACTAATAGGTTGTCTAAGCTTAATAATAAATCTAGTGTGATATACTCTGACGTTTTATTATAAGTCAGAAGTGGGATAACCCGCGAGCCATGTCGAATGAAAACCGTGAGTAATTTTATCATTATTGTTATTATTTTAGTTGAAAGGCAAGATAAGTTTAGTGAATGGTTCTTTTAAATATATTGTGCTAAAGATTCATAGCTATCAAAGGCGGACTAAGTACTGGTTTCCGGATAGTGCACAATATCGATAATTGGGTCCATGCATGTGGTGCATTTGGTCGGGGCAACTCCCCGATAGTGCTGCCGCAGCATTGGTCTGGTTTATTAATCATGGTGCGGTAGAATTAGATCGGGGCAACTCCCCGGCAGTTCTACTGCAGCGTGTAGATAGACACTGGGATGGTGCAAGTGTTGCTTTTGGTCGGGGCAACTCCCTGATAAAGTTTCGCTGCATTATTTTGTGCAAAGTCGTTGTGCCTGTCTGGAAACGATTTGCTAAACAGATACAGATTACAAAAGAGCCATATACACTTATAGGTTTGTTACATGTGCAGCCATGTAGGTGAGCTGTTGAATATTTTATGTATGCATACTGTTGTGCAGCCATGTAGGTGAGCTGTTAAATATGTTATGTATGCATACTGTTGTGCAGCCATGTAGGTGAGCTGTTGAATATTTTATGTATGCATACTGTTGTGCAGCCATGTAGGTGAGCTGTTAAATATTTTATGTATGCATACTGTTGTGCAGCCATGTAGGTGAGCTGTTGAGAATTTTATGTAAGTATACTGTTAAGCAGCCATGTAGGTGAGCTGCCGAGGAGTTATATTGATGCAGGTATTATTATGGTGCTTGAATTATGTAACCAGATCTACCCACAATTACAATTATTACAATTTAAGTTGTGACTAAGCTTGCTTATACTAAAAAATAGTATAAATGCTTCAGGATAGCTGGTATACAATGGAGTATGTTACGCTTAGTATCAAACCTGATGTTTTAACTCGAGTTTAAATATATTATATCAGCAGCTTTATATTAGGTAGCACAGTACGAGAAAAAGAACATTAAGTGCATGCACCTTTCAGGTGACGAGTATGAAAGCTACACGCCCAAGCGTTCCAGGCGACGTAGAAAGTCTACGTCCTGTGGGCCTGATGCTGATGCAGCACAGAAGGAAAGCTACACGCCCGAGTATTCTAGGCGACGTAGAAGGTCTACGTCCAGTGAGCCTGATGCTGATGCAGCACCCAGTAAACGGTCAAAATCAACAGGATTGACAACTGGCGACCTGTTGAAGATTATATCTGCTTTACAAGACGGTCCAGGTAAAATCAATCATACTACCAATGTTGTGCCCGAATTCGACCCCGACAACAAGTCTCAGGAGGTTGAACGATGGCTAAAGAAGGTTAACGAATGTTCATCTATTTACGGTTGGGATGATAAACAGACCATCCACTATGCACTTCAAAAATTACGTGGAATAGCAAAACAATGGTACGAATCTCTTCCATCGCTCGACTTCTCCTGGAACGAATGGCAGTCAAAATTTAGAAAAGCTTTCCCAAGTGACGTGAATTATGGTAAACTATTAGAGGAAATGTTAAACCGAAAATCTCGCATGGATGAGAGCCTTAAAAGTTACTTTTATGATAAATTATCCCTTTTAAGTAGATGTGAGATTGTCGGTCGCAAAGCAGTTGATTGTATTATATATGGCATTTATGATAACTCTATTCGAAACGGAGCACAGGCTCTTCAATGTACGGAGCCGGAGGATCTATTAAGCTATCTAGCGTCTCAGCAGCCCATAAAGTCAAAAGAATCTTTGCGAGTATCATCCGTGTCAAATTCCCTTAAAAGACGAGATTTTCGTATGAACACTAATGGCCAGAATAGAACGAATAATTTTAACAGAGCTACCGATGTAGTTTGCTTTAATTGTAATGAACGAGGCCATAGTTACCATTCATGCGCCAAACCATTGATAAAATGCGTAAAGTGCGGTAGAGTAGGTCACAATTCAGATAATTGCAATAGGAAACCGTTGCAGTCACATGAAGCCAACCCTCAAAATAATCAGACCTCTGAAAATAAAGTTCTTAAGGTAATTTCTAGTATTCCTTCTGAGATAGATTTTACATGTAGTGGTTTTAAACATAACCCCAAGAACATTAAGAACTCTGAACTCAACATCGCGACTACTTCAAATAATTACAACAATAAGTTCAACAAAACAATATGTGCTAATGGGACACTGCTAAACGCTTTTATAGATTTTGGTAGTGACTGTAGCCTAATAAGACATTCAGACGCAAGGCGTCTTGGTCTCCCTGAATGTAAGGATTTCTTGCCAATGATAAAAGGTTTTGGGAACTCTACCGTCAGCCCAAAATTTCGATCAATCATTCCAATTCGTATTGATGAAGTAGAAACCGAACTAACAGTGCTAGCCGTGGATGACACTTATTTGAGCACACCAATGTTAATAGGACAGAATTTTACAGAACTTGCTTCCGTGACCGTAATGAAGGATAATGAGAGGCTTACCTTTTACCACACTCCTGGTGGCGTTTTCGACCGAGGGGATGTTACCATTGATTTATACGTAGCAAAAGATGTAACAATAACAAAGGGAGGTTTAGTTGAAGTCTATACTAAAGAAGCCTACACTGGTGACATCTACTCTGACGGAAGCACTAGATTAAACCCAAATCAAGAATACCATTTGCACCAGGGATGTTATGTAGTTCAGGAAGGAAAAGCAGTTATATTTGTAACTGCTTTAACAAATTGTTCTATAAGTTTCAAAATTGATAAATTGATCGCGAGGGTTAGTCCAATAACTGAGATGAAATCTTTCATTGTTCAAACCGATCAGGACTCAAGTGAATTACGACCTCTGGACAAGTCGGATATTAAGGTTGGCGAAAATGTAGATCAGGTTACTCGGGAGAGACTATATAGACTTTTACAAGAGTACAGGAATTGCTTTGCCACAAATCTTAGTGAGATAGGTTGCATGAAAGATACGGTTATGAATATAGACCTTCACGATAAAACTCCAGTCGTTTATAGACCATACCGCCTATCCCATCACGAGCGCCAAAAGGTCCGAGATATAGTAGATGACTTAGTTGAAAACGATATTGTACAGGAATCTGACTCTAACTATGCCAGTCCCATCTTACTTGTTCGGAAAAAGAACGGGGAATCTCGTCTTTGTGTCGATTACCGTGCTCTCAACAATAAAACTGTGAAAGATAAATACCCATTGCCACTGATTGACGACCAGCTTTCAAATTTGAGTGGTAATAAGTTTTTTATTACTTTGGATTTGGCCTCTGGGTACTATCAGATCCCCATGGGAGAAGACTCTCGTCGCCTGACCGCGTTCGTCACCCCAGATGGACACTATGAGTTTAAACGAATGCCGTTCGGGCTGGCAAACGCACCGGCGGTTTTTCAAAAAATTATGAACCGTTTATTAGGTTCGCGAAGGTTTAAAACTGCTTTGGCGTATATGGATGATCTCCTCATTCCATCTGCTTCAATTGACGAGGGTTTTGAAAGGCTCAAAGATGTTCTGGAATTGATTCAAGAGGCTGGCTTGACATTGAAGTTATCAAAATGCAGTTTTTTCGACATTAGGATAGAGTATTTAGGTTACGAAATCTCGGCAGAAGGCATTAAGCCGAGTGAAAGAAAAATCATTGCCGTGCGTGACTTTCCAGTGCCCCGCAATGTCCACGAAGTGCGCCAGTTCTTAGGCCTTGCGAGCTATTTTCGGCGATTTGTGAAAGGGTTTGGTGAAGTTGCCAGGTCATTGACTGCACTACTTAAGAAAGATGCATCGTGGCAATGGGGTTGCGAACAGGCAAAAGCTTTTACCACATTGAAAAACCGCCTGATTGAACGCCCTCTGCTGGCATTGTATAATCCAGAATTACAGACTGAGGTGCATGCAGATGCTAGTTCTTTGGGGTTAGGAGGAATCCTGATGCAGTGGCAGGCTTGCCCAAGGGTACTGAAACCCGTAGCCTACTTTAGTAGGCAAACCACGGCTGAGGAGCGTCACTTCCATTCATATGAGCTGGAGACCTTAGCTGTGGTTTGCTCACTAAGAAAGTTCCGCCCTTATCTTTTAGGACTTGACTTCTCCGTTCACACGGATTGTAACGCACTTAGGACAACTTTAACTAAACGAGATTTGATTCCCCGCGTAGCACGTTGGTGGTTGTTAATGAGCGAATATAACTTCACTATTGAATACCGCCCAGGTTGCCGTATGAACCATGTTGACGCTCTCAGTCGTAATCCCCCAAACAGAGTCAATCCTATCCCTCTTGTCAATACTTTAAATATAAATACGGACAATTGGATGCTAACTCTTCAGATGGCTGATACCGAACTAGAGCGAATTTTCAAAATTTTAAAACCCAGTCTTGACGAGGAAGCGTCAGAAGTAAAAAGAAACTATGTTATCAAAAACCATACATTATACAGAAAAGTAGGAGAAGAATTGCGCTTAGTAATCCCTAAGGACGCTAGATGGCAAATTTGCAGAGCCAACCATGATGATGTAGGTCACTTTGGGCTGGCTAAAACGTTAGATCGAATACAGGGTCGGTACTGGTTCCCTAAAATGAGGCGCTTCGTAAAAAAATACGTGGCGGCTTGCATAGACTGCGCATACAATAAGGATAGTGCGCCTAGGACAAGCACCGGTCTCTTAAATCCTATACCCAAAGTAGAGCAACCCTTTCATACCCTTCATTTGGACCATCTTGGACCATTCGTGGCCAGTAAATCCCGTAACAATTATATTTTAACAATAGTAGACGGATTTACAAAATACCTCTTTGCCAGACCAGTTAGGGACACCAAAACGGTAAATGTCATTAAAGTGTTGCAGAAATTGTTTTATGATTTCGGGATACCGCATAGGATAATTTCGGATCGTGGAACAGCTTTCACATCAGCTCAGTTTAAAATATTTTGTAACACCAAAGGCATTAAACATGTGCTTAACGCAGTTGCTTGTCCCAGGGCAAATGGCCAGGCTGAGAGGTTCAACCGGACCATCCTTACAGCCTTGTCAACCCAAAATTTTAACAAAGACGAACGTGATTGGGACGAACAGCTGGGTAAAGTACAATGGGGCATAAACAATACAGTAAATGCTACTACAAAAAAGAGTGCATCCGAACTTTTGTTTGGAATCAATCTAAGTGGCCCTATGGACATCATGCTGTCAACCAAGAACTTAAATATTGCCGACGAACCGACTTCTCCGTCCCCTCTTACCCCCGTCGATGGTTTTAGAAACAACGAATCTGTAGAACAAGCGCTTATTTCTTCAGACAATTCATTCAGTCAACAAACTGTACATAATTGTGATTCCCTTGATAAGTTCCCGTCAATGTCCATGGACACTTCTAACCGTGATGACCTACCCATACATAATAATGATTCATCGTCAACTTCTAATGTAGCTACCACAGAAATCGACAAAATAAGACAGGAGGCCTCAGCTAATATTAAAAGTAGTCAAGAGCGTCAAAAAAAAGCTTACGATGCTAAAAGATCCCCTTCCTCCGTATACTCTGTAGGCGACTTAGTCAAACTTACCAAGGTCAGTTTTAAAAATGATGGGAATAGCAAAAAACTCTTACCAAAGTTTACTGGACCATATAAGGTGACAAAATCTTTAGGAAACGATCGTTACGAGATCTCTAACATACCCGGATTTGACACAAGAAAGTATGTGACCGTCGTAGCCGCAGATAGAATGCGGCCTTGGATAAATGTTCAAGCGCTGGAAATTAACGGATCTGTTCATTCTCCCTCTAATGCATGTGACTCCGACACTAGCTCAGATAGAGAGTAATTGTCACCCTTATTTATGTTTTAGCAGCATTCAATCCAAATTTCTATAGCTGAAATAATTGTTATTAAGGGTAATAATAATAGTATTATCCTAAAGGTACAAAAAAAACTTATTTTCTTACTAAAGTAATTTAGAATTTAATAAAAATAAAATAAATATTAATATATATTTGATATTTCTAAAACAAAAGAATCTTAAAATTAGTTTATTAATGTAATCATTAACACCTTCTTCATTTTGGAATGTTGTGATTAAAGCGTGCTTCGGAGTTAGCACGCAGTCGGATGGCCGAATGTTGTGATCGATTGTAATAAAATCTATTGTTACTATTTTAATTACCTAATCACTATTACTACCTAATTATTTGAATTTAACAATAATGCTAATGTATCCGGAATAAATAAACAACTAAAATAAGTAACGGAAGTACGTCATGTGTTATGAAATGTCTAGTGATAATTTGTCATAAAACAGTGTTATTAATTTCCCATATATTTATTAAAATTAGTTATATATATTAAGAGCCCAATTATAGTTTTAAATAATGATGTATTTTGATATTTGTATCAACGGAAGTCATGTTTGTTGTTGTGAGCGTGGTTAGGAGGGAGAAGGGCGCCCCACCACGCTTCGCAATGGCGGACATAACGACGTGTTGAAGTGGCAGTCAGTTGAAGACAGTGTAACTAATAGGTTGTCTAAGCTTAATAATAAATCTAGTGTGATATACTCTGACGTTTTATTATAAAAACATTAAATAAAAATCGCCAGACTGACACACCAACTGTATGGTACCAAACTAAGCAAAGCTTGTACCTTACAATGGACTGGGGGCGATCCCAGTGACACACAGACCAGAGCAAATTACGAAAAGGCCATTTCCGAAATTTGCCCCGGCGGGAATCGAACCCTCAACCAGCCGGTGCAGTGGGCCGAGCGGCCTACGCTCAAAGCACTGCGCCAAGCTGTCGTCATAAATACTTAGGTTCAAGCAACCCGGCCAACGGAGTTCAAAGATTCTTCCAAGGCGTAGATGAATGGCTAAAGCCCAATTTGCGGCAACGGTGGTATAGCCTAGTTTTAGCCAATTATCTACAGTTCATATGCGGGGTAGCTCGACCAGGGTAGTTCTACCTCTCACAGAAGTAAACCTAACACGCCCTGGGCAGGTCTCCAACATTGTCCATGTTAATACGCTCCGTCTTGCGGAAAACTCCCTTCGCCGAAGTTTTTAAGTCAATTACGTAACATTTCTTACGGTATAGGATGTAACTGTGTGCCATTTGGTGCCTTTAATATTTTATTACGACGACAGCTTGGTCTTGTACATTCAACGCAGAAGCAGCTTGATATCTGAAATATCCAATCCCATAAACTAAACGTTTAAACCCTACATGTCTCCTTGCGTCGCGATATTTTATTTTATTACAGAATTATGGCCTGAATCCCTCTCACACTCAGGGAAAACCTGTAGAGAGACATTAAAAAGCGCTAAGTAATTATAATTATTACCTATTATTAAACCACCACTGGAACGTGACGAGTTACATTCTACGGCCTCGTCGCTAATAGACGCGGACAGATCACCGCCTGCGCGGATTATTCAGATGAGTCTCCCGGCTTCCAGTTAAAAAGTTTCGCTCTAACAACACCATTGTTTGTGCAGTTATGGAGCGTTGATTGCCTCTATTCACGCCCACTGGTGGGCTCTACATGCCCCTTAAGAGAGGGCTATTGAGGATTGGTAGCCTTGACAAGGAAACTGATCTCAAAATAATCCAATGAGTTCCCGAAAGAGGCGGCAGTATGGTTCGGTAACTGTGTAGGTTTAATGGGTGTGAATTTTAACCCCTAAACCAGTCATGACTTATTCTTAGATTTTTTAAATATATATATAGGTAGGTAGTTCTGAAAATGTCTTTCATTAGAATTCTTGAGCCTTTAATCGCCATCGTCATTAGGTACTTGGATAATTTCCTCTGGAAGGTTATAACTTTATAAGTACCTACCTACCTATATTACAATAATAGATACCTACCTACCTAATTTTAATTAATTTTATAAGTTCTATGATAAAATACCAAAAAGTATGATTACATTTCATATTTCTTTTTAATCCCGATGTAAACTGGCAACATGTAAACATGCGCCCATAACCCGCCATCTTAATAAAAGCATAAAACAAAATGGCCGCGATACATGTCGTCACACGAGATATCATTTAGTTTACAGCTCGGGTTTTACGTCGCACTTAAAAATAGAGCCTCAGGCGGGCTCCGAAAGCGTTGTAACAAAGTGAGTACCTACCTATGTTTACAGTATTTATTGGGTTTCGACAGCTTATCTACTTGATGTTATACGGCCATTCTCCTTTATTATTATATTAATTTAACTCTTTCATTAACAAGTAGGTATTTCTTAAAAACCTATACGTATAACAACCGCCTATCTTTCGTAAGCAACCCAATTTGACTCCTGCTTTATTTCATGACAGATATCACGACGTATTGACACCTTATTTTAGGTAAGTACTTAGTAGGTCATTAAATATTTCAGTAAGTAGGTAATACATTCGCAAGGCTGTTACCTAACCTATAAAGACTGAATTAACTATACAGGTTGAAACAGAAAGGGTAACTTTGTAAATCTTAAACTGTCAGCTTTGGAGGAAACTTGAAAAACAAAAGGTGTTACAGGGGTATCCCTGCTACCCCCAATGTCAATAGCTGTATAGCTGTTGACATATTTCATAAGTCGACAAAACCTTTGGAACTTCAACTGTCCCACAAAGCCGATAATTTTAGATAGTTAAGTAAGTGTTAAGTATCCTACTTACTACAAAGTTAAGTTGCAAAAAAATTTGTACCTATACCCTTTCTGTTTCACTTAGTATTTGAGCAAGATTGTAGCGTTGTTATAATTTCTTAACCAGCAGATAACTTTGCTGTCTTGCTAAAATATACCTACTTCAATTTAGAATGCTAATAGCAATTAGTTCTAAAAACTCGACGCTTCAAACGGAGAAATTGCTGTAAGTAAGTAATCCTTTTCTCAACAAGTCATTCCCTTATCTGAGCCACTACTCTTGGAATTCGAGAGGTAACTTACTCGAACATAACTCACGCGCGCTAGTAATCTTTTCACACGACTACCCAATGCGTGAGTTTGTTTGGCCAAATGGCAAAATGCTACAAGAGTCACCCCCTTGAAGCAGTCGCGCCAGCTTTATTTATATTAGTCTACACACACAAAACAGTAAAAAAAAATTAAAACCTTACCTCTTAGGTATATCTCCCAAACGAGACGGAAGTAGGTACTTACGTATTACATACCTACATACTCTTATACAGAGTAGAGGTCCTCAGGAAATGATTGGACCCAATGTTCCCTACCCACAGAAGATAACATGAATCAAGTTCTTGTTGGAAACGAGAATAACTAGCGTATTGTGTTCGTTCTGAAACAAGTATTAGGGGTGTCGTCCATTCGATAAATCAAAGTGACAAATCTATCTTTAAATTGTAACCGGCGTCAGACCGGTCGAGGTAATCCGTATAAATAGCGGGTTTTTGCTAAAACTGCCTATTGCATGACCTATGGTTCAAGTGGTTACAGATCCACGGTATGGCATGACCCCTGAAAAAATACCTTTTCACTGAGAAAAAAAATCTGAATCACGTCTATCATAGGTATAAGATCGGCCATTGTTCGAAATCGGTCGGCCATGTTCGACTAATCGTACACTATCCCAGTAATACTGTTAATTTGGATTGGAGTGTATTGTGCCCGTACTAAAGGGCCCAGAGGAATAACTATGGATGGAGAAAGCAAATACTGTCAAGTCTCATAACTCATCATTACTACAATTTAAGGACCTTATTAATTAATTAATTAATTGAACTCAAGACTCGAGCAGCCTTAACTACGCTTTTGACATGTCATTTACTGCTGGATGAAAACAAAATTATATTTCCGAGATCACTCTCAGATTTGTGATCGATTTATTACGGACCGTGCGCCGTCCCGTTCACCAGATTTCTGTAAGAATGACAGTGACAGCGTGATTTCTCGATGACGATAATACTATAGTGCTACAAGCTTCATTATACCGGTGGCCATAGGGGAACTAAAATATTAATTAGAAAAAATGCCTCATTTTGACAGTCTTGTATCGACACTAGCGACGCTCTCAAGTGCCAAAAGATCCTTGTAGTACTATAGTAAACCCACTAAACAAACCTTGTTTCCCTTCCTTTCTCTATCCCACTCGCCTTCAGGTCCAAAGAGAATACAATACTGTTCAGGTCCCCAACGTGCAAGCAATGCCATTGGTACTGCTGCGGTAACTGCTTAACATCGGGCGGTTCGTACGCTTATTTTCTCGTTTTAAGAAAAAAAAAAAGGTTGACGGGAATAAATCAAAAAACAATTTTCACATAAGAATAAATTTATTAGCATCACAATCTCACACCGAGTCACGATAACAATTGTACATCCCATCCCATTCACACGTCATCACAAATCTATAAGCCGATTGGCCAACCTGTTTCTATAGCCGAATGGCTACAGAAACGGGTTCCAATACCCGACTGGCCAACAAACAAAACATAATCTGAAACGGGCTCATCTTAACAACTGCGGTTATAACCAACTGGCAAAACAATTTCGAAAGCCAGTTGCTGCCAAAAATAGATAATAAATCGATCTCAAATCTGAGCGCGATCTTGGAAATGTCAATCTTATGTCATACCAGTACAGAATGACATGTCAAAGGCGTACTCAAGATCGCTTAGACTTGACATCGATTTATTAACAGTAATATGGCCTTATAAAACGTTTTACGTAACTAATTAATAAGATTATTTACAATGTTACCACCAAACCCTTATAAGTAACTTACCGTCTGGTTAATGAAGCCCCTCTAACCACTAGGCTTTTGACGATATAACGACACAAACTGATTTCACGAATAAGCCCCACAATGTAACTCTGAACGTATTACACAAGATAACGGAGACAGGTATGAGAAGATTTTGACTGTAATTGCCACACACGTTACAATTTTTCCAAGTCTAGCCTCAGAGAAACCAAGCCAGAGTACCCCACGGGATGCTGAAATTCAGTTCACCGAACTACGTTTCGCCGAAACTCAATTGATCGATAATATTTCTTTTGTAGCATGATCTCTCGGTCGAAGCATTATTATATTAATAACCAGTGATCCTTCATACAAAAACATAAAACGTTAACTTACCCTAATACCTAATCCGGGTCTACACTAAACATTCATTATAATGCGGCTAGACTTAAGTAAATAGGTGGGTATGTGAGGACATGAGTTTCGACAATTACATGCCAAAGAAAATGATAGCACAAATATTTCGAATTTACATAAACAAAATGAGCATATTATTATGTCAAACAAAAAATAAAAAAATGCATTAATCAATGCAAATTACTCATGTTAAGAAAAACATCCCTAAGGCTTCTATTAGTAAATGGATCTCAAGTCTGTGAGCGATTTTGAGTACGCTTTCGTCATGTCATTTCGTACTGGTATGACATAAGTGTGACATTTACAAAATCGAACTCAGATTTGAGATGGATTTATTAATACGGCATTTTACGGCATTTACATATAGAAGTGGACTATTGGGCTCGAGCTAGATACAAACTTAAGCGTTGACACCGCGGGCAACGACGCGTAATTATTACACTATATAGTAATTAATTTAGATCAAATCTATCTAAATCTATTAATTACATGACATCTTATGATACTTATATTATATTTTAGTTTAAACCTAAAGAGCGACCATAGGCCGACAATATATCTAGTATACAACGCCTAACGGGTTGAAACTTCAAGATGGCTGACAGTATCAGGTATGATTTGTAGTAGTTCAGTTAGCCTCCAGGAGGGTTATTTTCAATCATTCGAATCGATAGCAGAAACACATTCAGATACTTTCCTATGCTTTTTCCGATTAAAAATCTTATTTGGTATGTAATGAAAAATGACCAATGGTGAAATAATTATCAAAATAACTTTTAAATTGACCATAATACAGATGATTAGGTTTCCGAATCTGTTTTCGATATCGATTCGATTGATTGAAAAGACCCCCGCAGCCGAGCTTCTCGGAAATGCTTGGACTAGGAGTGGACTCAACAGTTTAGTGGCTAGGTTGGGACTAAACCTAGAAGGCGGGGAGGACAACCACAAGGCTTTATCGAACCTGCGACCTGTCATATTAACCCTCATTAACACTGCAGGCAATGGCTTATACCTACTCATCTTTCAAGAAATGATGCTTCAAATACTTCATCATACCAAACGTGTGGAACCTTTGCGTTCCAAAGATGCTGTACAGTTCCTTGTCGCAGATGGTGAACTGGCGGTTGTTGGGGTCCAGCAGCTGGCGCTCCTTGATGATCGCGGACATGCGCTTGACCACCTCGTACCGGGGCAGCTCGTCAGCCCCCATCAGCCCCGCCAGCTCTGGTGTCAGCTTGTAGGGGCGGGTGAATGCGCTGCCCTTGCCCTTTTTGGCCACTCCTCCCTGGAGAATGAAAATCAATGAGGTTCCAATCTAGGAAATAAGTGCTACAATATTTGACTGGCCCCACTTTTTACTACAGCATGTAGCCATTTGCAAAGCATGTGATAGCCGAATGGTTAAAGCACGCGTCTTAGCACCAGGTCTTGGGATCAAACCCCGGCTCGTACCTCTGGATTTTTCGAAATCTATGTGTGAATCATAATTTATATATGATTATCACTTGGTTACGGTGTAGGAAAACATCGTGAGGACACATGCATGTCTTAGAAGATCTAACCAATTTTCGGAAGACATGTGAAATCCGCCAACCCACACTAGGCCAGCGTGGTGGATTATGGCCTGTATCCCCCTCGTGTTGAGGGAAGGCCGTGCCCAGGAGTGGGATGTCAAAAGGGCTAAATTATTAGTTTTTTTATTTTAGCCTATTGACTACACGGGTAGAACCACCTTCTCATGTCAAGCTGTGTTTCGTACAATACCCCCTACCTTCCCCTCCCTCAATCCCACTCTCCTCCAGGACGGCAACGTGCCAGTAATGCCTTTGGTATTGCGAGCATCTAAAGTCTATGGCAACTGCTTGACATCATGCGGGTCATATGCTTGATGCCGAATTTGTTATATTAAAAAAAAAGTACCTTCTTAGCTTTAGGTGTCTTCTTCTTCTTGTCAGCAGCCTTCTTCTTCTTATCGTCACCTCGTGTCCTTCTCTTTGTCTGAAAACAAATTATACCACAGATAGTTATAGTGTTTCCTGGTTTACAGACTATAATGTGTGATTGTAAAGGAAATTGAAAGGTCTTCACACTAATTTAAAGTTCATATTTCCACAAGTCCCGCAATGGGAATCTGAAGTTGTTGCGGTCAACGGAAATATGAACTTTAAGATAATGTAAAGATGACAAAATTTCCAAAACCACATTGTAAATCTGCTGGACTCTGCTCCATATGAATCATGCTTTTAAAAAATAACTTTTTTATTCTTATGCTCTGGCTGTAATTCCAAGCAGCAGGAAACATAAAATATGGTTAGGGTACTCTAGGGTTTAAAGGGCTGTCAGTGGAGCCTTTCTAGCAAAAGAACCACATAGGCTCAAAATAAATTTAGATTTTGTATGATATGAGCATAGAAAAGTTCATAGGTACAAGAAATGACACTCTAATTTTTATAGGCAATTTTTTATAGTTGTAAGTGTCCCAAACCTCTGCAATACTTGCCAATGGAAAACCACTTACTGTATCTGGCATCATTGGCATATTTATTAGAGAGGAGTACCCAGGGCCGTTAAACTAACTTTAAAAAAAAAAAAAAATTGAGAGGACTGGAAAATGTCCCCAACCATCAAGAACTGGGCTTCACAAATGAGTTTGGCCATCATTATACTGGCAAAAATCCAAAATGTGTGATACCCACCCCTGAATCCTCATCCTCGATGTTGTGTTTCTCCTCCACCTCATCCTCAGAGGATTCTTTCTTCTCTACTTTTTCGTCCTCCTCTTCTGGTAACTCATCAGAGTCTATACTGTTCACATAGTCCATCACTAGCCGATCTATCAGTTTCTTCTGGTGGGACAAGTCCCTGCCGAGGCGTTTTTCCAACTTCTGTATGACATGCTTGATGCCAGTCTTATTCAGGTCCACAGTTTTCAGAACCTCTGAAATTCAGAAGAGAAAGTGCAAAATTGAATTCAGACAAAAATATAAATGTATATTTTTGTAGTTTTTTTTTTAAGTTTTGTAAATAATTAATATTTTGGGAATTCAAACTTAAAAATAATTTACTTATTGTATATTTAGTTGACCTACTCGTTTTTGTGCTATAGTGTAAATATTAGATAAGCATAAAGAATACTTGATTTGTGTGACGTTATGTCAAAAAAGATAGCTAAATAAAAACATGAGCTCATCATGTCCATAACACTGCTTGTGTCGAATTTAATTTATGACAATGTTTCAAATCGAAAATGACCAGATTAAGAAGTAGATACCAGAAATGCAAAATTACAATACTACATAAATAGTATTATACTATTTTTATACACAACGTGGACTACTTCGTTGACAAAATGATACTTCGGCGAAACAAAAATACGCTATCAACCAGAGCCGCGGGAAAAGCTCCATAAGCCGCAAAATACACCGAAATCGAATCACATCTTGTAACCAAACCACTTTTATTTTAATCAATTTTACCATAATCTCGTAGTTTCAGAGTTAGTTCGGTTTTTTTCGATATTCCGTATGTTGACAAAAGGAAGCCATTTTTAGAACCCCACGCAAATGTATGCGAGTATCATGGTTCTTATTGCAGTTAGAGTGAAACGTTTTTCTTACCCTGGATTTCTTTATTAAGTTCTTCTTCCGTAATATCTGCCATTTTATTTATTTCATTGAAAGTTGATTTCGCTCCAACAATATTATTTATTTTATTTAAGATTTTATTTCAATCACGAATGAATGAATAAAAATGTCAGTTTGTTGAATGAATGAATGAATCAAATCAAAAAGTTGTAGCTGTAAAATTAAAAATAATGAAGCAAAATTGTCAAGATTGTACGGAAATCTATGAACGAAGTTAACGTCAAAAACACGTGTTGTTTGGACTCTCAAATGTCATTTCAAATGACAGTCAACAGTTCGTCCCTCCCTCCCTTGCCCTCCATAACCTAACCTAACAACAAATAACCTACAAGTTTTGTAGAAAGTCTTGCTTTTAGTGTGAATAACTAAATAATACATTCGTAAACAATGGCAAGAGTGAAAAACAAAAGGAATTCGGGACTCGCTGACAAAGTACACAATAAGAAAAAGTCGGAAATCAACAAGAAAAAGTTGAATCCGTTCGAAGTGCACATAAATAAAGAGAAACTAAAAGTTTTGGGGAAAAAATCTAAACATGATAGAGGACTGCCCGGTGTTTCACGAGCTAAAGCCATCCAAAAGGTAAATAACTGGTTTAATCATTTCATTTTCGTGAAACTCCCTTTATACATAATATTAACTACTTTCTCTTGCCATATTGACTATTATCGAGTCAGTAGCCTAATGGTTAGAGGGTAAATCATAATTATGAGGTTCCAGTTTCAATCTCAACCATTAAACCTTTAAACTAGGTATTCATTTGAGTCCACTCTTAGCTTTGTTAACCCCAAAAGGACTATGAATAATGTAAAATACCTGTTGTTAGTAATCTTTTTAAAAATATAACTCAGAACTTATCCTTTAATTATAGAGAAAGGAAACACTAGGTACGGAGATGAAACTGATGAACAAAACAAACACATTCATAGACCGTCGCATTGGTGAGAAGAACGCACAGCTGACGGCCGAGGACCGCATGATAGCCAGATTTGCAGCTGAACGGACACGGCAGCATAGCAAGAAAAACATTTACAATTTAGCTGATGATGAGATATTGACACACAGGTATTATTGTAAACTGCATTCGCAAATTTGAACCAAAGTGTAAGCAAAATAATTATGTTTTAAAATCAAGTAAAAATCTTGAATTTTGATTGTTTTACTCCTGATTTGTCTTATGTCTATTACAGAAAGAAGGCCCTTCAACCTTCTATTGGAGTATTATCATAAAGATGGCCCCTCTAGCTTCTATTGAACTATCATTATTACGCTGTTTATTTTTAGGGGGCAGACTTTGGAGCAGATAGAGAAGTTTGATGATCCCCGGTCTGATGATGAAGATGATGGCGACAAGAAGTTTGGTGGCTTAGATGGTAAGTGTTGACTATTACAAATATAATTTTCAATTTAATATTAATATGCATATTTTATTAATTAGATTTAAAGTGGACTTAGATATTTTTGTTGTTTGTTTTCGGGATGACAAACAGCTTATATGGAATGAAATTGAAAATCAATATAAAGCCTGCAGTTATGTCAGTAACAAGAGTATTTTAGAAACGAAACTCACCTAACATTTTACTGGTTAATAGGTACTTATATCAAAATAACCACACATACATTCTCACATAGACTGTTGTAACATACCTACTCAACATAATTTATTTTCAGACGACTTCGTATCAGAAGGCCACTTCGGTGGCGGAGTCCTATCAAAAACTGACTCTAAAGATGGCGCGAAGTCCCACAAAGACCTCATAGAACAACTCATTGCGGAATCAAAGAAGAGGAAAGCAGAGAAACAAAAGGAGAAAGAACAAACCCTGGACTTGACGGAAAAGTTGGATAGTGAATGGAAGGATCTCCAACCAGTTGTGTTCAAGAAGATGAGGACAGAAGAGAAGGAAGCGACGGCGATGGAGAAGCTGTTGAGTCAAGGGGAGAAGAAGAATATGGATTATGACAAGATGATGAGGGAGCTGAGGTTTGAGAAGAGAGGCACGGTGAGTTTCACATAATATAGGGACAATTGGGGCAAAACTATTTAGTTTACAGATTGACTTTGACTGGGGTGATGTTGTCTGTTAATGCACTGTCTGTGTCACTACTACTACGAGTTATTGCAAGGTCAGAATGAAAGAGAAAGGTTTTCTGAACTGTCAAGTGTTAATGTCACCACATTGCCTAAAAATCCTGGAGCCTCCATTTCTGTCTCCGACCATTTGCTAATCTATTTTATGACAGACATGCATCTCCTGTCGTTTTGCGTTCCTGAAGATCTAGGAAAATAGAAATCAAATCTAAATACTCTACATATTTGCTGTGGTTTTGAGCGTCTGATACCTGATACTATGCCTATTAATTTAATTTGGGTTAATTTAGTTAGTGCATCAACAGAATCAGCACAATTGTACATGATTTTAAATTTCAGCCTTCAGACGGTCTGAAAAGTGATGAGAAACAAGCCAAAGAAGAGAGGGAGCGATTAGAGAAGTTGGAAAAAGAGAGAGAAGAGAGGATGTTAGGGGAGGAAAACAGAGTTACCAAAAAACCGCAACAGAATGCCCCCAAACACAGGTGAGTTATAAAAAAAAGGTTTCATATAAATATTCTATGTTGGCAAATCAACTCTATGTGTCTCCTGATATAATTGAAAATAGTATGTTGTACTCAGAAGTTCGAATCACGCATTTATGGCAGTGGCTACAAAGCAATATTAAGAGTTAAGTTTCTAAATAAAAGGTTTTAATCGTAAAATATATGAATTTCCTTCTCATGTTGCTATTTACAGATCAGCAGAAGACCTGGACGATAACTTCGAACTGGACGATGAAAAGGAATTCATGTTGGCGTACGACAAAGATGGAAAACCCTTGGTGCCTGATAACGTGCTGAAAGACTATTCAGGTAAGACTGAAAGCCTGGGTGCATTACCAGTTCTTCATAAAATATAATTCACCGTTATGTTTAAATTGCTATTTAATATTGCTATTTCAGTTCCAAATGCCAAACCAAAATTCAACGACGGTATATCAGACACATCATCTGATGATGATGATGATGAAGGCAGTGATGAGGGATCTGATGATGAAACAGAAACTAAAGCAAATACTGAAACCACCGAGATTAATGAAGAAAAAGCAAGCATTTCAGAAAATGATGAAGATGATGAGAATAATGCTGAAAGTGAAGACTCCAGTGATGAAACAGAAGCTAAAGCGAAACATACAAAAACTAAACTGAATAAAGATGATCCTGTAATTTCAAAATCTACAGGTGATCATAAAATTTCAAGTGATAACAATAAAATCAACAATAAAAGTAAAGAAACCGAAAAGGGTGGGCTTTTCCAGAAAGATAGTAATGATTCAGTTGAAGAGAGTGGTGAAGAAACTGATGATGAAGATGAGGCTGATGATGACGAAGAAAAAAGTGTTGATTTTGATGATCTGAAAGACTTGAAAGAGTCAGATGTTGAGAGTGAAGATGAAATGGTACCAGAAGATGAAGAAAAAATTGGATCATTCTTTGATTTTAAGTCTTCAGAAGGAGATAATTTGAAGGTATGAACTTCTTTTACATAGTAAACTGTTTGGTGGGTACTTTTAAATACACAGAATTTAAACCTTATTGCTTTTATTACAGGAATTACTTACAGATAAAACGCCAGCGCAGCAATATAGTGCGCTACAAACTCTCATAAAGAGCTACGATCCAAGCCTCTCAGAGAATAACAAAGACAAACTGAGCAGACTGTTCGCACATATGCTGCAACACATTAACGACGTCTTCACCAACTTAGAAGACGAGGCTGACATTCTTAAGGCTTTTCTCATCTTCGATAGACTAGTCCCCCTATTCTACGACCTAGCACACACTAATAAAGTGTCGACTAAGAAGTATATCACAGAGTTACTCAAAGAAAAGTACACAAACTTCCAAAGACGACCGAAACGCGTCCCGGACTTAGACACGCTAATATTCTTTAAATTAATATCTCTATTGTATCCCACTTCTGATTTTCGACATCCTGTCACGACGCCATCTTTGATTTTCATGTCGGAAATTTTGACAACGTCCAAATTTAACAATATCCACTCGATATCTAGAGGGTTGTTCGTGACAACACTAATTTTGGAGTACACAACACTATCGAAGAGATTAGTGCCTCCGGCTATAAATTTTTTAAGGGGAATTTTATATTTGAGCTCGAATACGTGCATATTAAATCCGGTACAAGTGGTGCCACCTTTCAAATTACATAAAGATTCCAAAATTTTGAATTTAGAATCTGACTGTTCCCATATGGACGTCGAAAACAAAATGGCGGCGAAAGACTTGTCCTCCAAAGAAATAAACGATGATTTCAAAATACGTTGTTTAGTTACATCTATAGTTATTTTGAAGGAGTTTTTCGATTATTTTAACGATATCGAGGCGCAGGGGTGTCTGTTCGAGCCACACTTGAAGTTAATAGGCAGGATAGATCTGGAGTTGTATCCTAAGAAGGCTGCTAGCATTATATCTGCGTCCGCGCAATATATGAAAGAGAGTTTAGAAGTGAAAACATTCACTCCGCTATGTAGGGAGAGGAAAAGGCCTAAAGCTTTGAGGCTTTACGAACCGGACATTCAGGAAGTGTAAGTAATTTTATACATTCTCAGTTAAATAATGCAACCTAAGATGCCTATGAATGTATTTTACACCGCAACACGGAAGTAATAACAAATATTCAAAGGCGTGTAACTCAAAATATGATATGAACCAACTCTAGCGTGAGTGATTATAAATAATGTTGGTTTCAGTACACTACATTTTGATTAATGTGTTAATTATATCCACAGGTTCACGGGTAGCAAGAGTTCTAAATTATCGCGTGAACAGGCAGAAAGGGAGAGACTGAAGAGCAAGTACAAGAAGGAGATGAAGGGAGCGTTGCGCGAGATCAGAAGAGACAAAGCATACATCGCTTCTGTCAAGATCAGGCAGAAGATACACAGGTATATAAATAACCTTACTGTATTTCAAGCTAAAAAAGCAGTGATAGCCGATTGGTTAAGCACGCGTCTTGCGGGCTACCAAGTCTCGGGTTCAAACCCTGGCTAGATCCTCTGGATTTTTCGTAAGTCTATGTGCGAATCATAATTTCCATATGATTATCACTTGCTTACGGTGAAGAAAAACATCGTGATTAAACCTGCATGTCTTAGAAGATTTAACCAATTTTCGAAAGACATGTGAAATCCGCCAACCGGCACTGGGCCAGCGTGGTGGAATATGGCCTGATCCCCCTCGTGTTGAGAGGAGGCCCGTGCCCAGGAGTGGGACGTCAAAAGGGCTAAAATTATTATTTTTTACTATTTTATTTCAAGCTGTCATTTTGTTTTGACGTGTCACTTTGTACCGGAATGACATAAGAATGACATTTCCAAGATCGCTCTCAGACTTGAGATCGATTTATTATGGGTCTCAGTTATACTTATAGGAATCACTGTTATACAGAAAACGAACTGAGTGAGTGGCCCATCCATGGTGGGACTGTGTCCATGGGTCGGAATTTAGACATGTCCACTAGGAGTGAAAGAGGCATAATCCCATGAGGGACTGTCTCTCTCGGCTCGTTTATCAGTCTACAGAAAGAGTGGTAGTAACCACAGTCTAGCCAGACTGAGCTTGGTTCTACCATCGTTAAATATAATAGACTTTAATGTAGGATAATAAAGTACAATATTATATGAACCAAAAAATGCATGGCTATTACAGACTGAAGCAGTTATGTTACTCAGAATATTTTACAAAAAACTTAATATAACACCAAAAATTTGCGTTTGCCTCTTAAACAGGCATCAACACGCTGGGCCTGGCTTAATGTGCGCTAAGTTTAAAGAAATTTACAAGAAAAAGATGTTCTAAGTACCATCTCTTCTTTTACATGCTCACTTTATTGAACTTGAAGTCTCATAACATTTGCATTCAATTTCAGTGACAATATCAGGAAGGAGAAGGTGAAACAGATATACAAGGACGCCTCGATACAACAGGGCGAGCTCAACAAACTCAAACGCATGTAGTCATTTTGTACTATGTACCTAATTAAATGATTGTACAAAGACGTTGAATTTTAGTACCTTTACCAACTTTTACCATGCATTCCCTGTGATGATCAACGCATAGAATTTATTTATTTATTTTCTCAATACATACAAACATCTTTACAGGCTAGACCCAATGCGATACTGTTGCAAACTTAAAAATTTAAAATAATATAATTGTTTTTATTTAACATAGCAAATTCTAAATGTAGCTGTTATGTAATAATTATTATGTAATACGAATATTACATTATAAAGAAACACTTTTGGTCCAGTTACGAGTAATTCATAGACGACTGCGGAAAAGAGACGAAAATAATACCTTTGCATTAGAGTGAATCGGCTGCATTTAGCATACTTTGTCCCGTTCAGTGTATCGGTTTTAATCAAGAAACTGACATACAATTCTTGGTTTTAATAATTGAACCCCAGACTATGCCAAACTGAGATAAATATTCGTCGTAGAACGGAAAGACGGAATCATCTGACCAAAGACTACAAATCATGACGCTGACGTCATTAAATTATAATACTACAGATTTAGGAAGCGCAAAATTGACTTACGACGTAATAAATGTTGAGACGCTTTTAAAATTTGTATAGTTTTTTATGATTTCGGTTCCTGTAAGCCGACTTTTTTGGAAACTTATTTTATTTTCAAATTGTTCAACTTATTTTGCAAGCTGCAGCTGATTAAGGAGAATTTATATATTCTACGTAAGTATTTAAAGCATACAAAACGTTATATTTTCACTTTTCTAGAACTTTACCGGCAAAATTATGTACAGGTACATGTCTACTAATGTAAATAATAAGTACCTACATTGCGTAATGACGAAAGCTGATTAAATAAGCCGAATAATACTTCTGTCTAGTTGATTCATCGCCGATAATAGGCTGGTAATACGTCATTATCATATTAATTAGTTGACATCAGAGTTTATTGGTTCGTACGGGTGAGTTTTGTATAAGTAGATTATAAATACTTCCTTATCTCACGCAAAAATTACAACAAATTATCGAATGCAGATAACGATTCTTATTTCATCGTAACACCCGTTAAGTGTTGCTTATAGCCATATTAAAGTACTTTTGAGTTTATCTTAAGTGGTTGTATTGAAAATATGGAGTTGGAGAGGTAAATGTTAAAATAATTCATTGTATTTTTTATCTTTGTGGTTGGTAGACGTAAAAACACGTAAAATACACCAATATGATATTTATAGGGTAATGTATATCTTACATTTTGTATTTCTCTTGGTGATTGGACTTTGAACTCTGTATGGTACATACCTAAATACTTATAAACTCTTTAGACTCCACACTCTAGGACAAGTGTCTGAAACACATAATGTTTAAAACTATTTTAACCAACTTCCAATGAAGGAGGAGGTTCTTTTGATACACCAATCACAATGTGGTATCTCTGCTCCCCACCAATTCACAATGATGTTGCTCCCGCTCGCGCCCCACAACTTCTTTGGAACTACTTTGATGACAGTTATTGTAATGAGGATTGTTACGGATGGTCTCTGTACTAACCAAACAGCCAAATCCATGTCAAACCATTATATAATGCTTCAATAATCCAACGATGCAGTTTTCCATACCAAAACATGAAAGATTTCATTTCATCACATGTTACTATCCAAAATATTTCTGGATAGCGATCCCACAGCCTACTAAGAAGGGTTGTTGCAAGTTCCAAGTCAAACTATTTAGAAAAGGGAGCAGGTACATTGGTAATGACTGTAGGGCTATGAGAATCAGAAACTGAAAGTTTTGATATCATACTTCATCTCAAAACAATGTTATAGCCTAGTGGTTAGAGGGGCCACCCCGGTAGTTGTGAGGTTCTGGGTTCGATCCCCATCCTGGCCGTTAAACCATGAGCCGACACCTAACACAAGCATTAGCTTAGCTGGAGGTGCTAACAGAATTAGTAGTAATTTAATAAACTCACATTGCTAGAAATATTTTAAGAAAATATATAATATAACCAGTTGTAATGGGAATGCTAAGGGACCATGACCGGCAAGGCCTGTCCGTCCAGCAGTGGACATCTTCCATCTGTTATTATATGAAATACCGACATAAATATCTTATATATTTCTTTCAGTATCAAAGACTTTGTAATGGCAAACTGGGCAGCAATTGGTTCAATCATCCTGCCCAACCTCGGCGGGTGGGCCAACGGTCTGTACTTCGCCGGTCAGATCCGCAAGGAGACCCAGCAAAAGTCCTGGTACGATGACCTGAAGAAGGCTCCCTGGAACCCCCCCAAGTGGGTGTTCGGCCCCGCATGGACAGTGCTGTACAGTGGAATGGGATACGCCTCATACCTGGTCTACGAAGAGTGTGGGGGTTTGACAGGTAATTCAAATTAGATGTTCACCATCAAGCCTAGTGTTGTCTAATTTTCATTCTTGTGTTTTTTAAATAAAAAACGATTACTAGCAATGTGTGTTTATCACATTACTAGTAATCCCGTTAGCTCCTCCAGCTAAGTTAATGCATGTGTTAGGAGTGGGCTCATGGGCTCATGTCAATAGTTTACTAGCCAGGATGGGGATCAAACCCCGAACTTCTCAGCTACGAGGGCAGCCCCTCTAACCACTAGGTTAATGATGCGACAATATGATATGTGACAATAGTATTGATACTATTGAGTAAGTACTGATACTATAGATTGGATCACTATTATGGCGTGTTACTGTAATTTATTTATTTATTTATTATAGAAGGCTTGTTGTGCTTACAGCAATGCCAAGACGCACAACAAGCTAATAAGGTACAGGGGCTTATATTTAGGTACTTAAAAATCTAATGCAGTCATCTAAAAACATGTGTAATTTCATGTTGAATATATCAACGTCTGGTTGGTTCGCAATCAAAGCGTTGAGTAGATGTACGGCTTGGGCTGTCTAATCACTGTTGATATTATTGAAACATATACTCTATCAATATTTTCGATAGTATCAATACTATTGATAGTATTAATTGTGTCTTCAGTATAATAGTGATACTATTGATACTATCGATAGCATCAGTACTTAATAGTTAAATAGTATTGATACTATTGCTCATCATCAATAAACAATCACTGGTATTTCTGTTCTATTAATACCCCTCAATGCGCAATGCAATTAAAACACAATGCTAGTGTTTTAAACTTATCAGCCAGCAGAGCTAGTATGTGGAACAGGGTAGGTGTTTACAGTTGACGGGAAGTTTCCGATGTCGAAAACGAAAGCTTAATTCCTTCTTCTAAGTTATTTGCAAAATAATGATGGAAGCTGTCAATTCTGCTATTGGAAACTTTTCAGTGAATACCCAGGACCCTTACCACGTTAGCTAATTAAAACGAAATAGAAAAGCTTTCAAACGCTCGCGCTCGAGCGTTTGAAAGCTAATTCGCGTTTGAAAGAAAATTAGCTTTCAAACGCTCGAACGCGAGCGATTGCTTTTCTATAGCGTTTTAAGTAGTTAACGTGGTAAGGGCCCAGGCCAAGTTTCATGACACAATTTCTTATTATAAATATTCCCATTAAATACTTATTTCCATACGATTATATAATTCACGATCGATTATCGCGCGCCGACACCACCGGCTGATAACGCAATCGCTCGCATTATCTACGACTAAGACGCATCACTTGTTTGTGTCAATACACACTTATCGACGTTTTCATTCGTGACAAGCCAAATCCGTCTAGAGGTTTCAGAAGTGGGTTAGGTAGAGAATGACGTCATATCCGGGATGATTTGGCTATATTTTTAACAGCTGTAGCGATGCAACGATATTTTGAATGGCCCTCACTTTTGGATATTTCGTGATTCACATATCAAAGAGAGACATTACTGTATATGTGCAGGTAGTTAGTAAATAGAGGCGGTACACCTAAGAATAGCTATGCGAAAATGACTATAGCTTTATAGTCATAGTCAAAGGGTAAAAGTGACCACACAGTAATGTCCTCGACGTAAATAAATAAATATCGCCTGACGAACACACCAACTGTATGGTCCCAAACTAAGCACCGCTTGTACTATGGCTACCGTACAATGGACTGGGGCGATCCCAGTGACACCCATCCTGGGCAAATTACAAAAAGGCCATTTCCGAAATTTGCCCCCGCGGGAATCGAACCCGCGACCACCATGTGCCGAGCGGCCTACGTTTGAACCACTGCGCTAAGCGGTAGTCGACTATGTATCCGTAGACATTGTAAAATACAAGAATTGATTACTACATCCACAAATCTTTGCACACCGTACTTTAAACTGAAGTTGTTTAGCAATAAGGTTCAAGATTGCGCATTTTCAATCCTATTCTTATTTGGAGATACTGCTAGTGTTGATATGTTATTTGCAGAAGACGCTGTCCTCCCACTCTCGTTGTACGGCGGGCAGCTGCTTCTCAACTGGGCGTGGACGCCCATCTTCTTCGGGATGAAGGACTTCAAACTGGTGAGCATGGTGTTGTCCATATTGACAATAGCCCCCATAAACTTGTGATGCGAATTAATCCCACACATACCTCCTACTTCTGCAGACCAAAACCAATCCTAGTACAAGTGGTTGTAGGTTGGATTCAGTTTGCAGAATGTATGTGTGAGTTATTTCCATTCTGTAAAGCGATGTGATGTATGTTGACGACCGCTTGGCGCTGTGGTTCGAGAGCAGGCCGCTCGGCTCACCGCACATGGTGGTTGCCGGTTCGATTCCCGCCGGGGCAAATTCTGGAAAGGGACTTTTCGTAATTTGCCCTGGTCTGGGTGTCCCTGGGATCGCCCCCATTACATTGTTCAGTACGCAGTTCAAGCGTTGCTTAGTTTGGTACCATACAGTTGGTGTTTCAGTCTGGCAACATTATTATTATAATTAAGACATTTAATAAAGATTAGTATCCTTAATCGCGAGTTCGTACAACCATGATATGTTATCGTCACTTATTCGTGCGAGAGATAGCCCAGCCTAAATCCATGAGTCTTCCCGAAATTGGTATATTATTTGAACATTATGGTCTTACCGAAGAAAGTAGTGAGAAACACAGATGTGGTTGTCACAACAATCTGGTGATGGAATAGACCTGAGCTTGAAGAGCCGAAGGTTCAATTTAAATTACCGACATCCATACATACATATCTGCACAACAAACTTGTCTTGAATCAAGGATATAAAGGGTAGGTTAGGTTGACCAGAGAGCTTTTTTTAACATCCGCGCAGTTTACTAATACCCTTGCAACCTTAACCTACTATCCTGAAAATGTGGGCATTTAACATCCTACTTCCTACTAATATTATAAATGTGAAAGTTTGTGAGTGTGGATGTATGTATGTATGTATGTATGTATGTATGTATGTTTGTTACTCCTTCACGCAAAAACTACTGAACGGATTTGGATGAAATTTGGAACACAGATAGTTTATAACCGGGATTAACATATAGGATACTTTTTATCCCGATAATCCCGAAATTTTTGTTACGTTAAATCCCGAAAATTTTGTTACGTTAAATACTACGCGGACGAAGTCGGGGGCACAGCTAGTAATTAATAAATTACTAGTTTATGCCCGCGACTTCGTCCGCGTAGTATTTAACGTAACAAAAATTTCAGGATTATCGGGATAAAAAGTATCCTATATGTTAATCCCGGTTATAAACTATCTGTGTTCCGAATTTCATCCAAATCCGTTCAGTAGTTTTTGCGTGAAAGAGTAACAAACATACATCCACACTCACAAACTTTTGCATTTATAATATTAGTAGGATATTAAAGCCTGATTGTACAAGAAAATATTGGGTTGTTGCTATGAAGCGAAGCTTCTATGCGGACGTTCGGGGCGTTCGCCGCGCGGCCACTCTATCCGTGCTAAGCGTCAGTAGCGTTACACGGTATATAGGTATACAGAGTGACAGCTGCGGCGCCCTACGCATTATACTATAAAGCTTCGCTTCTTTCGGGCGTCCCTAGACGGCACAGTTTTAGTTTTAACCGATTTCCAAAAAGGAGGAGGATCTATGTTCGTCTGTTTGTATTTTTTTTTTGTGTCATGTCACCAGGCTTTCATTGAGATATCAGTTCTCTCCGGTGCTGCGGTGGCCACCACCGTGGCTTTCGGCAATGTGAACAAGACAGCGGGCCTACTGCTGCTGCCGTACCTCGCATGGCTGAGCTACGCCAGCTCGTTGTCATACTACATCTGGAAGAACAACCCTCAACCACCCAAGGACGCTAAGGCACAATAGAAGGTAAGAGGCGATGTTGTCCAAATGAATGGGCTAAGACAATGGGGCAGCAGTGATAGCCGATTGGTTAAGCACGCGTCTTGCGGGCACCAGGTCCTGGGATCAAACCCCGCCTCGCACCTCTGGGTTTTTTAGTTGTTATTTATGATGTTATCAATACAGTCCGGCAAGCTTTAGTGTGATGGCATTCATCCTGTATATACCTAATAATAATAATTTAGCCCTTTTGACGTCCCACTCCTGGGTACGGGCCTCCCCTCAACATTTCATTCAGGCCATTATCCACCACGCTGGCCCAGTGTGGGTTGGCGGAATTCACATGCCTTTCGAAAATTGGTTAGATATTCTAAGACATGCAGGTTTCCTCACGATGTTTTCCTACACCTAAGCTAGTGATAATCATATATAAATTATGATTCGCACATAGATTTCGAAAACTCCAGAGGTGCGAGCCGGGGTTTGAACCCTAGACCTGGTGCCCGCAAGACGCGTGCCTTAACCAATCGGCTATCACAGCTAATCCTGTATATTCCATTAAATTGTGAGTTATGGTGTGGGTGCTGTAGAAATTTTTAGGGAGATATTCAGTGGTGCCCAATAGTGGACAATAATTTTTTTTTAGATTATAGGACTGTCCCACTCTTGGGCAAAGGCCTCCCCTTTTCTCTTCCTCATTGCCTTCTCTATGGTAATTTTCGGTCACGTCTGTCCCAGGTAATCTCAATACTAGTGGTCACTAAAATATTTTTCTTATTATTTATATTTTTTTTCAGGTACAATAACCAATATGCTTTAAAACGCGACTGTTATTATGATCGAACAATAATATGTTCTTAGATTTAGATGCATAATATGTCTCGCGTGCTAATCAAAGTGCAATGTCTATGTGTTTATTAAGTACATACTTAAATTATAAGCGAAACTAACTTTAACTTGGTCTTGGTACATTATTGATGACAAAGTTGGGCAGTGCAAAAAATATTAATAATTCAACAAAGTTGTTTTAGTCTAAGTTACGATATACTTACTTAGATTTAAGTCATAAAGTGACCTTGGAAAAGCACAATTAAGATTAAGCATTCCTTATTGCATTTGAAATTTAAGTATTATCAGTAACGTTAAAATCATTTGTTGATGGTGTTTTTGGAACAGTAGTATTTAAATGGCTTTTTTTTGTTTTCGAATATATTTATTGTTTTAATTATTATGGTTTTGTTAGTGTAACTTATCAATAAATGGTTAAAGTGAACAGTGTTTTTTATTTCTCATTAATAAATTCATTTTGTTCTGTGTGAGGGTTTTTTACTTTTTATTTTAAAAATAATTCAATGTGAATTATCGTAAGGCTGACATAATTGGATTGCTAACAGTACAATATTATGCAAAATAAATTCTACAGGTCTGAATGACTCTCTGCGTTTGTATGTTTGTCTGCTTACTACATATTTTTTCCGGAAAATTTATATGTACATAATAATATATTCATTCTAATAAAATAATTAAATAGTCTTCGAAAATTACCTCTAAATTGAAAATTTTAAATACTGGTTGCGACGACTTTTTAAACTGAACACTCCCGATCAGAATACCTATCTAAAAAAAAGGTTCATCCGCTTGGGCGCTACAATGCCACAGACAGACACACATGTTAAACTTATAACACCCTTATTTTTCCGGCGGTGGTTAAAAAAAGCTAATAGGTAGATGTTTCCGGATCACAAGAGACTTCTCTTTTGTGTTCCCTGGTTAAATATGGTCTGCCACCTGTTTCCCCCACAGTTATTGGGTCTCCCCCACTGTCCCCCTTAACGAGTGTCTACGTAGGTATGTCAACCTCCATAGTACCTAATTAACACTCAACCGTCATGAACAACAAAATCGCCTTGGCAACATTGACATAACATAAACACGGTTCTACCCTACATTTTGACACAACCTTTACAAGGAACGGATTTTTTTACAAGTTTCATTCAAATCTATAAATAATTAGGTATCTACTTACACATAAAAATAAATAACAATGGCGTGCAATGAGAATGTGGTGAAAAACATGGCGAACGAAGTAACGCGAGATTGCCAGGCCAACAACGTGACTGTTGACGCCGAGTTCGTGATCTACGTGATTGACCTGCTGCTGCTGAACCCCAAGTACGGGAAGCTGTTCTCCAGGACGATCAACAGGAATAACCTGCAGTTCTTCGTCGAGGAGTGTGTTAAGATGTTGACTCGTGAGTAATTGCAATGCGGGCGGATCTTGAACGCTCGGAGGAAGTGTAGGGATAGCTTTCGCAAAGTAGCATCTGATCCTGGACACTGCAACCTGCAATTCATTTTCATAACGTGAAATTATACTTCTTTTTCACTGTTATTTCTCATGTGATTTTTCACAGCCAATGATTTTATTCATTGTGAGTTTTCACTTTGCCACGTAATCCTCGAAGTCACTGGTCGATGATTTATCATAAAACCGTGACAGTACAAAGCTTCGCGATTTCATTGCAATCATTACAATTATTTTTAACAGTTTTATGTCGGTAGCAGGTGCTACTTATGAAAACCTATATAATATGATTTAAATATGTCGTACGCTCGTTTGACCAACTTCCTTACATAAAATGCTATCCCACTATTTTGACGAACGTTCAAGCCCGAGCCGAGCCTTGAAGATGGCTGTTGAATTGAATAGTATATATATATTATATATTTTCTAACTACTAGCGATTACAAGGTAATTATTACCAGTATTCGGTATGCCAGTGCAAGTGCAAATCCTTTATGAATTTATAGATGGCGGCGTATCAATAAACACGTTGAAAATGCAATTCATATTGCAAACCAACTATGACAGGCTGCAGACACTGATCGACAGGCACTTGGACTCCATAAACCAGTGCCTGAAGCCGCTCATGAACGAGATCCTGGAGGAAGACCCGGACCCTAACGACGAGGGGGAATACAAGAAGCTGTTTAGGAAGATATCCATCTATATTATACTATCGAGTGGTTTGGGGAACCCCGGGACGATACAGGTACGTGTGTGTAATAGGTATAACTATTTACCCCCTCCCCCAACTCCAACACTACGGGGAATAGGCGTGTTGAAATGCCCCTATTTTTAGTCTGAAACATATCGTATAGGGAAAACCCCGTTGAAATAGGTTCAGCCGTTTTCGCGCAATGCTCGCGTAGATAAAAACATCGGTTTGAACTCTGACGCCCTCATTAATAAACGTGGTTTAGCGGTTGTATAGTTACACCATGCTTTGTCTTCTTCTTTCGATTGTCAAATTACTGCTGACAGAAAGAGATAGTTCGGTGTGTAACTATTCGCCCGCTATAACACGTTATGACATTTAGATAGACTATTGAACCCAATTTTACAGAACTAACTTAAATGTACAGACAGTCACAGTGATAGTGACTTCCCTTTTATATTTTACCAATTTGCTATCAAGACAACCGAGATTCGGCACAACAGAAAAGAGAAAACCATGGAAAGGTGATCTATAACACTATTTTCAAAACAGTTTCACTGCCTCTATCACTGTTAGATTAGGGCATTTTCAATTCTATGAGCATAAATGGCTCCCTTTCTGTGGTTGTCTATAATTGCATGTCGGTTATCTCAAACTTGGGACCGTTGTGTGAACATTTAGGACCTTATGGTTGGTTTCTTACTCTGGCGGTATACCTAAGTAATTTACTTGTAGACACTTAAAGAGGGCATGGCTGCTTTGGAGAGTGTTTTCGGGATGGAAGACTTGAAGATATTTGTGTCGATGCCGCGCTCCGAGAAGGTGGTTCAGCTCGATGAGCTGATGGAGATCGTGTCCGGTGTGAGACTCTTCAACAGGGACTGCAAGAAAGGGGGAGAGGGGATACCAGACTGTGAGTATATCAATACTATATTTATTTATTATTTATTTATTTATTGATACACTAGCAGCTTTGAGCTGATGCGTGTATATCACGACACTTGTATTTTATTATAATTATAATTTTAAATGTCTGTCAAGTCTATTTTTGAAACTATTCACTGTCGGAGCACTTATTACTGTTTCAGGAAGAGAACTCCACAATTTTATCACTCTTAAGTGTCAAGAAATTTGATCTGGGGTTGCTAGTAGACGGAGGCTTGGTTAACTTCAAGGAGTGGCCCCTTAGTTGCTTATTCTGATTCATTGTGTACAAGTTCTTCAATTTTTTTACGTTGTAGTGGTCATTGAGTATCTTGTAAGTCTCTATGAGATCTCCTCTTTTCCGTCTTAGTTCCAATGTTGGTAAGTTAAGTTCGATGAGACGTTCTTCGTAAGTCTTGTTTTTTATGGACACAACCATTTTAGTAGCCCTTCTTTGGACCTTCTCCAGCGTTTCTATGTCTTTTTTGAAGTATGGACACCAAATTTGAAAAGCATATTCTAGCAATGGACGAATGTAAGTTTTATAGATTTTAAGAAACAATTCCTTGGTAATATTGAAGAAGGCCTTTCTGATCATGTACAGCATGGAATTGGCTCTCTTTGTTATATTAGATATATGTACATCCCATTTCAGATTGTGCGTTATCGTAACACCGAGATCTTTTTGTGTATTTACAGCTTGAAGGGGCACGTCGTCTATATTGTATGTCAGCATTGGGTTATTATTTCCTATATGCAGTACAGTACACTTCCCAGCATTCAGTGAGATAAGCCAGTCTTTTGTCCATTGGACTATGCGGTCCAAGTCTTGTTGTATAATATTGTGAGTGATGAGAGGATTCCCTATAATTTTTGTGTCATCTGCAAATATTGATAGGTCCGACTGAATTGCAGTTTTCAGATCAGTCATGAAAATCCCGAACAAGATGGGTCCAAGCACAGATCCTTGCGGTACCCCGCTAAGCACGTCAACAGCATCTGAGAGGGTGTCTCCAACTCTTACCTTGAGCTTTCTATTACTTAAGAAGTCTTCAATCCATTTAAGTAGTTGTCCACGTATTCCAAAGTGATTCAGCTTAGCTATAAGTCTTTTAATAGGGACTCGATCAAATGCCTTTTCATAGTCTAGGTATATGACATCCGTCGGTTGGCGATTATCCCAATTACATGTCCATTTTTCAAGGCAAATGAGAAGATTTGTGACTGCTGATCTCTTCGGTACAAAACCATGCTGTTCGTCGATTATTATGTTTTCCCTGTCAATAAAACTTCTAAGTTCGGTCGCTATTATTTTCTCCATGGTTTTGCAGACAATACTGGTGAGACTAATGGGTCGATAGTTGGCGGGATTGTACTTATCACCTTTCTTGTAAATTGGAGTGACAAGGGCCTCTTTCCATTGTAGTGGCAATTTTCCGGTATTGAGTGATAGGTTCATAATATGGGCTAACTGATTACTAAGAACATCGCTACATTGTTTCAATAATATTGATGGCAGAGCATCCGGTCCCATTGAAGTAGAGTCATTGAATGTTTTCAGGGCTTTGGATACTTTATCTGCTGTAATTATCAGTGAAACTATTGCATTTTCTACTCTTGGTGCTTTCACTTGAGGAATGGTCATACCAGGCATGCCTTTTAAGTTCTGTCGTTTCCATATTTCCCGGCAATTTTGAATTTGGAACTGTTCTATATTCGAATGTGTTTAAATTTCGAATCTCAAAACAATTGAAAGTTTTTGGATTAATGCTATTGTTTAGTCACAGCATCGATTAGAATCTGTCAGGTTACGTACGAAAATGAATCTTCCTAAGGAAAATGTTCGTGCAATAATTTTCTACAACTTTAGAAGAGGCCTGACACGGCGTCAGTGTTTTGAAGAGCTAACATCTGTGTTCAGTGATGAAGCCCCATGTCTGCGGACTGTCGAACGCTGGTATTTATAATTCCAGCGTAAACATACTATTCTTAGTGACAAATCTCGCGAAGGACGGCCAAAATCCGCCTTCACTGAAGATAACATCATTGCTGTGAGACAACAAATTCTCGAAGATCGTCATGTGACGTATCAAGAGATAGAGGTTCTATTAGGCATCTCAGGGACAACCATTCAGAAAATCTTGCATGAAGCGCTTGGTGTAAGAAAGCTAGTTTGCCGTTGGATACCGCATCTGCTTTCCGACGATCACAAGGCGGCCCGCGTCAGATGGTGTAAGAAAACTCTGCAAAGGTTCAACCAAGGAGAGTCAAATCACGTCTACAACATCATCAGTGGTGACGAATCTTGGATCTATGCCTACGATCCTGATTCCAAACAACAATCTACAATCTGGGTCTTTCAAGACAAGCCAAAACCGACTAAAGTTGTTCGTTCTCGAAGCACTTCAAAGAAGGTGGTGGCCACGTTCATTGGAAAAACCGGCCATATTGCGACTATTGCACTTGAAGATCGTAGAACGGTTAATGGAGAGTGGTATACCACAGTTTGTTTACCACAAGTCATCGCCAACTTCGAAAATCTAACTCAAAGCGACGCATCATCCTGCACCACGACAACGCAATCTCACACAGCGCTCATCAAACGATTGAGTATTTGAAGCAGGAAAAAGTAGAAATTCTTGACCATCCTCCATACAGTCCTGACCTAAGCCCTAACGATTTATTTACATTTCCTAAAATTAAGAAAAGTCTTCGTGGTTAAAGGTTCCAGTCCGGTGAAAAAGCAGTCGACGCTTTCAAGTCAGCCATTTTGAACACCCCCACTTTAGAGTGGTATAAATGTTATAATAACTGGTTTGAGCGAATGGAAAAGTGTATTAAGCTACGTGGTGAATACTTTGAAAAACAATAAAAAGTACTATAAGGTTCTAGTTGTGTTTTTTTCTTCAAACGACAAAACTTAAAAGGCATCCCTCGTATTTTTCGGTTCCACTACAAATGATTTTTCAAATTGATGAGCAAACAAGTTGACTACTTCCTTTTTGTCATTTGTAATGTTTCCACTGTCGTCTTTTAATGATGGTGGGACTGTTACTGCTGAAGTTAATTGTCGGCGTACATATGAGTAGAAGGATTTTGGCCCACTTTTTACTATTCCTTTCTCAAACTCCATTCTCAGCTGTCTAACCATGGTAACCAGTTGATTGTTAGCCGTTCTATAATCTTTGTATGTATCGTTAGAGCCGTTCTGAATATATCGTTTCCACAAGTTCATTTTATGTTCCACCTTATCTAAAACTAATTGATTTATCCAGGGTTTATTAATGTTTAGTTTTTTATGTTTGGTTTTAAGGGGTATGTAGTTTTCAATTGCGTTTTGCATTTTCTGCGTAAATCTAGTCCAAGCATCATCCACGTTGGTAAAATTAGTATCTGTTATGGTTTCCTCTTTTAACAGGTAGGTCATCATATAGATACTATCGATAATGATTGCAATAAAACACGCTATAATAACAATTGAAGTGATAACAGTTTGGTTAAGCACTCGTCTTGCCGGTTCCATGTCCTAGGTTCAAACCCCGGCTCGCACTTCTGGATTATTCGAACTCTATATGTGAATCATAATTTCTATATCATTATCACTTGCTTACTGTGAAGGAAAACATCGTTAGGAAACCCGCACTGGGCCAGCGTGGTGGATTACGGCCTGAATCCACCTCCTAGCGAGGGGAAGCCCGTGCCCAGGAGTGGGACGTCAAAAAGGGCTAAATTATTATAATAGCGATACTATCGATAGTATTAGTACTTAATTGTATCACTTTTGCCATACCTATTATTGGAATCAAGTAAAATCAGCCTACGATTTTAGGTCAAATTAGTCTAATTACGATCCGTGGTGCCTTACAACTGGTCTTCAATCAGCTGTGACAGTCTTGCTTCTATGGCAATCAGCTATATTTATCTCCCGCTTTGAACCGGAGTGAAGTGAAAATTTTATCTTCCAACTCCTCCTATTATTTCTTTCGATTAAATCCGTGCGGGTTCCAAGACAAATTAACTTGTCCCCGGGACTCGTAGAGGGTCAAACCTCGACGTCATTATTGGTCATCATTGTCGATCCTGGTTTACAGGAGTAACAGCGGTGGGAGTGTGTGGCGGCACCAGACCTATAAAAAAAAATCAGTGCCGTCTAGGGACGCCCGAAAGAAGCGAAGCTTTGCAGTAGATATTAGATATATTATAAGTGGCGTGCATAGGGTTTTGAAACAGGGTAGGCAGAGTGTAACATAAAAATAACGCGTTACGCGTTACGCGTTACGCTTTTCACCGTTTTAGTGCCCGGGCAGCGAGCGCCCCGAACGTCCGTAAAGAAGCTTCGCTTCAAAAGTATCGATAGTATTGTGACATGTCAATACTATAGATAGCTCTATCGATAGTTAGGCAACACTACTCCCCAGTGCCGTTTAACCTGGTGGATGCCGGCAAGGCGTGCCTGTCCCTTCTGTCCAACTCGCTGATCGCGGTGATGCAGCGCGTGAACACCCTCACCACCGCCATCGAGGACACTCTCATAGTCAACGAGGAGACCGGCAGCGTGGCCGTCGACGTCACCAGGAACCCTGATGTCACCATGTTAGTGGAACGCTAATCTATACAAACAAATAAATAAAATTGGAGTGTCTGATTGTAATATCAAAATAACACCTTTTCACTAAATGCATATGAAAGTACATACGACACCTATAGCAAAAACGCGATATAATTATTATTTTTCTGTCTGTCTGTATGTTTGTTCCGGGTAATCTCCGAAATGGCTGGACCGATGTTGACGGGACTTTCACTAGCAGATAGCTGATGTGATAAGGAGTAACTTAAGCTACTTTTATTTTAGAAACCAAAAAAAAATGGGTCCCGTCGCGCGGGCTCAGAACACGGGAGCGGGCTTCTTTGTTAAATTAAATTTCACGCGGACGAAGTCGCGGACTCAGCTAGTTTTAAATAAATATCGCCAGACGAACACACCAACTGTCTGGTCCCAAACTTAGCAACGCTTGTACTATGGGTACCGGACAATGGACTGGGGGCAGATCATGTGTTACCCATACTGTGGTAGTGCAGAAAAATAACTAGTCCGCCATCTTGGATGATCCGCCATATTGAAATTAAAATGACGTCACATAGCTAAGCATGCATTGTCATCCAAAATAAGTGTGTACCTATAACTTGCTACATATCTCTAATCTGTGACCTACACCAAATTTCATCTCAATCGGTTAAAGATAACTGATTCAAATTCAGTTGCTCGATTCCATCCGGACAAACATACCTACATTACAAGTTAAATGAAAGCTTGTAAAAAATGGTCCGCCAACGCCCTCAGTGTCACCCACACAGCATCTGAATCTCGGGACATTCTTGCAGCGAGGACTACTCGTTAATCTTCGACCTGCTGGCATTCAACCGTCAGTACGAGGTGTTCATCCGCAAGCTGCTGCTGGATGTGGAGTATATGGTGCGGTGCGCCACGGAGAGCGTGGAGCGGGTTAAGGCGGCGCTCGAGGAGCTGCACGCGGCCGTCAGATACAAGGCCGCCGTGCCAGTCGTCACTGTGTTCGTGAGTCGCCTTTGCACCACGCGAAACGTCAACTATGGCACGGTCGCTGATCACGAAGAATTTCGTACAATGACCTGTTATTACCTGTCTTTGTCACTCCCGCGTAAATCTAATACGTCTCGCTCACACAGTTGCCGGTCACACGCAGTTCATGGCAACTGTGTGAGCGAGACGTATTAGATTTACGCGGGAGTGACAAAGACAGGTAATAACAGGTCATTGTACGAAATTCTTCGTGATCAGCGACCGTGCCATAGACTCCTATTCGCCGCCTGGCGCAGAGGTTCGAGCGTAGGCCGCTCGGCTCACTGCACATGGTGGTTGCGGGGTCGATTCCCGCCGGGGAAAATTTCGGAGATGGCCTTTTCGTAATTTGCCCAGGTCTACGTGTCACTGGGATCGCCCCCAGTCCATTGTATGGGACCCATAGTACAAATGTTGCTTAGTTTGGGACCATACAGTTGGTGTGTCAAGGTTCCAATTTATTTCAATGACGTTGAGGTGCGGACACATTAGTGGTGGACTATAGCCTGAATCCTGAATCCCCTCGTATTGAGAGGAGGCCAGTGCCCAGGAGTGGGACGTTAAAAGGGCTAATTATTATTTTATAATTATTATTATGGTAGATCTATTGTAAAACGTATTAAATTGGTTGTAACTCCATCCCCTGGCAGCCTCTGTTCTCAAAAGTGTGGCAAGTGTGGCGCGGCATGCAGAACATAATGTATCTGGTGTCGACGGTGAACCGGCTGGTCTCCGCGCTGGCCGGCATCCAAGACCACATGAAGATACCCTATCACGTCGTCGAGAAGATGCTGAGCGGCCGGCAAGTGGTCACAGATCATGTGAGCAAGCCCCGTATTCCTACTAATATTATAAATGCGAAAGTTTGTCAGTGTGGATGTATATTTGTTACTCTTTCACTCAAAAACTACTGAACCGATTTGGATGAAATTTGGAACACAGCTAGTTCATAACCTGGATTAACACATAGAATACTTTACTTAAGTCAACGCGGACGAAGTCGCGGGCAAAAACTAGTTATTAATAAATCGATCTCAAGTCTAAAAGCGATCTTGGGAATGTCAAAAGTGCACTCAATATCGCTCTCAGACTTACGGACCTTAGGGTCGTATTCATAAATCGAACTCAAGTCTGAGAGCGATCTCGAGTACGCTTTTGACGTGTCATTTTGTTCTGGAATGACAACAATGACATTGCCAAGATCGATCTCAGATTTGACACAGATGTATACGAGCCCTAAACTTGGTTCGAATGTTATATGAGGTGTTGTTTTAATAATGAACGTGTGTGACAGTTGATAGATGGCGCTGCTTTTTAAAATTATTATTTAAAGATCTTTAAATTTTCAGATTTTTGCCACGTTTATTATAGTCCTTGTCGCACTGGACGACGGCCAATGGGTTATATATTCCACCAACATAACATAGTAATTTAAAGAAACACAAGTTTAGGAGATTAAAACAACAACACCTTTCCACTTCCCTCCAAACAGTCGCCCAACCCCATATTATTAATTATAGCTAGAAATTCTAAGAAAACAGCTGTTATACTATAAAACAACAGCATTGAAAACAGTGCATCCATTCTGGAACTTCGACGCAACATATCGAAACATGTTTTTAACGCATCGTGAAAACAATTCTGGTTGAACAATACCTATAGTCATTCTCTCTCTTTCATTCCCATTTAATTGTGCACAGGACAGAACGAGCTACAGAGTGAGCATGGAGGAACGAATGTCGATGGGTTCTCTACGTAACTATGTCGCTTATGACGAGAGCGTCGGCGCTTTGAAGGAAAAACATATTCAAGTGAGTTCACTTAAAAATAACAAGTGTGTGATTTTCAAAATAAAGTTTCTTAGAGTTCCTTGTTTCTCCAACCGACTGCCGCGTAAAATACGCACGTGTAATTATTATATTTTAAGTAACTACACACAATACTTAGCTATAATAACATTATCTGAGTTACAGGAATTTGAATATTTGCCACTTTGTATTGCTTCCTCAGAGCAAATTATATGGCCTAGAAAGCAGCGTAAACTGCAATCACTAGTAGCAACCATAGATAGGTAATCCAACCATAGATAGAGTGAAAGTTGCGAGGAAACCTACATGTCTTAGAAATTCTAACCAATTTTCGAAAGACATGTTAAATCCGCCAACCCATACTGGGCCAGCATGGTGGACTACGGCCTGAATCCCCATCATAGTGAGGGGAGGCTCGTGCCCAGGAGTGGGACGTCAAAAAGGCTAAATTATATACCATAGGGTTATATATAATTTAGCCTTTTTGACGTCCCACTCCTGGGTACCTAATGAAAAAAGTTTGTAAACATTTTGCCGTGTTGCAGTATTATATACATATGCAGTGGTATAGTTGACCTAGAGAACTAGTTATAATATTGATAAGGCTAACAATAGTATTGACATATGTGACAATACTATCGATAGCTACTATTGAGTATTGATACTATTGATAGTGACTTCAGTATATGCCCCATACCTGCTCGTCAAAACCACGAAGTACTATTGACTTTCAAAACGTCCCCTGTATAATAACCAAGCAATAAAGAAATGGTTATAAGTACAATTGTCTCATCCAGTACCTGGGCTTCTGCGCGCTCTGCCTGAGTGTCGGCGCGCTGGTGCCCAGCAACGCGAAGGTGGGTCTGATCAAGTCCAAGGGCCAGCGGTACGGCTTCTGCAGCGTCAAGATGGCGGCCAGGTTCAGCAAGGAACCCGAACGGTCAGTGCAATATATGAGGTAATCACAGATATAGATTTACATAGATAACGCAAGTATGACGATTTGTATTGAAACCAAGCGAGTTGAATTTTTAACACCTCCTGTGACGTCATTAGTGATGGCAAATCCAAACCGATTCAAAGACACCGATGCCACCGATGCCCCTCCGCCCGCTACGATTCTCTCGAGTGATTATCTCGCTCATACTCATATTTTTTATATTTGTAGTCGCGCGGGTTGTAAGTTAGCGGCGACCAACCTTGACGCTTGGTCGGGGTTTCGGACACGCGAAGTGCATGCATTTGCGTTATCTATGTAAATCTATATCTGTGGAGGTAATTGTTACTTAATTATCGATAGTATTGCGATACTATCGCTATGATAGCGTGTTTTAAAGAAATCACTATCCGACTATTGAAAGTATCGATACTATCGATAGTATTGTCACATGGAAATACTATCGATAGCCCCTTTATGATAGAATACTACTACTAGCTAGAATAATGCTTTTCACATCCAGTGTTTAAATCCTAGAGCTATTCGAAGCGATGATAGAATCTGACTATTCCTAAGTGCTTTGCCGGCATTTAGAATGGAAACGCGGGACCGCCAGCTCAACCTGCGCTCTATAGCTTAGGGCAATATCTAGATATTACAATTCGGTCACCCATCCAAGGTCTGACCGAGCCGCCATGCCTTAACGCGTTGATGTATCGTTGTAGTAATTGGAATCCCTGATGCATTGGAAATTGGAACCTACTGTTATCGGTGAAATTTGGGAACATCCCTGGCTGCCTCATCAGGGAGTACAGGTGTGAAGGTATTTTCAGGTACACCAACGAGGTCCTGGACTACGCCAGGAACAACCCCCACTTCATTAACCTGCTGAATATCGTAGAAGAAGTGTTTCAAGTCAAGGATGTAGAGAATCTGGTGATCAAACGCGTGCCTAAGAGTAAGTGAATTAATATCGCTAGACTACCTCCAGCTATAGCCAATTTACTGCGGCTTGTATACGGGCTTTCGACATTATCGCCACTTACCAGGTCCAAGTATACCTAAGAACCATCCAGGTGAGCATATAAATGGAAAAAAACCTCTAAATCGGTCAAGCCCTTTAGGAGAAAAATAAAAACACGCGCACACCGGAACTTTATATAAAGATACTAGCGGCCCGCCCCGGCTTCACACGGGTATTTTTATCAGTGTTTCTCTACTATATTATGCATGTATTATACATATAAACCTTCCTCTTGGATCACTGTATCTATTTAAAAAAACCGCATCAAATCCGTTGCGTAGTTTTAAAGATCTAAGCATACATAGGGACAGACAGACAGCGGGAAGCGACTTTGTTTTATACAATGTAGTAATTAGCCCGTATTTATACCTACATTGGTATCAAGTCTGGAGCGATCGTGGAAATGTCATTCTTGTGTCATAAAATAATATTAAATAATTTGACGGCCTACTCCTGGGCACGGGCCTCCCCTTAACACGAGGGGGATTCAGGCCATAATCTAGCCATATGTCATACCAGCACAAAATGACATAACAAAACTCAAGTTCGCTCTCAGATTTCAGATCTATTTATTAATACGGACCATATTATATAATATAATATTCTGCATGCATTTTATTTTCAGTAAAGCTAATTAACTCGGAGGTTCAAACGGACGTGCATCCGTACGATAAGTTGATTGAGAAGAACTACTCCTGGGACCTCTGGGAGTGGAAGAGGAGAGCTTGCCAATGGGTATGAATGAATACTAATCATCATCTCAGCCGAAAGACGTACACTGCTGTACATAGGGTTCTTCCAAGGTTCGCCATAATGGCCGGTCTTGCGCTGCCCGCATCCAGCGGATTCCCGCGACCTTCACCAGGGCCCTAACCACGCTAGCTACTCAAATCGTAATAGAAAAGCAAACGTTCGCGATTACGTTTCAAACGCTCCGCTTTTGACGTTTTGCTGACACCATACCATATTAATGTCAGTAGAAATCGTGAAGCTCGTAGTCTAAAGCTGATAGTTATAGAATTACAAATTTACGTTTTGAAAAAAAGTATACCCTTTCTGTTTCAACCTGTATATGTTTAATAACACTTGTTTACCAATTCCCAGGCGACAATAGTGAACTGCAGGACCCACGCGACCCAGACCCACTACAGCCACCTGCGGTCCGAGATCCACTGCCAGACGTTCGAGCCGCGGGACAAGTGCCAGCAGACCAGCAGGGAGTGCGGCGTCAACACGACGCACCGAGACTCCTTCCTGTGGGGGCTGCGGGCACAGCTCGGGCGCGGCCAGCACGCCATGGACCTCACGATGAAGCACTCGCCAGAGAAGCCCACAGGTAATCAATCAATATCACCAAAAACTCTTCTATCTTTTTTTCTATATATATTAATGGCCTCTTACAATTGGTTCAAGCCCAATATGATTCTGCCAATATTGAGTAACGAATAGCAATAACAAACACAATTAATAACAATACAATACAAAAATGTGACCGTCCATTTTGGTTTCCATTGAATATATAAATATCGCCAGACTGACACACCAACTGTATGGTTCCAAACTAAGTAATGCTTGTACTATGGGTACCGTACAATGGACTGAGGGCGATCCCAGTGACACCCAGACCAGGGCAAATTACGAAAAGCACATTTCCGAAATTTACCCTAGCGGGAATCGAACCCGCAACCACCATGTGCAGTGAGCTGAGCGGCCTATGTTCGAACATTGGGAGGAAACATGCATATCTTTAAATATTTGTTAAGTTCTTATAGCCGAATCCCTATTGTGTTAATGGGAGGCCTGTCGCTAATAATGTAACGTTAAAAGGGGGTTATTTATTATTGTTTCGTTCTTTTCTAGCTCGACCAGTGTCCACATGCTCTTGGCCATGCTTGGCAGGCAAGAATTCTACACCCATCTATAAGCCGTCGCATACGTCCAGCTGGTTCGAGTGATGACACACAAGTGACAATTCCGTTGGTACATGAACTAAAGTGACTGTATTGCCATCCTTTTCATAGTCAGGGCGAGCGAGCAAGACATACATATTTGTAGATGTGTCACATTTTAGTGTAATCGTGATTAATTTAGTTTTATTTATTTCATTTGTTAAATGTTTGTTATTGTTGTAGAATTATAAATGGTTTTAGAAATGTTGTATTTTTTATTAGTTATCCCGCACCTTAGGGTAGAAACAAAAACATGTTAGTCCCTTTCCCACACACAGAAGACCTAAGCTATGCGAGCGAGAGAGCTCATGAATTCTCTCGTCAGACGCCGTTTTACAATCATCATAAAATGCGAGTTGCAGTCTATTTTATAGATGTCTTATTGGAACGTAGTTCCTTATCGAGCGTTGCGAAAGGGGGCTAGACGGAAAAAATTCAGTGTGTACCGACACATTTTGGCGACACTTTTTGCTATAGTTGTAAGCCGTGCGGCGTGCGCGTGTTTCTGTCTCTCTCTCTCTCTCAGTCTGAAAGTGAAGGTGAAGGTGAAAGTACTTTTACGATTATTTTTGTTGAGTGTATACAGGTTTTTCGTACATAATAAAAAATAATAACAATAATTAATCCTGAAAGTGTTTCTGCACAAGTTCCGGATATTGCAACTTCGTTCCATCCGGGTGTCCCTTGACACCTCTCAAGTATTTTTAAGTATGATAAGATTCAAAAGACGTTTTATATAAGATATCATTTATTTATCGATTCTTTTGTTTAGGTTTATTAAACACTTAATATAAATGTGCACTTTCAGGGGTAGTTCAACATTATTCATTTCCAACTACCGCCGTTTATTTCCTTAATCTAATGAACGTGTCCCTGGCCTCTCTCGCGAGAGCCACGTCATCGGCGCGCTGTTTCAGCGCCGCTGCCTCTTCGCGGAGCGCCGTTAGTGACGTCACCAGCGCTTCTAACGACGTAGGCAGTATCGCATCGGGCACTGCAAGTTTTGTAAATTTCGCCTGCAAATAAAATGCAAGAATTTACCACACAGTAGGTACTGAGTGACAAGAGGCCTGTAAGTGACATCTGGAGCAGTTTATCACACAAACCTTGTGGAAACCAGGGATGATATCCGTGCGTTCAGGCGCTTTTGCCATACCTATTATTGGAATCAAGTATAATAAGCTCACGAGTTTATGTCTAATAAGCCTAATTATGAACCGTGGTGCCTTACAACTGGTCTACAATCAGCTGTAACAGTCTTGCTTCAATGGCAATCGGCCCATACCAGCCAAGTTTATCTCCCACTTTGCACCGGAGGGAAGTGGATGTTTTTTTCTTCCAACTCCTATTATTTCTTTCGATTAAATTCGTGCGGGTTCCAAGACAATTTAACTTTTCCCCGGGACTCGTCGAGGGTCAAACCTCGACGTCATTATTGGTCACCATTGTCGATCCTGGTTTACAGGAGTAACAGTGGTGAGAGTGTGTGGCAGGACCAGTCCCAATTAAAGGTACTGTGTGAGTATCAGTGGTCGATTGCACGCTGGGGAGCAGAGTGTCTTAAGGTTCAATCTCGGCTCGCAGACTCCTACCTCTGGGATTTCCGATTTCATGTGCGAATCTCATTATCACTTGCTGTACAGTGAAGGCAACATTGTGAGGAAACCTGCGCGACTTTCGAAAGACTTCCTTGTAGAACAGCCGCACTGGGCCAATGTTGGTATATGGCCCGCTTAGACTATAATAGTCAAGCTGTAGCCACCTGACTACAGCTCATATACGAGCTGGCTCGAGCAGGGCAGTACCACACTCTCACAAAATATCGGCTTAAATTACCTATTATAGCTGGGTTTCAAAAGATGCGTGCGAAAGCCGCCGGAACCACAACTCTCGCCCCTTCCTATCTCTTTATGCCAGCAGCAACGTACGAGCAATGCTAATGGTATTGCAAGCATCTATAGGCTACGGTAACTGCTTAACATCAGGTTAGTCGTCCGCTTGCTTGCAGACTTGTTACACAAAAAACACAGAAAATTTATTTGTCTAATGAAAACAGGTTCGAGCCTGAATAAATTGGGACCGAAAAAATAATTGTTGTTATGTGGTTAGACTGCAATCAATCTCTGCATACCTATTCGAGGATTAAAGTCGTGATGGTGTAGTAACATTATACGCATCATATAATATGTTCGCTCATTAGTAAGATGTGAGATAGAAAAAGAAAACTAAGTACCCACCTTAGCTTTCTCGCAACTCTCTTCATACGAAGCGACTTTCAACTTCAGTTGTCTTATAGCATCCTGAATATTATCCGGATTCGGACTTTGATTAGCCAACGATTCCCTCGAACATTTCAATTCCCTTCTTAGACCTTCTATCACCTGGTTATTACGGTCTATTTTCGCTTGGAGCTCTTGATTTTTCTGCTTTAGCTTTAGAATTTCATATTCCTCTTGCAGTGATTGGGATAATTCTCGGGATTGAAGTAGTGAGATTGCGATTGGGTCTAGTTGTTCGATGCCCACGGCGTGCTGGGCTTCCGCTGTTTGCTGGAGTACTTGCTGACATTTCTGTGGTAAGCCGTCGATGGATATGTTGAGTTTCGATAATATTTCCGAGGTAAGTGTTGCTGTGAAATCAACAAGTAGATTAACTTTTATTAGTGACTATTTAGTTAGAGCCTTACCAAACAGTAGATAGAGTTTTGTTTTGGTCTGTTCGATTGTTTTATCCGTTTTTCATTAGTGAATCTCCAAAAGGGATGGACCGATTTTAACACGGCTTCTAATTAGTCTTTAAAGGTTGTCTGGAAGAGATCGCAGTCTGCGATAAGACCGCCCAATGTGCACTATTGTTTTTTAGTTATTCTATTCTATTCTTCCTTTGTATGATAGATTGGTTTTATCACTTTACCACATAATTTATTTTCTTTGTAAATATTATGTTGTTGCTTGAACATTAGTACACCTATATATTGTTGAGGCTAATAATAATCCACCAAAGTAAAGCGTTTTCTCCCTTTACATACAATTTCTAGTGAGTGGGATTAATTTAATACAACAATAAATAACACAAACAAACAAACAATCTTAATTACATTTTATTTACTAACACATTAAATTATTTTTAATTTACAATGTAGGAAAATTTACAATACTTTCAATTTTCTTAGCTACGTTCAGCATCAACTCTTCTGACAAGACTGGACCCATGAGCTGGAGTGAGAGTGGAAGGTTCTTCTTGGATAACCGGATTGGGATTGAAACAGCTGGTATGCCAGCCATGTTGGCCGGCTGTGTACAATAATCTTGAAATGCGCACTGATCACGGTTATGTTTCGATGAAAACTCCTCGTACAACGGAGCATCTGTCAATGTGGTCGGAGTCAACAGCAAATCCACTCCATTATCCCCATTAAAAACCTTCTTAAAGTCATCCGAGATCAGTCTACGCAGCTTCAAAGCTTTTATGAAGTATTTTTCGTAGTTTCTTGTTAGCAAGAAATAGTTTCCGGCTAGTATTCGGGAACGGACGACATTGTTGAAACCTTTAAGTCTTGTAGAAGCATATAATTCCTCTGTTGAGTAATTCTCGTCAGCTCGGTAACCATATTCGATCCCATCGTACCTTGCCATGTTACTTGCAACCTCACATTGGTTTAGAATTGAATAAACTGCTATAGAAACTGATGTGTGGGGGAGTGAGACGGACTTTACTATTGCCTTCTCATTCTCAAGGAGATCGGCAACATAACTCCATGTATCTATAACCTCTTTACTCATACCTTCACAGTGATATTCTTTTGGTATTCCAATTCTAACATTGGATAGATCAATATCTTTTATTTTCACTGGATTAAAATCTTCTTTCAGTGTTGTGGAATCGAAGATGTCAGGTCCAGCAACGGCATTAAGAATAGCTGTAGTATCATTAATGTTTCTAGCCAGTATTCCAGGCACATCCATGGAATTAACTAGTGGGATTAGTCCATATCGTGAAACCAGACCATAAGTAGGCTTCAAGCCGATAATACCACATAAAGCAGCCGGATTTCGAGTTGAACCACCGGTATCTGAACCGATGGCGGCTACACAGGATCCTGAGGCCACGGCGACGGCGCTGCCCCCCGAGCTGCCACCAGCAATCCTCCATTTATCCTTTTCATACATCCATGGGTTCCTTGTTGGTCCAAATATGGAGTCTATGGTCCCAGACCCCATGGCAAACTCGTCTAAGTTACATTTACCAATAAGACATGCCCCGGCAGCCTTCAATTTCGCGTACACAGTCGCATCGTACGTCGGTACGAAGTTTTTAAGCATTTCCGACGCACAAGTGGTGGATATATTATTTGTGCAGAAATTATCTTTTATGGCTACTGTTATACCGTCCAATGATTTCGTTTTCTTGTCGATATAGAACCTTTTTTCACTCTCAATACCATCGTTTTCGGCTACATCGTTCGTTAAAGTAATAAAAGCGTTCAGTTCACTCGTCTGTTTGGCTTTCTGCAAAGACAGGTCCACGAAGCTAGTAGGCGTTAATAGTTTATCTATATACGCCTTATGTATCTCTTTAATAGTATATGTTGTTAATTTATTCATGTTTTTATTTATAAATATATTTTATGTTATGAGATATTTTTTACGAATTAGGTTATCAACAAACTGAACAGCTGCTATCAACGCGACTACATTAAAAATACCCGCGCTTATGCTTCAGAATGGTTATAATAAGGATTTCAAATTCTGTCGGTTTATACCTTAACGTTTACGTTTGACTTACCAACAGCAAGACGTTCTTGCTTTTCTCTGTGAATTAAACTACAGTATAATCTTTCGTGGTTCTCGTTATTGATTGTAATTGTCTTCATTTTTCCTATGATATTTTAAAACCAAACAAAATTACAAACAAATCAAACCGCTGTTTGAATTTTGAACAATTTATATTATTACATTTGCTTCACAGATTAGAGATATGCATGATTTGCTTGACAGCAAAACAAAACCAACCATAGACTGAATAGCATTTCAATAATCTTAGGCGCCCGCCCGCCCCGTGACACGTGTCCAGTCGCAGTGGGGCACACAGTAATTTTTCATATCAGGCGGGCTGGATAATGTTTTTGCATTATTTTGCACAGTTATTTTGTTACTTTTTATTCACAAATAAAATTTTAAAACGGATTACCTCAATGCTACGCTCTCTAGTATCGATAGCTATTCCACTAGAATTCAAATCGATCAATTAACGTCACTAAAAAAGGCACCACAGAGTACCTTGTATATACTAGAAAGGCACCTCACCTCTAAAAATATTGACTGCCTTTTCTGTTCGATCGAGCAACAATTAATTTAACTATTTTTCTGAATTTTAAACGTTCTGTTAAATTAGTAATTTAATTTAGTGTATGGGAAGCGATATTTATGCAAATATTCATTTAGTTTCATGCCATAGCAATGGCGCATTTGCAGTATATGCCCGGCGATCCTCGTCTAGTTGACCAACTGGTATACGAGTTAAAATCTAAAGGTATTTTCGATCAGGTGAGTGAATAAACGCATATTATCTTCCACCTTCAGCTCTTGGAAGTGCTTGCAGAGTTATAAAACTCCAATTGAGTGCGACCTTGCTTGCCTCTTGTTTCATTGTCAAAATGGTCAAAAATTACAATTAAATGAACACAGAATTGCCTGTAGGTCCATTCAGTGGATCAAGTCTATCTTATTAACAATACCCAATCTATCAAACTATTGAATTTCTTTACAATGCCTTTGGAAACATGTAAATTGTTCTTACTAAACACAAGTAAGTACTTACCTACCTGAAAGTAATCATTGGTAACTTAGTTTTTAATTATGTATTTGTGATTTAATTATGTACACATATTTGAGGATCCTATTTTATTATACACTAGTTTCTGCCCGAGTCTTCGTCCGCATAGAGTTAAGTAAAGTATTCTATGTGTTAATCTAGATTATAAACTATCTGTGTTCCAAATTTCATCCAAATCCGTTTAGTAGTTTTTGTGTGAAAGAGTAACAAACATACATTCACACTCACAAACTTTCGCATTTATAATATTAGTAGGATATAGGTATAACATCAATGTAATCCACTATGGTTTGCTAGAGACATAGCAAACAGGTTTCAGACATCTAGCAATGCTGGTCTAACCATAGGCTACTACCACGAGTAGGTACTAGTGGAATTCCCCATGGTACAATAACATGCTACACCAGATAATCTTTTGATTAACATCTTCAATACAAATAAGGATCATTATCAATCGCACCACAGCCTCATAGTCTTGGGCCAATCATGTGCTTATCTGCCACAAGAAGAGAACGCCTGATTTTATTATACCATGGAACACAGCTATTGGTAGATTATTTAAAAAAAAGTCTTAAAAACCTTGACTTTGTAGCTTGGAGGACAAAGGCAAAATATTGAAGCTATTGTTGATTAAAACTACTTTGATAACTAAATATATTTTGAACATCCTTGTATACCATGAGCTTGTAAACAAATAGTTTATTCAAGTAAGTTTATGTACCTACAGATCAGCAGCAATTTCGTTATTTGGTGCTTCTATAGCTTCAAGGCTCTTGAAGCAAATTTGTTTTTTATGGAAATAATTATTTTGGCTAATACTTCTTAACACATTGATCCATTATACTAACATCCATTGGAATTTAGAAACAAGATAGGTTTCGAACATAATTATCATCATAATATGAGCATTTAGAGTCAGACTAGAAATTATGACCCAAAATTATGACTGAGCAGCCGGAGCTACAGGGAAAAACAATTTATTTTTAAGAACAAAGTCTGCATACTATCTTACTACCCACAGGGGTTGGAGTGTAGCCTTAGAGGCGCTATGACTTAGGTTTAGGTTAGGTTAGGTTAGAACAGTGACCAAAACGCGCGAGCCGAGCGAGCGAAGCGAGCGTGCCGCGGCAGCGGCCGGCGAAGCGCCAGAATCCGAATGTGTGATTAGGTTATGTTAGTTCCCAGTTAGGGGGGCTATGGAGCCAGGACTTAGATGAAGTTTCAGGATTTTTTTTTGTTTTGTTTTGATCACTGTTCTAACGTAACCTAACCTAAACCTAAACCTAACCTAACCTAACCTAAGTAATAGCGCCCCTAAGGCTACACAATGACCCCCACAGGATGTTAAGCATAATGGCATTGCTCACACATTACCAACCTGAAAAGGAGTGGGATAAAGTTAGCGTAGGGCGGGGCTGCTGGGTCTCTCACTTATCATGCCAAATGCAGACATAATAGCTTTATTACACTAAGTTTTGTTGGTAGGTAGTACTCTGGTCGAGGCAGCCCATATATGAGCCCACAGCTTTAGTCAGTCAGTTGGCTACAGTATGGTTCTAAGAAGTTCCTTTGATGTGAAACATCTATTGACGCACTTTGGCAGAATCGACCAGTTTGCCGTCACTGCAAATGGCTTGACGCTCTCTCATGCCGTCATGTCCCCTCTTCGCTACCACTCTCGACTCCCTTGTGTCTGTGCGCGCGCATACTATATACTACACATGTTTCACATGTGTAGTCTCACGGTTTCCCGTGAGAGACAAAGTTTTTTGAGTCAATATAAATGTCGACTTTTCTATTGGCCACCGTAGTTCCGTAAAGAATGCATAGCAGACGTGGACACCCGGCCGGCGTATCAGAACCTCCGGCAGCGCGTGGAGAACTCCGTCTCCACGTTCCTGGCCCGCCAGTGCTGGAAGCCGGACCTGAACAAGAACCAGCTCCGCGAGAAGCTCAGGAAGCATATCCTCGAGTAAGTTCCTTAAGTTTTTAACACAGATATAGATTTACATAGATAACGCAAGTATAACACCTACTGTGACGTCATTAGTGACGGGAAATCCAAACCGATTCAAAGACACCGATGCCGCCGATGCCCTCCGCCCGCTACTATTCTCTCGAGTCTCGCGGACTTTAAGTTAGTGGCGACCAACCTTGACGCTTTGTCGGGGTTACGTAGTCGCGAAGTACATGCATTTGCGTTATCTATGTAAATCTATATCTGTGGTTTTTAGGCTAGAATGATTGTAATTAAGAAGAGAAACATAATTTGCAGATATAACTAAGTCCACAGTCAAAGCACATAATTATGAAAATGTGCTCTATGCAATATATATTATTATTATTTGTTTGTTAATATCTACTATCAGCTCATAGCCATAATCAGATGTGATTCCATTAAATGGCATATTTATAGATTGGAAGAAACTTCTTAGTCCCTCTTGTCTATGAAATATGTCTAGTGTATTAAATATGTATATAAAAATTACGTTTCTCTGAAAAAAATGCTACATATATTTGAGATTCATTTAGAAAATGCAAATATGTATTTGTAAAAGTTTTATTAAATTATATTATTTCTGCTTCACAGTGGCAATTACCTTGAGCAAGGCGTCGAAAGAATAGTCGACCAAGTCGTCAATCCAAAAGTCGCGTCCGTCTTCATCCCACAAGTGGAAGACCTGGTCTACAACTACCTTGGAATATCCAGGAAGAAGAGTGTGCCCACAGCCGAAACTTCTAATGGAAAAGTCAGTACCGAAGACCTGTTACCGACAGATCTGGAAGCCGTCAGTCCTGGCTCAGTCAACAGTAATGATGGCAATGACGAAAAAATGGACACAGACTTGCCAGAAGAAGACAAAATGGATGTGGAAGAAGTCAAAGATGTGAAAGACATAAAAGAGGATTCATTGCCGTCTGAGCCTGTTGAGAAGCCGAAAGAAGAGGAAACACAGATAACTGAAGTTATTGAAATAAATTTAGACTCTGACGCCAGTATAGATAAAAGCAATATTCCTTTGCCATCGGAAAATATAAAGTTGGAGAATATACCGGCTCCGGAAAACAGTCCGCCTAAAATTGAGCTTGACAATATTGAATTGCCGAAAGAACCTAATATACCTAAGGAAATACCATTGCCGGATCAGATACCGTTACCTCAGGATGATTTGCCTAAAGACCAGTATTTTAAGCCAATCAATTTGAACAGCGATGACGAGTCGAGCAGTGATTCGTCGTTACGTAGAAACATGTCCCCGCTCACGCCAATCAGGAATTACAACAACGAGAACTCGTGTGACGCACAGCAAGGCTTTGACAACGATTCGGACGGTAAAAGCGATGACAAAAAGCCACCCAGTACCTTCAGATTCGCGATAGAATTGAAGTCTACCGAGAACAGCTTGGAAGGGAAAGAAGAAAAGAAAAAAGACGTAAACCTAGCGTACCAGTTCAACGAACAAGTTAATATCAACACGTTCACCACGCCAGTCTACGAGGATAGTTCTAATAGCAATAATCTACACATTGATTACGAGAGCGACGCGAATAGTAAGAATATTGAGAAGGTTCCAGAAACTGATCACAACTCAGAGGATTCTAAGAAAGAGAAGAAGGGTGACGAGAGGAAAAGCAGTCACAAAAGCTCGCACAGATCTAGAGATTCCCATAGACATTCCACTAGCAAAGACAAACGATCGGATTCCAAACACTCGACTTCTAGAGACAGTAGCAGACACGACAAGAAGACTAAAGACGATCACAGTAGCAAATCTAAATCCAGCCATAGAGAACGAGAGAGATCCAGAGACAAGAGTGAGAAGAAAGAGAGCAGGGACTCGTCCAAACACAGTTCGCATAGAAGTTCAAGCCATAGAGACTCCAAGTCACATAGAAGCTCTAGTTCCAGTCAGAGACATTCCAGCAAACAATCGGACAGAAAATCTTCAAGCAGCAAAGATAAAGAAAAGAGTTCTGATAAAAGTTCAAAGGAAAGGGATAGAAAAGATTCTAAATCTAGTTCTCATCGGTCGGATAAAGACAGGAAGAGCAGCAGCAGTAGTAGTAAGAGTAAACAAGAAGATAAAGATAAGAAAAAAGAGAAGAAAGATATCGACGATCACTATAGTTTGTCGGGCAGAGGTAATCATAACAGGCGGTCCACAGACAGAGATTCCAACGACGGTAGCTCATCTTCCAAAGGTTCTAACAACCAAAATGGTTCCAAATTGTCTGAAGCTAAGAAAGATAGCAAAGAAACCAGCTCCAAATCCGATAACACCTCCACATGCGGCGAATCAACAAGCCCAAGTGACAAAGAGGTTATCATAAATAACGCAAGTGACAAACCTCAACAGAAACCTATCAGAGTCGAGAATCATTTAGAAATGCCTATAGCCAGCCCACCGAGGTTACCTTTCGTACCGGATGTGACATTAAAAAAGCCAAAATTTGCCGCAAACTTGGCGGAAGCTAAGAAAATGATGAGGATGCGAAAATTCTTGGATGAAGAACAGAAGAGAATGAATCAGGAAGCAGCATTGCTTCTAGAATTTCAGGCTAATGTGAGGCCTAGTTTGAGCCAAGTCTACTCTAGTATACCGGGCCCTGAGCTGGAATTTGCGTGTGTAACTAATGAAGTAAATGCTGGTCATGTACAAAATCAGGTTTATGAAACAGAACATGTAACTGAAACTGCTGAAGCAGCAATTGCAAATGTGCAAAATGATACGACAGTAAATAATAACGATAATGAACCCAAAACTGATGAAATGAACGATGAGAATAATACTGAAATCGTTAGCGATGATGAAAGTATAAATGCAGAGCTTCATGATAATGAAACATATAACGAAAACAAACCGTTCTCCGAGTTAGTCAATGAAATATCGGAGCGTAATAAGTGTAACGACGTGAAATTCGAGAATTTACATGACGATGAGAATAAAATGCGCACGGAATACTTCGAAGTAACCATCATTACTGAAGAATTGTCCGAATCCGAGGAGCCGGAGACTGCAAATGATAAAACTGAAAATATAATTGAAACTGATAATACAACACAAGATCCTGACAAGACAGAACATGATGCTGAAATAGACGAAGCCCCTGAAAGTACAGTTGTATCAACCGACGAAGAAGACCTACATTACTTCGCAGAACACGAGAAATACGAAGCAGAGATAAAACGCCATCAATATAGCCAATTCTTAAAATCGTTCATGACCAACAATCCAGTATCAAACAAAATCTACCTATTCAATTGCGATACATATGAAGAGAACATCCTCAAAGAAGTCTCCGCGAACTTTGGTTGCTACGAAATTATAAATTACTATAGGAACGGCCACCTGACACTGCCCAAACCTGCCAAAAACGTGGTCAACGTGAATCTGGCTTCAGAAATCACATTGCCAGTGGATTTGTGTGATAATGATGAGAAATCATCGTCTGTATTCAGTCCGGTGAAATCCGAATGTTCCTTTGAATTATCAAGTGATTATGATGCTAAATTAGAAGAGATGGTGAATAAGACGTCGAGGCAGGAAGTGATGGAAATTATACTCGGCTGTGTTACAGATAGACCTACTATTGATTATTGTACGGAATCGAGTATAGAAAGTGGTGTCGGTCTGAAGAGAAAGATGGCGGAAGCTGAGAGTACAGTCAACAACAACAGGCCAGTATTGATCCCGAAGATCAGGAAGCTGAGTGAATCAGACCAGATTACGTCGACTACTGAGGGTAAGATTAAATTTCTAATAATTTGATTTTATACAGGATGTTTAATAATAATTTAGTGGTTCGAGTGTAGGCCGCTCGGCGCACTACACAGAGTGTTTGCAGGTTCGATTCCAGTTAGGGTAAATTTCGGAAATTGACTTTCGTAATTTTTCCTGGTGTAGGTGTCACTGGGATCGCCCCCAGTCCATTGTACGGTACGCATAGTACAAGCGTTGTTTAGTTTGGGACCATACAGTTGGTGTGTTGGTCTGGCGATATTTATTTATATACGGTAACTGATATTACGCTTAGTGAAGACTGACTATACGCAACTATCATACTTTTATTGAGTAAAAATTTTATTTCTGACTTTTGGAACATCCTGTAAAGGTACGAATGTCATTATCTAACATATTATTATTATCACATGCAAATCTCTGGAAATCAGAGACAATGGTTGAGTATTCTTCTGTTACTATAATAAAATAATAATAATTATGTTTATTTCCAGAAACCGAAGAGATGTCGAACAACAATAGGGTGGATAACAGCACGAGGTCTAAATACCTGGGCAAGGCCAGGAGGGTGGGCCTGTCCAGACCTAGGCGAACCAGTAAGTTGTGTTGTTGTTTCACATTGTAGACGAAGTTGTTGACAGTCTGCTATTATACTGCTATACTAGTGATTAATAATTACATGCTGCTATAAAAAAAAACTAATATAATAATAGATGATAACATCTTGCAATGTCACATATTACTTTTTATTTTAGAACTACAAGTATGGTTCACAGCTTTCAATCCATATTCTTAATAATTTTATGATAAAATTTTTCATTACACATACTCGGTAAGTAGGTCTGAAGTTGCCTGAGGAGCGGGTTGAAAGTAATACTTTTCAGACCTGGGGAGAATCGCTTTCAATTGACAAAAAAACAAGTTCTTTTTACATTTCTATTGAACCATGTTCAAACTTTTTCTACAGTCACTCAATTACAGCATGATGTAAAATTTAAATAACATAAAGTTCAGTATTAATATTTTTTAATGACTTTATTATATATCAACAATTTCTTTAAAATAACATAGACTTTGGCAATTTATTTACCATTTTATCAATGATTAAAATGAAAAATGAAGAAGGCGGTAATCCAATCTTAATTTGTTTTTTCGATTGAAATAAAACTATTTTTCGGATTTTATCGCGTTTATTTAATTTGTGTTCCCGACGTTTCGGCTGCTTTACAGCAGCCATGGTCACGGGGGGACTGAGGTGTTAGACGTCCTGATGTCATAGTTAGTAACCGGGTAGTACCCGGTTACTAACTAAATAAACGCGATAAAATCCGATAAATTAAATAAACGCGATAAAATCCGATAAATTAAATAAACGCGATAAAATCCGAAAAATAGTTTTATTTCAATGTGTAGTATTCGCGTAAATATAAGAAAACAATATTGTCTTTTCGAGTTATAGAGTATTGTTCATACCTCCTTGTTTACTCATGTTTTCTTAAGCTAATGCCTGGTTTTATTTTTACTTTCCTTGTATTTGTAATGAAAAGCACAGCGTTTACCTCGGTTGAAAGACTTATTTAGTCCGGAGACGGGGTTTGGCCAATAGTTCGAGGTTCATAGTTTTAATTAGTGAACCAGTTACTTTCAACCGTAGGATAACAATGTACTATTAATGTTTAACACTGGTGTTACTCCTGTAATGTAGGGTCCAAATAAGTAATAATAAATAAATAAATATCGCCAAGCTGACATACCAACTACGCTTGTACTATGGGTACCGTACCATGGACTGGGGGCGATCCCAGTGATACCCAGACCATGGCAAATTACGAAAAGGCCATTTCTGAAATTTACCCCTGCGGGAATCGAACCCGCAACCAACATGTTCAGTGAGCCGAGCGTCTTACGCTCCAACCAATGCGCCAAGCGGTCGTCAATGAAGAAACTCAATAGTTGCACTTTTCACAGAAAAAAGTTAATGTGTTAGGTATCATCACACCATCACCCAAACTATCGATAGTGCTATCGATAGTATTTCCATGTGACAATACTATCGATAGTGCGGCCTACGCTCGGACCACTGCGTCAAGCGTTCGTCGCCCAATCAAAACAATCTACTCAGAACATGGACGCACCAGGGGAAGGGGTGTAGCTCGCTGCTCCCCCCTCCAGTTAAAAAGTTTGTTTTCTATACATCTATACAAATAAATAAAATTGGAGTGTCTGTTTGTAATATCAAAATAAGACCTTTTCACTAAGTGCATATCAAAGTACATACGACACCTATAGCAAAACGCGATTTAAACATTTTTTGTCTGTCTGTCTGTCTGTGTGTTTGTTCTGGGTAATCTCCGAAACGGCTGGACCGATTTTGACGGGAATTTCATTGGCAGATAGCTGATGTTATAGGAAGTAACTTAGGTAACTTTAATTTTAGAAAAACAATTAGGGATCCGTGTAAAAAAATAAAAACACATGAAATCAAACAGTATCTCCGAAACGGGTGGACCGATTTGGACAGGACTTTCACTGGTAGATAGCTGATGTTATAAGCAGTAACTTAGGCTACTTTAATTATAGAAAAACAACATTTAAAAAAAAGAGTCCCGTCGCGCGGGCTCAGAACGCGGGAGCGGGCTTTTTTGTTAAGTTAAATTCCACGCGGACGAAGTCGCGGGCTCAGCTATATATAATAATAATTGTTTTATTTTACAGACCTCCCCAACAGCCCGCTGAGCGACAAGTCCGTGGAGAACTACGCGCAGAACACGGCCGCCCCCGCCCCCGCCGCCGCCCCCGCGCCCGCCCCCGCGCCGCCCAACGGCAAGCTGAAGCCGCCGCGCGCCGCCGTGCAGCGGTACGACACCGCCGACCTGTACAAGCCGAAACTGCACTATCTGTCCAGGAGGAACAATATCACATAACTTTAACGAGTTCATATAGGCATGGAAGTTATAACTACTTTCAATTCATTTTTATTAAGTGAAATTTTTTTTTTGTTTCACTGTGATTTTTCATAATCAATGATTTTATTCATAGTGAATTTTCACTATGACACGTAATCCTATGAAGCCACCGGTCGGTGTTTTATCATAAACACCATGACAGTACCGGATGCTTTGAGATTTAATAGCAATGATTTTTAACAGATTCTACGTTTGTAGGTAGCAAGTGCTACTTATGAAAACCTATATAATATGATTTTTCACACGCTACCTGTGAAATGTTCCATTACTAGTTCATAAGGAGTTACTTTTGATTATTTGTTTGAGAAGAATTTTGGTTAGTGACTTAGTGACTGAATATTGAGTAATGCGTCGCTAACGCAGTGATGTAGCTTACGTAGCAAGTATAAGGGCCCCGGGGAAGAAATGAAATTGGGGCCCTATTTAAACTAATCTATAGTTCGCGAGGGCGCCAATAGTTCGAGGGACAAAATAAGTCTTTCACCCGAGGTAAACACTGCTTTTCATTACGAATTCAAGGAAAATAAAAATAAAATCAGGAATTAGCTAAATTAATAATACAAGGAAGTATTAACAATACTCTTAACTCGAAAGGAACAAATGAAGATCAGATTGCAGCCTATTTGTTTTTTTCCGTTAGCCGACCTGGTTCAATAGAAATGTGAAAATAGAACTGGTTTCTTTTTAATAATTTGACAGCTGTCAGTTCAAAGCGATGCTCCCTAGGGCTGAAAAGTATAACTTCCAACCCGCTCCTCAGGCAACTTCAGGTTTGTTTAACCTTCAACCTACTTTCCGAGTATGAGTAATGAAAAATACATTAAATGTGCACGCTATTATATTATCCTCCTTTGCGTCGCGCAGTCGGGTTAAAATTCATTTTGCAACTAGCATACTTAAATAACTATTTCGACCGTCGCCGAAGGGTCATGTCTAAGCTTGGGGGCTAGGCCACTGCGCTGGTGACATTTTGGTACCTATGTTACTTGGAATGAAGATGAATAAACTTTTATTCAGTTACAGACATGACTATGCCAAGGTCAACGGGAAACGATACGAAGTGGTGATAATGCATTGATGATATTTGAATTGAAGTCGTTCACCACCGAGCTCGCCAACATTCGGGCGGCAATTTGTGTCGGAAACTGCCATCTTAATTAAAGACAGAAAGAAAAGAAGTCGAAACGTAAATTACAAAAAAAAATTAAAAACTTTATTTATTTCCGGTAATGCAGTGATAGCCGATTGGTTGAGGACACATCTTATGAGTTCAAACCTCGGCTCGCACCTCTGGGTTTTTCGAAATCTACGTGTGAATCATAATTTTAATATGATAATCACTTGCTTACGGTGAAGGAAAACATCGTGAGGAAACCGGCAAGTCTTAGAAAATCTAACCTATTTTCGAAATGACAACACGCACTGGGTTATCATGGATGGTGAATTACGCTCTAAATCCCCCTCCTATTGAGGGGAGGCCCGTGCCTAGTAGTGGGACGTTAATAGCTCAACAGTATTTATTTACTTACTAGCTGAGCCCGCGACTTTGTCCGCGTGGAATTTAACTTAACAAAAAAGCCCGCTCCCGCGCGAAATAACCGATTTTTTAAATATTGTTTTTCTAAAAAAAAAGTAGCCTAAGTTACTGCTTATAACATCAGCTATCTACCAATGAAAGTCCCGTCAAAATCGGTCCAGCCGTTTCGGAGATTACTCGGAACAAACACACAGACAGACAGACAAAATTTTTTTCAATCGCGTTTTTGCTATAGGTGTCGTTTGTACTTTCATATGCATTTAGTGAAAAGGTCTTATTTTGATATTACAAACAGACACTCCAATTTTATTTATTTGTATAGATTCATTTCCGTGTCGCTCCTCGTTCGCTGCCTAAAGATGCTTGCAATTCAGACATTGTTGCCCTAAAAGGGAGTTGGGAAGAAGTAGGGAAAGGGAAGGGAGTTAGTCTTCCGGCTGTTTGACTCGTCGTACGAAACGCAACTATACTAGCTACTTAACACTGATCTCATGTGAGAAGGTAGAACTACCACGTTCGAGCCCGTATATAAGGTGCAGTGAATTGGTTACAGCTTAACTCGGGAGTCACCGCAAACATCCATCCCATCCTGCACTATGCAGGCAGGCTGTCATGCTGTTACGCTGGCCCAGTGCGGGGTGGCGAACTCGCACGTCTTTTATAAATCCGTACTTGCAGATGCCCTCATAATGTTTTTCTTCTCTGTTCAATGAGTGATACATTTTTGTTATACTTAATTCCTTTTGCCATAAGGTTTAAATATTCATGATAGTGATAGAAGCATTATAATTAAGTTAAAAGCCAGTAAGTCACGGATTTCTTTCCGTAATCATGGTTTTAAAAACAGCTTTGCCTGTTTTCTATCTAAATAATTCCAATATTATCACACTTGAACTTCATCTGATTACAGTACACAATTAGAAGTCGGGCATTGGTGCTTGCAACTTTTCTGTAAATGTAAATTTTGGCCAGTATTCCTTAAAGTCTGTCTCACAAAAGAAGACCCACGGCAATAAGTGGAACTAATTTCCGCTACGACGTCAATCTATTATATTTTTCTGTTGTCATTTATATCAATTTCAATAAATTACTGTAATAATAAAATTGGATTCATCACACAGTGATAAAACATTGAGGGTTTGGAGAGTCTAAAACAATGGAGGTTAACAACATTTCGTCGCATGACTGTGGCGCCGCGTCTGCGGGACTTCTGTCATGAGACGGACTTTAGATGCAGATTTTACGCAAAATATGAAAATGCTTCTTTTTTTATTGCATAGGAAGGCACACTGGCAAACGGCCCTTCTGATAGCTAGTAATAACCATCGCTCAGGACATCTGCTACTTAAAAGAAACTCCCCTTTAGTAGAAGATTTCCTAGGCGATGATGGATGATCGAGTCAAAGTATAATTTAGTTTAATTCTTGCCTTGCTACATGGATTTAAAGTTTTTAATTCTTGGTTGGATGTTACAGTAGGTACTTTGTGCTTCAAGAATACAATAATATTGTTACGTACTAGGGGTAGGTATAATTAATGCCGACTACGTTTATAAAGGGTTTATTCCGCTCTCCACAAACTTGACAAATACACAGTTCTACACTAGTTCACTAATACTAGTTACACACAACAAGCACTGTTCCAAATCACTTAGCAGACTCACAGTATTCCAATATTATCGCCTAGGTCACTGGTATATCACTCTTCGTTCGCTTACTTGAGATCCGTACACTGTCGCTTCCAAGAAGTAACTAACTCGCTACCCGTCGTCAACACCTTATATACGGAATAAAGATGCGAGCTGGTATTTTCCTGAACATTCTCGGTAGGTATGTACGTAATAATAATCGGAATCGAATGATCTCGAGACACATTGTCGGCTTCCCTTTGTATTCGTTCGCGAGTAGGTATTCGCCGGCCGTCGCGCCGATAACGCGTTCACTTTATACCTACATACCTACAGTCTCGAACATTCAATTTTTAGGGATCCTTCGTAATATTTGACCAAGTAGTTTCTAGGTCGCAACATTATCCCCCTCTTAGTCATGCTCGTCCCGAGCATCATTTGTTCCATGATACCGAGCCAATCTGTCCACATGGACTACCTTTGGCTTTCCTCGAAATCCCTTCTTAATGCGATAGGTCACATCGTTGATCCTCGTAATAACTGTATAAGGTCCTTCCCAGCGAGCCTGAAGTTTCGGGGACTTCCCTTTTCTGCGAAGAGGATTGTGAAGCCATACCAGTGTTCCTTCTGTAAAACCGTTGGTGCGGTCGTACTGGCTCTCAATCTTTCCCCTGCTCGTTGTCTGCCGTCCTTTCACTGTCGCACATACAGTGCATTTACGGCACCAGTCCTCGACTTCTTTTCGATAGCACAGCCAATAAAACCGCTGTCGCACCTTCACCAGGGTTTTCTTGAATCCAAGGTGCCCACCAGAAACACCATCGTGAATGTGCCGTAGAAGAGGGGCTACCTTACTCCGCGGCACTATCACTTGCCTGGTTATTTCTTTACCGTCGGTCGATTCCCATTTCCTATACAGAACATTATTTACCAGAGCCAAACTGTCCCACTGGGCCCAATAACTCTTCGTAGTCGGACTGTAGACGGACACGTCGCTCCATTGAGGCCTGTTTCCACTCCGTTTCCAGTGCAGTATAGGTTGTAGATCATCATCTTCTTCCTGCGCCTTCTTCATACTGGTTCCAGTCCATTCATCGTCAGTTCCATGAGTCCTTATGAGCTTAACCTCTTCCCGGACTTCCTTCCTCTGACGATAAATATTACACGGGCGCGATCCTCGTAAACAGACTTCCTGATCTGGAAACCTTAGCACTTCTTTGGCTACATCCAACACACACTGTTGACTCCTCAAGAAATCCAGTCCCAAAATGCAATCATTAGTAATACTTGCAATCAACACTGACTGACGGTATACCCGGTTGCCAATTCTTATCTTGACATCTGTCTCACCGAGGATGGAAACTGGCTGACCAGTGGCTGTCTGCAGATGACACGATGGCGATCGCTTTTCCCACATTATAGTGCGTTTCAGTAGCTCTGGTTTCACAATTGTACGCGATGCTCCTGTATCCACAGTTAAGCCGCAAGGTTGGTCGTTCAAGGTGGCCTCGACGATCAGACTATTCCCATTGCAAACTTGGGTTATGGTAACGGTTGGCGCCATAACTTGACCTTGGGTTTCAAACTCGTCTGTGACCCTTCTCTTCTTCGAAGGACATTCCAGGCGAATATGTCCCCTACCACCACAACCATAGCAAGTTGGGACAAACCGGGGCTTCCTTTCCTCTTTAACCACCTCCTTAACCTCCCTGACCTTATTTAATTTAGTGTCCTGCCGAACAGCTTCCACCTCGAGAGCATGAGCCAGTGCGTTCTTCATGGTTTGGTGGTGTCCCAGCCGTACAAAAGTCCTGACTTCCGTTTCTCGAATGCCATTGATGAAAGCATCCAGCAGAGTCTTCTCAATCATTTCTGGTGCCGATAGGTAAGCACGACGAACCAGCCTTTCCACTTCCTGTGCCCACTGTTGGAGACTTTCATTAGCCTTTTGTTTTCTTTCATGGAGTTGCGCTCGATAAACATATTCCAGGTGTTTTTCACCGTAGCGTGTGTCCAGTGCATCCATCAGAGTCTCCAGCGTCTTTCCTTCGGGTGGCAGATTTTCCAGTACCATTAAAGCATCTCCCCGTAAGGCAAGCGCCAAGGCCGCAAAGGACTGCTCACTGCCCCAGGAATTTCCTATTGCAAGTATCTCAAACTGGTACTTGAAGGCTGTCCACGAGGAAGTACCATCAAAGCGCGGGAGATCGAGCTTTGTGGATGATGGTGAAGCTACTGAAATAGGTCCTTGAGTCTTCAGCTTCACCATTTCCTTATTCATTACCTCCAAGCGGCTTTCGAAGGTCTCAGTCTTCAGGGTTACCTCCTTATTAAGCACAACCAGGCGGTTTTCGAGGGTTCCAGTTTTCTGATTAATCTCCTCGTTCAGTACCTGCATGCGGTCTTCTAGTGTCTTTACTTTCTCACCCAGAATAGTGATTCCAGCGTCGATTTTACCCAAGACTGCTTCTTGATTAGCTTGGATCACTTGCTGATTAGCCTCCATTGCACGCATGTTCTCCATTATTTGTTTGAACTCCTGCTGACTAGACTCTTGATTGGCCTGCATCAACTCTTTGAATTCCTGCCGGGTAGCCTCTTGGTTGGCCTGGATCATTCGCTCGCTGGCCTCTTGATTGGTTTTGAGCATTTGCTGCATAGACGCCAGCAACGCTGCCATGTTCAGTTCCGATGAGGTACCTGCTGATGCTGCCTCAGCTCCCGCCGAAACACCGGCGTCAACTTGACGCTCTTCTTCTTCACGGCTACGTTGACGTGCGGCATCCATCTCGACTTGACGTCTGGTTCGTGGAGTACGCCCTTCTTCGTCTCGTGGTAGTAACGGCATCCCACTTCTGACACCAATGTTACATACACGTACTAGGGGTAGGTACAATTAATGCCGACTACGTTTATAAAGGGTTTATTCCGCTCTCCACAAACTTGACAAATACACAGTTCTACACTAGTTCACTAATACTAGTTACACACAACAAGCACTGTTCCAAATCACTTAGCAGACTCACAGTATTCCAATATTATCGCCTAGGTCACTGGTATATCACTCTTCGTTCGCTTACTTGAGATCCGTACACTGTCGCTTCCAAGAAGTAACTAACTCGCTACCCGTCGTCAACACCTTATATACGGAATAAAGATGCGAGCTGGTATTTTCCTGAACATTCTCGGTAGGTATGTACGTAATAATAATCGGAATCGAATGATCTCGAGACACATTGTCGGCTTCCCTTTGTATTCGTTCGCGAGTAGGTATTCGCCGGCCGTCGCGCCGATAACGCGTTCACTTTATACCTACATACCTACAGTCTCGAACATTCAATTTTTAGGGATCCTTCGTAATATTTGACCAAGTAGTTTCTAGGTCGCAACAATATCTAATCTTTTTATACATACACGCCAACAGAACAATTATGAATAGACAAAGAACCTAAATCTTACATCCAAATCAATATCTCAGAAAATTTATCAAATTGATCAAATGTTAATTTCGAGTTTTGTATACCTATTATTAGCAACACTAGCGTACTAGCTGTTGTGCAGCGCACTCGGCCGCCAATTTATAATGATAGGACTATAATTGTCCAAACGTTTACTGCAATGTGCATTGAACTGGGTCAATGTGTTATTCATTTATATTTCTTTATTTCAAATGTCAACCCGAATTTATTATGCTTGTATGATTTTATGCATTAGAGATTTATTATTCATACATGTGATTTTATAATACTTAAACTATTTCTGTTCAGTTTAGCGATAAGTATATATATTGTGTATTAGGTACAATTTGTGTTCACATTGCGTTAGTGTAAGTAATGCGTTTGCAAATTTGTTATGTATAAAAGAGCAGCAATAACAACAGAAGTGGTATAATAATTTGTTATGGTTATAATTATATTAAAATAATTTATTCCACAATTTGTTTTACATTCCCCTGTCATCAATAACCCTACCAAAAGCGAGCTGAGTGAGAAGCTCCAGATGGTAGTGTGTCTCTTTCTATTAGGGTGTCTATGAGGCATGGCAACTCGGAGTAAGAGGAACACACTCCAGAGCAATCTCCCTCGGCTCGTTTATTGGCTACAGAAATGTGTAAAACCAATAAGTTATAAGTACGAGTAAAACAGACCTTAACACAGGGTGTGTGTCCGCACTGCTGTAACGATATTCGCACACGCCAGGCGCGTGGGCCGGACAGTCGTCGCGCTAACACAGGGTGTGTGTTATCCGCACTGCTGTAACGATATTCGCACACGCCAGGCGCGTGGGCCGGACAGTCGTCGCGCTAACACAGGGTGTGTGTTATCCGCACTGCTGTAACGATATTCGCACACGCCAGGCGCGTGGGCCGCACAGTCGTCGCGCTAACACAGGGTGTGTGTTATCCGCACTGCTGTAACGATATTCGCACACGCCAGGCGCGTGGGCCGGACAGTCGTCGCGCTAACACAGGGTGTGTGTTATCCGCACTGCTGTAACGATATTCGCACACGCCAGGCGCGTGGGCCGGACAGTCGTCGCGCTAACACAGGGTGTGTGTTATCCGCACTGCTGTAACGATATTCGCACACGCCAGGCGCGTGGGCCGGACAGTCGTCGCGCTAACACAGGGTGTGTGTTATCCGCACTGCTGTAACGATATTCGCACACGCCAGGCGCGTGGGCCGGACGGTCGTCGCGCTAACACAGGGTGTGTGTTATCCGCACTGCTGTAACGATATTCGCACACGCCAGGCGCGTGGGCCGGACAGTCGTCGCGCTCACACAGGGTGTGTGTTATCCGCACTGCTGTAACGATATTCGCACACGCCAGGCGCGTGGGCCGAACAGTCGTCGCGCTAACACAGGGTGTGTGTTATCCGCACTGCTGTAACGATATTCGCACACGCCAGGCGCGTGGGCCGGACGGTCGTCGCGCTAACACAGGGTGTGTGTTATCCGCACTGCTGTAACGATATTCGCACACGCCAGGCGCGTGGGCCGGACAGTCGTCGCGCTCACACAGGGTGTGTGTTATCCGCACTGCTGTAACGATATTCGCACACGCCAGGCGCGTGGGCCGAACAGTCGTCGCGCTAACACAGGGTGTGTGTTATCCGCACTGCTGTAACGATATTCGCACACGCCAGGCGCGTGGGCCGGACGGTCGTCGCGCTAACACAGGGTGTGTGTTATCCGCACTGCTGTAACGATATTCGCACACGCTAGGCGCGTGGGCCGCATAGTCGTCGCGATTTTTTTTTCGCAACGACTGTGCGGCAGTACTTTACTGTACTTTACACACCAGATGCGTATACCTGGTGTGTAAAGTACCGTATAGGCTAGGGCGCCCGCAGGCAACGTGTTAACATAGGTAAATAAAGTACAATATAATATTAACTAAAAAATCAAGTGCGCGATCCAGTTTCAGTAATCTGTGGAGGAGTTTGTTTCAATGGATTTTTATTACGAACAAATCTAAACAAGATAATCATTGAGTATTTTCTACTAATAATTGTCAAACGAAATTAATAGTACATTGTTACATGAGTGGTGAAAGTTACTTATTTCGTCCCGAGACGGGGTTTGGCGCCCGAGCGTAGCGAGGGCGCTAATAGTTCGAGGGACAAAATAAGTCTTTCACCCGAGGTAAACACTGTGCTTTTCATTACGAATACAAGGAAAATAAAAATAAAAACAGGAATTGGCTAAATAAATAATACAAGGAGTATAAACAATACTCTACAACTCGAAAAAAAAATTCGGATTGCCGCCTATTTTGTTTTTTTTTCGTTGGCCGGCCAACTTCATCATTTAGCCATTATTTTTCATTTTCATCTTTAAATATTTTGCCCAAATCTATGTTATTTTAAAGAAATTGTTGAAACTAAATTATAATTAAGTCATTTAAAAAATATATTCTTTAATTAATACTTAACTTTATGTTATTTCAATTTTACATCGTGCTGTAATTGAGTGACTGTAGAAAAAGTTTGAACATGGTTCCATAGAAATGTGAAAATGGAACTAGTTTTTTTTTATAAATTGACAGCTGTCAGTTGGAAGCGAAACTCCCGGGCCTGAAAAGTATTACTTTCAACCCGCTTCTCAGGCAACTTCAGACCTACTTTCAGAGTATGAGTAATGAAAAATAATTTTAGAGATCGCTTTTATTTTTACCTATATTTTAAAGTGTGCAACACCAATATTAAATAATTTGAGGGTACTCAGAAATAAGTATGACACGAAAACGTCGCAACAACTCAGTCCTCTCGCGACCATGGGCGCTGGAAAGCGCGAAAATACGAATTAACGCGATTATTACCGTAAAAATAGTTTTATTTTGATATACCTACGTATCAAAATAAAGACAAGAAGTAAACTTCAGTAGAGCCTCCATCACTCGCGGTCCAGTTTGAATTGAACAGCCGCTTCTTTCTACACAATGCTAGCAACCTGCCATTAATATGGTAAGTACCCGCATGTCTATCTGCTAAGTATAATCAATTATGTGTTCATAACATAGTCAACTAAACAGGCTAAGAATAAAACCCCAGAATCTAAGGTCAAGTCTTGTAATATCGTATTTTTAACCCCCGACGAAAAAAGAGGGGTGTAATAAGTTTAACATGTGTATCTATGGCATCGTAAGAGGATGAACCGATTTTAATTTTGTTTGTTTTGTTTGAAAAGTATCTGGTTCAAGAGTGTTCTTAGCTATGATGTTTCAAGAAAATCGGTTTAACCGTTCGAAGATTATCAGATCTTTTCTAGTTAATGTAGGAATATGAGCAACTTCCAAAGGTCTGATCGATCCGAAATTTGGTCCCTTACTTCAATGATATTTAAGGACATGGTGACCTTAACCTGATGCTGCAGCGTCATCTGGAATCTGCAGGATACCCTACTCCTCACTAACTTCTAGCACAGGTACCGAACGTGTTAGACCTCATTGGAGGACTCAATGAATAGATTATGGATAAAATACCGTCCATTGTAGCGTGCCCACTTAGCGATTAACCGTCGTCGTGTCGGGGGTTTTTAAATTTGTAATGAATTGCTAAATAAATGATACCTATCCGACCGGCCTCGTAGCGAGTTATCAATGATAGGTCATTATTCGTAGTGTTTCAAGTATTTAATGGTTGTTTTTTCTTTCTTAACAAGATAAGGTTGCTGAGCGGGATAGGGCATAACCGGATGAGTACCTACCAACCATCTTTGAGTAAAATACCACTACGTCTTAGCGTTTCTGTACCTAGATTTTGTTCAGGTAAGGAAATACTAATAATGTTATCAATGACTTGACGACCACTTGGCGCAGTGGTTTGCGCGTGGGCCGCTCGGCTCACTGCACCGGGTGGTTGCGTGTTCGATTCCTGTCGGGGTAAATTTTGGAAATGAGCTTTTCGTAATCTTCCCAGGTCTGGCTGTCACTTTGATCGCCCCTAATACATTGTACGGTACCCATAGTACAAGCGTTGCTTACTTACAGCAGTGCCCAACGTTTACATAGTCGTTTGTAAGCCTTACCTGGAATTTTATACCCACTTTCAAGAACACTACGACCGAGCGCTCACTTGGTAGGTACCCAGCCTCACCACATTAATAAATAAATCATAAATGATTTAGTATTTACTATATAGGCTATGCTGTGTTGATCCCACTGGTGTGTAAGTACTAAGTATTAGTAAGTACCGCCTCGAGCGCTTCTGTTTTGGACACGTGGTAGGTAGGTATGCGCACAGATTATTTTCTTGATAAAAGTCCATTAGTGCACGTCCGCTCCAGGGAACTTACGACATTTGGGAAGGGATACCCTACCTATTGGAACGAAGCTCCTTATCGCGCGTTGCGAAAGGGGGCTAGACGGAAAAAATTAAGACCAAAAAATGTGTAACGACACTTTTTCGCTTTATGTGCGGCGTGCGCGTATTTCTCTGTCTCTCTCTCTTATAGAAAGCAAGCCAGTTATTTTTTTCGTTTCGTCTTTCTATTTCGCATTGAACAGTGTGGTTTCGTGACTTACTTTGACTTTTACTTACTTTTACTTCTACTTCTACTACTATCGACGATAGACGACCGCTTGGCGCAGTGGTTTGAGCGTAGGCCGCTCGGCTCACTGTACCGTATGGTTGCGGGTTTAATTCCCACCGGGGCAAATTTCGGAAATCGCCTTACTGACCTTGAGCATAGTGAGTATCTTCTGCGAGAGCTCGTAGTCGAAGTTAGTGTACATGGAGTATGTCATGTCGTAGATAAACACGAGGCCGGGGGCGTCCATTAATTGCGTGAGGTGTTCTAGGGGGGGAGGGGGTCACGCTAAATCTTTCCAAATCTCACTTAGGGAGGAGGGGGGGGGGTCGAAAAAATCGCCAAAAAGCCTCACGTAATTAATGGACGTCCTCTTAAACGATGGAATGGACGTCAACGAAACGTTTACAGTCCGGGTGTCCCTTGACACCTCTCAATTTTTATTGTTTTGTTATTTGGTTGAAATATAAATAGGCGTAGGTATGCATAAGTAATAGTACTATAGAAACAACAACAAAAAATTGAAGGCCAGGCTTTCAGTATAAATTCGTGCATGGCCTGTTTCAATTACAAGCAGACGTTATCAAACCTTACTTACATAAATTAAGTAGGTAAGTACTATGAAATGATAATTAAGTCAAAATATTCCGTTCATTGACAGTAATGTTTTAAATTGTTAATTAAGAATGGCGAACGGTTGTTGCCATTTTAAGTATTATGTCAGTGTTATGCAATAGATGCATCACGAGACTTGCTGTAGTTAGGCAGTGATTATACATAATATTCTCTTTGTAGGTAGCTTGTATCTAGTTGCTATTTTATTATTCTGTGCTATTGCCACAGAATAGATAAATCATAATAGATAATGTACGTATTTATTGCATAACTTAGAATTAACTTATTTGATAGAGTTACCTGACTATTAGTAGTGAGAAGGATTGGTGATGCTTTGCGAGTAGCATTTAAATAATTTGAAATGTTATTTTCGTATTGTATTTATAAGAGTAATAAGTTGGTAGGTAAATATTTGTAATAATTTCCCTAAGTGTGAAACATTCCTTAAAGCTCTGTTTCAGTACGAATGCCTTATTCGATGCGGCGTCAATTTCCCATTGTTCTGTTGCAGGTATATTATTGTTTACAGTACAGTACTATACATCCATTTTCTACCTACTACCACAGCCAACGAGGTGTGGTGATGAGCGAAATGATGCTGATGATGGAGCGTTACGAAAATGACTACATTGAATATTCTATTAAATTATTTTTTATGTTTCGCCTCCATTTATTTTATAAAAAAAAATGCCCGCCGATTGGCAGTTACTCGAATTTGAACATTATTACCATTTCGTATAGATTCTCTTTGGCCGTGATGAAGGTAGGTAGTAGATACACGTCACAATTGTACCTATTTGCGCTTACAGTCATGCTGTTCAACAAGTCGGTTGCTGACAATTTTTATTATGGTAACTACCTAAACTAGATACCTAATTACTAGAAACTTACTTACAATAGTAATAAAACGAGCTGAGTGAACTTATAATACATTGTAGGTACCTACATTCCCTCTTCGGAAATGTACCATTTTAAAACCAGACTCCCATTAAATTAAAATTTCGATATCGACATAGTTTATTTTTAGACTCTTTTTTTCCTTCACCTTTTATGTTGCTATCTGCGTCCGTCTCAAACCGGCTACGGTCAACTTAATGAGTTTGTACAGGCCGGATCAGACTGCGGTGGAATCCGCCTGTCCCGATATTAAATGACCTGTAAGCACCATAGATTTAGGAGGCGAGAATGACAGTTCTCGCTTCCTAAACTGCGCCCACCCCTAGCGAAACTGTCAGAGTATCGATTTAATAATCGCAACCTTGGCCTCCATTTTGGTTTTCCAAAGTGGACGGTCTCATTTTTGTATTGTATTGTTATTAAATGTGTTTGTTGTGTTATTGTGTTATTTCTTACTTGACACTGGCGAAATAACTATTAACTTGGGTGGGCCATATTTTTAAAGAAGAAGAAGAATCGCAACCCTAAGTTTTATAAACTGTAAATGATCACCACAACACAAAAAATCTCAATTTATAGCTACACCTGTAATGCTGGTGCCCACGGTGTTGGCGTCGCAAAACAAGCATCAGCTACGTTCAATCGGCAGAATGCTGATATCTAAACAGGGCTGTGGAAAAAATACGATGAAAGACACGAGTAAATGTCGCATTGGGTCAGGTTGCCTTTGATAACTTGTCTTATCTCTAGGAATAAATAAACCCGTTTGGGATTTTGTAGCTGTGACGAAAGTGACACACCCCTTGATATTCTTAGGTAATCAATAGTACCTACTAAGGTGTTACATAGGTACTCATTATCATAAATATGTAAGGTGTCAGTAGGTGAAGGCGCCTGTCTAGCCCGCGAAATTCAAAATTTTCGAGTATTTTTATATTTTATCCAAAATCGGAAAAACATTTAAGACAACATTTTGTGATTTGCGACAAACACAGTATGCAGTGCGTTTATTAATACATTTATTTTACTCTAAATATTATCACGGTGGATATGATACTAGTTAATCACTAAATATACAAATATTGCCAGATTATCTGGATAGCTGTCGTTCTTGAAATGTTTTAGAGTAAGTTGGATGTATTAATAAATGCACTGCACACGGTCTTTGTCGCGAATTACAAAATGTGCCTTTTATTATTGTCAGATATTAAAAAATTCTAAAAAACCTCAAAAAATTTGAACTTCGCGGGCTAGATGGGCGCTTTAGCCTTAATGTGTTACCCTAGAACGGGCAAACAGCTCATAGAAACTGTTGTCTGTTATTGGGACAGTTAAGCTCTGAAAATAATGGCGGCCACAAGCCGGAAAACATTGTAGGTCGACGAAGACCAGTCACATATAGAACAGGAGTGTGAGCTAGAAGTCAAGCTATCCTAGGAATTAGGCATATCCTATGCCATCATTGGTCTATTTTTCCTAGAAGGGTAGGCGCAGTTGTATCTAGACAAACTACCTATATTAATGCCAATGAGAAGCGAACGATATGACTATAATGGTCGAGTTCAAGTCAGTCACCGACGAGCTAGCCAACTTAGTGTGTCGGAAACCGTAATCTGTATAAATAAATGAAGGCGAATCGATAAAAACGAATAATTTAGTGATTTTCGTACTTACCGCTATTCGTTCGCTCATGACAATCATTGTAAATTGCTTTGTATTTTTTTCTATGTAGGTATTATGTTTTGTAGAGTAATTTTACGTAGTACACAAAGGAAATTCGCCATTTAAGTAGACAAGCTTTGATAAAAGAAGTACCTTTATCAAAGTAGACAAGTTTACATTCTAGATATGTACCGCCGGCGCCGCAGCATAATGTTCTGTTTATTCAGTTTGCATATTTTTAAACAATTTATGAATGTAACATTTAGCTCGAACAAAACTCGTATTAACGAATGGAAGTTTCCACTTTTAAGTTGTCGAGAACAAGAATGTCAAGAATGGCAAGTGCATTGCCCAAAATGACATTGAATAACGTAAAATTTGTTTTTTAGCCTAAACCTCTAGAATAGGTGACTTGCCTGCCTAAACTTAGGTGAATGTAATTTATTTGGCTTCCTAGTCCCGTATTTATAAATCTTGTCACTCTTTATGTTACTAGTACCTACCTAGACTATTACGAAATATCATGTCAAAAGCGTACAATTACCTTCTCAAGGTCGATATATTACTTAATACGCCTACGGGCGCTAGTTAGTTACTACAATCCTACTAATATTATAAATGTAAAAGTTTGTGAGTGTGGATGTATGTATGTATGTTTGTTACTCCTTCACGCAAAAACTACTGAACGGATTTGGATGAAATTTGGAACACAGATAGTTTATAACCGGGATTAACATATAGGATACTTTTTATCCCGATAATCCCGAAATTTTTGTTACGTTAAATACTACGCGGACGAAGTCGGGGGGCACAGCTAGTCAAATTAATGAAATGAACAGTCCTTATAGTGTTTCACGTGATATTTTTCCTTATAAGTAGGTAAACATCCGAGTTCAAGCTCCTTACACGACCTAAGATAGTCATCTATAAACACGCTCATCAAATAAAACGCAACTCATTCAAAATGATTATTTTATTAACAACATTTAATACAATTCGATGCGACCACGATAATGAACAATAAATAGGTACAATGTAAAACATAATTTATTAAATGATAATGGCGTTTACGTTAAAATACTTTAACTTTTAATACTTTTATTAATTTCACATGTCCGTTTTAAATTACATCATGTTAAGAGGGCAATACAATTAATCTATGATAATTGATGGAAAATTTTCCTATTTATCTGTGCTGGAAGTAAAAACCGGGTAAGAGCGAGTCGAATTCTCGCAGTGAAGGTTCTGTACATTAGTGTTTTTTTCGATGGAGGCAAGAATGAGTCAAACATAAAATCGGTAATTTTTCCTTGACCAGAATGCGCCGTCGCCAGTCAATTGTCGATAAAATAATGTCAATATTAATACCTGAGGTTTGTTTGCTTTGAACAAATACAAAATGCTGATAAGTACTAAAAAGCAATGATCCAAAATTTAAAGTAATTATTGTTGTCAAAACTTTTTGTATCAATAAAACTAAAATTTACGCAGTATAGGTATTAGGTATATGGTGGGAGTTAGTTTTGTTTATAATTGGGGTTGCAGTATAAGGCTTGCTTTCACTTTTCAGTTGTACGCTCTTACAAAAAATTGTACAAAGCATACTATTTGTTAAAATAGTAGTCAACATTTATTTACTTATCTAAAGCTGACTGTACAATGTTTCTTAAGTTTTTAACATAAAATGGTTGTTATTTTACAGTTCCCGCTGCATGTAAAAAATTAAAACATCTAGCAATATTTCTTAGTAAAATGGATAAAATGGTGTGTATAATTACTTCAATATGGATCTAAAAGTTTTTGGCTATACAGATATGTTTGACTTAAAACTTAAATCTTTTTCATGGTAACATTATCTAAGGCTTTCAATGCAAAATATGTGACCCTAAATACTTAAGTATGTTGGACACTGAACCGAGTTAATAATTGTATTAATTATGGGCAGCCTGCTTTTCAAGACCTGAGGGGTCCATGATCGGTGGCTGTTTCTTCACAATACCAGACAACAATGTTTTGATTTGGGCAATAGCACGACCAGGGTTCAGACCTTTCGGGCATGTCCGGGTGCAATTCATGATTGTATGACAACGGTAAACCGAGTATGTGTCTTTGAGTTTCGACAGACGCTTCTGTGTGGCATCATCACGAGAATCAATGATCCATCTGTATGCCTGCATCAGCACCGCAGGACCGAGGTACTTGTCGCCGTTCCACCAGTACGAAGGGCAGCTGGTCGAGCAACAAGCACAAAGCACACATTCGTAGAGTCCGTCTAACTTTGCCCGGTCCTCAACATCTTGAAGTAGCTGGACCTCCTTACCTTTAACGGCCTCCTTGTCACGCTGAAGCCATGGCTCGATGGACTGGTACTGACGGTAGAAGTTCGTCAGATCGGGAACTAAATCCTTAACTACATACATGTGAGGTAATGGGTAGATTTTAGATGGTTTCGAGAGATTCTGGTCTATGTGGCTGATGCAGGCGAGCGTGTTAACGCCGTCGATGTTCATGGCACAGGAACCGCACACGCCCTCGCGGCACGAACGTCTAAATGTGAGCGTCGGGTCCATTTCGTTTTTTATCTTCAGTAACGCGTCGAGCACCATCGGCGCGCAATCGTCGAGATCTACCTCATAGTTCTGAGTGTACGGCTTCTTGTCGGGCTCGTCAGGGTTCCAGCGGTACACCGCGAAGGTCTTCACTCTCTTTCCAAGGGCTTGTGACGTCGCGAAAGTGCGTAGCTGGCCGAAAGTGGCCGTTGTCAACCTCAGTAGCGGCATTATGTAATGTTTCCTTCACACAAAATGAATTTTTACACCGTTGAAGATGAAACACCCGTATTCAAAAAATGTATGGCTTCGTTAATTATTCGCTTTCGAGTCGGTAATGAAAATACAATTATCAAGCAGCCGTATCGATAACACCACGGGACACGGCGGGCACGGGCACGGCAGCGGAATATTTTTTATATTATTTTGAAAGATTGGCAAATGTCAAGAGAGGGGGGAAGGCATAGAGTAAATGAATGATTCACGGAACGAACGAATGGGAAATTCAGTACTCCTTGTTTATGGTTCAACTGGCTCCCCTCTAAGCGTAGACGGAGTAAACAGTAGACCGAAGGATATTTGCGCATTTCTCACTCCGTAATTTTGATAATTGTGATAATATGATTATGTAATCGTGAATGACAAATAGGTATCTCTCACTCACCGTAAGAAACAAAGCATAAATTGTTACTTTACGCCGATCGCCTGTGAGACGGTGGTAGTGCCCCGGTTTATTGGGGAAGGAAACTAAAAGGAAGAAGGAGATGTTTTCCTAAGTTCATTAAAAGTCAAAGTGAAAACGTTTATTTTGTTTAGGCTTGCAGTGGTACTAACTTATGGTCATTTCTACATTTTTATCTTAAATCTATAACCATTACCATGGGTAACGTTGCATTCCTTCAATAACATATTAAAGATGTTTTAATATTCTTATAATTTGTTTAAAACAAACTGTGCGGACGAAGTCACGAGCAAAAGCTATTGTTACAAGTAATATCTTTAATGTTTGTTATCTATTTTATCGGTTACAAGTTACAAGAAGGTACGTGAATCTATATTAACCTATGTCAGCTATGTCTTTGCCTCTTTCTATTTTCATTCATTCATTCAGAGTTTGGCGGGAATGGATATTTGACATTGACAGCTGTCTAGTTTTACGTCGATCAAAGCGCCAGTCGATCAAAACAACAAAAACAAAATAAATAAACAGAGATCGTAATATGTAATTGTTATCAGTGTCCAAATATGAAGAATATCTCAACATTGAAATCTAATAATACTCCATCACCAAAAACCCCCGGTGGTATCAGTAAATCATTATTGACCCCGTGTAGACGGCTTGGTCTTTCGCGGAATTGGAAGAAAAATGGGCCTTCTCCATTTAGATCGCCTCTAGCTAGCAGTGCAGAAGTAAAAGAAGAGAAGATAGAGCCTAGGAAGCGGAAAGAACGCATTCTAGACGAAGATATTGAAAAAACACCCGAAGCTTCAATTGCTAATGAGGCTAGTAAGATTGTGGAATTTGAGTGCACTGTTAATAAAACGCCGTCAAGAGCCATTGATTTACCTCGTAGGAAGAAATCTAAAACATTGTTAACTACTTTAAATAACTCTCAGGGAGATAGTGTGGATACTGAAGAAATATGCAAGGACACTACGGGACCTATGAGAATAGATAGCCCTGAATGTAAAGATGTAATTTCTACGCCTGTGCGGTCAAAATCGAAGATTAAAAAGATTTCACCGAAGAAAAAGTCAAATATAATAGTAACTGAAAATGATAGTCAACAATGTGATCTAAAAGAAAATATAAGTACTGAATCTAAAACCATGCAGCAAAACATTGATTCTACAAAAGAAAGAAGCCCTAATGATCTAACAAAGGAATGTATGGTTGTCATACAGAAGAAAATCTTTAAGGAAATAGTAAAACACGAAGATGAAACTAGACAAAGTGATTCTAAAATAGTTAAAGGCAAGGAAGAAAATTCTTCATCACAAATAATATTCGATTCAGATTCAGATGAAGTCCCATTATGTAATTTAAACAAAAAAGAAGTGATTGATGAAGATGATGATTTTATTGTGAAAACAAATGAAAATAAACCTAAAAGAGAAATTATATCCACTAAAGATAAACCTAAGAAATCTAAAATTTGCAAAACTGTAGTTGTAAAAGCTGTTATAGAACCAAAACCATTCCAGCCTTCTTATGATGATGATGAAGATGATGATTTTGATGATAAGAAAACAATTTTGATTAGAAAAACTTATGAAAAAATCAGCAAACCACAGAAGGCTAAATCTACAGGATCTATAACACAAAGAGATATAGATGAACTGAAAGCTAGAATACAGGCTAAGAAAAAGCTTCTTTTGGCCAAATCAGTGGCTCCAGAGACTGAAGAGCTTAGATGCCTCATCAAAAAATGGCAGAAAGGCTGCCAAGATGCATTAACGGAGCTGTTGGAGTTAATGAAGGGCAAATTCCCCGATCAGAACATGGATTATGGTGAAATGTTGAAAACACTGAAAATACCAGCCTCACTAGTTGGTTATGATTCAGACAATGATTGTTTTAATACCCCAAATGATGAAGATATTATCCTAGGGCCGTTCAATGATTTGTAATTTATTATTAGAATTTAAAATGTTATGCCATAGTTTATTTAACATAAAAATATTATTTTGTTATTGCAAGTGTCTTACTTTTACAAATTATATAATAGGGTCACTTTAATAATTAAAAGATAATATTATCCTACTACTACTACTAAATGTGAAAGTTTGTGAGTGTGGATGTATGTTTGTTACTCTTTCACGCAAAAACTACTGACCGGATTTGGATGAAATTTTGAACATAGATAGTTTATAAACACATGGATTAACACAATGCTTTACTTAAGTCTATGCAGACGAAGTCGCGGGCAGAAACTAGTTATACATAAAGAACAAACTCAATTTTAAAACTAAAATGTTTATATTTCAATATACTACAAGTTTTTAACGATAATGTTCCATACAGACGTAATAGAGGTACATGAAACTAATGTCTATGAGGCCGGATCGGATTCTCGGGATCAAACAACTTTGGATCCTTCAAGAAATCCTTATTCTTATAGTAATAAGGCATGTATGCACAGTTTTGTGCTTTCCTAATCTCATTTTCCACTAATTCCTGCTTGGCTTGGCACAGCCCGGTGATATGTCGACCATATATACGGCCAGTGTATGGACTCTGAAACTGTGATAGTAATCTGTAGTTTTTGTAGTCCGGGGTTATATTTAATTTGCATAGTATGCACTGGCGACGCTCCTTCTTGTATGGGTTCTCAATTTCGATAGGCGCGTCGTCGTTGTTGGTCAATTTCGAATCGGTGGATGACAGCCTTATTGCCAAAGCTTGGGGTGTATTGTTCACTGAAAAAAAAAAAAATAGAACTCGTAATTTTATTTTTTCCCATGATAGTCGAATCTTTAGTTAATTCTCGATAAAAGGAATGGTCTGCAACTCCGACAGAATGACTAAATGCTACGATATTAGTTTACATGCATATACACAAAGTTCTTTGATTCGGAAAACGTTGCTAATGTAACAATATGTACGTATGTGTATGGATAAAGTAATTGACCTACGTAAGTATCTCGATACAAATGTCCTCAATAAAGCCATAATTACACGTACAAAATATTAATTCGCGTAATATTTGGTTATTTCAGAAACATAACCTCTGTAACACTTGACATTGACGGCAAAGAAAAATGACATTTAATATTACGTTTCGTTTTGTTAGTGGTAGAGTGTTGGGAATAATTATATTCTAGTTATTACGTTTACGTTTATTTACGCCATACCGACAAAATAAATCGCGGAATAGAACCTGTAGATCTTATAGATAGATAATTGTAAAATACCGCTTTACTAAACAATTGATTCAGGTGTAGTTTACTAGCGAACTACCCCGGTATTGTTACGTCTTTTCTCTACTCTTTATAAATTTTACGCACCACCTCCGCCTGTTTAAAAACGTCTAGCAATATGAAGTTCTAGGATATTTAGCTTTTGTATGTAGGCACTGAATTTAATAGGATACTGGGTATAGTATATATAAATAGTATTATATAATCCAGTGTATTCTTATGTATCTACTAGTGTAGTCTGTTTATAATACTTATATACTTACCCAAAAATCTCGAGCCTTGTATTGTACTGTAACATACAACCTGTATTTTTTTTAATTCAATTTTGTTATAATATGTTTACAAGCTTTACTGCACAATCAACCAAATCAACCTGGACGCAAAAATAGGTTGCAAGAAGGTCAAGAACTTAACATTAGCTGCACGTAAACGAACGGGCAGGTAAATTGTTTGCTGTACAAAAACCGCGTAATGCAAGGCGACACAGCAGTCGTCAATCACACTTGGCAAAGGTTGACCTATGTTATTACCATGGAATAATTATTATTTACCTTTGCATTTAAATGGGTAGGTATCTACCTACTTAAATAAAATAATACTTACCTATATGTTTTACAATTATTTCCTAGTCCTTTTTGACGTCCCACTCCTGGGCCCGAGTCTACTCTCACTCAATGCGAGGTGGGTTCGGGCCATAATCCACCACGCTGGCACGCTGCGGGTTAGTGGATTTCACATGTTATCAGTTTTGCCTTTATTTTTAGTCTGGAAATTACGCCCTAACTCATGGAATGTTTTAAATGTTATAATTTAGCACATTAAATTCTTTGGAACCTGTTTTCTGGGCAGTCCCGATTCCAATGTCATAAAGTTTCAAAAGTCTCATTAGTTAAGTACCTATAGTACTTAAGTAGCACAGAATTTGGTTTGGATATTACTTACTTACACAATTACGTAGATTTGAATGAAATCGATAATTGATTAATTACTTAAACAAAAGTTCAAATAGGTAGGTACGTTGTGTAACCTACCTAATGTAGGTCTCATCCAATGTTGAATAAAGGTAGTAGAGTGAAAGACACTTAGTCAGACAACATAATAAACGTCTATTTATAGCCAGGTAGTACGGTTCGAGGAAGATAATAAAATTGACGTAACAGGTATGTTACCTACTACGCAAGAAGATAATAATGGTCAAGATATCTCGTTATTCGCATAACTATGTTAATAACGCATTTGCTGTGCCGAACACAGTTGTAAATGTTTACTTACCCACACTTATAATTGCGAAAACAGATAAGTCATATTGCGACACAGTCACTAATGTCCTAACCTTATAACGCGGCTATTTTCAAACGACGCAGCCTCAATGCGGAAATGCATTTCCATCGATAGCTTTTCCCACCGATCGGTTAGCCTGAGTTTCTCGTTTTGATGTGTAAACAAGTATCTACCCGCCACAACCGGTGTAGCCATTGTCCGTGTCGTACGTGGCTATCCGTGATACCAACTCCGTGTTTTTTTTAACATCGGTTTTGTATTTTTGATCATAAAAATTAGAGAAAGTGTTTTGTGACAGGCGCAATTTCGCGCCAAAATTCAGTGACAAGTGACTTTATTGTGTTGTCTGTGACTTTTAAGTTCTTAAATTTTCGGATTTTTTTGGTAAGTTATTATTTTGTTGGACAATATTTTCGAAACTTAATAAAAAAAACATTATTTGTATTTCATACAGTATAAGGTAATTTTGTATTAAAGATAGATAATAAACTGCAGGTGCATACCTATGTTCAATAGGCAATAACTGTTTATATAATCCAACGGGCTTACGAGGAAGGAATATCTTTTATTGCTGTACTTTCATTCAGAATTTCAGATCATAGCAAAAGTAAAAGTTTTAACAGTGTATTGACAAAAATGTCATCATTTTACGTTGGCCAGTGTTAACGTACGTACGGAATCAAGGTTGCGGGAGAAAGTGACCCAGCTGCGATAGCCTGGCTGTGTGCGATGGATTTATTCTTTAGTGTGCACGCTATTCCGGATGTTAGTGTACTGACTACGAGCTATCGTCGGAATTTTAAATATTTTATAGGCCTAGTCATAGTCGTCACCGGCAATCATTAAGCTGAATACCTACAACATGATCTAATCATTTAATCACCGGTAGTCCTAAATCTTCGAGGATAAACAGTGGCTCCGTCTAAATATTGTATTTAGCCCAGGAGAAAAGGAAATCTAAGACCCTAAAACAAATTGGGAAAAGGGCTTGGAAAGCAGACCGAGCGAACGAAGGCTAATAAAGCTAATAGGTGTAGAGATTCGAGTTCAGAAATAAAAAAATACCTCCTACTGTGTTATATTCTCCTGGTACTTCTCCAGAACGTCCTTCTAGTTGTAGCACTGCGGTTGGATTACTTGTGCTCTATGGGAGAGTATGCTCTAGTACCAGAGCAGGGTTAGGAAAAAGTAGGTTAGGTAATGGTTAAATTAAATGAGAATAAAAACAAATTTTGGTCCGAACATCTCAGCAGAAAATGAAGTCACAGTAGATACTATTTAGATAAAAATACAGACTAACAAATGAGGTTGGCTAACATGTGAGGTGAAACCTCAAATGGCCCTTTCTTAGCGGATAGCTCAACATACAGGAGAGGTTTTCGTATAAAGCCAAATGGAAACGCCATTAGACACGTGGTTAAAGTGGAAAAACTCTATCCCTCTTCCGTTGACTTACTTGTTCATCAGCCCTCTTGGGTAACTCTTGTAGGTCGACATTAGTATTCCCGTAAGAGAGGCGAAGAGAAATTTTGGAAAATAAATTAGAGTGTACAGCATGACTATTGCAAACATGAGTTGTCACGACGGTTGACGATATACCCGGTTTGTGCTCGCCTCCAAGATGGATGAACAAATTTGAACTCGTTTTATTCCTTTATTGGGTATCCGCGCGGTCTTTTTTATCGTCTGATGGAAAATCTATTTGCCTAAAACACGTAAGCTTATAACTGTTCGCTGCCAACATGAGTTTCGTAAATAAAATTGATATTATTTAGGTACATCCACAGATATAATATTGTATTTTTATAATTGTGACAAAGATTGTGTGCTGCTTTTGATGACGATACGATTGTGCTAGCCACACCACCAGATAGTGTGCTTGGCTATGCCAATGATAGTCATTATTTATGCAATAATCAATATGACTAGTCCACGCGCTACTTGCTCGCTGGAAAAGAATCGTTTTCGTAACTTGAACGTGTTTTAACTAGGACTTGCAGTGCACATGTAGGGCTTGTTAATTGAGAAATAAAGTGTGTTGTAAACTTACTGTAAACTGTTAATCACTGGTATTCTCTAGGGAAAGGCTTTAGAGGCTATAGAGGCCTAGGTACCTCTTCCACGAGAGTAGTCGAACCATACCCTTATGGTTCAACTATACTCGTGGACATAGTTAAGCGTAAATTCAGTGAGTTCTTTACTTACCTACATTTCCATAGTCCGAACTGCTATCATAGACTTAAATAGCACATTCCGACCTTTGAATCGAAACTTTAAACCTCGCGATATGCAACTATTAGGAGTGAGGAATCGTTCTTTTCGCTCATTGTATTGTCGCGACTATGCAATAGGGAGCAACCTTATAGCCATGTGCTAGGAACATTTCCTAAACTGTAGGTCTATGTATATCATAACAGAGGTACCTATCTAGGTACCTCTGTCTAGACTATTTAGTCTGGATCACTATTCCAACGATGTGATGTATTTTTTCTCATATATTTTCCTCTACGTACCATTTCCCGACGTCCTAGTTGCGGACTGGTTCGGTACTGGCCAAATGTTACGTAACGTAGGTAATAACTGCACACCACTCCTTTCACTTATCTCTGGTCCTTTTTCATCAGTGTCGTCTGTAGTCTTTGACTCCGTCATTGCGTCATTTTCGCGCCATTTTTCTGTGAAAAACGAAAAATGGCGTCACGAGTAAGTATACTTGTATTTTTATGGTTGAGGAAAAATGTACTTCCTTACTTTAATTTGTGTGTTTACACAATCAAATATAATTTAAGACGTAAAATTAATGGCATGGTTAATTTTCCTCATAAATTCTTACCTACCAATGTTCGAGAGTAACAATGAGTAAGTATTTAACAAGCACTATCTACTACTCACCTATCTACTTTTAGTAATAGATCAGGTTACTGTAATCTTAACAAATCAAAATAATAGTAAATTATTATATTTCGGATAAGTCTTGCAGTATCCAGGAAACAGACAATAAATCAATGAAATATGGTCATCCTGCCATTGACTTATAAATCATCTTAGCCATGGAATTATTAAGTACCTACTATAGGTAAGTATTTGTTGTCCCCTGACATTACCGAAAGGGAGGGCTCTTATGAACTACTGGTTCACCTTCTGGCCATTTTCAGTGTGTTCTCATTGACCGCAAGGTCTACGAAGAATTAAATGACCTAGCCTTGATATTTGCCCGATGAGATTATGCCGTACATGTTGTTATGCAGGTGTAATCGAGAAAAAAATATGAAACGTTAAATAAATGTTACAATAATAATTAGGTATTGCTTTTTAAATGGGACTAAGTAAGTAGTCCCGCCACGCACTCCCACAGACTCCACAGACTCCACACATATGTGTACCAATTTTCTTTCAAATCGGTTCAGTAGTTTTGGCGTGAAAGCGCGACAGACAGACAGAGTTACTTTCTCATTTATAATATTAGTAAGTATTGTGGTAAGTAAGGAAGCAGTGGTGGCCATGTGGTCGATACTTTGGAATACAAGGTGCGTGGGTTAAAATAACGGCCGCACCCTCAATTTTTCCGATTCCATGTGCGATTCATACTTTTCAACAAACATTATCACTTATTGAAAGGTGAGAGAAAACATCACGTCTTTAGGAAGCCGTGTGAAATTTGCCAATACTTGCTTACTTGTGGTCACCGTGCTGGCTCGCTTTAATAATGAATGAACGAATGTGGGTTCGCTGCAGACCACCTCTGCTTATCTCTTCTGGGAATACAGGCATGATGGTGTATGGCAAGGTATATGGCAAGAACCAGCATTGCTTGCCCACTTTTGGTGATCGCGCTTTGTAGGTTTCCATCGGTAGTCCTCCATCACGAATGTGGAAAATAAAAAAATCCCACTAACCATGTACAATGACCGCTTGTCCGTTGGGCAACACATAACCTACGCTGGATGTTCGCGTGATTTGGTGAAGGAAATGCGTGTTATGAAACAGAAATCCTCATTAATGCATCCTTACATTTTATCGATATAATGTGTTGGCACAAACGTCGTGAAGAAAACCGTAATATGTGCGAAAACGTGTGGATTTCGGCAACTCGTAATGGGTCAGCGGTTGGTGGTGGGCTTATGATAAAATCGCCCATAAGGACAGATTAGAAAAGAACTTAAGTGGTTAGATTATGTGGGATACGTTGGCCATTTAATTTATCTTAGGTAGTTAGGTATCGGACTTACCCAGGTCAAGAGTATTGAAAAAGAAATAATTTACAATATCCACCGAATAAAAAAGCTAAAAAATTTGGTATATTAATCCCCACCATTGACGCCATGAGGAAAATAGCCAGTGTATTTCTTGGTACGTGTAGTGTGTACTTAATAATTCCATGCTTTCTTGCGTAACGAAAGAGATGCATGGTCCAATATCCAGTAAGGATGTCACAAAATAAAAGTATTTTATAAATTGTAGCTATGTATATATATTGTTTGGTATACGTTTCGGTTCGTAGTGATTATAATTATATTATCTATGGCTAGGTTAACAAAATAATATTTTTACGAACTTTTTTTTCTGTGTGACCATAGTCCAAAATACAATTGCCTATTAAAAATAGACGGTTAATCATTATCATATTATTAACTTATATGTTTATTATTTAATTAGCAGTTAATATTAAGACTTAAGTTAATAATATGTTAATTAAATTATAAATAAGTTAATAATATATTCATAATTAACTAAAATCGCACCATTATGAAAATATCAATACGACAATCTTAGTTTTTTGTGTAGGTACCTGCTTAAGTAATTAATTTAATTGGTTGACGGTAAAAATAAATTATAGCACAACATGATAAAACTGGCGCTCCAAATAATAAAATGCAATGTCGATAAAAGTCCATAAATATAAGTCAATATAAGTCTTCTTTTTATTATTTGCTCCTCTGCGATCTTTTCTAAATAGAAGACACTTTTGCCAAAATCCATAAGGTGAGCCACAAAATATATTATATATCAATTTTAGGACGTTTGCCACCCCTAAATATTAGGGTCTGTGCACACCACGTTTTTTAAACGCGCCGTCGACGCGCGTTTGTTGTAGCGATACGCACGCAAGTCAGACGCAGCCTGTAGACCTTTGCATACCTATATAAATTTAAATACGTTTTTGAAACGCGCCGGTTCAGTGTCGTGCGTTTGAATGGATACATACTAGTGATGGAACATTTCACAGGTAGCATGTGAAAAATCATATTATATAGGTTTTCATAAGTAACACTTGCTACCGACCGACATAGGTAGAAAGTAGAAACTGTTAAAATCATTGTAATGATTGCAATGAAATCGTATAGCGGTCGGTACTGTCACGGTTTTTATGATAAATCATCGACCAGAGACTTTATAGGATTACGTGTCATAGTGAAAATTCACTGGAAATAAAATCATTGGCTGTGAAAAATCACATCACAATCACATTTTGGAATTCGTCAGCGCTCTTTAAAAAAATCTGTATGACATAGAAACATGAAAGTCGTTTATTTTGTTTGCATTGACCAACACATTATACTGATGTTGTTGTCCCTAAGTATTTTATGACGACAAAAATTGGAGATTACAATAATAATAATATGTTTTTGTATATTAATGTTGTGGTAGTGCATATCTAGGGTAATACTCTAGGTCGATAGGGAAGCAGTTAGGCATCTGAGTTCAGCACTAACTGCATACTTTATCGCGAGTCTAGTTTATTCAGTGAGCTGAAAAATACGTGCGTATTGCGCAATCCCGACTCCTACCTGATACGAAAATTATTTATTTCACAATAGATGTTGCCTGCAGTTTCGCAGGTGTGGTGCTTCGATTTAAAAAAAATAGCCTAAGTTACTTCCTATAACATCAGCTATCTGCCAGTGAAAATTCAGTCAAAATCGGAACAGCAGTTTCAGACTGACACACACAAAACCTTTCAAAAATATTTTTTGTTATAAGTTTCGTAAGTACAAATATTCATATACATTTAGTGAAAATCTATTATTTTGACATTACAAACATACGCTTTATTTGCATTTATTTCTGTAGATTTAAATACTTACCTACCTATTAAAAAGAATCTCACGAAAATGTTTATAAGGAAGTATCTATCTCAGACAATTGGTTCTCCCTCGACTATTCCGTAGGTAACTAGATTAATAATTATTATGCCAAATGCGTCATCTAAGACTTGACATTGAAGCCTGCGAACGTTTCTCACAGAAGAACACGAACAAAGGACCTCTGCATGACATTGGAAGAAGTGTATTAACCTACTTACTACATAATCTATTTGATGGAGCCAGAGAGAGCTATTATAATACCGCTATCGACCGCTATAGCCCACATTGCTAGTTTGGAAACCATAGCTTTGTTGATGACCATATAATGATGTTTTTGACCTTGCAGTCTTATGCAATCGTCTGGTAGTCAAATCATCAGGTGCCCATCGAAATAATGGTTGCAATTTCATAGCGTAGCTGGACCATGAATGTGGTTATTTTTACCTAGTTATACCCATTTTGTTCGCTTCATTTCGCTGCTGCGTACTCAGAATTAACTACCGAGAGATCTATTCAGAGAGCTATTTAAAAGAACTCTACAAAATGCGGAAAATTTTCCGCATTTTGTAGAGTTCTATAAATTGCAATAAAATACACCTGTGTTCGTAAGTACAGTTATTAATCCTCAATAGAACAATAGGTACTGCAATAATATCTTATGTCTACATTTTCAGAAACACTGGTGTGTATATACTTGATGTTAGTTTTCATTTTGCTATATTATATTATTAAAAGCTAGGCAAACCCTACAATGGCGCGGCACGGATGTCATCATTGTATGCCAATACACAAACAGTATTAACATAATATGTATTATACGCGAACAATGGCGATTGTGGGGAAAAATAAGATAATGATTGTAGGTTCCCTCAGTCAATGGACAAACTAGCGTTTGCTTATAATAATGATATAAGCTTTCCTATGCTACCCTGTAGTATACACTGTCAAGTATTAATTGGCACTGGAGAGCGTCGCTAGTGTCGATACAAGACTGTCAAAATGAGTTATTTTTTAGAGAATATTTTTAGTTCCTCTTTTGGCCACCGGCCAAATAATGTTTGTAATACTATAGTAAAGAGTCACGCTGCCGTACCGCCTACTAGACTGCAATGTCTAATGTCTAATTTGAGAGAACGGGATTGGTCAAAGACTTGGCAGTTCTTTTTTTGGGGTTGGTACAAGTTTTGACGGCATGAAATACTTGAGTGAATGATCAAATATTCGCGTAAAACTCTCCAGTGCATACCGTGTATTGGCCTCACTTGACATTGGCAGAATTGTCCAAAAGGGCAGAGCCATATAAAAAAAAAAAAAAAGAAAACAATATGATCAAATCTTTACAAACATTGCACATCAGCGCCTCTACCGAGACCATCTAGCTTTACTGGTGAATGTTTCAAGCAAGGCAGATGATATTCAAAATTAAAGACTTATTTTTCCGCTAGGGGCGTCTTCTTCCTTCAGGCAGGGAAATCTTCTTCCTTTATAATTGATTCAACAAATAAAGGAGTGTGTTATTTAGTCTTAACCTACGTCCACGTCTCAATCATGCAAGGTCAAACTTTAATTCATTAACACTAAAGCCCAAATTTGCATTAAAAAAACTTGATGTGTGTTAAAGTTAAACGATTTTTTATCTTAACGAGGAAGTGTTAAGGTCGTTTTTGAATGAATAGTATATGGGGTTAAGTCACAAATCAAGTCAAGGTTTGTCAATATTGGACGTATCATACATACATATTGGTGTTTTGCACAAGAGGCTAGGGTTGGCACGCGAGTAAAATTTTTGTGTCCTAAATACCTCTCTACTAAGTGAAACAAAAAGGCTATACCTAAATTTTTTTATGCAACTTAACTTTGAAATCTAAAACTATCGGCTTTGTGGGACAGCTGAAGCACTAAAGGTTTTGTAGACTTGTGAAATTGGTCAACACCTGTATTCCTAACACCTTACACTTACCCTACCAAGTTTTAGAATTACAAGGTTTTAAAAAAAATGTATTCCTTTTCTGTTTCAACCTGTATAGAATCAAGTTATTTATAATGAATATCTTGTAAAGGTTAAAGCAAGCAGTGAGTTCCGTGAAAGAATATCTTCCTAACGCAAGTCTGTAAGTTGTTTGCATCACCATAGAGTTTGTTATAGTGTTCGTTAAACTATTTCCAATATTCATGGCATGATTAACAAATGACTGCTGTTTAAAGTTTACGAATATTATTCATTGTGCCTCTAGGTAAGTTAAATAAGTAAAAACCAGGGAAATTTATTCTGATTTCATCTGATGATGATGAGCGACTACTAAGCACTACTGCCATTTGCTTGTGGAAACCAAACTAGGAACTATTAAGACCACAGAATTATCCAGAGACTTTGATAGATTGTACAATATTTTCAACATCTTTTCTCGTTTAAAGTGAGAACCCTACCTATAATTATGTTACTAAACAGATTTATAAAAGAATCACGTATCCACATCTCGATATTGAAATCCTTGAAACTACATCCTGAGCACAGAGCCTGAGTCAAGAAGACAGGTAGATATTTAGTCATTTGTGTATTTTTTTTATGGGACTTGTCCCGCCACACACTCCCACCACTGTAACTCCTGTAAGCCAGGATCGACAATGGTGACCAATAACGACGTCGAGGTTTGACCCTCGACGCGCGACGTGTCCCGGGGAAAAGTTAAATTATCTTGGAACCCGCACGAATTTAATCGAAAGAAATAATAGGAGGAGTTAGAAGAAAATAATTTACAATTTTCATTTGTGTATGAAGATCATTTTTCTGGCCAGAACTTTTCCCTTTTGTAGAATTCGTACCGAAGTCTGAGATTTTTGAACTTCATTATGTGAATATTAGCAGTGATAGCCGATTGGTTAAGCACGCGTCTTGCGGGCTACCAGGTCTTGGGTTCAAACCCCGGCTCGAACCTCTGGATTTTTCGAAATCTATGTGCGAATCATAATTTCTATATGATTATCACTTGCTTACGGTGAAGGAAAACATCGTGATGAAACCTGCATGTCTTAGAACATTTAACTAATTTTCGAAAGACATGTGAAATCCGCCAACCCGCACTGGGCCAGCGTGGTGGATTATGGCCTGAATCCCCCTCGTGTTGAGGGGAGGCCCGTGCCAAGGAGTGGGACCGTCAAAAGGGCTAACATTATTTTATTATTATGTGAATCATTGCAACTCACTGGATCAGCAGTAGATGCTTGCAATATCAAAGGTATTGCTCACATTTTGCCTAACTGAAGAGGAGTTGTACTTGGGGAGGGGGAGAGAGGGGGATTGGGCTTCCGGCTCTCTCACTCATCGTACGAAACATAGCTTTTGTTAATGCTACCGTGGTTAAGCCAGCGCGTATATAAACTACTAGCGACCCGCCCCGGCTTCGCACGGCTTTCTCTACTATTTGCAAATTTAATTATAATTTATTATACATATAAACCATCCTCTCGAATCAATAGATAGCTATTAAAAAAAACCGCATCAAAATCCGTTGCGTAGTTTTAAAGATCTAAGCATACATAGGGACATACAGACAGCGGGAAGCGACTTTGTTTTATACTATGTATTGATGATCAATTGGCATCAGCTGGCTTCTACCACCGTTAGTTAGTTAATTAATCATGCTTTAGACATCTTATTGTGTGACCTCAACCTCTCGGGATAATTGACCTTAAGATACAAGGAATTGATGGTAATATTTAATAAAGTTATAGTAAACAAAAACAATGTCGTTTTGATTGATGTAAATGTTTACGGGTAACTCAGTATTTGTTATAAGTTAGTAAGTATGCTATGAACTTACATTGGATTTGTTTACCTCAGAAATATGACGTTTCACGTTGTTTATCACGTTCACATTACAACAGTGGGTACCTGCCCCAAGTACCATTTTTTTTGTAAGTTAAACGTGGGTATACAATTAGTACATTTTAACTTTGTTAGGTATGAGTCTACTTATTTACTTTGTTTATTACTTATACGGCGACCGCTGGCCTCTTTGGTTCGAGCGTAGGCCGCTCGGCTCACTGCACCGGGTAGTGGTCGGTTCGATTCTCGTAAGGGCAAAGTTTGGAAATCGCCTCTTGGTAATATGCCCTAGACTGGGTGTCACTGGGATCGCCTCCAGTCCATTCTACGGTACCCATAGTACAAGCGTTGCTTAGTTTGGGCCCATACAGTTGTTCTGTTAATCTAGCGATATTTTATTATTTAGTTATCAGACGGAAAATAACAAAATGACAAACACTCACTACCTTCAAAGTATTTTGCCATTCGCCAACAAAATACTTCACTAAAGGAACTGAACACTTCTTCCAAAGTTTTAATAATATTTTGAGTAGAAGCTCAAGCGACACTCTCTTTACCTATTGTATTAAACAGAAAGGCCGTGCGTCGTATTCTAAAATGTAATTTGTGGCACTACAAGCCAGTGTCACATCTACTAGGTACTCTGCCTTCTACCTAGCTTATGCCTTAATCTAAATTGTTATCAGCTACCAGACTACCGAGGCAACTATCCCTCTTGCGTGTCCCCTCCTCCCTTTACGCCCATGCTAACCACAGCATCCCCCCTTAAATCTACAACTACGATTCTCTTTCTGCGCACACTTACGAAAATAAGTCCTCCTACACTTAATTTAACGATACTTTTGCATTGTTCCAGACAAAATGGCTACAACGGATTTAAGATCGGAGAGAGTGAAGCAGATGTTCAGTTGGACTACAGGGTGAGTGCACTAGTTCGCGTCAGGTTGAGGTGGAAATCGAAGCTGGAAAAAATGCAGTTACAATAAGGATAGTATTAGTAGGTTCCCGTTCCCGGGATAGTTTCAAGTAGGCATTGACGACCGCTTGGCGCAGTGTTTTGAGCGTAGGCCGCTCGGCTCACTGCACCGGGTGGTTGTGGGTCCGATTCCCGCCGGGGTAAATTCCAGAAATGGCCTTTTCGTAATTTGCCCAGGGTGTCACTGGGATCGCCCTTTTTTTTACGTTGGAATACCCTTTATGGGTCCCCTCCCGACTCGGGGGAGTCGAGAGGGGTATGTGGGAGTCCCCGCACCACGAAGGCGCATGGTATACCCACTAAAAACCAACGGTGTGTCCTCTGTGCCGCATGGCTCGGGGACCTGGTAACGCAATAAGCTTTCGCATCCCGAACCTACGCCCTGGTCTGGGTGTCACTGCGATCGCCCTCCGTCCATTATACGGTGCCCATAGTACAAGCTTAGCTTAGTTTGGGACCTTACTGTTGGTGTGTCAGTCTGGCGATATTATTTTTTTGATTTTTTTATTGCCAAAGGCGACAGTCCTACCAAATCTAGCACTTTGATACCTAGATTCTGGCCTTAGTGTGCTATGGTAATATCGAGCGATGGGTCCCACAATCTTTGGCATAGATGATGGTTGGGTACCGGCATCTGGGTTATTGGGCCCGCTCGGCCCGCCGCGCGAAAGTCTCTTACGTCACAGACGGGTCAGCATCTCATAACGGTTGCATCACGAAGGAAGTGTGGGGCTGTTTGTCTTGTCTCCGCTCGCAAACCGGTTATTGCATCTAGAGTCTGTATGGACATGTGCGACGACAAATTTACTGCGGCATGATAATGTCAGGGAGTTAAAAATCGAGATTAAATGAATACCGCCAGTCTAGTAGATATGACATTTTCTAGTTTTGTCTACCTGAACCTGTAACTGCTGATACTATTCGTCTACTTACATGTGAAAGCTCATAATTGGCCTTACCTTACTTTATACTTTTTCTTACCGTATTATTTAGCTGTAAGCTTTCCTAAAAGTTTTAAAATAAAATAAAATAAAATTTTGTGCTGGTATAACATTAGGGTGACATTTCCAAGATATCTCTCAGATTTGAGATACACTTATGAATACGGGTCTAACTAAAGGTGTTTTAGAAATTTCGCTTTGTTATAAAGTTAAAAATATGTAAGAAATAATATTGACAGCAGTGCCATCTCGACGCGATCTTATGTAATACGTAATTAAAGTACCAGCCACCTGTCGGTTATGTTGTGAACTGGCTGCCCAACATAGTCGTTACAACATTACATCGTTGCTCGCAATTGATACGAGATGGCGTTGCTTGTACTCCAACTAATATTATTTTTCCGAATACGAAATTGCTCATTTTCAAAAGACTATATAACTAAATCTTGAATAACAATTAATATTCTTCACAAAGTAATTATGTCCAAAGGTTGTCTGGAAGAGATCGCAATCTGCGATAAGACCGCCCCATGTACACTATTGTTTTTTTTTAATGTTATTTGATATATTCCGAACTTTAGTGTGCAATAATGAGTTATTCTATTCTATTCTATGATACTTTAAATAGGTGGTAATACGTATCCTATTAGTAATTCCTTTAGTCGCCTTTTACTTCCAGTAGTGATATATTCTCTGTACATAAACCACACACATAACTAGGATAAAGGAAAAAATATCAATGACTTTAAATAATTTCTTCATAATATCAGAAACATTTAATTTACCAATAAGACCGTATCATCGGTGCAATAAGGTTCATTGTTCATTTGACAATTTAAACTATCAAGTATCGATATGAATTACACAGAAAAACATGTTCTCTCTCCTAAGAAATAAAGTTTATACTCAATCGTAATTACCTGTGTTTATAGCTGGATTTTCCTCTTTGCGTAACGGTAGTGAAGGTAAAAAAGAGAGGTTATATTTTACAGCTGCAAACTCTAAACGGGCATGACTTGTTGGTTTAAAGGTCATGAGCGTGGCGGCTGATTACGAAGTCCTGTGTTCGATTGCCTGGTCAGCCAAAATTCGGAAATCTGTAAATAAATTAGATTACTATTTAATACTCACCCATACATATGTTTAAACAAGTCATGTTACTTGTTCTTAAGTAATTTCTATACAATTTCTTAGCTAAGTCATACAACAGTTTAGAACAAAAAAATCGTATTCTACAGACAAGTAATGCGACCTGTGAAAACAAGGCTCAAAATGTATAGTAATGTATCGACAATATTATGGATTACCTGGATATTACCTGGCTAAGAAAAAGAAAACAGTTTTGACAGTTCTTATCTTTCTTTTAAAATTTTCTGGCCTATATTGACGACCGCTTGGCGCAGTGGTTCGAGTGTAGGCCGCTCGGCTCACTGCACATGGTGCACATCTGGGTGTAACTGGGATCGCCCCCAGTCCATTGTACGGTACCCATAGTACAAGCGTTGCTTAGTTTGGGACCATACTGTTGGTATGTCACTTTAGCGATATTTAATTATTTATTTAATGTAGGTTAGTCGTGATGATACTTGTTCTAGGTACGGGTAAAAATAATTCAAAATTCTAAGATCTTTCTGTATAACACAATCGGAAAACAAGCGTACGACCGACCCGTCTGACGTTAAGCAGTTACCTCAACCCATGGATGCTTGCGATACCAAAGATACTGCTCTCGCGAAGCCGTCCTGAAGGTGTCGTTGGAAGAGACTATGCCTATACCTATACTGTATGTAGGTAAAGCCAATTTATTATCGTTAAAATTCGCATCTCATGACAAAGTCACGGTTTCTGACCAAATACTAAACAAATACCAAAAAAATATAATCTTTGACCAGATAATATATATTATGCTTAAATAAAAAAACTAAGGACCCAGGTAGTATAATTAATTAATGTATAAAATATGGGCATGACAATAGGCTTTTTAATTTGTTATTTACATACATAATTATATATTTTTTTGCGAAGTGCCTCGTGACCTTTTAGAGTTCTGTGGAAGAAAAAAATCTGTAGGTAGATCTGTTACTGACTGAACCTTTTTGGAGATAATGTAAGTACAAATATTGTTTTCTTATATTTACGCGAATACTACACATTGAAATAAAACTATTTTTCGGATTTTATCGCGTTTATTAACTTTATGTTCCCGACGTTTCGGCTGCTTTACACCAGGACCCAGGTACCCAGTTACTAACTATGACATCAGGACGTCTAACACCTCAGTCCCCCCGTGACCATGGCTGCTGTAAAGCAACCGAAACGTCGGGAACATAAAGTTAATAAACGCGATAAAATCCGAAAAATAGTTTTATTTCAATGTAAGTACAAAATCAAATATAGGGTCAGTTGGTACCTAATTCAATGTACTCTTTGCAGGGCGTGCATAGAACATACATTTGCAAAACGCTGACCCCTTGTTTCACGACATTAGGTAATTTTTATCGTATTTCCATACATGTGAAGTTTTCATACAGACCCCAAAACATTAAAGTTAATTAACTACCTCTTGAAAAGGAATAACTCATTGAATGTGTTTTAATTCAATATTATCTGTGAGAGGGTGGTACTACCGCGTTCGAACCAGCCCGTACATGAGCTGTAGTCAATTGGATACTGATTGGCTACATATTGGCTACTGATTGACTACTCATTGGCTACTGATTGGCTACTGATTGGCTACTGATTGGCTACTGATTGGCTACTGATTGGCTACTGATTGACTACTGATTGGCTACTGATTGGCTACTGATTGGCTCTACCACCTAATAAAGTATACTTAAACAATTTCTAAGTAATTTCAGATGTTTAAAAAGCCCGCTCCCGCGTTCTGAGCCCGTGCGACAGGATATTTTTTTTTTCTAAAATAAAATTTGCCGACGTTACTGCTTATAATATCAGCTATCTACCAGTGAAAGTCCCGTCGAAATCGGTCCAGCCGTTTCGGAGGTACTCTTTGATTTCATGTGTTTTTATGTTTTTACGCGGAACCCTAATTGTTTTTCTAAAATTAACGTAGCCTAAGTTACCCCCTATAAGATCAGCTATCTGCCAGTGAAAGTCCCGTCGAAATCGGTCCAGCCGTTTCGGAGGTACTCTTTGATTTCATGTGTTTTTATTATTTTACGCGGAACCCTAATTGTTTTTCTAAAATTAACGTAGTCTAAGTTACCCCCTATAAGATCAGCTATCTGCCAGTGAAAGTCCCGTCGAAATTGGTCCAGCCGTTTCGGAGATTACCCGGAACAAACACACAGACAGACAGACAAAAATTTTTTAATTCGCGTTCTTGCTATAGGTATCGTATGTACTTTCATATGCATTTAGTGAAAAGGTGTTATTTTGATATTACAAACAGACACTCCAATTTTATTTATTTGTATAGATACTCATTCAAACTCTTTATTATTTCGGAGTTTTGAAACTTCTGTACTTTGTAATTGGATTTAGTTATTTATTGCTTACATGAGGAACCATTCATGATATCTTGTGGTTTCCTGAATTATTTCTAAATAATTTGAATCAATCAATCAACTGATTGATATGTAGTCAGTGTGAAATATTGCCAACCATTTTTAAGCTATCCTCATTCATGGGTAGCACGGAAGAACCGATTGTATGTTTACATTTACATAAGTAAGTAAAATACTGTAAGGAATGTCCGATATCTTTACACATAATTATAATTATGATTAGTGTGAAATTGTGTGTACATAAATATACTATCTCTGAGAACTTCCAATGAGTCATTGGGTTTAGCCTGGTTATATTTACGTCTAGCACGTATTTTCATAGTCAACTAGTGCTCAGCGTAATATTAATAACTGGTGCCAAATCCAGTAGTAAAACTTGACAAAATAAACAGTATTGCCATCATTTTCATCGTTATAAAGTAGATGCAAGACGAGTAAGGAATTTTAGATGTGTAAAATTTAGTTTGGTCGCGATTAAAAGAAATTTCAATAATTGGCATCGGGATATCTTTAACTTTATCCTTATTTTTAATCTTGTTGTCATCTCATACGTATAGAATTGTGGTGAAGCGAGCATGTTCTAAATATGTCCTGTTTGGAACTACTGAGGACTAGGAATCTCAGAATGAAATCATAATATTTCTAAAATATAATTCACGCTTCTGATTTGAACAAAGGGGCAAGCAACGGCATTATATCACTCAATTAAAGTGAGAGTCAAGAGAAGTCAGAAAGCGGAAAATACTCAGTGGCTATGGATTTCCCAGACTCACTGAAAGTGGGATAAATTATAATTCTATACAAGGAATATTGTTGGGTATACTTTCTTTATATTTCAATGTTGGTTTTCGTTGTTATTGCACTGCAACTACATACCCATAGATAACTGAACATCTATGGGTAATTGACTCCAAAACTCGCTGATCGTGTGATTGAGTGTGATTTCAGGCAGTTAATTCGAAGTGTAAGTAATTATTTTTCATGTGCCTGCGGATTTTCTATTTATTTAATCCTCAGATTACAGAGTTCGATCTGGCTAGTTGTATAGGATGCACGAACGAAACATATTAGGTATAATACCGCAATAAGAATTTACTTTTTAGTCGAACCTATGGTTCAGACTGTTTAGTTTACATAGTAAACTTCACATGGGAGTTACTTTGATTGCCCCATTTATACTCTTAACTATAATAGAAGTATTAGACCATAGACATGTTGGGAATAAATTCATGTTTATTGACAAATATTATTTGTTTAAACACTGTTGGTAGACAAAATAAATAATAGTTTTATTAATGAAATATCGCATATATACCTACTCTGACCAGTTTAACTAAATAAATACTTACAGACTTCCTTCTTCGCTTGAAAATAAGACAAAAAAACGGAAAATTTTAAGCGCCATTATACTAACGAATCGCTGAGTCGATCATTATTGATCTTTTATACTTATTTATAGAACTGTACATTAAATTAATAGTTCTTATCGATCACGCAGACAGTTCTTCGTTTTTATAATTTGATACATCAATGTAAGCAGATAGGAATTCCGATGTTCAGTTTTTGTGTAGGTACGTATGTATTAACGTCAGAATACGGCAGAGATTATGTTTTTTTTTATAAAGTACATAAGTACTTAAAATAAGAGGGGAGAGAGCAGGGGGTCTACTGCTCCCTTGTACTGGACTCTACGATAGTTATTGCAGTCGGTATTTTTTTTTTCGTCTCACGCTTCAAACGCATTTACTTGTTCTAGTCGAAACATAGCAGATTTAATTAACATTTTATGCTTACTTGGGGGTAAAGTCCGAGATGTAACCGGTTCGTGACAAGGCCGGGGACTCGTGGTCAGGCGGTATACAAGTATTTTGTGTTAGGTATATTCAAATTCAAACTCAAAGCGTTTATTTTGTTTAGGCCTACGGGGGCACTTACAAATTGACAATTTTACATATATTTTTTTCTTATATCTACAGTCGGATCGAAACGCGACCTCGACTGAGAAGATCCGGCAAGAAACTCAGCGGGCTTGTCTTTTTACATGTATTTTTTTTTAATAGCCAGTTGCTTATACAATAATTACAAAGGGTAGTAGATATTAATTTAAATATTATAATAGTTCCTGTAATCTATATACCTAACGGGCTCTACGAGGGTTGGTCGTACTATGAGTGATAGAGCCGGAAGCTCAACGGGCTACTCCCCTCCTTCTATCCCACTTGCCTATAGGTCGGCGACGTGCGAGCAATGCCTTTGGTGTTGCAAGCATCTAAAGGCTACGGTAGCTGCTTAACATCGGGCGGGTTGTACGCTTTTTTTTCAACTTTGTTACATAATATAAGCATCAAATTTAGCCGCTTTACATAGCTCTTTATTGTACATTAACATCACATATGTGTATTCCCGCAGACAGACCAAGATTGCTGCTTTAGTATTTCGGTCCTTAGCTATATGTACCTATGTTCTTTGATCTTCAAATCCTGATGCTGCAGGGGTATTGCCTGTTCGAACCCTGAGTCTGTAGGAACTGCTGATTTTAAATTAGTAATTAAGGTATCAAGCAGAGGCTTAGGCATTGGACTCCGGGCTTCCAACTGAGGAGTTGGAAGCCCGGAGTCCAATGCCTAAGATGTCTGAAGCATCATAACTGAGGAGTTATGATGCTTCAGACCTCTGCACCTACCTACTGCCTCCTGAAACTAAGTCTGTGAGAACTACTGTACTGATTGTGGATTAGTATCGTCGGTATCAAACAGAAACTTAAACATTGAACTCTGGGTTCCAACCACCGTTCCGATGCTCTAGACGCACTAAACAAAACTTTTAAGTTTATTCTAAGCAGGTGATGCAGTAAAGGCGTGAATATTCATGGGTGACCAATGAAATTATGGGGAAAATTTTAAATCGTCGAAAGATAGTTTACTCTAAATAAGCCCCAAGGTTCTCTGGTGACTTTATGATTATTTTCTAGCTCCTAGTACAAAATCGGATATATAATGAACCTGTTAACTTATTAGGTATATTACTTCTTTATTCGGCTACCACGGAACACATAATAATTCTGTACGCATAGATTACCTAAAGAATGCTCCAACATAGCCATATCTACTAACCTAACCCTGCTTACCTTGTTATGGAAAGTTTAAACAAACCACCAGAATTGAGTAAGGCTGACGCATGGCCGCCAAAACCGGCCCGACCCTGTACGATGGACTCTAAATTAATAGGCATAAGGCTAACATGTGCCGTGAGTGGATACTAATTCGTAAAAAGTGTGATTAAGATTGGATTAAGTTACGTTTTAGCTATTTATCGATCTCGGAACTCAACTTAGGTTCAAAATTCTATCCCAAATGAACCTTCACCCTGTGTCTTTCTGTGTTCTACTTTCGAATGTCAAATTACTCATTATAAGTTGACATTCGAAAGAAGAAAACTAATTATGGTTTAACTACACAACCGCTAATCCACGTTCATTAATAAGGCGGTGAGGTGGAGTTTTCCAAACTACTTATAACAATAATATCGCCAGACTGACACACTGTCTGTATGGTCCCAAACTAAACAATGCTTGTAGCATAGTTATCGTACAACGGACTGGGGCGATCCTAGTGAGACACAAACCAAAGAAAATTACTAAAAGGCCATTTCCAAAATTTTCCCTCCTCGTGCAGAGAGCCGAGCGGCTTACGCTCGAATCACTGCGCCAGGCGATTGACAATATAATTTACCTTATAATTAATTAGGATACATATCTACGTCAGCTTTAACATGACGTCAGGGACTCGCGAGTTTACCCACGTCATAAGACACGAGTGACTTTATTCGTTATTTTATTCCTTTTGTACAATTTGCCGCAAGGCGTAAAGTTCTGCGAAGGAAAAGAAGGATTTAATTGATTTTGGATTGTCATATACAAGGTGAATAAAAATGGTTATTAGTATTTCTTTGTGACTTTACATGGTAACTCAAACTATCGGCTTTGAAGGAAATATTTTTTTTTATCTCGTTATAGGCAAGTATTTGACCACAATCTCACCTGATGGTAAGTGACGATGTGGTCTACGGTGGTGCATACTTGCCTAGAAGGTACCTGTTCACTCTCGACTTGAAAACATCCAGGTTATAGTCAACCGGGAACAAAGACGCCGGCAAGGTGTTCCATTCCTTGGCAGTTCGCACAATAAAAGTGGAAGCGAAACGCTTGGTACGAACTAAAGGAATGTCCACGGTGTATGGATGCATTGTATCCGTGCGTCTTGTCGTCCGATGGTAGAATGGAGATGGGGGAATTAACTCGTGTTATTTCATCGCACACTCCCCGAAATGTATTCTGTAGAAAACTGATAGGCTGGCAACCCTGCGTTCCAGGCTCTGCAACTTAGCCTGCAGTAGGGTTTCGCTGCCAATGAGCCTTCTTGCCCGCTTATGTATTGAGTCCAGAGCTTTCAGCTGATACTTAGCACAACCATCCCAGAGATGGCTGCAGTACTCCATACACGATCGGACTTGAGCTTGGTATAAGCTAAGAAGCTGCCCCGGTGTGAAGTACCGCCTGACATTCTCCAGGATACCTAGCCTCATTGCAGTAAGTTTGGCTTTGGACTAAATAAAGGGACCGAAATTGAGCTTTGAACTTTAGAATTGAGCAGATTGAGCTTGAAGGAAAGATAAGCCAAGAACGGTGAAACGGTGGTGAACTACTTATAACATGAGCTGTCTGCCAGTAAAAGTCTCTTCAGAATCGGTCTAGCCATTTCGGAGTGTAGCCGGAGCAAACATGCACACAACAATTTATTTATTTTTATTGTGTATATGCTTTCATTTGCATTTACTAAAAAGCTATTATTTTGATAAACATTACACAAAAACACTTTAATAAGATTTTTGGTATATACTAGGTGAAACAGAAAGGGTATACTATTTTTTTTGCAACTTTGTAAATCTCAGACTATTGTCATTGTGGGACAGTTGAAGTACTAAAGGTTTTGTAGACTTGTGAAATATGTCAACATCTGTATCCCTGTAACACGTTATGTTTTCAAGTTTCCTCCAAAGCTGATAGTTTTGGAATTACAAACGTATACCCTTTATGTTTCAACCTGTATAAAGTTAAAAAGTGGTGTCCGCGCTTAGTCGAGATAATGTAAGCATTCCGTAATGTAATAACAACAAGTTTATCTGTGCCAACAGGATGTCACCCCAATCAAACCATTACCTAGTTCCAACATGACGTTTTAATGAAACCGACGGCCATTTGCACGATTTAATGTTAGTTTTATGGACCAAGTATCGTGGCGAGTGTCGTAAGACCAGCTTTTTTATGTGATTTAGACCAAAAATATACATAAAGAAGAGTTCTTCGTTATATTATCTCACGGTAAACTTACCCCAAGAGATGAAGGGTAGGGTATTTTAAATGGTGACTTTACTTTAATACTATCGTTTGACTTCAGCACCGCTTGCGTGTTAATTCGTTTTAATAAAAGTACTCTTACGTTACTTCTTATAACATGAGCTGCCAGTGAAAGTCCCGTCAAAATCGATTCAGCAGACAGACAGACATAAAGGCAGACAAAACTTTAAAACAATTTTTTATTTGTTGTAATCACTGTCTGTATATATTTTCATATGTATTTAGAAAAAGCTGATACTTCTCGCATGGTTAAAAGCTGTTATTTTGACATTACAAACAGAAATTTTAATTTTATTTATTTGTATAGAAGACAAAGACTAGCTTAGTGTTCTAAGTGGATGACAAAGGATGATGTTTAAGGAAATCTGATAGGGGCGAGACTTACTGCCTAGTTTTTGTATAAATTCCTATACTAAGCATTTTATACAAGTACGGACTAACGTGTGAGTCATGCGATGAAGCAACCCGTGTCGCGGTTACTGGTCAGATAGGTCGGCGGTGTGCAGGCGTAGGCACGCCTAGGCATTGTATGGTATTTCTCAGTATTAACTCTTTTGCACAGACTGTGACGCTGGGAATTAAAGGTAAATTATGACTTGTTTTCTTTGCGGTCAGGTTTTAATCAGCCCTTTTGAACTGACAGTTTCCAGTGCGTGTCGGCCATAGATGAAACATGAAAAACCGGTCTCGATCGTTCGACAGAACAATTTGTAATGTGTCGTAATGTGTTCGCCGCCAATGCCGGCCACCGCAAGTGGACTCTGTCCAAAGCCTACAGATGGCGCTTTTAAATACTTTGTTATGTTCCAAAGCAGGAAATAAATAGCGAATAATCACATTTAATTGCTACACCTCTGACATTGCCCGTCTGTGTAATAATGCGCAAACATTATAATATCTATTGAAAATATTTGAGAACATGTCTGTTTTTGCGATCAACAAGAAAATATGTTTTTCTAGGTTGTTTTGCAAAATACGTCCGCGAAGGGTTCTTTAAATGGCAAGTATAACGGGTTATGTATCCTGTTACTTTGACAACTGCGTCTCATATAGTAGTTACTCAATGTTTATTTATTTAATCAGGGTAAACTGAAGCTATTCACAATCAAGTTGTGGAAAAGTCTAAAGTAGGTCTAACTATTTCTGGTAGAGCAGACTATATATGTATGAGTAGAGTATTACAGACGACATTCGCATCCACGAAATGTCGTCTGCAATACTCTCCCTGGTATTTTCTCAATAGTTCTGCTTCCACCAAATCCGTTCAAACTTCCCTCCACCGTCTAGGTCGTTCCACGCCAGCTACTCTTTTAATTGACACGCGAAAATTAGCGTCCGCGACCGAGCCCGCCGAGCTCAGCTAGTCATTACGAATGTATGTGTGTGCCGATTGGGGCAACTAAAAAACCCAGCGGTTGCCGAAACAACTTGCGTCATAACTTCTTGACTTGCTGGCCACTAAGACAGTGTTCTATGAAAGCCGGTTTAAAAAAAAAGAGCGTGATCGCTCCGCCGCAAGCGAAAACGGAACGCGCTCAGTCAGTCAGCGATCGAGCGCGCCCCGCACCACACGACGCGATAATTTCGCGACGAGCCGATCGCGAATTAGAAAGTCGCGTAAACCTTTACGCAAATTTTCGTGCTACGTGTGTGCGTGTGTGATTTTTAATATATTTTTTTTAATTCTGGTGTATGTTTTCTGTGTGTGCTGTGAATTGAGTACATGATACAGGGAAGCTGACCAAAGGCCACCGAGATGCTTATAACGTAAGTTTTGTTAATACCAGCCACTCTAGGAATCGTGTTAATTAACATAATTGGACTTGATTCATAATTATTTTTGCCTTGGTATAATTATAATGATAAACTGTAGGATTTTCTAGATTGTTAATGGGTGGGAACAATGCTGATTAATTTTTAATAAAAAATATAATGCAGTTTGCATACATAATCTGTATATTAGGTATTGCTTGACCTAGAATGGTTCTGTAATTTGAATTTGATGTGGTTATTAAGTTAATTAATTTACGGAATTAATCTTGGATTTAATTGATATTTCTCTATCTTTGTCTGGCACGTCTCAAACTTTATCAATTAAATGGAAACAATTTATTGAAACGTATCTAATATTTACGTGCCATTCTTGATGTATCATTGGTTAATGGCATCCTCTTATAACAAGTTTGGTAGATCATTACGTAGGTACCTACGTACCTTATGTAAATTTTAGAATATTATTAAATTGTACTTAAGTAGCGGCGGATCTGACTGTTCAAAAAGCAGAGTTTTTACTAAAACGTATATATGAGCTGATATTCACACAATGAAGACGATGCCAATTTTTCTATACATTTTTGACAGATAATGACCAAATTGGCACTCAGATTTCAGTAAAATGTATGGAAATTATTAGTGTTGAGTTCACCGTGTAAATTAACGCTTATGTCTATAGCAAATTTTATTTGGAAACAAGAAAAATATATGTAGGTATACAGAATGGCAGATACAAACAAGAATTTATTAATAGTACTCTGGCATAATAATCACCCTGATCACGGAACATGAAACAAGTTTCAAGAAATGCAAACCAGATCTTAAATATCAGTAGATACTAGTTTAGAAATAAGTTAATGAGGTTGTTGCTTACTACGCAAATAATAATGCCAGGCGTCATATGGTAACGCTGCTATTTTGATTGTGGGCCGTAAAAATATGTACGAGGATCGTAGAAGACAATTTAATTTAATCTTAACCCTTGTTCACATTGACGAAACATTTACAACAGTTTATATTGCTGTCACATTTTTTTTGTTGCAAAAATAGATGCAACGAGATTGAACGTTTTGTAATAAACAAGGGATGCGCATGAGCCGCACGGCAAGTTTAAATGATTAAAGATAATCCCAGTACGATTACGTACGCCAACAACGATTTTCCCGTACCCCCTTATTAATAAACTAGCTGAGCCCGCGACTTCGTCCGCGTGGAATTTAACTTAACACAAAAGCCCGCTCCCGCGTTCTGAGCCCGCACGCCGGAACCCATTTTTTTAAATGTTGTTTTTCTAAAATAAAAGTAGCCTACGTTACTGCTTATAACATCAGCTATCTACCAGTGAAAGTCCTGTCAAAATCGGTCCACCCGTTTCGGAGATACTCTTTGATTTCATGTGTTTTTATTTTTTTACGCGGAACCCTAATTGTTTTTCTAAAATTAAAGTAGCCTAAGTTACTTCCTATAACATCAGCTATCTGCCAGTGAAATTTCCGTCAAAATCGGTCCAGCCGTTTCGAAGATTACCCGGAACAAACACACAGACAGAGAGACAAAAAAAAAACGCGTTTTTGCTATAGGTGTCGTATGTACTTTGATATGCACTTAGTGAAAAGGTCTTATTTTGATATTACAAACAGACACTCCAATTTTATTTATTTGTATAGATCTGGATTAACAAGCCAATAGTAACACCCCGAACTATCTCTGTCTGTCATCATTAATGAAAAAAAATAGGGAAAAAACGTCGTGTTTGTGTTGTTAATGTAGCCTTACCTACATCTAGACTAGGGCAAATTGCGCAAATATAATTTCGAAAGCTTGCACGGGAATCGAACCGCAACCACTACACAGTTTCTTGAGAATTTCAATTTGATCGTTTCACTAGTGTGCATTGTGAGTGTGGATGAATCATTAATATATCACATTTGTATGTAGCACCAAGTAGATTTCGTGAGTATGAATATATCAAAAACCAACCGATTACTTAGTTAACCTCGATAACCTGTCGGAGCTTTTGAACTCTGTACACAACATGACTGCCATGCAATGAAACAATTCTCTACATTAACCCCAGGTGACGTTCATTATGGTAGAGCAAATTTAGACTACTATAAACACAAGAGAATAGAATTTGCATGACTGGATATTATCTAAAGCAGAGCCAAAGTATCGGAATGGAAGCACTATAATTATTGAAAATATTTTCCTACCTCTGAAACAGATTTCCCGAAAACTTAGCTAAATTTACAGATAAAAATATCCAAATAAATCCACAATAAAGTTTTTTTCTTTCTTTCTTTCAAATTGAAGTCAAGAATGTCCCTCAATATGACACAGTTTCAGTACGTAGTCTATGAAAATAGCTACGGGGTTTTAAATTAAAGACTTCGCTGTATCTATCAGCCGGAAGTTTTTCTAAAACGAATCTTATTATTTCTCTTTTGATACTCAAAAATAAATCGATATTTTGATAAAACGATATCTTTTACCAATACCTAAGTTTGGATTCATAACAAAAGTTAGTTATTAAAGTTTAAATCACAATGCCGTGACATCGAAGAGAGAGGTAGATTAAACAGCTAAAATTAAAACGTTCTCGCAACACCGGAATAAACCAAGTGTTAATAACATCTCAATTCTGTGACTTTTTTATATATTTGCGTCACGTCCGTGATTCAGCGGTTTAATGCGAACTTTGAACTGGTACGATCGCACTGCAAAGATGATGATTAAAATTTCCTCGAGCGGGACTTTAATAAGTGCCAAAATTATTACTTAATTATATCATGAAAGACTATGTGAAAGTCTGAAAGGGGTACGAAAATGGAGTCAGTTATTTCCTGTTTCTAGTAACAGACTATGTATATTATTTGTTCGTCTAATAATGTTGTTTATTAAATCGTTACTTTTAATGACCGACCGCTCGGCGCAGTGTTTCGAGCGTAGGCCGCTCGGCTCACTGCACATGGCGGTTGGGGTTCGATTGACATTGTGGTAAATTTCGGAAATGGCCTTTTCGTAATTTGCCCTGGTCTGGGTGACACTGGGATCGCCCCCAGTCCATTGTACGGTACCCATAGTACAAGCGTTGCTTAGTTTGGGAACATACAGGTTGCATACAGTTGGTGTCTGTCTGGCGATATTCTTATTATGAATGCTGATAAACGTTTGTAAAGCTCAGCTAAATATTTGTATACCAATGTTTTAACAAAGAATTTCTGCGAAGTAATACCATATTTGACAAATGGCCATAGACACGTAGAGCTGACAAACAAACACTTTAAATATCGCAATATTTAAAGCAAGCATGTTTTTAACAACGCCGAGAGGACATTTTGTGGTACATTAACCTCCTTTATATAAAAATTTCGGCACACCGTTTTACTAAATACGATACATATTTTCTTACTTACCAAATTACTTTGAAGATTATTATGATTTCTATTTGATAAACCAACTTAAACACAAAAATCAACTCTACTTTCAATGAATATGGTTGATTTTAATTTTATGTGGTCGTATCATAAGACCTCGCGTGTACTGGCGTGCAGTTAAAATTGCACAGTTTAAGTTGCCAGTTGTGTGGCACGCGATGTTGCTTGCGTTTGTTTGTTTGTTTATTTGTTGGTTGCGGAACAAGTTGCGATATTATATTATTGGGGCAATGTTAGACGGGGACCATAATTACCTGTGTTGCTGACAACGGTGAAGGCAACACGCGAGTATACAATTAAACACTTTTCCGATCAAGGCGTCAAGTCTATTTTCAACATGACTTAAATTCCCTCTACATAATATATTGATGCAAAAAAAACTAGTCATTTAGTAAAAAATCCGGTTGTAAATGTTAAACTGAACATAATTTTTAACAGCTTTTAAAAAATGTTGGTAAACCCCCAACGGTCAGTCTGTTTTGTTATATATTTATTTTTAACCAAAGGCTTTAAAGAGCATACGCTTAATTCTTTTGGTTTTTTAACTTGATGTTACAGGTTTGTAACCAGTTCCGAGGGTTTTTCATATAATAATACGACGGCTTATACCTATATAAATATCGCCAGTACAGTGGTCAATAGTAGGGAGCCAAGATCTCAAAATAAACTTATATCTAAATCTATACTAATATTATAAATAAATAGGTAAGGATGTTCGTTTGTATGTCGGCAATCTTTGTAACTACTGGTCTGATTTTGAAAATGATTTCACTGATTGAAAGCTACACTATCTCTGTGTGACATAGCTTACATAACAAACCGCAGGGAGCAGCTAGTCATGGACAAAATCATACATCATTGGACTAAAACGAAGCCAAACTCGATCAGAATTTGAATTGTCATACCTATATAATTTGGTACATATTAAGCATATATAACAGGCAAGTTATTAGCTACTTATATTTATTATTTAAACTTTGTTATACATCGGTATTCAGATTTTATGGAATATTGTATATACATAGCAAGTATCGATATGAGTTGGTATTTTTTGCTCCTGAAAAATATTTGACTAGGGCATCCTATAATTTTAACTTATTTAAGTTAATCAAAATGTATTTAATTAAAAGAACATGAAATCATTCACAAGTTATTTAGGTATATTGATAAACTCAATAACATACGTCAGTGTCCACTGTCCACTTAAAACGAGTTTATTACTCCGCATCCGTAGGTATGTTACCTTAGTCTATTTTCTTATTCAAAATATTATATCAATAACATTCAGAATATAAAAGAACTAACATAACAAATAAAGCTAAGAAAAAAATAAGAGGACATAATATGAACTGTTTCTTTCACTGTATTCGCGTATTGGACATCTCTGTCTTACATAATTAAACGAGCGGATTATGCAAGATAAGTGCAAGAAAAATAATGATCTCCGTGCTCTGATTAGGGCGGATTTGCTAACGCAGTAGTAGGGACGACGTTATGCGTTATGTCATGAGTGATATAATGTAAAGGGAAATTATGACATTAACATTTTATTATTAAGATTGTCCATTCTTAAGGTAGGAAAAATGTAGAGGTGCTCTTTGATGCTCTTGGGACTTGGGTAAATCTGTGACTCTGTTTCATTCATGCAAAAGCATGAAGATGTTCACAAAATTAGATCAACAAGTTTCAGCAGTGAAAAAGACATCAACGCGCACTAAACTTTGTAACTTTTTTGGCACAAAGTCTACCTTACAATAAAATAATTATAAATGTTTTACAGCAATTATTTTTTGTCTAGTATGATTGTTTATATATTACTTATACTTAATAAATTTTTTTCATATTCACAGTAGTAATTATAATGAAAAACCCATAGAAGGTAATTATTAATTTTTAATAAATTGATGGAACCCCAATTACAATTAAGTAAATAAAGATATGGTTTACCAAACAAACTTAAAACAAATCTCCTTAACCGCAAACTCAATTAACTTACAATGCTGCCTTGGCACATGATTGCAGTTAACTAAAGGGCTGTTGAACCCATGCCGAATGACGTCATCGGCCATACACTTCTAAAAGAACGCGTTTCATTGTTCCTTGAATCGAAAATCATTAGCCATTACATAACAAGAGGACATAAGTTTTTGAAGAAGCGGTCTCATTAACTATCAATCTACAATAATAATAATTAATTTAAATTAAAATCTACCAATTCATTTATTAAATATTTCTTACATATCTTTTGTTTCAAGACAATTGATTGAAATCCTTGGCACGTTAAGATCTTAATTATGCTTAGAATTTTAATACAATTTGAACCCTATTGCTCAATGTACAAGGGTGTGCTAAGGTTTCCGTATAAGGTTATACAGGTCAACATACAATGGATTGCATATGATGTATTAAAACAATAAATAATAGTTTTGTTTAGTGTTCATTGAGATAATATTTTGCCTTATTGCTTTTCTCACTGTGTTTGCGGGTTCGATTCCCGTCGGAGCAAATTTTGGAAAAAGCCTTTTTATAATTTGCCCTCATCCGTGTGCGACCGCGCCTAAGGGCCAACTTTGTTAACCTCTGTCACTCAACTCGACGGAATATAGAAGGGTAAAAAACTTCAACATCAAATACTCAAACGACCTTTAAATTTACAAATAAACCCATGCGTTGGTGGAAATAAAACATGATTTCTTAAATGCGTCATTCGATCAAGTTTGCACACCCAAGGAGATGGTCGTTTTTAATGGATTCCTATGGAATTATGGCCTTTTCGGCCTCGACTCGTGCAGTTGAGGCTATTCGCAAGGTCCAGAGTATGCAAATGTTTGCGGACACATCATGAGGAACATTGTTTGATGAAAATTAGCTAAGTCTATTTGTCTGAGGACGTAGAGTGTTGTGATGAAAGGAAGTATATATTTACCACTGATAAGTTATAACCTGTCAAAAAAGAGTATGCCGCGGTGACGTCGGAACTAAAAACAAAACTCTTTGAAATAAAGGCTATTTTAGCGTATAAAAGTCTCAAGAAATGACTATAGGCCCTATGTTTGCACTAGACAAACCGTTCACACAAAACATGTTATTGTCTTTATTTTTTGTTGTTATTAAATAGAGACAACAATATGTTTCGTGTGAATGTTTCTGTCAGTGGAATGGAGGGGTATAAATAACATTGAGTCGTTGTGTACATGGTGATCCTACGAGTATACGCAATTATGCACCCCAATTTTACTAATCTATATCGCAAGCCGTTTGTGTCAGACTATTTCTACTACATTCTTATTTTATTTTAATACATAACATATGAGATGTGAGGTTTCTTCAATGACTCGACATTTCTCTCGCCAGCGCTCGGTGATGCAACCTCACAAGATTTCCGCTCGATTCCAAAAGGTTACGCTCGTAGCGTCGGCCCAAAACTGACCGCACCGTTTTCACAAACCTTGAACGTCGTTGCGATACGGGCTCGCGTTTGTATGCGCAGGAGTACGGCCGCAAGGCTCGTTGCAACACGCAGGACTGCCAACATTGCCTTAATTTGCCGACGTAATCATGTCAGAGGTGTAAGGTTGCTTGGACTCGTCACGGTTTAAAATGAAAGCAGAAAAAGTTCCATTTTATACGGCACCCACAGTTCAAGCTTTGGTTAGGACCATACAGTTGGTGTGGTCTGAAAATATTCAGATTAACCGTTGCATTGGTGGCAATATAAGATGTTATCTGCAGATACATCTGTATTCCGCTGCGATACTCATTAGCAAGCAATGTAACATCCGTTCCACATCATTGGAACGTCCTTTGGTGCAAAATAAACTGGTAATAATTGTTATCATGTTCTAAGAACGTGATAGACAAATATGTGGTTTCAGGTTCCATTACGAGATTTTAAGGAAAATTCTCCAACTTAACTCTATACGGTCTGAATGGGTACTTAATGACCAATGGATATTCCTATAATGCAATGCACTTCTGCTAATAAAAGTAACAATGAGTTTCATAAAAATGTTAAATATCATTTTGTACATGAAAATATAGAGCGACTTTTCCATTCTTCACTATGGACTCTACCATCTGGTCTACTCTACCAGATGGTAGAGTCTTAATACAGGTTGAAACAGAAAGGGTATACTTTTTTCAAAACTTAACTTTGTAATTCTAAAACTATCAGCTATGAAGGAAACTTGAAAAACAAAAGGTGTTATAGGGATATAGCTGTTGACAGATTTCATAAGTCTATAAAACCTTTAGTTAGTACTTCAACTATCCCACAAAGACGATAGTTTTAGATTTACAAAGTAAAGTTGCAAAAAAAAGTATACCCTTTCTGTTTCACCTAGTATAATATAACTTTGAAACATTTTGTTTCTTAAGTATTTACTGATTTAAATTAAGTCTCGAATTCATAATGCAGGAGATACAGACCCTGGCCGCTGGTAGTTAATATCTACTTAACGCTATTACAACTTATATTTAGAATGGCGCGGTAAAAGGCGAGCGGCGCGGGCGCTGCGTGGGTGTTGCACAAACGCGAGCGCGCTCCGTGCTTCAGTGACCACAAGGCCCAGAGCTGAGGCGATTGACTGATAATTTTACAAGATTTTAATGAAAAAATATTATAGGAAATGAGAGATAGCATAATCTTCATATCTAATTTGCCATGTGCCCGTTTAAAAGAGTTAGAAAAGGATTTCTATTTATCATACATATCCCTTGTTCTGAGCCGAAAAATATACTAATCTGTCGTTTAAATAACATTTTGGAACTCCTTGTTGTTTAACTGTACCTATGATATTACCAAAGAATTTGTAATAATAAGAAATTATTACAAATTCTTTGGATATTACCGACGACTTCCCTTGTGCCCGATATATTCAAGAATTATGCATGGACCTAAGATTCTTAGTTTGTTTTTAACCGAATTCAAAAATAGGTGGAGGTTCTCAATCCGGTTGTATTTTTTAATGTTTGTTACCTCCGTATCCCATTAATTATAAACCAACTTAAAAAAAACTTGGGTGCACTAAAAAGCTTGAAATAACTAGGGACCTAATTATGTATTTAATTTGGAGTCGGTGCCAATTCAAGTAAGTAGGGTAGGTTGGAAGGTACCTAAGAAGTTGTCCTAACGTAGTGTAAAGATAGTGGCACCGACACCACATGAAATAAATTATTAGGTCCCTCATTATTTCTAGCTTTTAAGTGCACTCAAGTTTTTTAAGTCGGTTAATTTTTTTTATTCATTTTATTCTAAAACAAGCAATACTATACTCCATTTATTATAGCATTAGACAGAAGTTAAAAGAGGTTATTTTTAGTGTCCACTTTGTAATAAAAGTACAATTAACGAGTTACAGTTACGATTGACGTCGAATTTATTATAATCTATTTATATACCAGCTTGTCACACCTAACTGTAATAATATTAATTATTTAACTTATTAAATATATTGCCTTTCATTTAAATAATTATTATTTCATTACAATTTAAAATTAGTGTCGATGCTAAAAACCTAAAAGAAGCAGGGGTGAACATACCGGGAACGTTTTTCGTTTCACTATAATCCTACCAAATCTAAAATGTTACCTAATCCGTTCAGAGGTTATGACAGCAGGGTATTTCTAATTTTGTCGGACTATTGTTATCTATGAAATTTACGTAAATAATGTGCTGTCAGTGTTTGTCATTGAGTCATTCGCCTGCAGAATACCTACCTTGTTTGTTATTGTTGTTGAAATTTCGTTATTTAATTGTTAAGTACTTGTTACTGTTTTCCTTTGTTATTGTTTTGTTATCGAAGTATTTAGCTAGTATTATAGATTGATCTATTAAAAGTTATGTTAAAATAATTTTAATGTAATGACTCTAAATAAAATGTTTTGCATCCCTGCTTCTGCGAGCCTCTTATGTCTAATGTTATAATAAATGGAGTATAGCTGTTGTTTATTCAACAAGTTAAAAAGCCTTCGACCATCGCTGATCGTTGTCTCCGGACATTAGGATGCCAGGCAGGTGCCAACCGCCGCCACGCCGCTGGCATTGTGCCAATATTGCCAGACGAACCACTGGCACTCATGTTGCAAATATGCTGTACTTTTGATCAGGTGTCGAAGCGTGCAAGCCAAATTACTTTCACTGATTTTGATTTATTTATCAACGGTTAATACCGTACTCGATGGTTCGTACACAAACGTAAACGAAACGTGACGTAGGCACACGTAGTTTCGTGTCATCACTATTAAAAAATAAATTTTTGTTGAATTTATTAAAGCTGTTAAGTTGATACTAAGATGGAAATACCAAATTGTAAGGTATTTGATTTTATTTGTTTAAAATATTAAAAACAAATTCGAATATTGTAATGTACTGTTTTGGGGAGGGAAATAAGGGGAAACCTTTGTCCAGCAATGGACACGATGTAGGTTGATAAAAATATATTGGTGGTCCAAACGTTATCTAAACTAATTCCCCAGCTTCCATCAGCCAGCTGGCCTGCGCGAGGCGTGACGCAAGGGTTTCATCAGAGTTATGTCACGAGACGGATCATTCGGCGCTTGCGCAACCGGCCCCGCCCCCTTCCGTTCTACAATTAATACATTCTTGCGTCTTACCCACTTGGTGTTAGATGTAGAGTATTTTGTAACAGATAGTACCTCATAATGATGGTAGTGTTATGTCTACCACATTACGTAGTGTACGGCCTCAGCCATCGAGAAGCGATACGAAAATGTATAGAGTTGATTTTTACGTTTCTACTGTATTTGTTTTTTATTAACATTGCAGTATTTGTCACAGAATTAATTAGGAATTCTTAAAATAACCGCCTGTATGTTGGCGAGCCCGCCAATGATCGGCTTGACCAATAAATTATTATTTGGTAGCGCACCTCGTTGGCCGTGGTATAGTCGCGTAGCCAACTCGTATATTGGTGCTAAGTATTAGTACACAAACTAGACTTGATCAAACTAAGTGTATGCCGTCTTTGTCACGGCGGTAATGCAAGAGCGAGACGCCAATATTATGAGCTATATTAGGTGTACTTTAGTCGTAATTTGTAACAGAATAAGCGTTATTGTACAAGTAGCATTAGTACCAAGTCAAATATAAGTACATGCCAATGTAACATTCCCCCTCAATGCAAGGGGGGTTCGAAAACTTCACATGTCTCATGACTTTTTGCCAACATAACCGATTCTATGCTCTTGACCGAATTAATGAAGAATGTGTGGCCAATAATAGGGGCATGCATCCATATAGGAAGGGGGTCAGCGGGGCACCTGCCGCCGCCGCCGCCGCCCGCGCCGGTTACATCCGACTTACGCAACTAACTGCCTTTCGATCGGCCATCGATTTGGCAAGCTTGACAACTCCATTGAGTTTGTTGAGAGGTTCTGAAGTCATAATAAATGTCTACGGATATAAATATCGTCAAAAATGCTACTACAACTCTACCTGTAATGATAGAGTATTAAACATTAAATAAAACACTCCAACTCAAACTGAAATCGTTTATTTGGTTCAAGCTTTTGGTGACATTTATAAATTTTAATTTTTTTATGTCTACAACCGGATCGGAACGCGACCTCGAGAGGCTCCGTGAAGAAACTCAAGGCTTGACTTTTACTTTATTTTTTAAAATCGTTAATCTAGATTGTTTTCTTAGAAATTAATTTATTGAAGCCGATCTGTTACACTGATTTACATGGTCCTATAAACACCACTATGGCGATATTTAAAAACCAATGTCTGGAAAAAAAATATTAAAATATATTTTAACAAAAAAAACTTTCTTGAAAAAAATCTTGGTGCACTATAATTGCTAGATACTAGGGGCCTTATATTTTTTCATTTGGACTCACTGCGAGTTCAAGTAAGTTGTACGTTACCTAAGAAGAAGTTCTAACGTAGTTTAAAGATAGTGGCATCGAGTCCAGATCAAAGAAATTTTAACAAAAACAGAATTTTCAAAATGGGTTCACATTTGACTGAGAAATCGGTGCTTACATCAAAAATAACATACCTGCATACAGACGAACTCTAAACTGCGTCCTTTTTTTGAAAATTGCTATTTACGAAACTGTTTTCTTACGATCATCTATTCCCTACTTTTCTCTGTCGACACTAGCTTTCATCGATCGATAGACGCGGTAGAGTCGGCGGCGCGGGCGCACTCAGTTCCCACGTTACATAACTTGTTTTTGCATTAAGCGCCGAAGCCAGCCTCGATATATCAACAATAAGAAGAGGTAACGAGGTCGCTGTTTCATCGTAGTATACTTAGGCTAGCTTCTCTGTGAATTTGAAGACGCACACACAGCACATATAAGGTGTATCAAAAGTCCGAAGTCATAGTTTTGATAGATAGAGTTCTTTATTAACACGATGATTTTCAATTAAAGTGTCACAATCGGCGGCTTTATCACTAAAAGTAGACACTTGTTTACATCGCAGTTTATGTCTAAAATAGTAATTATTGATTTATTTGTGCAAAATAACTTGAGATAGATTTCTTTAATTCATGCTAAAATCAATTTTGAAATGCTGAAACATTAATATATTGGCGGAAAATTCCAACTTTGGGGGTCCAGAATCATGAGTTTTCTAGTATCAGATTTTGTTACGATGCCTCTTCCTCCCTTTATATTTAATTAACGTGACTAAAAGTAACCTTTAGTGATTTATACCAGGCAACCTTTGCATGAAGAGGACCTATAGAACTGGCGAAAGGCGGTGTACTTAATAATTATTACTAAATCTATTATAAACTACATAAGTATTGTATTACACATAAACATTAAATATACGAATATAGGTAACTGATATATAGACGTATAGTGAAGACAGTTTGTTAAAACTTTCGCGTAGAAAACTTTGTAAACTAATGACCTCGGGAATCGGATACTGGTTCAGGACCCTACCTTACCGTGCCTTATTCACCCAGGAGAAACCCAGGAGCCAAAAGTTTTGTCCACTGCTGGACATACGCCCCCGATAACTTATTATTGACAACCTCTAAATGATAGAGTCTCACATCAAGTGACGTCACAATTGCATAATACAAGCATAGTGTCGTGAGAACAGTTGCAGCTAAGACGAGTCTAACGCATTGTGTGAGCACGCGCAAGCGATGATCTACGCGCTATCTAGTGAGCGGTCTTATCTGTGAAGCTATAACAGCGCAATCCACTGACATTTCCAAACTATGAGACCTAGGAAATGGCACCGAAGGGAATATAAAGGGCATCACCCTATGTAGTAAGCTGAGCGATGCGTCTTAATCATAAATAAATAATTTAAGACACGAAATTACTTGATGACGTACGTAATATTTGAACACAGGACGAACTGCGTTTGGTCGACATGCGCCTGACTCGCAGTTATGATAATATGATAGAGCCGGAAGCTAGTGGTAGAGCTATCCTGTAGCCAATTGACTACAGCTCAGGGCAAGCTCGACGGCGGTAGTACCACCCTTTCACAGAAGATCGTCGTAAGTAGCTAATTCCCTCTGCCTCTATCCCACTCCTTTCAGGTTGGCAACTTTTGAGCAATGCCTTTGGTATTCCAAGCTTCTAGAGACTACGGCAACTGCTTAACATTAGGCGGGTCGGACGCTTGTTTTCCAACTTTGGAATGTCTGTCCAAAGTCTCGCATATAAACATATGCGACTATGCGACATATGCCCTAGACAGTTGTGATGCGTACAATTAACTCTTTGTTTATAAGATAATGTTTTTGCTTAGTGGCGGAACGTGTCGCGGCTGCATTTTGCATTGTGTGCTAAACGGACGCGCCGTTGAAAGTAATCACGTATTTGTGTGTGATATTCCATTACTACCTTTTCCTTTATCCAATACAATTGGTGGCTTGTATCCTGGCTTCCTCTCTGATGCCGTCTCGCCAGAGCCGATCAACGTCGTTATACTCTAGCATTTTATTATTTCTCCGTTTGTCAGTTGCGTTACTTGTCTATAAAATATGATTTATTTATTAAGAAACCTAATCTGTCATTTAATATTACTTTGTCAAGAAATCTTAAAAACATTATGTACCTACTTCACAACAATTATAATGACTCGTGTGTAGATACCAAATTTTGTTTTTATGGTAGTCAGCTCGTTCAGATTTTATTGTGTCCCGCTACTCAAGAGAAGAAAGTCGATAATTTTCTTTCGAGTCCCATTTTCTTTATTTATAATTGCTTAACAAGATACTCTGACATTCGCACTACCTGATGGTAATGGTAAGTGTCAACAAAGTGGTAAAAGGATAATTATTATTAAAAAATATTATCTATAAACTATGCGGGCAGATTTATGATTTAAGTGCAAGCATAATAAACGAACATTATTAATCTATACTATTAATCCTGGTATTAATACATAATTATTATCTGTAGTTACCTATAATATTCATCCGTCTGTCTGTCACAGCATTCGATGTTTAGAGTTGCAAAATCTTGTGCGAATCCAAGTGTTTCTCAATAAACCATCCCTTTGGATAATTTATTGGAAAGTCTACTGTTATGCTTTCAAGAATATTGACTCGATTTTGTTTTGCCTAGAGCAAAACTGCTGAAAAAGTTTAAAAATAATCAGGTTGGATTACTTTTTAAGTACAATAATCACTGGATTAATAAATAATAAATAAAAATTAGGTAAATATTAATGTGCAACGATAAGGTTATAATAATATCTTATCGTTAATTATAAATTCGGTTAACTGCTTGCAGTCTTGATTAGTTATCTGTGTGCGATGCAGTATGGTAAATAATGTCGACAGTAAAGAACGGATCACACGATCGGAATCGATGGAGGCTCTCACGTAAGAATAACATTGAATACTCCTGACGACCGCTTGGCGCAGTGGTTCGAGCGTAAGCCGCTCGGCTCACTGCACATGGTGGTTGCGGGTTCGATTCCCGCCGGGGCAAATTTCGGAGATGGCCTTTTCGTAATTTGCCCAGGTCTGGGTGTCACTGGGTTCGCCCCCAGTCCATTGTATGGTAACCATAGGAGAAGCGTTGCTTAGTTTGGGACCATACAGTCAGTGTGTCAGTCTGGCGATATTTTACAATATGGTGGTTGAGCCAGTTAGAACGTCTGGAGTAGTACCATCCTCTCACAGAAAACTGCGTGAAATAGCTGTTATAGATGCGTTTCGTACGACGAGTAAGAGAGCCGGAAGCCAACCAAGAAAGAAACGGTTGGCTGTAGGCATGGAAAAGATTACTACTTTCAATTCATTTTAATTACGTGATATTATGTATTTGCTTGCACTTTTATTTCACCTGTGATTTATCACAGTCAATGATATTATTCGTAGTGAATTTTCACTATGACACTAAATCCATATAAGTCACTGGTCGATGATTTATCATGTAAAATGGAACGGTACCGATCGCTTTGTGATTTAATTGTAATGATTTTTAACAGTTTCTATCTATGTCGATAGCAAGTGCTACTTTACCAATAGGTAAAGAAAGGTAAAGTGCTATAAAACCTATAAGATGTACAAAATACTGGTATGATTTTTCACATGCTACCTGTGTGATGTTCTATCACAAGTTGGCTTGCTTTAATTGGCATTTATGTGTACCTTACGCATCACTGCACTTCTATTGGCTCTTTTTCCATGGTCTAAATGGTATGCCGAAGCCTGATTGGATGTCGTCGTTCCTCGGGCCAAGTCGGGTTCAAATGCTGACAGTAATTGTTCAAAATGGCGGAGTTATTACTCTGTTGTAAGGTCGCAGGTTCAAAGCCAGGCATTATCTATAAATAGAGTTGTTAACTTAAACAACACTATCATAAGGAAAACAATATTTAAGTATAGTATTATGGTTCTGGTTGTTTCGCTAAGTAACCATTTATGCTTCATAATATATTCTTCCATAGAATTTGAAACTAGTTGATACTGGCAAATGTTTGAATAGAACCGAAAGTATTTATAATACATTAGTTATTACAGGACTTTTCGGCGAATACTCAACCGCTGATCAAATTTGAGAACTGCTTAAGTTGGCAAATAACGACGCCGAAGTCTTAAGCAGAGTGGAACTTAAACGATGTGTTGATTGCTAAGATTATTTTTTTCTCTAGAATATTTTACACTTTTATTGATTTAACACAACTTTGGCTGAATACTCAAATATTTAAGCACACTTTGAGACGTCGTCGTTAATGTTATGTTTTTGTATGGCTATCTATTAATTATCAAATTTGAGTTGCGAGTATTCGGCTGCTTTTATAATGTTGTACAATACAAGTGCACCTGTCAGTGCGCATCACAGCACAGCGCCGCACGTTACAGAGCTCAGCGGAGCGTGGCGGAGTATCGTTTCACGAGCGACCTTCACGACGCTTCCTCTGAACACATTCCACGTCCGGCTGAACGTGCATTCTGATGTACGATGTCTTATAAACTCGTAACTGATTGGTGTTTCGACCATGGGGTGTAATAGACATAAACGCGATAACATATAAAACGCATGACGACCTGATGATTTCTTGGCGCAGTCGTTTGAGCGTAGGCCGCTCGGTTCACTGCACCGGGTGTTTGCGGGTTCAATTCCCGCTAGAGTAAAATTTGGAAATCGTATTTTCGTAATATGCCTAGGTTAGATGGTTTTCTTCCAACTTCTCCTATTATTTATTTCGATTAAATTCGTGCGGGTTTCAAAAAAAAATTACTTGTCCCCGGGGACTCGTCGAGGTTCAAACCTCTACTTCATTATTAGTCATCATTGTCGATCCGGGTTTACAGGAGTAACATTGGTGGGAATGAGTGGCGGGAGTGAGTCTGGGTGTCACTGGGATCGCCCCCAGTCCATTGTACGGTACCCATAGTACGAGCGTTGCTTAGTTTTGGACCACACAGTTTTTCAGTCTGGCCATATTTTTTTATTATTTTATCTGTGATAGAGCCATGTTGTATAGCCAGGTAGTACAACCTTCTCACAGATCGTCGTAGCTATTATAGCTGCATTTCGTACACTGAATGAAACAAGCGCTCGATCCGCCCGACGACCGCTTGGCGCAGTGGTTCGAGCGTAGGCCGCTCGGCTCACTGCGCATGGTGGTTGCGGGTTCGATTCCCGCTGGGGTAAATTTCTGAAATGGCATTTTCGTAATTTGCCCCGGTCTGGGTGTCACTGGGATCGCCCCCAGTCCATTGTACGGTACCCATAGTACAAGCGTTAATTAGTATGGGACCACACAGTTGGTGTGACAGTCTGGCGTTATTTGTTATTTATTTATTTTATCGACCGAACAGTTCTAAAAGCTATAGAGCTGAGGCCACTGGATCTACGAGTAGCTAAATGAATATAATTACGAATCGAACGTGCCATTGTCTTCGTTTAATTCAGAATCAATTCAAGTCTCATCGCCCATCTTGGATTCAGTCCGCGTGTTCGTTTTGACATGCCCTCGCGGACGGTATGGCGAAATTGCGATTACGATAAAATACGGCCCGGTTGAAATATACCTGTCTCTATTACACGCGCGTCCTTGACACTATACGGGTAAGGAACAGAAGTTTAGTTTGAAGTGTGATTAAAGTTATGTTATTATCGGTGCTCATTCTGTTGGCATGAACTTGGCTAGACTAATTGTATTGCCGTCCTTGTCATGGCTGTATTGTATGAGCAAGACAGCAATATTTTTATATTGAAAAATTTTGTTAGGGCAAGGTTTACTTTTAGCAGTCAACCGTATGTATGTATGGTTAATGGCGTGGTCATTATATCTTATGTTATAAGTTACTAGCTGCACTTCGGTAAAATACAAGTAGCGTTAGTTACTCCTTATAACATCAGCTTTCAGTCAAAATCGGTCCAGCCGTTTCGAAATAAACAGTCAGACACTTTTTGTTTGTTTGAATTTTCGTATAGACTGTCATATGCATTTACTAAAAAACTATTTTTTATTTGTATGTATTTGTAGTTAGTACATTACATTGTTTTCTCGGACGATATCTACTGTAGAAGATAATCATCTCGAAATGTATTTAACTTCTCTGACACTCAGTGTTAAACCTGATTTCATTTTAATTAAATAATATTTTCACTGCGGTTTTATAGAAATTGTTGGCACTGTCCATCTAATGATAAAATTCATTTACTGAACGTTATTGATAATTGTTTTTGACCTCAAAAGTAATATAACCTTGGTTAGGTATACGTGGAAGAACGCACGTAATCGCCGTGAGTCATTCGTTTCTCCTTATTACATCGTATCGTCAATCAAAGCTTTAAAATAAATTATAAAAAAAAAACTTTTTTTTACTTTTTGTTGTTTAAGTACAAAAGATTTAATTGCGGAATTCGTTTCGACGCTACCACATAAAGTCAAATGAGCTTGCATGCTTCAGAAGTCCGAAATAAATATCGCCTCAGTATAAATATATGGTGTGGTCATGGTATTAATATGGTAATGTTGGTGACTACCCTACATGACTATGTGTGGTCCCAAACTAAGTATTATTTCGCGGATTCATCCGAAATTTGAACTTCTGATTAATGATTTATTGTGACCTTATTGTTGCGTCCTTTTGACACCATTAATCGATTTGTCCTCCATGATTAGAGTTGTACCGATCATTCAGACGGATTATCTAGTGTTGATCTTTGTCTTTATAAAACTTATAAATATGTTTTAGTATGTATTAATGATTAACCAGTTTTATAACACGATGTTTTGAATAGTACATATTATTATATGTCTATTATTAGTAGTAGTTTGATTTATTTGTGTCTGGCTGTCTCAGTAGTTATACATTGATAACTCATGATTGTTTTATTAATATTCATAAGCCTGTGTAAATTTTGTAAACAATAATAACAGATATATATAACACCCAGCATTTTGTATTGCATCTTAGTAATTGCTAAAGATAATGTAGGTAACTACCGCAAAAAAAAACCTTTAAAACCTTGAATAAATCCTAACAACCGAAAATATTTGTATAGTCAGTTTAAATTTTAGTGGTAGGTATGAGTGTTATCTTTATGAGTAAATAAATAAAGGTGCTAGCATGTCGTGCATTATTATAATAAGTCCTTATTTAATACTTAACTTAAGTCAATCCACATTAAATCGTTCAACCGCATGACTCCTTGTAACCAAGATGGCAGGCGCGTGTGGTCCGCGCGTCATTTCCTAGAAGTAGTTAGTACATTGTCACAGCACGTGCCGCCAACTGACACGCACACCCGACTTATGGTGTACTCATTATTGAAGTTCATAAATTATGTTAAGTATAATATCCTTCATATTTAGGTGTTTCTGGACGTAACTACGCCTCCGCCGAAGTTCGGAACAAGTAGCTAGTAGCTAATAATATGATAAATATATTATATTATTTTGTTCTAGCTATTTACCGAGCTAAAATTAATTTTTGACGCTGTCTATGTTTTTCACACTTTTTTTATTTACCCAACAAAAAAAAAACTAACATCGGTATTGTAGTTTCTAAAAAATAGCTTACAAACAACAGGGGCCCAACTCTGATAACCTCTGGCAACTCGATCGACTCGCAATACGTCAAAACTGACGTATCGCGTATCTGAATACGTCACTTTTGATATATTGCGATTCGATCGGCTAACGGAGTTGGCTCCTGGTAAAAAATAAAACAGTATCTCCCTTTTTGAAATTGGTTAAAAGTATATTTAAAAAAGTATTCTCATGGAGAATAAGTTGACTGTAAGTAAGTTATAAAGAATATTTAAATAACGTGAATCCGCAAGAGTTGTGCAAGATATCAAAATTATACTTCCTTACGTACTTACAAGGAAAATGTTTAAGATCCGCATCGAAATGACAGCGCTGTGATTATCACAATACTTTGCGTCAGAATATTATGCATATGTGTATTATATAACATAATAACTATCAGAACCAAGTATATAGCGCTGTGTTCATAATATGAATCTAGCAAGATCATTTGGATGTGGTCTTGCAAAGTGGAACTAACCTACTTATATTTCTGCCAATGGAGAACAAACTACAATTGCTCGGACTAGGGTTGGTTTATGGCTAGTAAGATTATGTTTACATTTGTGTGAAACTGCATTCATTTTTTTATCATGGGGAGTTTTAGTATTGAAACTTAAAATACTGGGGTTTTAATTTCTGGAATGATATTTGCGTTACTGTTTCATACAATTTGATCAAGTAGTTTTCAAGTTATAAAATCGGCCAATTTCAAAAATTTTGAATATTTTTTCGTTGCATTGGTTTTGTTTACACATAAGTATATATATTTTTTTAGTTCGTCGATTAGCCATTATAAGAGTTTTAGCTAAAAATCTCCAGAAATATTACCTAGGTACCTACTGCCAACTTAATCTAGCCTAGACTTGTGTCGTTTTCAAAGGATTACTTATACAGTGAGCTAAAATATAAAATTACGCATCTTATAATGTCCAATCTGATCCTGCAGACTTATTGCAATTCTAGTTTATTTTCGTTAAAAATTATTTTAATTAAGTTAAATAAAGAATAACATGCTATGCACCGTCTCTTTCGCACACCCGGTGACAAATGACGGTGACGTCATATGCCTGTAGCTTAGTTCTGTTTTCTTTTTTTCAGTTTGGAAACAATTACCGTTTTTGGGCAATGTTAAAATTATTTTAAAAGTTGTTTCACTGTTAGTGAACACGAAATAAAAAAGTTAATTCAAATGCTATTGAACCTCACTAATACCGACGTCTCGCACCTATTTATAACTTAGCACAAGTTTTTGTGGGTTATGCAATTTAAAACTATTATTGACAGATGATTAATGCTATTTTTTTGTTGTTCACAGAGAGACCTCACCTCCGTCGCCCATGGGCGACGCGAAGGATTCCAAGATAAGCCAGATACAGTTCTCAGCGCCCTTCGAAAAACAAGACAGCACGGTGAGAGCGGTTTCAATACCACAGACTTATAATGAATACTTACTCGTTTCAACCCGCGACTTCGTCCGCATAGACTTAAGTAAAGTGTATATGTGTTAATCCAGGTTATAATCTATCTGTGTTCCAAATTTCATTCGAATCCGTTCAGTAGTTTTTGCGTGAAAGAGTAACAAACATACATCCACACTCACAAACTTTCGCATTTATAATATTAGTAGCATTTTATATGTATTTTACGACGTAAGATGTCCCCTGTTGGACTCAGGCCTCTCTAGGCACTGGCAAATTCTGATTTTCAGAGAGGATCCCGTCTTCATCTTTCTTTAAAAGTATGGCCCACCCAGTTTAATAGGTATTTCGCCAGCGTCAACAAACAAATAGTGGTATTAAACGTAGAACGTGTAGTGAAAATGACATCTGTCAGCTGTCAAAGATATGACGTTGACAGCTGACAGATGGCAAGTGCACTAAATGTGGGAGTGTGTGGCGGGAACAGTCCAATTTTTAAAAAGGTTTTCCTCAATAGGGGGCACGTTTGATGACGTCGTAATTTCGTTTCTTTGTATATACCATTAGCTTATGGTGTATTAGGTTTTGTTCGGCGAATCCTTCCGCTGACTCCTCACGGTCGCCACCACACAATGGACACTTAGAACCTTAAAGGTGTTCTTCTCCGATGAAGGAAGACGATTAAACATTTTATTGTTTGTTTGTTCGCTTAAGGATAAATCAATAAAACATTATGTTAGAATTAGTGGTACTAATGCTCCTTAACTTGCCGTAACTTAACTAAACAATTATATTGCAGTTTTGACAAATTTAGTTTAATAATTATTTCACGACAGCAAACGAATTCTATGGATATGCTATTTCACTGTTTATCCCAATGGTTTGTGATGGCTAATGAGGAATATATATATTTTTTGGATTCCGCTAGTTTCTACTTTTGGAAAAACTTGTAGAACCCTCACTTGAAGAACCCATGGTACAGTGGTGTCTACTCTGAAATCACCTCATGAGTGTATTTTGTTCTCAGATATGGCAGAAGCGACAACAGGCCGTGTGCGTGCGGCACGCCTTTAAACACTACGGCTCCAACAAGCGGCCCAACCACGTCCTCACCAACCTGAACATGACAGTCGCTAAAGGGACCATGTAAGTCACCAACAACCTTTCACGAGTTAAGCCAAGGTTATAAGGTTTAGAAAGCAGTGCTACCTGGACAAGTTGCATAAAATAATTCTGGGTGTAAGGGGCATCGTAACGAAAACTGATGCCATGAATTCAACTCATGATTCTGGACACCCCAGAGTTGGAGTTTCCATCGATTCGTCATGAATAATGCTTAAATTTTTCAGCATTTTTCAATTGATTTTAACACGAAATACGCGCTTAAGCGTATTAAATTTTAATTTACATTGTAGGTTAGTTCTAAAATTGATTTATTATTGATTTATTTGTGTAAAATCACTTGAATAAGATTTGAATAATGAAAAACAAAATTGTATAAGGATTCCAAGCTAAAGTAAATTTTTAAAATGCTGAAAATATTTATGGGTCCAGAATCCTGAGATGAATCCATGGTATTAGTTTTCGTTACGATGCCCCTTCACCCTGTATAACACAGTTTGAACAATTTACTCTGATTTGTCTTCTTGCCATACAAGAGGGACCTTTTTGTCCAGGGAACATCTTCTTCTTCTTCTTTCTTTAAAAATATGGCCCACCCAAGTTAATAGGTATTTCACCAGTGTCAAGTAAGAAATAGCAATAACAAACAATTAATAACAATACTAAACAAAAATGTGACCGTTATTTGGAAAACCAAAAGGAAAAATGTTTTCATTTAGTATATAATACGTCAGTTTTTACAGATTTTTTTCTATATGAAAACTGTCAAAAGTGACTTATTCAGATACGCGATACGTCAGTGACGTCACTGACGTCTTGTGAGTCGAGTCGGGCGAGTCGTGAACAGAGTTGGGTGGGCTCCATTTTGGTATTCCAAAATGGACGGTCACTTTTTTGTATTGTATTGTTATTGCTATTCGTTACTCGACATTGGCAGAATCATATTGGGCTTGACCAAATTGTAAGAGGCCATTAATATAAAAATATATATAACAGAGTTGGGTATCTGGGCATCAGAAAGTACCAAACACACGGAAACAATCGCGATGGTATCACGTCAGCCCTCAAGGGCGAACCAGAACAAAAGATTATTAACCTCTGTCAATTAATTGTTGAACAATTGATTCATACACGTCATTACCAGGCTGTATGGGGCTTAACATAATGAATTATTGTTTACAACGTTCATAGAGCTGGCTATAAGTTACATGATGTTTCTTAAGTTCAATAACAAAATATAATAAATAATAACGCGTAGCTCCAGTAAGTCCAAATACTAAAGTAAAAAAAAAACTTTCTTTTTCTTTGTTTTCGAACTCAAATATCTCAGAAAGTATATCTCACTTATGAGATTACATCACTGATTTTTTTTTTATTGTAATCACTCAGGTCCGTACTAATAAATCGATCTGAAGTCTGAGAACGATCTTGGAAATGTCATTCTTATGTTATAATAGTATAAAATTACATAGCAAGAGCGTATTTTTAGATCGCTCTCAGTTTACATTATACATAGTTTACAAATGACGTCCAATGTCGTCAGGAAGTCTATAATAATATGATGCGGTGTGACGTCAAACGTCCAATTAGAATACCACGCCATACACGGACAGACAATAAACTTTATACATATAAAACGCAAGTACTCGTATAATAGAGAACATTTCATATCACATCTTGAGACCGCTGTGGAAGTTAACGGCGGCGATTCTATAGTCACAAATAAGTCGGAACTAAATCAACATTTAGTTTACTAACACATTTAGTTTTAAGATAAGTGGTCAATGTGGATATAAGTGGTTATGGTTGGAAAAAAACCACACAGTAATGTAACCGTCAAAGAGCAAATTTATTTACGTAACATTATGTTGAAATAAAAATACGATTCCGCGAATAAAAACGTCATATTTTTTTTTACTGTACTGTATCGCTGACTATAGGTTTTTTCTGTATCTTAAAAAGGTTAGAAGTATCACTTTTAACAAGACATTGCTAATTTATCTTTTAAATCTATCTAGACAGAAATATTGAATGAATGGAAAATTTATTATCTTACTCATGTTATTTTTTATTTAATATTTAGCACGTAAAAAAAAATCCATTTAAGCGGTAATTGTGTAGTGGTTAAAGGGGCCGCTCTCGTTACCAAGTGGTTCCGGGTTCGATCCCAGCCCAGGCTATTAAGCTTTTGATCATGGGGCTAACGATACTACTATAATAATAATTTAATCAGTGTAAGTTACCAAACACTATAACATTAATATTCAATTTGTTTCATCCGTATCTGTTCAGTCGTTATGACGTTATTGAGAAATAAACATCCTACCAAACTTTCCGGTGTCTTGTTCGGAGGCCAGAACTCTACATTGCGAAAACTTATTTTACAAGACTCTTGCTATCTCTGTTAGATGTTTGGTGTATAATAAGGATAGGAATAGACAACATTATGAGGGCAAAACTAAAGCAGTCACAGCTGTTGACTCTGATCGTCTTCTTTCTACCATTCACAATTCAATGATTATCTATCACTGAAGAAACCACCTTCAATACTTGCTACACATTAAAATTAAATAAAAATAGGCTTTGTGTAGCCAAAATAAGAGTCTTAGTGACTGCATAAAATAAAATTGACATGGGTTTTCTTAAAGTAATAATTTCAAACGAATATAAACTTTATGAGTAAGAAATTGTGAGTCATTGTAAGTTGATAGTTGGTTTATGTGTATAGTAGAATAGAATGTACGAAATGGTAAGAGTTTCGTAAGTAGTTCGTCCTCGTGTGCGCGTGCGCAAGCGGCCGCCGAAGCGTTACGATCTCGCCGTTTAGGAAATATTCCGGACACTATAACTAACTATTCTTTTAAAATTATACTTACTTACCCAGTAATTTTTTTTATAGCCCAGTCATATTAGGTAAAAAAAGGGGTCAACCTCGGAATGAAAGATAATAAGCTGCAAATTGGTATGAACCTTTGTTTTGTCATTCTAAATGTTGTCTCAAAAGTCACAATCGTTATCGTGTCCGCGTCTCAAGATATTCAAGGTCAAAGGTCACAAAAATCGGTTTTTCGCGAATATCTGGCTTCCTATCGGTTAAATGAGATTTGCATTTATTATAAAAGTTGTAGGCTATAAAATTCCCTACAACTTTTGTTTAAACTTTTTTTTCATACGACTAACCGTTTTGAAGGTAGAGCGCGAAGAGTGCACATCGTACAGTCATATACGGCCTAATGCAAGGTCAAGCGTGAGTTATGGTTATCAGTACGTTATAAAGTCAATTATTTACTTGGAAATTATAATTATTAAACAATGCCTATTATTTATGTACTAACTATTAATTATTTATATTTAATTAAAGTAAGTAACTTGATTATTTATATATAATTATTCATATTTAACTATTTAAGTATAAAATATTATTAATTCTGGATTATATATTTTAGTTTTATTTTAAGTTAACACGACATTATATATCTTTTCTTTAAAACGCGTAAATTTCTCAATACTTATATACCTGGAAATACTTGTCCCTACCCTATGCCCTTTTCTATTCATTGCCGGGACAGATGTTCTATAGTATTCAAAAGGAAAAAAAACTGTTACTAGAGCATTGGAAAAAATTCCTGATTTAGATAAACTGGTGGAAGTATTTCAACAAGAAAACTGCCCAAAACAAACATTATTAGAAAATGGAGTGCGCATCTTGTTGGCATTATATAATGCTCCAAAATCTGAGGACAACATTGATCATTTCCGCTACACGCAATTCATCAAATTTACAAAACTAAATAAACCTGTACAACTGTCAACACTTCCACCAACAAGTGTAGCAGCTCATCAACACATAAAACGTGTCTACTACCAGATTCAAACGTGGTTAGGGAAGGACTTAGAACCTCAAGAATGGGGCTGGATGCTTGAAAATGAAATCCTGGAGCCCATACGAACGTTATTACCTCCAGCACCAGCCGAACTACTAAACGTAATATTTTGCAATTGCAAAAATGGTTGTGGTTCCCGCTGTGGATGCAGAAAATCAGGGCTACAATGTTCTTTAGCTTGCGGCCAGTGCAACGGACAAGCTTGCCTCAACGCTTCACTGTATCCAAGTAATCCCGATGAAGAAAATACATATGATCCCGATATTCTGGAAGGTTTGGAGATGAACATGACAGATAATGAGGATGATGACAATGAATCGATCATTTTTGAGCGACAAGAAGAAGAAGACGACGAAGAAGAAGAAGATAATTAGCTTCCATTTCCAATTTCATTACAATTAAAATCAACAAAGATACTTTTGATATTTGAACTCACATTTTGATAAATGTATATTATGCCGTATTTAATAATAAATAAAAATATGTGTAAAATATATACTCTTACTATCATTTTAACTTAAAATAAAACTAAAATATATAATCCAGAATTAATAATATTTTATACTTAAATAGTTAAATATGAATAATTATATATAAATAATCAAGTTACTTACTTTAATTAAATATAAATAATTAATAGTTAGTACATAAATAATAGGCATTGTTTAATAATTATAATTTCCAAGTAAATAATTGACTTTATAACGTACTGATAACCATAACTCACGCTTGACCTTGCATTAGGCCGTATATGACTGTACGATGTGCACTCTTCGCGCTCTACCTTCAAAACGGTTAGTCGTATGAAAAAAAAGTTTAAACAAAAGTTGTAGGGAATTTTATAGCCTACAACTTTTATAATAAATGCAAATCTCATTTAACCGATAGGAAGCCAGATATTCGCGAAAAACCGATTTTTGTGACCTTTGACCTTGAATATCTTGAGACGCGGACACGATAACGATTGTGACTTTTGAGACAACATTTAGAATGACAAAACAAAGGTTCATACCAATTTGCAGCTTATTATCTTTCATTCCGAGGTGAAAGCCCTAATATGACTGGGCTATTAGTCTGATCTTTGAAGCAGGTTTTTCCCAATTTTAATATGAAAGTCTACTCAGACGGATATTGTATTCTGATACCTCTGGAATTTTCGAATTTCTTATTTCCCATCAAGATCACCACTTGCTGAATGTCTTTCTGAAGACGTGTGAAGTTTGCCATCCTGTATAAGGACTGTACAATATATCCCAACTCTCTGGTATAGAGCACTCCCCGTTAATACGGTAATAGACTCGCCCCCGAATACGAGTTTATGGGGACCAATAACACCATTGGCTTTATTTGGGTGCACTGCAGTAAACCTATGAATAAATAAACATCGCCAGACTGTTACACCAACTGTATGGTCCCAAAATAAGCAATGATTGTCCAATGGGTACCGTACAATGGACTGGGGGCGATCCCAGTGACACCCAGACGTGGGCAAATTACGAAAAGGTAAATTTTGAAGTTTGACCACTGCGCCAAGCGGTTGTCTACCTCTATCTATATAGGTCTAAGAGATCTTCGGGTAAAAGAGGCGTGTCGCTTAAGAAGTTCTTACGTTTTGATTTTGTATTCTTTTCGCAATGATAATGATTATAAATGGTTCCTTCTTCCTACAGATACGGTCTCCTGGGTGCATCAGGGTGCGGCAAAACGACGCTGCTCTCCTGCATTGTGGGCCGGCGGAAACTGAACAGCGGGGAGATATGGGTGCTTGGGGGCAAGCCCGGGACCAAAGGTGAATAAATATCTATCTATATAATTAAATACATTAAAATTAATCTCTATACCCTGGTCATCGCATCACGCGTGAACGGATGGAACGATTTCGCTAATTATTATTTTTTGTCTTCATTATTGCCAGGAGTAGGTCCTTATTAAAGAAAAAAAATAAGAAAGTTGAGCGGAACAATTCGAATTCAATATTCAAAGTATTATTATTATAGATAAAAAAGAATAAAATTTAAGTGTCTGTTTGTAATTATCAAAACTATATTTATATTTACTTATTGGATATAAAAGTATATGTATAAGGTAATTATGTATTTAAAAAAAAATTGTTGACCGTCTGTGTGTTCGTTTAGTAATGGCTGGACCGATTTTGGAGATAAAGAATTACGCACACACGCACGCCGATATTGTATATTAAAGAATTTCTTCATGTCCCAAGGTTCCGGTGTGCCTGGCAAGAGGGTCGGCTACATGCCCCAGGAGATCGCGCTTTACGGGGAGTTCACGATAAAGGAGACCATGATGTACTTCGGCTGGATCTTCGGCATGGAGACCAGGGAGATCTTGGAGCGGCTGCGGTTCCTCCTGGACTTCCTCGACCTGCCCAGCGAGAACAGAATGGTCAAGAACCTTAGGTGAGTGAGATTCGATGTTATGTCTCCGTCGTTAGACGTCAACATAGTGCCATATTTTTACCATACCATAGTACAAGCGTTGCTTAGTTTGGGACCATACAGTTGGCGTGTTAGTCTGGTGATATTTAATGAATTATCGCAAGATGTCGTTTGCTGTTTCTCCACGGGTGTAGGTAATAAAGGTATGTAATGAAGTTCAACGTTCCATTTGCTTACAAGGACATGTTTAAAAATAACCCAATTAAACATGGAAAAATAAGTAGTAATGCCTACCAGGTGGCTGACGTAGCTGCAAAATAAATTAAAACAAAATACAAATACCTCGGCGTGGAAACTTTATTGCGGTCGTAGGCTGCTGGTAACCGGAATTACTATTTGAATACAGATATGGAATTTAAAATGTGCACGCAATTCATATCGTTTGTATTATGGGACTACGCAATGAACTGGTAGCGATCCCAGTCACACCCAGACCGAGATAAATTACGAAAGGGTCGTACCAGAATAGTCTTATTGGGTGTGAACGAAATAGGAAATAGACGGCTAAAGATAGCGGCTATTCGGAAGTGTGGCTAACATAGCACACATGTATATAGTTTATATTCGCTATATTCAAGAATGTAGAGTTCTGCCTACCTGTCAGGGGACCTAGGCGTGATGGTACTTATTTTGCCGGTATAAGATTATGATATTGAAAATGAAGTGGCCGCAATAATTACATAAGGCGTTCATATATTTATACACATGCTTATACATAATAACTTACTTTCTATTATGTCAAAAAATTGCATAACCTTAAGTAGGTAACGCGTATAGACTAGATGTGTGCCGTGGCTGCGCTTGCACAGCATTAAATTATACTACAACTGGACGAATTGATCGCATCTCATCGCGGTGACAGATCAGCCGAAAGACTAATAATTGAAAAACAGTTCAAATATTGGATAAATTTATGATGTTTCGTTGTTATTATGGCTCTGTCTATTGCCGCCTGAACAAGTAAACCAAAGATAAAAATCCATAGAGTTATTTTAATCCATGAAATCACATTAAAACATGTTTAATAGTTTCAATTGTTTCGCTGAACAGGCACACACGTCTGAAAACTTTGTTTTATAGTATTTAAACGTAGTTACCCATTGTAGGGTAAAAATTGAAGTTAAAATTGTACTTAGGTACAATCATTTAAAAAGGGCAAGAACATTAGCTTTGGCAAAGATAACAACAATTTACCTATGTACCTATATGTATATTAGTTTAAAAAATATGGAGCATATATCGAAGCTATTTATTTTAACACTTAAGTTCTCACACTCTTCTTATATACTTTATAGACAAATCCGCTGTATTTCTTCTTCTCAGTCGAGGTCGCGTTCCGATCCGGTTGAAGAGTATAGGCAAAAATATGTAAAGTTGCAATTTGTAATATTATTCTACAATGTTTTGGCTTTGACATCTTTGAGTTAAATATTTTGAATTCGTGTTTCAGTGCGTTTTTCTTATTTCATCTATATTAATTGCGATTCTATAGTAATAGTAATTAAGTACATTTTTAATTGAGACATATATTTGTGCATTGACCCTTACTCAATGGACGATAGACGACTCTAATAAATTTTGTCTATTTGGTAACAATTTTCAAAAATCTGCATTTGAATCATCAGAAATCCTACCAGGTGTTGCAAAAGTCCGAAATAATGTGTGTAACGAAACATGATTTGGGTGTTTAGTTAAGACAGATTATACGGACTTTGAATATTTGTCACAAATTTCATGTGAAAAACATGTCCGAAATATGTTATTGCCGATACACTTTCAGACCGGCCAGGTATTATTTCAGACTTGTGTAACATTCCTTATCGTTTGTCGACTGAATTGTAGGACAAGTACATTACTTATGCCCTTTATTATTTTTAGAAAGTCGACATGAACGTATGAAATAATTATATTATACAATAACATGTTAAACGGTAGGTAACAAGTCCGATTTCCGTACCTACACACTTATTTTTGTGGCCGCCAGGATAAAAGGAAATCCTTGTAAAATAATTACAGATTATTTCATTACGCAATCAATCTTACATATAAAATTCTCGTATCACAATGTTACCATACTCCTGCGGCACGGCTGGACCGATTTTCATGAAATTTTGTGTGCATATCGGGTAGGTCTGAGAATCGGCTACTATCTATTTTTCATACCCTTCATTCTTAAGGGTGGTCCTCATTCCACGTGGACGGAGTCGCGGGGCACAGCTAGTAATTTTATAAGTATTAGGATTTATATAATCGCATGCTCAGTTTATCTATTTGACCTACAAAGCATATTCCTAACTGATCGATTGATAGTTAGTAGGTTTCTTTGTCGCCAGACTTAATTAATAATTTTAGTCCTTTTGACGTCCCACTCCTGGGCACGGGCCTCCCCTCAACACGAGGGGGATTCAGGCCATAATCCACCACGCTGGCCCAGGCGGGTTGGCGGATTTCACATATCTTTCGCAAATTAATTAAATCTTCTAAGACATGCAGGTTTCATCACGATGTTATCCTTCACTGATTTCGAAAAATCCAGAGGTTCGAGCCGGGGTTTGAACCCGAGACCTGGTAGCCCGCAAGACGCGTGCTTAACCAATCGGCTATCACTGCTATTACTGCTTCGCCAGACTTAGATAGCTGGAATGTCTTTCAGAGTTCAGTAGCGGAATTTAATTGGACATGAATTGGCTACAGTTTGGGTCTACCATCTCTAGGCCCGTATCAACAAATCAATCTCAAGTCTGGGACTGGTCTTGAGTACGACATGTCATTTTGTACTGGGATGACGTTAGGATGACATTTCCAAGATCGCTCTCAGACTTGAGATCGATTTATCAATGCGGGCTTTAATATAATAATATAAGAAAATAAAATAAAAAATAATTTTAGCCCTTTTGACGTCCCACTCCTGGGCACGGGCCTCCCCTCAACACAAGGGGGATTCAGGCCATAATCCACCACGCTGGCCCAGTGCGGGTTGGCGGATTTCACATGTCTTTCGAAAATTAGTTAAATCTTCTAAGACATGCAGGTTTCATCACGATGTTTTCCTTCACCGTAAGCAAGTGATAATCATATAGAAATTATGATTTCGAAATTATGATATAAGAAAATATAGTTTAGTTAATATACGGTCAGGCCCACAGATATATATAACGTAAGTATCACGATTTGTATTGAAACCAAACGTGCCGAATTTTTAACACCTACTGTGACGTCACTGATGGTGGGAAATCCAAACCGATTCAAAGACACCGATGCCGCCGGTGCCCCTCCGCCCGCTACGATTCTCTCGAGTGATTATCTCGCTCATACTCATATTTTTATATCTGTAGTCGCGAGGACTGTAAGTTATCGGCGACCAACCTTGACGCTTGGTCGGGGTTTTCGGACATGCTAAGTACATACATTTGCGTTACCTATGTAAATATATATCTGTGGTCATGCCTATTTCGTAGTCAGAATGCCTACTCAAAGGCGTCTAGAACAGTTGTTTGGAACGACTGTCGATTGAATTTGCCCGACAATGGTTATTGTGATTTGCTGAATTATGAAATAGGCCCTAAGCTGGTTTACTGAATAGACATTAGCGTTATAGTTTATTGTAAGTCTATACGTGTTGTTTCAAAACTCCCGTATAATGCTTGGGTGGCTAGGATGAAGTATATATAGGTCGGAATTAAATGGTGCCTACAGAGAAAAATTTAAATGAAACTCAATTTTTAAAACCTGTCTTATGTCAATTATGCATTTTTTTTAAACAGGTTGAAACAGAAAGGGTATATTTTTTTTTAACCCGTAACTTTGTAATTCTAAAACTTACAGCCTTGGAGGAAACTATAAAAACAAAGGTTTTACAGGGATACAGCTGTTGACAGATTTCATATGTCTACACAAACTTGAGTACTTCAACTGTCCCACAAAGCCGATAGTTTTAGATTTACAAAGTGAAGTTGCAATCAAAATAGTATACCCTTTCTGTTTCACCTAGTATACAAACTTTTTCTTTAATATTCTCGGTTGCTACGCGTAACTGCACTTTACTCTGTGTTCTAAGGCCGCTTCACGAAAGTTGTGACAAATATTCAAAGATCCGTAACTCAGAAAATATGATAATTACGTATATAACATAATATATTACACATATACCACAAAATAAGCATAATGTCAGGACGACATGCCTGTAAATCATTGGGTTTTTACTACAATCTTTGGGGATTTTATGCGTGTTGGTATTTACACTTCTTATAAGAATTATTGACTTCTGTTAGTCACTAAACTGAGCATTCTCAGAACCAATCTAAGCGCTACAAGTAAATACAGATTCTAGGTTATTGAAAGGATATTCGAATCCATGTTGAATATATTGAGATTTGGGGCGATATTTGAGATATCTAGTTTCGCACGCTTTGCTCACAAATTCTACATTATTTAGTCGCATTCTGACTGATCGCTCAACCTCGCGAGGCTGGCTCGAACACATGCCGAATGGCAGCCCAACTTCTTGACCTGAGTAATTATTTAACACGAAATTTTCATAAGTATAGAGACGTGATAAAACTAGGTAAAAAAAATGGCACGTCAAGACATACCGAGCAGCCGGGTGAGACAAATCTTTGTTTAGTTTCGGATAACAATATGTTTAACGTGAGACGTTACACTGTTTCGGGTATACCCTTCTCTGTCTGTCTCGGAATATCTGGATAACCGTTTGCGTTGTGCGAGAGCAACGCAAGGCAGCTTCGCGAGGCTAAGCGTTTGGCAGCCCACAGTATGCACCTGATGACAAAAGTAACGTTGGCCGCGGCAACGAAAGAAGGCATGTGTCCCGGCTGACCGAGGCACGTGGCAGCTGCGAGGCAGCGAGGCCAGTCGGTACGCGGTCAATATTTAAAAACTATTTGCCAAACTCGAGGCCGACGACTTGTGGAAGGTCAACGTGACTGTGTTGTATAATCTCATAGTTTTGCGAAGCAACCACGCCACATACCACCTACTTGCAGTTTATAAAACAACGTTTATGTGACGTCAGTCATCGCCATACAACGACCATTATCGACTTTTTTAAGAAACCTAATTTTTATAGGTGTTATATGTTTAACATGAGTATCTGTGTACAGCTGTCTGTGGCATCGTAGCGCCCAAGCGGATGAACCGATTTTAATTTTGTGTTTTTATTATAAAGGTATTCTAATCGAGAGTGTTCTTAGCTAGACGTCATGAATTTGTTTAGCCGTTTGAAAATTATCATCACTTATGTAGTTTAAAAGTCGTCGGTTTTTAATTTTCCATTTTATAATAGTTACTACTTACTAAATAACTATACAGTTTGGATTGAAGTCAATTCAGACTTTAGGTAGGTATATGAGGACTTACTTCGTAATCAGCAATATGTAGTTACCTAACCTAAATTGATGATGATTTGTCTTCGTTGTTCATATTTATTTTGTACGTCTAGCGTTTTACGATTATTTGCCAATTGTTCCCTCTTCAGAATTATTTGCTTTGCTCATAAAACTGATGGCTACATTATTACAGCATCAACTATGTAGAAACATAAATGAAGATGAAGTCTTCACATGTATGCATAAAAAAACAATCTACTAGAAAAAAATCAGTGCCGTCTAGGGACGCCCGAAAGAAGCGAAGCTTTGCGGTAGATATTAGATATATTATATTAACGCGTAACGCGTTACGCGTTTCACCGTTTTAGTGCCCGGGTAGCGAGCGCCCCGAACGTTCGTAAAGAAGCTTCGCTTCAAAAACCTGAATGCACTAAAAAGCTAGAAATAACTAGGGACCTTATAGGTAATTTCTTTCATTTGGGCTCGGTGCCAATTCAAGTAAGTAGGGGTAGGTAGGTACCTAAGAAATAATCCTAGAGTAAAGATAGTGCCACCGACTCCACATGAAATAAATTACGAGGTCCCTAGTTATTTCTAGCTTTTTAGTTTGAAAGTCCGTTAGATTTTTGTATTTTCTTTTAATGTTTGTTGTGTTAACCTACTTTGGAATTGCTAGTAATAAAATTCAAACAATTATTTTTTTAAATCAGTCCACAAATAACGTAGAAATCGGTGATCATCCATAAAAATAACATAACATACATATCGAAAATAGAATCTCCCCATTTTTGAAGTCAGTTAAAATAGAAGTGTATGTAAAATAGCAGTTCATCATAATCATCAGCCTATACTTGTCCACTGCTGGACACAGGCCTCCCCTAATGAGCGCCATAGCGCCCTGTCTTCAGCTTGCCGCATCCAGAATCTGCCTGCAGTCTTTCGCAGATCGTCATCCCACCTGGTCGGAGGGCGTCCTACACTACGCTTGCGGAGTCGAGGTCTCCACTCAAACTCAAATAGCAGTTACATAATCTAATAAACTCACCGCTTCCCATACCCGCCGTGACGGAGCGGCGCGGCGGCGCAGATCGCATCTGTCACGGCCATTCATGGTAACAAGCGTACGCACACCGTGACTCGCGACGCTTTTACCTCGTTACACGCTTATATTAACTGATAACGATATCATGAATTTATAATAACTAGTATTCCCGTTATAATAATCGAAGTTCGACCATAATTCATTTAAATTTTAATTGTAAACGTCATTAAGGTTTTATCATTAAAGACTATTTGATACTGGCACGCAAAATGCACTATGGAAGTCCCGCCCTCCAAAAACTTTCACCGTTTGTCAGTCAGACAGTCAGTCGGTGTGGAGGTTACAAATGTGTGTGTGTCAATTCATGGTAGTGTGTGTAAGGTATTATTTACTGATTTTAATGTATTTCTAAGTATTATAATATAAAAATATTAGCATTCTGCACTCCTTCTCTATACAAGGTGACACATAATGGGTATACTATTTTTTTTGCAACTTAACTTTGTATATCTCAAACTATCGGCTTTGTAGCACAGATGAAGTACTAAAGGTTTTGTACACTTGTGAAATCGGTCAACAGCTGTATTCCTGTATCACCTTTTGTTTTTCAAGTTCCCTCCAAAGCTGATGGTTTTAGAATTACAAAGTTAAGTTTTGAAAAAAAAAGTATACCCATTATGTGTCACCTAGTATAAACTATAAGTGTGCCAAATTTCATACTCCTCCGTCGGCACAATTTTCGTATTAAGCGTTTGAAAGTTTTTCCTAGATAAGTTGTACCCTTGATAGCAAAGTTACAAGAGAATCGTAGTATTGTATGAGAGAATCGTAGGACCTTGACAACAAGGTACAAAGTGCGTTGGCAACTGCGAAAAGCCAACATTATAATTCGATAGACAAATCAAAAGAATGGGGATGCCGGCAAAAAAGGATTTAAATAACTTTTAATTGAAAATTTTAAAAACCCCCGATGCGACGTCGTGTTGATCAAAAGTATTATTTATACCTATCATCGATAGTATTTTATACTTTATTTCAATGAGCCCAAACCCGATACATTTACTGTATTTTAGTGCGGAGTAAGGTATGCTGCAGATTCCAGGTTATGCTGAATTAGCATTAGGTGGTCACGAACAAAAATTATTACATTGTATCCCAAAATTCCATATCGATTGAACGAGTGAAACTAGCTTAGAATCCCTCACCAATTTATTCCCATTTAACTTTCCTGCTCCATTATCAGACCCGGGACACAACCTATCTATAACCTGTTCATTTAAAACATTCCAATGAGCTCAAGTAAGTTGGTGAGAATTTGGATATCCTGCAGATTCCAGGTGACGCTGCAGCATCAGGTCAATATTACCATGTCCTTGCAATATCATTGAAAATACAGGGTATCATATTTCGAATTGATAAGACCCGTGGAAGTTGCTCATATCCCTTCATAAACTACAAACGAGCTGATAATCTTCAAACAAATGAACCGATTTTCTTGAATCATAGCTAAGAACACTCTCGATCCAGAAACCTTGCACACAAAGAAAACTAAATTAAAATCGGTTCATCCGCAGTAGGTATCGTAATCGCCAGAAAAACAACATAATAAGTACGTAGGTACTCGGTAAATTGTAAAATAAAATAAAAAAAGTTTATACGTCTGTACCTCTAAACCTATTCTTTATTTGTGGTATGTTTCTGCAACTGTGGTCGTTAGGCGCGTTTAGTGGGTGAAATAAAGTAAGGAAACAATGTTAACAAAGTTTTGAAGTTGGAACCCATTCGCAATTTGATTCCTCATCCTCCTAAAATATACATTGATATGATCTCTCGACGTTTTCTTGCACAACACGAAAATAGTTTGGGGCACTACGCGTAACAACGACAGTACATCCACTATATTATATTGATTTCTAACATATTTATGCATAAACATAGACTCATAATACACAACTCCATGCAGTAAGTCGAACACATCGCACATGACCGCGACGCCCACCAGCGCCATGACGCGCCGCCTGCTCCCGTGCGACACTGTCGCGGCGCGGCACCACATCACAGAGACACAAATTCTTATAAAAAACATCAAAATCAGTGCAGATATTATACAGGAGACAAGTATTTGTAAAATTAATACAAAATATTTTTTGCAATACAGGTATCTAGGATCTTTACACAACATTTTAGATAGAAAGTATATAATGACTTTGATCACAGCGGCCAGTCCGTACGTCATCACGAAGGCTATGGTCTTCTCGCCGCTTATCCTGTGTCTGTGCAGGTGCACGAGCTTGATGTACGCGTATGCCGTAGCGAAGAGGGACCAGCAAGTAATTGACAGCCGCGAGATTAGACGCATAGGATATACTATTTGATGATAATTGTTCATTACTTGTTGTACCCAAGACTCCGTACTTGACTCATATAGATGACGGTGATAATATTCTGTTCTTATTAAGCAATGAACAAATTGGACCACCGTTGCATTAGCGATTTGGTTGAGGCTGACGAAGTTGTGCAGCGTCCGCCAGCGCGGCGCCAGCGCCCACGCCGCCGCCGCCGCCGCCAGGCACGCCGCGCACACCGCGCTTACCACGTAGCTCACTAACACAGCCAGCTCCAGCTGACGCAATTCTTCTTCATAAGAATCACTCATCTTCAATTAGCTTATAGCTGGCTGATAATAATAGGATCCGTAGGACTGCGCACCTCCTCGTTACGAGTTGAAATAACAAAAAAATATCAATTATATTCTAAAATATTTTTATCGTACTATCGGTTTTATTGACCATCATTAATTAACATTTGGTATGTAGGTACAATTAGCGTAGGCCACCGCACTACAGTTACGTAGATAAATAAATGCTGGCTTTGCGCCTGTTCATGGCATATATTAGGAAGAAATACATAGCACTTACATTATAAAAGCTACAAATACTTAGTAGTCAACTAATTAATATGTTATTTTAATTTTTGTAAGGCAAACATTGTGAGGAAACCTGAATGTTTCGTCCGTTGACACATTAAATCCGCCAACCCGCTCTGGGTCATCGTGGTGGATTACCTACGACCTGAATCCCCCTTACAGTGAGGGGAAGTCCGGCCCTAGGAGTGGGACGGCAAAAAGGGCTAATTTATCTATATATAAATATTATTGCCTAGTGTAACTAGTAGTATCAGCTAGCCACTTGCTCATGTAGAAATATTTTCCACGATAATATAGGTACCTACTCGAGGGAAAACCTAGTTCATTAATTTTAATATTGTGATTAGTATACTGTGATCATTATAATGTTAAATGTTTATATCGGCGTTGATTATTAAAACTAATCCAGCATTAATTGAATTAGAGGTTATAGCTCAGTGGTCGAAAGCACGCTTTGAAACGTAAGGTGTACAGGTTCAGTCATGGCTAGCACCTCCTGCATTTTGGATTTCACGTGCAAATCTAATCCAACTATGATTATTATTTGAGGAACGGTGAAGGATAATATCGTGCGTGAGGAAACCTCTACGTGTTACATCTCCTACAGTTTTTAACCCCTGACGAAAAAAGAGGGGTGTTATAAGTTTAACATGTGTATCTGAGTGTCTGTCTGTGGCGTCGTAGTGCCCTAGCGGATGAACCGATTTTAATTTTGTATATTGTTCTTAGAAATTTATTCTGATCGTGAGTGTTCTTAGTTATGTTTCATGAAAATCGGTTCAGCCGTTTGAAAATTATCAGCTCTTTTGTAGTCTAAAAAGTCGTCGCATCGGGGGTTTCTTAAATGTTTAATTATGAGTTTTTAGAACTCTTAACGGTTACCGTATCAAGATATTGTAAAGCTATTTGAGACGGTCCCATACAAGCGCATGCAATCATGATCAATTGGTGCCTTGTTATGAAACTAACGGAATTTGCCAAATACCTCGCTCGACTCAAATCACACACGTCTTTCAAATACGTCAAAATACCTCAAAACTGACGTATTATGAGTTTTCCTTAGGTGTTAGAATATAAAAAAAACATTTTAGTTGAATTATGAATCACAGCCAAGACTACATAATCCTGAGAAAAGAATATAGGATGTTATTGGGCGTGGCACACTTCAGACATCGTTCTCCAAATCATTTAACTTATTAACAAATGCAAACTAAATGCTTGCAGGATTCGGCACCATGATGCCACACGTACAATAATCTAAAGAAGCAATTTAAAATTCCATAAATCAAACCTGCTTTAGAGGGCAAATTAAAAACCTTCCGACGCATCACCTTGATATGAAACACCAATAATTATGATCAATGCCGTTTGTTCTAAACCAGAAATATTCTAGACACGATGACATTCATTAGTCCGCATCTGTTATGTAATTATTACCGAGGCGAGTCAGCTATTTTGTTGATGTTATATTATCTAACTTTAAGTGCAAGCGGTATGAAGGTTGACTTGATATTGCTGTTCATTTTACGACTAAATTTCATTTGATATCTTCATATAAAAATTGGTTCCTACTGCTGTGTTGTCAGACATTTGCGGTCTAGACTTGGTTAAATCATTAAATATATAAAAATGACATTTGTTTTCTTATATTTACGCGAATACTACACATTGAAATAAAACTATTTTACGGATTTTATCGCGTTTATTAACTTTATGTTCCCGACGTTTCGGTTGCTTTACAGCAGCCATGGTCACGGGGGGACTGAGGTGTTAGACGTCCTGATGTCATAGTTAGTAACTGGGTACCCTCATATTTAGTTGTTGTTTGCGGTCCGATCCACGCAGAAAGTGCTCATGACATTTCCAAAATCACTCTCGATTTGAAATCGATTTATTAATACTGACCTATCATTAATAATGATATCAATATTACATGTTTATCAGGTTCGGTAATTATATTTCATAAACTCAACACACATTCAAACTATCATTCATTATTCGTCATTCCTTCATTGAATAAAGGAACTGTAGACTCTATACTAACATAGTAACATGGGTCAAAATAGAGACTGCGACCATTTCCACAGTTGCGCAAACTAGATACAGGCATTTGCATTTGCATTAGAGTGAAAGAAATGGCTAGATTGTTATGGCTTGTTCAGCATATTGGTTAGTTCAAGTGGTATAAGCAAAAGAAAACTAGGTAAGTATTAGTGGTGGTGATTCAAGAGCGGTTTGCTACTTACATTTCTGTCCGCTGTCACGATCCCTTATATATATACCTACGCAATACTATGTCATCCTAGTTCTATGTCATGACTCAAAGGTCCGGTCCGGTCCGGTCCGGTCTTAATTATTACCGTATCTACAGTTAGTTTAATAAACTTTGTTAATATGTCAAAAGTATCAGCACTTATTAATTAGACTAGACGTGATTAGCAACAGATTCCGTGCCATAACAAGCAATAGTCTGTTACATAATCCGCTTTCTCCGCCATTGAGATGATTGTAACAATAAACGGATATTAATAGTGAAATCCGATGTCAGTTTCGGCAATGCAATACTACAATACGTATGTATCACGGCATATCTGATCTCACAATAGTACAATTAGTGGGAATTTATACTTATGCTTTCTAATTTCACTAACCCGTGTGATTCCAAGTCAGAATCTTATCTGTGGATTTAAAAATATCTACAACTTTGCTGAAGAACTCTTCTTATCAAGTCTGCAGTCTTGGTGAATGTATTTTTTCTTTATTAAATGTCAGCCTGATGTTAAGCAGTCACCGTAGTCTATAGATGCTTGCAGGACCAAAGGAATTTCTCGCACATTGTCGATCTTACGGGGAGTGACAGACAATGAGGGGAAGGGAGTTGGATTGGCTTGAGAATCGTAGCTATTAATAGTTAAGGTGAAGGCGCCTGTCTAGCCCGCGAAATTCAAAATTTTCGAGTATTTTTATAGTTTATCCAAAATCTGAAAACATGTAAGACAACATTTTGTGATTTGCGACAAACACAGTATGCAGTGCGTTTATTAATACATTTATTTTACTCTAAATATTATCACGATGGACTAGTTAATCACTAAATATACAAAAATTGCCAGATTATCTGGATAGCTGTCGTTCTTGAAATGTTTTAGAGTAAGTTGGATATATTAATAAATGCACTGCACACGGTCTTTGTCGCGAATTACAAAATGTGCCTTTTATTATTGTCAGATATTAAAAAATTCTAAAAAAGCTCAAAAATTTTGAACTTCGCGGGCTAGATGGGCGCTTTAGCCTTAAGTACTTTACTCCGATCTACTGTGAGAGGGTGGTGCTACTCTGGCAGAGCCAGCGCGTATATGAACTGTAGTCAATTGGCATCGCTCTACCATCGTTGACTGAAATATTTGTGTACCGCTTAGTACGTGACACCCGCGATAGAGATGTATGAAAAGATATAGAGATAACTCTGTTATTCTACTTAACAAAAACCATGGACTGCAGGCACAACATAGGACTGTCCCCATATCTTTTCAACGCAAACAGTACATCTGTTTATAGCCACATGAAATTTAAAACTTCAAAAGATCCAAGATATTGGCTGACTATGAGCCATACCTATGAACTCTATCAGTCCCCTATTTACTCCTTTCAACTATTACGTGTGGTACATACCTACTCACAAATGGTTGTATATCAAACAATGGGTTGTAGGTTGGTCATTAAGTTAACAATTTCCATGTCATTCCAGTGGGGGTCAACAACGGCGGGTGTCGTTCTCCGTGGCCCTCATGCACGACCCTGAGCTGCTGATCCTGGACGAGCCGACAGTGGGGGTGGACCCCCTCCTCCGCCAGTCCATCTGGAACCACCTGGTGCGCATCACCAGCTCCGGAGACAAGACTGTCATCATCACCACCCATTATATTGAGGAAGCGAGACAGGCACATTGTGTGAGTATCTATATTATTCCTTTTATTTTTAAAGATTACAAGCAATTGAGTTTACTAGTAATCCCGTTAGCCGCTCCAGCTAAGCTTATGCTTGTGTTAGGAGTGGGCTCACATGAATAGTTTAATGGCCAGGATGGGGATCGAACCCGAAACCTCTCAGCTACGGGTGGCCCCTCTAACCACTAGTCTATTGACGCCTAATAGTCAACAAATGGGTGTTTAATTTTATGATCACTGAGAATAGTATTGGCATTAACAAAGGAAGGTAAATGTCGTGGGTAGACATGCAGTGTGCGAAAGGCATAAAGTCTGAGATGCTCACAATCTGTACTGGACTAGTGTGGTGCCTATCCCCCTTGTATGAGGGTTACCTGCCCCTTCAATGGTAATTTTCATGTACTAGTCATAATATTAATTAAGCAAATAAGCGCACATTTAAAATAAACACTCGTTAACGTCTCCGTCTAAATATATTATTATATTTTATTATATTTCTTTATATCTGTACAGTACAAGGAAGTTAAACATGAAACATAAAGAAACTCGCAAAAATGGACGACGTCTTGAAAAAGCTATGCACAAATTAATTAATTAACATAAAAACAGATGAAGGTCACACTTGGTTCAATATGTTCATGTTTAACTATGTTTTTAACTACTATTTTAACTAATATTCAGACTTTTTTTTGGTTAAGACCTGCTGCCACGGAATAAATCCGCGGATGATTCAGACTACCGTTTATTAATAATAATATATAATAGAGAAAGTATCTATCAACCTACCCAATATTACTTTAACGTTATAAAGTATTTCCAATAAATAAGTCTACAGTAAAATGTTTACTCAAATATGAATTAGGCCGAAATTGTACGAAGTACCTACAGTATAATGGTCCATTTCGACTTTGACACATGCCTCCACTCACCACAATAGGGATAAAGCCCGTATACTAACGAATATATTTGTAAAACACAAGTATAAAGATTTTAACGTCTTCCTTATTCGTATAAAGATCTTGATTAACATATCTTGAGGTTGCATTACGAAATTATTATGTAAATAAACTGGCTTTTGCACGAGGCAATAATAGTCTAGGCTATTCCTCCAATTCTAATGTACACTTAGATTTAATAAAATAGTCAATCAGACATTTTCATAGGTGTTATTAATGGATTGATAGATTTTAATGACATTTTAATAGTACATTGTTACACGATTGGTGAAAGTGACAAAATAAGTCTTACACCCGAGGTAAACACTGTGCTTTTCATTACGAATACAAGGAAAGTAAAAATAAAAACAGGAATTGGCTAAAGAAATAATACAAGGAAGTATGAACAATACTCTACAACTCGAAAAAAAAACGATAGCCGCCTATTTTGTTTTTTTTTCGTTGGCCGCCCAACTTCGTTATTTAGCCATTATTTTTCATTTTCATCTTTAAATATTTTGCCCAAATCTATGTTATTTTAAAGAAATTATTGAAACTAAATTATAATTAAGTCATTTAAAAATGTATATTCTTTAATTAATACGTAACTTTATGTTATTTCAATTTTACATCGCGCTGTAATTGAGTGACTGTAGAAAAAGTTTGAACATGGTTCCATAGAAATGTGAAAATGGAACTAGTTTTTTTTTTATAATTTGACAGCTGTCAGTTGAAAGCGATTCTCCCGGGCCTGAAAAGTATTACTTTCAACCCGCTCCCCAGGCAACTTCAGACCTACTTTCAGAGTATGAGTAATGAAAAAATCTACAATCGCCTTCGATAAAACTTACAATGTATGTCAATAATAATGGCGGTGTGATGTTTCATTTCACCCAATCTGAGAGCTTACAACGTGGTAGAGTGCCTTCCTATTGGTTATAAACATTTCAAGTCTCATGGCGACTTTAGAAGTCGTCTTCACATGGGATCGAAGGCGGAAATTGATAGGTCATTTAAGTGTGGATAGAACGAGTGTTTACGTTTGAGAACAGGTTGTTAGCGCGGCTCAAGAGCGCCGCTCACGTGTCGCTCAAACCGCTCACGTGCTCCTCTCAGGGTTACTGAATAATTCAGCACAAAATTAGATCGTATAATAATAATAATTTAAAAAAGTTAGCCCTTTTAACATCCCACTCCTCACTACGAGTGGTATTCAGGCCGTAATCCATCACGCTGGCCCAGTGCGGTTTTGCGGATTTGACATGTCTTTCGTAAATTGGTTAGATTTTATAAGACATGTAGGTTTACTTACTCACAATGTTTTTCTCCACCATAAGCAAGTGATAATTATACATATATATAAATTTTGATACGCACATATATTTTGAAAAACTCAGAGGTGCGAGCCGGTGTTCGAACCAAGGAAACCCATTTATTTATTCGTATAGCGCTTCAGAGGCACGTTAAGCTGTCACTATCACCGTCGTTAAGCTCGTCGTTAACACTCCGAAATTAGAGTTGGTCACCTTATACTACCAAATCAGTTCCAGGAAAATTTAACACCATTTGTCCAAACATATTTCAATGTCCAGACACGATTATGAAAAACTCTTCTTACGATAGCCATTAAAGTTTGCGACAACAAAAAACTTAAAATGCTATTCTTGGCAGTAATAATGTTACGAAGATGATGAACGTAAAAACATTATAATGATATCCATTGATGTTAAGTTTAGGTCAGATGTCATGGTGATAGAAAAACTATAGTACTTACTTCAGGATGTTTGATAATACCTTCTGGTTATTAATATAAAAGTGTGCTGTATTCCGGGAGATATAAAGGTCATTTGGCCTATAGCAGACTCCATAGAACGAATGAATATAAACCTGAAAAAATCAGCCTATAGATACAGTTATTTTTGTCTCCCGCTTCACAACGAAGCAAAGCGGATAATTTTCTTTCAACTCTTCCTATTCTTTCTGTAGAAGTGTAGACTAATTCGTGCAGGTGTCAAGACAATTTAGCTTTACTCCGGGACTCGTTGCCGGTCATGGCATCATGGTTAGACACCATTGTCGATCTTGGCTTATGGTGTGTGTGTGTGACGGACCTAGTTAACATAATAACTTTGAAAATAGTGCCTGAAAATTACACACTAAGTAATGGGAGACCATAGTCCATAATTATTTTAGGTATTCATTTGCTTACTTGAGCGATCCAAAAATTGACAGTTGTATTTATTAGGTATTTCCGTAAACTGAGGTCACTACAGACAGAATTGACCTTATATCACGGTCCTGTGGCGCCCCGCTTATGGCGGTGGGTTTTTAACCTTTATAGGGTTTACCAATTTAAAAAAGGTTCTCCTCGAGGGCCTTATTCCACGTTCTTCTGCAAGTGAAAATAATATTTATTTCCCAGATCGGTCTGATGCGAAGCGGGCGCCTCCTAGCGGAGGAGTCGCCGCAGGCGCTGCTCACCATGTACAGTTGTATTTCCCTGGAAGATGTCTTCTTGAAGCTGTCTCGGAAACAAGGTAATAGAGCAGAATATTATACCCTTAAATAAGTTTCTAGGTTTAAGTATAAGATCTGGTAGAGTCTGTCAGTCAGGCCCATGTAGGCGATGATAAGGATAGACCACACTTTCGTATAGATGCGTTTTGTCAGGCATCAGATCATGTCTTCAAGGTGTTTTACTCTTCATAAGTACAGTTTAAACCCAGCTCTATCTAAGCGAATAAGTTGCCATTACCAGGCATGCCTTTTAAGTTCTGTCGTTTCCATATTTCCCGGCAATTTTGAATTTGGAACTGTTCTATATTCGAATTTGTTTAAATTTCGAATCTCAAAACAATTGAAAGTTTTGGGATTAATGCTATTGTTTAGTCACAGCGTCGATTAGAATCTGTCAGGTTACGTACGAAAATGAATATTTCTAAGGAAAATGTTCGTGCAAAAATTTTCTACAACTTTAGAAGAGGCCTGACACGGCTTCAGTGTTTTGAAGAGCTAACATCTGTGTTCAGTGATGAAGCCCCATGTCTGCGGACTGTCGAACGCTGGTATTTATAATTCCAGCGTAGACATACTAGTCTTAGTGACAAATCTCGCGAAGGACGGCCAAAATCCGCCTTCACTGAAGATAACATCATTGCTGTGAGACAAAAAAATCTCTAAGATCGTCATGTGACGTATCGAGAGATAGAGGCTCTATTAGGCATCTCAGGGACAACCATTCAGAAAATCTTGCATGAAGCGCTTGGTGTAAGAAAGCTAGTTTGTCGTTGGATACCGCATCTGCTTTCCGACGATCACAAGGCGGCCCGCGTCAGATGGTGTAAGAAAACTCTGCAAAGGTTCAACCAAGGAGAGTCAAATCACGTCTACGACATCATCAGTGGTGACGAATCTTGGATCTATGCCTACGATCCTGATTCCAAACAACAATCTACAATCTGGGTCTTTCAAGACAAGCCAAAACCGACTAAAGTTGTTCGTTCTCGAAGCACTTCAAAGAAGGTGGTGGCCACGTTCATTGGAAAAACCGGCCATATTGCGACTATTGCACTTGAAGATCGTAGAACGGTTAATGGAGAGTGGTATACCACAGTTTGTTTACCACAAGTCATCGCCAACTTCGAAAATCTAACTCAAAGCGACGCATCATCCTGCACCACGACAACGCAATCTCACACAGCGCTCGTCAAACGATTGAGTATTTGAAGCAGGAAAAAGTAGAAATTCTTGGTCATCCCCCATACAGTCCTGACCTAAGCCCTAACGATTTATTTACATTTCCTAAAATTAAGAAAAGTCTTTGTGGTCAAAGGTTCCAGTCCGGTGAAATAGCAGTCGACGCTTTCAAGTCAGCCATTTGAACACCCCCACTTTAGAGTGGTATAAATGTTATAATAACTGGTTTGAGCGAATGGAAAAGTGTATTAAGCTACGTGGTGAATACTTTGAAAAACAATAAAAAGTACTATAGGGTTCTAGTTGTGTTTTTTTCTTCAAACGACAAAACTTAAAAGGCATCCCTCGTATTATCTTCTTGTGTTTAAATTTGAACCGCTTGGTTCTAAGATCTCTGGATAGTGAAAAATAGGTTTAAATACTTCCCACATATAAAACAATCTCTAATATAAGACGATAAACACAAATATTAACATACAATTTAAGTAGTTAGTTACTTCCTAGTTAAAATAGCAAAGTTACGATTAAAATAATATGCTAGGTATATTGTGTAACAAAGCAAAAACCAAATATAAATTCAAGTCCGATCTTGCGAAACATCAATTAGCATAGGTATTCTGAAACGTGTCGTTTGACAGAGCTCATTAGAGGCCCGAATTATAATAATTATAATTATCAGTGTAACACACTTCCAAAGTTATATAAAGCAGGTGTATTCATTGCTCTTCTTATATCAAAATTTTGGTTTATGCTAAATACAGTCAAGGATTTCCTCGTTGATAATATTATCCATGAAAAAAACAATATTTATAAAAAAAATACAAGTATTGTGATAATGTTATCACACGTTGCTAGTTCCATACGCTTTATCTATTGCCTGTCCTCCTCGTATTGAAGGAAAGTTACTATAAGGTAGATATTTTTAGGGAAGAGAGTACCAGGTACAATGGCGACGCCTCGCCCTCAATTACGTTAGGACCAAGGAACCATCGATGGAATATAGGTGCACTACAATACCCACGCCTCTTAGAGTTGCCTAACTATCCATACTTGATGTGTCAATAGTATCGGTAATATCGCTATTATATCGTGCTTTATTGACATCACTGTTGATACCATCGGTATACAATACGCACTATAAAAAGCCATATTGTCGATGCTTTTGCTTGTCATTAATAGAATTAATACTATAGACGAGCTATCGATATTATGAGTAGTTTTCGAGGTCACGTCACTTTAGTATTCGCAACCCAGAGACTTGTCATGACTACATATCGATAGCAATCGATATATTTAGGCATCACTAACGCCCCTGCCTACCCCTTCGCATACAAGCATGATGATGACGGTGTTCCAAGAAGCCAGCTTCGCAATGTGAGGACCTTGCATTGTGTGGGGTGGGGACACGCTAACTGCCCATTGAATAGCTTAACGTAGTGGCCATAAAACTATTGAGTTATACAATTTGCATAGATTTGAATACCTTGTCCACCGCTTAGTGCCTGTGCACACCACGTTTTTTAAACGCGTCGACGACGTCGCGCTTTTATCTTACAGAGCAGTTTGTTTGTTGTCATTTGTATCGATACACACGCGCGTTTGCATCGCGTCTGTATCGCTGCAAACGCGCGTCGACGGCGCGTTTTCAAAACGTGGTGTGCACAGGCCCTTAGGTTTAATGCTTATAAGAGCGAATAGGGGTTCGATACTCAGGATGCTAAATGTTTTAAATGTTAATCATTTATGCGGCTTGTAAATGACTTGCCTTATTGCTTCAGACATTGTATTATTAAATTATCACTAATATGTTAGTTGAATATTATACATAAAAAACAGATTTAGTTTCTATTCAATGGACTTGTCCCGATTATATTGAGATCAACATACCAGCGGCGTAATAGTAATTGTGCTAACCCAATGTAGGTACCCTTTGAGGAATTTTAATTATAATATTAATCTATACAAATAAATAAAATTGGAGTGTCTGTTTGTAATATCAAAATAACACCTTTTCACTAAATGCATATGAAAGTACATACGACACCTATTGCAAAAACGCGTTTTAAAAAAAAATTGTCTGTCGGTCTGTCTGTGTGTTTGTTCCGGGTAATCTCCGAAACGGCTGGACCGATTTTGACGGGACTTTCACTGGCAGATAGCTGATGTTATAAGAAGTAACTTAGGCTACTTTTATTTTGTTTTTATGGGCTTTTTTGTTAAGTTAAATTCCACGCGGACGAAGTCGCGGGCTCAGCTAGTAGATAAAATACTCCAAAGGACTGGGTCGTGCCACCTCTGTCTGAGAAACATGATGATAAGATTGTTTATTCATCACCACAGACAGAAATATTAGTGTTAAATATAATAATATTTAAAACCGTGTTTTTTCTACACCTTCCTACAATAGTATAAGTACTCGTATAATCGCCATTTAAGAAGACAAATCGAAGTTATTATAGTCGGATACGGAAATAGAAACACACTGAATGGACTGTAATTTGTCATTATAATATAATAATAATATCCATGTTATATGGACAGACGCTGAAAAACATAATGAGATGTTATAAATTATAGCTGCTTATGTATATTGGTATTTTACATAATCTATTTTGTGTAGAAGAATAATTATTTATTCTTTTACAACGTAAATGGGGACTCTACGTACCCTTTACAATTTAACTTTGGAAACAACATTTTATAGTCTGGCTAATCATGAACATTCACAAAAAAATACATATAACCACAGACCATAGAACCTTCTCGAATTCGTAGTCGGATATACCCACTCTAAACGGTTAAACGGAAATGAAACATGAAATTCCTTATGGTCTAAGATCCGGCCTAAGAAATATATACCCTCATCTGTTACTTATTAGTGATAAGAAATAAATGATAGATAATATTCACATTAACACATTGCACACAGGTTGGCTAGTTAAATTGCGGCCGGATAATATTAAATAGTTAAATTTTAAATGCGAGTGTTGAGAGTGACAAAGATGCGTTGCGCGCGCAACTTCATGTGACAGACAATGATAGGGTAAGTTCGCTAGTTCACCGACCACTTCCAATTACTAGAACATTTTTGTTTCGCTTCCCAAACTTGCCAACTCCACTAATTGTTCGAGAACTAGCAAACTTACCCTATAGCGAGTTTTTTTGATGAAGAATTTTCTAATTACATAATTAGCATATTCATTATTAAAATGATGTAGGGTATAATCTTTTAACTAGTGTACGCATTTATTTGAATAACCGGTGAGGGAAAAAGATAAAATAAATTTAATTAAAATTTTAACTATTTAATATTATCCGGCCACAATTTAACTAGCCATCCTATGTGCAATGTGTTGATGTGAATATTATCTATCACTTATTTCTTATCACTAATAAGTAACAGATGAGGCTATATATTTCTTAGACCGGATCTCGTGCTATTATGATAATCGAATCACCAACTAACTTAATGCAATCAAAGTGTCAGTTGATATAATAATTAATTGTGAATTCTTAATGATATAATCGAATTTTAAGGACAGGAAATGCAAATTTCAAACGAGTCTTACTATTGACCTTTTCTAAATTATAAAATAAAATAAGTGACATAATTAGTTGATAATAAATCTAAATTTAAAATTTTAAAAACCCCGATGCGATGTATTTTTAAACTACAAAAAAGAGCTGATAATTTTCAAACGGCTGAACCGATTTTTATTAAACATAGCCAAGAACACTCTAGCTCAGAATACCTTTGTAATAAAATACGAAATTAAAATCGGTTCATCCGCTTGGGCACTACGATGCCACAGACAGACACACAGATACACATGTTCAACTTATAACACCCCTCTCTTTTCGTCGGGGGTTCAAAACAAGTATATTCATCTATTGATACCCCTGTAACACCCTTCGATCGGCCGTCGATCTAAGTCGACACATCTCATAATTGATCGAATTTGACTCATCATTCTACAGTCCATTTATCAATTTTTGTCGTAAGACCCTTAAACTCTAGACCAGGCTTTTATCATTACTTAGGATACCTCTGCCCACCCCTTCAGGGAAGACAAGCGTGATGGTAAAAACGTATCACGAAGCAAAAAACCCAAGTTGGTACCGAGTCACTTCTAGTCGACACGCGACGGTCCTTGACTGGCATTACACGAACAATTATTAAGTCGGTAATTACCCCTTAATTGCTAAACAATACCTTCTAGATGTTATCCACTTGACCTCCGTGGAGACTGGTGACGGAGATCAAGGCTGGTGATGTCTTGAGTATATCTACATTGTTGGAACAGCGGAATATTTACAAGGATAAAAAATATGAATATGCTATGGGGAATATCTCCCAAACAGTTGGGAATGGGGATGTGGTAGGAGTCATCCTTTCATCTCTTTCTGGGGCGGACACTTCACTTTGTGGCGCCCCTCCCACCTCCCAACCTAAATAGTAAGCAGGCTAGATAGGTATTGAAAAGGGGAATGCCCTCTGAAATCTGCCGCCCCTAGGCTCGGACAACAAGGCCCATTTACAAATCCAGCACAGGTCTCGATGACGCTTGCAGGCCAACGCTTGGGGGCCTGTCTATGTAATTTTAGAGATTTCCTGAAAAGTCAAATGAGCCAATAGTGTACGGCAATAGTGCACACTAAAAGATTTATGGAGTGCTTTAGAAGTAGAAATAGAGGACCAAATTAGTATTTATTTGCATTATTTTTTGTCCCTTATTTTATTACCTTGTAATTTAGCGTACTAAGTATTTCTTTTGGGACTAGTCCCGCCACACACTCCCACCACTGTAACTCTTGTAAGCCTGGATCGACAATGGTGACGAATAACGACGTCGAGGTTTGCACCTCGACGAGTCCCGGGGAAAAGTTAAATTGTCTTGGAACCCGCACGAATTTAATCGAAATAAATAATAGGAGGAGTTGGAAGAAAAAATGACCTTTTATCTGGGTTATGCTAAGATTAACTAGTAATTAAAGAAATATAACAGCAAGCGAACCGATTTTCTTTTTGAATTCAGGATCTCCTCCAGGTCAAGCGAACCAAGTCGTGGAGCTGAACGTGTCGGGCGGCGCCCTGGGCCACAAGCTGGCGCGGCGCGAGGAGGCGCCCTACGCGGCGGAGGACGCGCAGGTGGTGGGGCTCAACTTCCACCAGAGCAAGGAGGTGCTCATCGTGGACCCGGGCGTCGGCGCCGGCGCAGGGTCCAACGGCGACGTGAGTACCGCCCAAGGGGTCACTTCCTATGTAAATTAAACTGTAGATAATGGAGGGGCCGCCTTCGTCAATACATAGTTGCAACATTTCTTATTTTTTTCATTTTTTGATTATAAACAATTATAAATACAAGTAAAAAGTCATAAAGCCAATTATAGATCTTCACGCATAGCAGTTGAAGAAGTAGCAAAGGTGTAAATAAAAAAATAAATCACTTAGATTTGCAGGAAGAGTTGGAAAAAATTACAATAGCTGTTAGAGGAAGAAAAATAGTTTACAACTTAACAAGATACCTAACAAGGAGTACAATAGTTATCATGGGTATAATTTATATAGCACATGTGTCTGAACTAGATAAACGTATGGTTCAGGCGAGAAAAGCTATGATATAGTATAGTAATTGGGGGTTTCGAAAGTCTGAAGTAATGAGTGGGTTTGGGCGAGTATCGGATATACCTTTGACGACCGCTTAGCGCAGTGGTTCGTGCGTGGGCCACTCGGATCACTGCACATGGTGGTTGCGGGTTCGATTCCCGCTGGGGTAAATTTCGGAAATGGCTTTTTTGTAATTTACCCTGGTACTGTACGGTGCCCATAGTACAAGCGGTACTTGGTTTGGGACCATACAGTTGGTGTGTCAGTCTGGCGATATTTATTTTACAAAGTATTAAATAAATATAAAAAATGATTCATGTTATATGCCTCGTATTCATTAATTATTTAGTGTACTCAATTATAAATCGTTAAGTAAAAAAAACACTAAACGGGATAGGCACTAGGAAATACGTTGTCTTTAAATTTCTCAGTGTATATAGATGTAATCTAAGCCTTTCGTGATATTTCATTTTCCAGCTCCCCGGCAAGATTCCCGCGGACATCACACCCGATTGCGACGACTGCGGAAGCTGTTTCAATGTAAGACCTTACTGACATCACTATCTACAAATGAACTGCTTATATATTCTCTAAATTTTCCACCAAAATAAGGTATAGATCGTCTTCATACGTATTAGTTGCTCTACTATGAGATTTACGAGCGTTTGACAGCCACTCGCTAGCGCCTACATAAGATATTTATTAATTGACTAGCGGCCCGCCCCGGCTTCGCACGGGTACATTACGGTTACATTATTGGAGTTTTAGTAAGCATCCCTATTTAAAAAAAAAAATTATATACCCATGTCGCCCGGGGATAGTGTAGCTTCTCAACAGTGAAATAATTGTTCAAATCGGTTCAGTGTCGGAGCCTATTCAATGCAAACAAACAATCAAATCTTTCCTTTTTATAATATTAGTGTAGATGAACAAACAATGTACCATAAATATTGTATTGTGCGTGGGCTAGCGGCTCCACTTACCGTTAAATGATCCATACGATACGTAATCTCTTGTTGCTATCACTATTACGGCATCAGAAAGCAATACACCAATCAATTTACCATAGTCGAGAAGAAGAAGTGATACCGGATTGGTTAAGTTCAAACCCCGGCTAGCACATTTGGGTTGTTTTGAAATCTATGTTTCATTCATGATTTCAATATGATTATCACTTGTTTACGGTGAAGGGACACATTGTGAAGGAACCTGCACATCTTAGAAGATCTTGCCAATTTTCGAAAGACATGTGAAATCCGTCAACACGCTCTGGGCTAGCAACTAGTGAGGCACGTACCCAGAGATAGAACTTTTAAAACGGCTAATTATTATACACATTTTAGTTCGTGTACCTACTGTAATTTAGCTCGAATATCTATTGCAATAAGACTGTTTTTTTAATGGCTAACCAATTGCAATGTCGCTGGCACTGTCTAACTAGCGGAGTTGTTCCCTCACAGCTGACCTCCCGCGGCAAGATCAAGGCTCTCATCCAGAAGAACTTCCTGCGTATGTGGCGGAACATCGGCGTGATGCTGTTCATCTTCGTGCTGCCGGTGATGCAGGTCATCCTCTTCTGCCTGGCCATCGGACGCGACCCCAGCGGTCTCAAACTGGTCAGTATTTCTACCTAACACCAATAACTAAGGTCCGCATTAAGAGATCGATCTCAAGTTTAAAAGTGATCTTGGAAAGTCTACAAAATCGCTCTCAGACTTAAGATTGATATATTTATATGGGCCCTAATCTCTCAACAAACTGAAGACCATTTGACGACCGCTTGGCGCAGTGGTTCGAGCGTAGGCCGCTCGGTTCACTACACCGGGTGGTCGCGGGTTCGATTCCCGTCAGGGTAAATTACGGAAATGGCCTTTTCGTCATTTGCCTCGGTCTGGGTGTCACCGAGACCGCCCCCAGACCATTGTACGGTACCCATAGTAGATACAATCGTTGCTTAATTTGGGACCATATAGTTGGTGTGTTCGTCTGGCGATATTTATCCTACAAATATTATAAATGCGAAAGTTTGAGAGTGTGTATGTATGTTTGTTACTCTTTCACGCAAAAACCACTCAACGGATTCGAATGAAATTTGGAACACAGATAGTTTATAACCTGGAGTAACACCTAGCATACTTTACTTAAGTCTAGGCGGACGAAGTCGCGGGCAGAAACCAGTTTATTAATATCGATTGTCTCCCCAGGCCATAGTGAACGACGACGTGAACGTAATAGACGGATACTGTCCGTACAACGCGTCGTGCTCCATGAAGAACCTGTCCTGCCGCTACCTGGACCACCTGCACAACCACACGGTGCAGCAGTACTACGCCGACCTGACGGACGCCATCGCGGCCGTGCGCCAGGGCGAGGCGTGGGGCGTGCTCTACTTCAACCAGAACTACACGGACTCCTTGGTCGCGAGGCTTGCGCTCGGTCAGTTATTCTCAGATTATCAATTTGGTGTTACAAAAACGATTCTACCTAGATTCCGCATTTAGAAGCAACTTGTTTCGATCCTATCCTTTAGACTCTGAGTTTAGACTCTTCTAATCTATGCATTAGACTAAGTAATTGGTCTGGACTGAATCCTTTAGTAGACTTTAATTTCTAGAAAACCTAGATATGTTATTTTGAGGTCTTCAAAAGTATTTTTAATAAGTTTAGGTACTTAGCTACTTACTAATAATTATCTACACAAGAAAAAAATGTTATTTGAATTACCGAAATCATAAACAAAGGCTTCACAAATTTCCATGGAATTTCCGAGAGACGCCAAGAACCAGCCTTTCTCATCTTTACTGAGAGAACGTTGGCAAAATTCTTGGCAACAATTGTAGCTAGCACCTACCTAATTTTTGGCAAGAATTCTTGTTGATCATTTAAACAGTAATTTATTATCTCGCGATTCTCGTCATGAGTGGAGTGGGGTGATGCTGATAGTCTGTACCTTGCAGCGGACACCGCGGAGAACGAGACCATCAGCTCGTCGGAGGTGCAGGTGTGGCTGGACATGTCCAACCAGCAGATCGGACTCATGCTCAACAGAGACATCCAGTTCTCGTACCGGGACTTCGCCAAGGTACTTACCACCTTATTCCCCAAAGGGGTAGGCCGGGGCACATTTCACGGCTGTCATTTTGGTTCCAATGTAATGGGGATCGCCATGGTACCGGGAATATTCCCCCTATATTCGGAGGAGATTCGGACCATAGTCCACCACGCTGGCCCAGTGCGGGTTGGCAAACTTCATTTATCTCTCGAAAAACATGCAGGTTATCAAGATGTTTACCTCCCTTCCTTCATTTCAATCCCCCTCGAATTGAGGAGTAGGACACTAAAATACCAAATAGGTATTATTTCTTTCTTCACCGTTTCGCACTGTACTTGGCGCATGAAATTCGGAGCGTGGACTTAAAGTAGAATAAGTCATAATATATCCTCTTCTTCTTGCTACACATCGGGACAGTGTTCACAGTTACACCTGACTCTAATCAAATACCTGACGAAATAAATAAATCAGAGGATTAAATTAAACTTTATTAGAACACAATAGGGACCAAATTATGATCATATTTTAATAATAATGTTTTTTCAGAATCTGCTGGAGTCGTGCCAATACAACCCGAAGCTGGGAGACATCCCCATCGACTTCATGGACCCCATATACGGCAACAAGAACCCTTCCTTCACTGACTTCGTCGCGCCCGGCGTCATTCTCACGTGAGTGCAATACTACTGACCCTGGGACTTTATTGGTTGTTGGAAAACAAGATTTGATAGATACAAGATTTGATTAAAGATTTAATTTGGGAACTCTAGGTCGCTTTAAATCATATTTAAATGATTTAGAAAAATAAATTTTTTATGCTCCTTTTAATTTTGTAAAATAATCGTCTCTCATTTTAAATGTGGAACTTAAGTCCGTAGCTCAAGTCTGAGGGCGATCTTGGAAATGTCATTCTTATGTCATTCCAGTAAGTACAATGTGACATGACAAAAGCGTACTTTGGATCGCTCGCAGACTTTAGATCGATTAATTAATCACAAATGTATTTTTTTATTATTATTTTGTATGGCTCTGTCCTTATAAAAATATTATCTTTAAATAACTATGGAACACTTCAATATTACACTACACATTGATTCTGTAACCCTATCTAGAGCTCGTGCCCTTGTTCCAGGATCGTGTTCTTCCTGGCGGTGGCGCTGACGTCGTCCGCGCTGATCGTGGAGCGCATGGAGGGGCTGCTGGACCGCTCGTGGGTGGCGGGCGTGTCGCCGGGCGAGATCCTGTTCTCGCACGTCGTCACGCAGTTCGTCGTCATGTGCGGACAGACCGCGCTCGTGCTCATCTTCATGATCTCCGTCTTCGGCGTCAAGAACAACGGGAACATCGCGTTCGTCATCATGCTCACTATTTTGCAAGGTGAGTGTCGACTGGGTGTTAGTACGCAACCTCAGACCAATGAGCTATGTACGCTGTGTAGCCGCATGACCGCATCTGACATTGTGATTGGTCGGTTTTCCCCCAACCACAGATATAGATTTACATAGATAACGCAAGTATCACGATTTGTATTGAAACGTGTGCCGAATTTTTAACACCTCCTGTGACGTCATTAGTGACGGGAAATCCAAACCGCTTCAAAGACACCGATGCCGCCGATGCCCCTCCGCCCGCTACGATTCTCTCGAGTTATTATCGCGCTCATACTCATATTTTTATATCTGTAGTCGCGAGGACTGTAAGTTATCGGCGACCAACCGCGACGTTTGGTCGGGGTTTTCGGACACGCTAAGTACATACATTTGCGTTATCTATGTAAATCTATATCTGTGCCCCCAACTCATTCTCGTAAACGTGTCTATAACTGACCGCTAAAGTAGGTTTGCCAGCGAGGTTCATTGATCTTTGCCCAGTCTCCTTTAAAAGCTTCTTAACTTTGACGCGTCATACATCAAATGACAAAAAAAACAACTTATGTAGATTGCGGTTAGTACGTACCTATTGCATATTTCAGTGGCCGTTTTTATCCGAGTTTATCACTCATAATATTACATATTATCATAGAGATATATTGTCATAGAGACTTGTATTTCACACGATTTTTAGCTAATACACAGGGATGTTTCCTAGATAAATATTTTCTGTTCTCTTCAAATATATATTATCTGTAATGAGAATAAAAAAATAACATTTATGTAATGCTCATCGCGGAGAATCACACGCAAATCTCGTGACCACAGAATATCAAGGTTACTCGTTAATAATCGGAAAACATCATAAGTATTTTTTGAATAGGTAGCATATTTTGAATATTTTTGAATCTGCATTGTAAAATGTACAGCCTTTTGTATGACAGTACCTATAATATAAGCGTTATAGTTTGTGTCCATAGGTACACTTAGTGTGTTAATCTGGCGATATTTACATTAAACAACCGCTTGGCGCAGTGGTTTGAGCGTAGGCCACTCGGCTCACTGCATCGGGTGGTTGCGGGTTCGATTCTCGTCAGGGTAAATTTCGGAAATGACCTTTTCGTAATTTTCCCTGTCTGGGTGTCCCAGTGACACCCAGTACATTGTACGGTACCCATAGTACAAGCGTAGCTTAGTTTGGGACCATACGGTTAGCGTGTTCGTCTGGCGATATTTATTTATTTATTAAATCATTTCTTCTGTCCCTAGGACTCTGCGGAATGTGTTTCGGTTTCGTCATATCAGCGGCGTGCGAGCTGGAACGGAACGCGATCCAACTGGCCCTGGGCTCCTTCTACCCCACTCTCCTCCTCAGCGGGGTGATCTGGCCCATCGAGGGCATGCCCTGGGTGCTGCGCTACGTGTCCACCTGCCTGCCGCTCACGCTGGCCACCAACTCCCTCCGCTCCATCCTCACGCGCGGCTGGCCCATCACGGACCCCGACGTGTACATGGGCTTCGTGGCCACGCTCATATGGATAGCCCTGTTCTTAGTCGTCACTATAACCATTTTGAAGTTCAAAAGAAATTAGGATGCCATTTGCTCAATTTAAGATATAATCGGTATTGATGACACGAAGATTTAGGATCTTGGTTATGGTACATAAAGAATACAGTAACCAAACTGTTGTCTTCATATGAAACACGCAAGGTTCGCAAATTATGACATGTTTTGTCTTGTCACAGTCGACTATATCGTGCTAGGACTACTGGTGTGTCTGGCCATCTGTGTGTTTTTGTGAAGACAACCTACTGTGTAATTTATATACTGTGTCTTAGTGATGTAGTTCAGTGCATAAAATCAGAGACAATTGAAGGTAACGCAGTGTACAGTACCAACACTTCATGTGTCGATACTGTCATGACATGGCTGTCAAAATCAATGATATTTTTGTTATCACATCATTAGTTCCTTTTTTGGATATCTGGCTCGCTCCATGTGGCCTGGTCTGGCAAGGGACAGCTGTGCTAAGAAACGAGACGCATTATCGACCTGTATTTCCCTATAGCACCGTCTCACTTAATCATCAGATCGGGCCGTATGGAGGGTCGTTGACGGATGTGTTGGAACTGTGACATTAATTTACGTGTATCCGACATTTTGTGCACTTAACAGAACTTATCTACTAAGCTACGCTTTGTAAGATTATTGTAACTCTCCGTCCAATTGTATTTTAATCAGTCGGCTGTTTGTGTCGTGATCGATGGCCTTTTTATTAAAACACAGCTTAACTTAGAATTTTTCGACACGAAAAAGCACATCGATAATTAAGTAATATTGTGTAGATAATGTTTTCATTACTATTCCCTACTGGCATTAAGGGGAGGCCATCAGTGGAACGTAAAATCTGACAACGAAATCTTCTGGTTTTAAAATAATGTACCTATAGTCGATATAAAACCAGAATTTTGCGCTTTAGGCACATTCAATTTAAGTCTAAATTCGAAGAATTAAGAATTATGGTTTGACGCATTATTGTTTAATTTTGGACCACTTTTGTCATCGATATCTAAAGTTTTAAAGGGTGATGGGAGGCAAAATGAGGCGTATTGTACACAAAAAATATATTGCTTTAAGAATATTTAATACTTTTTATATACAAATACAAATTAAGTTAACTCTTTACTATATCTATGAAAAATTACTTTTAAATACTTTTATATACCGAATTAATTTATTTTCCATTCACATTCGACTTTTCGCCACCTGCACTAATAACTTTCCAGCATTGATAAGTGTACATTACGCTATATTTTAGGACTAGCAATGCCCTCTATGTTTAGACGCCTCAAACTACCATCGCAGGGGACATAAGTTGACATATCAACGATTTTTTTGCTCAAAAAACGTACGAACAATCTGATTTTTTATACTTAGAACTAGCTAAATGACTGTTAGTCGCAATGTAAATAGTAGCATGTATTTATAAAAGTCTAGTATCGAGTACACGAGTACTTTAATAGGGTTAAAGGGAATGTTAGCAATAATGATTGGTCCAACGCTTTTTTAGGGTTAATTAATTGCGCGGTTTTGTTTTTATTTGCAAACTAATATACCTACGACTATTTGGCTATCTATCAATAATATACTACCTCAGTAAAGATTGATCCGGTTTCTATAAACTACCCACAATTACTTTTATGTCTTACTATTTTAATTAACCTCTCACTTTTAACACTTGTTTGGTCAGACAGCCGACATAGCTGTTCATTTCATATTTTTATTTATTCAATTTCACTATATTTGTTTACAAATAAACACAAACGCGTATAGCTATCATCGGTAAGGGACATTTTTATGTAAGTAAAACTTATTTTTGACATTTTAATGTTAAATTAACATACCTGAATCAAGTTACCAATAGAATAAGATGGTGCCATAAACAATAAGGGTGGTTGGAGATTATTTTTTTTACTTTTGGCTCAAAATTACTGGATAACTTTGTTTTTGATATTGTTATTGTTTGAGACATTACTATCTTATGGGTGGGTACCTGAACCAATAAATTAGAATATTATAAGCACAGTATGTCCACCAAAATAACAATCAAATAAAACAATACAGCGCCATCTTGTTTTTAGAAACGGCAACTCAAAATTGTATGGTATTCGAAAAAAGATCTTTATTGTCAGTGGTCACATCATTTTAGATATAAGCGATGTACAGTAAGATGTGTGGATTCTTGACTTGGTAGTTAGATATCTAGAATTTAAGTGTTCGTGGCGTTTTGTATGTTTATTTTATATCTTGATGCGGTCAAAATATCGATATAGTAAATAAATCGAACTGTTTTCATAACGCAGAGGTCGCCTTAGCAAATGTACCGATTGTGTAATGTAGATTTTAATTTTAGAAGTGTCAGACTGTGATTATTTTTGCTAACATTGACATTTTTGTAATGACAACTATACAATAAAATACTGTACCAAATAAAGTAACACGTATATTTCTTTCACTCTAGAAATCTTCAACGAAATGTGTCCTCAAAATGAAACACGAAAATCAAAACTATCCAAATTTAATGAACATATAACATCAATAACATAATGGATAGAAGCGGATTATTATATTATTTAGTTAAAATCTCACTCAGTACCTTCTTCTTTTTCTGTCCCTTGTCAAACTTGCGCTTCTGAAAGAGACAAAAAACGGATATGAACAACATGACATACACATAACTTTGGGCATATTGTGAGTCCAGTTGAAGGACAATTTGGCCATCTTTTTGGGCAACATGGCCACAATAAACACAAGAAAAGTTTTTGCCCAGAAAAGTGGCTTAATATCGGCTATTAAAAAGGTACCTTTTTCTTTTCAGCAGTCATGCCGACGAACTCTTTCCTCGCCTTCTTCTCCTTGGACGGCTGGGTGATGGTCTTCTGTTTCTTGTCAGGTGGCCCTTCCCCGCCCTCCTGTGAAAACAATAGGAGGGAGGGATAAACATAGTGTATTACACAAACTATATTTTAAATGATTTGGGAGAAAATTGTAAACTAATGAAGTTGATTGATAGTCTAGATCCTGTCTCTCGTGAGTTTCAGGTAAATACTCTTGACTATAATTATAATTTTGGAGGTTGACAAGCAGGGGTGAGTCTATGTCTCAAATAATATTACAATGTATTTCCTCAAAGTAATGCCCACGTCAATCATTTTTTTTTAAACTGACACACCAATTTTGTGATCCCAAACTAAGCAACACTTGTTCTATGGGTACCGTACAATGGACTGGGGGCGATCCCAGTGACACCCAGACCCGGGCAAATTACGAAAGGCTATTTCCGAAATTTGCCCCGGGCGGGAATCGAACCCGCAACCACTATGTGCAGTGAGCCGAGCGACCTACAACGCTCGACCACTGCGCCAAGCGGTCGTCGAATATTTTACTTAGGTAGAGTTAAAGGCAAAAATATGAACAGATTTTAAGATTTTAAAATTCACGTAACATACTCATGGTTTAAATGTCAAGTATGTGATCATGAAATAATTACGTCTCCCACAAATTTATGCGGTATTTTATATGCTAAACATACTTATAGATATTTTTGCCTCTGACTGTATAAAACAAAAAATTTGATTTTTACCGGATTCTTTCTCTTATTCATGATCCTTCTAAATGCCCCGGCTTCTTCCTTCTGATTTTGCCTCTGGAATCCGCCCTGGTTGCCATCCTGTCTCTGAAACCTTCCCTGGTTACCATCCCCTCTCTGAAACCTTCCCTGGTTACCATCCTGCCTCTGAAACCTTCCTTGATTGCTTTGATCCCGCCTTTGACCCTGGAACCTGCCTTGATTGCCTTGATCCCGTTTCTGGAATCCTCCTTGATTACTCTGGAACCTTCCCTGGTTTCTCTGGAACCCTGGTTTTTGGAACCTCTCGCTCTGGTTCCCCTGGTTGCCCTGTCCTGGTCTGAAGCCTTTCTGCATCTGGTTGTTAGGCTTCTGTTTGTTGGTGGCTTGCGTGCATCGTTTGACCCTGAGTATTCGGTTCTTGATGGTCAAATCTTCTTCGGTTAACGCTAATGCTAGTTCCACACCGTCTTTTGAAAAGAAGTTTACATAGCCGAATCCTGGGTAAAGAGAGAGTTAAGGTATATTGAGTGTTCTGTTTGTGGGACAATTATTATCTTAGTTCTGATCATAAACAAACCAATGTTGACTAAACTAAACATTGCTGCATTAACTTTCTTCTGAGGGTCTTTCTTCATTCACATGGTAACTTATACACAAAATAATTAGGACCTTTTCTCGTATCTGAAGCAAGGTGTGATTAAATAAATGTTACAAAGAACACTGACTCGCAAAGATAGAAAGTGTATTCTATGAGTTGATTTGACTTGTGATTTTAAATATGACGTCATGATGACGCGATTTAGTTCAGGCAACAATCTCAGGATTCGTTTCTTTGTATCTAGTGGTCTACTCTGCTCTCGTGGTTTATCAGGCTGCCTTTAGACAGCATAATGTATCCTCCGAGGCCTTAACATCCGAACACATGTAAAACTGTACCACATATAACATTATTTTTAAACCAAAACTGAATATTTTTCTTCATGTAGGCCAACAAAGCATCATTGTTTAGGAGTGCTGCTTTCACTCCAACTCAGAAGAACAACTCTTTTCTTTTCAATAGAAAAACGTTGCTATACAGTCTCCGAAACAGCAATGGAATATGAGCAGGCAACCCCATGATAATCCCAAAAGTTCCTCATTACCACCCACCTTTCCCAGCGTTAGTCTTCTTATCCCTTATGATCCGCACAGACTGTATCTCCCCGCAGTTCTCGAACTTGGCCCGGAGCGCGTCGTCCTCGAGAGCGAAGGGCAGGTTGCCCACGAACACGGAGCAGCGCGGGTCGTGCTCGGCGCCGGTGCAGTCGCTGCGGGACACGCGCAGGTGGTGCTCGTTCAGGACCGCGTTGTTCTCGGAGAGAGCCTGCCATAGGGAACGATATATACTGGCCGTCCCACAGCTTTGCCACACGGATGGAAAGATTTGAAATTTTACTGAAGAAGCAATACATTTGGACTTCAAAAATGATTTGGACTGGATTTTAGAACCTACTAAATTTGATAGAATAACATCCTCCAATTTTATGGCAAGGATGAAAAGTGGAAAACATCAGAACAAATTGCTAGTCATAAACCCAGAAATTAAAATTTTTAAAAACATCAAGCTTTTTTCAATGATTCTAATCTTATATCTCAATTTGCTCACATGAATACGAGAATCAGCATTAATTTCCAAATATACGTTTTTTTTTTAATTATCCTCGGATTATCCCAAAGATACTTCTTTTTGCATTGTTAGTGTGGCATGCTCAGAGAGCCCTCGTCATGATTTATGCTTAGTAAATGCTAGACTGTAAGTAGATTTTTGTCTGCAAGGCATTGCCAGCTCACTGACCTGGTCGACAGAGGAAGCATCAGCAAACTTGACATACACATTGACAGTGGTCCTCTCTGGGTGAAGCTCGTTCTTGATCACAGCCAGCTTGGGTGTGAACCTGCCATCTTTTATGGGTACTGTGCGAATCCTAAACATAAAACATGATTAAATATGTAAATAACATTGATGTCAATTCTTGTCATGCAATCAATGAGAATTTCTGCTTATATATGTTATGAACATGAAATGGATAGCAATACAGTATGTTTCAAGTTGAGTTTGTATATACAATCAGTACCATCATATCAAGACCAGAATTTTAGAATATTTGTCCCACATAAGAATAAAAAATACAATTTGTAAGTGCCACCATAGGCCTATACAAAATGAACTATTTAAGTTAAAATAGTGACAGATAATGTCACCCAGTGGAATCAAGTGACATCTGGTGAGCTGAAAATGTTTGCCCTTATTGGCAGTCACACTTGTGGCCATGTGACCAATGAGTAGCTCATAGAGAAACATCAAGCCTCACCTGATAGTTTCAATCTGTCCATATTTATTGAAGATCTTCTTGATTTCTTTCTTACACTTATTGCTAAATGGTACATTGCCTACAAACAGAGTTCTCTTAATTTCCTCTGCTGTAATCTTCTCAGCCGGTTCCTTCACCGTTTTCTCTGGTTTCTCCACTTTCTCCTCTTCTTCATCTGAACTCTCTTCATTGGGTGTTGTACCTAACACTTTTTTATTGATTTCCTCATTCTCCGATTCTATTTCATCATCTGAATCATGTTCGGAGTCTGAATCTTTATTTGTGATTGCATTTGGATTTATTTCTTCTAATTTTGTTTCTTCATTTTGTATCTGTTCATCATCTTGGTCTTCTGTTGCCATTGCTTCTGGTTTGTTAAGCTGCTTCTTAGATTTCTTTTGATTTTTCTTTTTCATTGCCTTGTTACTTTGTTTATTTTCTTTGTCTATGTCCTCAGTGCCTTCTGTGGGCGACGAAGCTTCAATTTCTGGTGTAACATCTACTGTGGTCTCCTTATTTTGTGGTTTACCCTTCTTCTTACGTCTCTTATTCTTCTTTTTTGTGTTTCCGGTAGAAATGACAGTTTCTTTCGTTTCAGTGACTATCCCTTTTTTATTAGGACTTTTGGTGTCGGTGTTTGTGGACTGATTTTCTTCTTCATTCGTGTTGTCTATGTCGACTATTGATTTCTTTCTCTGCAACATCTTTTTAAGATGTTTTTTGCTACTACCGGGTTCACCTGGTGAGTTTTCAGTTTCAGTTTCTATGACAGTGTCAGCGTCATTGGGCAACGAATTGCGCTTGTTCTTCTTTTTAGGAGTATTTTCATTGAAACTTTGAACACTGATATTTTGGCCATCCTCTTGTGAAGATATTGATGCTTTCGAGACATTGAGCTTGGATTTAGGAGATTTCTGACCTGCCGTGCTTTTGTTCAAAGTGACATCGGAATCCAATTCATTTTTCAAGTGTTTCTTAACCTTATCCGCTTTCGGGCTGGTTAAACTTGAATTACCGTCGTTACTCTCTGTAGTCTCGAGGTCCGGGTTCTCGAATATTCTTTTCGGAGATTTCTTGACTATAGCCTTCTTTTTCTGCAAAGTCGGCGAGAGAAATATCGATCTATCCTCCACAAACTCGCTTTTAGGTGTGACGTTCGGCGAAGCCTGGTGTTTCGTGGGAGTTAGAGCCCTTTTAAGAAGTCTTGGCCGGTTAGGAGTCACATTTCCTGATATAAGCGCTGCCACGCTACCCACTACGTAATCCATGGCACTAAATTACGAATAGTTATCACTTTACTACAATGAAAATATGTGTTTAGATGCGCACATGGTCATTTTTGGTTATGATGTATGTTTTGAAATAAGATTCATTCCTTTCTATGACATATGTCATAAATGATGACATTGACACTTCCTAAAAGGCATGTAATTTAGGCCGCATTGAGGTATGAAGTACTGAATCGATTTAGTTAATCGATTCTTATACCGCAACTGGAGTTCATTTGATTTGGTGGTACAGTACGCGAGGACTATAACTAGCCAGAGATTAGTTTACAGGGCATCTCAGTCATAAATATACCAACACTGAAGAGTACAAAATGTAGGTCTAGCAGCTAGAACTAACTTCAGAGCGGCCTAGTTTTTCCTACGCGTACTTAATACCCTTTTTTGTTATATTTACTCAGAATTGTACAAACGTGCGCTCAAGGGGTCGCAATTTTAAAAACATATATACGAAACTTTATTGTATTGGTCGCTTTTCCACGAAACTTTATTTAGAGCGGCTTTAAGTTTATATGTAATTTAAAGTATTGAGATGGGTACCGTCAGAAAATATTTAAAAGTTGTACATCACTCTAAGCTCCAATTCCTGTCAATGAAGGCGATTCTATCTGTTGCTTTATAAAAATATTATACCTTGAATGCGATGTTTTAAATCGATTAAACTTTATGCAATAGCATGCCTATTGATGATTTTTGACAGTTATGACAACTGAGTTGCCATTATGATAAAAACATTTATCATCGTTTATGATAAAATATTGGAAACATTTTAATCGGTTACTCATCCATCAGTCGGAAAAAGAAGAAATGGCTGGAACGACATAATTATAAATTCGATTTTTTGTCGGCACTGTCTAAAACAATTTGTGATATATACACATCATTTGTTTTTTTTTTATACTGATTTAGACAAAAAGCTTCCATCTCTCACTTTACAATAAATAAATAATGTTTGGCTTTGTAAATTGTTGCTGGCAACACATTATTTCGGAAAACGATGTGTGTGAGTGACGCTTTCCCGATAATTATCAGTTTTGTTTGACCATTGCACGCCGAATTCGGTGTAAATTGCGTCCTGTGTTATCATTTTCAGTGTGTGGATTGTTTATTATACACCACGGTAAGTTTGTATTTGTTTTCTAAATTATTATCGAACAAACTTATATCGCGCCATTGTGCCGCCCGCCATTATTTCAATTATTGTTTTTTTCTTTATCTAACTTGAATTACATATATTGCGGTTGTGTGTAAAACTGCGGGATATCATTAGGGATAAATTTATACGAGTTCAACTGAAAATGTAACCTTTTTCTTATTCAATTAGGTTAGGAACAGCGCACTAGCGCACGCCTACTAACTACTTACAAAAGTCGCTTCAGTAGTCAAAGTAATTACGTTGGAAGTAATTTAAAATTGTTATACAAGCTATTTGGGTACGCACACGTCTCACGTTGCGTTGTCAACGGCTTCATTTTCTTAGTAAACTCAGTGTTTTATGAATGAAATCCGATGCTTTGCATTGTCATTAGGAAGTGGTTTTGATTATGCGTTTTTTTAGTTCTCCTCTGACCTTAAACTCGTTTAGATTCTATTGTCATTATAAAACTAGTTTCGATGGGGTTTTGGCTCAATTTATGTATAAATATTGTCAAAGAATTCATTATTTTAAGCCTGGTTCTGAGGAGTTTTTACAGTTTTACCTAGTAATTGATGAATTTCGGCGCTTATTACTATTTCTCGCTTTCTGAACTAAGTTTGAATGACTAGTGTTGCTCTGACATACTACAAAATCATAGTTTATAGCAAATGTAAATATAATTATATTAAAACATAAGGTAAATATATTTTTTACAATATGTATCAACAGAAAAATTGAAATATTATAGGCCAGACTGTGCCAAATTTATTATAAAAAGGTATTATGTATATTTCAAGTCCTATAGGTACCTCGGAAACTAAGATAGTTATGATAGCCTGTCTTCAGGGAGGTTTTTTACTAACTTATTTACCTATCTACCTACCTGACTAAAATATTATTTCAGTCTGATGATACCCTGTACCTACTAATTAAATAATCCTAAAATGTTTGATACATTATTATTTAATTCTTAAACAAAACATAAATCTATTTCATATTAAGTTCTGATATACTCGTATCAGATAACTGAAAATAGGATCACATGAATTATACTCTACAAATGGTCTACCTGAATAGCTGAGAACATGTCAAGCAAGGTCATTTGTACCTACTTAAAGGTTAAATCAAGTCCATAATTCACAAAAGTCATGAATGGAGTCAGGTTTGCATTAAACCATAGTGATAGTCTTTACTTTTAGTGCCCTGCCTATGCAAACCATTAGGAAATAGTTTGTCTATCCATCCACATTAGATCCGACTCTGTGTGGAGAGCGAAAAAGGATGTTATGACATCTACATAAAAGCATAAATTTACACAAAAATAATTCAAATTTCTTAGATTACATGTGCCATTGTTTTCATGTGTCAAGTTTTTAATTATATTTCTCAAACATTTGATAGGGATGGATTATTGAAATTCAAAATTATTTAATGACTATTTAGATTCACTATGAAGATGTGACCAGATCAGTTAAATCCTTATCTAAGCCGCACCTGTCCGTAACCTCTTTATCTACTGCTATATGGGCCACGCCGTGTTTGTGTAGTGCATCTGATAAGCATTGCAAACTGACCAATTTTGAAGTAAATACACTTAAATAGTAAAGTCCAAGAATAATGAGATAATATAATGAAATACCTTCAGACTAACGCACCAGCTGTATGGTCCCAGACTACACAGTTTGTAGTATGAGTACTGTACAATGGGCTGGGGAGGATTTCAGTAGTATCCAGACCGAGACAAATACCTAAAAAATCATTAGATTTTTTTTATAATTCAAAGATAACACTGTTTACTTTATTTCATGATTTAATCATGCCAACTCTCGGAAATCCAGTTTCCATCAATCTAGTCTAGATTTTAGACTGTTTTGTGATGTACCTCAACATCCAGCAACACTTCAATCATTCAATCTAGTGTCACTGCACCGAGGTAACTGTGTCAGTTTTTGTGCACCCACAAAAAATATGCATAAATGCATCTGGGTATTCTTGTGAAGTGAAATGTGGGACAAAAACATCGTCGAGTTAGTTTTTTTGGTCTGAAGATGAAAGCCAGACATCTTTTTACGTGCTCCTGTCATCACCAAAGAGATTGGGACGTGTTCAGTTACTTTTCGCAAATGGCTGACGAATTGCTTTATCTAGTAGATCTGTAGATATTTTGGTAAATTATGACCCACCCTGAACGTAACTAAACCAAAATTGTTCACAAAAACCTGGTTTCTTTCATCATACACTTAGTATTCTAGTTGTGACCAATTTTTGGATGAGAAAAAACTAGCCAGCATGAACTTAAACTTGCTATGAAACTAGAAACGTCCATTAAGCTCTTCCCCGGGCTCAAATCTTGGCGTCTTCGTTCTGAATCCACTGTTAGATCTCAGCATAGAAGAGTAACAATGGTGGAGGTTACAGCAGTGTCTGTCGCATTGTCTGAATCGTAAAATTAAATCTCACTCGCCGCCCAAAATGCGAATTGAACTTACGTAGAGGTCATATTATCCTTTTTCGCGATCCACACAGTAGGACCTCACGCGGACGGACGGACGGAACTATTTCCTAATAGTTCACACAGGTAGGGCCCTAATTAAGCCCATCGTAAAACCGGCCCTATCGGAATTGCTGAAGCGTGACGCGCACTCGTGCGTGACGCAGGCTCGAGGATAGGACCCGTAACTTTACCCTACTCCGATTATAAAGTTACTCGGACGATCATGTTCCCTACGGGATGTGGCTGCAGATATTACTTCCAGCACGCACACAGTAGAAGATATTTATTTCCAGCTTAGACAGCTTGTAAAAGAAGCTCCAGAAACCTAGGTACCTGTGTCGCAAGATACATGCGGCCGTTAGCTGATCTTATGCGTCCGTCTAGCCGGCTAGATTTGATATAGTGATCAGATCCCCTTTGACCCTCCGGTCCTTTCGGTCCTCCGGGAATCATGTCAATGGACTGTGAGTATCCAACAATAGAGATGTTAGAAAAGCTCGTTTCTGTACTGAATTACGTATACGTGCATGGCTAATAACGCCCGAAATTCATGATCAAACCAGATGCATTCATATTACAATCTTTTTTTGGGTGAAATTGTGTTCGCAAGGTAACCGGATAAGAGATCTATCAAACGATATACGGCATCCAAGATTGATTTTAATCCTGGATACGAGTCCTGCTAATTATATTGCAACAAGTTAGTGCTTATAAATTAAGGTCTGATGTGGAATTAACCAAGGCTTAACCCAGACTGCTATGAGTAACTTTTGCAGCCATACACTTCTTATTACCCAAAATTTGCTAATACTGCATTAGGTATTCCATTTTCGTCTGAAGTCTAGCCTATTGGCTAACCACGTTTGACAAAAGTTAACTGAGGTCTCCACTGTTTGTCCACTTGCATTCACTTGCAAATTGTGTGGAAACTCTTCGTTTGTTGACTAGTCCGCGTTGTGCAATGACGCTAATATGCATTGATTGATGGTTGCAGACTCCAGCTGGTGGCCACAGAATATTGAATAGTAAAGATCTGTCATCGTAACTTGTCCCAGACAGACGATTATTCCAATGACTACATTACACCTTTTGAATTAAAGATAATGGAATAATTCTGCCTTAGTGGGATTTGATTGGGACAGGTTGCATTATAAGCCAATGGTTTATTTTCCAATCATTTGAGCAAATAGTTTTGATTTTTTTGAGAAGATAAACAATGGCGCTACAAATTAGGACTGAACAAAATTTGAAACAACCAATCCGGCTCGCTCAAGCACTATTTTCAAGAAGATATTTAGTTTTTGTATAATTTTAGTTTGTACCAACAGAATAAGCACTAACATCAAACTGTTTAGGGAAATGTCAAGAAATCGTTAAGAAGTAATTCGTTTATGCGTTAATAAACATGCATATTTTAACGAATAGATCGTCTATGTACTACCAAAAACGGTTGTATATTAAGGCTCATTGAAGCCATGCGCAGGATACATTCCCATTGAGTCCGGTGGCGCGTGCGCAGTCGACCGCACACGTATTGCATCACAATCAGGCTTCACATGGTTATTCGTGCCAATAATAAGCTATTGGAGCTCCCCAGGGCACAATTGATACATCTTCAATCCATTTGACGAGTGATGTATTTGTGATTGGTTGGTAGATAGGTTCTGTATTTCATTGTCATCTATGTTACTCCTCCTTTACACAGATTTGTGACGTCGTCGCTATTTGGTGATGTTTAAAATAATGGAGACAACAATATGCCTATACCTGTCGGTGTATATTTTATGTCTGTGCATTCTCGCGGTAATGGCAACTGATCAAAGTTGTTGTAAAGAATTGCTTGTAGGTAGATACATATATGTCGAAATGGAATACACGTGTTGGAATTCTGTCAATTCTGAAACTGGCATTTTGTTACGACGTTGTGAACTCGAGCTACCTACTGCCTTGCATGTGATATTTTAAATATTATCAATTATCATCGCCCTTGAATCGGGAGGTATATTTAACTAATTAACTAAACACGTTTTCCGATATGTGAGTGGGAGTCTTATGGGTCTGGTTATTAATTAAATTCATATGTATACTTATGTAGGTAAATAAAACTTGTCACAAATCATATAAGGAAATCTACGGAATGGCTGGCTCACTCGTCATGGAATCTCCAAAACTATAAGACCTATGTACATTACATTTAGTACGCAACTTCCTATGGGCTCACCGATGCTTTCCCCTAGGAATCTCACACAAGAAGTCTGAATAATAATAATAAAAAAGTTCCATTGGGTTTTAGACGCTTGTTAGCATAAGACTCTTGCAAGGATCGACTCACGCAAGCAGTCACTGGAATCGGCTACCTCCGACATGTTCTTTATTTTCTACAAAGTTTCATTACAGCATGAGTGAGTATAATTCATTTCCCGTTTGTCAAGAACTTGTTTAAAATTGACAACAGACACAGACACATCTGTATTCATCATGTGTATAAATAATGTAAAAGTATTGCAAACAAATACCTTATTACGTTTTATCATTCGCACAATTATTTTCAATGGTTTTTAATTGGTTACAACCTTATCTTTCTGTGTTAATTTTTTTGGTACTTCTTGCCTGCGTGCCCATTTAAACTATTCTTCGTGTCAATTCAATTCAATTCAAATCATTTATTTTGTTTAGGCCTTCGGGGGCACTTACAAATTGTCAATTTACATATTTTTTTCCTTATACAGTGCAACCTCGATATAACAAATCGGAGGGGAACAAGAAAATATTCGTAATATCAAGTAATTCGTTGAACTGAGGTTTGTTATGTTGAGGTTAGATTGGTCTAAAATTCGTTATAAAGAGGTAAAAGAATAGTTTTGCTCTGCCAGTTTGTCTTTCCAATCATCACATACTTGTTCATTAACACTACCACTTTCACCGCATATTTTTCGAAAAACAACCTCGTTTCGTTTTTTGAAATTTTGAAGCCACCCGTTGCTAGCACGGAACCCTTCATGTCCCAATTCTACTGCAAACCGCTGAGCCTTTTCCTGAAGAATAGGGCCTCCGATTGGGATTTTTTTGTCTCGGCACTGTTTTAACCACTTTAACACACATTCCTCTACGTCCTTGAACTCGCATGATTTTAATCTGTTACTGTCTACATTCACACCACTTTCTTCTGAAAACTTATCTTTAAATTTTAAAATTGTAGCCAATGTACTTGCGGGAATCCCGAACTTATTAGCTATGTCTAATTTTTTCGTCATGGGATTTTGGTCAACATAATTAATGATGTTTCGCTTTTCTGCGACCGATAAGGGACACCTTTTACGTTTCTGAGCCATTTTAACTTAAATCTTTAACAATAGTGACGAGCAGAGGTGTTTACATTACTTTTCATTACTCATACTCTGAAAGTAGGTCTGAAGTTGCCTGAGAAGCGGGTTGAAAGTAATACTTTTCAGGCCCGGGAGTTTCGCTTTCAACTGACAGCTGTCAAATTATAAAAAAAAAAACTAGTTCCATTTTCACATTTCTATGGAACCACGTTCAAACTTTTTCTACAGTCACTCAATTACAGCACGATGTAAAATTGAAATAACATAAAGTTAAGTATTAATTCAAGAATATAATTTTTTAAATGACTTAATTATAATTTAGTTTCAACAATTTCTTTAAAATAACATAGATTTGGGCAAAATATTTAAAGATAAAAATGAAAAATAATGGCTTAATAACGAAGTTGGCCGGCCAACGAAAAAAAAAAACAAAATAGGCGGCAATCCGATTTTTTTTTTTCAAGTTGTAGAGTATTGTTTATACTTCCTTGTATTATTTCTTTAGCCAATTCCTGTTTTTATTTTTATTTTCCTTGTATTCGTAATGAAAAGCACAGTGTTTACCTCGGGTGAAAGATTTATTTTGTCCCTCGAACTATTAGCGCCCTCGCTACGCTCGGGCGCCAAACCCCGTCTCGGGACAAAATAAGTAACTTTCACCACTCATGTAACAATGTACTATTCCATCAAAACAACAATGATTACTTTACAAACAAAAGCGTGTCGAAACATGTCGAGACATGAATCACATTATAAGATTAAGAGTTATATTATTGGTGGAAACTTTATATAAAGGTTTTGGGTTGGCAAAATTCGCTAATTAGAGGTATGAATACTTTTTCTTGATAGTTGAAAATTCGTTATTAAGAGGTTGTATGCAAATAATGTTCGCAATGTAAAGGTATATTTTATATTGACTCTTATGGACAATTCAAGGGGATTACGAAGAATTTGTTAAATCGAGGAAGTCGTTATATTGAGGTACGTTATATTAAGGTTGCACTGTATCTACAACCGGATCGGAACGCGACCTCGACTGAGAAGATCCGGCAAGAAACTCAGCGGGCTTGTCTTTTTACATGTCATGTTTTTTTTTTTTTAATCGCCAGTTGCTTATTTTCAATAATTACAAAGGGTAGTACTTAGATATTAATATAAATATTAAAATAGCTCCAGTGTGTTTTACCTTTCAAATGTTATCAGAAAAGTGGCACTAAAAGTATTGGCCCGCCCCATTGCCAAGTCCAATAACCCTTATCGTGGCATCTACCCAAAACTACAATGAGTTATTGTTCATGTACTTGTTAATGAACAAACTACCGTACATACTGACATATCTTTGTAGTGTTCTAATAGGAAGGCCAAGAATAGCGAAGAAAATAATGTCATACAAAGACGAAATATACTTTTAATTGTAATGTAATTATTGTTGTCATCGGCAATAATTGACGACAATCATTTATAACACTGGTGTCTCTAGACCACTGAATTCGACTACAAATGCAGAGATATAGCGATTCAAAGATATTCAGTTCTACAACTTTTCCCAACGCCGATAGGTTTAATTTACAAAGTTACAAAGAATAGCACACCCTATCTATTTCATATTGTTCACATACGTACGAGTATAATCTGAATCTACTACGTCTCGAGGAGTGTTCCTAATTGTTGTTGCGGGTGTTCCTAATCATTCCCGTCGCGCGTCGCCGCGTCGGGGCAAATTTCGGAAATAGCCGTTTCGTAATTTGTCCAGGGGTTAAATATCGATCGTGAAGTAGGTCTTAGTTTAGGAACAAACAGTTACTGTGTTGTCAAGCGATATTAATTTAATTGTGTAAAATATGAAAAAGATTGTACTTTATTTTTATGTGTAAGCGCCAAAAAGTCTTCAAATGCATATTGTCTTTATATTGACTTATGTGAAACCACAGAGTGTGAAACTAATGTGCTATCTTGTTAAAAATTTACACATCACTTTCTATATAACACAGACTTACCTAGAATTCCTAGTGCTTAAAATATTGACACATGCAACTTATGTAAACAACGACACTTAAATGTGTTTAAGAATTTCAATTTAACGTGTCCAGTATTTAGAGTTCAAAATCGCTTTCACGTTGAATTCCGTTAAGAACATCGCGTGTCCGTTTATGTATTTAACACATTATTACATAACTTATGTCTGAAACTTTATACATATATTTATCACCTATGTATTACTATAATAATACATTTTCTAGCATATAGCTAAGACTTTCCTAAAATGTATTTATTAAAATTATGTGTTCATAACAGGAGGAAACTTTGGTTTCTAAGTTTTTGCAACTTAAAGCCAAATGTGAGCTGTCTACCTCCTTTGGAATACAGAGCGTGATTGTATTTTATGTAATAAGTGTACAAAGAATGCCTAGAAACTATACTACATTCTATAAATTAACAATCATTCATACAACAGACGTTGCAAAAAACCGAATAAGCAAAAAGGTTTTTTTTGAGTGGGACCTGTTGTGTGTGGCCTTGAAGTCCAAGGTTCTGACGCGTGGACACGCTGTGTTTAGATTGCTAACACCTTTGTCTCTATTGGATCGTATAAAGCGGCCAACCGTGCCGGATTCTGCGGATCAGTCCCGGAATTGTAAAGTGAATTAAATCCCGCATTGTCCCGGAAAATGCATAAATATTCCCGGATTCCACGGATTACCTCAAACATCCATCTCTTAATGAAAAGTAATACCTATAATGAAAATTTACGTAAATGGTTGTTTTTCTTTTACGTTAACCCCGGAGTATATTATAAACTAGCTATGCCCGCCACTTCGTCCGCGTGGAATAGTGTCACACCCTTGAGGGTAAAACTTTAACAAACTTTGAATGCCATATTTATTTATATCGAATCAACAGCCTAAAAAATAAGTTTCAAGCTTCTAGCTCTAAAAATGACAATACAAATTCCATACAACTTTTCATCCCCCCTTTCAACCCCTTACAACCCTTTTTTCGCATTAAAAAGTAGCCTATGTCCTTTCTCAGGCTCTAGACTATATGTGTACCAAATTTAATTTAAATCGGTTCAGTAGTTTTGGCGTGAAAGCGCGACAGACAGACGGATTTACTTTCGCATTTATAATATTAGTAAGATTTCATCAAATTCCATTTAGCCAATTTTGCGTAGAGCTAGATCCCATTTACAAACTGCGTTCTGTAGCACAAAGCCCATGGAGTCGCTGAAAACAGTTTGAAATTGTATAATTCTGGGTGGCACTGGGACTGCCCCCAGACTATTGTACGGTACCCATAGTACAAGCGTTGCTTAGTTTGGGACCATACAATTGGCGTGTCAGTCTGGCGATATTTATTTATTATTATTAATTCATTAGGTTAATTAGAAAGTCTCATGAAAATGAATCGCTATATTCCTGGGACCCAACCCACGTTCGGCGACCGGTCGCCTGAATTACATTACGTCAGCATTGTGACACTTTCACAATTGTACCCTGTCATTCGGATGTTGTGGGTAGGTACTGTCCTTCCTTATACAGTGAAAAGAAGTCTGGTCGTTCGCTCCTTACCACACGCCAACGGATTGAAATTATGCGATACACTCATATTCGAATTCTATTAAAGTGCGCTAGTTCTTATCTCGCAACTTGCAAGTTTCTATATTTCAGTAAATGTTATTGTATAACGTCGTACTACAATATACCATACGTAACTCTATTTTCTCCACAATCAAGCCATTATCAGCTTCAATACTTAAATGCATGCTGGTACTGTAAACATGTGAACTAAAATCATCATAAAAAGTAACTCATAGCCACTATTTATTTCATTTTTAACAGCAGTGATAGCCGATTGGTTAATCTACCGGGTCCTGGGTTCAAACTCTGGTTCGCACCTCTGGGCCTTTCGAAATCCATGTACGAATCATAATTTCTATATGATTATCACTTTCTTCCGGTAAAGAAAATCTTTGTGAGGAAACCTGTCTTAGAAAATTAACCAATTTTCGTAAGACATGTGAAATTCGCTAACCGTTACTAGGCCGGCGTGGTGGATTATGCCCTGAATCCCCCTCGTAGTGAGGGGAGTCCTATGCCCAGGAGTGGGTCGTCAAAAGGGCTTATTAATTTTTTATTTCGGATTATCAATGAAGATAAACATAGGAAGCAGTTACATACTAACTGCTAGCTTGATACATCACACATCATCTAAATCTGCTACCAATTTTAGAAGTCACTTCAACATACAAATCTTCTCGTTTTCCGCGCTGTGGTAAACTTGAATAGTGTGTAAATATAGAGCCAGTCAGGCATCCCATATGTCTGTTGTATGTAATTAATAACGTGGGCCCTTGGCGATGATGCGACCTTTTAAAATGTCCGTCAGTGGGCATGTGGTCCAAGTTAAGAGATACTATCTAAACTAAATGACGTGGATTTGAGTCTCCCACCTTTAGACAAATTAGCCTGGACCTGGGTTCCAGAGGCCAATGGCCGTACATAACCTTGGCGATTCAGTGTCTTGCATTAGTATTCCTGTATTACCGGGAGACCCACAAGGATTATCAGAATAAACTCAGTATAATAATAATACCCCGCGACTTTACGTAATAACTAGCCTATTTACCGCGGCTCCGCTCGAATGGTTATTCGATAAAGCATAAAATACTCCTTATAATATCAGCTGTATGCCAGTGAAAGTCCCGTCAAAATCGGTCCAGCCGTTCGCAGATAAGCCGGAACAAACAGACGAACAACAATTTTAATGTTTTATTCTTAACTTCCATATATGCTCGCATATTATTTTAGAGAAAACGCTGTTATTTTGGTATTATAAACAGTCACTTCCATTTTATTTATTTGTATGAATAGTGAGCGAGTCAACAACAGGAAAACAATAGCCCCCGTATTATGTGCCCTTTCATTCAAACTCCAATAAAAAACCTTGCACCACGCGCCAACAACTCGCGTACAAAAGGTCGTTCACACCGCGTCCGTCTATTTGTGTGGCAACGCACACATGTGAGTTAGAAGGGACCGATCATATTTGACTATTCGATTTTTAAATTGTTCCAGGTAAACTATGAGTCAGAAGGCGACGCGGAAGGCTGCGATAAGCGAGGATAAAGAAAAGGTAAACTTTTAACCACTTGTCTAATGAATATGCGACTCCCCTAATGCGTTTTTAAGGTGGTAGGAGAATTCTAATAAATATGTTTTTGGTTTTTCAGAGACAATCAAACAGTCCAGTGAAGGAGATGAAAAAGAAGATGGCAGCTAACGCAGAAAAGGAGAAGCAGGCCGCCGAGAAAGCAGAGAAGCCAACAGAGAAAGTAGCTGAGAAACAAACAGAAAAGAATACAGATAAACAAACAGAGAAACCCGATAAAAGTGTTACAGATAAGAAATCTGAGAAGAATGTCGATAAACAGACGGAGAAAACAGACAAAAACGCAACGGTAGAGAAAAAGTCTGAGAAGGCTGATAAAGTCGCGGAGAAACCCGATAAAAATGTCGTAGCAGATAAAAAAATAGAGAAGAATGTGGAGAAGAAAGAACCGCAGGCGGATAAGAGTAAAGAAGACGGGAATAAAGAAGAAAAGAGTGGGAAGGTATGTTTTGTAAACTCTAAAATCATTAATAGCATCGGTTTGGATTTCGAGTTTCGGTTTTTCTTTTCCTTTCTGGTTGGTTAACATGATTATACTAACTTTCTCTCTATTTTTTTTCTTTATTCGCTGGTCCCAAAAGTGCTTACCGTTCAAGAGCTCATGGGTTCAATTCCCAGGAACAAAGAATTACATTATATTCAAACTAGAGATTCATTTATGTACCAGCAGATTTTAGACCTACTTCTAAAATATTCCAGTCTGAAAAATCGGACCAGAAAAAGGCGGAAAACAAAGCGAAACAGAACGGGCGCGAAGGGCGCGTGTACAACGGCGTCAGTGACGTCACACTGAGCGCTAACGGCGCCGCCGATGACGTATTGAACGGAACGGTGAGTGCGGAGTCGGAGGACGATGACGTCATGCTAGTCATCGACGATCAAGACCAAGACGAGTTGTTCCCAGAGCTGACGTATGACGACGCGTCCGACGTCGAATGTTTCGAACCGCCGACGCCCGAAAACGCACCTAGTCGAAGTTTCACCAGGAGATCGCAGGTACCTCTCGCTTGGTACCTGTATTTTTTGTTTTCTGTCCCACTAATCGACTAGTTGGTCGATCTAATCGCATAGTTGGTCGACACGACTACCTGGAGATGGATCGTAGTTTGTTTCACACTAAATTTGAGGATTCATTTTAGAATTGATTTTAGAAAATTAGTCGATCCCGTTTTCGTATCGATTAATACGGTGGATGGCTGTGTTTTTTTATTTTTCCCGATATATGTCTACTAAAACGGTGTTTTTTTGTGAAACTGTCGTATAAAAATCGACTAATTAAAAAGTACTTACGTACGATTTTGATTTGCATAGCATCAGCATCTTAAATCGACTAAAAATTCATGGTATCGGTGCCATTGCGGGTGGGAACAGTTTCCGGTGGGTGCGAATGCGGTGTTTCAGTCAATCGTTCAATATCTTAGTCGATTTTACAATCGATTTGTGTGCGATTTCATTTTCAAGTGGTGTAGGATTTTTAATTCCATTTGTGAAAGGTTGTTTCGTGAATGATAAAACTAGCATGTTGATATTAACTCTACTATTAAGAGTTTTTTGAAGAAAGCTAGAATTTTATCAATTTTTTTTTTATTAACGATGTTGGTTTTAAATATTTATGAAATACCCGATGTAAGGGTGTGACAATGTGTTACTGCTGAACTTTATAATTGATGTTCAAATAATGAAATCTCTGAGTAAATCAAATTAGTATTCAAAGCCCGTTTTGTAAAATAAATTATGATACTAGCTCGATTTCATCACTCACATCAGCAGTCTCAACCTTATTGCACAGAGTGGCTGTGGCACTTCCTAATTTACTTCAATGATTAAATAGCGAGAAAGACGATTTTTCGACACAAGTCTAGTTTCCGATGCTAGTAAAGTAGTAACAGCAGTAACGCATCGTCATCACCACTAACCCCCCCACAAAACCCCGTGATGTGATCCCTCCCTCACTAACTAACCGTGCGGTGGTGTGGCGGTAGGTGAAGTCCACGCGAACGCCCGAGACGCCGCGCCCCGCGTCCGACAAACACGCGGAGAAAGAGACGGACGATGTAAGTGAACACTGTTGTGTCCACAGATACATAATTACATAGATAACGCAAATGCATGTACTTCGCGTGTACGAAACCCCGACCAAGCGTCAAGGTTGGTCGCCGCTAACTTACAGTCCGCGCGACTACAGATATAAAAAATATCAGTATGAGCGTGATAATCACTCGAGAGAATCGTAGCGGGCGGAGGGGCATCGGCGGTATCGGTGTCTTTGAATCGGTTTGGATTACCCGTCACTAATGGCGTCACAGGAGGTGTTAAAAATTCAGCATGCTTGGTTTCAATACAAATCGTGATACTTGCGTTATCTATGTAAATCTATATCTGTGGTTGTGTCACTATTCTCCTGCTGTTGAATGTGGACCACTGGTTTTTCTTTTGCACTATGTAATCTCACTACCACGGCCAGCGAGAAGCGATACGAAATGGTAATGATGTTAGAGTTCAAGTTGTCAATATTCAGCCGGCCATTTTAATAATTCGTGGTACGTGTAAATTAAAAATAAATGAAGGAAAATTACAACGAATATAATTAAATAATCTACTCATTTCCGTATTGTTTCTCGTTGGCCGTGGTATAGGTGCGTGTCTAGTAAATGGGAATAGGTTCGCTCCCTATAACATGGCCATTGAAGAGAATAAACATGAAGACAATACAAGAAACTTATTTGTTATTTTGGTGTCCTTTCAATCAGTTGTTCACATTCGCTCCAAATACATATATATGTACTTACATTTTTCGCAGGCTACTTGTTCAAACAACTAATATTTGCCCGCATAACACAGGTGCCAAGTGTTTCCATTCAATGCATGTGATACTAACAATGACCTAATTACAATTAACATCTAAATTTAATAGGTAATCAGCCTCGGATGTAAATCTCGTGATGATATTTAAATAAATTAGTTTTTTTATTTTTTTCCTTGTCATGAAAATGGATATTTCGTGATTTTTCACAATTGAAAATCCCCTTTCATTACTCATACTCTGAAAGTAGGTCTGAAGTTGCCTGAGGAGCGGGTTGAAAGTAATACTTTTCCGGCCCGGGAGAATCGCTTTCAACTGACAGCTGTCAAATTATAAAAAAAAACTATTTCCGTTTTCACATTTCTATGGAACCATGTTGAAATTTTTTCTACAGTCACTCAATTACAGCACGATGTAAAATTGAAATAACATAAAGTTAAGTATTAATTAAAGAATATATATTTTTAAATGACTTAATTATAATTTAGTTTCAACAATTTCTTTAAAATAACATAGATTTGGGCAAAATATTTAAAAATGAAAATGAAAAATAATGGCTAAATAATGAAGTTGGCCAGCCAACGAAAAAAAAAACAAAATAGGCGGCAATCCGATCTTTTTTTTTCGAGTTCTAGAGTATTGTTCATACTTCCTTGTATTATTTCTTTAGCCAATTGCTGTTTTTAATTTTACTTTCCTCGTATTCGTAATGAAAAGCACAGTGTTTACCTCGGGTGAAAGACTTATTTTGTCCCTCGAACTATTAGCGCCCTCGCTAGGCTCGGGCGCCAAACCCCGTCTCGGGACAAAAATAACTCACTTTCACCACTCGTGTAACAATGTACTATTAAAGTACCATAGCATACCAATTTTATTACTAGTACTGAACAACTTTTAGAAGACACTCTTATTTAACCGATCAAGATTTAAACTCGAGGCTACCGTGCACTAATAGACTTAAACCCGTTCCCTATTAATTTGCAAAATTTTCAGCCGAAAGACTCCAAAATTCTTAAATTGAAAGAAGACGCGGCTCCACCCACGGACAGGAAGCTGCGTTCAGCTGATTCACCAAAGCGGGAAGCTAAGAAGGATGCCAAGAAAGCAGAGAAGGAGTCGCCCAAGAAGTCGCAAGAGGAGAAGGAAGATGGAAAAATACACGACAAACCTGAAGGAGAGAAGAGTGACAAAAGCCAGGAGAGTGACAAGAGAGACAAGGTTCAAATGGAAGTGGTGATAGAAGTTGAAAATGAAGGTAAGTTTAATATTTAGATATTACTAGCTGACCCCACAGACGTTGTACTGTCTTTTAGGGGTATGAAAAAATAGATAGTAGCCGATTCTCAGACCTACCCGATATGCACACAGACTTTCATGAAAACCGGCCGAGCCGTTTCGGCGGAGTATGGTAACTTACATTGTGACACGAGAATTGTATGTATATTATGTTGAATTGGTTTTAATGAACCTCGAGATAGATAACGCCCTTAATTCTGACGGACAATTATTTTTGTAAAACTACGCCTAAACATTTATAAAATGTGAACCCGTGGGTCACTTTAGAACTGATTGAGATTCCGATCAAGCCCGCTGAGTTTCTTGCCGGATCTTCTCAGTGGAGGTCGCGTTCCGATCCGGTTGTAGTTATAAGAAAAATCTCCGTTTAAGTCTAAAGAAAATAACCGTTAAAACAATTAACAATTTAAAAACACAGAGGGCCAAGTAGCACGATGGATCGAGCAACTACAGGAATTTTCCTTCGTAATAGAACACCGTAGTGGAAAAGGGCATGGTAATGCTGACGCTTTGTCACGGAGACCGTGTGCCGAAGACTGCAAACACTGCCTAAGGAATGAGGTCCGGGAAGAGGCCATGCTTTTGACTTTGATCTGCATCAATAAATTTAGACTCGTATTAGCGATCTTGAGTAAGTTCTGACACCCCCCTCCTTGTAGCGGAAGAGGCGCGTGCCAAGGCGGACACCAACTACAGCAAGTCCCGTGTGAAGGTGTCTCCCTACCGCCGCAGCGCGCGCGCCGACCACACCAACACCTCGCTGCTGGCCAACTATACAGGTATACTAGCCCTTTCTCTTCTCATATTCAGCCTTCAGATCACCAGTTTGCGGGGAGGGGGGGCAAGCTGGTCTAAGTTGGTGGTCATTGAGATGTACCCATTGTGGTCAATCGTCAAGCCTGACCACACTGCGACATCGTAATCATCATTTCAAAAAATAATATGACTTTTTCAGTAATTTAGAAAGACGAATTACATTAAAGATATGGGCTAAGATTGTTTACTAAGGGTCGTATTCATAAATTAAGCTCAAAATAAAAAATGCTCAAGTCTGATAGCGATCTTAAGAACGCTTTTGACTTAATGGTATGACATATAACTGTAATTATCCAAGGTCGTTCTCAGATTTGAGATTGTTTCAATAATTTCGGAAATAAGTATTTAAGCCCGTCAATGTATCGTTCGGCGGTAAGGAAATATACACCTTAGTTCGTGTATGGATTATCTCATTTCTATAAAACTTTATAATCTGGCAGGGAACAACACTACCATGGAGATGGACATCACGGAGACGTCGTCGTTCATCTCGGAGGAGGCGGCGCCGGAGGACAGCCCGTACCTGCGCGGGCTGCGCAGCATCCGCGGCCGCAGCTCCTACAAGCCGCTCAAGGAGATGAGCCTGCGCCACACCCCCGGCAGGGTCGCCCGCGCCGCCGCCGCGCTTAACGGTCAGTTCGGTTTAAACAAATGTATTTCCCATAAGAACTTACAGTGCACTTAAAATGAGATACAGTACTTAGTAATAAATAATATAACAAGTTCGCCTCCAGGGCCCCAACCACGCTAGCTACTCAAATCGTAATAGAAAACCAAACGCTCGCGATTACGTTTCAAACGCTCCGCTTTGACGTTTTGCTGACACCATACCATATCAATGTCAGTAGAAATCGTGAAGCTCGTGTCAGCAAAACGTCAAAAGCGGAGCGTTTGAAACGTAATCGCAAGCGTTTGCTTTTCTAGTACGATTTGAGTAGCTAGCGTGGTTACGGCCCAGTGCGATAACAGTTACAAAGAAGTTACATAAGCCTTTAGTTTGCTTTAAAATAGATTCATGTTATCACAATCTTAAATTTCATTAGGTAGCTTGTTGTACAGATGTATATAGTTAACTCTGATAAATTAATAACTCTAAATTGAAAATTTAAAAACCCCCGATGCGATGACCTGTTCATCAAATGTATAATTTACCTAGTTCTTCCAAATAATGATGTTAGCGCGATTTGCGTAGCTCCCGTAGCTCAGTATCCATAGCTCATCTCGCAAATTCATCTGGTACAACTAGTTTCGATGCCAGATTATGAAAGTACCATTAAATCATTTGTTTTGGCTTCCTCATTTATAATCTAAGATGTACAATAATCAACAGAAAATCTGTGTAAAAGTATGAGACATTATTTTGTTATGACATTATAATAATTGACATTAGAATAGACAACGAATCTAAATATTGATGTCACGGAGGTTTTATTCCTAGTAAAATATTATCAATTATGATTCAATTTGATGTAATAACTCTGGTTGAGGTAGACGGGAGCAGCCTAAGGGAAGAATTTTCAATAACGCTAAAATTATTTTAAATTAGATTAGTTTTTTTTATATTCTTTGTCAATGGCGGAGCAGCGCCCTCTAGAATTATTATAGCGTAATATTCCATGACCATTAACAAAACCAACAAAATTTAACGCATGCGCGTATCCATCATTTGAAAAGTGACTTATGGAACGTCTTTAGTTCATACACAAATCTCAATAAAATTTATAAAATATTCATTTTTTTCAGAATCAGTGAAACTTTTCAAATTTATAATATTGTAAAAAGCCAGTTCAGACTACTACGATCATTTAAAAATATAATAAATCTAAATCCAATCATCTCAAATTTCGAATGGATTCGAGCCGAGGGAATTGGTTTTGCCGTGAATGTGGCTTTTTTAACCTACAAAAGAGCTGATGATCTTCAAACGGCTGAACCGATTTTCATGAAACATAGCTAAGAACACTCTCGATCAGAATACCTATCTAACAAAAGAAACAAAATTGAAATCGGTTCATCAGCTTGGGCGCTACGTTGCCACAGACAGACACACAACAGATCCACAGATACACAGAACTTATAAAGAAAGAAAAAAGAAAGAAAGAAAAACTTTATTATAACTTATAACACCCCTCGTTTTTCGTCGGGGGTTAAAAATAGCACTTGTGGATAGTCTGAATCTACCGCCAGTCCGGAATGCTGCTTCCACTGAGAAGATCCGGCGAGATACTGAATGGTCACTCTTTTCAATAGAAGGAAAGATGATGTAAATTCTCAGGACCATTAACACAATGTGAGCAGGCAATCCCATTGTCAATAAAAAGTACAAGTGTATTAAGTACTAGCTGACCCGACAAACATTGTCCTGTTTTATTTTTGAATATTGAATTGGAATTGTTCCGCTCAACTATCTTTTTTTTTCTCTCATAAGAATCATCTCCTCATAATAATAAACACAACATAAAAATATTAGCGAAATCATTCCATCCGTTTACACGTGATGCGATGTCCAAGAAAATAGAGATTCATTTTTATATACAGTAAAACCCGTTTAAGACGATTTTACAGTTTTTGAATCAACGTGGATTTTTCGCCTTACCAATCACTAGCAAACGTAACTTTTCTGACCCATCAGAATTGGCACAGGCCAGGACAGTCAGTCAAAACAAACAAAATTTAACGCATGCGCGTATCCATCATTTGATACGTTACTTATGGAACGTCTTTAGTTCATATACAAATCTATACAAATAAATAAAATTGGAGTGTCTGTTTGTAATATCAAAATAACACCTTTTCAATAAATGCATATGAAAGTACATACGACACCTATAGCAAAAACGCGATTTAAAAAATGTTTGTCTGTCTGTCTTTGTGTTTGTTCCGGGTGATCTCCGAAACGGCTGGACCGATTTTGACGGGACTTTCACTGGTAGATAGCTGATGTTATAAGCAGTAACGTAGACTACTTTTATGGGTCCTGCCGCGCGGGCTCAGAACGCGGAAGCGGGCGTTTTTGTTAAGTAAATTCCACGCGGTCGAAGTCGCGGGCTCAGCTAGTCTCATATAAAAATTAATAAAATATATTTTTTTTCCAGAAGCAGGGAAACTTTTCATATTTATAATATTGTAAAAAGCCAGTTCAGACTATTACAATCATTTAAAAATATAATAAATCAATCCAAAATCAATAATCTCTAATTTCGAATGGATTCGAGCTGTGGAAATTGGTTTTGGCTTTGAATGTGGCTTTTTTAACCTACAAAAGAGCTGATGATCTTCAAACGGCTGAACCGATTTTCATGAAACATAGCTAAGAACACTCTCGATCAGAATACCTATCTAACAAAAGAAACAAATTTGAAATCGGTTCATCAGCTTGGGCGCTACGTTGCCACAGACAGACACACAGATACACAGATACACATGTTAAACTTATAACACCCCTCTTTTTCCGTCGGGGGTTAAAAATAAACCGAATTCATCTGCGTTAAAAATGTCTCGCAGTTCGTGATTTTACAAAAATCGGGAAGTGTTGCCATCCATGCATCAACATCTTGCTGTGCCACTGTCTTTGTCAAATCCTATTATAAATTTCGTATTTATTTACCGTTGTATATCGGCTGAACGACCAATAATTTTGTATTGTTCGTTCAGTAATACGAACGGCAAAAAATATGGAATATCGAATATGATTCCACATTACGAATAAATAAATCTATACATCTATACAAATAAATAAAATTGGAGTGTCTGTTTGTAATATCAAAATAACACCTTTTCATGAAATGCATATGAATGTACCATCAACAAAGTGGACGCTTGATCAATTCTGAACACTTTTCCCTTGCAGGCAGTAATCATAGGATGCCTCGCCCATTATGTTGTTGTCCAATGAGACGAAAAGCGTCCGATGAGACAAAAGCCCTTTTTTTGATAGCCATTAGTTTGATTTGTTTTTATGACATGCGACTAGGCATGTGGCTGCTGGTCACTGCATACAAAATGCAACCTTAAGGTGATCAAGCGTCGAGTTAGTTGATTGTACATACGGTACTAATAACAAAAACGCGATTTAAAAAATTGTCTGTCTGTCTGTCAGTAGCTATCTCCAAAACAGCTGGACCGATTTTGACGGGACTTTCACTGGCAGATAGCTGATGTTATAAGGAGTAACTCAGGCTACCTTATTTAAAAAAAAAAAACCAATAAAAAATTAACACATCTTGCCACACGAAGCATCGACTCGCGAATGTTAAATTACATTTTTGTTAAGTTCAATTCCACGCGGACGAAGTCGCGGGCACAGCCAGTCGTTTATAAAGGGTAGAACTCCAGTGGGTAATAAAGTGTCTATTGTCCGACAGAGGCGAGCGGGCGGCCCACCGGCACCGTGGTGGGGCGGAAGCGCAAGCCCGACGCCGAGCCCGACTACTCGCCGCTGGACGCGCCCGTCCCCCCCTCCCCCGCCGCCGCCGCCCCCGGCGCCGCGCCCCCCGGCGGGCACGCGCAGGCAGCGGATGTGCTTGCGCACGGCAAGCGCATGCGGCTGCTGGACCGCCTCGCCGTGCCCTTCCGCCGCACCGCCAGCGCCAGGAACGCAGAGGTACGTCACGACACCACCGCCCCCGCCCCCGCCCCCGCCCCCGCACGGCAAGCGCATGCGGCTGCTGGACCGCCTCGCCGTGCCCTTCCGCCGCACCGCCAGCGCCAGGAACGCAGAGGTACGTCACGACACCACCGCCCCCGCCCCCGCCCCCGCCCCCCGCACGGCAAGCGCATGCGGCTGCTGGACCGCCTCGCCGTGCCCTTCCGCCGCACCGCCAGCGCCAGGAACGCAGAGGTACGTCACGACACCACCGCCCCCCGCCCCCGCCCCCGCCCCCCGCACGGCAAGCGCATGCGGCTGCTGGACCGCCTCGCCGTGCCCTTCCGCCGCACCGCCAGCGCCAGGAACGCAGAGGTACGTCACGACACCACCGCCCCCGCCCCCGCCCCCGCCCCCGCACGGCAAGCGCATGCGGCTGCTGGACCGCCTCGCCGTGCCCTTCCGCCGCACCGCCAGCGCCAGGAACGCAGAGGTACGTCACGACACCACCGCCCCCGCCCCCGCCCCCGCCCCCGCACGGCAAGCGCATGCGGCTGCTGGACCGCCTCGCCGTGCCCTTCCGCCGCACCGCCAGCGCCAGGAACGCAGAGGTACGTCACGACACCACCGCCCCCGCCCCCGCCCCCGCCCCCGCACGGCAAGCGCATGCGGCTGCTGGACCGCCTCGCCGTGCCCTTCCGCCGCACCGCCAGCGCCAGGAACGCAGAGGTACGTCACGACACCACCGCCCCCGCCCCCGCCCCCGCCCCCGCACGGCAAGCGCATGCGGCTGCTGGACCGCCTCGCCGTGCCCTTCCGCCGCACCGCCAGCGCCAGGAACGCAGAGGTACGTCACGACACCACCGCCCCCGCCCCCGCCCCCGCCCCCGCACGGCAAGCGCATGCGGCTGCTGGACCGCCTCGCCGTGCCCTTCCGCCGCACCGCCAGCGCCAGGAACGCAGAGGTACGTCACGACACCACCGCCCCCGCCCCCGCCCCCGCACGGCAAGCGCATGCGGCTGCTGGACCGCCTCGCCGTGCCCTTCCGCCGCACCGCCAGCGCCAGGAACGCAGAGGTACGTCACGACACCACCGCCCCCGCCCCCGCCCCCGCACGGCAAGCGCATGCGGCTGCTGGACCGCCTCGCCGTGCCCTTCCGCCGCACCGCCAGCGCCAGGAACGCAGAGGTACGTCACGACACCACCACGCGCTACGTGCCGCTGACGACAGATGGCGCTTACTAAACACGTATTCTCAGCCACTTCGCGCACAATTAAACCTGTATATTAGAGATAGCAGCCAAGGAAAACTACTAAAATGTATTTGCCGACAATTGCCCCAACCACGTGATTATTCGTCAAAGTCGTTAAGATGTCGGTCGTGTCCACAGATCGTGGGTATCAACACGGACCTGCCGCTGTCGGCGCCGCTGGTGTCGGCGGACAGCTTCGACCCCGAGTCCCTGAAGAGCGCGGCGCCTGCGCCCGAGGCTCCCATCGCGGTCCCCCTCCCCCTCACCACCGCCGAGGAGAGGGACTCCAAGCGTTGCGCTATCATGTAAGTTTAGTCAGATTTTATGCCAGGGACTGTCGTGCAGCGAGGCGGTAGCCTGCTATGGAAATAGAGGACGCTATAGTCGAACCAAGAAATGATGATACTTTTGACACAAACCCAATGTCAGAATACTGACAGCTTAGTGTCAACGAAGGAAATGTGAAAGTGTTTGATGTCACCGGCGATCCTATTAGTGAAATCTGTCCGACAAGTTACTCTACCTGTGACATTAAATGTTTATCGGGTTAAATTAATATCGAGAAACTAGAGTTTATTTCAAATTAAGTGCACTATTTCTTTGCCGTTGGCAGAGTTATCGACTTAATTATCAGTGGAAATGAAATAAAATACAAAGACAGTTGAATATATATTATTACAATAAATAATTTCATTATTTTGTCGTCAGTCTCTTGTTGATGTGGGGTATATTACTAAACTCGATATAAGCAATGTGTCACAGGTAGTCTAATTTGTAGTAATACGCGTTGTGAATCCCTCGCTGTGACACGCCTTTTGTTGAAGAGTTTCAAAGGAATATTGTTCAAATGTGTTAATATCCAGTGGAGTGTGTTCTGAACTGACTGTGCGCCGTGCGAAATGAAATTGAAATATTTAGCCTTGAAGGTTTGAAAACTGGTCTAGCCATTATGGCACAAAACAAGGAAATGAAGTGAAAAAACATCTGAAATATATAATAATCATTATTCTCGTCGTAGTTGAGGTCCCTAATTGGCTTTTTGAGTGTATATTGTAATTGATCCATGTGAATATCGGTAATCAAGCAAATCAGGGTGGACTGACAGCCGACTCCATATAGGACGAAGGCTAGAAATTATCAAAGCTCTTACGTATTTAATGTGACAGCTTTTAAGCTGTCAACTTGACAGAATTATATTTAACCGGTGATCCATACGCTTAGCCAGACCAGGCCATCGCGGTATCTGATCCTACTCTAAATTCCATCTTCATTGCCGTCGTACCGAATACTGAACGAACAATACAAAAATTTTGTCCGTTCAGACTATATACGATGGCAATAAATATGGAATTTAGAGTAGGATTCGACAATACGAATGTAACGATATATCGATTATCATTGCTAAGAGTGGCACCCCTGGTATATTAGGATCGGCCCTTGTTCACCCTGGCTGGCCCAGCATCTCTATAAAAGGCCATTGCACAAATGAATGAACTGTGTTGCCACGTTCAAAATAGAATTTGGATAAAGGAAGGAGCCTGGTTGATATTTACTTCTGAAATGAAATGTGTTATAATCATGATAATAAATAGCCTTAGAACTGAATGTAGTTATAACCATGTCCAGAATACACTCCGCTCGATTAACAAGATATTGTAATATAGTTTTAGATATAAATAGATACCGATTCTGTTGGTACATAAGCTAAACATATCGCCGTCCCTTTCCTATCTGCGGTACATGACAGAGATGGTGGTGAATCTATTTTATGTGCAATAGAATTGGGATTATATTCTGTATGTCGGTTTAAAAGACAAGAAATGGTGTTGTTTTTGATACATCACATGTATTACCTAATAATCTTATAGATGTCAATATAGTGTTGTTACAATAAATTCAGTTCTCGTACTGTTTTTGTTGTAACTGTTCACTCATCTTGATTGACGTGTGATCTGTCAAAAATACCACCACACCGTGTGCCGAGTATAATGGTAATGAACACCGCGTGTTTGTACATAATACTATTATGTATTTGCAATATATTATAATGAAACGGAATTATTTTATTTCTTTTAAAAGTTTTTATCCTTTGACTTTACTATGGACATGTTAGGAACTTGAGAAAAACTTCGGTTTTTAATTTAAAATGTTGTATTGAGTTTGAATTTCTACACGGTCAGAACAACTACTCAATAGGGACTTTGAGTATTTTGATACATAGAAAGATCCTTACTAATGAGAAACACAGCTACAGTTCTGTGTGTCTCCATTGAGTGGTTTATCCCATCGTGTTAGAAGTTATTTTAACTTGTACCAACTTATGCTTGAAACCGCGAATCCTTCGTGCGTTTCGTTCGAAGTTCCTAGCATGCCCCACCCTAGTTAAGTTCTCGGCGCGACGCGTTATTTCGCATTGCCGCCGATTTTATTAGTTGTAACATTGTTTTTTGTATAATAAGCTTGCATCACCGCCCAAAGAATCCACCTTAATTCTTTATTGAACAATTATTATGTTCCCCGAAAGCATTTTGTGCATTTTTTTCTAATAAATAATAATTAAACATCGTATTTTTATTTTATAATCTTGCGGAACATACTAACACTTGTCCCAGGGCCGAGGGAATCATTTGTCGATTGGAAATAATAATTGTTGAACAACAAAAAAGTGTATTTACGACACGTAAAATTTGTCGTATGTCATATTTGTATTATGATAACATGACAGTAGAAATTGTGACCACCGATTCAATGCCACCTGTTGGTGCCGCCATTTACAATGCATTTACCTTGTGTTCAATTATCTTTTTATACAATTTCAAACGGCATTCTACCCCTGTCGTAATAGTTCTTTAATGTTTAAAACTAATATCAATTCGTTATGTTGATCATGTTGCTTTCACTGCTAGAAGCTGTTGTATCGACAAAATAAAGTAACACATAAATTATCGTCGTTATACGGCTGATAATTAATGGTATTGTAGTACCAATAGTTCTGGTAATTAATTATGATTAATAATTAAAATAGAAATTAAAGGCGTTTATCAAGGCCCTATCAACGTAAATCCCATGCATAAATTAGGCTTTTGAATATTCAGGTACTGAATTCCCACAATGGTATATTACCAGAATAAACAGCCTAAAATCACCATTATTTTTTATCATGCTTACCTACGCAAGTATTTTAATTATTTTTTATGACGTAAGTACATATTTGTCATTGATTTTTGTGGTATAACACCGATAAACCGTATTTTTTAATAAATTATTGTAATTATTTGTTTACAATTAATAATTTTGACATTCAAAGGCAGCTACTCGGAATCTATTATATCGACTATTTTTCTAATACATACCTAGTGTGTAATGTTAAAGTAAGTAATTAGTTGAATTCGAAATAAGTATTATGTTTTACGTCCAAAATGATCATTCATAATGAAACCTGTCGTATTCCGAAGGATATGTTTTTTAAACTACGGCAAAATTTGAAAGTTGTAGCACAGTTTTGATTATACAATTAATATAGTAATATAATAATTGATAAATAGATATTACATTTTTGTTAATAAATCATTGGAATCAATTTTTTGGTTTTATTTACACTCAATAAAGCACTATAAAAATATAATACAATCATATTTCAACGGTAACAATAATTCGTCACAATATTTACGACCGTTTATATAGTAATAACGTAGTGTAGGACGCCCTCCGACCAGGTGGGATGACGATCTGCGAAAGACTGCAGGCAGATGCTGGATGCGGCAAGCTGAAGACAGGGCGCTATGGCGCTTATTAGGGGAGGCCTATGTCCAGCAGTGGATAAGCATAGCCTGATGATGATGATGATGATATAGTAATATTGAAAAAAGTACTTAAGTAGGCGACATTCGTAACACTTAGTATCCTACTAATATTATAAATGTGATGTTTGTGAGTGTGGATGTATGTATGTATGTTTGTTACTCCTTCACGCAAAAACTACTGAACGGATTTGAATGAAATTTGGAACACAGATAGTTTATAACCGGGATTAACATATAGGATACTTTTTATCCCGATAATCCCGAAATTTTTGTTACGTTAAATACTACGCGGACGAAGTCCGTGGGCACAGCTGGTATTTTATATAACAAAGTCGGCAAATGAGGGTTCGACACGCATCATGTTAAGCTGTTATTGTGGCCTATAGATGCTTGCAATAACAAAGGCATTGCTAGCACGTCGCCCACCTTAAGGGAGTGGGACAGGGTGGGGAAGAGAGGGTCCTGGGCTACAAGCTCTCTCACTCATCGTGCGAAACGCAGCTATGGTAGCTAGCAGAACTTCTGTGAGCGTGTGGCACTACCCCGTCGTGCCTGTCCGTATATATGTGGCTTTACTTGGCTTTACCCCTATAAGTGTATGTATCCTTGAAGTCGAAGATTAATGACGGAACTCGAAACGCTAAGAATTTAGGTACCTATTTAGAACGAATCACAAAAAAGGCAATGCGCTGTACATTGTCTACTGTGGTTGAACTTTGACCCTTGACCCAGTCAGCACGTGCAGCGATGAAAGTGAAACGGTTGCCGATAAGCGAATGCACCCACATCTGTATGCAATTCCCACGACAGACGGCACTCTGAATATTAACCGCGATCGGTACCTACTCCCTTTTAAAGAACACGCATCATAGTCCATACATTGTAGCGTTTGAGTCTCAGAAAACAAAATTAAATGGAATGGACTCCTCACGCTGGTTTCGAAAAGGTTGTCGCTTGTTTTTGTACATTGCTATGTGATATTTTCTACGCGCAGTTATTCTATTTTAATTTTTAACACAGTAAACTGCTTTTTAATGTGGCAGCGGCTAAGAAGACTTAACGCGTGTTTTTTTAATTGATATTTTTCCGCGCGTCTTCTAAAACGATTGTCCTTATTGTGGACATTAGTGATGTAACGAATGTTGATTTTTTGACATTCGCGAATGCGAATGCGAATGCGAATATTTGGCTCCAACATTCGCGAATGCGAATGCGAATGCGAATGTTGACTTTCAACTAAGAAACTCTAAATTGAAAATTTAAAAAAACCCCGATGCAACGACTTTTTAAGTTCCAAAAGAGCTGATAATTTTCAAACGGTTTAAACTATTTTCGTGAAACATAGCTGAGAACACTCTAGATCATAATACATTTCCAAAAAAGAAACAAAATTAAAATCGGATCATCTGTTTGGGCGCTAACATGCCACATACACACAAATACACATGTTAAACTTATACCACCCCTTTTTTACGTCGGGGGTTTATAAAGAACGCACAAAATGTTAAGTTTGGTTTGACATTTCGTGTCGGCCGAATATAGCCGAACCTATACAGGTTGAAAGAACGAAGTTAGTCACATCAATTCGAAGAGATTTGTTTTTATTTGAGGGTAGGTTAGTATTATTGCATTCATCGAATTTATTTGATATTCACATTTTATTGAGTTAATATTTTAATTAGACTAACAAGAGCGATAGAGAAATATCCTATTTATAATTTAGTGGCCTACCTCAAAACAGCTCAGTTTTGTTTTTTAAACTCAAATATAAGTAAATAAGTGCATTATGTGCAAGTGAGCTACGAACGAGGCTGGTTTGCAGCCAAAGACTAACGCGAGGGCTGTGCTGTGATGGAACCGAGGTGTGTAATTAACAATGCTCACGCGTTTCATACGACAATTTACAACTTACTTGCCAGTAAAAATATTGTAATATTATTACAATCATAATTGGAAAAAAGCACAATTCACGATTTTTTTAAGACCTAGATAATTGAAGGATGAATGAAAAATTAAATAACAGGGCGCGCCGTAAGTTTTTAGGGTTCCGTAGTCAAACTCGGAACCCTTATAGTTTCGGTACGTCCGTCTGACATCACAGTTATTTTATTCTGAGACTATTAGGGCTGGCAAAATACTGCAAATTCGCCAAAAAATTTGTTTAAATACCGCTAAAAAACTTAAAATTTTGAAAGCAAAGTTATTCCATTGTCCCTCCCGTACATAAGAAAGGGGAGTGAAAAAAAATGTTTACACACCCCCTCAATTGAGGTATTGTTCAGTAGGTATTTTAAAATAACTTAAAGTTTTCTTTGACAGTTTTTCAATATTGATTCCCGTTTACGAAATATTGAGTATCATTGTGGCCTTTTTTACGTAAGTAGCAAGATTCATCCTTTAAATTAGAACCAGTAAATGGTTTATTATAGGAAATAAATAGTTATTTACTACCTATTCAAAATAAAAATAATTATATTTAAAATTGAATTTTTCGAATTAAAACTCCTTATAAGAATTTTCATCAGTCCAAAAACGTAATAAAGGATTGTCACTTTTGCTGAAGATGTCTATGATGCCGGTTTAATACATTTAGTAACAGATTTTTTTACTATTTTATTTATACGGTAGCCAAAATAAATAAATAATAATTTTAGCCCTTTTGATGTCCCACTCCTGGGCACGGGCCTCCCCTCAACACAAGGGGGATTCAGGACATATTCCAATTATTTATTTATTGGTTTTAAATATTTACTATAACTCTTTGCTAATATTAAAAAAATGTAAAGTCAATAGCACTAGTGCGTAATAAGCTGCTTTATGAACCTTAAAGCGGTGCAATAAGGGCCATCCTATGAGCAAGTTTGTTTAAATAATATATTATTCTTACTAGTTGTATTAAAATTCCATATCCATCTATAGATAATTTCCTTTTTGTTTATCAAAAACATTCGCCAAACATTCGCATAGATTCTTGCGAATGCGAATGCGAATGCGAATGTCAAAAAATATGCGAATATTCGCGAATGCGAATGCGAATATTCGTTACATCACTAGTGGACATGCCCTATCCAGTTATTCTTCATTCCGTGGTTTGAGTAGTTGTCCGTTAATCTGTTACATTGATTGGCGTCGCACCGTGCCTTTGGAAGTGAAATAATTAAGATAAGTGCGAGAAATCCGGCGGCATATAAGTAAACATATTATATTGATCCGGCGAAACAAACTGACCGTAACTTATAAACGAACTCATAAACTTTATTAATATTTAAACAGTCGGATCAGTTCCGACGGTGGGACACGAGTTGGCTTGGAGAACGTACGTAATTTGCTTATCTTTCTACTATTTATGGTGGGAATCGAACCCGCAAACACCATGTGCTTATACGATGCAAATTTGATGCCAGTAGTTAGTAGTACTTGCTCAAGCTACTGCGCACAGATATAGATTTACATAGATAACGCAAGTATCACGATTTGTATTGAAACCAAGCGTGCCGAATTTTTAACACCTCCTGTGACATCTTCTTCTTCTTCTTCTGCGGGCAGTTTCCACAAATCGACGACTGTTGCGCCTGTTTTGTGTGTTGGAGGGTGGTGAGCCGGTCACTCCAGCCATCCAAGCTCAGCCAGGAAGTTCCCCAGCTTCTTGATGTCACTGAAGACTTCCTGAAGGCTACCCGGTGTGCCCAGGTAGCTTGCCCGGTATGTGGCTACTCCGTTGCATTCCAGCAGGACGTGAGCAGCTGTTTCTTCCGCCTCCATGCAGGCTCTGCATAGGGGGCTGTCCGTGATACCTAAGTTATAAAGGTGTCTGTTAAAGTTGCCGTGCCCTGTCAGCGCACTCGTAATAAGTCGTAGGCGAGATCTACTTAGCTGTAATATTGCTTTGGTGAGCCGGCGGTTGACCCGCGGTAGAGCAAGTCTCGCTTGTCTGCAGTCTGTCAGGCTGTTCCTGTGACATCATTAGTGATGGGAAATCGAAACTAATTCAAAGACACCGATGCCGCCGATGCCCCTCCGCCCGCTACGATTCTCTCGAGTGATCTCGCTCATACTCTGTATGTATGTAATGTATATTGTTTATATCTGTAGTCGCGCGGGCTGTAAGTTAGCGGCGACCAACCTTGACGCTTGGTCGGGGTTTCGTACACGCGAAGTACATGCATTTGCGTTATCTATGTAAATCTATATCCGTGCTACTGCGCATGGTCTGGGCGGGACTTTCTGCCCCAACGGTCATAGGTTTGGCTGTGTGCCATTGTTACTTCAAAATTGCTATATCAGTTCATCAGGATTCGTCTTAGTACCTATACGAATCCAATTTACCTATAGGTGGTTATAAAAGTTTCTGGTTAGAATATCATGGCTTTGTATTTGTTTTTGTAAAGGCGACTAAATAAATCAACAATTTATTCGCGAAATCTGTGGACCTTATGAAAATGAGGTGTGAACTACATATAAAAAATTTAATTTTGAATTTAGTTTAGAATAAACCTTCACCTTCCAAGATTAGCTGTTAAGTACCAAAATCGTATTTTTATATGTAGACTTGTTTAAAATTAAAAACTAAATCTCATAAATTTTTATCCAAAATCCATAAGTTTTTAGTCAAACATTGCAACAGTTATTGTCTTAAACGAAAAAAACAAAATACTAAATCAAAAAAATCTTAAAACAATGGTAGGTATACCTATAGTAAGCTCATCCGGGCGCGTGACTTTTGACCTCAGCCAATGACGTCACCAGCTTGAATCACAGGTTAACGATAGAACTTACTAATATATCGATTGCTCGTAACGACCTTGACCACGCAACAACACCAACGTAGAAGCTTTTACTTAAATAAACGGTCCCTCTAGTTATTAATCCAAATAGTATAAAAGTTTGAGTTTATCACGCTTTAATTCCTTAAAGGGGTACACTCGTAATCTCGCCGTATATTCCCGACTAGCTGTGCCCACGACTTCGTCCGCGTAGAATTTAATTTAACAATAATTTAATTTAATAAAAAATGTTCTGCCATTGAAAATCCCGTCAAAATCGGTCCAGCCGTTTCGGAGATCCTCTTGGATTTAATTTGTTTTTATTTTTTTACGCGGAACCCTAATGGTTTTTCTAAAACTAAAGTAGCCTAAGTTACTACTTATAACATCACCAAATACAATCTTATTATCAAACCAAACCTCCTCCGTAGACTACTGCTCATCCCCTTTACTGTCGGTCACACTGTGACGGTAAACGTGGTTGTCGTCAGTGAACACTTTCAAACGGTGACGCGCCGCGATCACGGCCGGTTGGCTAACGCGACGGCTATTGTACGTTACGTATTTTAGAAACTTGCGACAATTACAACGTACGACACGACAACGATACGATATTGTAATTTGAAACAGGTACAACGACACGACATCAATACGATATGCATTGATGTACCTGCAGAACTAAAAGGAATTTTATTACGTACAACTTTTTCTTAATTAAATCCCAAAATTTAGGCTCGTATTAATAAATCGATGTCAATTCTGAGAGCGATCTTAAGTACGGTTTTGACATGTCATTGTGTACTGGAATGGCATTTCCAAGATCGCTCTCAAACTGAGTTCGATTTATTATACGGACTTTAATCACCTACCTGTTTAGTAGGCCTTTAGGTCAATCTCTTACAAAAAGATTTTTCCTGTCTCAATCTCTACATTAATCATTTTAATTTAATACACCACAATGCTTGCAGACATTCTCCATGCTCGTAGGGTCCCAGAATTAGCCAATGCTTTTTAAATTCCAGTGTAATAGGGAGTGAGCTTATTGCCAATATACCGACCTCGTTCCCTCTAAACGCGAGGAAATTCGAGCTATAGTATCATGCTCAGCATGGCTTAGCGAACTTCGCATGTCTTTTGAAAGACATGCACTTCGCACATAAAATACGAAATTCACAGCGGTGCGAGCACAGCTTGGAACCTAAAATATGTTTTCCAAGGCGTAGGTATGCGTTTGACATCGTGTTTTACTGCATCTAAATTAAATGTAGGCCTAGTAGATAGTTCTCTACGCTAAATTGACTACGGCTCACTGCACATGGTGGTGCCGGCTTCGATTCCCGCCGGGCCAAATTTCGGAAATGGCCTTTTCTTGATTTGTCCTGGTACGGGTGTCACTGGGATCGCCCCCAGTCCATTGTACGGTACTCATAGTACAAGCGTTGCTTAGTTTGGGACCACACAGTTGGTGTGTTTGTCTGGCGATATTTATTTATTTATATTTAAGTCGTGTCGTACCGTCTAAACGGTCGTCCGGTCGTCCCGCGGAGTCCCAGTAAGTACTGTGCATTACGTCGGCCAGTCGCCGCGACCGCGCCGCGCACACCGGACATTACAGTAAGTCGCATTGACTACTCTATCGATCTTACATCAAAGTTCAATATTTAAAAGCCTCGCGAAATTGATTTAGCTTTTGGATAGTGACTAAACAGGTAATATGTCGAATAGTAACACTATTTTTTTATTGGTCTACCCTCAATGTAACTCAGTAGTGATCAGGCTATACTTTCGTAAGTACTTAGTTAGATTGTTTAATAATAAAATGCGGGTAGTTTATGAAAAAAGTTTACCATTCCGTTTCGATTAATTAGGGTACGTAATTAGTTAGTAAAAAAGTTAATTAGACCACTGTGCATCGATCTTATTTGTGACAGTTTATTTATCAACCGACTTCAAAAAGGAGGAGGTCCTCAATTCGTGTGTATTTTTTTTATTTTAAAGGAACTTCAGAACATGGAATTCTAAGTACATTAAAAAATAAAATTGTTACTATTTTGTTTTCATCATTAAATTCACTTCTAGAAAGTTAAGTTTAGGATATCGGATACTGTTTTCAATCAACCACATAGCCACCTGCTCCAGCTTCACATAAAACACTAAGGGTTTCCTTATAACAACTGCATCTTTGCGTCTATGATTCACATTTGGATCGTCTTGGACTCGTACCCGCGACTATTCGCGCAGCAGCATTTAGTTTTAACAATTGAACCACTTTGTGTCGATAGTAAGTACCTACTTGCAGGTGTATTAAGAATCTGCTGAATATTATTATTTGGTAACGGTCTGAGCAGAAAAGAAAGTTACCCACTTCCTTAATTTTACTTAGTATTTCGTCTAGATACGTACATAAGCGTACATAACGATTATATAAACGGTTCGGTGCCCCCTGTAAACCTATGTCTCAACTCTGATTAGGTCATCAGAGCAAAAAATACTTAGTGAGTCACCACACAATATCATCGATCGAGTACCTATCTATTTATTTAATTAAGATCTTCAACAAAGGATATACATTTATACAACGATTGTTTTACAGTCGTGGACACTTGCAATGAGATAAGCATATACATAATAATTAATACATCTCTCGTTATATGTAGGTACTCATAGAAAGTCATAGAGCTCACACATGAGAAAACAATTGAACACGCATTTAATCGTACAAAACAAATCAAATTTTCAGCACGCGTATTTTCAATAACATACTTATTAGATACTAGTTGCGGCCCGCGACATCGTCCGCGTAGACTTAAGTAAAGTATTCTATGTGTTAATCCAGGTTATAAACTATCTGTGTTCAAAATTTCATCCAAATCCGTTCAGTAGTTTCCGTAATTTTTGCGTGAAAGAGTAACAAACATACATCCACACTCACAAACTTTCGCATTTATAATATTGATTGAAACGACGAAACATCCCAAATTTAATGAAGGCTAAAGCGCCCATCTAGCCCGCGAAAATCAAAAATGTCGAGAGTTTTTATAGTTTACCCAAAATCTGAAAACATTTAAGACAACATTTTTTAATTGGCGACAAAGACCGTATGCAATGCATTTATTAATAGATCCAACTTACTCTAAAACATATTTTCAAAAACGACAGATAGCCAGAAAATCTGGCAATTTTTGTATATTTAGTTATTTACTAGTATCATATCCACCGTGATAATATTTAGAGTAAAATAAATGTATTAATAAACGCACTGCATACTGTGTTTGTCGCAAATCACAAAATGTTGTCTTAAATGTTTTCAGATTTTGGATAAACTATAAAAATACTCGAAAATGTTGAATTTCGCGGGCTAGACAGGCGCCATCACCTTAAATACTTCCTGTAATAAATTGTTCAGAACTGGCTTTGTTATTTTATTATAACAAAAATTGTCATAGACCATGAGATATTATGAGCTTTTTTTGATAGGTGAGAAAAATAATTGAAGACTCTTAAATTTAAATGTCATCCGATTGATTGCGTTCTCCATTGCTTGCCAATTCCTTGGGGCTTTGCTTTTAACTTGACACACACACATTTATTTATTTATTTCACACTGTTTTCTACTAATAGTCGTACGCCAAAACACCAATACGTATAACAAAATAATTAATTACCTATTATGGCGGAGGTTCCCTTTTTCTTCGTAACTTTATTTCTATATCATATTTCATTTTGTTGGTAAATTTTGCTTTCAGCCTTTCTCAAGCATCACAGATGTAGGTATAGGAGGCATCTGATAGTTCAACAGATCGCGCCCGACACTCTCCGATCACGTGAAAGTTAATTCCGTCCGATCGGCAGCTCGTTTGAATCGGAAATGAAACGGTTTACTATCTAATGTTTATAAATAACACTTATAACTACTTGTAGACACGCTATCTTACTGATACGAGTTATGAAATTATATTAATTACTAGCTGAGCCCGCGACTTGGTCCGCGTGGAATTTAACTTAACAAAAAAGCCCGCTCCCGCGTTCTGAGCCCGCGTGAAAGAACTATTTAAAAAAAATCTTTTTCTAAAATAAAAGTAGCATAAGTTACTGCTTATAACAACAGCTATCTACCAGTGAAAGTCCCGTCAAAATCTGTCCAGCCGTTTCGGAGATACTCTTTGATGTGTTTTTATTTTTTTACGCGGAACCCTAATTGTTTTTCTAAAATAAAAGTAGCCTAAGTTACTCCTTAAGACATCAGCTATTGGCCCGTGAAAGTCGCGTCAAAATCGGTTCAGCCGTTTCGGAGATTAGGTACCCGGAACGAACACACAGACAGACAAAAAAAAATTAAATCGCGTTTTTGTTATAGGTATCGTATGTACTTTCATATGCATTTAGTGAAAAGGTGTTATTTTGATATTACAAACAGACACTCCAATTTTATTTATTTGTATAGATCACTACGTAGTATAAAACAAAGTCGCTTCCTGCTAACTATCCCTATATATATTAGATTTTTAAATAGACAGAGTGATTCAAGAGGAATATTTATAATATGTATGTATAATATGTATGGTACATGCATAATATATTAGAGAAACACATCATTTTAGAGCCGTGCGAAGCCGGGGCGGGTCGCTAGTATATCAAGATAGGTACTTATAGTACGCAACAGCTGAGGACTGTAAATATTTGTCACAACTTCTGTGTTGCGATGCGACCTAAGGTCACATCTAAATGATTAAAAGTATTAAAACTCAATGTGAGCAGTGTCCGCGAGTAGGAAACTATTAAATAAGTAGGTACTTAATTAATAGTAGGTATTCTTAGCGTAGAATTCACAAACTTGATGTCAAACATTTCTACAAAAGATCGAATTATATTTTCTTTTTAACTTTTACCTATAGGTACTTAGCTAAGTCTGAAAACAAAGTTACGAGTTATTTTACGACCCTCCTGATGTTAAGCAGTTACCATAGCCTATAGATGCTTGAAGTACTTGCACTTTGCTGACCTTCAGGTCGGACATAACAAGGGGGGTTTATTTTATAGTAATAACAATAAAATTGATTTCGAGTATGTATCTTATACAAGGTGACACATAATGGGTATACTATTTTTTTTGCAACTTAACTTTGTAAATCTCATACTATCGGCTTTGTAGGACAGTTGAAGTACTAAAGGTTTTGTACACTTGTCAAATCGGTCAACAGCTGTATTCCTGTAACACCTTTTGTTTTTCAAGTTCCCTCCAAAGCTGATGGTTTTAGAATTACAAAGTTAAGTTTTGAAAAAAAAAGTATACCCATTATGTGTCACCTTGTATATAAATAATATTTTACATATTTATAACACTTAGTACCTACCTACCAATAAAAAGGTACAAGTTAGTTACACCAGTGAAGCGTGACATATATGGCAATAACATAGCTCAAAGTAACAACGCAAATATCCAAAGTCGTTGAACTTCAAATGTAATCTGCGTTTGCGTACATCATTAACATATCTCATACATCAACAATTGATAGAACTTGCTTCATTAGCATGAGAAAATATTGATGCCTAAAGGTAATAGCTATTAATATTAACAGTATATAAAAGAACATACAGATGAACATAAACCTCCTCTTTTTTTTAAGTCGGTTAAAAATTAATGTCCTTAATTATTAATAATTGATGGCTCTAACCGTTATAATGGCCATAAAATTAGGATAATGGTAGGATAAACTCCAAATTTATGATTTACGATCTTACCATAAATACTTTTAATACCATGAAAGCAGTTTGGCTTGGTTGCGGCTATAACTCAAAGCGATAGGCAGAGGTCGTGTATTACTTCGGACGTTTGAATTATCATTTACAAAAGTTGGTTCCAGAACTATTCATATAACATCCTGTATATTAATTGATTTCAATTTGCAGTGAAATATTAATACGAAAGGGGCGGGTGAAAAGTTGTATGGAAGTTACGGCATTTTTAGAGCTAGAAGCTTGGAACTTATTTTTTACGCTGTTGATTCGATATAAATAAATATGAGATTTCAGTTTGTAACAGTTTTACCCTCAAGGGTGAAAAATAACAATAGGAAATAGGGGATGGAAGTTTGTATAGAAATATATCTCTTTGCAGTGAAACACTCCAAATAGCTCATAAAAGTTTTTATACGTATGTGCCTTATTTGGAAAATAATTAAAAATGCAATCCAAAGACACTATTCCGCGCGGACGAAGTCGCAGGCACAGCTAGTCTTTGATAAAGGAGAGAAAATGTGTCATTCATTGGCGGACTTCTTGTATTATTTCCTTAAGTCGTACCGAATTCAGCTCGTCCCTTCGCCGTTGGCCGTGATAGCGACAGCTTAACCTTCCTTCCGTTAACCTCTGTTTATTTATAAACCTCGCACGTTTTGTCAATGTTAATGCCAATAGTGTAATTTGTGAAGTAAACAGGCTTAAACAGGTGGCTTTGTTCGCATTCAATCGTACAATGGACTGGGGGCGATCCCAGTGACACCCAGACCAAGGGAAATTACGAAAAGGCCATTTTCGAAATTTGCCTCGGTGGGAATCGAACCCGCAACCACCACGTTCAGTGAGCGGAGCGGCCTACGCTCGAACCACTACGCCAAGCGGCCGTCAGAGGTGATATAGGTGATATTCAAACTGCGTGCGAAACAGAGAGTTTTAACGTGATTTTATTGATTAAATAAAATTATATCATATACTATCATATCATATAATAGAAAAAACCTATTAAGGCTAAAGCGCCCATCTAGCCCGCAAAGTTCAAATTTTTTGAGGTTTTCTAGATTTTTTTCAAAATCTGACAATAATAAAAGGCACATTTTGTAATTCCCAACAAAGACCGTGTGCCGTGCATTTATTAATATATCCAACTTACTCTAAAACATTTCAAGAACGACAGCTATCCAGATAATCTGGCAATTTTTGTATATTTAGTGATTAACTAGTATCATATCCACCGTGATAATATTTAGAGTACAATAAATGTATTAATAAACGCACTGCATACTGTGTTTGTCGCAAATCACAAAATGCTGTCTTAAATGTTTTCAGGTTTTGGATAAACTATAAAAATACTCGAAAATGTTGAATTTCGCGGGCTTGACAGGCGCCTTCACCTTAATCTGCTGAATTACTCGCGAATTATTTCTTCCGGTAAATTTGCCCCTAACCTAGGAGGAAACCGCACCTCATCGAAGTTTATTTTCGTTTATTGTCAATAGGTTTTGGTTCTGATAGGTATTTGAAAACTTCTTTTCGCAAGCAGGTTACCGGAGAACCAGAAATCGCCGCCCGTTAGTTACTATTTTTTTTGTATTTCTATGATGTATCGCATTTGGGCCAGCCGGGCGTATATATTTGTCATAGATGGGTAAACCGCCATCAGTCGATCGAAGCCACGGGCAGGTGAGGTTGGCTTTTTAACTTAAAAAATATTAATATTTTTCATTTTTTATATTTTAGAAACAATATTTACGTCACATCAATTATTTTTAATTCAATAGTTAAGCTGCAAAATTAGTGTTTAATTTTGTTGTTTATTGGAGTTTTATTAGAGCATTGCAAGGGGCAGTTAGATTGATGTGCGCTTGATTACGTCCATGTTAACTTTTTATTTTATACTTAACTAAGTTTGTAAACAAGCATCCAATATGCTTGATGTTAAGCAGTTACCGTAGCCTATAGATGCTTTCAATACCTAAGGCATTGTTCGCACGTTGCCGAACTGAAGGGGCGCTCCCCTTCCCCTTCCCCTCTCCCGGAGAGAGGAACGGGAATGAAGAGAGATTGGGCTACCTGCTCTCTGACTTTCCGTATGAAACGTATAATTTCCATTGGCATACACTATATTATAATATTTATTATGTACCTACTTATGTATATACTATATAATACCCATACACTAGCTCATTGCCCATCACTATAATAATATCCCGTGTTTGTTTACCAAAGGCTTTCACATAGACAAATAAAAAAACACTATAACTTATTTTAATCTGTGCCTTAAAGATAGCAGTCTATAATCCATGCCTCGTAAAACTGACGCGACTGTCACCGTTACATTTGAACATGGTGTGTTTATTATTTTGTGAATAATTATTTCGCCTTTGATAAAGTAATACTGTTAGATGTAATCGGATCAAGAATAACGGAACGTTAACATGTTTTTAAATGGTTTTATTGATGTTTTAGTTTTGTAGGTACGAATGTTTATATTGCTATCTATTTCTTTAAGCTTCGCGTTCAAAAGATTTAACTTCCATTATTTAACACAAAAAGGTAATAGATGAATTTGATTTGTAGTACCTATACCTACGTGACACGTAGATATGGTTTATGTTATAACAATTACCTTAAAAAGTACATGCAATTACTTACCTCCATAGAAGTATAGAATTTAAGATTACCCCTTTCGATAATATTTTTTAATAGGGTAAAGTAACCAATTCTCATTTTAAAACATACCTTAAAAATATATATTGTATTTTTAATAACATTGCCCAGTTTAAATTTAGCTTAACGTTCAGGCTTAAATTAGAATTAGTAAGTTTTTGTAGATTCTAAAGTGATTAATCTGGGTTGTAGAGTCGATTTGTTATTATTTGTGTCGTAAAATGTATATAATGACGACTTAAAATCGATATGTAGATAGGTAGCTTTTATTATATGGATTATTTTATTCTGTTAAATTTTTTCAAGTATCTTAAGTGCACCAGAATAATCTTAACTGAAATTATTTAACGCATTTTTATTATAAACTAGCTGTGCCCACGGACTTCGTCCGCGTAGTATTTAACGTAACAAAAATTTCGGGATAATCGGGATAAAAAGTATCCTATATGTTAATCCGGGTTATAAACTATCTGTGTTCCAAATTTCATTCAAATCCGTTCAGTAGTTTTTGCGTGAAGGAGTAACAAACATACATACATACATACATACATACACACTCACAAACTTTCACATTTATAATATTAGTAGGATTTCGAATTTTATAAAACGCTATTTATGCTCCGTCCATTAAATACCATTGATAATGAAAATGTCCTTACATTAAAAATAATGTACGAGACATAATTGTCCTTACCGTGACATAAAAGTGATTCAACGTTTATTTTGCAGCGACAAGGATAACCTAAGCTTAATAAAACGCAATGAATTATACTACGTGGTGGTATTGTATTGACTATTATGGTAATTGGGTGAAGGCGCCAATTGTCGGACACGATCTTCTTTATAAAACTTTTGATTTCTTAAAGTTTTCCCTAAACTGGGAAAGTTCAATGCTGTTTCATGCAACGCTAGTTAAGACTTACCAAAATTATTTTTTTTGCTATATTACCCTTCCTTTTGGGTTTGCCATAGTCAGTAAAAAATACATAATATTCCATTTGATGACCACTTGGCGCAATGGTTTGAGTGTAGGCCGCTCGACTCACTACACCAGGTGGTTTAAGTTCGATTCCCGTCGGGGCAAATTTCGGAAATGGTCTTTTCGTAGTTTGCCCCGGTCTGGGTGACACTGGGATCTCCCCCGGCTCATTGTATGGTACCCATAGTACAAGCGTTCCTTAGTTTGGCACCATACAGTTGGTGTGTTCGTCTGGCGATATTCACTTATTATTATAGCAAGGAATATTCACTTTCTCCAAAACACGACGTTCTTTCACAAATATTGTATTTAGTAAGTAATTAATTTTCCGTACGAAAGCGAGCCTCAAAAAGATACTACTTTTGTGCATGCTTTTCTATGGGAATAAACTCGTCTCACGCTGTTACCACCGTAAGACCCGTATTAATAAATCGATCACAAGTTTGTGAGCAGCCTTAAGTGCGCTTTTGACATGTAATTTTGTACTGCTATGACATAAGAATGACATTTCAAAGATCCCTCTCAGACTTGAGATCGATGCGATCGAGCTCTCGACAAGCTTCTCAATTGTATGTCTAGCTACTGATAACAGTGTCTTCTACCCTACATACCTGTCAACTTAAAACGCATATCCCCAGCTAGCCTTGTATTAAAATGTATAATACATTGAACCACATACTTATCTAGTTGTTATGTACTATCATAATTATGTAAACTATTATGCGGGTTTATTTACATGCTTACCGTAATAAATGCAGCTATTCCAACTCGCAAGCTTTGTTTACTGCGGGCTTTTTATTTCGACCATGGGTATTTAGGTAATAGCAAGCGTTGATTTAGAGTTTCATAGCCATATTTTATATTATTTATATAAATAATCATTGTGTATTCTTATGGTTTTAATTTTCAGTAAATATTTTTGTTTTTTTTTTATAAAAGATTTCGAAGTAACTGCATACGCCGTATATTCCTAGAGAGTTCGTCATCGTAAAGTAAATTAATTATCTCTCGTATAATTATGATCTCGAGGGAGTATCGTCATTATCAATATTTAAGCCTAAATCGTCCCACAGTTGGGCAGAGACTGTAACTTTTTTTTTAATAATCCAGCTAAGACAATGCGCTGGCTCCCGACCCTGTGCCTGCTGTGCACCCTGCGCGCGGCAGCCCCCACGGACTACCTACTGCCCAGTGACGTCATACCCACGCACTATGACGTCAGATACGTGTTCGATATGGACCCCAGCACCGACTTCTGTTACTACGGCGTCGTCGATATTATGGTGAGTGTTCAATTGTTCATTACTACGGCGGGCGGCCGGGTTGGTTGTTATTAAATGAGGCTCGTTTTAATAAATCTATCTCAAATCTGAGAGCGGTCTTAAGTACGCTTTTGACAAGTACTCTTATACTGGTATGACATAAGAGTGAGATTTCTAAGATCAGTCTCTGACTTGAGATGGATTTATTAACGGGCCATACACACAAACTGTATGATCTCAAACCGAACAACACTTGTACTACGGGGTGATCTTAGTGTCAACCAGACCAGAGCCAACTATAAAAAATCCATTTCCGAAATTTGCCTTGACGGAAATCGAACCTTTCGGTGCTGTGATCCGAGTGGCCTACTACACTCAATTCAATAAACCGAGCGGTATCTATTAATCACTTATATTTGAACCTATCGGGGACTGTAGATACCTACACTTCAATATCTTGTGAATTAGTATTCTGAATAATTAAAGTTATTTTATATTCATTTCATTTTAAAATCTGGATTCTAAAATCTGACCATACCCGTTAGAACATTTACCAGACTCGTGACTAACGGATAGTCGCGTTTATATAATAATAATATCAGATCAAAAAACAATCCGTTATGTTCCGATGCGATCATAATTTTCACACATTGTCCGACAAGACGCCATCTTTCTTTAACGGTAACAATACGAAACTGATTAAAATAAAAACAGATATATATCTAGCTCCCCGGTTTCGGTTCAAACTATATGAATGGAATGAAAACTGTAAAGAGATACGGTTTGGTTGTTTTTAAAACGTAATTTGTTAAGCTTAGCGGTTTCACCTGAAATATACATTAGTTACACTATTGGGGCTTTACCGTCTACACTTGCGCTGCGGAACATATAAACTCTATGCACGACAGCACTTTAGTCTACAGCACGCAACAAGTCGCGATTTTAAAAGCTCTAAAAAATAATATGGGTTTTTTTTATTCTATTTGGTATTTGGCTTTTGCCGGCTTCATACACTATTTAGTTATATGCGCTCCTTGTTAGTTATTCCTTTCGTCTCTGAGTAAGTCTAGAGGTTTGTAACTTCGTTCGTAACTCTAGAGGTCACTGAAAAAATACTATGCAAACTAAACTAGGTACTCGTAATACGCAAATGAAAACTTAAACATAACAAATATGTAACCACAGAAATAGTATGCAACCTTTTAGGTCGATTGCAACCGAAACAACTTTCCTTTAGACTATCTGGTGGCATCGTTAATTCCTCGTTTCAACTGCCAGGTTACGGAATCAGCTTTGAAGCTTATCCGCTGAATATCCATAGACTTGGCCTTCATGTAACAGGTTTTTGCGAAATATAAAATAGTGCCTATTATATTCTGTGTACCAGGGACCTTCTAATAACGATGCTTCGATATCGTAGACAAATGGATTGTATGTAAATGTGCAGCGGAGGTGTGCGTTAGGCTATTAGTATTGTAATGCCGATGAGGTCGGTGACCCGCCGCCGGGTCCAGCCATGTCACGCCCAAATAGTCTCACGGAATATTGATAGATATACCATATGACATTCCATAATCTCTGCCACTGGTCTGGTGACAACTGTAGAGATGTCCGCTGAATATAGTTATAATGCTGACTCGATGATGATGCATAATTTCCTAAGGAAGGTATGTCTTACGACTACCAGAAAAAATAATTTACAATTTAAACTGTCAAATTGCCAAAAATACAGGCATTGAAGTTTGACGTCACAACTAAGTACTTACCAAGCTTTAGAAAACATTAATAGCGGATATCTCTGTACTTACTTATTTTTTTTTTATTTACTCAATTCATTATAATTAGTCAGCATACCCATTGTTAGGATTTTTGAGTTCCAACATTGGTCACCCTTAGCACACGACCAAATCTTAGCAGACTCCGTAAATTCTAGTCGTAGGAAATCCAATAAAGTGGACTTAGTGTGAACAATCGTCTAGTAGGTACAGGTATTAAATATGATGTGGTTAAACGTGACAAACAAATCGTAAATACATCCTATGTGTACTTAGTACTTACATAAAAGTGTCCAGCGGCGGAGAGACCTTCGGCCAAGTTAGCATTCACCTCACAGCGCTACGCACTAGGAGAATCATAATGCTGTACACATAGTAGGTACGACGCTTCTCATTATAATTAGGTAGGTACCACACCAATAGAATTTTGGTCCCAATGTAAAAGCCTGCTTTATGCGGAGACCGACACATATGAGGTGGTCCAGCCGCTGAAATCCTTACGAAACTCAAAAGGGCCTCATAAAAAAGATGCATGATATTAACGAAGCGACCTTGTATTACACAACTTCAATCGTTTGAGCTAAGTTTGTGTACCAAAATCTAGCATCTACGTTACAGAAAACATCTGATCGCAGAATATTCAACTATTCTGCGATCAGATGCAATTCATATTTGAGAGCTGATTAATTTTGACGGGACATACATAAAACGGCTATGTAGGACTTCGTACTTACTAAATCAATCTCAAATCTGAGAGCGATCTTGGAAATGTCAAACCAGTACGAAATTTCATGTCAAAAGCGTACCCAAGATCGCTCTCAGACTTAAAATCGAACCGTTTCAGTAGGCAGTAAGACATTGTATCACCCGTTGTCATCAGTATTTTATGTTGTCGCCATATTATAATTAGCGAAAAGTAAATAAACAACTCCATACGATAAGGAAAACCAGGTACTTCCACTATACCTACGTGTACCAAGCCTCACAATGCAAACAGAGCAACTAAAGATCCCACTGTCCTTACTTGCGAACCTTGGCCGCACGATTTCACTATGACAAAAACAACTGCACTATAAAAAAGTTTTTGTAACCAAACTATTATTGAATGGGTATCGAACCTACTTTATGATAATCGACTTATTATACTCTTGAATTAGTTCTAGTTATACAAGGTGAAACATAATGGGTATACTTTTTTTTTCAAAATTAACTTTGTAATTCTAAAACCATCAGCTTTGGAGGGAACTTGAAAAATAAAAGGTGTTATAGGAATACAGCTGTTGACCGATTTCACAAGGCTACAAAACCTTTAGTACTTCAACTGTCCCACAAAGCCAATTGAGATTTACAAAGTTAAGTTGCAAAAAAAATTGTATACCCTTTTTGTTTCACCTAGTATATTTGAAAGTTGAAAATTAATAATAAGTGTTTGACAACTATCCTGAAGGTCAGTTGCAATATTTGAGTAGGGTCTTCGTCATCGGTTCAAAATGCCGTCCGTTCGTGGAGTGATTGGACCTTAAGACCAATTTTGTGTGGCAATTCTATTACTTTAGCGGCAAGCTCTTTTAAATATTTTCTTAAAAACATTTGCAAATGAAATATTGTGTAGTTGGGTCATGTTTCAATTTTGTCAACAGTACCTACGACGTGATTTGTGAACAATATAATAAGTTCATGCTACTTTTACTGTTTCTAATAACGAATTCAAGTAAAATCAAATACATGTAATACGAATCGAGAGGTTCGCGAACCTCTTGTCGTGTTGTATTAATTAACGTCGCGACAGCCCTAATTCTGCGCTGTAACTCCCTAGTTTGTTTACATTATAAAGATCAGTTCAACAAGCTGATTTCTGGTATAATCCAACAAGTATTAACATCGAAATTGAATTACCATTTTCCCGTGGCCGTAAGAACTACCCCCTCCCCTTACTACCTGGTCCTGGTTAAAGGGGGTAGCTTTAGAGAATACGTGTATAAAGTATCAATTCATATTTGTATACTTTTCCAGCTCAAAGTTAAAAGGACAACATCAAAAGTAGTTCTCCACGCCAAAGACTTCGATATAGCTGAGAATGCGGTCACGGTGTCCGGGCCGGACGGACCCACGGTCACGGAGGTCAAGCTCAACGAGACCTTCAACTTGTTGACCGTGACGTTGGACCAGGAGATGCAGGAGGACCAGGAGTACATCCTCAAGATACCGTTCTACGGGAACTTGAAGCAGGGACTGGACGGAGTGTATATTAGTACATATGTGGACAAGCAGACTCAGGCTAAAGAGTAAGTATTCTCAGGCCGCATGGGTAATGCCATTGCGACGCGATTGCGATTTTATTAAAACAAACACCTTGAAACGAAACATGGTACCTAGTTATGATAGAAATTATTAGTTTTTTTTATTCTATTAAATTTATTTCTCCAAACTCTACACCATAATTGATTTCGAATTGTAGTTCAAACAAATCAAATAGTATTAAGTAGTTACGTCTATTTGTAGAAAATATTGTTTGCTTTGTTTCCGATAAAAATACTATCAAAGGGAAGAATACATAATTGTGCTTTATTATAAAGAAGATAATCAATTTCAATTTACAAATAACACGACATAACATTTATAAATAATACAAATAATTATAATTAATATACTAACAATATATGATTTTTGATACTAACAATACTGACTCAAATGAATGCTTGAATGAAAATGAAAACTTTGATGAAATAATTTATAATTTAATTTTTGTTTTGTAAATGTAATCTTAAAGTTTGTAATTGTAATTTGTAAATGTAAAATTTCAAGGAATAAACGGCTTTAATAATAATAATAAAGAAGATAAAGCATGCTATCAATCGCGGCGTTATGATGATAGGTATTATTAAAGTTCATGTGTCACAGGTACCTGATAGCGACCCAGTTCGAGGCGATCTCGGCCCGCAAGGGGTTCCCCTGCTTCGACGAGCCCATGTACAAGGCCACCTTCCAGCTCAGCATCGGCCACCAGAAGGAATACTCCGCCATATCCAACATGCCGCTATACAACTCCTCAAACAACAAGCAAGTGACATTACAATACATTCATTTGACTCATCTACGACTTTATTACTATAATAGCTGTGCCCGCGACTTCGTCCGCGTGTAATTTAACTTCACAAAAATTTCGGGGTTCTCCATCCCCTATTTTATCCCCTTGGGGGTAGAATTAATCAAAATCCTTTCTTAGCGGATGCCTACGTCATAACATCTACCTGCATGCCAAATTTCAGCCCGATCCGTCCAGTGGTTTGGGCTGTGCGTTGATAGATCACTATGTCAGTCAGTCAGTCAGTCACCTTTCAGTTATATATATATGTATAGATACTGCAGCTCATATGCGGGCTGGTTGGTCTGGAGTAGTACCACCGTCTCACAGTAGATATCTTGAATACCTGCGTACCGTATGATGAGTAGGAAAGAGCAGGAAGTCTAACCCTCCCTCGCTCTATCCCAACTCCCACTCCTCATCAGGTCCGCCTCATGCGAGCAATGCCAATGGTATTGCAAGCATCTATAAGCTATGGTAACTGCTTAACATAACTGCTTAACATGCGGGTTGTAAGTTTGTTTGCCGACATTGTTACCTAAGTCGTGCAGAACGACCCTGCCTCCCAGGATAGCGTACACCATAGCTTAAGAGACAGTTCCTACCTGAGTTAAGTGCTACTCATGTTGGCTGTCGTTCGAAGCAATACTTAACGCTTAAAGATGTAACAGCTAATCACTATTGTAGTGATGACGTATTTATCATGTTTATTAATTTTCAGCTTCGTTGAAGACACCTGGCCCTGGACTCAGATACAAAAGACTTTCAAGTAAGTTGATATCTTTCTCATCTCTGTACCTTTGTACACCGTGCGCTGGGTATTTTGTCATAGTCAAAGCGTTTATTTGGTTTAGGCCCACTAGGGCACTTATAAATTGTAATTTTTTCAATGTTTTCTTATATCTACAACCGGATCGGAACGCGACTTAGACTGCAAAGATCCGGCAAGAAACTCAGCGGGCTTGTCTTTTTACATTTTTTATACTTTTAGTTTTAAATCGCCCGTTGTTTATATAATTATAATTATAAATAATACCTCTACACTTTTATCTGATGTTTAACAGGAAAGACGTGTCAGACTTTGTGTTCGACACGTACGAGACTTCAGTGCCGATGTCAACGTACCTGGTGGCCTTCGTGGTCTCCAAGTTTTCCTACGTTCAAAGCCCCTCGAAGCTCTCTGACACTAAGTTCAGGATCTGGGCCAGGAGCGACGCTATTGACCAGGTAAGGAAGACCAGCAAGCACTGTTTTTAACCCCCGACGAAAAAAGAGGGGTGTTATAAGTTTAACATGTGTATCTGTGTGTCTGTCTGTGGCAATGTAGCGCCCAAGCTAATGAACCGATTTCAATTGTGTTTCTTTTGTTAGATAAGTATTCTGATCGAGAGTGTCCTTAGCTATGTTTCATGAAAATCGGTTCAGCCGTTTGAAGATCATCAGCTCTTTTGTAGGTTAAAAAGCCACATTCACGGCCAAAACCAACTTCCACGGCTCGAATCCAATCGAAATTTGAGATTATTGGATTTAGATTTATTATATTTTTAAATGATCGCAATAGTCTGAACTGGCTTTTTACAATATTATAAATATGAAAAGTTTCCCTGATTCTGGAAAAAATGTATATTTTATCATTTTTTATATGAGATTTGTGTATGAACTAAAGACGTTCCATAAGCCACGTGTCAAATGATTGATACGCGCATGCGTTAAATTTTGTTTGATTTGTTAATGGTCATGGAATATTACGTTATAATAATTCTAGAGGGCGCTGCTCCGCCATTGAGAAAAAAATATAAAAAAACTAATCTAATTAAAAATAATTTTTGCGTTATTGAAAATTCTTCCCCTGGGCTGCTCCCGTCCACCTCAACCAGAGTTATTACATGAAATTGAATCATAATTCATAATATTTTACTAGGAATTAAACCTCCGTGGCATTTTCTGTTGATTATTGTATACATTTGATGAAAAGGTCGTCGCATCGGGAGTTTTTAAATTTTCAATTTAGAGTTATGGCTGTATAAATAAGCGCAATACATGTTATATGTATATTTTTTTATATTAATGGCCTCTTTCAATTGGGTCAGGCCCAATGTGATTCTGCCAATGTCGAGTAACATCCTCTATCCCCATCCTGGCCATTAAACTATTGACGTGGGCCCACTCCTAACACAAGCATTAGCTTAGCTGGAGGGGCTAACGGGAATACTAGTAATGTGATAAACTCACATATCTAGTAACCTTTCTCTTATGAATTAAAATAAAATAGTATCGATACAACCGATACTATTGCTCTTCATCAATAGTATTAATTGTAACTATCTATAGTATTGTCACATGTCAAATCTAGCGATAGCCCTATCGATATTATGACTAGTTTTAGAGGTCACGAGGTACCTATTGCAATACCACCGATACACAATCGATAGTCAGGCAACACTACTGTCTAGATAAGTTGCAACCACCTATCCAACCACTTGTGCATCTTCACCATCTTCACCAGACCACGTACGCGTCCACCACCGGCCCCAAAGCGCTGACTTACTTCGAGCACTGGTTCAACGTGACCTACCCGCTGCCGAAGCAGGACATGATCGCCATCCCGGACTTCTCCGCCGGCGCCATGGAGAACTGGGGGCTCATCACCTACAGGGAGACCGAACTGCTGTACGATGAGAAGCAGTCCTCGTTCCTGAACAAGGAGAGAGTTGCCGAGGTAAGAGACGTCTTTTCAGTACCATTTTACGGTGATGCTTCATTCTGTATCGGAAACCGAAATGATAATCTATCTATACAAATAAATAAAATTGAAGTTTCTGTTGGTGACATCAAACTAATAGCTGTTTAGTAAATGCATATGAAAGTATATACTATAGTACGTGTAACAAACAATTTTAAAATTTTGTCTGTCTGTTTGTTTCGGCTAATCTCCGAAACGGCTGGACCGATTTTAACCAGACTTTTACTGATATATAGCTGATGTTAAAAAGAGTAACTTAGGCTCCTTTATTTTTATCTGAGTACAATCCTGGCGGAGCTGCGGTTAACATCTCGTAATATGGAAACGCTGGAAACAACTAGTTTAATAACATAATCTACTTATACATTTTCGAATTGGTTCTCTAGATTTATTTCAATGGATAATTTTCTAAAATCTCTACTCCGCATCAAAGGTGATTCCCCCTTGTTTGCCATTGAAATAAAATGGCTGACACACTGTACTGTTCTTATTACTTGTTGGAATTAAGTACCTACCTTGAAGCGTCAACAGCCTAGTGGTTAAATGGGCCACCTTAGTAGCCGAAAGGTTCCGGGCTCGATCCCCATCTTGACCATCAAACTATTGATTGATTTTTTAATCTTACCTTTAATGTGTGTTCGTCAGGTGATCGCCCACGAGCTGGCGCACCAGTGGTTCGGCAACCTGGTGACCATGAAGTGGTGGTCGGACCTGTGGCTCAACGAGGGCTTCGCCACCTTCGCCGCCTCCGCCGCCGTCAACTACGTGGAGCCCACGTGGCACGCCGACCGGAACTACGCCGTGGACGCCATGCTCTCCGTGCTCAGCCTCGACGCGCTCGAGTCCTCGCATCCGGTGAGGCTTGCCGACTTTAGCCAAGTCGGCTCGTCCGGGGTATTTGCCACCCTCCCATAGAAAATAAATAAATTAATATCCTCAGACACACGAACTACATTGTCCCAAACTAAGCACAATGGATTGGGGATGATCCCAGTGTCACCCAGACCTGGGCAAAATACTAAAAGGCCGTTTCCGAAATTTGGAATCGAACTACAACCACCTGATGCAGTGAGCCGGCCGTACGCTCAAACCACTGCATCAAGTGGTCGTCAAGGTCAAAATCGGCGTAAAGGAACTGTTTCTGTTTAGGCGTTTCATACGATATATGAGGGAACCGGTAGCTCAACCCTTTTTATTTCCCCTCCCTTTATCCTACTCCCCGCCAGGGCGGAAACGTGTGAAATGAAATGCCTTGGTATTGCAAGCAAGTATAAGCTACGGCAACACGAAAGTTGTAACAAGGGACCGGAACCGGAAAGTTTTTTGAAGGGGTTTGAAGGGGTTTTTATTTTAATAACCCTTTCAATAAAACTATCCGTATCTTTGCTTACCTAATCGAAGGGGTTTCCCAATCGAAAGTGTTACCGTGGTTAGAGATACACAAGCGTCCGAACTATCCGTTTATTCAGCTGAACCCCTTTAATGGGTTACCCATATACTTTGCTTACTGCTATGTTACAACTTTTAAAATAAAAAACTCAATGGCCTGTTACTCAGAAAATATGATTTGTGTACTGATCTACTCTAAAGAGTTTAAAAACTGAATGTAATGAGAATGACGTCTTATCCCACCAGGTGTCGGTGCCCATAGACGACCCCAAACGCATCTCGGAGATCTTCGACGAGATCTCGTACCGGAAGGGCGCCACGCTCATCCGCATGATGACCATGTTCCTGGGCGAGGATGTCTTCCGGATCGCCATCAACAAGTCAGTGTTTCTATGTGAATTTTATATTTATTTGTTTTCTTTCTTATAAAATATTGTATTGTGTCCTCTCTCTGAGGAATATTATACAGGGTTAATTTGGAAATGCAAATTATCTCTTAAAGGGAACTTCTTTATGTCAAACTTGACAACGTTAGTTGTACGGTGTTTAATAATTAAATTATTGTTTTTTACACAAATTAAAAATATCTAAATTTGATGCTGAAAATGGAAATAAGTCTACCTCGGTCGCAAAGGGATGCTGTACAAATAAAGCGATATGAAACTTAGTGCCGGGTCTATTATGTTTCATACAAACTATAGAGCTAGAAATTGTCAGATATCTAGCAAAATTTTAGGAAATCATCGACCCAACAAGCTGTTCTTAATAGTAAAAAATAATAATAATTTAATAGCGCAGTTATCAGTTTTGTATGACAAACGTCATAGAACTAACGTTTAGGTTATGTTTTGCAAATTTACCCCTATTGCTATGTCCTTTTATAAGGACACTATTACTAGCTACATAGGAGTAAACGCGAAGACAACTACTGTTGACCCCCCCCCCCCCCCCTCTCTGCCTCCCCCGCAGCTACCTGCGCCAGTACTCGTACAGCAACGCGGAGCAGGACGACCTGTGGAGTGCGCTGACGCAGGCCAGCACGCGGTCCGGCGGCCTCACGCGCAACGTCACCGTCAAGCAGGTCATGGACACCTGGACCACGCAGACCGGGTACCCGCTGCTCACCGTCACCAGGGACTACGCCGACAAGTCGCTCGCCATCACACAGGTCAGCCGTTGTATACAACGTCACCGTCAAGCAGGTCATGGACACCTGGACCACGCAGACCGGGTACCCGCTGCTCACCGTCACCAGGGACTACGCCGACAAGTCGCTCGCCATCACACAGGTCAGCCGTTGTATACAACGTCACCGTCAAGCAGGTCATGGACACCTGGACCACGCAGACCGGGTACCCGCTGCTCACCGTCACCAGGGACTACGCCGACAAGTCGCTCGCCATCACACAGGTCAGCCGTTGTATACAACGTCACCGTCAAGCAGGTCATGGACACCTGGACCACGCAGACCGGGTACCCGCTGCTCACCGTCACCAGGGACTACGCCGACAAGTCGCTCGCCATCACACAGGTCAGCCGTTGTATACAACGTCACCGTCAAGCAGGTCATGGACACCTGGACCACGCAGACCGGGTACCCGCTGCTCACCGTCACCAGGGACTACGCCGACAAGTCGCTCGCCATCACACAGGTCAGCCGTTGTATACAACGTCACCGTCAAGCAGGTCATGGACACCTGGACCACGCAGACCGGGTACCCGCTGCTCACCGTCACCAGGGACTACGCCGACAAGTCGCTCGCCATCACACAGGTCAGCCGTTGTATACAACGTCACCGTCAAGCAGGTCATGGACACCTGGACCACGCAGACCGGGTACCCGCTGCTCACCGTCACCAGGGACTACGCCGACAAGTCGCTCGCCATCACACAGGTCAGCCGTTGTATACAACGTCACCGTCAAGCAGGTCATGGACACCTGGACCACGCAGACCGGGTACCCGCTGCTCACCGTCACCAGGGACTACGCCGACAAGTCGCTCGCCATCACACAGGTCAGCCGTTGTATACAACGTCACCGTCAAGCAGGTCATGGACACCTGGACCACGCAGACCGGGTACCCGCTGCTCACCGTCACCAGGGACTACGCCGACAAGTCGCTCGCCATCACACAGGTCAGCCGTTGTATACAACGTCACCGTCAAGCAGGTCATGGACACCTGGACCACGCAGACCGGGTACCCGCTGCTCACCGTCACCAGGGACTACGCCGACAAGTCGCTCGCCATCACACAGGTCAGCCGTTGTATACAACGTCACCGTCAAGCAGGTCATGGACACCTGGACCACGCAGACCGGGTACCCGCTGCTCACCGTCACCAGGGACTACGCCGACAAGTCGCTCGCCATCACACAGGTCAGCCGTTGTATACAACGTCACCGTCAAGCAGGTCATGGACACCTGGACCACGCAGACCGGGTACCCGCTGCTCACCGTCACCAGGGACTACGCCGACAAGTCGCTCGCCATCACACAGGTCAGCCGTTGTATACAACGTCACCGTCAAGCAGGTCATGGACACCTGGACCACGCAGACCGGGTACCCGCTGCTCACCGTCACCAGGGACTACGCCGACAAGTCGCTCGCCATCACACAGGTCAGCCGTTGTATACAACGTCACCGTCAAGCAGGTCATGGACACCTGGACCACGCAGACCGGGTACCCGCTGCTCACCGTCACCAGGGACTACGCCGACAAGTCGCTCGCCATCACACAGGTCAGCCGTTGTATACAACGTCACCGTCAAGCAGGTCATGGACACCTGGACCACGCAGACCGGGTACCCGCTGCTCACCGTCACCAGGGACTACGCCGACAAGTCGCTCGCCATCACACAGGTCAGCCGTTGTATACAACGTCACCGTCAAGCAGGTCATGGACACCTGGACCACGCAGACCGGGTACCCGCTGCTCACCGTCACCAGGGACTACGCCGACAAGTCGCTCGCCATCACACAGGTCAGCCGTTGTATACAACGTCACCGTCAAGCAGGTCATGGACACCTGGACCACGCAGACCGGGTACCCGCTGCTCACCGTCACCAGGGACTACGCCGACAAGTCGCTCGCCATCACACAGGTCAGCCGTTGTATACAACGTCACCGTCAAGCAGGTCATGGACACCTGGACCACGCAGACCGGGTACCCGCTGCTCACCGTCACCAGGGACTACGCCGACAAGTCGTTCGCCATCACACAGGTCAGCCGTTGTATACAAGGCTTAAATCCGAAACTATGTGGAATACTGAAAAATACTCGAAGGAGGAGGACCAAAACGGCATCAATGGATTTTTGAAAAATCACGTGTTCTAGCTCGGTATCAGACCCGTTGATTTTGGATAAAAAAACACTGTAGTCCATTTATCGGGAGGACTAGGCTCAGTCAAAGTCAAAGCGTTTATTTTGTTAGGACCCACGGGGTCACTCACAAATTGTAATTTTCACAACTTTTTCTTATATCTTATATGAGCAGTGATAGCCGATTGGTTAAGCACGCGTCTTGCGAGCTACCAGGTCTCAGGTTCAAACCCCGGCTCGAACCTCTGGATTTTTCGAAGTCTATGTGCGAATCATAATTTCTATATGATTATCACTTACTTACGGTGAAGGAAAACATCGTGAGGAAACCTGCATGTCTTAGAAGATTTAAACAATTTTCGAAAGACATGTGTAATCCGCCAACCCGCACTGGGCCAGCGTGGTGGATTATGGCCTGAATCCCCCTCGTGTTGAGGGGAGGCCCGTGCCCAGGAGTGGGACGACAAAAGGGCTAAAAAATTATTTATAAATTTCTTATATCTACAACCGGATCGGAACGCGACCTCGACTGAGAAGATCCGGCAAGAAACTCAACTGATTGATTGTTTTTACATTTTCTATTTTTTTCATTGCCAGTTGCTTATGAATGTATAATATGTGAAAATGCTGAAAGTACATGTCTCCCCCAGCGGCGCTACTTCTCCCTGGCGGCCAAGTCGGCCACCCGCACGTCGTGGTGGGTGCCGCTGAGCGTGCTGTGCGAGCCGGAGGCGGGGGCGGTGGGCGCGGCGGCGCCGGCGCTGCAGTGGCTGGGCGCGGGGGAGGGCGCGCTGCAGCAGCACCGGTTCACGCACGGCGCGGGGCCCGACGACTGGGTGCTCTTCAACTACGACATGATCGGTGAGCCCCAGATCTTGCGTGCTCCCAGGGTACCCACCACCCACAGAATCAGACCATCAAAATATACACTCAGTACAGCGTGTGTGTAGTGAGAACAAAATATGAATTGTGAAAATGACAGGAAATTATGCATTGATGACTCTACCATTCATTAGACATGCCATTTCTGTGATGGAGAATGTCTATTTGTCTTTTTGTAGCAATCAATACATACAGTACGGCCATGTAATGGAGGGAAGAAGACAATGTTCTTTCAACTCCCCCCCCTATTTTGACCACAGGAAATCACGAATGTGATCAGTGATGAAAATGCAGAACATTAACCTCTTCTTCAATTGGTTTGCGAGTAATCTCGGTTTCATACTCCATAACACCTGAAGTAATCATACCTAAGTATTTAATATTGAATTAAGTCCACACCTTCCTAGGTGTGTTTCTTAAAACCCAGCTCTCTATTCTTCCTCTCTCTGACCTAAGCACGAAAGAGTAGTGTGAGCGAGGTATAAGGTATTGTGTGTGTTCCCAGCGCCGTACCGCGTGAACTACGACGAGCGCAACTGGCAGCTGCTGACGAACACGCTCCGCAGCGCGCGCTACGCGGCGGTGCCGGTGCTGGGCCGCGTGCAGCTGCTCTCCGACGCCTTCGCGCTCGCCTGGACCGGCCATGTGCAGTATTCCACCGCGCTCAGGCGAGATAACTACCGCATACTATTCAATTTTAACCCACAAACAGCCAAAGATCATTAATCATCAGTATGTCAGAATATATACACACCCGTCAGTACAGAAATACATTTAACCTGTCCCCTTTTTTTGTCAATATCGAAACACATTTTTCAATAATTATTCTGTACTTTTTTCTCATTTATTGTGGTTAGATTAGAAACAAGCAAATCATGAATAAATACGTACCGTAAGTTTGCATTTGATCCAAATTAATAAACGACAGCCGATAAGCCGGCAGTTGACCATAAAATTTACTCTGGTACCTTCTTGGGTAAAACTTAAAAAATATAAACACTCATTTTTCTGAATTTTCATTTAAGTTTATGTAAATACATATCAATTTGCATACTGATAAAAAAAAATCCTGTAAATTTGGCGGACTTTCACACATTACGAAACCACCTTGCAAGAACTGGTTAGGTTCTGAACTGTGCCATCTAACAAACCATCATCACGCTTCTTTTCCCCGAAATTACTGCTCCTGCAGTGCATTCGCAATTCGCTAATGATATTTGGGTCCCAATTTATTAAAGGGGGAGTCTATTAACACCACGATATCGGGCACATTAGGCCCGGAAGAGTTAACCCTTAATCCACCACGTGGGCCTAACAAAGGTACCTTCTGAAACAGCCTCGCCAGCTACCTGCAACGCGAGAAGGAGTACCTGCCCCTCTCCACGGGTCTCAAGGCGCTCGCCAAGATCGAGAACGTCCTGAAACGTACTCCCGACTACGGCGCCTTCCAGAAGTTCGTGAGGAAGCTGATCGGGGAGACTTACGAGAGGGCCGGAGGGCTCGCCACGAAGATGATCATCAACGGACAGGATCTGAATAGCGTCAAGTTACAGGTTAGGGCATCTCTGGACTCGGAGGTCATTTCAGGTGACTTCAGGGTTGGTGGTAAGGTTGACTATTTGACGCAAGTCTTCTGGCACTGCCGCCTTTCTGGTATATTGGTGTAAGAGAACACAATCTTTTGGTGTTGCAATCTTTACGAATAGTAGGTACGTAGGCTTTAGGTCTATAATTGTGATTTTGAATATACCTTTGTATAAAATGACAAATTCTCATAGATACAATCATTTCAACTACATGAAACGTTATTGATTTCTATTTTTTTTTATTGTTACAATGTTTCAAGAAGATCTATGTCTTACCGAAACTCTATTTTAGTCATATGTTCAAGATTTCACGCTGTAAATACAGAGGGTAACAATTTTCAGCTCATCATATTATTATGTCACTTTATAGGACCTGGGCTGACTATATTTATCACTTCTGTCATTACAAAAACAAATAATAAAGAAATCGGAGCGAAAGAGAATGTGAATGTCAGTCCACTAGAGAATATCAAGTGTCAATGTCAGCCCACACCAAAGTGGCGCTGTTGTTTGTGTCAACAAAAATAATGTATAAGGCGGGTACGGGTAAGTGATCGTGTGTTGCGGCCCGCAGGTGACTACCAGCGCGTGGGCCTGCCGCATGAAGCTGCCCGGCTGCGAGGAGAACGCCGTGGAGCTGTTCGACAAGTGGATGAACACAGAGAACCCAGACGAGAACAACCCGTGAGTAACCTCCTGCAACGGATTTGTATTATCTATTTGATTATTGACGCTGCCGTGACCACTTGTCTTCTCGCAGTTTTAAAACTTGTCTACTTGCGGCTTGACCGTTAATCTACACACGGTTTGACCACTAGTCTACTCGTAGTTTGACCATTAATCTATATGTAGCGTAACTTGAAAACTACTCGTAATTTGACTATTGACTATCAGTCTACTCGTGGTTTGACCATCATTCCACTCCCAGTTTGACCATCAGTCTACTCGTGGTTTGACCATCATTCCACTCCCAGTTTGACCATCAGTCTACTCGTGGTTTGACCATCAGTCTACTCGTAGTTTGACCAACAGTCTACTCGTAGTTTGACCATCAGTCTACACACGGTTTGACCATCAGTCTACAAGCTGATTGATCACTAGTCTACTCACGGTGTGTGTGTGTGTGTGTGTGCGTGTGCTGACGCGTGGCGTGTGGCGTGCAGCATCCCGCTGGACCTGCGCCGCACGGTGTACTGCGTGGGCGTGTCGCGCGGCAGCGTGCGGCACTGGCGGTTCGCGCTGGCGCGGGAGCGGCAGGCCAACGTGGCCGCCGCGCGCGACGCGCTGCTGCAGGCGCTCACCTGCACGCGGGAGGTCTGGATCCTGGCGCAGTGAGTACTACACGCCTTCTGCACCATCACCACCTGGTCTCTTACATCCCTCGTACCTCTTGGTTAACCTCACCATTTGAACTCCACCACCGGTATTAGAAGTATTGTCGCCACACTCTATAAACGCCCATCGGTTATATGAGATGGATCGAAAATTATCACTTACTTGCGGTGAATGAAAACATCGTTAGGAAACCTACATGTCTTAGAAAATCTAATAAATTTCCGCCAGCCCGCACTGGGCCAGCGTGGTGGGTTACGGACTGAATCCCCCTCGTAGTAAGTCAGGAGACCCGTGACCAGGAGTGGGACGTCATAAGGGCTAAATCATTTATTGCCGACCGCCGTGGTTCAAGCGTGTAGGCTGCTCGGCTCACTGCACATGGTGGTTGCGGGTTCGATTCCCTCCGTAGCAAATTTCGGAATGGCCTTTTCGCAATTTACCCAGATCTGGGTGTCACTAGGATCGCTCCCAGTCCATTGAACGGCACCGATAGTACATGCTTTGCTTAGCCTGGGACCATACAGTTGGTCTGTCAGTCTGGCGATATTTATTTAATTACTAGCTGAGCCCGCGACTTCGTCCGCGTGGAATTTAACTTAACAAATAAGCCCACTCTCGCGTTCTGAGCCCGCGCGACAGGACCCATTTTTTTGTTTTTGTTTTTCTAAAATAAAAGTAGCCCAAGTTACTCCTTATCACATCAGCCGTCAAAATCGGTCCAGCCGTTTCGGAGATTACCCGGAACAAACATACAGACAGACAGACAGACGGAGAAAAAATTGGCCCCCTACCAATAACCCTCTAACGAGGGGGCGATAGGGAGCTGATGATAAGCCCCGGGCTTCGGTGGCATAGCTACGTTAGAGATGTGAGTCCCGGCGCCTGCGCAGGTACCTGGAGTGGTGCGTGTCGGGCGGCGGGGAGCTGCGGCGGCAGGACGCGGCGGCCGTGCTGGCGGCCGTGGCGCGCTCGCCCGTCGGGTACTACGTCGCCAAGGACTTCATCTACACCCGCATACACGACATCTACAACGCGTGAGCACACCACCTAATCATATCCTCCCCACTTTTAAGACCTTACCTCTGTGTTACTGGATCATTTTCTTCCTTATAAGTACGTATGCTATGCATTGTAGTTCCGGATATCCATTAATACGCCCTCGAACGAATTAAGTTTTAATTTTAATTGCATTTTATATCTTAAATAGTATTTATGATTCATTTATGTAAAATCACTTGGGATTTTTATAATGATTTCATGCTAAAATCAAATTGAAAGTGCTGAAATTTTTGCGCACAATTCGTGAAAATATCGACGCAAAATTCCAAATCTGGAGGGTCCAAATAAATTGGTAAAATCCATGGTATCAGTTTTTATGACGATGCCGCTTACACCCTTTATGTAGCTATCCGTTATTCTGGATCAATTATAATTGCTTTCTACAATGTAAAAATGTGATTTCTAGCATTTCCAGCAGCCAGCAATTGTAGCTGCTGGTGTCATCAATACTCTAACGTGACTTGTCTCGTCTACAGGTTCAAGGGCCAGGGCCGCCGCATCGGATACATCATCAAGACGTTGCTGGACCAGTTCACCACGCAGAGGGAGCTCGATGAGGTGAGGGAAATTATTTTTGGTACACAATAAGGTAACTCAAGAGTATCAAATAAGTATTTTTTTTTTATATATAAATTACTAGCCGTGCCCGCGACTTCGTCCGCGTTGAATATTTCTTTATATCGAATCGACAGCCTAAAAAATAAGCTTCAAACTTCTAGCTCTAAAAATGACTATAATTTCATGCAACTTTTCATCCCTTCTTTCAACCCTTTAGGTACATCCCCTTTTTTGCATTAAAAGTAGACTATGTCCTGTCTGAGGCTCGAGACTATCTTTGTACCAAATTTCATTTAAATCGATTCAGTAGTTTTGGCGTGAAAGCGCGACAGACAGACAGACAGACAAAGTTACTTTCGCATTTATAATATTAATATTAGTAAGGATTACAAAGATTTCGCTATTCAACTTGGCTGAAAGCACCTATTAGAGAGATAGAGAGAGGCTATTATTAAACGAGTATCCTACTAATATTATAAATGCGAATGTTTGTGAGTGTGCATGTATGTTTGTTACTATTTCACGCAAAAACTACTGAACGGATTTGGATGAAATTTGGAGCACAGATAGTTTATAACCTGGATTAACACATATAATACTTTACTTAAGTCTACGCGGACGAAGTCGCGGGCAGAAACTAGTAATATTATTTCTGTTCGTCCCAGTTCTTGTCGTGGCGCGAGAAGAACAGCGAGTACCTCGCGGAGGCCAAGCTCGGCGTGGAGCAGGCGGTGGAGAAGGCTCGCGTCAACATCGACTGGGTGGCGCGGCACGCGCGCGCCGTCGTCGACAAGCTGCGGGAGTTCGCCACGTGAGCACCCGAGTAGGGGGGCAGCCGGGGGAGCGGGCAGCCGGGGGAGCGGGGGGGAGCTGTCAGAGGAATGTAGACGGGAGCTGTAAGAAACTTCCATAATTTGTATGTACTTATCTTAAAAACTGCTGAACCGATTTCTGTAGAACATTAGAATTATGAAGGATTAAACTGTCAATCACTGTTGGTATTAATTTCGCTTGCTTCACTGGCTAGTTGTACGCGGTCCGTCTACGTTATTCTTTTCGTCCGAGTTGTTTCATTACACAATTGTAACATTCCTCTGACAACATTATGTGTAGTTACCTAAATGTTGTGTCTTTGTTGTGTAGTTGATATAACGCAGCGCTCTGTAACGTAGATGTACTTAACTGATAATTAGATGTAGTTAGACGCTAAGTGGTAATAATAGATTGGAAATTGTATATTGGGACTCGATATTGTACGGACATGAAACTTTTTAGAGATAAAATAATAAAAATTACTCATACTCTAATCAATAAATCAAGCCATTTGTGACAGTTCAGCCCCCCTAGCCAAGTGACTTCGTCTACTAGCGTTTCTACAAATCGCTACGCTTCATGTATGGAAATGACATAAGTCACGTGATCTACTTATCGTCTTGTAATGTCATTTCCATACATTTAAGCGTAGCGTTTTGTAGAAACGCTTGTAGACGAAGCCACTTGGCTAGGGGGGCAGGCGCCTCTCTAGTAGGTAAAGTAAATATTGATAATAATTAGTCTTCCATTTTTTATTGATACCTATCACAGTCAACTAAAAGTTACAAGTGTTTGTTACAGTGAAATTCGACTGTTATTTAATACTCATATAACTCCATTAGTGTAATATGTCACAGGTGGCTTAAAATATTGGTATGTTTTGGTTTTGCGATAATAAGATTTCGAAATGTGTGTTGACAACAATAGGTAATGACAATGAAATTGAATGCAGTCAGATACTATATTGTTAATATAAAATTTAACATAAATTTTGCTAGTTTCACGTTCCTACAGATTGTGGTCTCATAACAATTACCTACTTGGTATTGACTTAGTTTGTACTGTACATATTGTAACGGCTTTCAAATGGCCGCAGGGTCTGATGTGCTTTGGTGACTAATGTATGAAGTTAAAACAATATTATATGTCTTAGGAGTGGTTGTTAGAAGGTACTTAGTTATTTCAGTTGTCATACTAAAAATGAAATCCTTCTTACAGGTAGGTATTTAATAACAAACACTTGTATAACTTAAATTAAAACGAAAATAGAATATATGAATCATTTTATTATAAAAATAAGTGTAAGACTTTTCATTTCTGGTAAACTTATCTTAATTTGTAGATAGGTAGTTACTTGCTAGTAGAACAAACTAGTATCTAGTTTCTAGATCAGTCGAACGTATACACAATAACGCGACAACCACCTGCATAATGCTGTTTAAATTTAAAGTTTAACCTTGAATTGTTAAAGTTTAATTTGCTGTATACCTAAAATTGTTTGTGGTTGACTCGTTAATCAAATACAATGTTCTAACGTGCTCGTTTCCCATAGTCCCCACCATCCGACCAGCACAGAGGCGCCGTGGAGGGGGGAGCCCAACTTCATATACTCAATATTCGCGATACACAATATATCCAGCGTCAGACTAAAGCCATTTGAGTATTATGTTGGAAAATAAAATAAATAAGTTATAAAAAGATGTTTAGAACTTTTGCTCGACTTGACTCCTGTGTGTGTCCTGTCTAATATTAATAATTCTCACTAGTTCCACTATTAATTTGTTTTATGGAACTAGTGAGATTTGTCGTCAGTTGTTCTACGGACTTTCTTAGTGAAACAAGTGAGACAGAGCTTAATGAATATTCTCATTAGATCTACGGCCCCTTGGGAAAATACGCAATACGGTACGCAAAAACGAGCGACTGTTGTCGCGTACCTAGTCTAGTTTTGATGCAGTACGCTGAATCTATACAAATAATTAGCTGGCGTACAATGTAGAGTACGACGCGTACCTACTCATAGTGTGACCCGTTCTTTTAGAGTAGGTATAGGATGTTCTAAATTAATCTACTAAACGGTCTTCTACTTTTTCTTGTTTTGCTTACTAGTTTTCTACTTTTCTATCAACATCACGAAACTTTTATCTTCCAACATACTTAGTTTATTACTTAATTAATTATCTTATTTATTTTATGTATTTTTTAAAGTTAGGTAGGTTAGTAATAAAAGCGTGTTCCATTTCGCTTTGTTTATTGTAAATTAATAATATCAAATCAGAATGTTTTTTTGTAATTTTTTTGACTATATTTTTTATTCAATATTTGTATGTCGTTACACTTCATTTCTTGTTAAACCTACTCCGTCCAGTACAATGGTTAATGTTCAATCGTTACTTAAAGATTAGAAATAAATGTTATTTATATTTTTTTGGTCTTTTTATTCTGAATGATTTCCTGGGATCCATTTTGTTGGGATTTTTAAATGAATATCTTAAATATAACTACAATATTTTTATTGTTCCAAGGTTCCGACTATTCAGTGTTTATTTTTGTTTATAATAGTGCTACAAACTATAAACCATCAAGGAAAATACTAAGTAATTTGTTTTTTTTATTATTATTCAAAATATATATTACATACGTACCAATAAAATATTAAATTAATACGTTTTACAGAGACGAAGAAGTTGAGCTGCGAATGGTTATAAGCGGCAGCCCGCCAGAAGAGTCCCATGGGAAAGTGATATTTATTCTCTTATGTATTTTTATACGTTTTTTTACGGAAAATTATAGTGTTTATTATACATGATTTCTTTGAAAACTGCATTTTTAAACAGTTTTCTTTGCATTCAAGATGTTTTTTTCCTTTTCTTTTTAGGTATAGTATAGACTTGAAAGAACTGTGGCCAGCAATAGGCTGATGATGGTGGAGACACCAAAAAAGTTTTATGCCCGCCTTGCAATCCCGTCCAAGTAGATAATAGGTATTATTTCAGACAGTAATTCGGGTCTCAAAAAGTCTTAAACATAGAAGGATTGAAATATAAAACAAAAATAAATCTTTAAATCATAATATATTTTTTTAAGTAATAATCTAAGTGTATACTTATAGTCTATCAGTAAATAATACTTTACATAACGTTTACTCGCCGCGACGGACAATGGCACCGCAGGTAACTTGTACATAACAACTGTACATATCTTTTAATACCACTACTGACGCCAGGCGGTATATAATATATAAAAATATTTATCTTATTTCTGTAATAATAGTTCTAAATTCGGAGAAAAAAATTCTCGTAGAAAGTAGGTAAGTAGTCTTGGAAAAGTATTTCTTGTTATTAGTAAAAGATAAGTATTTATAATATGGATCTAAATAGGCTTTCGCGTATCGTCATTGTTACACATCATTAATCTTATAATTATTAGGAAGTTACAACTATATTTACTAAATCCTATATAAAAATATATAATACACAAGTATATTTTTTTTATTGTTAACAATCTTACGAGTATTCAGATCGCGTGGAGAACAATACATTCTTAACACAAATATCTTATTGTTACAAGTATATTATTATTGTCTAAAACCGAGTCATTTTTTTTAAATTCTCCGTAACACATCGTCAAAAACTAAATAATAATATTTTAAAAGAATATTTGTCTAATATTTATTCGTAATTTCTAAGGATATATTGCCAAAAGAATGACGCACTTATATTTTAACAATAATATTTGTACAAATGGCAATTCCTAAATGGCAGAAAATATAAAGGCACTTTCACACTTTTTGTTATAACTATCAAGGCACAATTAAATCATGACATTATTATTAAAAAACATACCTGACACAACCGTTCCTAAGACTTTGCACTTTAATAATTATATAGGAATGAGATAAAACATATTTATTTAATATTGCTTGCACGATGGTGCTTTCTGGAGCCTCCCCTTCAGCCGAGGGGGTGGTGGGGGCGGTCAGACGCCGCCTCCCCCCGCGGGTGGGGGGGCGGGGCGGGAGCTGGTCCTGCGCTTGCGCAGCGTGCCGAGGATGGCGAGCATCTCCTTGACGGCCTCCGGCTGCTCGTCCTTCGGCTTCCGCTCCATGAAGTTCTGTTCGGTGGACTTCAACTGAAACTTGCCGCCTTTGATTTGGTCCACTATAGCGTCTATCGCACCACCTGGGGGGATAAGTATAATTAGGGTTAAAAGTAAATAATAGTAAATTGTTACCCGAGGGGTGAAGGTAACGCTAATAGTTCGAGGGACAAAGTAAGTCATTCACCCGAGGTAAACACTGTGCTTTTCATTACGAATACAAGGAAAGTAAAAATAAACACAGGAATTAGCTACAGAAATAATACAAGGAAGTATACTCTACAACTCGAAAAAACCGAATGACGGTCGGTTTTCCATTTGCCGCCTATTTTGTTTTTTTTCCGTTGGCCTGGTTCAATAGAAATTTCAAAATATAACTAATTTATTTTTAATAATTTGACATCTGTCAGTTGAAAGCGATTCTCCCTAGGGCGGAAAAGAATTACTTTCAACCCGCTCTTCAGGCTACTTCAGACCTATTTTCCGAGTATGAGTCATGAAAATATGTTTCAATAGTATTGTAACAATGCCGCCTCGCCGTAGTTTGCCCCGGTCTGGGTGTCACTGGGATCGCCCCCAGTCAATTGTACGGTACCCATTGTACATGTGTTACTCAGTTTGGGACCGTACAGTTGGTGTGTCTGGCGATATGTACATAAAATGGCTACTATTAGTAATGCGTGTTCGCAACTCATCAGATTTGTCAACTTCGACGACGATACCTATACTAGCTCAAACAGAAAGGGTATACTATTTTTTTTGCAATTTTATTTTGTAAATCGAAAACTATCGGCTTTGTGGCTTATGTAATCTATCAACAGCCGTATTCCTATAACACCTTTTGTTTTTCAAGTTTCCTCCAAAGCTGAAAGTTTAAGAATTACAAAGTTGTCTTCAAAAAATACCCTTTCTGTTTCAACCTGTATGCTGTGCACTATTAAACAATAATGTTAATTATTGGTAAATAATTATGCGAAACCGCAGTTAGGGGACGCTCTGAAAGTGCGAGCGAGACGTACTACAATAAGTCTGTGACTTACCTCCATTTTGTTTAGCCTTCTTCAGCGTGCCCTGCTTATTAGCCAGCATGGCGGCCATGTCCTCCACTTCCTCCGGGCCCTGGAACATGGCTGGCGGGGGGGGCGGCGGCGGTGGGGGAGGGGGCAGGAACGCGGGGGGAGGTGGCGGCGGGGGAGGGGCCGGCACGCAGGGGGGGGGCCGGCGCGCAGGGGGGAGCCGGTGGCGGGGAGGGCTCCCGAGGGGGAGAGGGGGGGAGGGGACGGGCGGGGCGGGGGGACCGCTTGCACTTCCGGTTCTGTCGGTTCGGGCGGAGTGACTGAAATAAATGTGCCTTCAATTAGTTACGTTATTATGTTATACGCCTGTGTTATCTGATAGAGTGGTCAGTGGTCGATGGTAATTTGACCCCAGTGTAGTGAACAATTGACACTACACAGGGCACACTCCCCCTCAACGCGAGGGGGTTTCGGACCTTAGTCCACCACGCTGCCGACCCATTGGGAGTTGACGAAAATCACGCGTCATTCAAGATCGTGCAAGTTTCACTGTTCAGCAAGTGTCAATCTTTAATCTGAAATCTGAATACAGCCGGGGCTTGAACTTGCAAACCTTTTTTCCAAAGCGTCCGATATTCCCATTTTTTTATTTAGAGAATATAAAAGCTCGAACCACTTGGTGCAGTGGTTCGAACGCCGCTCGGCTCACTGCACATGGTAGTTGCGGGTTCGATTGCCGTTGGAGCTAATTTCGGAAATTGCCTTTTCGTAATTTGCCCAGGTCTGGGTATAACTTTCTCCCCCCCCCCCCCCCCCCAGCCAATTTTACTGTACCCTTAGTACAAGGGATGCTTTTTTTGGGACCGTACAGTTGGGTGTTGCAGTCTGGCGATATTTAATATTTATTATTGTCTTCTATGACTACTCACCAACTTCCACAATATCTCGTGCAGCCTCCCGCGGCGGCTCCCCCCTCCTGTCCGCCCCCCCGCTCTCGAAGTACGAGATCCTGGAGAGCAGGTTGTGCCGGCGCGCGCCGGGTCCCGCTCGCTCCTGCTGCGCGAGCCGCCGCTCCGCTCGCTCGGCTCGCTCCAGCGCCTTCTGCGCGTCCTCCTCCGCGAGCTTTATCTTCTCCTCCCACAGCAGTACGTCCGTGTCCTCGTGCTTCTCTGCTAGCTTCAACTGGAACAAAACGTTTCATATTTACTTATTGTGGGAATATTGCTCACAATCTAGTCACACAACATTGGAAGTCGGAAGCGTGTGGCAATGTGTGGGGGGGGTACCTGCAGGTACCTGTCGAGCTCGGCCAGCAGCAGCGCCAGGCGCTGTGTGTCTGTGTGTGGGGGGGTACCTGCAGGTCCTCGAGCTGGTCGCGGTGGCGCGCGGCCTGGTCCTCCAGCGCGTCGCGCAGGCTGTCGAGCTCGGCCAGCAGCAGCGCCAGGCGCTGGTCGGGCTCCAGCTCGCCCAGCAGCAGCGCGCTCTGATGGGTCAGCAGCTTCACACGCTTCTTGGCGGCGCGGGCCTCCGTCTTGTACCTGCGGGGGGGGGGGGGGGGGGAAGGGTCACGGTACTGTCATCATCGTATCGTCGTAAAGAGCGCATGACGTCACTGTCGTTTATATTCATGAAATCACGTAAGCGGTGTCTTATCTTAGTGGTCAGTGACTGAGAACGACTCTTGTTACACACAAACCGAGGCAAGATAAGAAAAGATAATCTCTTTTTCATTACTCATACTCGGAAAGTAGGTCTGAAGTTGCCTGAGGAGCGGGTTGAAAGTAATACTTTTCCGCCCATGGGAGAATCGCTTTCAACTGACAGCTGTCAAATAATTAAAAAAACTAGTTCCATTTTCACATTTCTATCGAACCATGTTCCAACTTTTTCTACAGTCACTCAATTACAGCGCGATGTAAAATTTAAATTAAAGAATATATTTGATAAATGACTTAATTATAATTTAGTTTCAACAATTGGGAATTTGAAAAAAAAAAATGATTTCTTGTTATGTATTTTGAAACTTTATTAATAATAATATTGATATTTAAAGCAAAAAACAAAAAAAAATACGTTTTCAATTAATTATCTATATATATAAAAGAAAGTCGTGTTAGTTACACTATTTATAACTCGAGAACGGCTGAACGGATTTGACTGAAAATTGGTGGGGAGGTAGCTCAGAACCAGGAGAAGGTTATAGGATACTTTTTATCCCATTCCAGTGGAACTTGACATAAAACGTGAAAACGTGTTATTAATGCAAATGACAGCAAAAAAAAATATGAATGAAAAAAAGTCTAGCCGTTGATTATTTACAAATGGTATAAAAAAGGCAAGGAGAACCAACAGCTAAAATGTCGTCTATAGTTAAATATGGTTGAATATTTGATAATTTGAAATTTTGAAGTTGACAGTTGATATGTCAGTTTCGAATTTCTAGCTTATTGTACGGATATTATCATTAGCAATACGATGCCGCGTCCAAGACAATCTGATCTTTCGCGACAAAGCCGTAATGCAACTAGGATTCGAAACATTGCGAATGAAAGAACTGAAGAACAAGAAATTGGAAGTGAAGAGCGCCGCGGTAGTATGGCTCGAATTCGTGCTTCTCAATCACAAGAGCAAAGAGAGGTAGCCCGTGAAACGGCTCGGTTGGCAATGAGGAATCGTCGAGCAAACCTCAGAGATCAAGAACTAGATAACTAACGACGCACAAGAAAAAAATTATCAAGTACTTCATGACATGGCATGTTCACGGGTCGGAAGACCATCAGCGTTATTTGTTCATGCGCCTGATAATAAAACGATAAATGTCGTCTATCACAAGGTACTTCAATGTAGAGTGCGAACGAAGCACCAAAATACATGGCAAAGATATTGTTACCTAAAATACACAAGCCCGAGGACCAGCTGCGTCCCATTGTAAGCCAGATTGACACACCAACATACAGTCTGGCCCAGCACGTAGCGAAGGTGCTCTCACTACTAAGAGGACTCACAAGAGCACATACAAAGGATTCATAACATTTTGTAAGTGAGATTAAACATATACATCATGCTAACAATTAAACCATGGTCAGTTTTGATGTTCAGTCTTTGTTTACCTGTCTACCTGTAGCAGACTGCATCACAATAGTATCAAAGAAGCTAGAGGAGAACAACATGCCAGAGGAATATGCTGAATATACTTAAACGGTAAATCTAACCACCATCCAACACAGATACCTTCAGAGAGCATAAGGGATCTGTGGGGCTATTTTATAATTATGATGCTAACAGCGTCTGGTTAGCAACAGAAAAATTTTGCCGCAAAAAATTGGTATCATGTAATTCATTTTTATCGAATTTCTATCGATAACTTGCAGTGTGAAGTTAGGCCCATGTCCTAGTAAACCCGACATATTTAAAAAGTACTATTCTTCTATAACAAACATTTTTCGACGTAACCATTTTTATTTAACCGCATAATACTCTTCTTTACATAAACTATGACTATTAGCAACGGCAATTGTCAAAATATTCTTGTGTAATTTGTAGGTTATAATCTTCGAGTAATTAAATTAATATTTTTTTTGAATAATAGGGAAGGTAAACGAATTTAATTATGTATTCTCTTTTCGTCTAAATCGCATCAGTAATAATTATTGTGTCTGCTTGCCTTTATGAGTGTTTTTGTTATAACTCCCGCCCATTGATGTTTAGGTTACTGTGTAATTGAACCATTTTCTTTCTAGATGGCTCCTAAAAACAAGTAGGGCATCGGCAATTGGAGTTGTTGCTACAATTTGTGGAGACCAACGTGGCCGCGGGGCTTAATAGTCCGGCGAGAAACGGGCCACTTGGCCACCAAGCGGTCATCAAATTGTGGGAAGGGTTTGCTCTGCGAGCAAACTCTATTGGAGAAGGCGTCCAGAAAACCCCTGAAGCCTGGAGAAAAGTGAGTTCTGTTTATATTTAACAGCATGGAATTTTTTCTGCCGAATGAGAAAATATGCAAGTCTGGAGTTGGATTATAAGAATCATGTCAATTAATAAACTTATACAAATATTGACTAGAAAATTGTACTAATATGGCTAAATCCTTTATTTTCGTTTATTTCCTGTCCATTATACTTTTTGTATTGTGTTATTTAAATATTGTGAGTGTACACAATGATTTAATAAGTGTATGTGCAATGGTCTATGTGTTTTTATTGCCTCTGGAAATGCTTGCATTTACATGTTCCATATCCAAAATAATAGACACAGAAGTTGTGGTGCATTGGATTTATACATATCCATAGGCTACATTTCAGGCATACAAATATTCACAATTATCTTCTTCACTTAATATGTGCGTATCACCTCCGCACTTTTCCTGGCTTTGCAGCACTATCCAGTAAGAGCAATAATCACAGTTTTCCAGTATGAGAGTATAAACATTCAAACATTGTGTTATAATCGGATTTTTGTTAAAAGCTTCTCTACAATCTTCGCTATCGCTGCCATATGCTGTAGCGACGCCAGTGCGTCCGGCTGATCGTCGACCAGTCGCTTCGCCAGTTGGCTCCTGAGCCAGTGAGGTCTGCTGTGGAACCACCTCTTCTGGAGCAGGCTGTTTCGCCAGCACACGGTAAGAGCAAGGAAAACGATTAATTATTACGAAAAAAAATACCTAATAATAGCAAATTACCTAGTCCTGCAGCAGTAAAAACTCAGTCCAATGGTAGCAGGCATAACTACTAGACCTCGGGCCAATCGGTAGCCAGTATTACACGCATGCATATCTACAAGTAGTGCACAGGTATTACTACTAAAAGTAGTAGTAAGGTTGAAACAGTTTCAGATTAATGGATATTTTCACCAACCTTGAGTTTAGAGGCCGCCTAAATAAGGTCAAATCATAGAAATCTATTAATTGTTAAATGTATTAGGGAATTACTATGCCAAGAATCAGTTGGTGAAACTGGAACTTGTAAAACCTTCAATTCCGAACTGTGAAAATATAATTTTAATAAAACTATGTATTTATTTTTCTAGTCCCAACCGAGGCCACTGCATGTGTTCGTCCTCCATTGCCGCACGGCGTATACGTCATAGGTTAAGTAAGTGACTTTTTACAAATAATCAACAAACCACATATTTTGACCACTTTTCATCAGGTGGACCGCATGCTCATGTGCTGGGCCTAGATTATATATAAAACAAAAACACCTGAAATTACTCACACTACTCACATTAATCGCAACATATTGCTCTTAATTGAACTGACAGTAACAATTAGAATCAGTAAGTACGTATAGGTAAGAATAGATACATCAAAATTTACCATATTCTTTCTTAGTTCATGCCAATAATAATGATATATTTTCAGATCGCGAAGACATACCTGCATGGGCCGCACAAATAGAGGAGAGGCGAGTAGCCGCTGAGGAAGAACTGGCGGCGGTGGTTACTGGCATCAAACTATTATTGGAACAGCTGGTAGAGGTGCTGCGAAACCCGCCACAACATGATCCACCAACTTAAGGGATAAAATACAGAGCGCCGTTATCTCGATAAGATATTTTTTTAATATGTTGGCAGGGTTTTTCAAGTTTAATTGTTGTAAGCAGGCATAAATCTACATATACCTATCTTCTATTATTTTTTCTTACGTTTATTTTCTCTGCTTTAGAAATAAGTGCATAACAATTTCATTACAAAACACAAGTATAATGCCGAATGTGGATTAGCCGGGCTGGTCCGAAGGTATATTCTGTGCTGGGAATTGCTATCATACTCGTAAATATTTCCGCCATTAAATTTTATTGGCTTGATTTCATTAGATAAGTATTTTTTTATATTATTTTAATAAGATTTTTTTTATTAATAATCTTGTTGTTTTATACTTGGTATAATATCTAATTTTACCTAATGTACACTTTCCTAACTCTATTTTTTTATGTACATAATTGTCACCCATGTGGCATGGCCGTGGGACAGCCTGTATACCACGCAAACTACTCCATCCTGCGATATAACTGTGTGAATGTAATTCAAAAAAATAATAAAATTAAGTTTAATGTGATTAATACAAGTGTAAGTTTGTATGGAAAATATAATTATTTTGTTACATATTTCAATTGTTGTTCTTATTTCATAAACACGAGTTATTTCATATGAAATTGGCGTTTTTTTGGGAGGAATAAAAAGTTATTTTTTTTTGTAAAATATATTTAATTAATCAAAGTATGCACCTTTGTTATCTATGCACTTTTGCCATCTCATAGGTAGTTGTAGGCCCTTTACAGAAAACCAAGGGGCCGATAATCAATAAACTCTTTGAAGGCGTTTTGGACTGCCGCATCGGAGTTGAATTTTTTTCCTTGTAAGAAGTTGTCCAAATTCCGGAAAAATGGTAATCTGTTGAAGCAAGGTCCGGGGAGTATGGTGGATGTCGCAGACATTCCAATTGTAGCTCATCCAACTTGGTGGTTGTTTGTTGTGCAGTGTGTGGTCTTGCGTTGTCATGAAGCAGCAGTGGCCTAGAGCGATTGACCAATCTCGGTTGTTTAGCAGCTAGTTCTTCCTTCATGGTTTGCAGTTGCTGACAATAGATATCTGCCATAATCGTTTGGCCAGATTTTAGAAAGCTGTAGTGAACGACACCGGCGCTAGTCCACCAAACACTCACAAGTAAATTTTTCTGAGTCAATTTTCGTTTAGGGCAGGATTTGCTTGGGTCTCCAGGGTTCAGCCATTGCGACAGGCGCTTCCGATTATCATACAGTATCCACTTTTCATTACAAGGAATGATTCGATTTGTATTTACTGGTATCGCGGATACCTCGTCTCACTTTGGAAAGGGCCTGCTTTCGGCGCCGATCGTCCATGAGTGCCAAAAGAATTGCTCGTGCCATAGCCGCTCTAAAATTTAGATAAAATAATTTTATAAATCGCGATGGAATCACTGTAGTCTTTTTCACGACGCATAATCATCACATATTTACCTTATCTCTATATATAAAAATTTCACAGCCAAATTAAGCTGAAAAACTTCAAATAACAAGGATAGATTATAACTTGAAAAATAAAGTATGTCGGTATACTTTTCTTTCGACCAATCACAAGTTGCAATGGCCTTTAGAAACACCTCTCGACTTGTTTCTTACTTTCAAAGTATTTGTTAGCAACACACTCTGTCATTTCAATCGAGATTAAAATACGTGATCGCTATTTTCATACAAAACTAGTTTATCGATAGTCTAGAAATTGCTATCAAATCATGTGTTGCTAACACGAAGTTACATGATCGCATTACTGTCATTTTTGACACTTCATTGCAATTTTATGTTAGCAATCGAATTATAAAATAGCACCGCTGAGATCAGCAACACCTGGCTGACGAAATACATCATGTCAAGCAAATAGTTGTCAGACACTGTGAGCAATTTCTGACTGGATAAGACCGCAACCAACAACTAAATATGAGGGTATCAAGTTAATAACTTTGACATCAGGAAGTCTAACACCTCAGTCCCCCGTGACCATGGCTGCTGTAAAGCCACCGAAACTTCGGGAAAATAAAAAAGGAAATAAACGCGATAAAATCTGTATAATAGTTTTATTTGAATACATGGCCAAGAAATAATCTTTATGTTTGTATTTTAAAATGAATATTTAATTAATCATTTTTAAATCAGCACATTTATAACCTTAATGGCGAAACAAAGTTTGCCGGGACAGCTAGTATCCAATAAAAAATTGATAGAATTTAAAAAAGATCACGTGACTATAAACGCGCCATGCTTTGTCACCATAGTTGTGACGTCATAATGTTATAGCTATTTAATAACAGTACACGGCTATTACCTTAGTCAATAATATTGAAATTTATTGCTAAAAAACGAGTTGTTAGTTGGTTACGATTGGCTCTGTGTGATAAAGGATTTATTAAGGCAAAGTCTGATAAAATTCCTGATGTTGATATATTTATGATAACCAATTTTATACCATTTATTTCGACGTTTATCATCTTGGGGAACATTTAAAAACATTTTTTCAGGAGTTTTTTTTGTAGTATTTATGCATAATGGTACAAAACAAGAACGATAACTTTTGAGGGTCGACATTTTCAATATAAATATTTGAATATTTAACAATGACAACAAAATTAAATAGATCAAAACACTGTACTTATTTCTATATTGAACTGCAATGAGGGAAAACTAACATTATGACGTCACACGTGCTCGGGTTTGTTCGGGAGCTGTCAGCGTGTATTCGGTACTGGATTCAAAAATTAATTTTTATTTTGAAATTACTTTTGAATTATTGCGAAAATGAATTAATTAAAAATCTTTTGTTATAAAACTTATATATGATTTTTCCATTTATCACAATTTTTTTTTTTTTCAAAAACCCAATTTCTTTAAAATAACCTAGATTTGGCCACAATATTTAAAGATGAAAATGAAAAATATTGGCTAAAAAAAGAAGTTGGCCGGCCACCGAAAAAAAAAATTGGTGGCAATCCAATCGTCATTTTTTTTCGAGTTGTAGGGTATTGTTCACACAGCACACTTCCTTGTATTATTTGTAGGTATTTTTATTTTTAGCCAATTCATGTTTTTATTTTTACTTTTCTTGTATTCGTAGTGAAAAGCACAGTGTTTACCTCGGGTGAAAGACTTATTTTGGCCCGAGACGTGGTTTGGCTTCGCACGGGTATTTTTATCAGTGTTTCTCTATTCTATTATGCATGTATTATACATATAAACCTTCCTCTTCAATCACTATCTATTAAAAAAACGCATCAAAATCCGTTGCGTAGTTTTAAAGATCTAAGGCAAGCATACATAGGGACAGACAGACAGCGGGAAGCGACTTTGTTCTATACTATGTAGTGAAGAAGTACCTATGTGCGTGACTATTACTAATGTTGAGAACATCACACATATTAATTTAAAAAAATATTAACAAGGTATCTCAAAAGCCCGAAAAAATAATTGGAGGTTTGTACGAGTATCGAAAAGAAATGATGAAATTTGAACACAAGGTTTCAATAAAAAAAATGAGCACAGCAAAACTGTTATAAACCTTTTTGTTTAATAGCCCATTGTTGCTTTTGTATCCTATTAGATGTGTTCAAAGGCTGCAACAAAAACTTATTTACGCATCTGCTTTCAAGAGGCACCTACATATCAGCTGCCGTACATGCTGCTGGATTACTATGGCGGTGTGGCGACCTCACATTCACGTCGCCGACAGAAATGGACAGATGGCGCTAAATGCAGCGTCTCAATACAATGTACGGATTCTTCATAGAAAAACTGAATCACGATATTAAGAATCGCAAGCATCGTGACTATATATATGTCGCCGCCAAATAGCTTAATTCGCCGTTCAATTAACAGCCTAGGCACTTAACTAAACAGCGCCGTTCAACTAACGGCCTGAATGATATTCAGCCGTATCGTCTATTACAACATTTAATAAACTGGCTGGCTAATGCTTAGGCAACTGGTTGACATTTAAGTACTACAAAACTTTTTCAAAATACTACCCAAGATGGGTTTAGGTTAGGGTTATTTTTTTTATGACCCCACAGAAACCCCACCCGGCAAATAGATTCGGTGGATCTAAAAAAAATCGTAAAAAAACCTTAGTACCTAATAAAATTATTCCATCAAAGTTGTTTTTTTCCGACGCCATATTGACCAAAGAGAATATAGAATATAGAGATATTGACCGTTTGGTGAGTTTCGGCGCTAGGTGGCAGAAAGTAGGACTAAATTGAAATGAACAGGCTAGGCAGGTAATTAAACGGCTAGGCAAGTAGTTAAACGTCATCGATCCAAGTCATTTGCCTAGCTGTTTGATCAAATGGCTGAATATCATTCAGGCCACTAATTGAACGGCACCGTTTAGTTAAGTGCCTAGGCTGTTAATTGAACGGCGAATTAAACTAGTTGGCGGCGACATATACAAGACCCCGAGAATAACCACAGGGGCATAGCGGCCGCCCCGCCAGGCATAACACCCGCCTGGCTGGAAGATCTTCCCTTTTCCGCTAAATCGGATATTTGAAACAGGCTGTGTAGTGTGTACACTGTCGCACTCACGTCTCGGCCATCTCGCGGTCCTTGTCGGCGTGGTCCTTGAGCGCGGTGACCTCGTCCATGAGCAGCTTGGACACGCGGTCGTGTCGCTCCACGTGGCTCCGCAGCTCAAGCAGCTGCTTCTCCTGGGTAGCACACTTCTCCTTCTCCGTCTCCAACTCCTAATTAAATAAATAAATAAATATCGCCAGACTGACACACCAACTGTATGGTCCGAAACCAAGCAACACTTGTACTATGGGTACCGTACAATGGACTGGGGCCGATCCCAGTGACACCCAGACCAGGGCAAATTATGAAAAAGCCATTTCCGAAATTTACCCTGACGGGAATCGAACCCGCAACCACCCCGTGTAGTGAGCCGAGCGGCCTACGCTCGAACCACTGCGCCAAGCGGTCGTCCTGGAATCATATTGCCGGTGATAGGGCCGAGCTAAGGAACATTGACAGCAGCCTATACAGGATGTAAGGGAAACGCTCCCGCAAACGAATACAGATGACAGCGTCGGTGATTACTCCAACGATACGACAAAAAAATGCATTTTTTCAATTATTTTTTTTGCATTTTCTTTTAACTCCAGCTTTCGACAGTTAATAGTACATTGTTACACGAGTGGTGAAAGTGACTTATTTTTCCCGAGACGGGGTTTGGCGCCCAAGCGCAGCGAGGGCGCTAATAGTTCGAGGGACAAAATAAGTCTTTCACCCGAGGTAAACACTGTGCTTTTCATTACGAATACAAGGAAAATAAAAATAAAAACAGGAATTGGCTAAAGAAATAATACAAGGAAGTATGAACAATACTCTACAACTCGAAAAAAAAAATAAAGATCGGATTGCCGCCTATTTTGTTTTTTTTCGTTGGCCGGCCAACTTCATTATTTAGCCATTTATTTTTCATTTTCATCTTGAAATATGTTGCCCAAATCTATGTTATTTTAAAGAAATTGTTGAAACTAAATTATAATTAAGTCATTTAAAAATATATATTATTTAATTAATACCTTACTTTATGTTATTTCAATTTTACATCGTGCTGTAATTGAGTGACTGTACAAAAAGTTTGAACATGGCTCCATAGAAATGTGAAAATGGAACTAGTTTTTTTTTTTTATAATTAGACAGCTGTCAGTTGAAAGTGATTCTCCCGGGCCGGAAAAGTATTACTTTCAACCCGCTTCTCAGGCATCTTCAGACCTACTTTCCAGACCTACTTCCAGACCCCTAGCCTCCTGCGCGGCCCTGCGTGTACCTGTGCGAGGGTGACGTTGGCCTCCTGCGCAGACCTGCGTGAACCTGCGCGTACCTGTGCGAGAGCGACGTTGGCCTCCTGCGCTTCGAACTCCTGCAGGCGCGCGGCGGTCAGGTCGGTCTGCAGCGCCGCCACCTGCGCGCTCAGCTCCGACACCGTCTGCTTCAGGAACTCCACCTCCTCGTTGCTGCTTGTGTCCGACCCTGCAACACATCATAATATATAACATACAATTCATCAAATCTAATAATATTTTCAGGTTTGTGTAATTTTTTTTTTTAATAAATATTACTAGCAATGTGTGTTTATCACATTACTAGTATTCCCTTTAGCCCCTCCAACTAAGCTAATGCTTGTGCTAGGAGTGGGCGCACGGCAATAGTTTAATGGCCAGGATGGGGATCGAACCCGGAACCTCTCAGCTACGAGGACGGCCACTAGGCTATTGACGCTTCAATTCAATTGTAATTATTTTTTTGTCAGAAAAGGGAAGATCTTCCAGCCAGGCGGGTGTTATGCCTGGCGGGGCGGCCGCTATGCCCCGCTGGTTATTCTCGGGGTCTTGTATATCTATATACGGTCTTGTCACGATGCTTGCGAGTCTTAATATCGTGATTCAGTTTTTCTTTGAAGAATCCGTACATTGTATTGAAGCGCCGCATTTAACGCCATCTGTCTATTTCTGTCGGCGTCATTAATGTGATGTCGCTACAATATTATATATAACTAGTTTCTGCCCGCGACTTCGTCCGCGTAGACTAAAGTAAAGTATTCTATGTGTAAATCCAGGTTATAAACTATCTGTATTCCGAATTTCATCCAAATCCGTTCAGTAGTCTTTGCGTGAAAGAGTAACAAACATACATCCACACTCACAAACTTTCGCATTTATAATATTAGAAGGATTGATTATTTTATAATGTTACCTGCGTCCGTGGCGTCGAGGTCGATGTCGTAGGCCTGCGCGGGCAGCGCCTGCAGCAGCACCGTGCTGCGGCGCTTCAGCTGCTTGTTCTGCTTGTACCACTCGCCCGCCTGCTGCATCACCCTGCCGACGAGCGGACGTCACATACACCGGCTCAGCAATTCGTGATGGATTCAAATCCATCCACGAAAAACTTTCTCTTCCCCTTCCTCTGTCACACTTCCTTCCAGGTCGGGAACGTGCCAGCTATGTCTTTGGTATAGGCTACGGTAACTTAACATCAGGCGGTTCGCACGACAGATTGATATAGGTACAAAAAAAAAACATTTTTCGTACTTCTGAAACACCTCGGGAACATAGACTAAGATTACCAAGACGTTTTATGGTATGTGAAAAATGTGTGTGTACCTATTTATAAATATGTGTATGAGAGATAAGCAGAACCGCCCATTAGTACATAATTATTCAGTCCATCAAGGTGCATGGAATTTTAGTGATGGATAACAATGTTTGTTTGTTGACAGTACACATTTCTATTATATCTATATGTCGCCGATAGACGATACGGCTGAATATCATTTAGGCCGTTAGTTGAACGGCGCTGTTTAGTAAAGTGCCTAGGCTGTTAATTGAACGGCGAATTAAGCTATATGGCTGCGACATATATATAAGAATAGTGACTGTTTGTTTTCCTGGCTTCTACACATTATACTATACAGGGTGTTTGAGTATCGGGTACTACTATAGTTAAATTGTATAAAATTTGATCCAAATTCGAACACATTTCTAATATTTTTTTCTCGTCAATCATAAGAAATTATCATGTCTCAAGTAATATGCAATATTTACGATTTATTTCTTGAATATTGGTGGCCGCTACTCAATGCAGTTCACACTGTCTTCTATACCATTAGACGTGTTCTAAGGTCACAACACGAAAATTGTGACACATATTTAAATGCTCCTTTATCAAAAAATGCAATAGTTACGTATACTCTGTCTTCATAAGGCCGATCATATTATCGACTGCCTATGTAGGTACCTAAATTATTTTAGAAACAGCCTGTGCTCTTACTCTATGGTTTGCAATGTCTATGACTGGACAATGTCTACTACGACTAGACCCGGCAGCCACCAGCCCCGGTCCACTTCCCGGGCGGCCTGGTCCTCTTACTTGTGCATGACGCCGGCGTCCACCTCGTGCTGGTTCTTGAGCTGCTGGTACTCCGCGAACAGCTTCTCGGAGACGTGCCGCAGCCGCGCCAGCTCGCGCTCGCGCTCCCGCAGCTCGCCCCCCAGGTGGTTCCGCTCCTCCGCGAGGATGTTGTACCTCCGCTGCAGGTCATCGTATTCGCGTTTTGCTGCAAATTCATTCACATTGTTTAATTAAATAATTACCACTATTCTCTCTCACGTAAGTGTGAGTAATCTGCTTTGCTGAAGTGTCAACGTTGGGCTCGCCAACACTTGGGTGGTAATTTTACAAATTTGTAATTTGTTTTGTCCGAAAATGTAATGTGAATTAAGGTGAAGGCGCCTGTCTAGCCCGCGAAATTCACTTCTTGTTAGTCAAGCTACTTATAGAGTATAAAAAATATTGTCTCTGGTCAAAAACTAACCGCTACCAGCCACTGCATTGAGTTCTCTGTATCTGCCCATAATTGGATGCTGATGCAACCACCACTTTATCAAAGAAACTGAACTTTAAATTTCACATTTCAGTAATATTGATCATGAACCAATTTCATTGATTGCATCATAGTCACATTTTGCATAACAACTTTATTGACACATTTCGTCTGTTTAAATACTTTTTGCATTAACAAATAAGTTTTGAACAGTTGGTGATGTTGGATACCACCATCATGACAGTGTTACTTATACACAGGCAGAGGTGCACTGTTGTACACCCATATTCGGACATACCCATTGGCAACCTATCATTAACCTTTTATGCAAGTTTTATTCATCACAGACGGTTTCTATCTAAAATGTGCACTATTAGAAATATGAACTATGCTAGAACACCTAACATTTTGGACCATAAACACAATTTAAGTCCTCAATAGGGTTTCCAATATTCTGCCGTCCGATTACTAAAGCTGTTTAATGACATCTTTCCAAATTTTAGTTATATTAAATATGAGAAAACAACTTTTTCTCAATATGCTAGTTGGGGTCATATTATCTTAATTGATTTCATATAAAAAAACTGTACATACACATATACATCTTCATGTCTAGTAACTTAAAATTGGATTCATTCCCTTAACAGCTTGTTAGTAGGTAATCGGACAGCTGCTTGTATAGACTATGGTGGGGCATAACATATACTTATTATTATTGTATTAATTAATATTTTGTAGTATTTAGTTCTGAATAATCCAAAAATGAACTACTATTTTTGCTATTTCAACCAACTTTACAATGAAGTTAAATAAAACAATTGCATTAAGTATATAAAAAATTACAATAAATGCAATAATAATATTGAAATACATAATTATCCTCACATAGTCAGACAGGTTGAGGATAATTTTATAGCATTCAAATAAGAAGGTACAATTATAGACTGAGTATGTCAATAATTGGTACACAAACTAAACTTAACTACAGATAGGTATCGAGTTTGGTTTGTGAAGGTATTAGGCTCAACAACATTACAAATCTTCTGAGGAGCATGTCCGCCTAGTACCTATAATGGAAATAGTACATTGTACCGAAATACATGAGTGAAATGACCGCTTGTATTGTACTGCTAACCCCTAGCTGCATACAGGTATCATGATGTACTTATATATTAGTATATTAAAGCCAAAATCTGTAAATAATGTTTGTCAACAATCCGTTTCATGGTAAGGATATAGGCTAAATGAATAAGTACATGTTTGGCAGTTAACACTGTGAAAGTAAGTAACATTTTTACAAATAACTAGACTGTGGTTATTAAGTAGAAAATCAATTAAAACTAAATATACGTTGTTGATTTTAGTGTTGAAATAAGTATATATAGTGATATAATTGTTTTAAAAACTGAAATACAGTTGATATTACTTATTGTACTGCCTCGACGGTGATACATTTTATTTCTTAGAAGTATGACTGCATATGTACTTAATTTCATATTAGTAAGTATTGAACACATGAATAATGAATAATTGGTAAAGTTGTTACAAGTAAGTAAGTTTTTAGGTGGATAGGTATGGACTAAACTTTAAGTATTTAAAACTTTGAAAATATATTCCAGGTAAGATTTATATGAAAAACAATAGGTAAGTACTTACCTATAATTTTATTATTATCTGCCACAAATATTATCAAACAAATAGGTATAGATAGGTAGATCTTTAAAAAGTACTTTCGTGACTGGGAAGTCATATTATGTTTCCCAGTAAGAATTGGGTTTGCATGTTGTTATAAAACTAATCTAATCCATGATAATAATTATCGTTATGACCCTACAGCTCACCTACGTAGAATTATAGGTAAGTATTTTAATCAAATCAGATAGGTGTGACGGAACCATGATACAATATTACTTCCCATTTAATACAAGTTATAAAACTTTGCAAACAAGTTACTACTTACAGTCGTAAGTACAGTTATTGTAACTAAATACAATATTTAAATAAATAAACGTACTGCACAAATAAGAAACAAATAATTTATAATGCACACCCATCACATACCACTGGCCACTACAAGAGAATAATATAATCACTATGGCCCACGGACGGACCACGGTTTTTATCAGATAACAAAAAATTAAAAGTGAAAAAACATCAAACAAATATAATCTACCTGCATCAAACAAAGCATTGACATTTTTTTGACACGAATCATAAAATACCCAACGTAGTCCTTAGTGATGTATGTACCTATGCTCTAGAAATCGATAATTTTACGAAAAAAGATCGGGCATTTTATAGGAATTCAATAATATCGCTTACTCATTTTCTTTGTGTTTAATACGCAGTTAATATTCTACGAACAAGCCTTTTATCAATAACCTAAAGTTAAATCATAATTTTATATTAACTCATGTCATAAACATTAATCATTTAAGTTTAGGTATTCCACATAAGCAAGGATTGGGGAAGCTTGGGAATTAATCTGTAAGCAACAGGTTATCATCCGTTATAATCTGACAAATACGCGAATAGGATTTCTAACTGGTGTTTTCTTTTGCATACGGTTTGGGAGGTACTCGAGCATGCGCAGTTTTGACGGCAAAAAATTCACTAAACTAGAAAATAACTGCATAAAAACAACAAAAAATTATACGGTAAGTACATACCTTTTTCTGATTTTAGCAAATAAGTCTTGTGTTTTCTCTCTGCGTCTTCGTATCTATTTTTCCACTTTTCTACGTACGTGGAGATCGCAATGTTAGCCTCTTTGGTGTGCTGCGCTGTAGCGTCGGGCGGCGTCATCCTGGCGGCAGTGGCGCGCGGGATCCGCGTGGCGGCGCCGGGACAGAGCGAGACGGCGCTCCGCCCGCCTTGACACTGATTGTGGCTCGACGCGATCGCAAAAACATTATCACCGTTCCTTTTAATCATTTTTGCATTCGATTTTTATTGCAAGCGCGCGTCGAACGCTCGCATCCTCTCGTTTTCACGTATGCACAGTACTCAACACGTGTTAGATCAACAGGCTGGTGCGTCTTTAGTTAGGACAGTGTTAAAATTCAGGAGATTTCTTTGTTCTCGCCGTTGAGGAAAATACGTGTAATATTATACGCCACACTTCGGACAGTGTCACTCGCGTTTGATTACTGTAGCCTCGATCGAAAAGGCTGGAATTAATAAATTAAATTTATTATAAAAAACGCGTAAAGAAGACGCGAATGATGGTCGAGTGTCAGATTTCAACTAAGGTTACAAACGTTAGCGGCTGTGATATTATGATAATGAGAAGTTCGTCATCGTGAGTCATACATACGGCATTGTGTTTACGCTTTTTGTTTACGTTCAACGTTGCTTGTAGTTAGCATTAATAATCGTTACTTATTAGAATCCAATAAGAATTTAGTCAGAACCATTAATATATAAGAGCGCTCGATAAGATATCAATGTGACTGCAAACCGCAACATCGTATTACGTGGGTACGGTCATATTGATATCGAGATGTCGAGTGCTCCGCAACTTGTCATTGATTTGCTTAGTTCTAGCAATTTCCTTAATTGTTTGTAGATTGAATGGATATGTATTTATTGTTCCAGTCAGAATATACCACACTTTAAGGATTCCTAGATTATTATATTCTTCATGTCATTGTGTACCTTTTAATAATTATTATAGCTACTACCTTAGGTAGGTATGATGAGGATATTAGGTAATTTCTATTCCATTTTAAACTTCAATTAAGATGTCACTCATTTAAATATTATAATATTATTTAGATAGATTTAAATATTACCTACAAAGTTTTATTTTGAAAACGAAGAAATTATTTAAGATAGGTGAGCATTAACGAAAATTTAACACAATTATGAATAGTTCGATTCCAAATAATTCCTCTGCCTACTTATTACTTAATGTTCTACCGAGTACGGACTGATAAGGGCAGTGTTATCTTTAATGTATCTACATCACAATCATCTGAATCATCTCATCATACGTAATGAATATAAAACAAATAAAACTTACCAGTCCACGATATAAAACAAGTATTATCCCACATTAGTCACAGCGCGACACAGCGCAATAAATAAAATGTCACTGGATCGTCGCAAAAAAACGAATTAGCGGACACATCTCTACCACATGTCAAAGTCCATGACGAAAGCGCACTGAGCGCATTTCGTCCAAGTAGGGCCGAACGGAAATTCTAAAATTAAACTGTTTCCCGTGAAACGACCTACCAAACGGCGTCTTGTCTATAGAATAAGCGAACGACAGACTCCGTGTGGGTTGGCGGGACTCAAATTGTGAGACTTATAAAGTGATTTAATTGTCACGAACGTGATGGTAGACATTAATCTCCTTGTGCTAATGCCCAGTTGTGTTTATAGAAGGCACTATATTATTATTAATGGTAAAAATAAAAGCCAAAATTTGCAATTAAGGATGTAAAGATTAAAAATAATATTCGATTAATAAAGTTGGATTGTAGCTGAAAATACATGAAAAATCGAGATGATCATCTTAATAGTTTTTTGAAATACAATCATAGAAACTTAAATATTTCTCAGTTTTATCAAAACATAAAATCTATATATATAAAAGAAAGTCGTGTTAGTTACACTATTTATAACTAGAGAACGGCTGAACGGATTCGGCTGAAAATTGGTGGGGCGGTAGCTTAGAACCAGGAGAAGGTTATAGGATACTTTTTATCCCGTTCCAGTGGAAATTGACATAAAACGTGAAAACGTGTTATTAATGCAAATGACAGCCAATGACAGCAAAAAAAAATATGAATGAAAAAAAAGTCTAGCCGTTGATTATTAACAAATGGTATAAAAAAGGAGAACCAACAGCTAAAATGTCGTCTATAGTTAAATATGGTTGAATATTTGATAATTTGAAATTTTGAAGTTGACAGTTGATATGTCAGTTTCGAATTTCTATTAGCTTATTGTACGGATATTATCATGAGCAATACGTTGCCGCGTCCAAGACAATCTGATCTTTCACGACAAAACCGTAATGCAACTAGGATTCGAAACATTGCGAATGAAAGAACTGAAGAACAAGAAATTGGAAGTGAAGAGCGCCGCGGTAGTATGGCTCGAATTCGTGCTTCTCAATCACAAGAGCAAAGAGAGGTAGCCCGTGAAACGGCTCGGTTGGCAATGAGGAATCGTCGAGAAAACCACAGAGATCAAGAACTAGATAACTAACGACGCACAAGAAGAAATTTATCAAGTAATGATTGTAGCATGTTCACGGGTCGGAAGACCATCAGCGTTATTTGTTCTTGCGCCTGATAATAAAAAGAAAAATGTAGTATATCACAAGGTGCTTCAATGATGAGTGCAAACGAAGCACCAAAAAACATGGCAAAGATATTGTTACCTAAAATACACAAACCCGAGGACCCGCTGCGTCCCATTGTAAGCCAGATTGACACACCAACATACAGTCTAGCCCAGCACGTAGCAAAGGTGCTCTCACTACTAAGAGGACACACAAGAGCACATACAAAGGATTCATAACATTTTGTAAGTGAGATTAAACATATACATCATGCTAACAATTAAACCATGGTCAGTTTTGATGTTCAGTCTTTGTTTACCTGTCTACCTGTAGCAGACTGCATCACAATAGTATCAAAGAAGCTAGAGGAGAACAACATGCCAGAGGAATATGCTGAATATACTTAAACGGTAAATCTAACCTGGATGGTGGTAGCACACAGTTAGCTACAGTGGGTATATCTTTGTTTCAGAGAGCACAAGGGATCTGAGATCAGCAACACCTGGCTGACGAAATACATCATGTCAAGCAAATATTTGTCAGACACTGTGAGCAATTTCTGCGTGGATAGGACCGCAACCAACAACTAAATATGAGGGTACCAAGTTAATAACTTTGACATCAGGAAGTCTAACACCTCAGTCCCCAGTGACCATGGCTGCTGTAAAGCCACCGAAACTTCGGGAAAATAAAAAAGGAAATAAACGCGATAAAATCTGTATAATAGTTTTATTTGAATACATTAGATGGCCAATAAATAATCTTTATATTTGTATTTTAAAATGAATATTTAATTAATCATTTTTAAATCAGAACATTTATAACCTCAATGGCGAAACAAAGTTTGCCGGGACAGCTAGTTATAAGATAAAATACTTATAAGTTTGATTGTTGTATCAGTTATAGGAATGTCTTCTTGTACAAGTTAAACGAATACGAAGCATCTGATAACTTCCTACTCGATGCTGTTTGATAGAGCTTAGTTATTTGTAATTGTATAACATTATATTCACGTACCTACCATTGTCATCACATTCGCACCTGTTTTACGGCTGAGCACGTATCTCAATTAATATTAGGATTATTCAGACAACCACTCCTTAATGCTGGCACAATACAATAATAGATAAGCGGAGTTTTGTCTTAAAAAAAATAGCACCGCGACTTTTTTCTATAATAGGTAATTAGTTATTAGAGTATTGTATTGAGATGGCAATGGCTAACTAATAATACATCATTTTAAATAATATAAATTACTATCGAGACTTATTTGTTAGTAACCCTATGATGATATTAAGCGTTGCAATATACATATTACATAGACAATTAAAATCAATATCAGAACCCAGTTTAAAGTTCAAGAAAGCAATAACTAATTAAAACAAAACACGAGGGAAAACAAATTGTGAAACAGTAAGTCAGCTGGCTTTGAGAACTGAAAACATATTTAGGAAACAGGGTCAAACTGGGGTACACCTTTGTGAAGAGCTTCGCCAACAATGCTCCCTGCAAGGCAATCCGATTACGATAACCAATTTTGTGGCCTTAAAGTAGTTATTCAAATCACCTTGCGCAAGTTCAATGATTTGCCGGTTCAAAAAAAATGAATTTACGGTTCATGAAATGTTACAACACTATCCAGGAATTTAAGCATATTTATTTTATCATTTTAATGTTCTCCTAAAATAAAGGGAAATACGAAAATACTTGTGAAATAACTTAGAAGGAATTCAAATTAATTTAAACTCTAGATTTTAACAAACACATTTAAGCTTTGCGAGTACCTTTATGCAACTGTATTTTACAAAGGGGAAACGATAGGTATCGACACATTGATGTTACGCCACAAGACCTATTGTTTATCTACTTCTTTTTTACGTTTCTATACTTAGTAATTATTTATATTAAATGTGTTGTTGTTTGTTATACTTTTATTCGCTATTATTATGTTATATTTAACTATGTTATCCCCATTTTTTATATGTCATTGCATAGTTGCTTAATTATTGTGTAGGTCTTTGCTGTGGTCAAATAATTTTTGTTATAATTTTCCCTTTACTTTCAAATTTGTAAACAATAAATTATTATCATATTTGTATGACGCAACTAACGCATACCTACCCACAACGTCATACACAGGTACAATACATAAAGATACTTAATGAAGATAGGCGTTAACATTTTAATACAATAGCATGTATTAATGTTGTAAACCAAAGAGTTGCTTAATATTGCGTGTTAGTAAAGCTATGGAATGTTTTAGCTTCGCAATTATCAGCGAAGTACACTTTGTACGGATACCTTATGTACCTACTAGTGTGGCCACTAAGCGTGTAACCGATAAAACAGTTTCATTCACATGTAGTTTTACATAAATAAAAGAACAAAACCTCAGAATTGTGTAACAGTACAGTCACGCGATGTCGTAAGTTCTATAGCTCACGCCGTACACTACAATCCTTGATAGACGCGTTCAATTCGAGTCATCTGGTGTTATTTTCGATCGCACAATCTCTATTCCAGGATAAACTCAAACAGAAACTGAAACGTATAAAGGCCTTATTTTGATCAACCTTTTTTCAGTATATGAAAACAAAACTAAACGAACCTTTAAATTAAATTTGCACGGGATTTTTTACAGCTTAAACGCCCACATAATGGCTATGCTTCCTTTAACTTGTTAATTCGGTTGTTATTATTTTTATGAGCAAATAACAAATGTGGCGAGCGCATTCACCTCGCGTCCTATTTCTGTACCGTTGTTGTCGTAAGGATCGTTAAATCTCGCGACCGGGGCCGTAAGACGTGGATTATGGGTCCGTGTAAAAAATGTTTCCTTGGCCTACGAACCCGATGTGGTTTTTTCATGTAAAGTTTTAAGTTACTTACTATCTAACTTGTTTGTAGTTTATTAACTTAGTCATTGAGCTACCTTAATGTATTCGTAAAATTAATCTTAATGATTCTTCAAATTAAAGCTACTTCTAGGTAAAATAACTACTCCCAAACTTCCTTCCATTTTTGTGTCAAATGATGTCAACTACCACCAATTATTTAATTCGATTAACGCAATTTTCGCGATGCGCGTTCAATTAGAGTGGTTAGTGCTAGCTAGTTATCTGTCCCCACAGCGACATTCCTAGCTCCCACATTTAATGTCGCTCAACTCCCTTTATCCTTGATTGGGAACCTACTGCCTAGCCAGATTTAGCTGGATTAAGGCAGTGGGTGGATAGTACTCTCAAAATATCAATTCAAGAGATTTTATAGATAATGCTGTTACTCAATCGCACTAAATCAATTTTGAGTTAGTGAATAATAGTGAGCTAGGATGGTCCAATAAACAAAAACATTCTGAGTAATCCGCGTAGACTTAAGTTTGAATACAGTACACTGATTGCCTTTAAGATCCTAAAAATATATCGCCATTGTCAAAGCATGATGGATGGACGGGGGACCAATTTAGATTATCAACCGACTGCAAAAAGGAGAAGGTTCTCAATTCGTGTGTATAGTTTTTATGCTTTAAGTTTCAGTTTATCTGTTTTTAACGATTCCTCTTTCTGTTGTCGTTGCCTTACTTTAGGTAGATTTATTTATATATGGTCTTGTATTATATTGTCCCGTGCTGTATATTACAAGATGGCGTGCCTATGTATCGGTGTGGGCGACAACAGGATTGTCTGCATATTTATTGCAAAGGTTTTTACAACGACCAGCCCACGGAGCTTGAAGCGATCTAGTTTCCATTTGAAACAAATATTATAAAATATTGAGTGACAATTTGAATTTAGAATAATTATGAGATTCGTACGTATGCATCTAATCATTATTATACGAAATTTTATCTTTGAAGATTACTATAGGGACATCGATGGACCTATTTATGTTTTAATCGTCTTCAAAAAAAGAAAGAGGTTCTATTTTTTTTGTGTATTTTTATTATATTCACTGTCAATTGTGGACCAATTTCGAACGTTTTTTGAGTCGGTTTATAAAAAAAAATATTTTGTCAGAAATAATTGTGCAACTAAGTTATTTATAGGGGTCTGAAATGTTGCAAAAAAACATTAGCCGCTTGTATACATACTTTTTAAAAATGTATTGAACTCTACACTCAATTAAGATGTAACAGTTACTGTTAAGGAAATATGATAAGGACAACTATATGTACAATAGGTAATGATTGCAGCTTATTTAAAACACAATAAAAGATGAATAGATAGTGATACTAACAACACCTAACAAACTATTCATATTTTCGAAACAGCTGTCAAAACGTTCTACGAAAATCAAGCAATTGAAATAACCAGTGTAATTTTAATTATATGATTTTCACACGTTTTTAGCAAACAGTAAATCAACACCCATTCATTATTCGTTTTTTCCCTACTAACTGTAAACGACAGAGCACTCGGGTTGATTAATAACGACCAGTTACCTTGCGATTATCGACCGTTATTCTTTCTGTATAGCCATTTAAATTATCTCTATATTTTAACATGGAGCCGATCTGCCGTTTTGTATCAATAAAAAATAAAACACAGTATACATACTATATTATTTGAGAAATCACTGTTTTTAGCAATTATATTAATGACAATAAAATATTTAAGTATTAAACGTAATCTGACAGAAAACGGTGTCATGTCTAAAGCATTTATAACGATGTGAATCAATCCAAACTCCCTTAACGTAATATGTCTACTTGTAACTAGTGTACTACCACTTATGTACTTAAGTCCAGGATCCTCCACGTATTAAAGGAAAGCCCTGTGCTTAGGATTTTTATAATAAAACCTAGCACTGTCCTTTATGTTTTTTACACGCATTTAGAAATATAAACTTGACTATGTTTTATAATGTATTATGCTTAAATCTAATCCCCACAAAGTGGTACTGCCGGCAGAAGCGGTAATGTCAAGGAAAATAAATAATAAAAAAATATTGTTAAAACCATTTGACATTATAACCAAATACATACTAGGAAGTTATATTCGATATATGTTTTCAATTTAATCATGGTATGATGATTGGTATCTCGAATACGGTATGAGAGCTTGACTGTCCTCTTAGCAACGTTTTGATGTGAGATAAACTATAGTGAATGCAAATTGTAGCTCGTTTTATTTATATTAGTAGTTATGATCTAATTTTACGACCTATTTTATAAGCCTGAGTTAATTTGATTATAGCTGTCTACCAACATAATTATCATAATTTCTTTTTCAGAAAACTTATATAGGTAAAGTGATAATAAAAATGATTGCTATGTTATAATTTTTTGTTACTTTATTTTCTTTTTAAGTTTATTTTACTGCCCATCAGGGAAAAGGTTCTTTATTTTTTATATCTCTAAATAAGTTAGTTGCATTTTATTTCAAGTGGGTAAAATTTCATCCAACATTCATCATTTTTAATTATAGCAGTGAATAAGTGATTCCACGGTAAAGTATTCCAGAAAGTAATGTTTCTAACAAAGAACAATATTGAGTAAAACGGTGTTCTTATTTCCAATGATTCATGATGCAAAAATACAACGCTTTTAATATTTTTGTGAATCGAGTATGAGCGGCAGGAATCTAACCTGTGTGTTTTAGCACTAAATAAAATGTTTGGTGCTTTTAGTGTCGGGTTATTTAGTACCTCTCCTTTTAACGAGAACAGGTCAGATACTTGGTTGGTAAATACCTAAAGCTGATAATTACCACCCACATTGTTGGTGTCAGCAGTTGATTGCCTCAATTTATTTTAAATTTATATAATTACAGATTCCTAATGATTGCAGCTTATTGCTACATTGTTATTTCCATTGCTCATGTCGAAAAAAAATATTTTGCACTATTTATTTATTTATTTGACCTGTCAGGCAATAGTCATACATGCATAATAGAAAACTACCAAGTGGGATGAACTAACAATAAATTAATAATGACAAAATGTTAACATTCCATCGATATATTCTGTCTGTGTACAAATCATTACTCAATGAATGAGTAGGGACGGTCAACAAGGCTTGTACTGTTCTTAAAATAGATGGTGAAGTAACTTATTTGCTTTGAATACATCTTTCATATAATATATTTACTAAGTCCATTCGTGTGAATTTTACAAATGTCAAGATACCTAGGTATTTGTACATTTTGGAATTCGCGGAATCGCCTTTAAATTGTTTTACTCATAACGGGCATAAAATGTCTTTCTAGGAGAATGTTTAACTTTAATTCACTTATCTACTGGGAACACTAGTCAGAGCTATTATGATTATAAAACCATGTTTTCAGTATTAAAATATTAATGCGCATTCCACCGACGCAGTACCAATACTTAATAGCAGGATAAGTGCGCTAAATTTCACTTTCTTATTTATTTTAACAGTTTAAAAGAAAAAAAATCAGGCATAAAAAAACCTGGCATTAACAACGGTTATTAAACTCATTTTGTAAAATGGTCCAGTAGTCTCAACATCTCCAAACAAAGAGAATTTCTTTATTGGAGTGCACAAGGACGGCTTTGTTTGCAAATTTTTATTATGCATCGTAAAATGCATTTGCATGACCTAAATATTTGCCAGTAGATAATGTACGCGGTTTACCTTTAACGCAAATAAGCCTTTATTTGTAATGCGTCGAGCATATTCCACCTATCTTGTATCGTTATTATACTGCGGTAGATAAATTGCATAAATACTTACTTCATCCTCAGTATCAGCCTACCTATTTAAATCCATCGCTGGACGTTAAACAGGTTCAAACATCCCACAAAAAAATAAAAAAAAAACATTTTTTTGTAACGTAACCTAATTGTGTCTGAATCACTGAGGGTTTTAAGTAGGTAGGTACTAATTCCAAATAGTCGGTTAGTACAACTGGAACATCGTATTTTCACTAAAGCTACATTATATTATCCAACAACATAGTGAAGACATTAGCAGAGTACGGTACCTATTGTTTTGTATCGGAATTTTAAATGTGTTTGTAAATGCTAGTTAGTTGTTACTTGACACTGGCAAAATACCTTTTAAACTTGGTGGACTATATTTAAAATTAAAGATGAAGTATTTTGTTTATTACATTAGTACCAATTAAGTACCTACCTATGCCAGCTCATAAAATGAACTTGACTCACAGACTTCTCATACTAGTATCCTTATACTTACTAGTAACTTATTATACCTACTTGACTAAATAAGTAGGAACAAATATCTAGGGTTATTATCACAGTTGTAGTACCTAACTAGGTAAGTAGGTAGGTAGATATTTGTATGTGAAATAATCAACCACAGTTGAATGAGCGCTTTTTTAGGATGCCAGCCAGCATGGATGCGTCATCGTGATGAGTAATTCAGTTCATAAATTAAACAAGAAACCAGAATAATAATTGAGCAAACCATTAATGCAACGACTTAGGTAGGGTCAAATAGTGCATAAACATCTCTATGAGTTCAATCTGAGGTAATATAGGTAGCAGCTATTGATAAAACAACACGCTTTAAAATTGTTCCCTAAAAACCTTAAATTAAACTCTTTCTTTTTTATTATTGCTATTGCATGAATTAATGGTCGTGGTTAGACTTGTTAGTAAGAACGCGGTCAAAATATGCCCATACTTATTTGCCTACCTATCTAAGTAGTGTGATTTCAAGTAGGTAGGGACTTACCTACCTACCTAGATAGGTATTTAAATAAGCTGTTCTTCATACCTCCACCAAGTCTGTAATATAGGTACTGTGCAGTGATAGGCAATACAGCTACCTTTTATTTTTCTCAAGGTTTACTCATAAAACAAGTTATATAAAATTTAAAAGGCTATCGTCAATTAATTGAATTTTGCGCCATCTATGTTCCGGAAGCAGAATCAAATGAAATCTAATCAAGCGTGAAGAATGTTACTGTTTCTAATTTACTAGATTTTTAAGCTCCTAACAGAGGGCGTTAGTTTGTATAGTTCCTTAGATTTTTTTGGTTCCATACTAATAATAAGTCTAACGGGTAAGCAGAATATGTTCCCTGCGGTACATCCATATTTTGCGCATAGTACCAAAAAGATCCCAGTGTGGTAGGGGGCGAGGCTACTTATTGCCACACTGGTCGAGTGTGGGTTAGAAAAATTAAGACGTCTTTCGCTAGACGTGCAAGTTTCCTCACGTCTGTGAGCGATCTTCTTATGTCATACCAGTACAAAATAAAATGCCAAAAGCGTACTCAACATCGCACTTGGACTTGAAGTCAATTGATTAATACGGATCTTACAATCCTAAGGTAGTTGGACTACAGTAATCCTATAATCACAGTAGCTACATGGCCCTTCGTTACTCAATTGATTAGCACCGGTATTTCAATATGAAGCCCACCCCATTCACCCCTCCCTGGGGTTGTTTATTCCCACACATAATGATGACGTCATGTCGCAGTGGGGGAGCACAACGCAGCCTGACGTTTGAAGCTTTGTCCTGAACGATACCTCTTATCGGTCAACCGGTCGCAAGTGTGGCTTTGTATGGGACTAGTCCCGCCACACACTCCCACGGCTGTTACTCTTGTAAAATTGTGATTGAAAATGGTGTCCAACTAGGTATGATGTTGAGATTTGACAGTCGTAGAGTCCCTTAAAAGAAAATCTTAATTAGACATAGTTTTGCAAAATGGAACAAACCCTCACACACTTCTGCAAACTAAAATCAACCTAAAACCACAATCACAAGGTTGGTTTTGGTCTACAGCAGTGCATGGGGGTTGATTCTGTTCTGCAAAAAGATATCCAATTGTTTTGGAACCCGCACGAATTTAATCGAAAGAGAGAAGTGGAGAAAAATTATCCACATACCTTCGTTGCGGGAGTCAAAAATAACTTTATAGGCTGATTGCCACAGAAGCAAGACTGTTACAGCTGATGGAAGATCACTTGTAAGGCAGTACGGTATCGTATAATTAGCGCAATAGTACCTATGTAAGCTCCTGATATAATAGATATGGCAAAAGCCACACACACGGCTGTGAGTCATGAGTTATTTGATTCGACTCATTTAGTGAATTTCCTTTAAGAGAGTGGTAAAAGCCATCTTTATGATTAAGCTATCGTCGAAGTTGGTCTTAGAACAATATGTAGCATAGGTACCTAACTACCTACAGTCTATTTAACATATGAAGTCCCGTAGACGCGGCGCTGTGCTCGCGTGTCGACAATAATTATAATTTACACTGAGTTAGACCAATTTAGTTCCGAACTTTTCCGCGGGACGTCCTATTTGGAATGCATATACCTATATCTGTCTACTAGCCTGTGCCCGCGACTTCATCCGCGTAGTATTTGACGTAACAAAAAAATCGGGATTATCGGGATAAAAAGTATCCTATGTGTTAATCCCGGTTGTAAACTGTCTGTTTTCCAAATTTCATCCAATTCCGTTCAGTAGTTTTTTCCTGAAAGAGTAAAAAACATACATCCACACTCACAAACTTTCGCATTTATAATATTAGTGGGATATACACGGAGACCACACACTATTTTTTACTTATTGACGTAGGTCAACGTAGGTGCCGTACCTAACGTGGCATGAAAGTGATCTGGCACGAGTCAGATCATCGGCCCGTCACTTACTAGAGCTGGTACTAGTAAATCTATCTCAAGTCTGAGAGCGAGCTTAAGTAGGCTTTTGACATGTTATTTTGTAGTAGTATGACATACGAATGTAATTTCCAAGATCGGTCTCAGACTTGAGTGAGCTCGATTTATTAATTTGGGCCTAAATGTGGAAGCGCTTTACTTGAACAAGAAAAATTACGACATTGAAATGATTTGTCGAAGTCCATTATTTACAAATCTAACCAATCAAGAGAATTACGCAATGTGACATCTACATTAAAAAGTGATAAGCCGCCCCAGAGATTTAAAACTCGCATCAACAATTTTCCTATAACGCGTACCATGGGGCAGGGGGTTCCTCAAGGGTATCGCCACGGGGCGGGAGCCTAACCACGGGGTCGGGCGACGTTTATTATAACGCATATTAAATTGCTTCGGGGATGTACAAATTGTCATATATTATTTTAAAACAACAACTGTACGGTCCCAAACTAAGCCACGCTTGTACTATGGATACCATGCAATGGACTAGGGGCGATCCCAGTAACACCCAGACCCGGGCAAATAACGAAAAGGCCGTTTCCGACCACGACTGGTCACAAGGTTCACAAGAACAAATGCTTTATACAATTCTAGCAAATTAAACTTCTTATAGAAATATTGCTTGCCTTGTTTACATTACTGGCATGAGATAGATGACAAAGATCTGTCATAATAGGTATATAGTGGCAGTGATAGATTATTTTGTTCAGCGTATCGACCTGATTGACTCACTGATATTACAAGCCGTGCTGCCGCAGACCACCGAGCCATCTACCCGGTTGAGTTCATCGGACCATTTATAAATAATGTCTGAAAGATTCTCAAAAGGCGTATGAAGTTCGTCAACCCGCTCCGGGCCAGCGTGGGACGAAAGCCTGAAACCCTCTGGCATTAAGGGGTATATTGGGACCACAACACCATTCGCGGAATGTGGGTGGACTGCAGTGAATCTCTGCCAACCCTTTCGGGGAATACGGGCGTAATGATGGTGTCCCGAACAATAAACAGTTTTGTAAAGACGTCAACCCACACTACGCTCGTGCACGAAGTTAAGCAGCTTAAGTTTTATCTCTGTGTAACTTCGCCCACAGAAGATCTTTTCGCGGAGTTTCCTAGAATAGCGAGATTGTTATATGGCGGTCGTAAAAAGAAAATGGATCTTTGAAACGACGGTGTCAGACAACGCTTTAGGTAACCACGCTATGTTAACACAGAAGTTTTATTTTTATGGAAAAATACATATTTTTTCAATTTACTTACTTAAATCTTATTTGGTGTCCGTGGAAACTAGATGTAGATACGCAATATCACACACAACGCCCAAATAATTACTGAAGAGTAGCGGGTCGTTACCCGCCCGCCCCGCCGCGAAATTATAATGAAAACATAGTATAATGTGGGCTACGCCGCGGCGTAGCGTTTGTATGGCGTAGCCGGCGGCGGGCGGGGTCTACGCAGGGCGGCGTAGTAACGCGTGTTGCCAGGAATGCTACGCGACATTCCAAATTTAAAACTTTCATAAGAAGCAATAATTAAGAAACATAAATAATTAATGTCTCCGCTTTGATTTCTTAGAAATATACAGTGTGTTATTTTTTATACCCTTCAAAACAGTCATTTATATAATGTCTGAATTTAAACATGTTTCAATTGTCACCACTATTTTATAGAATTATCAATACATAACCAATGGCTTACTGATTAATAGGCTAAAGACCTTAATCAAATTTCCAAACGGAACAATAGATATGTATCTGCCATCATGAATTCAAACTAACCTTGCAAAAAAATTACATAACATTCGAAAAAGGTTTTGACTCACTAATTCTCCCAAAAACTTACCCGAAAACGTTGCAAAATCACCCCGAGAAGTGTCCACCATACCATAGAGCTTAGTACCAGCCCAGCCGCGCCGCGGCAAGCGCGTGTCCGCGCTCACTCCCACACACACACCAGACAAGTACTTAATTTTATACATAAAAACCCATAAACCCTCCAAAACAATGTTTAAACAAATTGGTGTTGATAGAAAAGTGTGTTAAAAAAGATAAACAAAATAATACCGTCGATTTCCACTGTTAATGTCAAAAGAATTGATTTTACTTCGCCGCGTAACGTGTCGCGTGATTTTGCGGTTTTGGAATTGTTTTATTTTTTAAAATACTGTTTTTTTCTTTGCCCCTTTTGGCGTGGTTTCTACATGATGCCTTTCCCTGTAGCGATAACAAAATTAATCCGTATGAATGCGTGTATTCAATGTCCGCAATTATCAAATGTTACCTTGATGTCAAAAATTAAAATAACTATAAAAATACCTAAATTTCAGACCCACAGTCATCTAGTTTAACAAATATAAAACTCGATTACTAAAAAGATATAAACACTGCCTATGTTCTAATCGTTGAATCTTCAAATAAAATTGAATACTTATAGAGGTTTTTATTTTACTGAAAATTAAATACTAAAACGTAAGTAAACCCTGTGGATTTTGCAGTACTGAATCAAATTATCATCATAAAATGGATATTTTGAGCTTCCAAAGAGAATTTAATTTCCTCTGCTCTTAAAAAAAATTAAATATAAGTCTAAAACGGTTCCAAACATGTGCACCGCGAAGATTATCCAGCATTAAAAGCTTTGCTTAGCGCTGCCCAAAATGGCGGGTGAAACTGAATATCGTAGCTTGACTTTGTGCATTTTCCACTAAAATATGAGTTTAAGAACCATGCCATTTAGGTTAAAATTTTATGTTAGAAATAAGTAAGAACTATAACTATTATCTTTGTTTGTGTTCCGTATCTCATATGAACTTTGTAAACTATAAACCAATAAAATACCTTTTCATTACTCATACTCTGAAAGTAGGTCTGAAGTTGCCTGAGGAGCGGATTGAAAGTAATACTTTTCCGGCCCGGGAGAATCGCTTTCAACTGACAACTGTCAAATTATAAAAAAAAAACTATTTCCATTTTCACATATCTATAGAACCATGTTCAAACTTTTTCTACAGTCACTCAATTACAGCACGATGTAAAATTGAAATAACATAAAGTTAAGTATTAATTAAAGAATATAATGTTTTTAAATGTCTTAATTATAATTTAGTTTCATGAATTTCTTTAAAATAACATACACGAGTGGTGAAAGTGACTTATTTTTCCCGAGACGGGGTTTGGCGCCCGAGCGTAGCGAGGGCGCTAATAGTTCGAGGGACAAAATAAGTCTTTCACCTGAGGTAAACACTGTGCTTTTCATTACGAATACAAGGAAAATAAAAATAAAACAGGAATTGGCTAAAGAAATAATACAAGGAAGTATGAACAATACTCTACAACTCGAAAAAAATAATAAAGATCGGATTGCCGCCTATTTTGTTTTTTTTTTCGTTGGCCGGGCAGCTTCATTATTTAGCCATTATTTTTCATTTTCATCTTTAAATATGTTGCCCAAATCTATGTTATTTTAAAGAAATTGTTGAAACTAAATTATAATTAAGTCATTTAAACATATATATTATTTAATTAATACTTAACTTTATGTTATTTCAATTTTACATCGTGCTGTAATTGAGTGACTGTAGAAAAAGTTTGAACATGGTTATGTATAGAAATGTGAAAATGGAAATAGTTTTTTTTTATAATTTGACAGCTGTCAGTTGAAAGCGATTCTCCCGGGCCGGAAAAGTGTTACTTTCAACCCGCTCCTCAGGCAACTTCAGACCTACTTTCAGAGTATGAGTAAAGAAAAAGTTATTTTTTTTAAAATCTCGAAAAAAAAATAGCTGCCAGTATTTATTTCAAACTAGCGACCCGCCTCGGCTTCGCACGGCTCTAAAATTATAAGTGTTTTCTACTATATTATATATTATGCATGTATTATACATATAAACCTTCCTCTTGAATCACTCCATCTATTAAAAACCACATCAACGTTCGTTGCATAGTTTAAAAAATCTAAGCATACATAGGGACAGACAGCGGGAAGCGACCTTGTTTTATAATATGACGTAGTGATTGAAAAAGTTTGCATTTAAACAATAAAGTTATTTATTAGTTCCACTGTGATGAAACGAAGCAGCCTGTTTATTATTAAATAAAATAAAATAAAATAAAAGAACATAGACATCTATACTACTGATCGCATCGCTGCCTATATAGAGCTTTGAAGTTTTTATTTCCTGAAAACGGATCGCTATGCAGTGTGTATTGGCCAACTTTACTCCACATAGTGTGTCCTCAATACACGAGGTTGTAGTCGATCGGCACAGAATACACGGCTGCATATCATCCATCGATCTGAAATATACTAGCAGCGTGCCGCAGACCATCCGCGAGGGAATTTAAAACATAGCCTATGTCACTAAGGGATAGTGTAGCTTACTATCCACAGATATAGATTTACATAGATAACGCAAGTTGCACGATTTGTATTGAACCCATGCGTGCCGAATTTTTAACACCTATTGTGACGTCATTAGTGACGGGAAATCCAAACCGCTTCAAAGACACCGATGCCGCCGAAGCCCCTCCGCCCGCTACGATTCCCTCGAGTGATTATCACGCTCATACTCATATTTTTATATCTGTAGTCGCGAGGACTGTAAGTTATCGGCGACCAACCTCGACGCTTGGTCGGGGTTTCGGACACGCTAAGTACATATATTTGCGTAATCTATGTAAATCTATATCTGTGTTACTGTCAGTGAAAAGTGTTCGGGTTCGGATCAGTAGTTCCAGGGATTTGCTCCTCTAAACAATCCTTACAAACAAACCGCTTTAGGTTGGTCGGACACGCAATACGTGTACTAGCTACTCGTATGTAGTCAATTGCCTATAGGTTCGCTCTATCATTAAAAACAACTTTACCTAGCCAAAAACATTTCAAAATAAATGTGAATTAGTATTCGGGGTAACAGAAACCACAGACCACTGGCCTTGGTAGCGCTCTGCAGTGGTTGCAGCGAGCGGCGAGTTCAAGGCCCGCTATTGTTCAGTTAGAACCTCAGTTTGAACATATACAAATCAAATGGGTGCCTATGACGCAGGAGATCGCTTTGTAGAGATTGGTTGAGTAATATAATATAGAGCAAAGAAATTAACCTCATATTACTCCCAACAAAGCTGTCAAAGTGTCTCCATACATTTAAATCATATACGAGAAACCTCAGGTGATTGGTGATTTTACTCCTCAATACGTGCAATGCTTTGCGGTGTAAGTGAAGCCAAGACAAAGTTAGACTGAAGTATTTTTTAATAGAACGTTTAGTGTTTTATATTATAATATGTGGAGCCGCTACAATCTTCTTTAATAACTACTATGGAATTTTTGCCAGGACGACTTAATTAATCTTATCAATGATTTTCCGCGTGGCAAGCAAGCACTCACTATTAGAAGCTAGAGTGTCATTTCTAGATGTAACACGCAAGCTTTTCTATGCGAAAAATTACCTATTCATTACCTACCACGTTTCTATTTCAACAGTGTGGGTGGGAAAACCTTAAATATAAACTGAAAACGGTGGGCGAAGGTGTGGGCGTCAGAACATGAAAATTATTAACTTAAATGTTGCATCGTATATCTATTTTGGTTTATGACAGGCTCTACCACGACACACGTGTAGGGTCAGGGGTTACTAAAGTAAGCCGCTGATGGGCTGCGGAAGAATTTCACCGTGCTCACGTGGTCCACCAACTAGCGGACCGATGGAACACCGTCAGGTTTTTAGTGTGAGAAGTCGCACATACCATGATGGGTATTCCTGACGAAAAAAGGGGTTACTAAAGTCACTCTCCCACGACTTAATTTGACGTTGGTAGAGTCGAGGCTGAAGGTAATTGACTACGCCTCATTGCGGGCTGGCGCTTCCCTACCAGGGTATACAACCTCCTCAAAGAACATCGGCGTAAAGTATGAAACCGAATGAATACTAATTTAATAGCCCTTATCAAAACGCGTTTCAAGCAATTTAAATTATCCTACTAATATTATAAATGTGAAAGTTTGTGAGTGTGGATGTATGTATGTATGTTTGTTACTCCTTCACGCAAAAACTACTGAACGGATTTGAATGAAATTTGGAACACATATAGTTTATAACCGGGATTAACATATGGGATACTTTTTATCCCGATAATCCCGAAATTTTTGTTACGTTAAATACTACGCGGACGAAGTCCGTGGGCACAGGTAGTTAATCCATAATTTCATTACTGGCTCTATGAATTCTATTTTGTTTTGCTCTGGGTTTTACATCAATGCATGATTTTAAATTCTCTGAAACTTGATATAAGCTAAGTATAAATATTCTTATTGTAGTAGTGCTGTGCTTTCAAGTAGATGCTTTAAAAACCTTACTATATGGCCACACCTCCTTAGATCCAGTACTTAGTTCTATCGATTACATGTCTCGTAGTCGTAAGTAATCACGCGATTCACGCTTCGCTTCACTCGACGTTGCGAGTTCGCGTCGCCCAATGTTTTATGGCGGCTATTTCCTTCTGCCGTATGTTATGTATGAAATAGGAACTTTTAATAGCTTACGAAAACCATACCAGTAAAACTGCACATTTCCGCCAGGGGCGCTACTGGTAATGTACCTATAAGATTAGATATTTAAATATGATTTTCTATGCCGCCAAAAATGTATGCGTAAGAGCGTTTTCACATTATCCGATCCGATATCGGTGTCGGACGCCGATCCGATATCGGGGTAAGTAAAATGTATGAAATATGTACCTGTCTATATCCGATATCGGGCCGGACAATATGAAAGACAGGTACATATTTCATACACTTTACTTACCCCGATATCGGATCGGCGTCCGAGACCGATATCGGATCGGATAATGTGAAAACTCTAACTCTCATCGAAATAATAAGTTCACTACGTATATGGTAACTCTACATAAAACACGTTCAGGACACGGACTATGTATAGCAAATTGAACATTATTAGGCATTAATATTTTACATAAATGGTTACCTAGCGAAGCGTAATATAACACAATATTAGTTTTTTGCTGACTCTTGTAGGTATACAAGTTAAAGACGCGCCTACACACCGCATCTAAATACTATCTGAGATACGGGGTTGAAAATGTTCAAATCTCTGGCTACTCCGTCAGTGTACCAGAAGACGCACCAGTCTGTTTAATAAACATGATTTTTAGACATAAAGACTTCTCCCTGGTCAAACGCACGGCGTTTTGCGTGTCTTTGTCGTGAGAGGTTGATCCATGGAAAGTAGATCATTGACATTTAATATATTTCAGGTCAATGTTTCCAGGGCTTTAAAGTAATGACTTCGTTGCTAACAATTTTTTTTTCTATGATTACAGATTACAAACTCACAGGTGAATGTGTAATTAGTCCACGACGCACGCGCAGATATTTGATAAAAACCTCTCACCTCTTGACAGAACCGCAAATGTTTACCACCTGCCACAGTACATAATTATACAGTAAATCAACTTCATAGGAAACGTATTGTTACGTCAGAATTAATCTCAGGTGACGTTTCACGGTTTTTTATGAAACATACTGCAAACCCTCACGGTGGCATTAACCGCATAACATAGAAAGACAGTGTTATCGTATGAAATGACGGTCACGTCGACAGCCTCTTTCTTTTATATGCCTGTCTCTTACATTTGGCGATTGATTCGACCAACGGGCTTTTAGACTGTTTTATTTTATGTACTGTGGTACCTGTTGTCGAATTCTAGTGACGTCATCACCATGTGTCCCTTAGAATTCGGTGTTTGTTTTTAATGCGAGTTCAGTGTCGAGGCTGTAGGTACTTGACGATAACATAATTTAAATGATCTCGGTGTGTGCAGCGCGGACAATTACACCCTCACAGCAAGCAGCCAATTCAAATAAGACTGTTACAACGACAATAAATAATAATATAAGTTAACACAAAGAACTTTCAAAATGACTGATTCCAGTGAAAGTAAACAAAATATGACGATGAATTGTTTGAAGTGAAGTGAAACTGAATTAGTCTGTGGCGCGCGCTGGCCGTGCGCGAACGTCAAACGCGTTGAAAAGAATTATTAAATTTACGTCAAAATCAAATTTAAAAGTTTTTAGTGCGGGTCTTGTGAGTGAAAATTTATAAGGAGGCTTCGAAGGGGCTAAAGGCTGTGTTGTTATAGCAAAACCGCCCCTATCGCTCGGCCAATGGCGGGACGGGTGCCGCCCCCGCGCGGGCTCGCGTGGCACGTCTGTCTCGCGGTTGCGATGCTGATATTCTTCGTCGGTAAGTCGATTTTCTTGTACACCTTCTAAGAATGTTTTGGAGTTTACTTAGAATATAACAGGCCGTGATATAAGTTACTGAGCTAAAGAAAATCATCAAAACTGCGGTTGTTTTTTTTTGCTTTTCTTTTAACAATTCGCTCGTTTGATGTAGAATAATATTTTCATGTTTTATTTATGCACAGTGCATTAAGGTCTTAAAGAAGGGAAGGGATTAAAAACCTAGCTAGCCAAAAATACAATTTCCTTATTGAAATGGCTACGGAACTCTTCATTGTGCACGGCCCGACATGCACTTAACCGGGTTTTCTGTAAACACTACATGGGACCCCATATTTCCCGTGAATTGCCTTCAACATTCGTTAGTTTGATTATGTCCACCAAAAAAGGAGCGATATAAGATCTTATACCAATACTTACACACTTTGTAAGATTTATGTTCTTAACACACTTGGCTATGATAATAACATGTTATGTAGGTCAGAGTGGCAAGGATTTCTTGTTTATAAATAAACTAATTAATAAGTTGCATCGGTAACGTCGTGAAATAACGAGGCTGCCTTGCGAGGCACACCTGTGATGTCGCCTCGATCAGTGAGCGACAGGTGTGCCATTATAAAGAGAAATACTTAGTACGAGTTTTTATAACTTTCTAAAACCATTCGATTTCGAATATTGCCATAACAGCGGAAACTCGCGGGTAATGCGATTCGGGAGCTGCCTATACTGGTGACGACATAGTTCCTACTATCCTTTGAATATTATCAATGTGAAAGTTGGTATGTTTGGCGCTCAATCACGCATAAACGGTTGAACGGATTTAGGTTAAATTTTGAATTCAGATCCTTGAAATACTTTACACAAGTCCACGCGTGCTAGGTCGCGGTTGAAAGCTATTTAGTAAAAAATGCGTCAATGAGTACCAGACTCCCAGATCTCTGAGTTTGAATATGCATCTGATGTATTATGCCACTTTAGGCTGGCTCCGGTTTCTTCACGTATTCGTTATCATCGGTCCACCTCGATGGGATCGATCTGTTTGCTTTTCATCTCGTAATCGATACGTGAATTGTTTGTCACGGTGATTTATTTGTTTTTAGGAAAGCATACAGACAAAATAATAAAAAAATATATTGAACTAGCCATTGCTCGCGATTTCGTCCGCGTAGATCTCGGTACGTAATTAATGTACAAACTTCCTATATTTCTCTCTTCCTCTTTATCCCTATGCAATTTTATTTTCTCGTAAGTTCTTCTCCAAGCTCCAATCTCTTTACAAAAATTCATCGACATCGGTTCAGCGGTTTAGGCGTGAAACGTAACGAACAGACACAGTTTCGCAATTATAATATCAGTAAGGACTAGCTAGGTACTATTAATTGCTAACAGCATAAAAAGTTTTGATGACGGAACTGTATTTTCTTGAGGAATGAAACCGGTATAGATCTTCAATTTAATCACGTTTTTATAGACGCACGCTAGACTGGCACCGCTGTAATCATTGCGCAATGTTACGACGGCCCATACTCACTAGCCGACGAGAGACGTCAGGCAACTTGGTATTACAATATCTACAGCATAATTTTGTAATCCGAGCGGCCAACAGATAACCCACCGACAATGGAAGAGTCACGCTGTAGCTAATAATAATATTTATTTACTAGCTGTGCCCACCGACTTCGTCCGCGTAGTATTTAACTTAACAAATATTTCAGGATTATCGGGATAAAAAGTATCCTATGTGTTAATCCCGGTTATAAACTATCTATCTTCCAAATTTCATCCAATTCCGTTCAGTAGTTTTTGCCTGAAAGAGTAACAAACATCCACACCAAACTCACAAACTTTCGCATTTATAATATTAGTAGGATTTTTTAAATGATAAGCTAATTAAGAACAGTTCATATACGGGTTGGCTGGGCCGGGGCAGTACCACCCTCTCACAGCTACGTCTCGTACGAAAAGTGAGAGGCGAAGCCAATATCCCCCCTACCCCTCCGTGTGTTCCACTCCCTGTTAGATCGGCAATGTGCGACAATGCCTTTGGTGTTGCAAGCATCTCTGGGCTAGTCGCTAGGCGGATCGTAGGTACGCTTGATCGCCGACATCACTACATAGTATAAAACAAAGTCGCTACTCTGTCTGTCTGTCCCTATGTATGCTTAGATCTTTAAAACTACGCAACAGATTTCGATGCGGTTTTTTAAATAGATAGAGTTATTCAAGAGGAAGGTTTATATAGATGTAGGTACTTATAATACTTGCATAATATAGTAGAGAGACACTGATAAAAATACCCGTGCGAAGCCTGGGCTGGTCGCTAGTTGTTATATAAAAAAATGTTGGACCTGACATATTCCGTGTCTACTGTATTCAGCATCTATCAACCCATTGCTGGATATAGGTTCTTTCTTCTTTTGACGACCGCTTGGCGCAGTAGTTCGAGCGTAGGCCGCTCGGTTCACTGCACATGGTGGTTGCGGGTGCAATCCTGCCGGGGCCAATTTCGGGAATGGCCTTTTCGTTATTTGCCTTGGTCTGGGTGTCACTGGGATCGCCCCCAGTCCATACGGTACCTATAGTACAATTGTTGCCTAGTTTGGGACCATACAGCTTTTGTGACAGTCTGGGGATATTTATTTTATTTATTTATTAGAATAGAATAGAATAGAATGTATTTATTTGTGAACATAGGTTTGTGAATACAGTTCTTAGTTGATTAGAAAGTGCGCTATGTTTTGCCATATGGCGTACAAATATATGAATAAAGTTAATTAATAAATCATGCATTGGGATGTACATTATCATAAAAATATAAAATGTCAAATTCTAATATTATATTATATAAACTTATCATTTAAAAACTCGTCAACTTTATAATAACATTTTTCAATCAATATTTTTTTCAGACTATTCTTAAATGTTAGTAATGGCATTGTCTTAATTCTATCAGGAATCTTATTATAAATTTGTGGTGCAGCACCAAATAAACTTTTCTTCATAAGTGCAGTTCGACATTTGGTTTGGGACAATTGATTTATATATTGGGCACGTATAGGCCCCTTTCTGACTGCAGATAATTTCTGGAATAGATGTTCGTTACATTTAACAAACAGTGCAGTTTCCATAATATACAATCCAGGTAGTGTCAGAATTTTAAGAATTTTAAAGTGAGGTATACAACTGTCCATTACGTGCAAGCCACACATTGATCTAATGCATCGTTTTTGCATTTTGAAAACAAGATCTCTATCGGTCGACATTCCCCAGAATATTAGACCATATCTCAGAACTGATGCCACTAGACCATGGTACGCTGTTAAAAGTGCCTCCTTACTTATTTTTCTTGATAGTTGAAAAAGTGCAAATGCAGCTTTACTTAAACGTTTACATATCTCTTCTATGTGTGGCTTCCACGTCAGTTGATTATCAATAATTATTCCCAAGAATTTTGTTGTGTCAACTTCCTCTATTTTACAACCTTCATAAGCAATAGTAATGTCAGAATTTTCGCATCGTTGTTGATGAAATTGCATAACTTTTGTCTTATGTAAATTAATTATTAAGTTATTACTATTGAGCCAATTTATAATGTCACGGAGAGAGCTATTGATATTATTTTGATATTCCTTAGGACTAGAGCATTTTACTATAGCTGTGCTATCATCAGCAAACAGAACCATTTTGTGTTGTATTATTGATGGTAGATCATTAATATAGATCAAGAAAAGTAATGGCCCTAACACGCTACCTTGTGGCACACCATACTTTATTTGTCTCGTTTTAGAGGAGTATATAATTTCCATTTTACTTTTAGGACATATTCTAGAAATAATAGTACATTGAGATCTGCCACTGAGGTATGAGGCTAAAAGGTTTAGGATATTACCTCTTATACCATAACTATTCAATTTACTTAATAAAATCTTATGGTCTACAAAGTCAAAGGCCTTAGTCATATCAGTGAATATTGCACATACTGGGTTCCGTTTATCCACAGATGTCATTATATCCGATAATAAGTCAAATATCGCCATGTTTATGGAAGTATTCTTTCGAAAGCCTTTTTGTTCTTTACAAAATAATTTATACTTGTCAAAAAAGCCATATACAGACTTATATATAAATTTTTCAAAAATTTTTGAGAATACGCATATTTTTGCAATAGGTCTATAGTTTTTTAAGTCGGTTTTGTCATTTTTCTTATGAAGTGGTCTAACAAGCACTTTCTTTAGACTTTCTGGATAGACGCCATGAGTAATACACAAATTGAAAATGTGTGCAAGCAGTGGCGCTATAATTTCTATGACACATTTGATCACTTTAGTAGAGATGTTATCGTGACCAACAGTATTAGTGTTTTTTAGGCTTTTAGTTATTATTATTATGTCATTTACTGAAATTGGTGGCATAAATAGTGACTGAGATGTAGAAAATTTTAAATTGTTATTGTTCAGTGTGCTGTCAGATTTGATATTGTGTTCAACTTCGTCAATAAAATAATTGTTAAACGCTTCTGCAATGTCCTCACAACGTGTGAACGATGAATTATCTTTTTTTTATTAACATGATTTGTTCCTGTGGCAAACATAGTTTATATTTATTGATTATTTGCCAGGTGGCTTTAGATTTGTTAGTAGCGGTATTTATCATATGATTATTCTGTGCTTTCTGAGTTAATTTAATTATATTTCTATAACGTTTAGTATAATTTGTAAATGCAAATTTATTATTTAAGTTGGGTTTATTTCTATAAGCCCAAAGTAATTGCCTTTGTTTCTGACTACATAATTTGAGTCCGCGCGAAATCCATTTAGTTTTATGGTTAGTTTTTATGGTCAGGAGCTTGTCAGGAAAACATAGTCTATATAACAGCGAAAAATCATCAAGGAAGCTATCATACGCTTCATTTGCATTATTTGCATTATACGCTTCCTGAAATGATAGACATCGCAGATAACTTTTAAACTTAATTATATTATGATTATTGATGTCAAGTTTTTTAACTTTCCAAAATTTTAACTTGCATCGCTTATTCACAGGTATTTTGAGTATCTGGGATGTATGGTCAGAGAGGGCAAGATCAATGATTTCGGTCTTGCATTTCTTGCGGTAGTTATGCGCAAAATTATCAATGCAAGTGTTGCTACACAGTCTAGTAGGCTTGCATAATGCTATTTTTAAATTGTATTTCAAAAGAAAGCATTCAAGCTCCAGAGTTAATTTGTTCCTTTTGAGAACATCAATATTAAAATCACCACATAGTATAATTTTTTTGTTATTTAGTAGATTAATTTTTATCAATATATTATCCAGTTTTTCATAGAATATTTCATAGTTATATTTCGGTATTCTGTAAATACATATAATAATGATGTGATGCGAAATTAATTCAATACCGCAGCACTCGAAAATACCAGATACTGATTGTTTTGCCACTTCAGGTAATTCCTTATATTGTAAACCTACTTTAACAAAAATACATGTTCCTCCTCGTTTTGAGTTTCTAGAAAAGAAAGCGGCAGGGCGAAAGTTAGGTATGTATAAAAGATTTTCGTAGCCTGTTTTTACAAAATGTTCCGATAAACAAATAACATCTACCGAGGTTCCCTTATTCAATAGCTCTTCTAAATTAATTACTAAGTTGTCCAGTTTACTACCAAGTCCCGCGATATTCTGATGTAGGACAGTTAGGTAATTATAGAAAAAACTGAGAATTATTATCTTCGGCTTGGGTAAAACTATCTTCTGCTTGATCTTTTTGAACAGTGGGAGGTCCCAAATCATTAATATTTACTTTGGCTATTTCAAGAACAATTTTTTCTAGGTCTGATACAACAATTCTTAAACCGTTGCTAGACAGTGTCCCATAACGGTAACTAAACATATCAAAGTCATAGGATAAATTAAGATTTGAATCTAAGATATATGCATAATTTTAAGTATCTATATCCATATAAAGTAAGTTATTAAATGTTTCAATTCTACTGTTATACATAATGTTATTATTACATTTAAAAGTGGGTAAACATATTATGAAATTTGTGTGAGTCAAAGTTATCAAGTTTTCACGAATAAGTTTTACAAGTTCGACATAATTACGTGTAGATCGAAAGTCCTGTTCGCCAATAAAAATAACACAGTAGTCTTGATTTGTAAAATTTCTGACTTTTCCTTCAATATTATCTAAGATATGTTTTAGTCCACATCTTGGTTTCCGGTAGTGACAAACATCATAATTACGTAGATCAGTTTCTTCAATGGTATTATAGATTCTACTAGAGGTTTCACTGCTCAATAGACATATTTTATCTTTTGCAGACGACGAGTTACCATTAGCGATGTTATTCTCGCCTGTCCTGTGCTTACACAGTGCAACATGTCTCGGCCAATCCCTAATTAAAGTCATGTGACATCTGGTTGCTAGTCTGGCTCTTTCCCTCCGTCCCTTTTCAAGGCACCACTATGTTCCTCTTTGGTCTGTATCAAGTATTCTGTCAACCTTAACTTTCATTACCCTGCAAAATTGGAAGCGAAAATTGAACTTATTGACACTGATTCAAGTCTAAATAGAAATTAGCATGTATATGTATCGTACTTTTTTGCAAATGCTCTTCATTAAGATCTTTAACCTTGGTGGTGTCACAGCTTCAAAGATCCGGAATGGCCTACAGAACCAGTTTTAATGTTGCACTGACGCGATCTCGAGAAACCTTGCTCAGAATACTGTGTGTGTGCATTTACCTTTCAATATGCATACAGGCTGACCTATAGAGTAAGGTAGCTTTTGGGATGCCTTTAATTCTTAACCACTATAGCGCTGAGGTCAGGATTACTGTGCCTTGAATTCTCTTGTTTAATTGAATGTCCTTCTCAGTAACTTGCATTACGGTCCGTGTTATTAAATCGATCTTAAGTCTGAGAGCGATCTCGGAAATGTCATCCTTACGTCATACAAGCTCAAAATATCATGTCAAAATCGTACTCAAGACCACTCTTGGACTTAAGAAAGATTTATGAATAGGAGGCTACTAGTAAATCACCGACACTACTAGTACAAGGTAGGTTACATAACGTATAACCATTGACACTGTGAGAAGCATTAGGAAATCAAGTAAAATGGGCTCAAGGGGCTAAGTAGTAATATTGTGCTAACCTTAGCGGCCATTCACACGAAGAAACTGACACCGCTTTATCAATATATTTTTGATAGATATTCTATTCTATTCTATTCTATCGTTCCCGGTTTTACCGTGTGAAACCACTTACACATAAACTTTTGTTTGTATCTGCGTTATTTGACTTTTGGGCCAAGGTCTCAAATGATAACTTTGCACACATTGCTTAGAGATTGCATTTGGAAATCCTCAGCAACCAAACGTAACCCAAGATGAGTTAGATCACAGAGGATACAGTAGTGCAGGAAACGACACCCTCAGACTACGCACCGCAGTTTGTATTTTAGGAGAAGACTAAAGTGAAATGGAATTTGTAATATTCCCATGGGAAAATCAACTCTTACGTCATGCTGTACCCATTAAATCCTGAAATAATAGTAACGTTAATTCATATAATGTCGCTTAACTTTCAAACTCAAACAAGTAAACCGCAACGCCGTATTTTTCGTTCTCTGGACGGGATTTTTATAATTTAGATCGTTTTTCATATAGTCGTAAATAACCTTGGGTGTATACTGAATAATAGATTAGATAATTACTGCTTGGTCGATGTCAATGAGTTTCCTTTGACACTTATTAGGGTTTGCAGAATGAGAGAATGGTAGGTATTATTCATGATCAGTTTGGCGAAAGCCTAGCTGTTTTAACAAGCTATCTTCTGAACAATGGGCCGACCTCATTGACTGGTCACACGAGTCGCGATGCCGCGACACTGGTGCATGGGAATCACAGATTATTACAAGAAAATTATGTTTTGCAAACATTTCTTGCAGCAAACGTGTAGACTCTTTGATTTCGCTTTGATTGTTTCCAAGAATATTATTATATTGCTTGATAAAATCAAGAATGCGCGTATCCTGAAAATAATAAACACTCGTATATACAATCTAAATAGGTTCAAATGAATACAATTGAAGTGTCTGTTTGTAATATCAAAATTATAGCTTTTTAGTAAATGCATAATATGTACTTTAATTAATGAAGAGTTTTCAAAATTATTGTCTGTCTGTTTCCGGTAATCTCCCAAACGGCTGAACAGATTTACAGATTTTTACCGAACTTTCATGTTCGTAAAGCATAAGAAAGACATCAATAATTTGGGCCGCATCTAAAATTAACGAACGGAATTGGCATTATTGTTAAACCTTAATAATAGGTATGGTAAGGAGATCTAAGGAACAAAACAAAGTTTCTAAAACTTTGAGTGTAGTGTGCATGGGCCCCTCCTATCCCTGAGCCCTCCACCCCCAGTTTAGCCAGTATTATGTTTACGATGCACTTGTGCAGGCCCCCCTATGCCGCATTGATTTTTCACGTTTAATATCCCATGGATTTGAGCTTATCTGTCTGTTCGTTACTAGAAACCCTTAATGGGCCTACTTCACTTACCTGTCAATAATTTTGTTCTATAGCCATGTAATAATCGCCATTTTCGTTACGTGTTAACTCTCCTTTAAACAGTTGCATTATAGACTACGATTATAATGTTATATTAAGTAATAATTCTAAATTGTCGTTATAATTTGACCAATGTGTTACCTATTTAGAAGTTACTTAGGAACAAGTAACGACTAAACTTGTTTATAGATAGGTATCTATAGGTATAGGTATCAATATCTTGATGGAAGCCAGCACTCATAGCACAGTTTAATACTATTATGAGTGCTGGCTGCAACCTTTAGAGACAGCTTATTATTTAAAATAAAGAAATATTATTATTATATTATTATTATTATTATCTACGGCACTTAGATTACCTGAAAAAATAATAGGATAATTACTTTTTATTACAAGAAACAAGTACATTGTAGTGTTCCCTGAAATCAATCAGTCTGCAAGACTTTAGAATCAGTATTGTTCATAATACATTCTTGCAAAATCAGCTTTAGCCTCTTTGTCTTTTGATAATGAAATACGCTATCGAATTCTCGCGCAAAAAAAAAAGTTGCGTGAAATCACTTCCACAAAACATTTTGTCATCTAAATTCCGCCAATATATTTATTTATGTAGGGTGACCACGCTAAGGACCCTCGTACAGACAAGACAGATGGCTTGGGGTGCATACGATTTACGAATTCCGAGGGAATTCCGTTGGGAAACGTTGATTCGATTGATAAAATGGGATCATGAGATAAATGATGCTGCTTATGGAATTCGACTGGAGTAGGGTGTTGAATACAATGTTCATGTAATAATCTAAGTCTAGCTTGTTTATTTGTTTCTAATGGTTTTCACTAAAGGTTCATTATCATCATACTAATATTATAAAGAGGAAAACTTTGTTTGTTTGATTGTAATGAATAGGCTCCGAAACTACTGAACCGATTTGAAAAATTATTTCACTGTTGGGAAGCTACACTATCCCCAGGTGACATAGGCTATAGGGATCCTTACTAAAACTCGAATAATGTAACCGCAATGTACCCGTGCGAAGCCGGGGCGGGCCGCTAGTTTGATGTATTGTTGTATACTCAAGCCTGTCAACGCCTTTAGAATTTATGTTTACTGGCGTCATCGCCTTATCACAAACTTTTAAAATATCACGCCAAAACAAACTCTTTAACTCTTTCTGAGTGTCCAAAAATACATTTTTATTCAAACGTCAGTCGCTTTCACATCGCGAATATAAAGATTTTACGTCAGGCACCGTTAAGTTGAATGCCTAAGACCTTTTATTGCGTGCTGTACTGGTTTTATTTGAATTGAAAGGGTTGTTGGGGTTGGGGCTTCGAGAACAACCTTGAATGTTCGCTTACTCGAGTGTTTCTACAGTATTTCTTTTTAATACTTTAATAGTACATTGTTATACAAGGGGTGAATGTAACTTATTTTGTCCCGAGACGTGGTTTGGCGCCTGAGCGTAGCGAGGGCGCCAATAGATCGAGGGACAAAATAAGTCTTTCACCCGAGGTAAACACTGTGCTTTTCATTACGAATACAAGGAAAGTAAAAATAATGACAGGAAATGGCAAAAGAAAGAACACAAGGAAGTATGAACAATACTCTACAACTCGAAAAAAAAAGATCGGATAGCGTCTATTTTTTTTTCGTTGGCCGGCCAACATCATTATTTAGCCATTATTTTTCATTTTCATCTTTTAAGCACGTCTATGCGTTCTGGCGCTGCTGCTGCAGAGGCTGAAAACCTCAAGAGGCGCAAATATAGTAGCCTTCCTGGAGGCTATTTGTTTGAGCCTTTTGGGGTCGAAACATTAGGCTCATGGGGCCCTAACGCGCGTCTCCTCTACAAGGAGATAGCGGCGCGTCTGTTCGCCGCATCACGTGACCGGCGGGCTGGTCTCTTTTTCGCGCAAAGAATAAGCCTCGCTATTCAGCTCGGAAATGCGGCCAGCCTGCTGGGCACTTTTGGCATCGACGACGATGTGGAGGCACTTTTGTATATATAATTTTAATTATTATTTTATTTTGTTTTTGTTTTTACAGTAAGTTAGTTGATAAGTAGTTTTAATACTGTAAATAGTATGTAAAATAGTATGAAATAAACCTATTATGTATCTTTTAATATTTTGCCCAAATCTATGTTATTTTAAAGAAATTGTTGAAACTAAATTATTATTAAGTCATCTATATCTATACAAATAAATAAAATTGGAGTGTCTGTTTGTAATATCAAAATAACACCTATTCACTTAATGCATATGAAAGTACATAGGGTATTTATAACAAAACCGCGGTTTAAATTTTTTTGTCTGTCTGTCTGTCTGTCTGTGTGTTTGTTCCGGGTAATTTCCGAAACGGCTGGACCGATTTTGACGGAACTTTCACTGGCAGATAGCTGATGTTATAAGCAGTAACTTAGGCTACTTTTATTTTAGAAAAACAAAATATCAAATAGGTCCTGTCGCGCGGGCTCAGAACGCGGGAGCGGGCTTTTGCATGAGATTGAACTATGCGAACTGAACGATGTTTTTTTTGTTAAATTATTTTTTTGTTAAAATAAATTCTGCGCGGACGAAGTCACCGGTTCAGCTGGTTTCTAATATATTATTTAATTAATACTTATCTTTATGTTATTTCAATTGAACATCGCGCTGTAATTGAGTGACTGTAGAAGTTGGAACATGGTTCCATAGAAATGTGAAAATGGAACTAGTATTTTTTTAATAATTTGACAGCTGTCAGTTGAAAGCGATTCTCCCTAGGGCGGAAAAGTATTACTTTCAACCCGCTCCTCAGGAAACTTTAGACCTACTTTCCGAGTATGAGTAATGAAAAGGGTGTTTAATGCCTCGCAAGACTCCAATAAACGCATAATATCATGGGTATCATGCTTAGCAAAAATTTCAAGGAAACAATTTCAAACGACTTCCTCATTTCTTTTGTGAAATAATAATATAATGTTAAGGGAGTCGAGACGTGTTCCATGAAGATACAAATGGGTATCGAAATGCCGAGACAAAACTGTATTAAGTGTACGTGTTAGGAGGAGGGTGACTCCCTCCGGTCGGGAGGGGAGGTAGGGCTGATCCGTTGAGATAATTCTAATCAGCTTATGTTTTACTGAAAATTATTCTAAGCCGTGAAGTTGCGACTGGATTATGTTAAAGTTTTTGTTAAATTTATTACTGCATGATTTTCCTTTTTGCTCTGTGTTATAAGTAGGTAATTTTACTTTGATTATCTTTTCTACAGTATTGTGTACTTGATATCATTACTTAGAGATCTGATATTCACAAGATAATATCTCAAGCAGTGAATTCCATTATATAATCAAACAATCCTACACTATCTGGCCAGTATTGTGGAGGAACTAAGAAATCACAAACTCTTCAACCCTAAATCCACCCTCCTAGCAAAATCGCAGGGGTGAGTGTGTCAATCAAAATATCTCCTGATGGGGCGGCGCGTTCCGCTTAGGATATTAGATAAATACGCGTGGGGCGGCCCCCGGTGCTCTGATAATGATAATGTGCCCCTGGGACCGAGAACAGAGGATATACAAAGCTGGTGAAGCAGTGATGAATTTATCGGGGTCATTTTGGACTGTTGTAGACTAAAAGTCTAAAAAAGGTGTTTGTAGAGTAGGTTTAATATACTTATCATGACTATAGATCTATATATATATAACTCAAAGGTGACTGACTGACATAGTGATCTATCCATGCACAGCCCAAACCACTGGACGGATCGGGCTGAAATTTGGCATGCAGGTAGATGTTATGACGTAGGCATCCGCTAAGATTTTGATTAATTCTACCCCCAAGGGGATAAAATAGGGGATGAAAGTTTGTATGAAACTTTGTCAATTTTAAACCGATCAGGCGGAAACTTTGCATGCATAAAGCTACTATGACGTAGACATCCCTTAAGAAAGGATTTTGATTAATTCCACCCCCAAGGGGATAAAATAGGGGATGAAAGTTTGTATGAAACTTTGTCAATTTTAAACCGAGCGGGCTGAGACTTTGCATGCATAAAGCTACTATGACGTAGACATCCCCTAAGAAAGGATCAAAATTCCACGCGGACGAAGTCGCGGGCTCAGCTAGTATTTAATAAAAGTGTGTAATTGTATTTACAAAATAGGACGAAGAAAAGCCTGTGTTTCGTATTAGTACTAGTTAAATACCATTTTGTTATTCGTTTCATTGTTGTTGCAACATTTTTGTGCTTCTTACAATTTTTCGTTAGCGGCAACACTGAACGACTTCTTTGTTTTTAAAAGAGAACATATTTTTCGATATCCACGAGCGACACGCTTTTTTTCGTTTATTTTTATTACGTTAGATTTCGCAACCCCCTGCTATCTATTTATTCTTATTTTGTGCCCTCTCGATTCCCTCGTATTCGTGTATGTGTATTTCGCCCCAAAACCTCCCCTTAGAAGCATCCCCGCTTAGGAAAGTGTGGTGCCGTGATATCATCGAGTGCTGCGACCACCCCGAGTCTGTAAGTACCTCTGTTCACTTTGAAACCTCCATCCCATTGATGCAAATAGAAGGATTTATTGGTGAAGCTTCTGAGATTAAGAATGCCAGCGTTGTTAGGGTAACTCAAAACCCGCCACCTCAATCGCAGTATTTACGACACTGCGCACCCTTTGAACTAATCAGGGTGGACACAATCTCGAAAGTTTACATGGTCCTTCGTCCCAGGATCATTCTTATTTTATCGAAAAATCCATAAAATTCCTTCTATTTTCATCAATTTCGTTCGGCAGAAACGCAATTTTTCCCGCTTCTTACCCACACATATTGTAAAAAAAACCTCGTTCCAATTTTGAATTCTATTGCATCATCCTCGTATTGCTTTTTAATATTATTTGCATAAAACCTCATTTATGTGAATAAAATTATATTCTATTTAATTTTGATATAAAATTCGAAATTCAAATTTTTTCGTAAACTTATGACGACTACGCGAGCTCAAGCGAAAACAATGGCGGACGAATTATTACGTTCGAAATTAAAATTTTGTAATTTATGTAGTTCGCTTGTTAGTTTAATCGAAATTAAAAACCCTCTACCATCCGATCTATTACGAATTCGATGTGAATTAGATAGATATAATGAAGTCGAATCTTTATATTATGATATCTTAGCGCAAGTCGCACAGCCCGCGACCGGTGTCACATTGCCCATCTCTGAAAATGACTTGTGTACATTATTTACAAGTTACGTAAATAATTACTATGATTTAAAACAAAAGCACGGTGCTCAGCCCTCCTCCGCGGCTAAACCTAATAAAGATAATAGTTTTGATGGTGGTTTGAAACTTCCTCGTATTTCTCTGCCTACTTTCTCAGGCGATGACGTCACACAGTGGACAGGATTCTCAGAACTATTTTCCTCTCTTGTCATAACTAATGACAATTTGAATGATGTACAACGTTTGCATTTTCTACGCTCCTCTCTAAGCGGGGAAGCAGCGAACATTGTTCAACACTTGCCCTTATCCTCGGCAAATTTCCCTGTCGCATGGAAATTACTCGAAGAACGATTCGATAATAAAAGACACATAGCTACTATGCACTATAGGCACATAGCTAACGCTTCCGTCAATAATACTTCGGTTGACTCACTTATCAAATTTTTGGATATTATTGTTGATAATATAAATGCGCTAAACGCATTAGAATTCCCTACAGATGAGTGGTCATTTTTATTACTTAACATTGTTTTAGATAAATTGGATTCCGAATCCCGTCGGCAATTTGAACTAAATAATGATAATGACATTCCTACATTTGATGAACTGATAACGTTTCTACGCAAACGATGCAATGCGCTCCAGGCAGCCGCGCCAAGTGCAGGTGCACCGACGCCATCTCACTCGAACTCCCCGCAATCAGTGAGACCTCTCGCTCACTCGGCATCTAAGCGCACTCCGGCACCCGCCAAACCACGGCAACAAGTAACTTTGTCCGTTACTAACTCCGCGCGTGCATGCGTTTTATGTAAACAAACACACGTTTTATCCAAGTGTCCGAAGTTTTATAAATTAACACCGAATGAAAGATTGCACACGGTTAAAGAATTAAAATGTTGTATTAATTGTTTAGCTACCGATCACTATTTGAAAGACTGTAAGTCAACTTTCTCGTGTAAAACTTGTTCCTCTAAAAAACATCATTCGATGTTACATTTTGATACCTCTCCCGCTAGTAGTTCAGCATCCCAGGACAAGTCCCCGTCGCCTCCCAAGTCGATGAGTGACGGTTCGAATGCTGATAGCAACTCCTCGAACACTACGTATGGTTCCGCAGCTACGCAGATCAGCTGTTATGCTACTTCACGACCGAATATCGATTCCCAGATATTACTGTCGACAGTTTTATTGAAGGTTCGCGACTCTCGTGGTCAGTTACACGACGCTCGAGCGTTAATTGATACGGGCAGTCAATATAGTTTTATTACCATCGATTTAGCGAAAACTTTAAATTTACCCAGGCGTAAAATAAGTACTACAGTACACGGTATCTCCGGTGTCGCGCTTCAACTCGAAGGCGGTGTCGTTGATCTCGATGTATCCCCGTACTCAGGTACACGTAGATTACGAATGCAAGCTCAGTGTATTCCAAATATAACAGGCAACATTCCCGCCGAACATCTCCCGATTTCGTTATGGCCTCATGTGGACAAACTCACGCTCGCTGATCCCACGTTTGGTATCCCGTCTTCCGTTTCTATGTTGTTAGGCGCCGATGTCTATCGTGACATTATTCTCGGCGGCCTAATAATCGGACCTCCCGGCACACCAGTCGCTCTCGAAACCATTTTCGGTTGGACTCTCATGGGTCACACTTTCGTGCACCACAGGCGCTCGGTCTGTGTGAGTAACCTTGCTCGTCGCGACTGTTTCTCATTCCACGCTAATTCTGATACCACTCTCGATAATATCGTACAAAACTTTTGGTCGTGCGAAGAGCCTCCATCCCGCGAAGTTCTTAGCGCTGACGATAAAATATGCGAAAAAATGTTTTCTGAGACAGTTTCCCGCGACGAACATGGTCGGTTTGTCGTTTCGCTTCCTTTTAAGGAATTCCCACCCGACTTAGGCGATTCCCGCGAAGTCGCACTCAAACGTTTCGAATCCCTCGAACGTAAGTTTAATCACGATCCCTTATATCGTGAAGCAAATAATAAATTTATGTCGGACTATCTCCAGAACGGCTACATGTATCCCGCTCTTGAGAAATCTACTCATGGTTATTATCTACCACATCACGCCGTGATAAGAGAGAGTAGTAGTACAACTCGTCTCCGAGTCGTTTTCGACGCGTCTTGTCGTAGTTCTAACGGTAGGTCATTAAATGACACCCTATTTTCAGGTCCTAAACTACAAAAAGAAATATTCGATGTTTTATCGCTTTATCGTTTGAATGAGGTAGCCCTAGTCGCTGATATTAAACAAATGTTCTTAAATATTAACTTGAAACCCGAACATCAAGTTTATCAAAAAATATTGTTTCGGTTTAATACCAACGAGCCCATTCGTGAATATATTTTAACTACGGTGACATTCGGTCTCACTAGGTCCCCGTATCTCGCTATTCGTACGCTAAATGAATTAGCTCATACTTACTCAGATCGCTATAGTAACGCTTCCCGTGCGCTACTCGAAACTACGTTCGTCGATGACGTCACATGTGGTGCCCGTGACGTTGACTCAGCTCGCGCGCTAGTTACTGAGCTTAACACTCTGCTTTCTGCAGGCGGCTTCACGCTGCGCAAATGGTGTAGTAATCGGCCCGAGTGTTTGGACGGTATTCCCGAGGACCACAAGTTAAGTCTAGACGAGACGTTTTCTCCCGATAATACTTCCTTTTTTAAAGTATTAGGTTTGCAATGGTGTCCGCGTAAAGATTCATTTTCGTACAAAATCAAAAATACAGAACTCGTTCCTACTAAACGCGGTATTCTCTCCGATTTAGCTCGTGTTTTCGACCCCTTAGGTTTTCTTACTCCCGTAGTATTCGCCGCTAAGGTAATTATTCAAAACATGTGGACTCGAAAAATTGGATGGGACGATCCGATCCCAGAAGATTTGTTATCTGATTGGCTCGCAATCAAGCAAAACTTACACATGCTCGATAAAGTCTCGATTCCCCGTTTTATAAATAGGAGTAGCGATTCGTATATCGAAATCCACGGTTTTTCGGACGCATCTCAAATTGGATATGGCGCTGTAATATATTTTCGTGTTGTGAGTTCTACTTCCATAACAGTATATTTAATTTGTGCTAAGTCACGAGTTGCACCTCTCAAAACTGTTACCCTCCCTCGACTCGAACTTTGTGCCGCAGTTTTACTCGCGGAATTAATTGCCCATATTAAAAATCTTTTTTCGCCAAAAATTCCGATACGTTCGTATTCGTGCTGGTCTGACTCCCAGATCACACTGCACTGGATAAAGTCGACATCCAGTAACTGGAAGGTATTCGTTTCCAATCGTGTTAGTTGTATCCAAGAAAATACAAACCCCGATCGCTGGTTCCACGTCCGGTCTCAGGATAACCCGGCCGATCTCGCTAGTCGCGGCCTCGCTCCCGTCGATCTAGTATCGCATTCGCTTTGGTGGCAAGGACCACGCTTCCTACGCGTGCCTGATGTTCAGTGGCCGTCGCAACCCGACGACGCGTTCACCTCGAATGATCCCATATTCAAGACATGTAATCAAGTATTGCTCGTACAGGATTCCCCTCCCAATATTATTTTGGATTTGATTTCGAAGTTTTCTCAATTTAAAAAATTGTTGCGTGTACTTGCATATGTTTTTCGTTTTGGTTATCCGTCGCTTCGCACTCTATGCAATACTTCATTCACAACTCGTGAATTGAATAACGTTCTCAAATCGTGTATTAAAGAAACGCAAGCTCGATATTTCGCTAAAGATATTTCTTTAATTAAAAAGAATGAGTTGCCCTCAAACTCACTTCGCAAATTGTCTCCTTACCTAGACGATGAAGGTATACTTCGTGTGGGCGGACGCCTACAATCGTCTGAATTGGTTTATGAAAATAAACATCCGATTATTTTGCCCGCTAATGCTCCACTTACTTTGCTTATTGTTCGTGATTATCACGTTACTTTTGGACATCCCGGTTCCAACGCATTACTCGCGACTATCCAAAAATATTATTGGATTATATCCGCTCGACGTGTCGTCCGTACCGTCAGTTTTCGTTGTGCCGATTGTTATAGACTCCGACCCCGGCTCATGCAGCCAGTCATGGGAGAGCTACCGCTCCCACGTGTACAGCAAGTTAAGCCTTTCGCGAAGACAGGTGTGGACTATTGTGGTCCATTCTTAGTTAAATCGTCACGTCTACGTAAAGCACCCGCTATTAAATGCTACATAGCTGCGTTCGTGTGCATGAGCACAAAAGCATGTCATCTCGAACTCGTTAGTGCGATGACCACGGCCGCATTTATAGCTGCCTTACAGCGTTTTGTTTCGCGACGCGGTAGGTGCTCGGACATTTACTGTGACCAAGGTAGAAACTTTATCGGTTGTAACAACGAACTTCGTCGTATTATTAAAGCGCACGCGCACAATTGCGCTACGAATGAATTTTGTGTCACGCAAAACATTAAATTTCACTTCAATCCTCCCTTCGCCAGTCACTTCGGCGGATTATGGGAAAGTTTAGTAAAACAAGTGAAAACTCATCTATATCGTATTATAGGATCCCATATGTTGACTTTCGAAGAATTTTATACTGTTCTTACTCGTGTCGAGGCGTGTCTCAATTCGCGACCGCTGCACCCGCTCAGTTCAAACCCGAACGATCTTACCGCGCTTACTCCCGCACACTTCCTCACTATGGAGCCTTTGACTTCTCTACCCGAGCCCGACCTTCGTGAAATGCACATGTCATCGCTCAATCGATGGAACTTAATCCAAGCCATCCATCAAACGTTTTGGCGCCGTTGGCATCGTGAATATTTACATACACTTCAAACTCGTGCAAAATGGCATCTGCCCATGAAAAACGTAGAAGTAGGTGCTCTCGTGATGCTCAAGGAGGAGGACTCAGCTCCACTCTACTGGCCCAAAGGTCGCGTCGTGTCGGCCACTCCCGGTCCCGACGGTATAGTTCGCGTGGTAGAGGTGCGTACGGCTCACGGTGTCTATAAACGACCCGTAGTTAAATTAGCTCCTTTGCCTTATGTAGAGGACTAATCTCATTGTTTTCGTTCGTTATCACGTATTAGTTTTAGTTTATTTCCGCTCCTATTCCCATCCTCTCCTATTTTTTGTGTTTTTCTGCTGAACACGGTGGTTTCAGGGGCGGGGGTATGTTTCGTATTAGTACTAGTTAAATACCATTTTGTTATTCGTTTCATTGTTGTTGCAACATTTTTGTGCTTCTTACAATTTTTCGTTAGCGGCAACACTGAACGACTTCTTTGTTTTTAAAAGAGAACATATTTTTCGATATCCACGAGCGACACGCTTTTTTTCGTTTATTTTTATTACGTTAGATTTCGCAACCCCCTGCTATCTATTTATTCTTATTTTGTGCCCTCTCGATTCCCTCGTATTCGTGTATGTGTATTTCGCCCCAAAACCTCCCCTTAGAAGCATCCCCGCTTAGGAAAGTGTGGTGCCGTGATATCATCGAGTGCTGCGACCACCCCGAGTCTGTAAGTACCTCTGTTCACTTTGAAACCTCCATCCCATTGATGCAAATAGAAGGATTTATTGGTGAAGCTTCTGAGATTAAGAATGCCAGCGTTGTTAGGGTAACTCAAAACCCGCCACCTCAATCGCAGTATTTACGACACTGCGCACCCTTTGAACTAATCAGGGTGGACACAATCTCGAAAGTTTACAGCCTGGTTGAAATGGTCATTCAGCAACAGATCTTGTCTCATGGCTAGTTACCAACCATAGTCTAACGCTGACTATGGATTAGCGAATACACATAATATGTTTAAATAGAAAACATGCATCTTAAAACAGCATTACGTCACAGTGGGCTATGGCCTGAGCTCACATATTTATAGAAAAAACTAGCTGTGCCCACGGACTTCGTCCGCGTAGTATTTAACATAACAAAAAATTCGGGATTATCGGGATAAAAAGTATCCTATATGTTAATCCCGGTTATAAACTATCTGTGTTCCAAATTTCATTCAAATCCGTTCAGTAGTTTTTGTGTGAAGGAGTAACAAACATACATACATACATACATACATACATACATCCACACTCACAAACTTTCACGTTTATAATATTAAGTAGGATATATAAATCAAGGCCCTAGTTTTTCATGATTAGACTTCATGAACATCTCCTTTGATTACTTACTTTCATAAAACTTTTCTGAATAAACTGTAAGTTTATTACTTACTAAGTTTACAAACCAGTGCAGTGCTGCTATAGCGACAGCCCCGAGTTTCCCTTTAATGGAAATCACCGATTACTATTTCCCCGTCCCGTGATCGATCTGAGCTTTTAAGATTATTGCTTTGATAAAAATACTTTCATTTTCAACCCATTGCGCGCTAGTCCCATGCTTAGTTACTATAGTAATTAGTATGAAAATCGCATAACAGATGTCTTCAGTTGTGACGTTATGTTACGGGACATGTTCCCCTAAATTCGGAAATCATCGTCACAGCATTATACACGGGTATTGTTGAGTGGATACACTTGTTTTTGCGATGGTTAGTCGCTGCTGTTATTATACCTATTACTATAACTTCTATTTTTATAAGCTTTTAGCTGTGCCCCCCGACTTCGTCTGCGTAGTATTAAACGTAACAAAAATTTCGGGATTATCGGGATAAAAAGTATCCTATATGTTAATCTCGGTTATAATCTATCTGTGTTCCAAATTTCATCCAAATCCGTTCAGTAGTTTTTGCGTGAAGGAGTAACAAACATACATACATACATACATCCACACTCACAAACTTTCACATTTATAATATTAGTAAGATAGGTAGTGTTCTCATACTTTATTTTAGAGAATTTCTGGTTTCATATATTACTATGATGCGATTCTTTTGGACATTTCAAATACCAAGCCACTCTTGATGTTGACTATACTTTGCCAACTTTTTAAGAATCTCACCACCGCGTTTTATTTACAGATACAGCGACATCTAAGCGCCAAGAGCCGTACTACGGGCGCCTGATTGGTCGACTAACGCAGTACGCGCACGGGATACGCGGGACAGTGTACGCCGTGGATGAAAACACGGTCTTCGTGAAGGGGTTCGCGTACGACGGCACCGGCCCCGACGCGTACTTCTGGGTGGGGGACACGCCGCAACCCTCGCCCGAGGGCATTCTAGTGCCGTACCCTGAGGATTATAATACTAGGTGAGTTTTTTTTTTTTTTTTTTTTTTTGGGCCCTTTGACTTTAGTCAAAGGGTTAATAGGTTTTATGTTTAGGTACGAGTATGTGTATTTCGTCTCGATTGTATTATGGTGTTAAGTTTCGATTTTTAATTTCTCCTCTGCTAATACTAGGTGAGTTTGAAAAGGAAGTGTCCAGTCCTCCGGTTACTTCCACCCAGAAAACTAAATCCTACTGTACAGAACAATCTACGTGGTCTAGGCTAGAACGATTTGGTTAAATCATCCTAGGGTCTAGGTTGGATGTTTACTTTGTGAATTGCTTGATTACACTGAATGACAGTTTATCGCCTAGTGATAATCCTATTTCCGGACGAATAATTAAAATATTAATCGTTCGGTAAGCGGTAGCAGAAGAAATGGTTTGTCTATATCATAAAACATACCGCTAAAATGCTGAAACACTACCGTACTGACAGGTTTTAAGTCACACTTAAGTAGACACTTGAGTATTTTTTTGTCTGACAAAATAGACACTGCGTTCGAATATTCCGAATAAAGTCCACCAATATAATCTCACAGCTGTCAAACATTTTGACTCAAAAGTTTTATATAATCTTCATGTAGCTACCAAATAGTTGCGACATGGCTGTGAGCTTGGCAATTCAGATCACCCCCGAGATCAATGCCACCTCGAAATCCCGTATTCACGGCGCCGAAGCTGCGGATTGGAAGAATTGTCGCGATCGCACAATTCTGAGCTCCCTCCCGCGTTTGCATGTAAATGCCGCTTGCCCAACCGAACCGTAGGTACACTAAGATACGTGACGTAAGCGCACGAATTGTGATGAAATTGAAATACTCTTTAGATTAAACTGAACAGGAATTAGCTCGTAGGTATTGTAACTCTTTTGCACAATCTCAAATTTGAGAGTACTTAGGTATGCACAACTCACTAAACTTGCTTTCTCATTTTATTTAAATACCTAAATCTGAGTGAGATTTCATTACTATTTACTTATTTAGTGACAATGGTGTTGCCTACTCACATTCTGTTGCTGTTCCTGATAATGTACCACACCTTCTTTTATTCATTGAAAATAGTAACCATTGAGTTTCTTGCCGGATCTTCTCAGCTTAATTTATGATTTTTTCTGCAAAAAATAAGCACATACCGGACTTCCAACCTCTTAAAATAAATAATGTTATATTAACACAGTCGACTCAGGAAAAATACCTGGGACTATGGATCGACAACAAATTAACCTGGAAACTGCATATGAACCATATTAAAAATAAACTTATGTCAATACTAGGGGCATTACGTAAAGTTGCAAACTGTATTCCAATTAAAGTACGCACTATGATATATAATTCCCTGGTTAAATCGCACTTAGAATACCTAATTGAAATATGGGGATCAGCTGCTGTAAGCCATTTAAACCCGCTGCAAAGAACCCAAAATAAAATTATTAAAACATGATTCCATCTCCACCATCTAACTCCAACGAAACAAGTTTATGAAAAAACGAAATTATTAAACATAAGACAACTCTATATTTACAACACATGCATAATAATTATAAACATAACCCACGACTACATTCAAACTAACATGCAAATACACAAAAAAGCAAGCTCACATCATCTAAGAAACAAAAACCAACTACAACTTATAAAAATACGAACTAATTATGGTAAAAAAACGATACTGTTTGAGGGAGTACAGCTGTACAACAAGCTACCTAATGAAATTAAAGATAGTGATAACATGAATGTATTTAAATGTAAACTAAAGACTTATGTAATTTCTTTGTAACTCTTATCGCACTGGAGGCGAACCTACCTACCTGTTATATTATTTATTACTGTATCTCATTTTAAGTGGACTGTAAGTTCTTATGAGAAATAAATTTCTTTAAACCGATATTCATACGCGAGCCTTTAAGAGTTGCCTAATTTGAATAGGTACTACAAATTATGATTAAAAATTACGTCTTAAACAATTGATTTAGACAATATTTAAGTTTGATTAAGTATTCGGATGATCTATACAAAAAAATAAAATTGGAGTGTCTGTTTGTAATATATATACGATACCTATAGCAAAAACGCGAATTAAACATTTTTTGTCTGTCTGTCTGTGTGTTTGTTCCGGGTAATCTCCGAAACGGCTGGACCGATTTCGACGGGACTTTCACTGGCAGATAGCTGATCTTATAGCGGGTAACTTAGGCTACTTTGATTTTAGAAAAACAATTAGGGATCCACGTAAAAAAATAAAAACACTTGAAATCAAAGAGTATCTCCGAAACGGCTGGACCGATTTTGACGGGACTTTCACTGTTAGATAGCTGATGTTATAAGCAGTAACCGAGGCTACTTTTATTTTAGAGAAACAAAATAAAAAAAATGGGTCCTGTCGCGCGGGCTCAGAACGCGGGACCGGGCTTTATTGTTAAGTTAAATTCCACGCGGGCGAAGTCGCGGGCTCAGCTAGTAGACAATAAAATTCTAAAAAACACTATGCTGTTTAGCCCAGTGCAAGTTAGTAAGCTTCACAAGACTGTCAATAGATGCGTAAAGGACTTAGTTACATAGGTAGTTTCATAACTGGCCCTTAGTAACTAACAGGAAAACTCAATCCAGATAACATAGTAATGTTAACACGTAATGTGTTTTAAAATGTTTCGTGTAACTATTTGCTGAACAGTCCCAGATAGGTAATGGTGTTTGTTCACGGTATTATTGATTCGAATGATATTATAACCTATAGAAAGTTTATCATATTTAGTAATACTGTTTGGGGCAAAGAGAAGGTTAAAAGGATAATGGGAAAGGAGCGGTACCGCTGTGATTGACATGGCTCATATTTGATTGAAAATAAACGATCTGATGTCCATTAAAAACTGCATTGCAAGCAAAAACTATGTCTAAATAAGACATTCTTTGCAAGAAATTTCGAAGGATATACCATAGAAAGAAAGTTTTACGACTATAATAATCTAAATAAATACTTAAAATTTGCCAAAAGGGGCTACAGTAGGTATATTTATATATACTCTCACTCCCGAGTTTGCGGTTAGTTGAGGTCAATTTAGAGTAGAAACTTAACTATATTCAAACTTAGTGCCCGTTTAGTCCATCAATAGAAACTAGATGCATAATTAATTTTATTACTCCTCTTCATTAGAAACTACTAAACCCTCAAAACGATCCCATAATTTTCGCTGACGGCATAAAACATAAATATGAATGGCAAAAGCAAATTGTTTGCTAATTAAATAAACATACCTAATTGGCCGGGGGTGGTAATGGCCGTCTCCACGGAGGGAGACGCGTCGGAAGGCGTTCCGCGACGGAAATTAAGTATCTTTTTGTTCGGAGACATCTTCGTTTTGAATCGTAACAGGATTCTCTGGGAATATTTGAATAGAGATAGGAGCTCATTTGTGGATCGAAGCAGGCTTATGTTCAGCGGTGAAGAACAATAGATTTTTAAGATAATTTCAAGTACTCTGAATATAGAATGTAAGTATAACAGAGGATCAAAAATGTGGACATAGAGTCATAGCGTTGTATTTATTTCCACCATTGTAAGTATCTTCCTAACCTGACTGTTTTGTAGTTAAGTATCTCTATTTTTCAACGGTGCGAAACAGCAACAATATCATGATTCGGTTTAAATGCTACATCAGTGCAAACGAGACTAACGACGTTGATCTGCCTACCGCAAATACATCCAAATCGTGACTAGGTCTATTTGAAAGAAATCGGCACCTGCTGCACAAGCCCCACCTCTCTCAATGTTGACGAAGATATCTTAACATAGCAGGCATTATAGGGTGACGTCGTTGTTTCCAGGGACCCACCGATATTGTCGGCACACAGCAACACGGACATTCTGCTGAAGCTGCCGGGAGGGAAAAGGTTAAGAGATATCAAATGGATAAGCGTGTGGTGCAGGCGGTTTACTGTAAGTGTTTTACAGGCTTTTTCATTACTTAAAGAACTAGACATTTTAATATTTATTTGATCTAGTTAAATTTCCATTGATCGCAGAAAGACGATGTAGGTACTCAGTAGGTATTTGAATATTTAAAACTCAAGTAGGTATAACTACTTTAAAATATATTTTCTTCTAAATACTAGTTCATACAAGCTCAGTATTCTTAAAAATTCCCCTTTACCCGCTGGTGACAATCGAAACAAAATATCGATTACTTTTGGCGCGCATGCTTAGCGCTTTCCCGCCAAATTGTGACGTTTGGCTGCCATTGCCGGCGGAGGGCGAGACGCAATCGGATTCGTTCAGCCAATCCCAATGAACGCCTTCATTCGATGTTAATTTGACAAGAATGAGAGTTTATGATGTTTGAATTTCAACTGGAATTTCCAATAGTATTTTAGATTTAGTCTAGATGGAATTTAGTGGGCGTTCTGTTAAAGGATTTTGTAGAGCTGAAACTTATATATATTAAGGTGAAGGCGCGTGTCTAACCCGCGAAATTCAAAATTTTCGAGTATTTTTATAGTTTATCCAAAATCTGAAAACATTTAAGACAACATTTTGTGATTTGCGACAAACACAGTATGCAGTGCATTTATTAATACATTTTTTTTTCTCTAAATATTATCGCGGTGGATATGATACTAGTTAATCACGAAATATACAAAAATAGCCAGATTATCTGGATAGCTGTCGTTCTTGAAATGTTTTAGATTAAGTTGGATATATTAATAAATGAACTGCACACGGTCTTTGTCGCGAATTACAGAATATGCCTTTTGTTATTGTCAGATTTTGAAAAATTTCTAAAACACCTCTAAAAATTTGAGCTTTGCGGGCTAGATGGGCGAGCTTATATAAGTATATTAAGCTTAACACAACTAATGTTATATTGAATAACATAATTATTACTAAATGCTCTACGTAACCATAAAGAGGCAGTTAGGATTATAGAAATGCTATTGGCGTTATTGGCTTATCTTTAAATAGGTCTTCCTTCAGCAATAGGGAGTTAGGTTAAATCCCACTACCGCAGTTGCACAAATTGACGTAAGCCTCTTCCCGGTACAAAATTATTACGTTCGCGTTGGAGGGTAATTCATTATGTGTCATAATAACGAACAAAAAGTAAAAGACTTTTAACTTCCTTCCAGGTAAATTTCGGCGATGTATTCATACCACTAGGCCTAGATCCGCCACGACCACGTGTGTTGCCAGAATTTAAGCGACTTGCGCACGGTCTTCGGTCTGGCAACATCAGCGTGCTGGACGCCAAGACATTCTACATACCTAATCTACATTACGATGGAGCAGGGCCAGATGCTTACTTCTGGGTTGGCAATGGATCAGAACCGAATCCGTTTGGAACTAAAGTGAGTATGGGAGATTTAGAATAATCGAATTTGGAAAGTACTGAGTACTTCCGGTATTATAATAATAATTTTATGGGCCCTTACGCACCAAAATAATGAGACGATTTAAAAGAAAACAATAATCATATTACAAAAAAGGTATTCCTATCGAAATATTCCCTTCAATTGCTATACCTAATATTCCAGGTTCCAAATGAGATGGGTTCCTTAAATCCCCTCCGCGGGTACCAAGGCGAAGACATAGAGATTCAGCTGCCAGGCAAGCTCACCGCCTACGACATAGACTGGCTAGCAGTGTGGTGTGTGGAGTACAGGCACAACTTCGGGCACGTCTACTTACCTAAGGATTTGGATGTGCCGCCGGCGTTAGGACAGACTAAGATCACTGTAAGTTGGGGTATGAGGTGTTCTGATGCAAGAATTTGCCCAAGCAAGAGCAGTTATTCAGAGGAGTGTAGGTTGATTTTTCTGAGAACCTAGCCAGTAGTTATAATGGCCTAAGTGTTACAATTTTAAATAACAACCAGGCTAAGTCTTGGATTTGGAAAGACTTTTGAAAGAATTTTGAAAGACGTCGACTTAAGAACTAATCCAGACATGAGAGGATATTATGAAGAATTGCCTTTTATTATAGTTTCCTACCTTCGCTAGCATTTTCGAGATGCCAACCAAAGCTTCACCTAGTGGGTCCAACTATAGTTAAGAACTATTGACCCCATAAGTATAAAAAATATCAATATCGGTCAAGCTGTTTAGGGAGATAAGGAATACGTAAACAGGCACAACTCGGAATTTTATATACGTATAAAGGTTTAGCTGCACCAATAGCTGAAACATCAGTCATGATATGAAAGTTATGCACGTCATTATTACCTACCTACTATTAATTATTATAATATTTCATAATTATTATTCTTATTATGTTTTTACTAACAGCTTGCTGGGACTATACAAACTTCTTAATAATTAGTGTTTTTACTTTTTTTCATTATTTATTTTAAGACTAATCATTTTTACAGAGTAAACGGAGGAAGCATTCTAATAAACATCAATTGAAATCACAAAAACTAACACTTCAAAAGCAATCTTCTGGTCCCCCACGATGGTTCACATTTGATTGGATTTAATCCGTCACTAAGCACATTCTACATTTTTGTTATTATTATATTTAATTTAGTGTTATTATTTTTATAACACTATCAAATTTTAATAGATTATTGTCTTGTTAGTTTGTGCAAAAGTCTGGAATGTGCAAATATAAAATGATGGAATGGGAAAGTCGGTTCAGCTTGTTTCTCAACAGTATTCTCTATTTTAAAGACTGAGATTTTTACAACTTGTTATGATTAATTGATTTGTTTTAATAAATATTTTGTTATTTAACTTAACAATACCTATGTGTGTTTCTTTTCTATCTGCTTTCCTTGGGATTCTGGATTTGTTTATTTACAGCCTGCTTGGTGGTATAATCCGGTAAGCATTACATTATTTATTAAGTATATTTCATTTAACAATAGAGCACGTACAGTTAACAAACTCGACGCTTGATCACCTTAAGGTTGCATTTTGTATGCAGTGACCAGCAGCCACCTGCGACTACCATGGTCATAAAAACAAATGGCTTTCTAAAAAAGGGCTTTTGTCTCACCGGACGCTTTTCGTCTTATTGAACATGAACATAATGGGCGAGGCATCCTATGATTACTGCCTGCAAGGGAAAAGTGTTAAAATTGATCAAGCGTTAACTTTGTACTGGTACCTGGGCTTAATATCTCTTTGAGTAAAAAAACGATTTATTTGTAAGGCAAACAATTTGAAAATTCTGCTTAACAATTTTGAAAAGGGAGATGGAATTTTAATATTATTCAGCTTCAATTTCAATAAAGCTTGCTACTATGCTTACTAAAATGAAGTATCTTTTATACTTCATATTTTTAAATGAAACGGTTTTTCCTTTAATCCCAATGCTGCCAATATGAGGATATATTACGACACTTTTTTCTGCTAGTATTTATACGTGATAATTAAACCTATACCAAGAACTATTTTCGTAAATAGTTTTTTTATTTGTAATTAACATTAGTTGATATTCCAGACCAGTTCCACAACTTTGCAGCCGCCTTACAGCGCGTCAAACAGCTGTAAGGAAATATTGGATAAAAGATTACAGGTCCGCTGGGAGATAAAGGTGAATATTAAATGCATTAATTTAATGATTAACTCAATCACAGAAAAATAACTTGGTCTTAGTTATTTTGACGAATGAATTACATTTTTTCGGTATTTGAGCATTCCCGTCTTCTTTGGATAACAACTGAATCTCTTTTTCAAGCTTAATTTTTTGAATGTTAGATGTACTATTGATTTTTTATAATTGGCCATGTAATAACGAATCGGTAATTGTTTTCAATCAAGCTGATAGCGAGAGAACATTGAAGGTAAAATATTGTTAGCAGAATTTAAATAAAAAAAATATATTAAGATTACATCACGAGAATGTTTTTTAAAAAGAGGGTAAAATAATAATAAATACCTACTGCAAACTTTTTTAAGACTCAGAATATAAAATATAATAGGCAAAACCATCAAGGCTTTAACGGACATATCCATAAGTTAGTTCTTTACCACGAATATATTGACATAAGAATTATAGCATTCATCATCATAAACTTAAGAGCGATGCTCTTGTCGGTGGAGGTTTTTCCATTCATTGTGATTGTCTCCCAGTTCCTTGACCATTTGATACGACACGACATCCACTTTTCCTTTTCCACTATTAGGTAAATATTTTGGACTTCCTTAGTGCATATATATAACCATCTCAGCATCTGATTCTCATCTCCATTCTAGGGCGATGAAGTACAAATAACCCTGGCAGCCCGTGTCCGCAAGGAGCAGTACATGGCGTTCGGTATATCAGGCGCTGAGGGGAGAGCCGCCATGTTGGGCGCTGATGTGGTCGTCGCCTACTGGGACATCAGGTCAGTGGGATAAGCCAGGCAAGATAACTAGATAGTTATTTAGCGGAAAAGGGAAGATCTTCCAGCCAGGCGGGGGTTATGCCTGGCGGGGCGGCCGCTATGCCCCACTGGATATTATCGGGGTCTTGTATGTCTCAAAGTCACGATGCTTGCGAGTCTTTGTCTCGTGATTCAGTTTTTCTATGAACAATCTGTACATTATACTGAGACGCCGTATTCAGCACCATCTGTCCGTTTCTGTCGGCGTCGTGAATGTGAGGTCGCCACAGTTACAATATAAGTAGACAGTTGTAGATAGGTACAAGCATTAATAGACTAACTCAGCAAATAAATGATCCCAAGCTAAGCAACGCTTGCACTAAACAATGAACTGGGGGTGAATCCAGTGTTATCCAGACCAGGGCAAACGAAAAAACCTTTTCCAAAAATTGCCTTGAATTTATTTCTTATCATCTGTACCCTAGCATGTAGGTACTGTAGGGTCTCCATATGCCTTTCGATACACAGGTGGATAGTGGCTAAGCCCTCTGGATGTTATGGATAATTTTGTTGAACTCATGACCGATAATACTAGAAGAAAGATCTGAGGATGTATTTCGATCCACAGGAGCAATCAACCCAAAGTAGCGGACTACACAATAACCCACCTGGCGCAGTGCGATGGACAGAGGGGTGTGTGCCCTGACCAGAGGCTGGGAGGCAGCAACGACGCTGTCATAGGTATGCAACATCTGCGTCTCCTATACTGAGACGAAAAATCTCAGACACATGTATTAAAAACTTGGTTTCTATAAGCCTTTGCCTAAGCTATTAGCGTATTGACATAAGCCTAGCGCTTGTGTGTAAGTTTTTCCTCAGTAAACGTATATGGAAACATGTTTTTTTTTTTTGTACGAGTCTGAAATCATACCTCTCATTCTACGACTTCACCTACCATTCTGGTTTGCTAGAGGCAGAATTTCGTGTCTAAACATTAGTCTCATGCAACTTTTCTGCGTAGAACAGACTGCATACTATCATTCTTTCCCATCAGTGTCCGGCAGCCAAAAGAACGGTATCACCACCATAACATACAAGCGGCCGCTCGCAGCCATCGAGCCGACGAGAGACAAGGAGATCCTCACGGCCAGGTCGCAGTCCGTCATCGCAGCCTTCGGCCCGCTCAACAGCAGGCAGGAGGCAAACGCTCATTCCTTCATGGATACCACTAGGACTGATGTGCAGCTCGATTTTGGAGCTCAGGTAGTTATAAAACTAGTTTTCTTCGTGTTTTAACGGTTTTTTATCGCGTTTAGCTTAGATAGGTGACTGACAATCCGTTAAGTCGATTCCCTGTTAGATTACTCTATTAACTTCTCAAGGTGCCTTGCATAGAAGTAGCGGCATATTATCTTCATAAAGGGAATATGAACGGAGCTGGAGGTTCTAAGCATAAACCCTCCTAGCTTCACTTGTTAAACTGTTATGGGTTTTTGGATACTCAAGATGAATCAAGTGGGATTTTCCCGAATCTGGAAATACGCCTTTGCATAGAACTTAAGATATTGAAATTATCATTTACCATTAATCATAATCATACAGGCTTGGTAGGTCCAGAAACTTGATCAGTAGTGTTCGTCCACAGAATGACAACACGTGCATCGGGCTGGCGGAGACGGAACCGGATGGGCCGGCGCCGTGGGCGGCGCGCGTCATCGCCGGCGCCGCCAACCTCACGGCGCGCATCGGGCCCGCCGGCGGCAGCCGCGGCTACACGCCCGTCACTGGTGAGCGAGCGCGCGGGCCATGCCCGCCCAGGGTGCCTTTTCACCGGCCCGCCGACCACTCTAACGCTACTTTAATTTCAGAGCTACTTTAACACAAAAAATAACAAAATTAACACAAATAATAACAAATAACAGTGTCTCAAAGACCTTAGCGGGTGTGATACATTTGAGTAGCGCTTTAGTATTCGGCTGAAAAGTTTGGACATCGATTCACTAAGCTTTTGTTTTGTTTGTTCTACTAATCCAGCCGTTGATTTCCTCGTTTTTCATGCAGACAATGATATAAATAACGGATTTCTTCCATACGGTAACTATAGCCCTATGAAATTGATACTTTTCAACTTACCACCATCATATTGTTATGTTCACCGTCCATTCCTAGGACACCCATCATGGGGCATAGCGTGGTACATCAACGACCAGCTGATCCCGGAGATCTACGTGGAGAGAGGCAAGACTTACACCTTCCACGTGGAGGGAGGGGACGACCGGACCAACCCTGCCAAGTGAGTTTATATCCGTCACAACAATTTAGTCAATTATAGTTTTATTGCGCGTTAAGCATAAACTATTTTATAATACTGTCCCACACCGGGAAAAGGGGGCTCTTCTTTTCTCTTCCACGCCTCTTTGTAGTACAGGGAATTTTCAGCGAGATTTCCACCAAGTCTCTCAGGCCCGAAAAGTCATATTACGACCGTTTTCCTCTGTTCTGATCACACCGAAAGATACCTTACTGCTTTTATATGGTTAACATTGATTATCGCTGCCTGTTTGCTCTACCTGAAATGACATTCTGTTGCAGATTCCACCCATTCTACATTTGTGACTCCTCAGAAGGTGGTTTCGGTCAGAAGCGAGAGGAGGAGCAGAGGAAGCAGCGGGTGTTTGCTGGAGTGGCGTATGACAACGAGGGCTATCCGTACCCCACTGCTGGTGAGTGCTTCCAGTCCATTGCGCGAAGATCTGAGCATTCTAAGCCAAAAGTTTGTAAGACCCTCCTTCTGGACACGAGGGGTAGCGCTTGAACTGGGATCAGATAGAACTAAAGTGCGAATCTTATTTCAATTCTGATTATTATCACTTGCTGACCGATGAAGGTCGGCATCGAAAGGAATCCTGGACGTCAAAAATGTGTAAAAATCGCAAATGGTCCGGAATAGCGGTTTTTATACGTGTGGTGGAATCCGAATCATCCTTGCATTGAGGAGTAATGTGCCCAGTATAATTACCAAAGGATGGCCTGCAAAGAAATATGATAAAGAAATAAATAAAATAAAGAAATAAATAACCTTATACCATTGGATAAATAGCGGGTTTACAACAATGCCCCTCTGTACACCTCAATAGCCAATAGAAATATCAATACTTATTTGTTTGATGTATCCAGTGGGCCGCTACTGTGAATGGACTCACAAGACGATAGACCAGTCCGCCACATCGGAGACTTTCGAGGACTATATGAAGACTCTGCAGCTGGAGTGCCACGACGGAGCCCCCGCTGTGCTCAACTGGACTGTGGCCTTTGAGACCCCTAACCTGGTCTACTATCAGGTAAGCACTACTTGAAGATGATGATAGAGTTCAGGGTGGTAGTCAGAAGACTATTTAAAGTTAATCACAGTATATGATCACTGCATTTTCAAGACGATTTGGGGCAAAAGCAATAAGCCTACGTATTGTTGGGCTAACTCGCTCGGCTACGGTGACAAGACCAGACACATTAGTAGGCTCCTTGCGTGTATTATTTATGAATAAAAAAAGAGAGACGGCATGCAAGGGAACGCCACAGAGCAAATAGCTAAAGCATCGCGAGCCGACAGCAGCCCAAAGCCGCGCCACATCCGGAGTGTGTGCTGTGGGAGATGCCAGTACCTATTTAAATATAAAGCGGAGCAGCCAAAATAGGAGTAGTCAACTTACAGGATCAGCGATATCTACTACAAAATATTAACTAAGTTTTATGCAAATACACTAACCCTCCCTCCATTCCAGTGTTACACGCACAACAACCTAGGCTGGAAGATCCATGTGGTAGACCCGGGCACACCAGTGCCTATACCCGGCGCTACCAACGCACAGATAAACGCATCAGGCTTACCAACCCCGCCGCTCTTCGCGTTCTACCCGCTCATCGTGTTGGTAGCATTGCGCAACATCGCCTATAGATAATGCGTTTGAAATAGCGAACTCCGTAAAGGTACCTATGAGAAACGACGTGAGTATTGAGGTTTTATTTATAGGAATTCTATTACTTTGGTTACAAATCAAAAGCTGGTCATACAGCTTGATAAATGTTTAGAGTAACAGCAACGTTAGTATGGTTTGCAAAAAAGTTTCTTATTATAGAAAATTCGCCTTGATTATTTTAAGGTTTGTATGAAAACAACGTTCTACTGAGTCATTCCACATTATCTTTTGATCTATATCGATATGACTTAAAAGTTAATTAATAATCTTAATTCACTTAATGAAGAATGTGATAATTTGGGCATGTAGATTGTTTACAATAACACGGAGTTCGCAAACACTGTACAGGTATTTTAAAATAATTAAAAGAATTCGGGTAAATAATGTCAATCTACATTACATTAACGATTTCATATCGTAATGTAAAGCTCACGTTTTACCAATTAAGCATTTGACAATAAAATCTCCTAGTTGTAACTGAAATAATTTATACTATATAATGTAATAATATTGCAACATTTCTAAGTAATGTGACAATAAAGTTATTGTTCATTTTCTTTTCTATTGTATCATAGTTTAAATACTCGTTTTTAACAATAATAGTGGGTACTATAATTATAGTAGGCAAACCTACTATGAAAACAATTATAAAATTATTATACATACCATTTTTTATATATTGTTTTCTTATATTTACGCGAATACTACACATTGAAATAAAACTATTTTTCGAAACGTCGGGAACATAAATAAAATAAACGTGATAAAATCCGAAATAGTTTTATTTCAATACCATTTTTTTTCAATTAACATCACGGTAGCTGTACCTTTTTAATTTGATTTTTTTTTGAGATATTCTCAAAAGAAATATTACATTACATTCGACAATAAAAAGGATTCCAATATTTTAGAATCATACGGATTTAATTAGATACTTAATGTTTTATATATCTACGTATTTATACTATAAATATTTATTATACTAAAATATACATAATTGATCTGACTTCGGCTGATTCTAGCTCGAATTTTATTACACTTGATAAAAACTGCAATGGAAACATTGACAATAATATAATAAATTAATATTAGTAAGTAATACGATTTATTTAGATTTATATTTACACTCGTCGTGTGAATGACAATACTTACTGTAAAATTTGACAATAACAACTAATTATTATGTAAGACAATTTATTGAAAATTTATACTACAAAATATTTCTTTTTAGAAGAATATTTTGATGTAATAGGTAATGAAATGTCAGACAATAGATAAGAATAATGTTTTAAAATATTAGTAGTATTCTTAATGTTCATGATTAAAACTTTTGAAATTGTTTTGTCGCTTGCATAAGCTTCTTAACAGTAAAATTTGGCCTGTTTAACTAATATTTGTATAGTGTATTTTATACGTGGAATTAATAACGAAGACAATAATCTCGTCTATTGGAAATTATAAAATTTAAACAAATCATATTTGGGTGATCTTCCATTACCTACTTTTACAGCAGGGTTAGTCCTTTTCCTGATTGAGACTGGTATTTTTACAAGCATGTGGTTGGGTAAGTATTATTTTAAATTACCAACTTTTTAATGTAATCCATAGTTGTACTTGCTTTTTTTCTGACTGTACATAATCCACAATCGATAGTTTTTTTTTATAATTGATTGACATTTGTGAGTGTTACCAATGTATAAAATACTACCATATTGGTTAGATTCGTTTTATTACACAATATTATTTAGTGATTCTATAACACAACAATAATGTATGGTGTTGTACAAAGGTACATTGTATATACCTACCTAGTCTACATTATAATGAAATCCTGACAATAGATAGTTCTTATGGATAGCTACGTTAGCTTAGCTTACATGAAGTTAATATTATTATCTTTTTGTTTGAAATAATAGTTATTTATTAAACTATTATTATTACTATTATAACTATTTATTTACTATACTAATTATTAAACTTTAGAAAGTAATTAAAAATCATTTTACACTTAGTAGTTGTAGATGTTGATGCACAAATTTCTGTTATTACTAAGAATTTTATCGATAGTTAAATTATTATTAAGTTATAGATAAAACTTATACAAATCAAATTTATACTTACTGTGCAAAATGTGCAATTAATATTTGGAAGCCTGCGCTGTCTGTGTAAATGTAACTCAAAAACTCTTTTAATAATAAAATTTAGTAATTTTGACTACAATAAGTGAATAAAAGCTTTTTTATTTACACGGTAAAAGAACTGGTTGATTAGAGGAATATGAAATAGCTGTTTTTATAATCTAATATCACAGTTAAAAAGGCTCTCATGCCGACATAAATATCAATAGGTAATGAAATGCATATCTCAATGGTTTTTAAATGCCATAATATCAAAAAATACAAGTAAAAATATGAAAATAAAACTATACTTAAAATTATTTTGTAATTAATTTATTGTTATTGAGCTGGTGGATTTATTATGTTTTTAATATCAAATCAATACACGACTGATGTCCGGTTCCTATATTGAAGAAAAACAAATCGTTGTGCTTACTGACTACTCTTAAGGCTAAAGCGCCCATCTAGCCCGCGAAATTCAAAATTTTGGAGTATTTTTATAGTTTATCCAAAATATGAAAACATTTAAGACAACATTTTGTGATTTGCGACAAACACAGTATGCAGTGCGTTTATTAATACATTTATTTTACTCTAAACATTATCACGGTGGATATGATACTAGTAAATCACCAAATATACAAAATTTGCCAGTTTTTCTGGTTATCTGTCGTTCTTGAAATGTTTTAGAGTAAAATAAATGTATTAATAAATGCACTGCATACTGTGTTTGTCGCAAATCACAAAATGTTGTCTTAAATGTTTTCAGATTTTGGATAAACTATAAAAATACTCGAAAATTTTGAATTTCGCGGGCTAGACAGGCGCGTTCATCTTAATAGTCACATTATTTACAACTAACCGCGACTAAAATCTGTTCCATTATTGAGTAGTATACAATTGGCGATACATTCGTTGTAACAACAGTTTGTTAAGAAACCAAACTGATGTAATCAATTTTTTTTGAGATGGAAATAATATTAAATTTTTATAGTTTACCGATGGTGAACTGTAAAATATAGGTAGGGACCGGTGGTGTGACCCAAGTTTTGTTTATTCTGGAGCCAATATAAATGGTCTTGGTCTTGTTTTGTTTGCGTCTTTTGTGCAATTTTTCTTTGGGATATATTCCGTTCGCTTATAACAGAACTGTGATGTTGTTCTCTGAAAATGTACTACCTACTTAGATTTTTTTATAATAATGTGCTTAACAATAATGACTCAAAAATATGTATTTTATAGTACCTAAATGAAACACTGGCAGCATGATGACTATTTTTGTAGGTATGTTAAATTATGCTTATATTTATAAGGTTTTTAATTTTCATATTATAAATTAAATGTGGTCTAACGTCTGTGTTGTTACTTGTAGTAATGCCTGCTAATGTAATTTTTAACCCATATAAATTTTCTTAAGATGATTGTAAATTAAAATTTAAGTAATAGAAAATTGTACTTTGCCGTTAAGATTATTTTTTGTTTCTAATAATTTGACTATTAGGAAGATTTAAAATGTTATTGTTCTTACACAATTGAAAATTTTACAGCTATATACAAATCCAGTTTTCATTGTATATACTTAGGTGTACCTACATTCCGCAAATCGATCTCAAATTTGTTTTTCTAAAATTACTAAAATATGATCTGCACCGTTCGAAATATAAAAATTGCCGTGAACTTTGTGTAATTTATGATAAACTTTGACAATAAAAACCTTTTCCTAAAGTAATGTTGGTTGTTTTCATTTACAGCATGAAATCTAAGTGAATCTAAAAAGTTTTCTTGTAATATACCAATCTTTTATATTAGGTAATATTGGTACTCTATGCTCTCTGAGTTTTCTTTGTGTTATCTTTGGATCGCACGATACTTGTTAGTAGAAATTCGTCCATAGCACCGACTAGAGATGCGCAAAATGTATCCCATCAAAAACAAAACTTGTAAAAAAACCAAGTCTCGCAACTCTGTTCTTCTACCGTAAAAAGTTGTGAGATCTATGTAATACCAAGTCAGTTACTATATAAGTCCCCAATAAAGGGACCTTCTGTCTTAAGTTATTTTAAGTAGGTAATTAGCTTACCTAACAACATCTTATAGTGACAATATCAATATTAAAAATATTTTATGTTTTAAATTAAATAGATTGACTTGGCAATCGCACTATTAAACTAAACTAAATACATTGTGTTTTCATGCGATGGCCAAGCCAATCTATTTAATTTAAAACATAAAATATTTTTAATATTGATATTGTCACTATAAGATGTTGTTAGGTAAGCTAATTACCTACTTAAAATAACTTAAGACAGAAGGTCCCTTTATTGGGGACTTATATAGTAACTGACTTGGTATTACATAGATCTCACAACTTTTTACGGTAGAAGAACAGAGTTGCGAGACTTGGTTTTTTTACAAGTTTTGTTTTTGATGGGATCTCATTTCTTTTTGTAAACATTGTTCTTTCTTTCAAGGCAATTTCGGGCAATTTAGTCTACTTAATACTTTTTTGCGGGATTTTAGTACAATTCATATCATAAGTAAGACATGTCCCATTTTTGCTTTTTCATTCCGTTGAACATTTTACAAGTTACCTTTAAACATAATTATATCTAGGTACCAATGTACACCTAATATTCCATTCCTATTCCATTATATTATTCATAATATGTACACTGATTCATTAACTGCAAATGAAAATTTGTTATCCTATACATTTATATGGGATTACAAAGTTAATTATTCAGTTGGTGTAACTAGAAAACTGGACCGAACAGTCAAAATATTTTAGTTTTTCCTTGATTTATACACTAAACACTAATTGTATTCTAAATTTGAAGCTTCTATGTCTGCTAGAAGTGCCTTCTGTTTTGATGATCGGTCAGTCAGTGAGTGAGTGACAAAATTAAGAATTTTGACGAGTTATAATTCTTAAACTACTGGTTCAAATTGAATGAAATTTGAAGTATACCGTGTTTATACCATGCCTGCTTGGTATCTGAAAATTCAGGGTTCTAGTTTTATCCACAACGAAGTTATAGGGGGTCGAAAATGGCCTGAACTGCTTCGAGAAAAGATGGTACGGCCGTGCCGCGCTCGACGTACCGTGCTCGACTTGGGGGGGCACTGCCGTGCCCCCAGATCACTGAGGTGAACCGATATATATAGGTATATATCTTTTGCAGCTCAGTGATATATATCACTCTTGTATATCAGTAGCTCACTAGTGATATAAAGATTTGTTTGAAGACTGAGCGAACTAGCGATGTGTTATTTACAACGATATAGCTCATAAGACCTACTTGTAGGTAAAAACCAATACCGTCTATGCTAGTAATATGTTTAATAGGTAATAAAATGCGAGCGTGTTTGTTGGTTTGCCCTGCTTTTACGCAGCAACAGATCACGTATATATTACTAACAGTAATTATCCACACAAAATATGTTGTCCGATACACGACCTACCAAAAACAAAATTACTATTACTCAGTTCAGTCATAGGCGTAATTCATACGTAAAGTAACTAAAACCAAACGGTTTGAAATAATACAAGCAACATTGAATGTTTACAAAAACAAAGTCCCAAAATTTGTACTCTATTCATTTGACTTAAAGGTCGATTTTCCTACGTTCTATTATCCAATAACGGACGGCCGGCCAACGCTCATACGCAGTGCTTCGTATCGCTAGTCTCTTTTCTTTTTTACGTCGTGTGCAATTTCTATCTCATCTGAGACAAAGAACTAGTGAGCTATGTCACCTGACATGTCAATCACTTAGTTCAGTAACTCAAATTGAAACCATATCTGTAGAGATATAGAGATATAATTTGAAATCATAAGAGCTAAAGAGAGATTAGCTCTTTGGTACCGACATATATCTTTTTGTCATTAGCTCGCGAGCTTCACAACTTCGCGAGCAGCATAGACCATGGTCCGTAGTAGAATTAGAAAAATCATTTATGGTAGTTTTTGAAATTTGACCTCGTCGCACAAAGGTAGTGTTTATAAGTCTGTGCCTCGTCGTCACAAATGCGGTTATGACTCACGCTTCTTTGATGTATTATTTTTATTTTATTTTGAAATAACACCATAAATTACGTAAATAATAAGTGTACAATCATAAAATAGATACTTTTATAATGTTCGTGGTATAGTATAAGATTTAAAAGGCTCGTGGGAAAACAAGAAACCGAGTGTCTGTTTCGAATCAAAAAAGGTAGTCAACAAAAAGGTTACGATGGCCGAAAAAGTAAGTTTATACCATTATTTTCACCCATGCTAGTCGTCATTGTACCATATTAATATTGGTATGAAGGCATGCTGTACACAAATTAGTCATTATTTCATGAAGAGCGTAAAAGGTATTTTAAAACCAAATTTACCAAGCTGCTACTTCAGTCTTTGCTAAATAAACAAAAAAACAGTCACCTGTCGTTTCATCCGGTGCCGTCATGTGGGGTTTCATTAGGTTTTTTTGGCTTCAAACTTGAAAATTCTAGTTCTATAACGCGGTTAATTTATTTTAAAATGTTTTAAATGCGTAAATTTGTTGTGTAATGTTTTAGAATTGTGAAAATTCATAGAAAATCTTATGTTAGACTCAAGAATGGATGAGGTCAGTGTTTTACAAAAGTGTTTACAAGTTGTGCAATGCTTTGTTTGATTTCTAGCACTCAGCACCTGTCTTGGTGACAAAAATTTATAGAAACAATGAACTGTGGGTGATAACTTTCAATGAAGATAGGCAACTTGTTCATTGGCATGGCATTGGCAAGAGGCATGCCACAGAGCATCTCAAATTCTCAATGTTACCCCTTGTTGCAATGGACGAAAAATTCACACATAGAAAATTTAGACTACAATATGTTTTGTGTGAATGTTTTATTCAGTGCCATAGGTTGTGGTTACAATAGAGTAATATTTGTGGATCTCAAGACAATTTGCCTTATCTCCATAACTTGTATGTTATGATGCTGAGGTTGCTGGAGAAAACTATGAATCCGGCCTAACTAGATTAACTGAAGAATAATCAATTACAAATTGTAATTGATTATTCATTCACTACGTTTGTAATTGTAATTTACAATTTATCCATTCTTCTTTAGATTGAGCCCCACACATTACAAATCAACCTAAGTACCTGCTAACTATAATTTTTTACTACCAGAAAATCCAAGAGAACCCAATCCCAGAAGAACAAGCCGTAGAAACTACAGATAGACCAAAAGATGTACCGAAACAAGAAGATAAACCCACAAACACGGTCCTAACCCCAGTGGCACTCCCTAAGCCCACTGACAAGACTACAACCACAGCCCCATTGCCTGCGGCCCCTACAGTGGTGCCTCCGAGGGTGTCGGTGCCAGGGTTCACGAAGACACCACCAAATGATATGTACAGGAGGCTGCTGCCAGCCGTGCTGTTTGTGCTGACGTTCGTCACTGTCATGACTCTGTTGCTCATTTATATGGACACTGTTGGTGAGTATCTTCATTAAACTACTTCCCATATCCATTTCTAAATGTTGCTTATTATTTAATTATCACAGATAACATTGATGTGTTGTATATTACAACCAGTCGGCTATCACTGCTTATTCACAAACATAGGGGTTACTTGTATCGTAGATTTCGCAAAAACTAAAAAATATTAATGTATTTATGTTGGAGACTTCAGATAAGAACCCCGAATTGGAGTTAAGATCAAAGTCAAGTCCTAAATTAAAGTATTGAGCATAGGACTCACTGTACTGGGTGGTTGTGGGTTTTGTTTGCCATGGAAAGAAATTTCAGTGTGTCATTGAAACTACTCTCAGTTGACAAGCCTACAGTTTAGGGTTACAGTCAATGGTCTTTACGGATGTGAATGTGATGCTGGATGCGGCAAGCTGAAGACAGGGCGCTATGGCGCTTATTAGGGAAGTCCTATTTCAGCAGTGGTCTGATATAGGCTGATGACGATGATGATAATGATGATGGTCTTAACGCCCATTGTATATGTGTATAATGTGTGTGCAGCTCTGGGCGCGCAGAAGTTCCGCGCGAACATGTCGCGCGACTACGAGCTGGCGCGCATCCCGCAGGGCTCGGCGGCGCTGGTGGCGTTCGTGCAGCAGCTGCACCTGGCGCCGCGCCGCGCCGCGCCCGCCGCCGGCGCCGCGCCCGAGCCGCCGCCCAGCGTCACGCCGCAGGTGGCGCTCATGGAGGAGCTGCATGGGCCCGTCGTGAGTTGCACATGTCACCCCCCATTATTGTATAGACAGGTTACCTTTTAATCGGAAAAAGGAAGATCTTCCAGCCAGGTGGCCGTTATGTTTGGCGCATGGCGGGACGGCCGCTATTCCTCAATGGATGTTATTGGAATCTTGTATTATATTATAGTGTCGATTCTTGCGAATCCTTATATAGTGATTCAGTTTTTCTGTGAAGAATGTGGACATTGTCGACGTCAACGACGACGTCATCGTCTTTAAGTTACGTAGCGTCGCCTGTGTCGTCACGAGGATTTAAAATTGGTGTTGCAGCGCACTGAAGTGGCGTCGCGACGCCACACTAAGAGCGTCGCGACGCTTAGATAGTGGCGTCCCGACGCGTTTATAGTGGCGTCGCGACGCTTTAACAGTGGCGTCGCGACGCTTTTATAGTGGCATCACGACAATTTGATATGGATACGACGCTATCAAGCGTCGCGACGCCACTATCAAAGCATCACGACGCCACTATCAAATTGTCGTGATGCCACTATAAAAGCGTCGCGACGCCGCTATTAAAGCGTCGCGACGCCACTGTCAAAGCGTCGCGACGCCACTATAAACGCGTCGCGACGCCACTACCAAAGCGTCGCGACGCCACTATCAAAGCATCACGACGCCACTATCAAATTGTCGTGATGCCACTATAAAAGCGTCGCGACGCCGCTATTAAAGCGTCGCGACGCCACTTAAAAGCGTCGCGACGCCGCTATTAAAGCGTCGCGACGCCACTTAAAAGTGTCGAGACGCCACTATTAAAGCGTCGCGACGCCACAATGTAAGCGTCACGACGCCACAATGTAAGCGTCACGACGCCACTGTGTAAGCGTCGCGACGCCACTGTCAAAGCGTCGCGACGCCACTATAAACGCGTCGAGACGCCACTATCTAAGCGTCGCTACGCCACTATCCAAGCGTCGCGACACCATTATTATAGCGTCGCGACGCCACAATGTAATCGTCACGACGCCACTGTCTAAGCGTCGCGACGCCACTATTAAAGCGTCGCGACGCCACTATAAAAGCGTCGAGACGTCACTATCAGAGCGTCGCGATGCCACTAAAAAGGCGTCATGACGCCACTATTAAAATGTCACGACGCCAATGTCTAAGCGTCACGACGACACTATTAAAGCGTCGCAACGCCACAATGTAAGCGTCACGACGCCACAATGTAAGCGTCACGATGCCACTGTCTATTAAAGCGTCGGGACGCCACTATCTAAGCGTCGCGACGCCACTATCAGAGCGTCGCGACGCCACTATTAAAACGTTGCGACGCCACTGACTATGCGCCGCGACGCCACTATAAAAGCGTCGAGACGCCACTATCAGAGCGTCGCGACGCTACTATTAAAGCGTCACGACGCCACTATCTAAGCGTCGCGACGCCACTATTATAGTGTCGCGACGCCGCTATCTAAGCGTCGCGACGTTATTGTAAAGGCGTCGCGACGACACTCTAAAGCGTTACGCTTTCCACGCTACGAGCCGTGCATCCTTTATAGTGGCGTTGCAAGCCCAACGCTTAGATATTGGCGTCGCGACGACGCTTTAATAGTGGTTTAGTAAACTTTAAAGACACAGTATTTATTTGTCGCATCGCTTGTTGAGTGCCTGCAATGATTGCTCCGGTCCGTGTGCGCAGTACAACGGCACGTTCGTGGAGTTCCTGGCGCGCGGCTCGCGCGACGGCTCGGGCGTGTTCCTGGAGCGAGCGCGCGGCTGGGGCGGCGTAGTGGTGCGTGCGGCGGCGCGGGACTACCTGGCGCTGCGCGGCGCCGCGCGGCCGCTGCACGCCTGCCTCAGCCCCACCGCGCACCCGCGGGAGGTCAGTCCTGCCACATATACACGGCCCGGGACTACCTGCCGCTGCACGCCTGCCTCAGCCCCACCGCGCACCCGCGGGAGGTCAGTCCTGCCACATATACACGGCCCGGGACTACCTGCCGCTGCACGCCTGCCTCAGCCCCACCGCGCACCCGCGGGAGGTCAGTCCTGCCACATATACACGGCCCGGGACTACCTGCCGCTGCACGCCTGCCTCAGCCCCACCGCGCACCCGCGGGAGGTCAGTCCTGCCACATATACACGGCCCGGGACTACCTGCCGCTGCACGCCTGCCTCAGCCCCACCGCGCACCCGCGGGAGGTCAGTCCTGCCACATATACACGGCCCGGGACTACCTGCCGCTGCACGCCTGCCTCAGCCCCACCGCGCACCCGCGGGAGGTCAGTCCTGCCACATATACACGGCCCGGGACTACCTGCCGCTGCACGCCTGCCTCAGCCCCACCGCGCACCCGCGGGAGGTCAGTCCTGCCACATATACACGGCCCGGGACTACCTGCCGCTGCACGCCTGCCTCAGCCCCACCGCGCACCCGCGGGAGGTCAGTCCTGCCACATATACACGGCCCGGGACTACCTGCCGCTGCACGCCTGCCTCAGCCCCACCGCGCACCCGCGGGAGGTCAGTCCTGCCACATATACACGGCCCGGGACTACCTGCCGCTGCACGCCTGCCTCAGCCCCACCGCGCACCCGCGGGAGGTCAGTCCTGCCACATATACACGGCCCGGGACTACCTGCCGCTGCACGCCTGCCTCAGCCCCACCGCGCACCCGCGGGAGGTCAGTCCTGCCACATATACACGGCCCGGGACTACCTGCCGCTGCACGCCTGCCTCAGCCCCACCGCGCACCCGCGGGAGGTCAGTCCTGCCACATATACACGGCCCGGGACTACCTGCCGCTGCACGCCTGCCTCAGCCCCACCGCGCACCCGCGGGAGGTCAGTCCTGCCACATATACACGGCCCGGGACTACCTGCCGCTGCACGCCTGCCTCAGCCCCACCGCGCACCCGCGGGAGGTCAGTCCTGCCACATATACACGGCCCGGGACTACCTGCCGCTGCACGCCTGCCTCAGCCCCACCGCGCACCCGCGGGAGGTCAGTCCTGCCACATATACACGGCCCGGGACTACCTGCCGCTGCACGCCTGCCTCAGCCCCACCGCGCACCCGCGGGAGGTCAGTCCTGCCACATATACACGGCCCGGGACTACCTGCCGCTGCACGCCTGCCTCAGCCCCACCGCGCACCCGCGGGAGGTCAGTCCTGCCACATATACACGGCCCGGGACTACCTGCCGCTGCACGCCTGCCTCAGCCCCACCGCGCACCCGCGGGAGGTCAGTCCTGCCACATATACACGGCCCGGGACTACCTGCCGCTGCACGCCTGCCTCAGCCCCACCGCGCACCCGCGGGAGGTCAGTCCTGCCACATATACACGGCCCGGGACTACCTGCCGCTGCACGCCTGCCTCAGCCCCACCGCGCACCCGCGGGAGGTCAGTCCTGCCACATATACACGGCCCGGGACTACCTGCCGCTGCACGCCTGCCTCAGCCCCACCGCGCACCCGCGGGAGGTCAGTCCTGCCACATATACACGGCCCGGGACTACCTGCCGCTGCACGCCTGCCTCAGCCCCACCGCGCACCCGCGGGAGGTCAGTCCTGCCACATATACACGGCCCGGGACTACCTGCCGCTGCACGCCTGCCTCAGCCCCACCGCGCACCCGCGGGAGGTCACTACTGCCCCTGTCTATGGCTTGTTGTTCTGCAACTGTGGTATAACTTGATAGGTCCGATGTGTGTTGCAGGTGACGTACCAGGAGACGGAGAGCCCGGAGAGCGTGTTCCGGTCGCGCGTGCTGTGCCTGCCGCTGCTGACCGTGCTGCTGGCGGCTGACGCGGCCGCCGCGCAGTACGTGCTGCTGGGCGGCCCGCACGCGCCCGCCGCGCTGCAGCACCTGCCCTTCCGCGACCCGCGCCTGCGCCTGCAGGTAACCCGCCGCGCTGCAGCACCTGCCCTTCCGCGACCCGCGCCTGCGCCTGCAGGTAACCCGCCGCGCTGCAGCACCTGCCCTTCCGCGACCCGCGCCTGCGCCTGCAGGTAACCCGCCGCGCTGCAGCACCTGCCCTTCCGCGACCCGCGCCTGCGCCTGCAGGTAACCCGCCGCGCTGCAGCACCTGCCCTTCCGCGACCCGCGCCTGCGCCTGCAGGTAACCCGCCGCGCTGCAGCACCTGCCCTTCCGCGACCCGCGCCTGCGCCTGCAGGTAACCCGCCGCGCTGCAGCACCTGCCCTTCCGCGACCCGCGCCTGCGCCTGCAGGTAACCCGCCGCGCTGCAGCACCTGCCCTTCCGCGACCCGCGCCTGCGCCTGCAGGTAACCCGCCGCGCTGCAGCACCTGCCCTTCCGCGACCCGCGCCTGCGCCTGCAGGTAACCCGCCGCGCTGCAGCACCTGCCCTTCCGCGACCCGCGCCTGCGCCTGCAGGTAACCCGCCGCGCTGCAGCACCTGCCCTTCCGCGACCCGCGCCTGCGCCTGCAGGTAACCCGCCGCGCTGCAGCACCTGCCCTTCCGCGACCCGCGCCTGCGCCTGCAGGTAACCCGCCGCGCTGCAGCACCTGCCCTTCCGCGACCCGCGCCTGCGCCTGCAGGTAACCCGCCGCGCTGCAGCACCTGCCCTTCCGCGACCCGCGCCTGCGCCTGCAGGTAACCCGCCGCGCTGCAGCACCTGCCCTTCCGCGACCCGCGCCTGCGCCTGCAGGTAACCCGCCGCGCTGCAGCACCTGCCCTTCCGCGACCCGCGCCTGCGCCTGCAGGTAACCCGCCGCGCTGCAGCACCTGCCCTTCCGCGACCCGCGCCTGCGCCTGCAGGTAACCCGCCGCGCTGCAGCACCTGCCCTTCCGCGACCCGCGCCTGCGCCTGCAGGTAACCCGCCGCGCTGCAGCACCTGCCCTTCCGCGACCCGCGCCTGCGCCTGCAGGTAACCCGCCGCGCTGCAGCACCTGCCCTTCCGCGACCCGCGCCTGCGCCTGCAGGTAACCCGCCGCGCTGCAGCACCTGCCCTTCCGCGACCCGCGCCTGCGCCTGCAGGTCCCCCCACACCCCCCACCTGCCACACGTTTTTTAATTATTTCCGTAGTCTCGCCTCTTTTGATCACAATAATTTAAATACTCAGCAGCCACAGCCGCCTCCACCGTACTGTATAAGTATATATTAATCGGTTTATGTATTCCTCTGCCTCCCCTAGATGATCGAAGTGCAGTTCTCGGAGGAGGCGGCCCGCAACAGCACGACGCAGCACCTGCTGGCCAACAACTACACGGTGGCCGGCGCCTTCCCCGGCAGCGTCATGTACGCGCTGCGCCCGCTGTGACTCGCTACACACCCTCAGCCCTCGTAGTAGACACTCGCTTTCAATACAACACAATGCCACCACCCCTGGACACTTACCCCCCTTATTAACCCCTACAGTGTCGCGGGCACCTACGTCGATGTATAAGTTTTGAAGGCTCCAAGTGTCGCAATCCCCTCCGGGCGTCGCGTAGTTTGGTACCATACAGTTGGTGTGGTACATGACATTAATATTTACATTTTATCACGCCCAATAGGAATCCGTAAAAAAGGACAAACTGCCTTCCTTTATTGTCACAAACATTGTTAGTTCTATTGAAAGCGATTCGTCTTATCTTGTGGTTACTAGATGTCGCTAGGTGTTAACACTATTCCGTCAAGAGATGGCGTCAGTGGTAACGAAGTATTATTGTTCTTGTTCCTCAAACGAATAAATCTGCATATAGATACTTATATGTATTGATAAAAATCTGTTAATTATTATGTAACTATGTGACGCCATCTTGTGACAATAATTACATTACTTTTTAACTAATAAGCACAAAACACGAAAAAAATAAAATAATCGTAAAAAAATATTGATGTTAACAATCTGTGGTGATTAATTATGATAATTAATTTATAATTGAATATTTTTTTGTGATTTTAAGTTAATTCATGTGATTTTAATCTTCGGCAGCTTGATTCGCCGTATTATTATGAATGTTGTTGCCGTTTCTGTTGGGACAAACTAAACTTAACTAAATGTTGTGCTATCCTCCTCCACTGCAGTAAATTGTGACACCGAGACAGCAATATTGTTAATTTATAATTGAATATTTTTTGTGATTTTAAGTTAATTCATGTGATTTTAATCTTCGGCAGCTTGATTCGCCGTATTATTATGAATGTTGTTGCCGTTTCTGTTGGTACAAACTAAACTTAACTAAATGTTGTGCTATCCTCCTCACTGCAGTAAATTGTGACCGAGACAGCAATATTGTTAGTTGTCAAATTTAGTTTAACCGTGACTTGGAGCCAACAGAATAAGCACAAATGTATTATTATGAGTATAATATAATTACAATTCCTAATTTATGAAAGCAAAGTGCCTTATAACAATTTTGTTTTAAACTAACTTTAAGCGGGAGCTGCACTGACTTGACGCCTAGTTATTCAAGGTTTGCCACTTTCGATCCAAACCTTTAATAGATAAAGTCCATATTACTCTAAAATGCTAGTGGCGTTAGGTTCAGTGTGGTTCTCTATTATACTACTGTTCAAATATAAGCGGTATGCGCTCCGCTGCCGCGGCAATCTGAATAGAGCTATGTTGACGGCGCATAACTTAGATGTCTGTGACATTATAGGGATTGCTCTGTGCATCAGGACAATGAAAATGGTCCATTCTTCCTTATCGCATGCGCAAAGCGATCCCGCCAGCGGTCAAGTTACGCGCCGGCCACTGTACGAAATGTATTCTTGTAAATCAAGTATTATTCAATAGTTAATAGTTTAAACGCACCATGTTATTATACACTGATAGAATATTTTCTAGACATAACATGAGTGCGAAGATGAAGATAGTAGCGCGATGAGGCGATGTCGTATATTTTTTTCAAAAATATAATCCAATCCATTTATAATAGTCTACATATTGTATCTCAAAAGTCGGAAAGTAATTACTATGAAAAAATTTTAGGACTAGTTTTTTTCAATATTTATTGCAGCTGCGTGTAAATGGAGCTGTCTTCATTAGATGTGTTCTGAGGCCGAAACGCGAAGGTTGCGACAAATAATCAAAGGCCAGAAAACCTTGTAGTTACACGTGTCTCTCTAAATTATTATTTTAGACTCTACTCTTTATTTCGTTAGACTCTAACCGCTGGCAGTATTGATGTGATGAATGATGGCAAATAAATTATGTTGTTAATAACAATCTAACAAGGTTCGTGGAAAGGGTTGTTGATTAGATTAGTATATTCAATATCCCACAGCTGTGCACAACATGCCGCGTTTGACGTTTAAGTCTATTTCTCTCCGATTTAAAAAATAATTACATAATTAAAAACAACAGTATTTTTCGATAACTTCGCAAAGCAATTTAAATGCTTTTAGCCTCGATTAGTTGATCTGATTGTTATTTGTATCGTTTTATCTACCTTTAAAGTTATGTAATCTTGATATTAAGGTTAATTTTGGCTGTTTATGCTTTATATGTTGCTGCACCAATTAAACTAGGTGCATAATTTATATTGGCGTCCTTCTCACGGCTGTGTTGTGTGAGCAAGACGACAATATACGGTAATTTGTGGACTACAGAACTGATACTGATTCTGTTGTCATCGTATCACTAAACTAAATTGATGACATGTTCAGTTTAGTCAACAGTACAGTTAGCTGCCTAGCCAGTATAATTGCAGTATTTAGCTATTCCTATTTGTAATAAGTATTATATTGATAATTAATTCATGATTATTTCGCATTGAGTATTCATCCGCTTTAAGTAATTTTTAATTAATGGTAATGATTGATTCGTCATTCCAGATATTTTTAATTAAAATTCCATTTTTTAATTTTAATTAATAAGACTGAATAAAATCGAATGTTTTTTTATAAAATCTCATAATATTTATTTTCGTAAACGCAGTGCAGTGGTGTAATGAATTATAATTACATTTTTGTAATAATTAAATGACAATGATTATGTGTGAATGAATAATTTTAGCGTATGTGATTAATTTTAAGAATATTTTTTGTTTAGGCTTAATTAAAATGCGCTCAATTTTTTCACGAATAAAATTAAATGGCTTTAATATATGTTTTATTATTAAATACTGGTTAATTAATTGTCCTTAATATATCGCTCTATGTTCTGCAAACTTGAAATAGGTAGGTACTGTAATAAAACATGTGTATATAATTAGGTTTTATTTAATACATCTCGACAAACAACCTTCCTTGATGTTAACATAAACCGGAATTAAATTAACAATTAAAACTAATTAAAGTTTAATTATCTGGCGTAAGTATTACATCTGACAGCTTACCACCGGGCGGGTCCGTCATCAGAATAGTATATCTATATCATTGTGCGAATAAATTGTATTTACCAACATATACATTTCTATAATTAAAAATGAATTTTAAAACTAATAAAATTCGTCTCTAGTAAACTACAAACAAATAAGATTTATTTTAAAGTATAATTATTGCTTCAAATCTCCATTATTGTTGAAATCAATGGAAGAACTACGAGAAATATATATATTTACATACAGAACCATGCGGAGCCTTTTATAAAATTTATCCGAGGTTAGCTTTCCCCCAAACAAACATACTCGGTAATCCTACCAATATTATAAATGTGAAAGTTTGTGAGTGTGTGAGTGTGGATGTATGTATGTATGTATGTTTGTTACTCCTTCACGCAAAAACTACTGAACAGATTTGGATGAAATTTGGAACACAGATAGTTTATAACCGGGATTAACATATACGATACTTTTTATCCCGATAATCCCGAAATTTTTGTTACGTTAAATACTACGCGGATGAAGTCGGGGGGACACAACTAGTAGATAATATATTTCCTAGTCATATTGTATCGGGATAACTAGCAGTGCAAAAATACAGTCGTATCTATAAAGTATTGGTACTTTAAACTCAATATGAAATATATTAAATTCGATATGAGTCCGCCACCAGGTGGCGCACGGGTGGAGGCTCCGCAGGCCTGTAGCTGCAACAGCGACGAATAGAACACAAGCCAATTCTACGCACCAAACTTACAGCACAATTAACTCATTTATCAAATCAATTTGGTCTCATTTAACAAAACATCTCAAATATTTATCGAGGTTTGTTGGTAGGTTAAATAAATCAGATTGTAATTGAAGAAATGTTATTATCATAGCCAACGAGAAGCGATACGAAAATTCATAGATTACTTTAACGTTTCAGATTCATTTATTTTTATTTACCACTACGTTTTCCGATTTGTCATATAACGAACCGTGGTTAATTTAAATTGGTTTTCCATCAGCTGTTACAATCTTGCCTTTGTGGCAACCAGCCTATTTCCGACACAGAATACCGACTATGAATTTATAAAATGGATTTTAACATCATTTATTATCTTTCAGTTGCTTGTAATAATTGTAGTCCTTTTCCTGATTTTCTTTAAGTTAAAGTCACGAACAATGAGACCAAACTAACTTGATACTCACATCAAATACAATGCGTCTACCGAGCTACTGTCCGGGTTAAATTAATTTTGATACTTTGGTCCCAATTATGGTTTCATCGCAGTAGACACATCGTACTCGATGATATAATAATTAAAAATACATTAACATAATTTATAATAGGACACTACCATTTAAAATAGCAATATTGTGATGAATATTGAGCATACATAAATCATAATTTTGAGATATTTTTCAAACGATATATACTTATAAAAGTCTACGGTATCATATACAATATTATAACAATTTTAAATGGAGACTATCCAAGGCTGCCACAGTTACAACACAACGCTATTAGTACCAACGTAACGGAATGAATTAAATGCAAATAGACAACTCAGTACATATAGACAGACATACGAACCATATTAAGTACATAGTGATAAGGGAAAGTATTATTGTGGATAAACTACCAGCAACATATTCATTCCGCGGTTCCACTCAGATATATGTTTATTATGTACAAGTTATTGTGAATTAACAAGTATACGAACATGCAATCATAAGCCGTGTTTATTTTTATTGGCTTCTAAGAGCTTGCAACAAAAGCCACTTTTGAAATTACTTTTAAATGTTGCATACTATGTTATATGCCAATAAAATGTATACAATAAACATGATCCCATACATGTCATACAACAATATTTAATAATAATAATCGTAACACTTACATCGACAACGTGGATAATACTAACGGGTTCGACATACTACCACATTACATAATTTAGAACTGATGTATCTCGATATGACAGGTGGACCACCAACCACAAGAGACTGCCTCATCTCGCGAACAGAGCAGTGGTGCTACTCTTAGCAACGCTAATCGATATATTGTGACATTCGTATCGTCGAATCCTACTCTAAATTCCTTCTTTTTTGCCGTCGTATATAGTCTGAACGAACGATGATTTTGTGTTGTTCGTTCAGTAATCGATACGACAGCAAAAACTATGGAATTTAGAGTTGGACTCGACGATACGAACGTCACGATATATCGATTATCGCTGCTAGGAGTACCACCCCAGAACAGCAAATAAGTTGCGTTGCAGCGTTGACTTGACAGCTACTGCGCTGTCACATATAATATAATGACAAATATCAAAACCATTCGCATCGCTATAGAATTGATCGACAGTGCTGCCAACTGTTTTACTTAAAGGCAAGACATGCCAACTATAGTGGTGGCTTGATTACCGACTTTCCTATTGGAAATTAACATAGTATTAAATACTAAGGTATAGACATAATATTAAAAGTATACTAAGGCCCTTAATAATCAGATTTTGAGTACGTTTTTGACATGCCATTTTGTACTGATATGACACAAGAATGTCATTTCAAAGAACACTCTCGAGACTTGAGATAGATTTGTTAATACGGACCTAAGAGAACTCGTCAGCGGTCACCTGCCACTCGGGAGACACAACAGAACCCTGTCCGATCATCTGAAGCAGGTATAAAAAATATTCTATCAGCGGTGGCAGACTCGAGCCGAATCGCGAATACCGCAACGAAATTTCGCTGAAAAACATCTGAAATTCAGGCAAATATGTTTGAATATTCGCCGTTCTGCTCGTGGCTCGCCCCACGTCTGCCTTCGCCATACGATACACACTAAATACTACAACCTGGTTCTAGGTTCTATCGATATTTTATCGACAACGCAATATGTCGTCACTATGGTTGTGTGATCTCTTTCCAAAGGTTGATTAAACATGATTATTTTGTCTCCGAGTAAAAAATGTTTATGTTGTATCAAAATCACTATGAATTCACAGACTTTATGTACAACGTATCAAGACGTACACCTACTAGAATAGTTTGTTTATATCTATATCGACATCGATAACTTTATGGGGTTATTTGAATGAGTGAACAACACTATTCCTCAGAACACTGTACCAGCAAAAGTTATATTTTATTTTAAAATATACTCCCCTCGCGAATTATTAGAAAGATAGATATATAGAACATTTCTGTCTCACTTGGCATCGACTTAAACAAGTTCCCAGCAAGTCAATTACTTTCCCTTGTTGTTATTCACACAAATTAATGCAATTAACTTGTTCCTCCACTCAAATAAACCCAGTAGTTCGTATTTAACCAAGATTAAACCGCAAAGTGTTTCAGTGCCTACAGTAGTTACTTAGCTAATTTAAACCTGAGCTTACACTGTGATGAATATCAATTGGATACGGCAGTTATATTTTATAATATATCTATTATTGTAACTTATAGCACTCAGAAATGAAAACATTGAACGTTTTAAAAATAAAATATTTAAAGATATAATTCTTAAAATGTAGTGTAGTATAATTTGGAATAATACAGAAATGAATGTAGATAATGAAGGAATGTAGAATGGGGCCTTTTGAAGAATATATCATTATACTGATGAAATAATCAACAAACAAACACACGATATGGTATGTTCCCAATTTTTAGAATCATTTGATTTTCAGCAATACAACAGTTAATTTTAGTGATAGAAAAATAATACAAACAATTTATAATATACTGTGGGTGGACAGGACGAAAATACACTATAAATTAATCTGTTTTGTTTCCCTGGAGAATGAATGCGGTCAATGTCGTGTATAATAATACCTATAGTTGAACTAATTTCTTATAAAACATACACAAAATAATTCACAATGTTATTGAAATAATAATCCCATATCGATTTGAAGTTAGACCAACCTTTAATGAAATTGCGGTTTCACAGAACTTTTCAGGATACTTTGAAAGTTCTCCTAACCTCACTACCCCCTGTTATATTGCTAAGAATAAAGCAGATAGTAACCCCCAAAATTACATAAAATTCATTCATTTCCAATTGCTTTACGAAGCCTAGTGCCACTGTTAACATATTACAACTTTCAATAATTTTGGGGATTAGACTCCAGAAATCATAAATAATATCATGTGATATAGATTTTGATATGTACTCTATGTACATCACTAGTCTACAGTGGGTCTCGAGCGAAAGTAAAATATATCTCTAATATCAAATTCGTATAAAACTTTAAATTTAAAGTACTATTTCGAAACCCACGTTTGATAGGTACTTAAGGGCTTTGGAGCAATGGTACTTAATTTTAATGTATGATAAAGAATCTATTTATCTAAAAAAATCATATTCTTATAATCACGTTTACTTTATTGAAAATATAATGTGGATAACAATGAATATATACTAGGGATTTGTAAATAAAATAAATATTATCTATGTAACGTTCGGGACTCACAATCTATAGATGTGTCAATAAATGTGTGAATGTAATAATTATTGTCGACAACATTTTAATGCGAATCATTGCACAAATTAAACTTATTTCAATATTCCGCCTATATACACGCATGCAAAAAACAAAGTGAAATCCGAACGATCGATAGCCAAAAATATTAAATTTTGCCAATACCATTGCCCCAGAGTGAATCCTAGACTAATTAACCATGGCATATGTCTGCCATCAACCAATATCATTGCAAAAACGAGTTCTGGTTCGCAAAGTTCGGCCGCATCGTGTTGTTGTTTTGCCCGACATTGGGGTTTACAAAATTATTGTTCATAAGCGGGCTTTGCATGTACTGAAAGCCCATTGGCATTTGGGGGGTCATCATGGGGGGCATTTGGGGGGTCATATGCGCCGGACTGTTGGGGGTCGATTTCAGTTGGTTGATCGTCGGCGCGGGGCCCGCTTTGGGGGATCTGGGGGCCAATAAGTTATCAACATTGATGTTGATGGCGCCGGTGGTGTCCGCCCACGTGGCTCCGAGTTTTGTTGGCGGTTTGTTGTTGGCTGTTGTCGCGTTGGGTTGTTGTTGTTGGGTAATCGGCGCGATCGGCTGGAGGAGGCCGACGGGCGTTGGTTGGATACCTGCTTTAGGGGTACAAATGTTATCATACTAATATTATAAAGAGGAAAACTTTGTTTGTTTGATTGTAATGAATAGGCTCCGAAACTACTGAACCGATTTGAAAAATTCTTTCACTGTTGGGAAGCTACACTATCCCCAGGTGACATAGGCTATAATATATTTTCAAAAAAATTTGGGATCCTTACTAAAACTCGAATAATGTAACCGCAATGTACCCGTGCGAAGCCGGGGCGGGCCGCTAGTACTAAATAAAGTGTGATAATCAGCTGAATCAACGCAGGGACAGAGCAAGACTGAAATGATACCGGTATAGTAATTTCATTATAATAATATCGCGTGATACTCTGCAGCGGCGCCACCATGATAAAAAGTGACAAATCATAGTGGGAAAAAATGTACGATTAACGTATATAATGTACGTATATCGTATTTTAATGTACCTTTCCCAGGTACCGAGATAATTGACATTTTTAGTGGCGCCGCTGGGGAGTATGCTCTCCAGCGGCGCCACCTGGTTCTCATACTTATGAATGATATTGGCTGCTAAATTTTATTGGAAATAAATGTACCTATGCAGTCTACTATGTACATGTCAAAAAACATCAATATTATACAGTAGTTTAATTTATTTTAATCATTTATATTACCCTAAAAACGCCTGAACAGCTTAGGTTCACATACCTAGTACCGACAAAGCTAATGGTATTAGCAACTATATTCTATTGGAAATAAATGTTTGGACGCTAAATAAGAAGTACATGTTAAAAGATATAATTATTAGACGGTAGTTTATTTTTTTTCATTTATTTAAAGTTACCCTAAAAATGGCCGTTTACAGTTGATATTCACATGCCTGGTACTTACAAAGTATGATGGTTTAGCTACTATATTCTATTGAATATATATACACGAATCTTGTTTATTATTTATAAGTTACAAATTATCATTATAACACGATTGTTTAATTTATTTCAATTAATTAATTTTACGTTAAAACTCCCGTATACGGGTGAGGTTCACATACCTAGCACCGACAAAGCTAATCGTATTAGTAACTATATTCTATTGGAAATCAATGTTTGAACGCTATATGAGAAGTACATGTTAAAACATATAATTATAAGACAACAGTTTATTTTATTTTATTAAATTTAAAGCTACTTTGAAAACGCCCGTTTATAGCTGAGGTGCGCCGCGCCGCCGTTCGTCCTGTGACTCTGGCGAAGATTTTAAAAAAATATTATGAAATTTATTATTTAAAATTAAAAGACAGCTTTTACATTATGACGATGTGAACAACGCACTCGCTAAAGTTGTAGATTGGTTCAATGTAAATAATCTTCTACTTAATGAGAATAAAACGAAATGTATAAAGTTCTCAACGCCAAATGTGAGACAAGTAGGGACCAATATACGACTAAATGGAGCAGAATTGGACCTTGTGGAGGAAACTGTCTTTCTAGGTATCTCTATAGATGCAAAATTGCAATGGGGTCCTCATATCAAAAAAATGTCGGGTAAACTTAGCAGTGCGGCATATGCTGTTAATAAAATCAGGCACTTAACCGACGTTGAAACAGCTAGAATTGTTTATTTTAGTTATGTCCATAGCGTTATGTCATATGGCATACTGCTCTGGGGATGCTCTGCTGACTTAAAGTCCATTTTTGTTCTGCAGAAAAGAGCTATACGAGCTATTTAAAATCTAGCTCCAAGAATCTCCCTCAGAGAAAAATTTAAAGAAATAAATATTCTAACTGTTGTGTCACAATTTATCTATGAAAATCTCATGTACGTTAAAAAAAATCCAAATAATTTTGAGAAAAGGAGCGACGCTCATTCTATTAATACAAGGAATAAGCACAAGCTATCCGTACATGTAACTCGTCTCCACAGAATAAGTCATTCTTTTATGGGACAATGTTTACGTTTTTACAATAAGCTTCCCAATGAAATCCGAGATTTACCTATCAATAAGTTTAAAACCCTAATTAAAACTAAACTCAGTGCAAAGGGTTATTACAAAATCTCGGATTATTTGGATGATAAATCAGCTTGGGAGTAAGCAGCTCAAATCTCGACGGTCAATAATAATGTCAAAGCGTAGCGTGTATTGTACTAGTCCGAATTATTTGTGTAATTCTTGTTAACATCAAAAGGCAACACACTGGAGCTATTATAATATTTATGTTAATATCTACTACCCTTTGTAATTATTGAATATAAGCAACTGGTGATAAAAAAAAAATATGACATGTAAAAAGACAAGCCCGCTGAGTTTCTTGCCGGATCTTCTCAGTCGAGGTCGCGTTCCGATCCGGTTGTAGATATAAGAAAAAAAATATGTAAAATTGACAATTTGTAAGTGCCCCCGTAGGCCTAAACAAAATAAACGATTTGAATTGAATAATGATAATTTGTAACTTATAAATAACATACATATATATATATTCAATAGAATATAGTTGCTAAACCATAATACTTTGTTCGTACCAGGCATGTGAACCTCAGCTGTATACGACCATTTTTAGGGGATCATTAAATTAATGAAAAAAAATAAACTGCTGTCTTATAATTATATATTTTAACATGTACTTCTCATATAGCGTTCAAACATTAATTTCCAATAGAATATAGTTACTAATACGATTAGCTTTGTCGGTGCTAGGTATGTGAACCTCACCCGTATACGGGAGTTTTAAAGTAAATTTAATTAATTGAAATAAATTAATCAATCGTCTTATAATGATAATTTGTAACTTATAAATAATATACAGGATTCGTGTATATATATTCAATAGAATATAGTTGCTAAACCATAATACTTTGTAAGTACCAGGCATGTGAATATCAACTGTAAACGGCCATTTTTAGGACAACTTTAAATAAATGAAAAAAATAAACTACCATCTAATAATTATATATTTTAACATGTACTTCTTATTTAGCGTCCAAACATTTATTTCCAATAGAATATAGTTGCTAATACCATTAGCTTTGTCGGTGCTAGGTATGTGAACCTAAGCTGTTCGGGCGTTTTTAGGGTAATATAAATGATTAAAATAAATTAAACTACTGTATAATATTAATGTTTTTTGACATGTACATAGTAGACTGCATAGGTACATTTATTTCCAATAAAATTTAGCAGCCAATATCATTCATAAGTATGAGAACCAGGTGGCGCCGCTGGAGAGCATACTCCCCAGCGGCGCCACAAAAAATGTCAATTATCTCGGTACCTGGGAAAGGTACATTAAAATACGATATACGTACATTATATACGTTAATCGTACATTTTTTCCCACTATGATTTGTCACTTTTTATCATGGTGGCGCCGCTGCAGAGTATCACGCATAATATCTTGATGCAATCATTATGCAAATTTAAAATGAGTAATTAAAGATAATGTTAAGTATTTAAATCAAGTTAATTACACGAGCCTTTAGAACAATTTTTTTTTTTTTTGTGTTAATGGCCTCTTTCTTTAGAACAATTATGTTTGTTTTTCATAAAATGGCATCTGTCATCGAGACAATAAGAAAATGGAAAGAGTATTATAGGATGCGGATTATATTTTTATGAAATATTCAAAATACTCTATGCTTTACTTTCCATCAATATACATGTGACTGCGTTCATTATTGTTGAAATAACGACAACAAATATTGAGAAGCATTTATTCGCGGTGGGTATTATATTATATAATGACATTTATAATAGACAATTATACAATTCAATATCAATCAGTCAAACACCTATAGGTTTTGACTATAAATTGAATTTAAACACGTAGAAGTTTAAGGTTAAATTGCAAAGTGACACTTAAAATGTTTCGAGATCTAATCGCATATTTACAAGCGACCGTGGAAATATTAAAATCTTAGTTTATAAGATAATACAATTCCATTTAAATATCCCATATAAATAGACAATTATTATACAAAAGGACCCCGGTAATCCGGCCCCTGTCTAATCCGACGTAGTTTATTATAGAATATTTTTATTGAATAAAACTATTTTTCGGATTTTATCGCGTTTATTTAATTTATGTTCCCGACGTTTCGGCTGCTTTACAGCAGCCATGGTCACGGGGGGACTGAGGTGTAGACGTCCTGATGTCATAGTTAGTAACTGGGTACCCTCATATTAAGTTGTTGTTTGCGGTCCGATCCACGCAGAAAGTGCTCATAGTGTCTCGAGGTCTTGCAATGGTACACTTGGTTTTGGATTTAATTATATTAATTACTGGATCCCAAGTTGGTGGTAGCACCCAGCCATCTTCCCTATTGAAATTAGGATGTTTTTTTATTTCAATGGCCTCACGTATCATCCTTGGTCGGAATCGGTGTTCTCGGTCGGTGACCAAGGAAGATGGCTGGGTGCTACCACCAACTTGGGATCCAGTAATTAATATAATTAAATCCAAAACCAAGTGTACCATTGCAAGACCTCGAGACACTGTGAGCACTTTCTGCGTGGATCGGACCGCAAACAACAACTTAATATGAGGGTACCCAGTTACTAACTACGACATGAGGACGTCTAACACCTCAGTCCCCCCGTGACCATGGCTGCTGTAAAGCAGCCGAAACGTCGGGAACATAAATTAAATAAACGCGATAAAATCCGAAAAATAGTTTTATTCAATGTGTAGTATTCGCGTAAATATAAGAAAATAATATTTTTATGTCAATCTTCGCTATTGTATATAATGCGTGAACGAACAAGTTACAACCTGTACGCGCCACCACTATGTTACTCGACGCGTAGGTATTGTTTTGATTCAGATTGCTTAGTTTGAAAAAAAATACATACATAATGAAGTATGATTTATGTACTTCAGAGTATAACATATATAGAAACTTATTATTGGATCTGTAATTTTTCGAACAAGGTACTCTATTGTAAAAAAATCCGGACTATAGGGGGGTCTTAGGCAGTACACTATACTAAATCCAACAAATTCGATAGTTCGACACTGCTCTGCATAACGTTTGTCGGATTACCGCGGGTCCACTGTAATTGGGATTCTATCAAATTCTATTCCATCCTAGATCCCATAAATAATCTAAATTCACACCGATTCAACCAAAGTCTTTTCAATTAATCCTAGCACTTGTGCCGCAAACATTGCGACCTCAGACTTGCCCCCGACGACCCTCATGGTCAGGTCGATATTGTTCAAGCAATCCACCAACCAAGACCTGATTTCCATCATTACATCGAAAAATTCCGTTTTCAATAAATTTTCAGGCAACGCGATGACTATAGCAGCCACTATCGATATGATGCAGGACTGGATCTTCGGGTCCGGCGCGTATCGCATGTACAAAACGATTTGTGCAACTTCCGAGCAGTAGCTGGAGCATTTGGGGCAGTTCTTCGACGCCAGAATCACATTACCGACCACAGACAAGTATTTTAGCAGCAAAATATTATCTACATCTTGTTTCAAGTTGTGATGGCTCAATGTCAACTGTTTGAACCCAAAACCTCCAATGAGTGGATAGAAGAAGTAATCGGAGACGCCTGCGAATTGATTCTTCGTAGCCTTCGCAAACGGATGTTGGCGTTTTTTATGAAAATATTTAGTTTTGTTAATCAACCGCCGTCGTATTATCTCTTCGGACGATAATAGATTAGTACTACTAGTTTCTTCCTTACTTATCAGTTCTAGTTTTGGTTGGATCATTTCAGTTTGTGGTTTTACATCGGCTATGCGATTCACGGCTTCGGAGATCACGTCGAGCATGAATATTTTAGTAGCGATCGAGTATCTGCCGACGTCTGTGTGTATTTCCTTGCACAAGTGCTCGGCTACTTTCGGCTGACTGCACAGTATGGCGACGCACGTATTAAACTTAATACTATCGAAGTTGTCAACGTGGTATTTATCATCTAGATGTACGAACAGATCTAAAAGTTCCACAGCTAATTTCATGTTCTCATTCTTCAGCTGTTTGTTGACCAACTCTTCGGCGACTTCGAGACTCGCTTCGAATGTTTCAGCATCTTTAGCTTCGACGATCAATTCGATTAAATCTCGTAGATATTTGGGCTGTCTCCTCGCGTTCACAGGTAAATCATTGCTCATATCGTATGGCACCAAGTCATCGTCGGAGTCCAAATCTTCTTGTTTTCCGTCCAACGCGTCTAGTTTCACTGAAATTATCGCTTTCACTATTTCCTTCGTCTGTTCGGGACTTTTCACAGCGCACGTAACTATAGTATTGTGAACTAGTTTATCACCGTCGATAACTTTATTCGCAATCGTATCGAGAGCATGTTTTAGATTAACGGATTTCACTTTAAAATTCTTGGGGATCTCACGTTTTGAGTCTATGAGACATTTCTGCGAAATATCTTTCAGTATTTCATATATCTCAATGCAAACATCTCCCAGGTCGTCGTAGCCGAACTTCAGTTCAGTCATTTGATCTCTCTCCAAAACTACAATTGTTTTTAATAATATCTCAGTGGCGGCCATGCCGATGCACCTGTACTCTTTGGATATCACATCCAAGTGTTTGCTCATGCCCCTGAAAATCACGGTTTTCAATTCATACGTTCTCCACTCGTCCTTGTTCTTGATTGATAAGAGCACTCGGTATTTCGTAGCGAGTATCAGCATTTGAGAAATGTACACATGCTGTGTGACATTAGTTGTATCGGTTAGTTTCACGTCGGCCCAGACAGTCGCCAGTCTTATTATTAGCTCGTACAGATTAGATTCAGCGTTTTTCGTCGTAGATATGTAGTAAACGAGGTTTTCAGAGATCGCAGTATCCTTGTATCCCGTTGTCTTTATATTAAACGGTATCTTGTATCCTAAAATCTCTCGCCAATCCTCATTCGCGTCATAATTGTCTCCGATGATATTGTGTATCACCTGATGATAGTTTCTGTAGTCTATGGGGGATCGTTTGAGTAAAATAATGGATAGATACTCTATGGATTGTCGCGTCAAATGCTTGAGCAATGTCTGTATAAGTTTTCGTTTCACAAATTGATTTGGTTCATTACTTTGTGTCCATGATATTAAGATATCAACAAAGGCTACAATGGCGGGCGGGTTCCCGCTCATGTAATAATTCGTGATCACTTTTGAGAGTAGTTTTGAAAGATATTTAATATTGTGCCGTGTCCCCTGGTGGAAGCTGGAGTCGGCCATGTAATCTATCCCTCTGATTATATGAAAGAATAAATAGTAGGAATAATTCTCATGCGAGAATTCTTTGGGTGAATCCGTTTTCAACCTATTGGCAATCCTCTCCGGCAGTGTAGCCAGCATTTGGACATAATTCTCCCACTCGTACTGAGTGTTCGCATCTTGTTCTTGGTAATTGCTCGAGTCGACGATCGCAGCAAAAATAGTGTCGCTTTTCATGTAATGCAACAGAATTTCAGACAACGCTCTCAGAGTTATTATGTTTGTTTCATTTCTCAAGCAGCCGCATATAATTCCCAGCATTTCATTGCTTAGTGCGAAGCTTTCTTCAATAGTGAACAAGTACATCACCTCTTCTCTGCAGACAGGCCACTGTGGTAGTAAATCCCTTACAATTACGGTTAATAATTGCGTGTACGAATCTATACATTCATTGTTGAGTATTTTGTCTTCAACTCCCGACAACTTTTGCACTGTGATCGGTCCAGGGAGGTGCTTGAATAGGTTTTGAAACGACTTCTTTGTGTTAATCAAGTCGTTTTCACACTGGATGGTGTAGTTGTGCACGTGTCCCATGGCATGTGCAATGGCTTCGAGTAAGCTTCTCTGGACCGACGTCGCGGCCTGGTCCGTACCGCCTGCAAATAAAAAATGCCTAAAAGTGTCCAAAAATGTTCTATACATTCACTCATGCAACAGTCACAGGTATATTGAGGATACACGACTACTTCTACAGTAGATATTGTAACGATAAGATTGTTGTTTGTTCAAATAAAATTAGTATAAGTATTTAACAATAGATGGAAGAGGTAATTTATGTTTAGAGTTCCGCAAATTTCGGAAAGAACCGCGGCTAACACGTCCAGCACAAAGTCACGTATGCGAGCAGGCTCAAGAACATAAATGTTGTTGCTATAAACGCGTATAGTACGTCCATTTCACAAAGACGCGTTGTGACTCTTATGTCACTGGCATATGGATCAATTTTCAATAAATCGTTAGGGAGACATTGCTCAAATAGCTCTGGCGGAGGAATACACTTGCTCATGCCAAAAATAGTCGACACTTTTTTTAAAGTTTTGCTAAATGAATAATTCGTACCCGATTACGAGAGAAATAATAAAGTTGTCGGTTATAAAAAATCAAGGTAATTAATAACAATGCAATGTATAATTCTAAATTGTAGAACAGTTTTGACGCTTAATAATCGGACGTCATTTAAATTTAAATTTTAATTTGATTTGTCAAATTTTAGTTCGGCTTTCGGCCACCGAGATAAGTTTGTATCATTTGAGTACCGTTTCAGTAGGCGGTCATAAGTCTTGCTTTGTTCCCGACAATACTTTCGCAGCGCTGAGTAACAGTTCGACAGCGAGACTCATAGGCCCAGATAAATAGACGTTGCTAAGCACTAGTTAAAAGTATAACTTCGCAAAGCACTACTTTGACTTGGCTAAGCCAAGTACCCAAAAGTGCCATAAATAAACGTTTCTATCGACTATGCTTAGCCAAGTACGAGCTAAGCCTGAGTACGAGACCACGATTGAATGGTTCAGAAGCGTTCACAATAAACTAAATTAATAAACTATTGCATACCATTTTTTTTAGCTAATTTAATGTCCTATTCGGCACAATTATAGCTTAAGTAGGATTATATCATTAGATATGTATATATTTGCCGTTACATCATTTTTTAAAAGTGCATTGGACTAATAATGATAAAAGTGAATTATTTAAATTGAACGCATCCAGTTTGATTTTTGTCAGACAATGGACGTTGACATCAATTGTATTCTCTTTGGTTGACGTTTGATGTTGTCTGGATTTCTAACCTGTTTTCATTATTTGTTACTTATTAGTGCGTGAGTTTATAATAATATTATCTTCTGTTTTGGATGTTAATTTTGATTGATCATATTCGACGAGCTGGCTTTAGTTACTGGACAAACGCAACTCCGCTTTGTAATCAATCTGGTCACCGACGACGATAACTTTAAATTCGACCCGGGCAAACAAAACGTACATCAGAGAAATGGAAGGAAGAAAGAAACCCTTCATGGAGTTCGTGAGCTGTGTCCTCATAACCTCACACAGCAGCACACTGCTGTTATTGAAAATAAAAAGACCGATGGGGCATCGGGCAACAGTATTACGAGCAGCCTGGCCATGAATAGCTGAAGAATAGGTACACAGGGAATTACAGCAAAATCCAGGATGTTTATAATAATATGAAGTAGAAATTACACTAAAAATATATATTTTATAAAATAAAATAAAGCTGATTGAGATATTTTTTTTATTTAACGACTATCACCAACAAGTCACTATATCTAATCTCTATCACCAATCACTATCACCAACAACCTATGCCGTCTAATTATCTGGTCACTAGTTTGAAATGAACTCTTGAATTTAGAAATATTCGGCTGTCGTAAGCGCTTCCAGGCCATCTTGCTACTATCTAATATTTTTACTTTGTAAACCTTGGAATATGTGGAATAGTCATTGAAGTAAACATTGGTTAATCGATATCCGTAGATAAATTTTCGATTTCTTCAACAAAACAATTATATCTTCGGATCCAAAGTCCATAATTAGTTTTTAATTATACCGCGCGACAGCGAATCGTGTTTTTTATGTGTCAAACTCGTACTAAGCACTTGCTAAGTCATTGAAAATCTATACTATAGCTAAGGAAAGCATTGGCTAAGTATTAGGTTGGCTTTCGTCGAAAGTAACGTGCTAAGTACTGTCTATTTATGTGAACTGACGTGGCTAAGCACTTACTTTGGCTAAGCCTCGGCTTAGTAACGTCTATTTATCTGGGCCATACTGTCACTGTCATTGCTATTAATGAGAGTCGAAACTGAACAATTTTATTATATTTGAAATAAATTACACATTTGTGTAATTTGCTCTGTTTTTTGGCTATAAACCACAGGCGATTCTGATTAGTACACAAACTGAACTAGCAGTATTGTTGTCCTGCTCATGGCGGTACCAGATGAGCAAAACGGCAATGTTTTAGTAGCGTCTTAACTTGTACCAATTACTGGCAGCACAAATAAAAACTATACGTTACCATCTGTTTACACCGGCGACACATTTTTACACTGAATTATGTTGTTGTCTCTGTTTTATAACGACACAATATTGAAACAACGACCTCGCAACAGACATGTCCCGAGTTCGATCCCCATCTTATCCCATAAACTATCGAAGAGTGCCCTCTCTTAGTGTAGGAGACAGAGCTTGGTCGCAGGAGCTAACCGGTCCTTTGTGACAGCTTCACATTGCTAGTACGTAACCATGGAAAACGTTTCGTCGGTGCAAACGTATCGTATGTTTATTAGACGATAGTAGTAGAGCTACTGTAGACTTGTACTGACCTGGCGCCATGGCGGGCTGCAGCGCCGCGTCCGGCAGCGGCGCTGCGGCGGGCAGGGGGGGAGGCAGGTCGCTCAGCAGGTCCAGGTTCGACGCCGGCGCCGCTGGAAACCACACGTTATTGTATCATAGCCAGGCCGACCAACAACAAAAATAATGTCACTCTTTCCTCTATTTAGTTATGTGGTCGGCTTCCATAGAAAGACTGTCGTAGTTTCGCCTTCGGCCTAACCTTAGGCGTTATCCTAATCGGTAATCACTCGCACGAACAATCTAATCGAATACATCGTCCGAACAGACGATCAAACACACTAATCAAGGCATTACCCCGAGGAATTATTTCCCGTATTCTATCTTTTTGATCTATATAATTTTATTACGAGTACGAGAGTAGGTGCACACTTCACTATGCCAAGCAAGCTATATAAAAGCCAAACTCCATATACAAGGTGTTTCAACCGCAACCCAAAAGTTGACACTATGACAATTATTCAAAATCCGAATAAAAAAGTTTGTTACATATATCCTGTTATGTATTCACTGGACATATACATATAAGCTATCGTATAAGTATAGACCTGAATTATTTTTAAATTTACAACAGAAATGGCCTCTTCATAATTTGGCTAGGTCTGGGATGGTACTCTTAGCATCGATAATCGATATATCGTGCCATTCGTATTGTCGAATCCGGCTCTAAATTCCATATTTTTGCCGTCATGATTACTGAACGAATAATACAAAATTATCGTTCGTTCAGACGATAAACGAAGACGAAAAAGATGGAATTTAGAGTAGAATTCGACAATAAGAATGTCACGATATATCGAGTGGGTGTCACTGCGATCGCACTCAGTCCATCGCACGGTACCCACAGTACCAGGGTTACTTAATTTAGGACCACACAGTCGGTGTGTTAGTATGGCAAATTTTTATATAGTACTTACAAGCCACAGGCGCGAGCGTATTACTCAAACCAGCGCTAAACGCGCTCGAGAAATCTGCGAATCCATCATTGTTGTTGTCGGCAACGGGGGCTATGTTGGCCAGTTGTGGCGCCATGCTGGCCAACTGCGGCGCCACGCTGGCCAGTTGCGGCGCCAAGTTGGCCAACTGCGGCGCAACGCTAGCGGCGGGCGGCGCGGCGAACGCGTTGGCGAAGTCGCCGAATTCATTAGACACTTTTCGCGGTTTAGGTTCGTCCGCTCTGGAATTTAACAAAAAAAATATTATTAGTCTCTCGTTTTCAGTGTAGAATAATAATTCCCCGAACGGTGGCAGTCGTCGCGAAGAAACTTGCACGTTTTATGAAAATCATATTTAATCACAGTGAGGTGGTTTCGATTCTAGGGTGGGTCAGGCATTCTCTTTACCAATCTGCAGGAGTATTCATAGTAGACAAAAAGTTTCCGATGTCGGATACGATACGACAGCGTCCATCCTTCCTTTATCGATTAATTAGAAGAAGGGTGGAAGCGGTCGTTTCCGACATGGAAACTTTCCGTGGACTGCGAGTACCCCCCGCCCGGCTTGCCAGGTGACGTCAGCCCGGCCGGGCCGAGCTCCGGCTTTGCTCCAAGTGTCTTAAACCACGGAGCGGCTCGGCAGGCGGCAGGCGCCGGGCTCCCGGGGCAAGGGTCGAGTAGCAAGTCATGTGCAGAGACCGCGGGTCGAAGTCGTCGAGTCCGAGCGCGGGGTCCGCGGCGGGGTCCCCGGCGGGCTCCCCGGCGGGCGCCGCGCATGTCTTGAACAGGTCGTCCAGCAGGTCCGCGGACTGCGACGGAGCCGGGGCCGGGGCGGGGGCGGGGGAGGGGGAGTGGGAGGCGGCCGCCGCTCTGCCGTACGCCGCCGCCGCGCCTGCGCAACGATACACATTACAATTTTACATAGCGCAACATTCAACCAATTAAAAAAAACAATGCCGTCTAGGGACGCCCGAAAGAAGCGAAACTTTTTAGTATAAAGCGTAGGAACTAATCGTTAAAAAGCTGCCACTCTGTATACTTATATAGGTATATGTCGTGTAACACTACAGACATTTAACACGGATAGAGTGGCCGCGCGGCGAGCGCAATGAACGTCGGAATGGAAGCGTCGCTTCAAAAAAAAATCAATCTCACGGTCGGTCGATTAGGAGTGGAACCCCCTAAAATAAATTTCGATTCGATTCATTATTATTTTCGGAAGAGCGATCGGCCCGCAAAGCCTGCGCCCCCACCCCGCACATGTTATTTCGCTACAATTTATTCCCGCGGCGGAGCCCGAAGGATGGTCGGACCGTGCTGTGACCCCATTCTGTACCCCCTGTGACCTGTGTGACCCGTGTGTCTGCTGTGACCCCTTGCACAATCATTTTAATTATATTCCTCCCTTACCGAGATCAATCTTCTTGACGGGCGTGGCCGGCTTGTTCTTGGCAGGGCTCTTCAGGTTGATGTTGAAGGGCTTGATGGCGGCGCCGGCCGCTCGCTCGGCTCGCTCGGCTCGCTCCACCGACCGCTCCCGCGAGCGAGCGCGCGGCGGACTCTCGCTCACCACTTCCGAGTCGCGGTACACGTTTTCTCTGAAACAGATGATCAACATTATTAAAAAATAAGTTTACCAATATTATTACTAAAATGCCTGCCAAGTGCGTATCGAAAAATACACAACGAAGGGTTCCGTGTCTACATAGTCGACTAATCTCAACAGTCTCACGTAGACCCATTAATTGCAGACAAGCAACAAGCAAAGTTGAGAATGCATTGAGCATTAGTCGTCACGATTCACGATTTCTCACCGAATTCTTGACCACTCTAAACTGAGATTTGGGTGAGCAAAATGTGAGTACACTAATAGTGCATCTCTGCTTCTCGCTTATCTAAACTAATATTATAAAGAGGTAAGATTTGACTGTTTGTTTCTTTGCATTGAATAGGCTCCGAAACGACTGAACCGATTTGAAAAATTATTTCACTGTTGAGAAGCTACACTATCCCCGTGTGATATAGGTTATACCTATTATATTTTCAACAAAATTAGGGATCCTTACTAAAACTGCAATATAACCCAAGGTGTACAAAAATACCTAATACCCGTACGAAACCAGCTATAAGAAATAAGAGTGTTACGGTGTATTACACACAAGACGGCACTCACTTCTGTGGCCTCCTCTGTCCATAGTCGCCATCAGAGTCATCTCTCTCGTACTCCTCCTCATCGTTTCTCTCTTTCGGCTCATCTGTAAATTTAAGAAGATAGCATTAACTAATTTAAGTATATTTGTTTTAGTGCTATGTTGTGTTGTGCTGTAATGTGCTGTGCCATGTTGTGCTGTGTTGTGCTGTGCTGTGTTGTGCTGTGATGTGCAGTGTTGTGTTGTGCTGTGATGTGCAGTGTTGTGTTGTGCTGTGTTGGGCTGTGATGTGCAGTGTTGTGTTGTGCTGTGTTGGGCTGTGATGTGCAGTGTTGTTTTGTGCTGTGTTGGGCTGTGATGTGCAGTGTTGTGTTGTGCTGTGTTGGGCTGTGATGTGCAGTGTTGTGTTGTGCTGTGTTGGGCTGTGATGTGCAGTGTTGTGTTGTGCTGTGATGTGCAGTGTTGTGTTGTGCTGTGTTGGGCTGTGATGTGCAGTGTTGTGTTGTGCTGTGTTGGGCTGTGATGTGCAGTGTTGTGTTGTGCTGTGTTGGGCTGTGATGTGCAGTGTTGTGTTGTGCTGTGTTGGGCTGTGATGTGCAGTGTTGTGTTGTGCTGTGTTGGGCTGTGATGTGCAGTGTTGTGTTGTGCTGTGTTGGGCTGTGATGTGCAGTGTTGTGTTGTGCTGTGTTGGGCTGTGATGTGCAGTGTTGTGTTGTGCTGTGTTGGGCTGTGATGTGCAGTGTTGTGTTGTGCTGTGTTGGGCTGTGATGTGCAGTGTTGTGTTGTGCTGTGTTGGGCTGTGATGTGCAGTGTTGTGTTGTGCTGTGTTGGGCTGTGATGTGCAGTGTTGTGTTGTGCTGTGTTGGGCTGTGATGTGCAGTGTTGTGTTGTGCTGTGTTGGGCTGTGATGTGCAGTGTTGTGTTGTGCTGTGTTGGGCTGTGATGTGCAGTGTTGTGTTGTGCTGTGTTGGGCTGTGATGTGCAGTGTTGTGTTGTGCAGTGTAGTGTAATGTTGTGTAGTGTGCAGTGGCCTCACCCCAGCCGGCGCTGCGATCGCTGTACTCCCCCCAGCCGCCGCCCCCTCCCCCGCCGCCGCCGCCGCCCCCGCCCCCGCGCACCCCCAGCACCGTCGCCTCCGACGACATGCCTGCCGCCGACATTCAAGTTTAATCGCATTAATCATAAGTCCAAAGTCGACGACCGCTTGGCGCAGTGGTTCCAGAGTAGGCCACTCGCCTCCCTGCACATGGGGGTTGCGGGTTCGATTCCCGCCGGGACTAATTTCCGAAATGGCCTTTTCGTAATTTGCCCAGGTCTGGGTGCCACTGGGATCGCCGACAGATTATGTCCTGTCTTTTAGGGGTATGAAAAATTTCTCAGACCTACTGAATATGCATATAAAATTTCATAAAAACCGGTCTAGCCGTTTCAGAGGAGTATGGTAACTAACATTGTGACACGAGAATTTTATATATAAGATTTTTTTAGAGGAGTGGCGGGTCCGTGACCTTCAGGTATCGAAGGCGTACTAACCGATATACTTGTCCTTATTCTTCTTGGCCTTCTTGCGCTCCTCGCGCAGCTTCTCGTCGTCCTGGATGAAGTCGATCAGCTCGCGCACCTTGTGACGCACGTTTATACCCTGCACAGACAGATTCAAGTCAATAACTTGTGTACCCAAGGGGCAAGGGAGTTGTGACCATGGTGTTGCCTGTTCACATTGTTTCTATCGAAATGGGTTACTCTTAAGTTTGTCGCTAACTCTTGTCAGTGGAAGCTGCATTCCGGAGGTATATTCTGACTATTCATCAGGGCTTTGTTACATCCACATTTTTTTATGGAGAAGAAATCATTATCTTTATTGTGTTTTGGTGTTTTACGCCTAATATGGGCATCGTTGGCTATAGCAAAATAGGAGATAACGAAATTGAATGTCTCAGGCAGATTTCCTAAAAACCTCATTCATGTTAAGCCACTTTTCAAAATAGACAATCAAATATATCACGCGTAGATCTATGTAGGTTTAATATTTTACGGTATACACATCACGAATTAGCCAGTTTACGAATGAGTTATTTTATAGCTGAGCCCGCGCATATGCATTTAGTAAAAAGGTGTTATTTTGATATTACAAACAGACACTCCAATTTTACTTATTTGTATAGATGAGTGTCACCTGGTCCTTCCCGATGTCGTCTACATGGGTGTAGTTCTCGAGCGAGCGCAGGTCGTAGATGTGTTCCCGCGCCGACGTCACCACGCGCTCCGACCCGTTGCGCACCAGGTAGCTCAGCAGCAGCAGGCACTGCGCACCACACACTATGTCAACAACTACCCTCAACAGCAACACTGCCGGCTAGGGACGCCCGAAAGAAGGGAAGCATCACTACATAGTATAAAACAAAGTCGCTTCCCGCTGTCTGACCCTATGTATGCTTAGATCTTTAAAACTACGCAACGGATTATAATGCGGTTTTTTTAATAGATAGAGTGATTCAAGAGGAACTTTTATATGTATAATACATGCATAATATAGTAGAGAAGCATTGATAAAAAATACCCGTGCAAAGCCGGGGCGGGTCGCTAGTTATAGTAGAAAACGTAGGGCGCCGCAGCTGCCACTCTGTATACAAGGGTTGGAAATGTCATTCTCAAGTCGTTTCAGTACAAAATAAGACGTCAAAAAAATACACCCGAAATGAGAACCTCCTCCTTTTGAAGTTGGTTGAAAGTATACTCAAGACCGCTCTCAGACTGAGATCGCTTTATAAATAGGGGAGCAGCCTCAGATATAGATTTACATCATCATCATCATCATTATCATCATCACCAGCCTATACTTGTCCACTGCTGGACATAGGCCTCCCCTAATGAGCGCCATAGCGCACTGTCTTCAGCTTGCCGCATCCAGCATCTGCCTGCAGTCTTTCGCAGATCGTCATCCCACCTGGTCGGAGGGCGTCCTACACTACGCTTGCCGAGTCGAGGTCTCCACTCAAGAACACGATTACCCCAGCGGTTGTCGGTTCTTCGCGAGATATGCCCAGCCCACTGCCACTTCAGCTTGCTAATTCTTTGAGCTATGTCGATAACTTTGGTTCTCTGTGGGATGTAAATGTAGATTTACATAGATAACGCAAATGCATGTACTTCGCGTGTACGAAACCCCGACCAAGCGTCATTGTTGGTCGCCGCTAACTAACAGTCCGCGCGACTACAGATATAATCACTCGAGAGAATCGTAGCGAGCGGAGGGGCATCGGCGACATCGGTGTCTTTGAATCGGTTTGGATTTCCCGTCACTAATGACGTCACAGGAGGTGTTAAAAATTCGGCACGCTTGGTTTCAATACAAATCGTGATACTTGCGTTATCTATGTAAATCTATATCTGCGGGAGCAGCAGCATCGCCCACCTTGTAGGTGCGTCGCCAGTGCGCGCGGTTGTCGTGCAGCATACGGCGCCACAGCATGGACATGACCTCGGGGAAGTGCTCGTACGTGAAGGTGGCCAGCGCCAGCTCCTGCATCTGCTGGCCGGTGGGGCCCCACGCCTCGTCCGAGGTCGCCTCGCGCACCTTGCCCTCCACCTCCGTGTAGTTCATCACTACGTTTGTGCTGCACCAAATATAAACAAGCGAAATAAATAAATACTAGCGGTGAAATAGTGTTTGTAATGACTCCGTAAATGTTACATCAGAATAGCTCTAATAATTAGTCTCTTGACGCAAACTTATAGAACGTTCACATAAACCTTACATATTCCATACAAACTTTATCCCCCATTGTTATTTTACACACTTGAGGGTAAAACTTCTACAAACTGAATGTCATATTTATTTATATCGAATCAAGAGCCTAAAAAATAGTTTCAAGCTTCTAGCTCTAAAAATGACGATACCTCCATAAAACTTTTCATTCCCTCTTTCAACCCCTTACAGCCATGTCCTTTCTCAAGATCTAGACTATCTGTGTACCAAATTTCATTTAAATCGGTTCAGTAGTTTTGGCCTGAGAGCGCGACAGACTGACAGACAGAGTTACTGTCGCTTATAATATTAGTAAGGATCATATGTGTCTTTTTGTTGACGAAATAACAGCATTCTACTAAATGCATATGAAAGTTTTGTTAAGTTTAGTTTGACGACCGCTTCGCGCAGCGGTTTAAGCGTAGGCAGGTTGGTACACAGCACCGGGTGGTTGCGGGTTCGATTCCCGCCGGGGCAATTTTCGGAGATGGCCTTTTCGTAATTCGCCCAGGTCTGGGTGTCACTGGGATCGCCCCCAGTACATTGTACAGTACCCATAGTGCAAGCGTTGCAAGTATGGGACCATACAGTTGGTGTGGGCTGGCGTTATTTAGTGTTTATCGGAGTCCACAGGTATTTTAAGAATCAAGATCAACAAGTCGTCCCGCCCACATCGCGGGCTTGTTGTGCAACGTCAAGTGAAAGGTTACGTCAAGGCTGGTTCTGGTGCTCGCTTATCGCACATATGTCGGATTTTTTAACGCTCGTTCACCTTGAGCCATCGCCAATTTAAGGGTTACTGTACCTATCCCTACCTACCCCTTCGGGAATACCGGCGTGATGGTATTTACTGATCCGCCCACTTTCTTCTTGACAACACTTTCTGTATATTTATTTATCACGGATTTTTTATATTTTTATATTTAATATAAGTACATGTAAGGTGGTACATGTTTAGGTGTACTTTTTCTTAGGACGCGAATTTAGTAAACAATCTTGGCATGCCTTTTTAATGTTTAGGTTAATACTTATGTTAAATTATCATAAGGCCATCTTTTAATTATTTTAAGAGATGCATTACATTAAAAAGACATGCTAAGATTTTTCCCTAAATCCGAATCTTAAGGAAAAAATACATTATACGAGGGATGCCTTTTAAGTTTTGTCGTTTGAAGAAAAAAACACAACTAGAACCTTATAGTACTTTTTATTGTTTTTCAAAGTATTCACCATGTAGCTTAATACACTTTTCCATTCGCTCAAACCAGTTATTATAACATTTATTCCACTCTAAAGTGGGGGTGTTCAAAATGGCTGACTTGAAAGCGTCGACTGCTTCTTCACTGGACTGGAACCTTTGACCACGAAGACTTTTCTTAATTTTAGGAAATGTAAAAAAATCGTTAGGGCTTAGGTCAAGACTGTATGGAGGATGGTCAAGAATTTCTACTTTTTCCTGCTTCAAATACTCAATCGTTTGACGAGCGCTGTGTGAACTTGCATTGTCGTGGTGCAGGATGATGCGTCGCTTTGAGTTAGATTTTCGACGTTCGGCGATGACTTGTGGTAAACAAACTGTGGTATACCACTCTGCGTTAACCGTTCTACGATCATCAAGTGCAATAGTCGCAACATGGCCGGTTTTTCTATCGAACGTGGCCATCATCTTCTTTGAAGTGCTTCGAGAACGAACAACTTTAGTCGGCTTTGGCTCGTCTTGAAAGACCCAGATTGTAGATTGTTGTTTGGAATCAGGATCGTAGGCATAGATCCAAGATTCGTCACCACTGATGATGTCGTAGACGTGATTTGACTCTCCTCGGTTGAACCTTTGCAGAGTTTTCTTACACCATCTGACGCGGGCCGCCTTGTGATCGTCGGAAAGCAGATGCGGTATCCAACGGCAAACTAGCTTTCTTACACCAAGCGCTTCATGCAAGATCTTCTGAATGGTTGTCCCTGAGATGCCTAATAGAGCCTCTATCTCTCGATACGTCACATGACGATCTTCGAGAATTAGTTGTCTCACTCCAATGATGTTATCTTCAGTGAATGCAGATTTTGGGCGACCTTCGCGAGATTTGTCACTAACACTAGTATGTCCACGCTGGAATTCTAAATACCAGCGTTCGACAGTCCGCAGACATGGGGCTTCATCCCTGAACACAGATATTAGCTCTTCAAAACACTGAAGCCGTGTCAGGCCTCTTCTAAAGTTGTAGAAAATTATTGCACGAACATTTTCCTTAGAAAGATTCATTTTCGTACGTAACCTGACAGATTCTAATCGACGCTGTGACTAAACAATAACATTAATCCTAATACATTCAACTGTTTTGAGATTCGAAATTTAAACACATTCGAATATAGAACAGTTCCAAATTCAAAATTGCCGGGAATTATGGAAACGACAGAACTTAAAAGGCATGCCTCGTACATACACAACCTCAATAAGCTAGCTTTAAATTTAAATAGGTACCTAAATCGAGCGAGACTTAATAAGCTTGGCTATATTGATTTAGTGTATTATAATTGGATGCCTTCTAGTGGCAATGTGCTGCCTGCTCACATTGAGTTACTTCGTGTAAAAATGTACCTACTCATATCAAACGTGTTTTAAAGAGTAAACATCACATCACTTCCACTTTCACTCAATAGTTATATGCACATTGTATAACATATAATTTTCTTCTGAGGTCCCTAGGACCTACCTAATGTACCTAGGCACTTAGTTATCATTAGTATTTCCAAGCCAAATCAACTTTGATCAAGACTTTTCACTGTCCACCAACTTAGGAGTGAAAGAATCAATCTCACTTTCATCACAGTCAGACACAATTACTATGCAACATACAACTTGTCCTATTGAACAGACGGTATTGATGCCAAACGCCAAGCCATGTTTACTATTTAAATAGGCAATTCATTTTTATTTCTTGTGAATTATTAATATTACGCCTTAGTATTGACCAGAGTAATATTACAAAACTAAAAATAATATTTCAATCATTGACTTGTATTTTTGAAGGTTAAATGAATGGTGGTTATTCATTGAAAAGAGTAAACATTGAGTTTCTTGCCGGATCTTCTTAGTGGAAAAAGCATTCTGAACCAGTGGTAGATTCTGACTATTCTTAAATGCTTTATTGGCTTACATAATTAAAAATAATTTTGAGTTTGAGTTGTGTTTGAGGTGGTCTGGGCCTAATATGATGGAAACTGTTATGCCCAAAAGCATTCTCAACATGTTCACAATAGTTAGATATGGTATGGGGATGTCAGTAACAACAAGTAAAACAACCAGAAAAGTAGATTGGGAACATTGTTGGATTATTCATTGCTCTGCTTTGTTCTGCTGTGTTTGGGCTTTAGCCATTACAGAGTTGCTTAGTGGTGAGCACAATGGAGACATGAAATTCCTATTGGATAGTCCAGAGCCTAGAATTTATTTTAACTCTTTTAACACATTTACAGAAAGACTAGATTTCTAGCCATTTACCTTTTAAAACTATACAATTCATTACATACATAACATAACATGAGATACAAAGATAAGACTGTAATGTGATTACTGTTAATTGATAGACACTGTTTGGTTGCAAAATGTGGGCTAAGGCTGAATCAGTAAAAAAATATCATCATGAAATTCAGAAAATAAAGGATTTTTCAAATTTTGCAAACAACTATGGAGGATGCTACAATATAATATAACTATATCAGGCCTAACATAACTGCCGGTGACATGACAGCATCTTAAAAATGTTATAAAATATTGGTTTTGTTTTATTCTCTCCCATGAATTAAGAAGAGGGTGACTCATTGTCGGATAAAGTCTTGTCACACTAATATACTACAAATACTGGTAAGTTCAGTAGTCACCAATTTATTTCAGACCATCTCACTGGGTGAAGTGAGATGTCAAGCGGCTATTGCTGTTTACAAACACTGAATGTTCTATTGAAAATACTTTAAACTCATCATGATAATGCATAATTCACTTTAGTTAAGAATTGCCAAGTATTTTCTGGCAGTATGCCCCTTAATTCAAATAGGATTGCCCCCTATTAGGAAGGTACCACACCAATAGATCAATTATTATATTATAGACTCAGGGGACACCTATTTTACTTGGCACGTTTTCATGTTACTCTCGAATTGTAGCAAGATTTTCCCGCCCAACTAAAAATACGGAACCCTAAAAACCCAGTGAACCGGTTGTTCGTATCTCGTTATTTTGCCAGTCGTTGATAACGCTTTATTTTTGGTATCCGACGTTCAAATAATTATCTACAGGTGCAGAGGTGTGCATTACAAACTTATCTAGTCTATCATAAAAACTAAATACAGGTTTGTAAATTCAAAATTATTATTGCGAATAGCGCAAAAAGTGAATAAATACATTTACAAGTCTCCCAGATTGCCACAATTAACATAAAAGTGAAAAAAATAACGCTCGAAACTCACACTTTGTCCGCCAGCTCGCGCACCTTCCACATGCTTATAAAACGATCCATTTTATGTGCTGATTAGTAAAAACGATAATTAAAACAAATTCACTGTAATTTAACACGCGATAACATAAAAATTAACTAAAAACTCGTTCTGATGATTTGGCTGACATTCTTGCAAAATGGCGAGTGGTTAGTGTTGCCAGTTTTGAAAATATACTACTACTTTCGTTGTCCATAAAATAAAAACCGCCATAAGACATTGATTTCAATATTGAAGGTTTTAACCGGAAATAAAATCTAGATAGATGGTTTTCCGTGTGGTTGTGTACTTAATTAACAAATACGAAACGAATAAGTAGATTCTATAAAATAGGTATTATACTTTATTCACAATAATACACACAGTAATTATTGCACAATGACCTCTATTACATTCTCTTTGACAATGACTTTCGCTAAGCAATTTCACAGTAAGTATAAATGTGTAACCAGCCTAAAAATATTTTTCGTGGCTAAACTTAATAGCATTAGCCGATTTTAACTATCCTTCAGAATACACTTCTTTTGTAATTTAATTGCCACTGTTTTCCTTCTAATGAGATCAACCCATTAGAAGGTCATACATCATTTCTTTGCTAGTTGATCATTTTGTGGTAGAGCGCCATAGTATTGCCACAACTCAATCGCCTTATTGGCGACGACTTCTTCACACTGTTCTGTTATCTGTAAAAATATGTTCAGTAAGGATTTATTTTAAAACTACCATTTAGTAGATAATTATCACTATGGCCGTCCCAGTTTTTTTTTCGTTAATGCACATACGTTACTGTTCTGTGCCTAAAACTATTTCTTTTTTAATCAAATATTCGTCAAGAATCAATAAATTTAAGTGATTAATCACCCACCTGAGAAACACATTTCAGAACTTCCTCGCTATCTTTAGCTCTAAGTACATTCCTGCGTAACGTTATAACTAGCATCACAGCGGCAAAAGCAAGTATTTTGGGCGCTCCACTGCATACTTTATCCCAAATCCTGAAAAAAAATATACTTTGAATATCCAGGTAAAATACATAAAAAAGAAGGAGCATATTAAATAATACTGACTTAGTAAGCGACGTATCATCCAATACTCCGGCAAAACAGCAATTAAACCATTTTGTAAGTGGCAATATTTCTAGAGCATTGATGTCAACCAGATGACTGAAAAAAAAAAGTTTGTTGGAACTTTTATATTATACCAAATTTTCTGATATTCCCGTATTATTCGAGAATGCACTTATGAAAATATCAGGAGAGGGCTGAATGTTAACAAATAAAAATAAAACCTTAATATAAATCAACATCTGTAGAGCTTCTTTTTGAGTGGGGAAGGTGGTTGGTTGGCTAGCTGGCTACCTAGGAAGGCCACACGGCCAACACACTTGGAGTAACAGGGAGGGAGGAAGACTAGAGTATGATAGCTTCTTCACATTCTTACTTATAAAGTTCCCCATCTTCCTTCTCCAGCATAGTCTGGAAGGCCTCCTTCAGTTTCGGCAGGTCCCTCTGCATATTCTTGACCATATCAGTGAGGGTCTTGCAGAACCAGTAGACATCCACCTCATCCGTGTACAGCTCTAGTAGAGTGTTGGCTATGGGTAGGAAGGTGTCTGATGACTGGAAAATACATATAAACTAGGATAATTCCATCATAAGGGTCAGTGATGCCTACAAATCACAATTTATTTTTTTAACTCAGTAAATATATATTTTGAATTTATTTTTATATAAACAGAATTAAGATATTATTTTGTTGTACTGTTACTTTCCATTATAAGCATCAAGCACTCTATCTAAACTCACACAGAAGTTGGTCTCAATGAAGACTGGTGGTTTCCGTTCTTCATTCTCCAGCAGCCACATCTCCAGGAGCACCTGGCTCCGCGGCGCGTGCATCTCCACCAGTTCTAGCATCTCAACTGCATACAGTAGGTCCTGGTACTGTTCTGTGCGCTGCTGCATCACATATTGATGGGAGTCAGGGTATACGGGGAGAATGTCTGGAACAGGCAGGCTATTTTAAATCTTTCAAATAAATTTATTTTGATGGCAAAGACTTCGAATTTCTTCACAGCACACACAAAAAACACTCAAAATGAAACTCAGCTTCTCATAATATTAATGCTTTTTAGTTTTTGAAAATGATCTGAAAATATCCGGCTTTGTGGTGGCCTGTGTGAGTTCTCTCACATTGTGGGAGGCCTTGCCCATAAAGCGCTTATTATAATAAATATACCTAGCAGCACTTTCCACACTATGTTCCTATAAGCGGCCGGCACCGTGAACCTCAAGCAGAACTGCTTCAACTTGACCCTATCCCATGGCTTCTCCTTCATCAATATTTCAAGTGATTTCTTCTCTTCCACGCCCCGGCACCCGACTTTCTCGTAATACGATGACCGAAAATTCCTCTCATCAGTCATTTTAACGCTGAAATGACAACGTATGTTACTAATTTGTGTACATTCGACCTGGAATGTAGATCTCTTTGCCGGAAATAAACTAAAACTTGTAGTTGGGATCGGAAAACAACAATATTTGTTTAGTGTGATAACTATTGACAGCAGACAGACAAGTCAAATTGACATAATTGTTTGATGATACAATTTTAACGAACAAAATAGGGATGTTTATGTAAAATAATATCGATATTTTTTATTTCGTAGTGTTCTATTGATACTTTGAGATGTATCGTACAAATATATGAGTGTAATTTGTTTGTATGTGATTAGCCTATAATAATAAATATTAGATAGGAATCAGCTTAATATGAATAAAAACAGCTAGGGTGAAGAAACATATTATCAACTTTATTTATTTTTTATTATTTTAGCCCTTTTTGACGGTCCACTCCTGGGCACGGGCCTCCCCTCAACACGAGGGGGATTCAGGCCATAATCCACCACGCTGGCCCAGTGCGGATTGGTGGATTTCACATGTCTTTCGAAAATTGGTTAAATCTTCTAAGACATGCACGTTTCATCACGATGTTTTCCTTCACCGTAAGCAAGTAATCATATAGAAATAATGACTCGCACATAGATTTAGAAAAATCCAGAGGATCGAGCCGGGGTTTGAACCCGAGACCTGGTAGCCCGCAAGACGCGTGCTTAACCAATCGGTTATCACTGCTTTATTTATTTAAAATCCCAGTAATTTTTGTATAGACCTTGTAAGAACAAAATTTTATTTTCTCTTTTAGTAAGCAGACCGCTTCTTTTCTGAGTTAAAAAAAATTGCGCGGAAAGCATGGAATGTACTTTTATATTCTCACGATACTTGATATATCGGATAAAATATATCGATTTTTATATCGATAATAGATGAGCCGATAATATCGTCGAAGCGATATATCGCGAACATATAACGATATTTTATGAAATAGCGATTTATATCGGGCACTCTAATTCAGGAAGGTTTTAGGCATAACAATAATCATTTTAGGCATTATAATAGAAAATAGTATTAAAACGTGCCTCATGCGTTCCAATTTACGCGGGCAATAGTACCCTATTCAGTATCTAAACGATTTTATCAAGGAATTTTGTTTTAAAACTCATAATAGAACATAATTATCTTAACTTCAGAAAATAAATTATGAAAATGATGTTCACTTTATATGCAAGAAAATAAACGTAAAATGTATTAAGTGGGTTATTTAAATTCCATATTTAAAATCGACCAAACAATACCAATCGGTTACTATGGTAATATGTAATTATGCCAATATTTTGGATTTGCTTCAAAAGAACTCCTAAAAATATATGGAATAAGTTTCGTTTCATTTAAAATTTTTAAACATGGATTTTCCGGATGCGGTAAGCGATTCCGTCTTTATGGAGAAAAAGCGCGAAGAATTAAAAATATTTTTTAAAGATGCAAAGTTTCCTCAGGAGGTAATAGAAAGAGCTATTGAAAACGAACTAAGACCCTTGAAACAAGGGCTGGGAGGGCCAGATAGACCCTACATAGCTGCATCACATTCTGGCGAGATTAAATCTGAATACGAAGTAATGACTGGACAACCGTTCACTAAAGTTGAAGATCACAGTAAACCATTAACTTCGGAAGAAATCAAAGAACTGTTGAAAGACAACCCTGTTATTGCGGAGAAAGCGCACCAGATCCAAATAATTGCGCAAAATAAATGTGATAATAAAGAAGTAGCAGTCCCGATGGAGCACATCAATTTATCGAGTTACAGCGACATGACGAAAGAATTGGATGCAGCTAAAGGGGACACAACAAAGGTCAATAAAATTAACTATAAAAACATGCATTCATTGATGACCTCAGTCTCTGATTATAAAGCTAAATGCTGCCGTGCTAAGGACAAAATGGTTGAAGAAAAGGACGAAAGCGAAGATTCAGATACCAATGATCAAGAATTTGATGCTATAGAAAAAGTTGTCAGCCAGTACACGAATAAGTCGTACGAGACCAGGTTCCAAGAGACTAAAGACATGCTGCTAAACATGGCTGACAAATACGAAGATTCAAAGGGCCCTAAAGAGAATATAGAGATAAAAGGAGATCCCATATTGAAAGAGTCATCGGCCCAAGTTATAAAAGGGCGAATAAGGAAAACTGCTTTTCAGGAAGTCAAAGACAATTATTCTATAAATGTAGCTATGAATATACCTTTGAAAGATAATCCTGTAATGCCAGATCTTAGTGGTCAAATTAAGAACAAGCCCAAAGAAAGCAAAACTATTGAAGAAGAAATAATTAATGTAGAGGATGTATTCCCAAAAAGTTTTGAAGCTAAGCTCAGAGATACTGAGAGAGCTTTAAGAGAAATTAATTCCGTTTTAAATAATGCCCCTGCAGCTACAAGAGCTCACGTGACAGAAAATAAGGAAGTTAGTACTACACCTACAGTAGTTGAGGTGAACGATGATAATGAAAAAGAAGAAAATAAATCTGAACCTGAACCGCCTCCAACAGAAATCATTATTCAGAATGACCAAGAGAATACCCCACAAAGATTCGATGAAAGAATGGAACAACCACTCCATACCGCTCTTGAGAACATATTTGAAGTCGGTGACAATGAAAACCAAGATAGTAGAGAAATGGAAGTTAAGGAAATGAAAAATCTAGCACGAAATATTGTGGAAGGAGCTGAAAACTTAAGCACGCTTATTAGAGAAGATATAACGAATAAACTGAATAGTATGAATGAACTTTTAAACGACGTTAACGAAGCTTTAGAGAACTCTCGAAAGTCAAACATTGCTTATCAAAAAATTAAGGAGGAAGGCGACATGTTGCGAAGCGTCATGACATCAGATAAAGATGAAGCAACTAAAACAGTTAGTAATGTTACTGATACACAAATAGATGACATAAATACCGCTATAAGTGAACTAAATGTTGAATTAAAATGTCACGAAGACAGAATTAACAAAAGCAAGGTAAACTACGAAGTAAGGAATAAAGAATGCAAGACTTTCATAAAGGAAGTCGATGATATTCTATTAAAATCTCAAGAGATACTTCACCCTAAGGTTAATGAAGTTGAAGCGACAAAAGTTGAGGATCAAACAAGCACTCTTGAAACTGAAGCAAGCCCAGAGAGTAACTCAGAAGACATAGGGGCTCACAAACAACGTAAAGAACTATGGGATGTCGACTTCTCCTACAAAAATGATAGAAATACAAAATTAGCTGAATATAAAAAGCAAGAACTCGACAGAAATAAACGCATAAATGATCTTCTGTACGACATAAAGGACAAAATGAAAGATAATAAAGAAGTATTGAGACTTGCTAATAATTTGCTAAGACGGGAGGAGACCAGAAAAAAGACTCTAGAAGATAATACTAGTAAGATTCGGGAGTTGCCTACTGTCCCCGATACGAGAGCTCAAGGAGATTTTATTGCACAAACAAAATCTGCAGTTAACATTTCAGAAGTAAAAAGTACGGTTGAATGATTAATATAGCAATTTTTCACGTTACTTGTGGCTGTGGTTGCGTCGCCAGTTATAAGTCTGCGTTACACTGTATTGCCTTACATTTCACAGGAGAAACGGAAGAAGACAAAACGAAGAGAGCTGAAGAAAAAAAGAAACAAGAGGAAGCGGAGAAAGCGCGACAGAAGCAGAGGGAGTTCCAAATAAAATTGGAGAAAGAGATGGAGGAAATGAATAAGGGACCACGAATGACGAAGGAGTTTATTAAGAACCATTGCAAGCAGCACAAGTTGTACTGCACGCCTTACTTGAACGATATACTGTATCTGCATTTTAAGGTAACAATGCACTTCATAGGTGCTGGTTCTCTTTCATTACGAGGGTGTCAATCTTGGTCACATTAGGTCCAGGGTTACCACCCTGTTATTACTCACCTCTTGCCCCACAAGTTGTAATACTCCTAAATCGCAGAAAAAATCGTTAGTCGTTCGAGCCTTCTAACTTAAGAGACCCTGCTCCTTATTTATAAATGGGAACTAAAACTGTTTTCGCTGGTTAAGCCATAAAACTATTGGATACTTCATGAATTCCTTACACTAAGTAACGCTTTAGACAGATAATCTTCTATCAAATTAACAGGGTTTCTCCAAAATTGAAAATCTAGAAGAGTACACAGGCCTCAAATGCATATTCCTGGAGAACAATGGCATTCAAAGGATTGAAGGTTTAGACACGTTGTCGGATCTCAAATGCCTGTACCTCCACTTCAACGTGGTGAAAAAGATTGAGAATCTCAACGGGTGTCCAAAACTAGACACTCTGAATTTGGACCATAACTTTGTGAGCAAGATTGAGAACTTGGACGTGGTTCCTGATCTACACACACTAAGTATCGCTCACAACATGCTCACCACTGTCGGTAAGTCATAAGACACCACAAAACATTTAATTGTTGATTTTGAATTAAGTGGATACAGCGAACACAGAAAGATAAATATAAACCTATTTTCTTTTCAGATGATTTATTTCACCTCAAATTCTGCAGAAATCTATCTGTATTAGACCTATCGTATAACCGACTGGAAGATCCCTTGATTGTTGACGTGCTGGCTGATATGATCTTACTGAAAGGTAACAAATTTCAACCATGAATGATTAAGAGAGATCTAGCTCCAGCTCGGTCTTCGCACCGTCCACCCCCCTTCAAATTTAACACCGGTGACTTCACTCCCGCAGTGTTGGTTTTAAGCGGGAACCCAGTGGTCCGGAGTATCCCCGCGTACCGAAAGACGCTGACGCTACGGCTGAAAGAGCTCCTGAACCTGGATAACCGGCCGGTGTTTCCGCGGGACCGCGCCTGCGCAGAGGCCTGGCAGCGCGGCGGCGTGCAGGAGGAGATCGCAGAGAGGAAACGGTAACAGGGATAAATAAATAAATATCGACAGAAAATCATTAAGGTTGGTAGAGATAGGCTGCTTGTTTAGTAAACTATACAAAATTTATAGACTACTTCAAGAGATAGTAGTATCTTTTACATTACTCATTGGTGGCTTTCAACACTTGAGAATATTTGGGTTTTCAAATGTTGCTTCAGCTGGATAGCCAAAGACCAAGAGAAGGTGATGCAGAGTGTCCGATACCTCATAAATATGCGTGACGAGAAGTTAGCGATACGGGCGGCGAAGGAGAAGGAGGAGAGTGAGAAATTGGGACTGCCGGCAAAGGTAAGCGACATGAGATGAGTCTTTTCTTTTCCTTGTATTCAGAAGTCTACTACGAGGGGGCAAAGAAGCAAATAAACAAAATACACTAGCCGGTGTTAAATAGGATAAACAGATTATGTTATCAATGTGCTCATTGTTATTGGTACATAGGTATATATACTACTAGCTGACCCGGCAAACGTTGTTCTGCCGTATATTCTCAGACCTACCCGATATGCACACAGAATTTCATGAAAATCGGTCGAGTAATTTCGGAGGAGTTTGGCAACAAACATCGCAACACGAGAATTTTATATGTTAGATTTTACATGACGTAGATTTAACTTTACTGATTCTGGCACCACAAATGAATAAGCCATGTTTATAAGAATATAGAGTGTAATTAATTTCAGGAAGGTGAAAATAAAGAATCCAATGTAGACAAAGTTGAACTAAAACAAATTGAAGGTCCATCGATCTTGGAAGAAAAGTACGGGTCTTCTGATGTGAAGACTGAAAACGGCGTAGCAGTAGACATGCTATCGGGGTCAGAAGAGGACTCTACGAGTGAGGACAGCAGCAGTGATGAGAGCGATGGTAAAAAAGATGGTATGATAACATTTTTTGCACGTAATTAATACTAATAAAAAATGAGCAATTTTTCAGCTTTATCAATCTGGTTAATGCATGCAATATACAACGCACTGTTAATAACGCACGGAAGTACTCAGTGCTGGTAAATAAAACTATGTTCTATATTGAGTTTGCTGGGGAGCAAATCAGCGTCAAACACAGTCTCTTGCGATTTAAAATCTCTGACGTATAAGCAACAAAAAGCGGCTTTATTTCTGAAATTAGGTTCACCCAGGCAGCGGTATTAAGCTAACAACAGTATTTTGTCTCGATCTCTCAGAAGCAACGACCAGTAAAATCGAATGGTCCCAAGTAGAGCGCGGCAAGCAGCTCGTGCAGGAGTTGAAGGAGCAGCAGCCGCAGCCGCAGGACGACTACTGGTTCGGTTACCGCGGAAACGTGAAGCCGCAAAATCAAACACAGTGAGTTGAAAACCTGTTGCAATTCTCAGAACCTCCGTCTCGTCAAATTATTAGGAGTTGGTGGGCCTCTAAATGTTCCTTCCTAATGTAAATCAATCAAAATTTGTCATCAGAGATTTTTCATCCAACGTGCAAGCGATCAACAATTTGCTATTCAAACAAACGCCACACGTGGATAGAAAGGGAGTTACCAAGATATTAGAAGGTAAGGAAATGTTAACATTTAGCATAATTAAAATTTAAATTCCAATGAAAATGTCCTTAACATTGTACGCTGATTAACAAGGAAATTTAAACTATATTACAGAATCCAGAAGTCAAATAGGCAAAGCGAAAATTACTGAAATAGAAGAAGAAAAACCCGTATCTGTAGCTGAAAGAAAAGCTTTGATTGAAATAATTGAATCTGGTAAGGACAAAAAGGGAATTGATGGAAAGAAACCCAATAGCCACAGTAATAAGCCTTTAATTGAAGATGTGACTAACACAGAAGTTGTGATTGACGGGAATCGAATTATAGACCACGGCAAAAAGACAATAACTCATAACCCAGATGCTAAGAATAAAATTATGAAGAAGGTTACAATCAAAGAAATTCCAGTTGAGAAAGTTATTCCGACTTTAATGCCTATGAATACTGAAACAGGAAGTGAGCCCACAAAAACTGAAAAGGGAAGTGAGAAAGAGAAGATTGATGATAAAAAAGATGAGAAAGATATTAAGCCTTCAACGAGTAGAAATATTGAGACGAGACCTAGTGGTAAGAATATAGGTTGTACAACGAACAAAAGAAAGTAGAATGAGTACTTGCGTTAGATCCTATAATAGTTTATTATTTTAGGATAATTTATTCCTAATAAATTACGATAAGGTTAGCGATGAGATGTCTACTTTGCGCTTATTATATTAGTTCTTGGTTTAGATTATAAAATAGTGTGGGCTTTGTTTGCTACAGCCATGGTGGTTTTTCAGCACAAGCCGAGGGTGAAGGAGTGGCCCTCATAAACTACATGCACCGCATGAACAACGAGGAATTGGGCGACGGCGACTTGGACCTGGAGCCCAGCGCTGATGACCTTGAGATCTTTGCGGAGCTGGAGCGCGAGCAGCTGGAGCGGCAGGCCAGGATCGACAGGGGAGAGCCAGCCGTGGACCCGATGGTAACGCGAATACTCAACTTCTATAGGCTGACCCATAAAACTACTATAAATTGGATCCTGTAAAATGCCAGATGATAACATGGCACGACTAAAAGGCAGAATCAACTAGGTTTCGTACAAAGAGTGGATAGAAAGGAGGAAGGTCAGAGAGGAGTTTACCCAACACTAAATAAACAGCTTTCATAATCGGTTTTCTTTAATTACCTTGGGTAACTAGTTTATGTAGGCACTTACGTGATTTAAGTAAGATTCGTCTTTCTTAGGGCTATTTGACTTCACGCTATTTACGAAATGGTGGTTTGGGGTGTGTAAACTAGGAAAATAAAAATATTGTTTTCTAGAAACTGTACGACAAGAAGACTATGGACGCGTACTACAAGGCCGAGGAGAGCGTGCCGGCGCACCAAGTGAAAGAGAAGACGATGTTTACTACGTACAAGCACGACAATGCCTTTGACAGGATCGCGCTCAGCCAGCTCACTGCTGGGGAGAAACCGGGTATGATAGACCTCCAAATTCAGATGAACAGGCTGACTGAGCAGGGGCTTAGTTATTAAGCCCTCAGTAAAAGTACTCTGTGGTGTTTGTAAAAATCAGTTTTGAATTTCTATAAACACGCGCTTGTCACAGTTTTCTTCGAATGAATTTTCTTAAGCGTCTGAAAGACCCCATGGACTAACTGGAACTGTTTGCTACTCATATAGGTACCCGGTTTTCCTTTACCAAATAGAGATATGTGGTGAAAGAAAAGTCTGATAGAATGGTGTTAAACAACCCTTTAAGGATTGTTGATAAAGGAAACCCAAGCTAGGCTCACCAGTTAGCACAGCTAGGGTTGAGGTTGAATGTCTGCGAGACGAATCTTGCACTGATGTCCGTGCCCGATAGCGACAGAATTACTGTTTTATTGTAGATGATAAGAAAGTGAAGCTGACTCAGGTGCCAGGCGCTATACTATACCAGTATATAGACCAGCAAGTTCCTGATACTGATGTTGAAGTCGAAATTGGCGAGGAGAAAGTAGAATCTGGACGTATGTATTCATAATTAACAAAACTATTTACTTAGGTTTAGCAATAAAGTTAATATATCACCAAATATATATTTTGCTAATCCCACCGATTTATCTTTACAAACAAAATGCTTTTAATTAAAATGGTAACTCTCCTCTCCTTTTCCCATCTCCCATTTTTAACTCTAGCATCCTCTGAAGACACAGAATCAATAAATATACCAAGCGATACAAATACAAGCGAAGATGAGATAGAAGAACTGATACCGAAAGAAACAACTAGTAGAGCAAGACGACCTTCCACTGCATTTACTTTAGCTAAGGATGTAAAAACTATAGAACGTAGAGATACGAAAGCAAAAGACAATAGAGATTCTAAAAATGTTGATGAGAAGAAAGATAGAAATGAAAATAGGAATTCAGACAGGGTTACTGATAGCGATAGAAATGATAAGGATGAAAAAGATTCCAAGCCTTTGGCGCATGAAAATAGCAATGCAGAAGCTATTGAGAGTGTTGTTAGTTCCGATGCGAATGGTAACCAGTACGGGTCCGGAGGTAAAAATACAATTTATAGACTAAAATAATGAACTTTTAAGAGCCCATTTGTGGAACACAAAATTAGTACATACTAAGTTTGGTTAGAGTCCCCAAATAACTCGAATTATTGTCGGATCTGGCTGTTATCGCTGTGAACCTAAGATTTTCAGTGACATGATAAAGAATACCTTACAAACCAAAGGAAAGAAAAAATAAGTGTCAATTGCTTCAATGGTGTTAAAGAAAATTTAATTACAGATGCTGATATTCCTCATGAAGATAACAAGACGTTGTCATCATCGTACGGGATGATGATGACAGTGGAGCGCGGTGAGGCTGAGAGATCCATTATTAACACTATCAATTCGTTTGAGGATAATAGGTTCCCTTCGCAAGGTACGATGGCTTTTGAATCCCTATTTCCCTTTAAATGATAATTTTACTTTTTAAACGACCATTTAGAATTGACGAGTGTTTCAGTTAATAATTGCTGTAAGGAAGCTATTTCACTAGCAACCAGAACACTGCCAGCCGCTCTTGATAACAGTGCAAAGTGTTTTTCATTACTCATACTCGGAAAGTAGGTCTGAAGTTGCCTGAGGAGCGGGTTGAAAGTAATACTTTTCCGCCCTAGGGAGAATCGCTTACAACTGACAGCTGTCAAATGATTAAAAAAAAAAACAAGTTCCATTTTCACATTTCTATGGAACCATGTTCAAACTTTTTCTGCAGTCACTCAATTACAACGCGATGTAAAATTATAATAACATAACTTTAAGTATTAATTAAAGAATATATATTTTTAAATGATAATTATAATTTAGTTTCAAAAAATTTTTTAAACTAACTTAGTTTTGGGCAAAGTATTTAAAGATGAAAATTAAAAATAATGGCTAAATAATGAAGTGGCCAACGAAAAAAAAAACAAAATAGGCGGCAATCGGATCTTAAATTTGTTTTTTCGAGTTGTAGAGTATTTTTCATACTTCCTTGTATTATTTCTTTAGCCAATTCCTGTTTTTATTTTATTTCCTTGTATTCGTAATGAAAAGCACAGTGTTTACCTCGGGTGAAACCCCTCGAACTATTGGCGCCCACGCTACGCTCAGGCGCCAAACCACGTCTCGGGCCAAAATAAGTTACATTCACCCCTTGTGTAAGAATGTACTATTAAAGAAACTGATGATTCAACTCTTCAACATAAGAAGACCTTCCACTCTATTTGATGTAGCTATTTGACAGAGTCCCACAGAAGCATTCGAAGGTCCTTCCCCTCCTCCAGGAACGCACGGGAGTGCTCGCGAGGACGCGCGCATCGAGCGGCGCGTGGCGGCCGAGCTGCTGGACCGCACGCTGCACTACGAGGAGCGCGAGCTGTACCGGCAGTATGACGTCATCACGCGCCACGCCGGGAACATCGACAACCGGACCAACGCGATCCTGGAGGACATCACCGACCAGCTGGAGAACGAGTACACTGTATGCTGGCCTGGGGTGCATTTTAACTAGATATAAGGGTTTACGGCGCTTATAATGAAGGAATAGAGTTTATTTATCGTAGTCAGGATTTCGTTTAGGGGAGGCAACGGCAAAAAACAATGCTAGAAAAAAAAAGTTATTAATGTGAAAACATTTTTTCTAAAATTGCTTAGAAATTCAATCAGTATTTCAAGAGCCAGCAGAAACATTTCAAAAACAAAGGGGAGCACCCTCACCCCACTATTCGCCTTCTCCGCGTTTTTCACCAATTATAACTTCAACGAGTAATAATTGTCAGGACTTAGTAAAACAGTAATGTTTGCTTATTTCCAGTTACCAGAAGTGTCCCGCATTCTGGAAGCTCACATGGACGTAGCGGAGCAAAGATGGCGTGCAGGAGAGTACATTCCGTTCGTCCCCGCCAGCCCCCCGGAGTCGGTCGCCGACGACAACGACGCGACCCTCATGCCCAGCCACGACACGTCGCTGTCAGACACCCTCACTGACAACGTCAATAGAATGGGAGCGATGGCTGAAAACGACTCTGGTTTAGGTAACGATGTCACTTTAAGCGATTCTGGCGACAAAGGTGATGGTGATGACAAGAATGTTAAGACTGGAGTTGACGGCAAAATAGATGGTAATGAAGTTAAACCAATTCACGCCAATGTTAATGAGCTAGCAGACGATTTGAACGGTTCGAAGATTGTTGAGTCATTTCTCAGCGATGACAATGACAATCCATCAGTCAATATGTCGACTGATGATGTATTTGAGGATTGCTTCGAGGATGTCACGGTTTGTGAAGGTAGTGATGTCGCAAGAGATCGGGATGAGTTCGATAGAGTCGATGAAACTTATTCGTTGGAAATGAAGTTAGCTTTAGGCATTGAAGACAAACAGTTGAAGTAGAATTTAGTAACTATAATAAATTTCGTGAAAGCTGTGACACGTGCACTGAACAAATTGGTAGTAAATTATGTACAACAACGCTTATACATTTCGATAGTATTATTTATTCAGTTGTAAAACTGTCAACTGTAAATGAAAGAGTATTAAATTGCTCTTAACCTAAACAGTTTGAAACTATGAAGAATTTAATGAAACTTGTTTACCCATTTAGTCGGAAACTATATTTAGAGGGTAAAAGTAAAAGAAGTAAGTACCTATATTTCGTGAGATCCTAGAAATATGTGCCTGACTATTGATCTCGTAATTACGCAGATTTTATTGAATGCATAACCACAACTATGTATGTCATAGTGAAAGCGTTTAATTTATTTTTTGTTTTTGTTGAAATACGAATTATGTTTTGTTTTTAATAATTAACGTGTTATTTACTTACTTGAAAACTGGAATAAAGTGTTGTAGGTAGTTAATTATAAATATATTACTTATTAGATATTTGTTGGTTTAATATCCAGGATCGCACAAAAAAATGCCTTTAACAACATAATACAATAACGAAAACCATTAAATGTATTCGTAGGACGACTGTTAGAATAATTCCAAACATTTCGGGTTCACCAAAATAAGATTCAGAGACAGGTAGCAATGGGAGATTATCCCGTCACCGACATGCATCCTAATCATGTTATTTCCTTTAGTGACCTTTAACGACATCCACCAAAAACTGGAGGTCGTGCACCATACGCGGCACATGAGACACAGTTTAAATACCTATTATTGTATGAGAATGCTTATCCATCTGTTTTAAAATCGCTTCAAATACATCACATCCACCACCCCCGGATTGCGCATTACATATTCATAATAGGTTATTAAAAAATACTTTTTTAAAGGTGTACGATGATTTCTGTAGAAATAAAAAAACTCTAAATAAAACAAACTATAATATATTCTGTTGTTTTTTGCTAAAATACATCATTGCACTCAATTGTATACATCTAAACATTAGTACAAAAATAATTATCTCTTTACAAAATTAAACGTTAAGTATATCTATTGATAAACTCTAATACCAAATCTATACTTATTTATTATGACTTAAAACTTTGTAAATATAACGATAACATTTTTGTCATTGACTGTACACTGGGATCATATTTTGTGCAATCACATACAAAATTATGAACACTCCATGAATTCAAGGTTTGAATATGGAATTATAGTCTTACCAACGATTAAGGCCACCTATGACAAGTGACACCTAAGACGCCTGTCAAGATTGACAAGAATAATGCAGTAAGTACTTCTTAGAACATAAATTTATGTTCTAAGAAGTATTTCATTGATGACATTTTGGTTTTCCAAGGGGGACGGTCACACTTTTGTATTGTATTGTTATTAAATGTTTGTTATTTCTATTTGTTACATGACACTGGCGAAATACCTATTAACTTGGGTCATTTTTTTAAAAAAGAAGCATCATTTCTTAATGTCATCAAACCGTTACAAAATACCGAAGTACCTATATTGTTTACTGTCAATATGTCACCGTAACTCTCGCCCCTTATTAATAAATTCACACCATGCTTTGTCTCCTTCTTTCGAATGTCAAATCACTGGTGACAGAAAGAGACGGTGTGTAACTATTCGCCCGCTACTCCAGGTTTATTAATAAGGGGGAATGGCGTAAAGGGGACATAAAAGGCTGGATAGACTATAATTATAACACTAAATACTACACTAATACTATTGTTGGTATTTAAACTCAATGCATTGCCGTCCTTGTCATGGTCGTAATGTATGTGCAGGATGGCAATATGTTAGGTCGTGGCATATGGTGTTGCATGTGATTGCACGTTTATAACCTGATCAAAACAATTAGTTAATTTAAAGAGATCATTATGTATATGTAGTGTGTATCAATAATATGAGACGGAATACAATAGGAACGCACTACTAAGTCGGATCCAGTGTGAATCCCGGCGCGCACTGGCAGGCCGCATGAAAGAGGGTTCCAAAAGTCCGATACTACTTTAGGGTTTGGCTGAGTATCGGGCACGTAAATAAATGGTATAAACATTTGATCAAGATTCGAATTCGATTTGACCTAGGCTTGTCTAAACATCTTTGCTGGCAATGTAAAGTAATATTTATTTACATGCAGTTAAAGTTCATTCTTGTGATGATTTTGCTTTGGCATTTTAATATTTAATTGGAATCTATTATAATTTCAACTTTGTACATCAACAATGTATTGCTCCTTAGTTGTCATTCTCCTTAAAACAAGGGGGGTTAACACAGAACAGAACAAAATGTTCTGCGAGTTAAAGCCATCAATATGACATGTATTCAAGTAAAAAATACATTGATTTTCATAAATATACTAAACGTATTAGTGTATAAGTATATAAATTAAAATAATAATAACAAATTTATAAAATACAAAATTACATTTGTATCAAGTTACCCATAAAAAACTTACAGTAAATTTGTGATAAAGTAGAAAAAAGTATTTACTATCAATAGTTTGTAAATGAAATAACATAATAATAAATTAATATAATCCCTTTGTATTGTCTATTTTTTACTGAAATAGTGACAGCAACATCAATATTTCGTTAGTTTAATTTTGCTTTCATTAGTATATCTGTGTATTGTTGCTGTCCCTTAAGGTGAAGGCGCCTGTCTAGCCCGCGAAATTCTAAATTATCGAGTATTTTTATAGTTTATCCAAAATCTGAAAACATTTAAGACAACATTTTGTGATTTGCGACAAACACAGTATGCAGTGCATTTATTAATACATTTATTTTACTCTAAAACATTTCAAGGACGACAGCAATCCAGATAATCTGGCAATTTTTGTATATTTAGTGATTAACTAGTATCATATCCACCGTGATAATATTTAGAGTAAAATAAATGTATTAATAAACGCACTGCATACTGTGTTTGTCGCAAATCACACAATTTTGTCTTAAATGTTTTCAGATTTTGGATAAACTATAATAATACTCGAAAATTTTGGTTTTCGCGGGCTAGACAGGCGCCTTCACCTTAACGGTATACTCATTACCGCACGTCTATTGGCATTCTTCTTCTAAGGCGCTCAACTTATTCCGTGATGTATTTGACGAGGGGTAAACATGACACTTGATATTTGACACTTGTGAGAATCGGCTTAATATTGCACCGTCTCAAAGTTGCGCTATATTCCATATCTAGCGCAAATAACCTGTACAATAATAATGATAATGTGTAAAATATTTATAAAAATTACATAGGTACCCATAAAAATAATATATTATGAACATTTTGTAACATTTATAGATGAAAACGAGCCCACAGAGCATATTCTACAATTTAAGTTTCTTTGAGGAATGTGATCATCTATTATGGTTAGACTTTATACAGGGTGACGTCGAAATTACTTTCAATATTTAAAGCTATGACTCCACATACGATTCAGATTAATAAACAATTATCCACAAACAGATTTATTAAAAATAATACGGTTAACATTAATACTAGCTAAGGTAAGTAAATAAGCAAATAAGTAATGATTTCCTATTACTTAGAATGTAATTCAATCATTTAGTTTAAAGTCTGTGCTATTATCAGATGATAGCTATTTTTAATTAATTGTTTATTATTAATCAAAATGATTGGAGTCGTCATTTAAAATATAGGCAATGATTTCAAAGCCACACTGTATACACGCCAGGTAACCAGTATTGCACATTATATAACACGGCTAAACCATACAAATATTTAACAAAATGGCCGCGATCCACCATTTTGTCGAGGCCACGAGCGGTAACAATGATTAAGAAGCGGGAAGCCCCCTGCTCACCCCTGTCCTCATGCGGGATGGTGCTTCAGGTCGAATATCTCCATGAGCAGGGGCTCGATGGGGTTCACGTCGAGGTAGACCCCCGTCACTTCTTCCGATAACTTCCGCAGTTCTAGAATCTTCTCTATTAGCTTTAGGAAGGTGGATTTCGCTTCGCAACCCGGGTAGACACTTTCGAGGTAGCGCCGGAGTAGATAGTAGTAGGAATTCTGAAAATGTGGAGTGAATAAATTAAATTTAATGTTTTCTGTGCATGTTATTTTCGTAAATCAAAAAATGTAATTAGATCGGAATCATAATATCAAAGTTGTAACAATGTCAAAACCACTTTTTACTCAATACATATGAAAGTAATACGGTAAACATTTTTGTTCTTTCTTTCTGTTCGCTCCGGCTAATCTCCGAAACGGCTGAACCGATTTTAACGGGACTTTCACTGGTAGATGCTGATGTTTATTTAATCAAATAACCGCGCGGGCGGATCCGCGCGCAACGGCTAGTTAATAAATAAAATTAGGTCCGTATTAATAAACCTATCTTAAGTCTGAGACCGATCTTGGCAACGTCATTATTATGTCATGGCATGTCAAAATCGTAACTAAGATCACTCTCAGAGTTGTGATGAATTTATTGACACAGGCCTTGGCAGGGCAGTTCCAATAGACGTTAGTAACTGACCTGCTCCAGCTTGATGACGTCCCGATGTATGACCTTAGGCCGGTCGGGCGAGAACAGCAGGATGGCGGACACGATGAGGATGACGTGCTCGTCGGTGCGCCAGCGCTCGTCGAACGAGCGGATGAAGGCGTCGTGCGAGCGGTAGATGTTGCCCTTCGCCAGCTTCAGCACCTCCGTCTCGATGCTGCCGTACTCCTCCTGGTTGTGCGGGATCTGGGGGTGGGACACCGTCGTTGTTATTGCACTCCTAGCCTCTAGTGGCCGGAGACCAGGGGCCCGGGCCGGTTCGAATCTCGCAAATCTGTTAACCACTTGCGTGTTGATCGGCTCGCAATATGTCAAAACGGACTTATCGCGTATCTGAATAACGTCCGTTTTGACAGATTTTCTGTAGGACAACTGTTGAACCTGACGTTAGTGCGAGTCGATCGAGATGCCAGTGGTTAACAACGTTTGGGCCGTAGTTCATATTCCCATCGAGGCTTGTGTAGTACCTACTTTTTCAAAGTCAAAGGGGCACTTACAATAGTACATTGTTACATGAGTGGTGAAAGTTACTTATTTTGTCCCGAGACGGGGTTTGGCGCCCGAGCGCAGCGAGGGCGCTAATAGTTCGAGGGACAAAATAAGTCTTTCACCCGAGGTAAACACTGTGCTTTTCATTACGAATACAAGGAAAATAAAAATAAAAACAGGAATTGGCTAAAGAAATAATACAAGGAAGTATAAACAATACTCTAAAACAAAAAAAAAAATCGGATTGCCGCCTATTTTGTTTTTTTTTTCGTTGGCCGGCCAACTTCATTATTTAGCCATTATTTTTCATTTTCATCTTTAAATATTTTATCCAAATCTATATTATTTTAAAGAAATAGTTGAAACTAAAATATAATAAAATATATTCTTGAATTAATACTTAACTTTATGTTATTTCAATTTTACATCGTGCTGTAATTGAGTGACTGTAGAAAAAGTTTGAACATGGTTCCATAGAGATGTGAAAATGGAACTAGTTTTTTTTTATAATTTGACAGCTGTCAGTTGCAAGCGAAACTCCCGGGCCTGAAAAGTATTACTTTCAACCCGCTTCTCAGGCAACTTCAGACCTACTTTCAGAGTATGAGTAATGAAAATTGTATTTTTTACATCTTTTCCTAAGTCTACAACCGAATCTGAACGATAATTCGACTGAAAAAATCTGGCTAGAAACTCTGCGAGATAGTATTTTAACAAATATAAAAAACATCGCCGGTTGCTTTCAAATAATAGGTATAAAGGTAGGTATAACTGTCTTGTCTCAGGAAATGAGTGGATCTTTAAAGAAATTAGTATTTGATGACAAAATGCCCAGATTGCATATTTTAAAAGAAATGATGCTAGATGGTTGTTCCTTGGCCCGGAGGTCCGGCGCGGCGGGGACCCACCTTCCACTGGTTCCTCTGGCCGTCGTACGTCATGGTGCTCCGCAGCACCATCATCTCGATGCAGCCGCCCTTCAGCAGCGCCACCTGCCCACCAACACACATTGCTGTATTAGGGGCCGTCCATTAATTACGTGAGGCATTATTGAGAATTTTTGAGGAGGCCATCCTTGCAACTTCCCGCTAATTCACTGCTCTGTGGGGTTCGGACAAACACGACAAACACTCTTATCTCACATTTAGCCATTTTTTATTCTAGAAATAATTTCTCACGCAATTTTACACAATTTTCTGCTAGAAAAATAATTACGTGATATTTGCCAAGACACACCTTACGCAATTAATGGACGCCCCCTTATAAGGCCTTAATAACTACAATCGTGAAACTATCAGGTTTAGGACAAAATTTAACTACAAAAGATTATGTAAAGATATCAATTTTGATTGTCTATAACACATTTAGTTCTTCAACTTTTCAACTTCAAATTCCCCAAAACGGATAACTTTAGACTTAAATATCGCCAGACTGACACACCAACTGTATGGTCCCAAACTAAGCAACGCTTGTACTATTGGTACCGTACAATGGACTGGGCGATCCCAGTGAAACTCAGACTAGAGCAAATTACGAAAAGGGCATTTCCGAAATTTACCCCAGCGGGAATCGAACCCGCAACTACCATGTGCGCAGTGAGCCGCTCTACACTGGTACAACTGCGCCAAGAGATCGTCAAAGTTAACTTGCTTGTATACATTTTCTGTTTCTTCCATTAGCATATTAATAAATCGATCACAAATCTGAGAACGGTCTCGGAAATTTAATTCTTATGATTCTAAATTCCAATACAAAAGTATATGTCAAGAGCGTACTCAAGACCGCTTCTCAGACTTGAGATCGACTTATTAATATGGACCTATTGGGTGTTTGGCGGAAAAGGGAAGATCTTCCAGCCAGGCGGGTGTTATGCCTGGCGGGGGGGCCGCTATGCCCCGCTGGTTAATCTCGGGGTCTTGTATATATAGTCACGATGCTTGCGATTCTTAATATCGTGATTCTGTTTTTCTATGAAGAATCCGGACATTGTATTGAGGCGCTGCATTTAGCGCCATCTGTCCATTTCTGTCGGCGACGTGAATGTGAGGTCGCCACAGGTGAAACAGAAAGTGTATACAATTTTTGAAGCGAAGCTTCTTTACGGACGTTCGGGGCGTTCGCTGCCCGGGCACTAAAACGGTGAAAAGCGTAACGCGTAACGCGTTATTTTTATGTTACACTCTGCCTACCCTGTTTCAAAACCCTATGCACGCCACTTATAATATATCTAATATCTACTGCAAAGCTTCGCTTCTTTCGGGCGTCCCTAGACGGCACTGATTTTTTTATACCCTTTCTGTGTTGTGATGTGTACTGGTGATCGTCATACTCCCCCCCGTATAGGTACTGGCTCAGTGGAGCAGTGCATGTGTGGTGTGTGGTGGTGACGTCACGGACCTGGTCCTCCTCGCACATGTTCTTGAACGCGTTGATCTTCTTGGCCATCTTGATGATGCGGCGGATGGCGACCGCGGTCAGGTTCACGATGGTGATCAGCCGCGGGTCGTGCTGGCTGCCGTTCTCCTGACCACAAACTATACGTTACACTCTCTGTAATTACCACCATCTATCCTTACTAATATTATAAATGCGACAGTAACTCTGTCGGTCTGTCGCGCTTTCACGCCAAAACTACTGAACCGATTTAAATGAGATTTGGTACACAGATAGTCTAGAGCTTGAGGAAGGACATAGGCTACTTTTTAACGCGAAAAAAGGGAAGTAAGCAGTTCAAAGGGGGGGATGAAAAGTTGTATGGAAGTATCGTAATTTTAGAGCAAGAAGCCTGAAACTTATTTTGTAGGCTGTTGATTCGTTATAAATAAATATGACATTCAAAGTTAAGAAATAACAAAGATACAAACAAAATATTTTGTCAGCTATGTAAGCGAGATACACACATATATATTTATGCATGGAGTATCTTCGACTTACAAAGCATAGAGTATACGGTTTTTGGTTAAGATAAGAGTTATTTCATTACAATCCATGAATAATTAGTTTCAGTGGTAGTGGAAGATTATTTGCGTATTAATAATGACAGTGTGATTTGTGTAACATAGATCTTTGCTTGTGAGCTGAGAAATTCATTTCTATGTGCCGGATTACTTAGATGTTTTTTAGACCCGTTACAAACTATTTAAAGACCCTTTCTCCATGTGAGAAAAATAACATAACACATATGCAGATTGGCAGAATCACTTCTCTGATTCACAAATTGAAAACGCCAATGATCAGGAAACTAGCTACCAATCTAAGTCCTATTATGAGATGGCATATACCTTGAGCCCCACGGGACACCCGGTGGACCCCACCAGCAGGTCGAAGTCGTCATCGATGGGGGTGTTCAGCGCTTTATTCGCTACTATTAGCTCGTTTAGCTTCGCTCGCTCCACCTGCGGACACCAGACAATGGGTAGGTAGGCACTACAGTAATATCACAAAATGTATTGCCATCCTTATTGTTAGACAGTGTATGAGGAGTATGGCAATATTTTTGTAGATCAGTAATTTAATCAGTCGTCTTGAATTGTGTTAATCATTATCAATTTAATTATATTTCCTCAAAGTAAAGTTTTCTTTTTTTTTTATCTGGACTATATGTTGTTGGCCAGAGTGGCCATAACAATTTCACCCGGACTCAAAGTAAAGTAAAGCGTCGATAGCCTAATGGTTAGAGGGGCCGCCCTCGTAGCTGAGAGGTTCCAGGTTCGATCCCCATCCTGGCCATCAAACTATTGACGAGGGCCCACTCCTAACGCATTAGCTTAGCTGGAGGTGCTGATGGGAATACTAGTAATGTGATAAACTCACATATAATATTTTTTTTGACGTTAAATTACGTAATATTCAATCAAAATGTTCACATGTTTCTATGTCGACTTACACTTACTGAACTAGTTTAATTGTTGAAGTAATCGCAATCAATATACTTACTGAGATATTGTTTATACTTTCTCTTGCTGGATAGCAAGAGCAAGTATTATATTAACATTATTATTTTAGAAAATAAAAATCTATTGTGTGTTAGTACCTATAAAAATACCATCTGAATCTCACAGCGGAGTCCTATTCGTACACCCACATTCCGTTCATATTATAAGCTTCAATGAAATAGATAGGGGATGAGCATTTAGTACGAGTTTTGAAAATATTCAAATACTGATTGAATACGAACTATCAACTATAAGGTGTATAATATGATTTATGATGGACCAATCACAACTCATTATTATTATCAATAGACCAACCACAATGTATAATTACATAACCTCCGCTCCCGCCCTGCCACTTTATACGTAGTTATTTGATGCAATCTATTCAAAGTGTGGTCCAAAGTGTGATTGGTCCGTGATCTTAAGATGCGATCGTTCCATCTGTATTAGATGCCGTCAAAACTCGTACCCAGCCCCAAAGACTCTCAGCAAGGACTCCTGCAACTAACCTCGTTCAGTTCTCGCGAGGACCCCACACACGACGAGTTGACTGACGAGTAAGCCTCGAATTCTAATTTGATTGCTTCACACAATATAGACTCCATTGAGTTGGGTTCTATTCTGTAACAAATCGTAACATTATAAATCTGATTATTTATAAACAAACCAGCATTTACCCGCAGCCCCGCCCGCGAGGATTTCAGGATAAAAACAGCTCTATATGTACAACAAATTTCATTGAAATCCCGTCAGCCGTTCTTGCGTGACATTCTGTCAAACTAACAATTATTATGAATACACATTATAGTTCTGCAATTTGCCTTTCTATGTGCCCGGGCATTCTATCCGTGCAAATTGTGACGTAGCTTTACACGTTACACGATGACGTCAGAGCTTCGGCGCCCTAAGCTTTATACTAAATATGGCTTGAAGGTTACATAGAACATTGGTAATAATTGCACCGTGACGTCAGTAGCGTTACACCGTGACGTCAGTAGCATTACACGATCGCGTCAGTAGCTTTACGCCGTGACATCAGTAGCATTACACGGCGACGTCAGTAGCGTTACACGACGACGTCAGTAGCGTTACAACTTGGCGTCAGTTGCGTTACGCCGTGGCGTCAGTAGCGTTACACGGCGACGTCAGTAGCGTTACACGACGACGTCAGTAGCGTTACAACTTGGCGTCAGTTGCGTTACGCCGTGGCGTCAGTAGCGTTACACGACGACGTCAGTACCGTTACACAATACATAGAAGGTGAAACATAGTGGGTATACTTTTTTTTTCTAAACTTAACTTTGTAATTCTAAAACCATCAGCTTTGGAGGGCACTTGAAAAACAAAAGGTGTTATAGGAATACAGCTGTTGACCGATTTCACAAGTCTACAAAACCTTTAGTACTTCAACTGTCCCAAAAAGCTGATAGTTTGAGATTTTTTTTTTAGCGAAGCTTTTTACCGGCTGTCGGGACGCTCGGCGCGCGGCCACTCTATCCGTGCTAAGCGTCAGTAGAGTTACACAACATATACCTATATAGGTATACAGAGTTTCTAACGTTTTATACTATAAAGCTTCGCTTCTTTCGGGTGTCCCTAGACGGCACTGTTTTTTTAATATCTGTACACACCATATTATCCAATCCAATATATACTATTATTAATAATACTCTGTCTGTATACCTTTTCTGTTGTTCATGTGTGTGTAATAGCGGGATCTCAGTTGTCATTTTTTAATTGAACTAATATTTTTGATAACTACTGGCTTTGGGCAAGATTATTTATGTTTTTTTCACTTGCTCATCTCTGCTTCGGGGAGGCCCCTGAGACCTGTCCTACAAGAAGAGCAGTAACAGCTGTGGTACCTCTCGACATCCTGTAGTATATCCCTGGCTTTGTTGACATCAGGGTTGTTGCTGGTGGACGGGAGCTCCTCGCACACGTGCTCTGGAGTTGCCTCCCTCGTCGCCGCTCGGTTACCGTTCGTTAATATCGACCTGGAAATAGCTAGGGACTTGAATGGCTTTAGCTGGAGTCGGGTGCAACCACTTTTAGATTAATGAATGACCACATGGAACAGTGGTTCGAACTTAGGCCACTCGGCTGAATACACATGGTGGTTGACGGTTTGATTTCCACTGGATCAAATTTCGGAAATGGCGTTAGCGTAATTTGCCCAGGTCTGGGTGTCACTGAGATCGCCACAAGTCCATTGTTCGGTACCCATAGGACAAGCGTTGCTAAGATAGGTGTCAGTCGGGCGATATTTTTTTTTTTATGAAAGTTATCTTGACATCTTGTTTAAATGCATTGCTAACATGGGAGGGTACTTTGTGTGGTTGCTGAAGTCCTCAAGCACCCATGGAGTTGGTGTACTTGAGTGAAGTTCAATAGATAAATTGAGAAACAAAAAAAACAAATAAAGGATTACATTAAAAATGTCCTCATTACATTACACAAGTCAAAGTGTTTATTTTGTATAGGCCTACAGGGGCAAATAATCAATTTTTAATTTTTTCTTATATCTACAACCGGATCGGAACGCAACTCGACTGAGAAGATCCGGCAAGAAACTAAGCGAGCTTGTCTTTTTACTTTTTTTTTCTATTTATTTCTTTCAGTTTGACTCTATGCTTTCGAACAGATTCAGATGCTATCAATGATTTTTTAACTCACATACATATTATACATATTGTTATCTATAGGTACTTATTTATAATGAATGTAATAACAAGAATAATGTGGTAAAACAACCATTTTAGAATGAGCATTAAGTTATCCTCAATTATGAATAATGTTAATTCCTTTAATTCACAAATAAATAAGTACTAAACTAAGTGTATTGTTGTCCTTTTCATTGACGTTATGCATGAGCAAGATGGCAATAATTTCAATTGTGTCACCTTTAGTTAGGATTTGATGACGAAAGAATTGCCATCAATATCTTATCTGTGAAATTCTAATCAAGGAGATTAGGATTCCCACAGTAGTGGGTCCATAAAATAGTCACAAATATATACCTTATGCTGTTCTGTTTCGTATGGCCCCCATACGCATTGCTATCAACATTCTCATATATACCGTAATCACTCATTTTGTGCTCATATATTGCTCTGTTTATCACAGACTTCTCGTCAATCGGGTACACTTTCATGGTATATTGCTGGCCGTTAGTAGGCACAGGCTGAATGGGAGTGTAAATGTAAGCGGGGTTGGATTGTAACGATGTCTCCACTTCCGGTGACTGCATGGTAGTACTCGGACTGCAGGTGGTACTGAACTCCTCGTACTGGACAGCTGTGTCTTGTAGCGGTAAATAATTGCTGTTAATATTATCATCATTCTTGATGTTTTTGGAGCTGGTAACACCGTCGTCCGGGTCATGACAGTGGCGTTTCCTCGCCCTGTTCTCCTCAATTTTTCTCCTCTTCTCCGCTTTGTCTTCTTCTGACATAATAAACTCTTTCACCATACCTACAGCTAAACATTTCTCGAGTCGACACTTTTGACAAAATCGTCTTGTAACTACGGTAATCACACAATTGTTCGTGAATGGACATTTGAACTCTTTACTAGCTAATGCGTTCCGCCTGAAGAAAGCCTTGCAACTCTCGCAGGATATCGCGTTAAAATTGTAACCGAGCGCTTTATCGCCACAAACTAGACATATTTTTTGCAAATTAGCTGGAATCTCCTTCTTTTGGCCACTCGGTTCGTCCTTTTTATCACTGTTATTATCCATTTTCACTGTCACAAAGACATTATTTATAACGCGAATACTTCATGCTGAGGATTCACCATCAGTTGAGCTGGTGACCATGAGACTCTATCGAGTTACGAGTGATAAGAAAACGCAGCGATTATCAGTATTATTATTTTTTGCAAAGATAAACTCTAATTCTTAGATAAATAAGATAATTAAATTTTGTATGACGAATTCTGTGACTGAATGACGGCAATCAAATCATAAATACCAATAAATACCGAAAGAGTTATTGTCAAGATTGACGTATGGCGACCATAGACAATGATGACAAGATTTTGTTTTTTAATGAGACCATAGACTATAAGTTTTTATGTCATCACGGATATGATTCTTTTAAACCAAGAATTTTATATATGGCTTCTTGTTTTAAACCCTTCTGTGAAAAGCAGAGAGGATAAATGGTCTAAGGTGAAAAGTTGTATTTTTGGAAATTTTTAACTCCATCTTATTTATTAGCTTCTCTGACAGGTTTTCAAAAATATATAATATACTGAAACTCGTCACATTCCTACTCACATAGGCATAAAAAAACAGAAAATAAGTCTAACTATAATAAGATTACGATTACTTTAATCCCCTATTTTATCCCCTTGGGGTGGAATTAATCAAAATCCTTTCTTAGGGGATGTCTACGTCATAGTAGCTTTATGCATGCAAAGTTTCAGCCCGCTCGGTTTAAAATTGAAAAAGTTTCATACAAACTTTCATGCCCTATTTTATCCCCTTGGGGGTGGAATTAATCAAAATCCTTTCTTAGGGGATGTCTACGTCATAGTACCTTTATGCATGCAAAGTCTCAGCCCGCACGGTTTTAAATTGACAAAGTTTCATACAAACTTTCATCCCCTATTTTATCCCCTTGGGGGTAGAATTAATCAAAATCCTTTCTTAGCGGATGCCTACCTCATAACATCTACCTGCATGCCAAATTTCAGCCCGATCCGTCCTGTGGTTTGGGCTGTGCGTTGATAGATCACTATGTCAGTCAGTCACCTTTGAGTTATATATATGTCGCCGCCAAATAGCTTAATTCGCCGTTCAATTAACAGCCTAGGCACTTAACTAAACGGCGCCGTTCAACTAGTGGCCTGAATGATATTCAGCCATTTGATCAAACAGCTAGGCAAATGACTTGGATCGATGACGTTTAACTACTTGCCTAGCCGTTTAATTACCTGCCTAGCCTGTTCATTTCAATTTAGTCCTACTTTCTGCCACCTAGCGCCGAAACTCACCAAACTGTCAATATCTCTATATTCTATATTCTCTTTGGTCAATATGGCGTCGGAAAAAAACAACTTTGATGGAATAATTTTATTCGGTACTTAGGTTTTTTACGTTTTTTTTTAGATCCACCTAATCTATTTGCCGGGTGGGGTTTCTGTGGGGTCATAAAAAAATAACCCTAACCTAAACCCATCCAGGTCGTTCTGCTTGGGTAGTATTTTGAAAAAGTTTTGTAGTACTTAAATGTCAACCAGTTGCCTAAGCATTAGCCAGCCAGTTTATTAAATGTTGTAATAGACGATACGGCTGAATATCATTCAGGCCGTTAGTTGAACGGCGCCGGTTAGTTAAGTGCCTAGGCTGTTAATTGAACGGCGAATTAAGCCATTTGGCGGCGACATATATATAGATAGATGTAGGCCACTACGCCGCCGTAGCGTATAAATGGTATTGTATTCTCTTTGGATGGCTACTTACAGAGTAGTTTAAGTACCTTATTGTACCTTCTGACATAACTTAATAGAAATAATAAGTACCTACCTATCTACCTATTAGGTACTTACCTATATATTATGAGCGACACAGAATACTTATATACTTATCTACCTAGCTTACCACCTCATAGAGTAAAGTAATTATTAGGTTCTTATGTAAAAATAATACTTACCTCTGTACCTAAGTAGAATAAATAAGTTTTTTACTTGAGTATCCCCCTCGTGTTGAGGGGAGGCCCGTGCCCAGGAGTGGGACGTCAAAAGGGCTAAAATTATTTATTATTTTACTTGAGTATTAGGTAATCCCAAACTGATGTGCTGATGATTGCCCTAAGGCATATGTACAAGTTAGTAAGTACTTACCTATGCTATTTGTGTATCTACATACACCATACACTTTTTAATTTTTATGGAACCATTTTTTGTAATGAAGTACTTATTTAGGAACTACATACAGATAGATAACTATTTATATCAATGTAGACTGAACGCAGACCTCCCTTCATTTAATATAGTATTAATGGATGGTCAAACTTGGTACCAGCACTGACATGGTTCACTCTATAAGTAGCATGAAAACAATACTTAATAATGGTCGGCTGACTGACTCTATCTATAAACATTGTGTTAAAAGCACAACTTGTTTTACTGAATTCATAAGTGTAAAGAACAGTTAGAGATCACTGCTGCTAACACTTTAAAGCTATCTCTGGTTGAATAAAGAATAGTGAAATGTGCCCTGAAACCCCCACACATTGGGAGATGTGTGGGGTAAATATACACTTTTTGCTCATATACTTACTTACTAACCATGTTGCTCCCAGTATCTGCATTCTTTAAATTTACCAAAGGCCGGTACCACCTCCAGCAATAGGTGGCAGGAGGCATATACCTACAATACCAATATGTTATTAGACTCTGATGAATTGTTCTTCTAATTTTGAACGTGGATACCTCCACATATTGATTTCCTTTTTCTTTCAAACTAATAATATACAAATCCAAATAACACCCTGGAATCGCTCACTCAGGCAAAACTTATCCGCACGCGGTTACTAAACAAGATTATGATTCTCTATCGAGACTATATTTGTACATATCTCTAATCTGGGTTAATATAATACTAGCACAGAACACTACGGAACGCCTTTAGGCACTTTACGAGAAATAATGACAAATTTCATGATCATTGTTGATTTGTAAAAATGTAGACCACGTTACCAATCACGTGGTCATACACGTCGATCATGAGTAGTAAAAATGTAAACATTAGCGTAATTAAACACGTGGGCGATAAACTTCAATCTTGGGAATAGATAGCTTTTGACAGCTTTTTATGCCTCGATCGAAGATGATTGGTTCGAATTTTGTCATTCATAAAAGAATGACCAATCACAGCAACTTTCCATGGGAGTTTTTCAAGAAAATCTTTTTCATTCATATTTTGTGGCGCTAGTAGGAAGTTTTTTTGACAGTAGAGTAGTAAATTTGACAGTTAAGCGTCCAAATTTGACATTGACAACTGTCTTTTGACAGTTGACAGCTGTCAAATGAAATCCGCCATTTTTTCCCCCACCCCTAAACTCATCTTGGAAATAGATTCGGCCAATAAATACACAAGGAAAAAAACAATGAAGTGTTGCCATATATTGCTGCGAAAAATCTCACAGTTGCTTGTAAATTTGTACAAAATAATGTATTCGCCCAATAGACTATAATCTTTATAAAAGCTGAACAACATTTGTAAAAATATTTGGCGGTAAATTTTAATTTTCCGAGTTGAGGGTACTGTATTGCCCGAATTGCATATAGTTCACAAGTAATATAATAATATCGTTTAATATTGTAGTGATTTATCTATTCAACCTGTATAACAGTTGAATAAAACCTATAATCTACATGAGACTTTGAAATTCAGAACCCTGTACATATCATAAATATGTACATATGGCAACACTACAATTAAAACTTGCGAGTGGAGGCTCAAAAGGGCTTGTACCCACGGCCGTTAATCTAACTAGAAAAAAACAAATGGGTATCTTCTTCTTTCTTAAAAAATATGGCCCCCACATTAATAGGTATTTCGCCAGTGTCAAGTAACAAATAGCAATAACAAACATCTTTCCATTACTCTTATTGAACACCGACACACCTACTGCAAATGAATGAAATTAACGGGGTTCCGAGTTATTTCTAGATTTTTAGTGCATCCAGGTTTATTTTACAATTTTTGTTACTTTCTAACTTTTTTTTATTAACATTTCTTGTGTTCTGAATATCCATAGTTTTTAATCGATAGGTAGGTAGTAGGTACTTACGAATTTAATGCAAGTAAGAGGATTATTATAGTTTCAACTTATCCTTCGAAAGAATAAATAAATAAATAAATAAATATCGCCAGACGAACACACCAACTGTATCGTCCCAAACTTAGCAACGCTTGTAATTTTGGAAGATATCGTACAATGGGCTAGCGGGAATCTCAGTGACACCCAGACCTGGGCAAATTACGAAAAGGCCATTGGGAAAATTTGCCTCGGCGGGAATCAAACCCGCAACGCGCAGTGAGCCAAGCGGCCAACACTCGATCCACTGCGCCAAGCGGTCGTCAGAAGTGCAGTCTTTACACGACGTTCACACCACCGGTCTGCCAGTATTCATCTTGATTGGTTATTAGATTAGCACATGAAATTCAAAATGCAGGAGGTGCAAGCCGTGATGAACCTGCACTCCTTGTCTCTCAACGCATGCTTTCGACTATTGAGCTATAACCGCTCATTCAATTATTGCTAACGAGTAGTTCTAATAATCAACGTCCAGATAAAAGTCGTACATATTTATAATAATCGGTGGCAATACTAGTTAATTGATAAATAAAAAATGAATGAACTAGTTTCTCCCTCGAGTCCGTTCTCGTGGATAATATTTCAACAAGAGCAATTCACAGGCTCAATTTATTAATTACTTTTACTATTAGAATTAACATAATATGTTTGAAACGTAATAGAAAAGCAAACGCTCGCTCTTTGAGTAGCTAGCGTGGTTAGGGCCCTGAGCCCGCGCGTTGTTTTTCTAAAATTAAATTGGTCTAAGTTACTCCTTTTAACATCAGCTATCTGCCAGCGTAAGCCCCGTCAAAATCCGTCCAGCCGTTTCGGAGATTACCCGGAACAAACACACAGACAAAAAAAAAAACGCTGCCTGTCGCGCGGGCTTTGAACGCACGAGCGGGCTTTTGCGATAGTAGGTATACAAAACACGTATCATCTACTCGCAAATGTTAAATTAAATTTTTGTTAAGTTAAATTCTACGCGGACCAAGTCGCGGGCACAGCTAGTTTGTTATAAGTATCGTATGTACTTTCATAATATGCATTTAGTGAAAAGGTTTTAAGTATTTTGATATTACAAACATACACTCCAATTTTATTTATTTACACATCTATAGTAGATGCAAATACTGATTGCGCACAGAAAATATTAATTAATGATGGTTAATAAAACCGATAGTGCAATCACTATTTTAATGTAGGACATCATTAATATTTTGTGTTATTTCAATTCGTAACGAGGAGGTGCGCAGGCCTACGGAGCCTATTATTATTTGCTAGCTATAAGCAAATTGAAGTCCTATTTTATCAGCCGGCTATAGGAACATTGAAGATGGGTGATGTTTATAAAGAAACATTGCGTCGGCTGGACGTGGAAGTGTCAGTGAGCTGCGCGGCGGGCGCGGCGTGCGCGGCGTGCCTGGCGGCGGCGGCGGCGGCGTGGGCGCTGGCGCCGCGCTGGCGGACGCTCCACAACTTCGTCAGCCTCAACCAAATCGCTAATGCAACGGTGGTCCAATGTCTCTACTACTTGGTTACATTAAACATTTTACATAATCTAGTAAACGATTGGCAATCGGAGTCTTGGGTACAACACATGTTTCACTACAGGGAATTAATACTTCTAACATACCGAATGTCGCGGCTGTCAATGTCGTGCTGGTCCCTCTTTGCTACGGCGTACGCGTACATCAAGCTCGTGCACCTGCACAGACACAGGATAAGCGGCGAGAAGACCATAGCCTTCGTGATGACGTACGGACTGGCGGCTGTGATCAAAGTCATTATTTACTTTGCTGCTACAATATTGTGTAAAGATCGTAGATACCGGTTTTGCAATTATAATTTCGAATACATTTTACAAATACTTTTCTCCTGTATAATATCTGCACTGATTTTGATGTTGTTCATAAGAATCTGTGTCTCTGTGATGTGGTGCCGCGCCGCGACAGTGTCGCACGGGAGCAGGCGGCGCGTCATGGCGCTGGTGGGCGTCGCGGTCATGTGCGATGTGTTCGACTTACTGCACGGAGTCTTGTATTATGATTCTATGTTTTCGCAAAAATATGTTAAGAATACATACAGTATGGTGGATATATTGCTGTTGCTGCGCGTGGTGCCGCAAACCATTTTCGTATTGTGCAAGAAATCGTCGAGAAATCATTTCAATGTATATTTTAGAAGGATGAGGAACCGAATTCCGAACGGAATTCAACTTCATAATTTGTTTTAATTGTATTAATTTATAGGTGCCTTTATTTCCCACCATAGATAGGTATTAAGCAGCCCCGGATCTAGGGGGGGGGCAAGCCGGGGCCCATGCCCCGGGCGGCAAGTTCAGAGGGCGGCCAAGTTCACACTTTACAGACGAATGGATAACTCATCATTGACATAACTTGGACCACAGAATAAATAAAGACTAGTACATAAATTTCATTATTTTTTTACTGTGGCCATATAACTCGACCGAGGCGCGCTGCACAAACATTATTCGCGGGGCGCGTAGGCATAGTTCAAAATACGCGCCCTCTCGCTGGAATCCCAGATCGCGGCAGCACGCGTCTGGTTACCGTGCGCGCGAAAGGGATGGAGCTATATTCTAAAACTCCTTCGCCGATCTCTCTGCACGACAGTGTTTTGTTTTAAACATGTGTATTGTTTGTTTATGTTTATATTTACTAGAATTTAGTACTTGTCGATCAACCGAAGGTAATAGTACATTTTTATCCTAGGGGTGAAGGTAACCGTCGATAGATATATTACAAGAAAGAGTGCGTAATGCACAACGGTTAATACGAAACGCGAGGGTGGGTGACTGGCGTAGGTTCTGCTCTTCAGTGGATGGGAGTATTTCTGCAACAGAGATGTGGCGTAAACTTCGGTGGATTAAGGGGTACAAGTCAAAAAGTAGCTACATAGATTCAGAAAAAGCGAGCATTTTACTTCATAGTCTTTGTCCAGACTTTGTAGCTACAGCAGAGCCCGCCTTTTCATCTGAAAACACACAATTACAAGGCTTAATCTCCATGCAGGAGCTTGATAAATGTATTAAATCTAAGGATACATCTCCTGGATGTGATGATATCACATATTCTATGATTAAATACCTACCTGTTATCGGTAAGAGAATTTTAGTCGCATTATATAATCAGATTTTAAGTATGTCCTTTGTACCTGCCCAATGGAGAGATATTGGAATTATCCCAATCCCAAAACCCGGTCGCGAACTAGATCAAGTTTCGTCCTTACGGCCGATTTCTCTTTTATCTTGTATTTGTAAAATTTATCACTCAATAATTAATAAACGGTTAGAATGGTTTCTAGAAAAGAATTATCACTTCTCAAATAGCACTACAGGCTTTCGGAGATGTAGAGGTTGCTTGGATAATTTAAGCGTCTTAGTTTCAAGAATACAAACTGCTTTTTCTAAAGGACAAACTACTGTGGCCTGCTTTATTGATGTTGATAATGCATATAATAATGTTGATATCACCGTACTGTTAGACACCTTGGATAAGCTGGGTGTCGGGAAAAAAATATGCAAGTACCTCTGGAACTTTCTTATTCAAAGGCATATCAAAATTTTCACGGATACCGGCTACATTACCAGAAATACCAGCCGAGGTATAGCACAGGGAGACCCTCTTTCACCGTTATTATTCAATGTCGCTACTGTAGAAGTTTGCAAAAACATTCAGAATCATGTATTTATTTTACAATATGCAGATGATTTCTTGTTATATACTTCAAATAGTAATATTAGCCATAGTGTACGAATGTTACAGACAGGGTTGGATATCGTATATAAGTTACTTTTAGACATAGGTCTAGAGATATCAGCGCACAAAAGTAAATTAATTATGTTCAAAAGAGGATTTAAACGGGAGGTCTTAGAAGTGAATATTAACGGAAATAGCTTACAGACTGTAGATTGTGTTAAGTATCTGGGGGTATGGTTAGACCGAAATCTTAGATGGGCAAAGAATATCAATGAGAATCGTCTGAAAACATTAAAATTTCTTAATATTTTTAAAGTCCTTAGTGGGTTAAGTTGGGGAATTCATCCGATACATTTAAGAAATCTCTATATTTCTATTGTACGAAGCCGTCTGGATTATGCTAGTTTTTTATACGACAATAGTTGCTCGACACTTGTTTCCAAGTTAGATAAGGTCCAAAATCAGTTTCTGCGATTAATAGGAAGATTTGTTAAAAGTACCCCAATTCAAGTAATGGAGTCAGAGTTAGCCGTACAGCCTTTATGTATTCGGAGATATTATTTAGCAGGTAAATTATGGCTTAAGTCCAAATCTCTTGAAGATAATCCTCTTGTAAGTATTTTAGATGAACTTGCTGAGCTTTGCCAGGGTTCCTACTGGAGTCGAAAAAAGACACCGTTATTAGTAATTTTACACAATGAGCTTAAGTTGGTGCCAATCCAATCAAGTAAAATATTAGAGATGTTCTCCTTGGATACCTGGATGAGTAATGAGATTATTAGGCCTTTACTCAAATTAACTGTAGATAACGTCACGGTAGCTAAACGATTTTACAATAAGTCGAATCTACACGACACAGTAGACAATTTAAAAGAGAATTATACAACTGACTATAAAATATTTACGGATGGTTCTAAGGACGAATATGGAATAGGAGCCGCCTTTTTTGATCCTCAAACTGGGCATAGCATGAAATTCACTATTAACGCGAAAAGTTATATTATGACCGCCGAGCTTATTGCTATAGCAGAAGCCATGTCATACATCGAGTCAATAAACGGTAATGATTTTGTTATAATTTCGGATTCAAAGAGTGCCCTTCAACATTTGGAAAAATGCACGACCTTATCTCGAGGAATTCCACTGGCGTACTCTATTATCAATACGATGGGTAAGATGAGGAATAAAGGTAAAAACGTCAGTGTTCAATGGATCCCTTCTCACATCGGTCTCAGAGGAAACGAAGAAGCTGATAGGTTAGCAAAAGAGGCTATACTTGAAGGAGTAAGTTTTGACTATCTACCACACTATACCGACATGTTAGCTAGAGTTAAACAAAAGTGTGTTGAATTATGGTCCGAACACTTTGATGAGCGATCACTACAAAAGGGTATTTGGTATAAGACCATACAGCCAACAGTTCTTCGTTTCCCTTGGTTTGACAAGATGGATATGAGTAGAAAGGAGATACTGATAGCTTTAAGACTTCGATCTGGACATATTCCATTGAACAAATTTAAATTCATGATGGGCAAAGTTAACTCCCCTAATTGTAGCGAATGTAATGTAGTAGAGGATGTTTATCACATTGTTATGGAGTGCGTCAGGAATGAAAGCCTTAGATGCAGCGCAATAGCACATGATTTAAATGTAACGCCTAGCAATGTTGGTTGGTGTAATAGTATCTTGGCTTATCCTTCATCGAAGGAGGCTAAAATACTATATAAAATTGTACAATTTGGTGATGGGTAGGACATATAAGTACTTAAGATTTAAGATGTGATGTATTGTAAGTGTTTTTTCCTGTGTACTCTACGGGAGTGACATGTTCAATTCTGAACAAACTCCCTTTTTTCCCTTAATAAAGATATAAAAAAAAAATAAAAAAAAAAAACCGTCGAACTATTGGCGCCCGAGCGTAGGGCCTAAATAAGTCTTTCACCCGAGATAAACACTGTGCTTTTTCATTAAGTATGAATTATATTTTGTTTTTTTTTTCCGTTGCCCGGCCAGCTTCATTATTCAGCCATTATTTTTCATTTCCATCTTTAAATATTTTTCATTACTCATACTCTGAAAGTAGGTCTGAAGTTGCCTGAGGAGCGGGTTGAAAGCAATACTTTTCCGGCCCGGGAGAATCGCTTTCAACTGACAGCTGTCAAATTATAAAAAAAAAATGTTCCATTTTCACATTTCTATGGAACCATGTTCAAACTTTTTCTACAGTCACTCAATTACAGCACGATGTAAAATTGAAATAACAAAGTTAAGTATTAATTAAATAATATATATTTTTAAATGACTTAATTATAATTTAGTTTCAACAATTTATTTAAAATAACATAGATTTGGGCAAAATATTTAAAGATGAAAATGAAAAATAATGGCTAAATAATGAAGCTGGCCGGCCAACGAAAACAAAACAAAATAGGCGGCAATCCGATCTTTATTTATTTTTTTCGAGTTGTAGTGTATTGTTCATACTTCTTTGTATTATTTATTTAGCCAATTCCTGTTTTTATTTTTATTTTCCTTGTATTCGTAATGAAAAGCACAGTGTTTACCTCGGGTGAAAGACTTATTTTGTCCCTCGAACTATTAGCGCCCTCGCTACGCTCGGGCGCCAAACCCCGTCTCGGGAAAAAATAACTCACTTTCACCACTCGTGTAACAATGTACTATTGCCCAAATCGATGTTATTTTAAAGAATTAGTTGAAGTGAAATTATAATAAAGTCATTTAAAAAATATATTCTTTAATGAATACTTAACTTTATGTTATTTCAATTTTACATCGCGCTGTAATTGAGTGACTGTAGTAAAAGTTGGAACATGGTTCAATAGAAATGTGAAAATAGAACTAGTTTTTTTAATAATTTGATGGCTGTCAGCTGAAAGCGATTCTCTCTAGGGCGGAAAAGTATTACTTTCAAGCCGCTCCTCAGGCAACTTCAGATCTAATTTCTGAGTATGAGTAATGAAAAATACTGATTGTATTAGTGTCACATCACTAAATCTATCACAGGTCATCGATCTCCTTTCTAGGCCTAAGTATTTTATCATAACTATATTATGCTTTTTAATATGTTTATTTTTTAAATTCTATGTAATACCTACGTGCTATTACTTACGCCATCAATTCTTCATTATTAAAACTAAATTAAACCGATTACTGATTTTTTTTTTGGTTTTTCTGCTCAAAACTTTGCAAAAAATGAGACTAAATCCAATGAAATATTGGATAAATGAGGCTGGGAAGTTCCTGAAAAAAATGGTGTTAAACCTATTTTTCTAAACAAACGAATTCCGAAACGTAAAAATATTTCGATGAGATGTCTGAAGATGAATTACAAACACTTCAACCTATTCAACTATTTTCTAAAGAAATAATTATGGTACCTATTTGATCGAATCATATCAGAAATTAAAAAGAGGTTTGATTGTGCTACCATGCTGAATTTGAATTTTGCCATTGTTAATGGTACTAATATATAATAATAAAACGATTCTCCCTAGGGCGGAAAAGTATTACTTTCAACCCGCTCCTCAGGCAACTTCAGACCTACTTTCCGAGTATGAGTAATGAAAAATATATCCTGCACGTTCATTTGTCTATAGTATATCTGTAAATAAATAGTCTTCACAGAAGGAATATGGATGCATTATTTCCGGAAGGCTTATGTCCAAATGTCAATTAATTAGTGGGCATCTGATAGCTAAAATTATAAAGATGATAAAGGTAAAAATAAATATAAGTGGGCGGGAGGCGGCATAATTTAGATTTTGCCCCGCCTAAAAAAAAATGAAGATCCGGGGCTGGTATTAAGTATAGAAAATTGATGTACCTAATCTTTTGTTTTAGGGACATTCAAATTTGGGTGTTACCACATTAATCGATCAATCCTCGATTGAGCCGTCGATCAATGGTAGTGGCTTGATGAGTCAACTTCAATCAATAAATAGTTTCTACATAGATTAACATTCGATCGAACATCAATCGAAATTGTGTCGGTTAAGTACGTCTATCGTTTCGTGTAGTAACCCGCAGATTTATATGCTAGACAATATAAGTTTTATTTACAATTAATTAAATGAATAAAAAATACATACCTACACTATTTACCTACCTACCAATATAATCCATAAGATGTATTCTAGCATTGTATTGTTTATTAAGAGGACACACATAAACGTGATTTCATTGTATAATTATTGTATTATTGCGTAACACTACACAATGCAAATGATAGCAAATTCTACTGTTTTACACAGAATTCTTGTCAGCATTTTTTGTTGCAGTGTGTAGTGAGAATTCAGACTATTTATACTTTGACGACTGCTTAACGAGCTGTATCATGAGTTTTATGGTAGCTAGTCGCTAGGACCTAATTGCACAGCGGAACCTTCACGCGAGGAACTAACAAGTTCGAAAGGCGAAGGTTTCCTCACGATATTTACCTGCAGGATTCATGGTTTGCGTTACACATTACACAGGTGATCGGTGTAAAGTAGCGATACCAGCTGCGTCCTGTGCGATGAGTGAGAGAGCCGGAAGCTGAACCCCCCATTTCCCCACCTCTGTCAATTCGCACTCCCATCAGGTGAGCAACATGCGAGCAATGCCATTGGTGTTGCAAGGTTCTATAGGCTACAGTAACTGCTTAACATCGGGCGGGTTGTACGCTTGTTTGCGGACTTTAATTTAATAACAATAATGTTTGTTGTTCTTATCAGATTAGTTGCCTCAGTATAATAATAAATGTTATGCAAAAGTTGTGCAGATATATTTAGAGCACGTAGTACATGTGGAAGCTCTGTCCCCCACACTAGGTAACCCCTGTACCTACAGTAGGGTTAATGGGGTATTATATATAATAAAAATACATATAAAGCAAAATACAATAAATATTTTATACATAAAAGGCAATACTAATATTAAATGAAAATGAGTTTCGGTGCATCAATCCGAAGTATTCAAGGTTTAACTTTGAACCTACTCCCATAGTTTCTAAGGCAAGCGTTCAACTTGGCTGTCTGTAGGTACGTAACTACTTTTCTTTATTAATATTTAGACTAAAGTCTAATTTGACATTTTCACCGCAACACACGTTACTTCCTCAATGAATACCAATAAAAGCGACTTTACAATAATTTTAACGTTTATTTCAATTTCAACATGGACACTAGCTACTTGTTGTTATGCGTGCTACTGTTACGTGTACTTGCGGCCCGTGCCGACACGTACAACGTGGTTATAACCACACAGCGGCATATTAACGTGGTGGACAGACGGTTTTTGAGTTTCACCATCGATCCCAAGTATTTATTTTCGAGCAGTGAAAAATATAATAGGTAAGAACACATTTTTGACATAAATACCTTAATATTGTTAATGTTATAGCCGATTGGTAAAGCACGTGTCTTCCGGGCACTAAGTTCTGGGTTCAAACCACGGCTCGCAACTCTGGGTTTCGAAATCTATATTTGTGAATCATAATTTAAATATGATTATCACTCGCTTACGGTGAAGGAAAACATCGTGAAGAAACCTGCATATCTTAGTAGAATCTAACCAATTTTCGAAAGACATGTGAAATCTGCCATGCAACCCCTCGTAGTGGTGTTTAATGGTAGAATGTCTCTTTAGGTCAGTGGTTGCCGATCCTAAGGTCTCATGTTTGAATCCCTGGCTTGAAACCATCATTGAGACCTGCTACCATCAACTATAAAGAAATGTATTCTGCCTTTCTGCCTACCCTTTCAGGGATACAGGCGTTATAGCCAAACTTTTTATATAATTATATTTATCATTTCTTGATATTTTACAGTGATAATCTCCCACTGCGCGATCGTTCTTATTTATGTACAGCACTCCTTCAAGTATCATGGTTATGATGTTAAGGTGTTATTTTTTGCAATCCTTTCCAGCAAAGAATGCGTCTGCATGGCGTCCTCATTGACACCAGCATACCTCCGCATAGCTGGACCTTCCACCTCCCACATGACCTTCCACAACACTACTATTTCCATCACCGACCTCGACCCTGGAATAACAGACTTTCGGAGATCCAACCTAGGAAAAAATAACCTCCGAAGATACATCTTTGAAAGATCTGACCATGAGACATCCGCCATTGAACTTGGGAAATCCGACCTTGACCTTGGCACAACAGACCCTGGTAGTTCAGCCATTGAAATTGCAGCCCTAGACGAACCCAAAAAGGTGTCTCTAAGTCATCAATTAGCAGTTTCTCACCGCCAATGGAAGAAGTTCGTGCACTGGTCTAAACTGACTGGTTTCGATCTGGTGTTTGCTTTGAACAATGAAGAGAAAACATCTATGGGCATGTGGGACCCGAACACTGCTCTGAATATCCTGACTGTCGCCGAGAAGGTGAGGGTCGGGGATATCTACTGGGAATTGGGTTATGGTGAGTGAAACCAATTATTTAAAGCGAGGTCAGACCTTGTGGCTCCTTTCCTCATTTGAATATAGTGTGCTTCCTCAAACGATAGTGAATAAATAACATGTGATTACAGTTATCTGGATTCAGAGACTTACGTCGCAGGAATTTAGGCTAGGTTAATGGCTTTTTAGGACTGCTAGCTTGGTCAGTGGTTGCAAGTCTACCGATGAGATCCTAGGTTCGATTGTATTTAGTGTGTTCAGATTTTCTGTTAAGCAGGAAGTGCTTGTGTGCGGTGATGGACTCACTTCCCGTCACGTATACGGTTCCTTAAACCTTCTTTGGATCAAGATCGTACGTTTTCACTCTCATAATAATATTGTCGTTTCTGCCACCAGAATGCACGAACCAGTCCATAGAAGAATACCTAAACGACCTGGAGACCCTGCGTGTGATTATAGAGACCTTCCCCCCTGGGAGGACGGGAGAGTGGAGGATAGTGGGGGGTGACGTCACAGGATGCCTGCAGGCGGAGTCCAAGAGCGATTTCAAGGATTACGTGACGCTGTCCAATGATATGATGGATGCGCTGTTACTAAATGGGTACGTGAAGCTTGTCGGCGTAAACACTACAATCAAACAGTTATTCCCAGAGATACGATACAAAATCTTGATAGTTGGAAACTGCGACACTTGGAAATCTATCGTCAAAGTCCAAATCGTCTTTTAACAATTTACTAATTCCAGTAACTCATCATCTTACGAGCTCGAAAAAATGTCTGAGAGCGATCGGCTCAAGCTGTTAAGACTACTGAGCCACAGCCAGACGCCGCTGTGGCTGACGGAGGCCACGCAGCCGAAGTACAACGAGCTGGAGAGAGCCGCCGACTGGCTGGCCAGCCTGGGCTACTCCGCCAGGAATGGCTTCTCTGTGCACTATAGGGAACTGGAGGAGGAGGAAATGTATGAGCCCACTTTGGTAAGAATTTGCAAAGATCATCTTCTTGATGCGTCTCGTTGACTAGCGAAGGTTCATAGTCAGATCTGCATACTTCATCTCGAAGTGATTTATTTATTTAATTTTAGGTGCAAATAATAAATTGAACTCTTTATTAAGTCGTAAAAAAGGAACCCTAATACTAAAAAAAGGGTAAAGTCTTGCGTGGCAAGGGAATAAATTTTATCCTAGCCCGAAATTATAAATAAAACTTTTGAGATGACTAGGGATACCCAAATTATAATCTCCTAGATAATACTGTTGCATCATAATTTTACCTTTTTACTAATTAGAATATCTGTGCTGACCTGGCTGTAGTGTCTTTTCAAGTCCACAGGTATGCTAGGCGTCTACTTCCTTGATTGTCAAGTGTTATGAAAATATTACCTATTTTGCAGACTGACTAGATAACTCAGTATTGGTAGTAATATGTCATGTAGAGCAACGTGAAGCTCATGGTAGAGAGATTTACGTTCGCTCTACATGAAATATTTGAAAGGTCAAGCAACTAATAATAATTTGCCTAACAAATGTTTTACGTTGACGACCTAGCGATGACTACTTGAATGTAAAAATCGTACTATAGCCACAAGCAATCAATCAATTTCAAGTCTTTGATTACATTTCAGAGTTTCTACATGGCACTTCTTTTCAAGAATCTAGTCGGTGAAAAGGTGTTGGACCTTCAAATGGACCCGGAACAAGCCATCCTTTTTGCGCACTGTACATCGCTGCGCCACAAACCAGTGCCTGGGGCTGTCACGTTGTTTGGAGTGAACATGGACGATGAACCGGCGAGATTCTCACTGAAGCTGGCTAAAAGAGAAGAGGGAGGGGATATCATGCAGTTTATACTTAGCCACGACCTTAACGGGTATGTATCAGATATTTGGGCCTAGGCATCCACAACTAATGGATAATAATGAATTGATAATATGTTTATAAGTAGCTTATACTTATAGTACGTAAATTATTTTCTACGGTAAAAGATGTTACCTTATGTCTATTTAAACATTGTACAAATTAATAAAAATATTGATTCAAATTACCTATTATTAAAATGATAAATAGATCAGTTAGTGTAATAATGACTATGCAAAGAAGAGATATGTTTGAAATCGTTGTTTGCCTGTATTCAGATAGATGTCGGTATTTCTCTCTTACAATAAGAATTGATTTACCTATCGTTTTTATTATTCCAGAAACATCGTCGTGAATGGCCGCACAATGTTCAATGAAGGTGACATCAAACCTATCGTGAAACGAGTGCGGCCTTACAAGACGCTACTCATTAATTTACCTTCAAAATCCTTCGGATTCTGGGTACTGGCCAATACTAAAGTCGAAGCCTGCCAAGACACAGAAGAAAACGACATCAACAAGACTTTACTTAAAGCAGAAGCTATAAATAACGTGGGCAGGAAATCTAAACGATCTGTGGCTGAAGATTTTGAAGATTATATAAATACAGCCGATATATCATATGATTTTGATGACAAAGACAATATAGACACCGTCAACAGTGCTTTGAAAAGTAGAATCAGAAATATCAACAAATATTTAGACAACATAAGGACAACGTTTAGAAACAATGAAAGATATAAACGACAAGATGATAATGCGGCCGGAAAAAAGAAACTCAGAAGACAACGCCCAAGACATAAAGGTCAAGATAGCGAAGCAAAACCGAAAGGATTATTAGATTTACTGAAATTACCACGAAAAAATATTACAAGGAATTTAAGGAGGATCACTAATAACAAACTGCGACTAAACAGAGGCAATAAAAGACATTCGAGGAACTTGAAAGTGAAACCTTCAGCTCACTTGAAGAAAGAAACTGAAAATGTAAAGATAATCGAAGACCCTGAAGCTTCAAACGTTGAAAAAGTTGTTCGAAACCGTAGAAGTATCAAAGTCGAAGATGAATCAATAGAAAACGAGGTCGATTTCGACGGGACGACAAAAGCGAAACTGTGAAAAGTTTTGAAAGAAATACAGGAACACTTACAAGACATGCCCTCAGATAAAGACGAAGTTAATTCCAATGAACATTTAGTTTTAAAAACTGAGGTCTCCGACGATGGTGCGAGTATTAAAATAAGAGATTCAGACACGGGACTCATTAAATCGACTATGGACAATGTAGTTACTGTTTTGGACGATTTGAATAAAAACTTGAATAGGTTTTGGAATGCGATCACTCTTTTAGAATGAGATACAGTGAATTAAATAAGATAAGATTATTTTAATTGCAATATATTGTAAATACATAGTATCTAATATTCTAAGAATTAAACTGATAAAGATGGGCTTTCAATATCTTTTATTTAAATTTTCCTCAAAGTTTTAAGTGGCATTATCATAGTTGGTTACCTAATGTGTCATTTAACTAGTTCGTAAGTTAATTCGGGGATAACATAAGGTATACATTTGAGTTGTAGTGACCCCTGAGTATATGTTTTGCTAATATTCTATTACCGTTCGAATGATCGTATGTCTCCATAGTCCATACTTTTACCATAAAAGCTGCAGGTTTCCGCTAGGGGCGCTACTGAGTACCTTAAGGAATGATTTATCATTCGATTTAGTATCTGATGCTGTCAACTCCTACCAAGCTCGCTGGTAACTCATGTTGGTAGTCCTAAATTAGCTGGGATGCGGGTTGGATGGTATTAAAACAAATAGTTAGTGGTACAATGTAGTTTATTTATTATTTAACAACATTTTTAGATAAACCATTTTCACATTTAACTCGGAGTACATATGAAAATGGCTATCTCTAAACTTTTATACAATAACTAATAGGGACCTTGTAAATAAACGGTAACAATGCGTCGCAACAGTAATGACGAGAGGTGTCGGCGAACAAGCGTCTATTACACTACAGTGATACAGTCGTGACAGGAAAACTAACCTTATTTTTAATAAGAATAGAATTCATTATCGGCAGTTTGTATACAGCCAGAAGATAGCCGCAGATCGAGTGCAAGACCGAGTTCAATTAATTATTTTCGAGGCGATGAGGCGTACCTGCTTAGTAAGAGGAATATATATTTGAAATCCTCGGTGTTTTACGCATATAATTAACAATATTAAGTGTATTATGTCCACCTGCTCTACCCAAGTTACAAGTAGTTAGTTAGTGGAGCATTCATGATGTTTTAGACTGCCTCATTAGTGGGACTCCCTTATAATTTCAGCCTCGACGTAAGGTCTATTGGAATGGGCCACACACCCGACCTGCTTCACAGCAAATAAACCTAACTTATTGTTAACAACAATGTGTCACAGAAGCTCAATCCGTTTTTTTAATTACCTAAAAACATTTTTCAACAATAACCTTTTCGTTATTCACCCACAATCCCTAAGTTTAAATTTAATCGTGGATAAACTACTAACCTTTTTTTCTTTAATATAACAATACAACATACATATGAACTGGGTTCATATATGAGTAATGGCTTCTTTCAGTTTTTTTTTACATTCTGTAAACTTGCATTTTAACACTATAATGTCACTAATATTAAAAGCTAACGAACGAATGTGTTGGCCAATATAATTTACATTACAAACGAACATTCGAGGACTTACATCCACTCACAACAATATTCGCGGATGGAAGAGGCAGAGGAACCCGCCTCGAATGGAGTAACAAATTGTTTTTATTTAAACTATCAAGAATCACACCGAAAACGGTTCACAGACAGCATCGAGGTTAAATAAATAAATAAATTCAAAGCGCAATATCAATTGCAAACTGTGGCACTTTAAAATCAGTTCTCTTCCCCTCTCGCTGTCCGTGAAGGTTCAAAGGAATCTAATAATTAAATTAATACTGGCGTTTAGTGTATAGAAGCTCTTGTGTGTGGTACAAGTGTCGTTGTCTCTAATAGTCTATGCCCTATATTGCGAATCGCCCGACCTCGGTTTGTTTACTGACATGTTCGAATGGAACCAATTTCACACCGATACAATTTTGTCATCTGAATTTTATACGTTCTGGAATGTCAGTCGCTCTGATTGGTCAGATATAGAGTAGCACACCATTTCGAATTATTATTCTAATTGTTCGATGGCAATCGGATAATTTCAGATGACAAAATAATGTTGAGTCTCCCTCGCCGTGGTATAGTTACGTATTCTAATAATGATGCATTTGCTCTGCATCATACGCTGATCGAAGATAAACAAGTTATAGATCAGTCATTTATGCCATTTCCAAACTGAACGACTGGCTCTTATATAATTTATTCACCTTAGAGCGTATATAGAAAGTGATTAAGGTACAAGGGATTTATGAATACAGATATTGACACAAATGCATCATCATTACATAATATTCATGTCTTATTAATTCTAGTGCAACTATCAATAGGCTAGTATTTATTTTAATAAATTTAACAAGTTTATGTCATAAAACGTTAGTCTACCGTTTCGAACTCCTCTAAGAACAACAGTCAAGTGAAAACTACAGTTTCGGATCAAGGTATTATTATCGAAGAGGAAATTGTGTTTAGAAGAAAGATTGTAAGCCATCGTAGGCCAAAAAGTCATTTATTTCCATTCCTAAACAATCTAAACGAAAGTCTAAATAAATAACTATTCACAGTTTATTTACCCTGAGTATGAGTGTCATAAGATTTGAAAAATATCTATCCGTAGTCATTATTTAATGTTACGTGGCAAAAAATTCAAAAAATTGGTCACAACATTTTTTTTTTTTGGATCCTTAAAGTTATTACTACGGGGTTCCACAGAAATTACTTTTTTAATGTTGTTTTTTTATATAATTAATTTATGTCTAATCTACACATCTACCTTGTATAAACCTCTTTATAAATTCACTATAATTATAAAAAGAAACATTCTGTGAGGAATAAACTCTATAGACAACATGAAAGCCAAGTTGGGCGTAGAGATCGATGTGTTAATAACATACATTTTGTAATACAAACGAATAGGTAGGTATAGTGTTTATCAACCATTTGGTATCACCCAAATTCCTTAGAGATCGCGCATACAAGCAACATTATTACAATGACAATACATTGAACATCGAAAGCTTAACACACACGAATAGTAGCCATAGTGAAGCGTCTAGTGTTGTTGATACAACAGGACAGTAAGACGATTAAAAGAAAACGACACCAACACGCCACCAAGAGCCTTTAGCACACTCCGACACCGCCATGCAACAGAATACTTAGCATAATCAAATATATCTCTACACTGTCAGTGAACGATGATCTTATTATAATCGCTTTTAATCATATTATTCTAGATTGTCAATGAGTTGTTAGTGGCGGCATTCAATAAATCGGATCATGAAGTACTTACATCAAAAAGTTTTTTCTGAATACTCCGGCAGCGAAAGTATTTATGAATGATGTCAGCGACTCGTTCTGTGACAGAATGACTGACAGTCCAGAGAACTCAAGAACCGTTAATTTAAAATTAGTGACAGTTAGTCGAATATGACGCTATACCAAAATAACGTTTACCCTAAAGTATTATTAGCCTAAAGTGAGTTAACAACGAAGAGACGCAGACTATTTGCTACATAGATAGATTCAAAGGTTACAAGTAGGTACTAACACACACGTAGATAAGGGAAATTGAGAGTTCGATCGTAACATTTGGTCGGGTCAGGGCCGAGACTTACAACTATTATTGTATCTGAGTAGCTACATACAACCATTTAACTATTTTGCCATGCACATATAACTATGTTACCCTAAACTAACCACACAGTACATTGTGAAAATTTAAATATTTATATATATTTTTTATTTCTTATAATTAAGAGTGAAGTGGCCGGACGGGGCCAGAGATGTCGCCCATCAGATGCGTGCTTCAAAGAGATAGTATGATGGAAGCTATGAAAATATATAATGTGCAGTACAGTGCGAGAAAATATTCATATTTTATTCTCCAGAAAAATAGTAGCATTCTCAATAAACAATCAGAAATTATTATTTTTATTTACAATTGTGTATATTGAATAGTATATGATGAAGTGAAGGTAGGTATAATTGACCTGAATGTAAGTACAACTGAAAATAAGCAAGCGGTATATTAATTAGGTTTAAATGAATATTAGTGCTGACCAGCGATGCATCTTAACAACCGATAGTCGATTAAAATTAAATTTTGATGAGTTCTAATTATAAACTAGTTCTTAGTTTTTTAATATACATATTATACTACATAGACTTATTTCATAAACATATATATTGAAGAACTGTTTTTAGGTACTCAAGATCGAATATTAAAGGAAACTTAAAAAAATCGAAATGCATCGCCGTTCAGATATACGAACTAAATATTAAAAGACATGATGTGCTGATTGTACAGTTAAGAGTTGAACTAGAAGGTAAAGTGACAAGTACCGTGTCACACGTCCACGTGAGGATAGACCGAAGGAGCTAATGAGAGCGCGAGCCGGGCCGGGTCGGGCGCGCGGCTTCATTTATCATATATCACAGCTTTTGACGATAAAAAATCTTTTGCAATTGCAGCTTTTAATACGTGGACAATATTGTTCGAACAATTAACTAGCAAGCCATCGCGGTAACTGAATTGTCGCTTCGTAGATACAGACTTGAAACCCTTGTCAAATAACTTCCAGCATGTTAGAATGTTTCTCTCAGGTTCACTACTGTGGCTTCTGAAAGCCGACGGCTTTCTCGATATGAACCACCAAGCTAGCTTAGTATTCTATAACCGGAGACTGTCATTTATTGATCGACTATTAGTTTTGAAATGATAGGACAGGGCATGACACCGCTGCGAATTGAGCGGGGTTCAATGAACTTTATTAAATTTTAAAACGTTCGGAGTATATGAACTATAGATAATGGAGCTAATTCTGTTGATACTCAAACTATCGTCATCCTCTTGGCGACAGCAATATTTTTAGTTGATTCTATGGTTTGATTGTGATTTGGTGACAACAGAATTAACATGATTGGCAGGGTTATGTACTGTATGTATTCAGCGACAAATCATAGTTCTTTCTTTTCCAGTCTACTGTGTATTAACGTCTATGACTCAGATATTAGCCAATCATGACCTCGGTCACCCATCCAACGGTAATCGCTCGAATAATTTGCGCACTTTGTCATTTAACTTTAATACCTAAGCGTAAAACATCGAAACGTTTAGATTAATACGACGGTAACACAACGAATCCTGTATCTACATTACACATTAATACTAAACGAACATCCAATCCTATATTACGACATGCAGAAAGTAATGGACACGCTCGCGACGGTGGCGGACGCCAATCGCAACAACAATTACCTAATCTTCGATGTGGGTATTAAGGCTAGGTTATAGGTATGTACACCTCAAAGAAATGACATAGACACATAGATACACTGCTTAAGCACGCATGCAAAAGATTTAGATGCAAAAGTCGAGAAGAGCGCAGCGAAGGGCCGACCGACGTCGAACGGAGCGACGCGAAGCGCGGAATTTGGATGAGAACAAATCTGAGACCGAATACATTGTTATTTCAATGTAAGTGCGAAATAGGAAGATAAGTCGAATGATCGAATGACCGAAACTACACGCGTGCTAATAATCGTCTTATAATACAATATTTCCCTCGTTTTTTTAAAATAAATTACACCATCGCTCTAGTTGTATTTATATATTTATTTCAACTTTACACTTAAATAACAATATATCACAAGCGTCGATCAACATGAGTGGTGTGTCCCTGCCGATGCCTCCGCCGGTGTAGATGACTTTTTGACCGTACGTCCGGAAACGAGTGAACTGTATGGAGGGCCGCTCTCCACAATTTCTTTATGAATGTATAAAAATATTATTGCTCATTATCAAGCACCACGCGCCGCTAGCCAACTACGTTCCGAAAAAATTTAGAATACGATTCTCTCCTACAAAATGTTTGAGCGCGTACGATGGGTTGAACGAAACTGCCGTCTCCTGTGTCGAGTGGGGGGTGGTGGTGGCGGGGGGTGGTGGTGGGGGGGTGGTCGGTTGTGAACATCGGTAACAATGGTTAGCACAGCTACATCATGCGCGTCATCCAGCGAGCCGCGCGCTCACTGCATCACGCACTTACTCTCGATCTGCGACTTTAGTTCATTCACTTGCGATTCGATGGTGTTTTTCAATTCTGGAACATTTACAAAAGTTATCAGTTAAAACTATTCGAACAATATCACAACAACAACTAGAATCCCGAACGTGTACTCAGTTTCTCACAGACATTCCAAGTGCTTAACCCTCGTTAAGCATCTGGCATGTTATACGTACTCATATTTGTATTTTCGTAAAACCTATTTTAAAATCTTACTATTACGCATATCACTATGGCAAGACAGATTAATAACAATGATTGATGGCCCAACGACTCAGTTATTAACGAGGCGAAACTTGCATCTGGGGTGTAGAGGGCAATGGGCCTGACAAAATATCGGTAATCAGCCTTTTAACACACAAGACTTGTGACACTTACTGGTAAACTCGTCCTGGTCTTCTAACTCCGCTTCAGCCGCTAACTCCTCGGGAGTTTTCTTCTTCCTCATCAGCGGGTTGTCAGGCTCGGCCTGCTGCTGCTCCACCACCTCCTCTTTCTTAGGGATTTTGTACTGGAAGTAAGAGAAGTGACGGTTATAATGACTTGTATGCAAAGGTTGAACTTATGTGTTTTGTTAAAATAATCTTGACAACATCGAGGATACATTTTTTTTCTTTAAGTTGTCCCTTACGCATCACTATTGATCTTCTATTGACATACTTATTCTTAGCTTAAAAACATTAAAGCTGCATCCGGGAAACTTCACAGATTATTTATTATTTGCTTCTGATTATTTGCTACCGTAACCGGCTATGACGTTTCCCGAACGCCACGCGCTCAGGGTAGCCAGCAGTAATTTCCCAAAGGTACCAGCGGCGTTCGATTTCCAAAGCTACGTTGCCACACTTAAATATATTGCGTTCTTTTCTGTGTAAACTCACAATTTATTCCCTTGGTATGAAGTCACAGGCTTTAGTTTATTGGGCGGTGGATCGCTTTGGCGTCCGTCATCAAAAGGAAAATATTACGCCTTTGAATACTGTAATTCTCCATGGAACAGTTGATATTTGTAAGAAATAGAGATAAAAATGATCTATAATATCAATTATTGTTACGTTATTTATGTAATATTTTAGTGTTTTTAAATGGACTGGAGTTGCTCACAAATCACAAGTAAAATAAGTAATATAATCAATGAATACAGAGAACTGTTCTAGGCGATTTAATAATGCTTTCTATGTACCAATATTAGCCACGAATCATTTGGTGTCCACAATACCTATTTTGAAAGTACAATCGCCTAGAATAATCAACAATAGGTAACATAGCATCCTCTTGCCGAAGACAGAGCAGCTTAATTAGGTAGAACAGGATCCCAGCTGAGGGGAATCCTCTTATTCTAATCTCGAATTGATTGCATGCAGCCCGGCAGTGTGGCCAGGGTGGAATTTATTTTAATTTTAAAAGCATTTTTTCTCCTGGTTACCCTCCGGAGATCTCATTAGAAACGACTCAGTGGCAAGATGGCGGACTAAGCCGCGGGATTATATTGAACGCTGTCATCGTTGGTATCCATTTATAAATTTATTGAGGATTATTTTCTTAAGGTATTACCTACTATAAGATGGTTTTCTTCAATGTATTTATTATTAGGTACTCTATGCCCTTAAGCATTTCTGAGATTGTTACTGCACAAAATCAGAGATAAATGAATTGAGTAGGTAATTAATTAATATGTATTAAAATCAAAATGTTACCCCAATTTTTTTAAAAAATAATTGCAGATCGGAAATATTACCATACCATCATTATTATTCGTACTTATATGGCAACACTGTAAATATTTCAAATGTAACTTTTTAACGGTTATGGAACGCTGCTGTTTAGATTATACGTGTCTCGTGGATCCCCGGAGGATTCCCGGGATCCGACTAATGAGACTCGGCATTAAAAATACGCGGTTTTGCGGGAATTAATCTGTATAATGCAGGTTTTAAGGAGATATCATTTATCGTGCTTACTGCGAGCGGCTGGACCAGATTTTTACGTTATTAAAACAAATATTTAAAATGTAAGAAATTATAAAAATTTGAAAAACATTAACTTTATAGAACAATCGTGGATGCTTCCACTCTAAATGCAAATATTACAAGAGCAATGTATCTACATCCTAGCAATCAAACTAAAAACAATCTACGAACATTTTTTTTTCCTGAACAAAATAATATACGAGTATTTTTTTTAATCTTTGATACTATTCTTAAGGTCTCATTGTCTTAAATATTTGCATTCTAAGTTGGTATATATAGTCTATTTTTAAAAGAGGAATTTAATTCTTCTCGTGTCCTCTTCTGGCTCGACCGCAGTGTTAGCCTCAAAGAAGTCAACCTGACTCGATTAGGGAGTCGCGCGAGGTATACGGACTCCCTACTAGAGTCAATTTCACATCTATGAGCTCATCTTCTTAACTCTTCTTTCTTCTTTCTCAACTAGAGAAGGGAACTGTAAAAATTACACCCTATGAAATCCTAAGGTACTTACAGTCAAATGCGTTAATATTGAAATAATTCACTTAAATAAATAAATATTACCAAACCCACAGGCACCAACTGTATAGGCCCAAACTAAGTAAAACGCCTGATACCTTACAATCGATTGGGGACTTTATTGGGGGTGATCCCAGTGACACCCAGACCAGGGCAAATTACAATGATTTGATACAAAGTGTCGTTAGAATGGATAGTCGGCGCCAACCCTCAGATGCTGTAGGGTACAATTTGACGAGATTGCCGCCCGGTCCGCGGTAAATTTGTTACGGAACTCATCAGGACGGAAATTGAGATGGAACCAGGGCTGGGCGGGTTTTTTATGTGACATTTGTGGGGTTAGATGGTGAAAGAGATATAGAATAGGAGATAAAGCCGCACATAATGTAATATGTTTTTCTTTTTCATAATAATAGAAATGGTGGCAAGTTAGAGTAATGCCATTCCCTTTTTCTGAGGTTGTCTTTAAAAGCAACTATGGAGTTATTAACACCGTACTTCTCTTGCATGTTTACAGTGTTAGGCCTATATTTGGTGTAGAAAGCAGATCTCTCAAATATATTTATATGTGATCTACCTACTCTGATGACAATACGGTGCAAAGTTATTTATTTCGTAAGAGAACTTGTAACAATCGTTTCCTTATTCTCTTTCTAATAAAGCCCACGCGCACATCAGCTGGAAATCCCTTGCAATATCTACCGAACTATCACCACAACTATAAATGTATGTAAGGTGGAAAATTGCTCCGCGACATTGTATGGGGCGCAGGGCTTTGGAAAATGATGTGTCAAACGCTCGCTTAGGTAGCGTTTGCATAAAACTGAGTATTTTTTTCCTTCGTTTGTTTTTTTTTTTTGAATCGGTGTGAAGGTTTATTATAGTAGTTTGAGAGTGAAATAATATAAAAATATTACGTTTCAACTGTTGTGCTATGAAACAAAATATTTCAAGTTCTACATATTTACCTTAATTCAAATGTGTGGTTATACATGTACCTACATGTTTGGAGTTTACGCTATTTTATTTTAAGATCAGTGAAGTTACTTCCTACAATTGGTGTGTGTCGAACTAGTTATAAATCTAAAGCATTTTGCTGCTCTAACGAAGTCGGACCTTATTTCAAAGATAAATAGATAAAGTAGAATAATAATAAAAAGTGTGATTTACTCTAGAAGTTGTAGGTGCCTGTGAACTGAACACAAAGATGAAATAAAAAACAAAATATATTTCATTTTGCTATCGCTACCAGAGCCCGCGCGGTGAGCTTAATGTACCGGAAGTATTCCCAGTGCGCTGTCGGCTGTACAAACACTTAGTGATACTTTATTTTGCGCACCGTACGCGCTCCGAGGGCTATTGATTTTCATAGTTCTATGGTTTGAATAGATGGTAGTCTGGTGGATGGGCCTCCAGTACACGAGTGGAACCATAAAGGCTTGGCGTATATTTTACATCTACCTATTTGATTTTTTTTATTTAGATGTTAGTAAGCCAATGATCAAAGGAGTATTAATAGCCAACATTACAATTTCAGACACATGTAATTTATAAAATGGCCACCTGAATGTTGGCGAGCCCGTCGGTGATTGACTTTCACTCTAAAATTATTACCATTTTGTATCGCTTCTCGTTGGCGATGTTATAAACTGGTTTGCTCAATGAAAGCCCAGCATTAGCAGTCAAGTTGCTAATCTTGTCGAGACAAGAACTAAGGTCCGTATTATTATTAATAAATCAATCTCAAGTCTGAGAGCGGTCTTGAGGCCAGTTTTGTCATGTCTTTTGTACCAGTATGACATAAGAATGACATTTCTAAGATCGCTCTCAGATTTGAGATAGATTTGTTAATACGGGTCTAAATTTGATCATACGTGAGTGTGTTGCCGTCGTCGGTCATAAGCATGAAACACTTGTAGCAAGAAAACAATATTTTAGTTTAGTTTAGTTTAATTTGTAGCCAACAGAAATAGCGTGAAACCAACAGCGTGAAGCCAACAGATAAAGTGTAGTTAGTTGGAGCGTGTTTTGAAGTTGCTAAGTGACATGTTACAAAAATTTGAACCATATTGGAACATCCACTGTTCATTAAACTTAGATATAAGAGTACAACAAACACGACAGGCGGTGAGCGCATCGCTACAAGGGATTTGTAGAAGAGAATATCGTTTTAACAACCACACTATACGGTATCTATAGATTGAAAACAAAACCTATTACGAAATACCTAAAGTTCAGGACTCTAAAACCTATTAACTACTAGTAAAAACTATTTAACAAGAAGGCAATTTCACTCTAACCTAGTTGCTATAAAACAAAGTGGAGTAATCCGCTTTTTTAGGTAATGGGGTAATTGCTATTGCGTGACTTAGCTTGTAGTTGGTCGTGAAGCTCGCTTATTTATTTATTGAGAAAGTATAATTTTAAACTTTTGTTTTTATAGAATGGGCAACATAGCTTAGTGATTGGTTATAAGCGTGAACATGTTATAAAAGATGTACAAATGTGTGCAATTTATGTATCTAATTTCTAATTCAGCGGTTAATTATAAAAGGAAAAGTCTCATCTAAGCCTTACCGCCGATCGTAACGACCGAACATTTACGCGTAATTTCGCGTCATAGTGCGGAAAGTTGCGGGAACTCGCGTAAAGTTGTGGAAAAGTTGGGGTGGAGTGCAAGTTTTAATTGTGAGAGGTGAAGGGCGGGGCGCCAGTGGCAGCGATATGACAAGTGTTTTGAAAGTGATAATAAAGTTTGACGGTAATGGAATTTAATGAGTTTTTATGACTTAAAAGTATCTAAAGTTGGCGTTAATAGTCTTTCAGTTCGTTTATTAATTTTAATAGTTTTTTATTATGCGTTTAAATCGTTAAATTGCTGATCAATTACGTCTAACGTATTAATCTTAAATATTAAATTTTAACTGAAATAAAAACAAATATTACTATAATGTCTCGCTAACTTATGTAATGCACCCTTACCTGGAGGGGACGGCGGAAACGGAAATGTTATAATAAGATCACGAATCAAGTTTACTCACGAACTCGACAAATGAGACGCTCGCAGAGCAGGAGGCAGAGGGGGTCACTATTAATTGTGTCTATAAATGGAGACCCACACCCTGTTTCCAGTTATAATTGTTGCAATCGATAAAAGTTTTTGGAACGACTTGTGTCGAGATGTTTTGAATGGTTCATCGTGATTGCGTTTTGCTTGATAATCATGATGTCTTTAGTTCGATCTCAGGATTGGTAAAGTACTCTATATTATATAGATAATTGAACAAAAAAATTACAAACGAGGTGTATATCGTAGTGACACAGTTTTAATTTTAATACCATGTACGCACAATTGTCTCAATATCTCTATCAAATCTTAGGTCGTATATCGTGATGTACTTTATTTATTCGTGTATATAATAACCAGCCACTTTTTACCGTACTATGTTATCCTACTACTTATATATTTAAATCGCGCCGCTCTCAGTCACACCGCGCACTCAACTTAAAATTACCTCGGTCCTTTGATACAGCCATTTAGGGCACAAATTTTATTAGCGTCGGAAAGCGTCGGGCCAGTTAGACGGAGCGCCGGCGCGGTAATGGCCTCACTAATAGTTGACGCCAGCGAGTAAAGTAAGCGGCACAGTGCTGGAGATCGCTACTAGAGTTTTTGAGGTACCTACTTATATATATTTTTAATGTGCTACAATCAACAAAATTTCAGCGTTCTGTGGGAGACACAACAGATTGGTACTGGCTGTATAGATGTGCCGCAGTGCGCTAATGAGCAAGAAATCTGTTTCTCGATGACGAAACTTACTACGAAACGATACGTTGGGCTTCCGGCTCTCCCATTTCTCTCACTCATCATACACACAGCTGCTTTATGCCGATATTCTGTGAGAGAGTGGTACTAATTCGGTCGCGAGCGCTTGCTCTACCACTATCACTATAAGCCAAATCCCATGTAAACTGGAAAATTACTATGAATTAGAAATAAGTTATCTTTGTTTATCCTTTCATTTCATACGATGAATGTGATAATATTATGACTTTTGTTTATTATATGACGGTGTGGTTTTTGGTGGCAGACTGAAATAATTTCTTTCCTTGTTTCTGTCACACCAAGAAGTTCCAACCTCCCCTCCTCCCAGTCACTTACTGGCGGCAGCTTTATACTTACCCCTCAAATTGCCCGTAATTTGCCCCGAGAGTGGCGCACAATGGGAACTTGCGGGAAAATTACGCTAAAAGTGGCACTTCGTCTTTACGCCGATGACGACACGCGGCACAATCGCGAGGAATGCGAACTACCATGGTTTGTGTTGAATTTTACATGAATTGTGTAATAATTTCTATATGTAATTATAATTTCTATTGTGTAATATTTGTCTATGATGGGAAATAACTCACATTTGAATACAGTGGAACATCGATATAACATCGATAGGAACATGACCCATTCCAATACGTCTCTCCATATGACACTTAAGTGCGGTAAAAGCGCGAACGATATGGATGTGTACACCTCAATAAGCTAGCTTTCCAATTTAAAAACCTAAATCTGAAAAATACTTAATTATCTTTGTATGTCGAATCACTCGATATTTTCTGGCACTTTCTTGTGACACTAGCGTTGCCTAAAATGTAAGCCATTGCATTGCTGTTTCTGAGAATCAACTTTCTTCTTCAATTTTATTTGTCTATTGAAAAGAGTAACCATTTTGATGATGTCGGCTCTTCTCAGTGGAATGGATCTGAGGCGGTGGTCGATTCTGACTGTTCCTAATTGCATTGTTGGTCTACACGAATCAAAATTTGTTTTTTTTTAATGGCTTTAATAAAATATTGCCATCTGAACTGTACAACGATGGTATCTATGTGCAATTATGTAAATGGCGTCAGCACAGGTAGCGCTGGCTACATTCTACCACCATTTGTGGGATTGAATCCACGGACCGTAGCAAATGAATTAACTGATAAGATTTAGTGTTTGCTTGTTTGTCTTGAGTTAGGACTTGTGGTGTAAGTGTACAACAGGAACACTTATCAAAGTGATAGTGCTAGTGGTAGTGCTAGTGATAGTAAAGTTTGATTAGTGTTCCGGTTAAGTGTTACTGGTGGATACTAGTGCAGTTTTGTCTGTAAGGGTACACGGGGCTCGAACCCAGACTTGATGTGGTATTTTACTAAGAATTGTTTCAACATTTATAACTTTGAAAGTAAATCCGAAACCAGATGGGATTTTGAACAATTTTCTAAGCAGTACGAATATAGTGTTTTTTTTTATTTCGATTTAAGCATGCATTTAACCACAATCTCACCTGATGGTAAGTGAGGATGTGGTCTACGGTGGTGCATAATAACTATTTTTTTTTACTTTCTCTATGTTCCCAAAGGCCACTGCATCCCTGATCTCAAAGTATATGTATTTCATGTTACTACACAGTAATCGAGTGACATGTTCTCGTTAATCCGCTTAATATATCCAGCACGAGTTCGTGTCATGAACGTTGTTTGCTCCCCCACGGGCAGGGGGGAATATAGCGCTTAATCTTATGTACAAACAAACGGCCGGGCGAGATTAAATTGTTGTTGTTATTAATAACGTGCGGTGCACACACCGAGCTATCAGGGTGTTACATCGAAGAGGGTCAGTATGGACACCGCTCAGTATGGAAACTGTAAGAGATAGATAAATATTTTATAAGGAACCATGTCGACAATTTTAGACAAGATAAACTGCATTTATAGGCTGTTACCGTTATCCAGTTATAACGGGGTTAGACTGCTGAGCCGTGTAATTAAAAAAATCTTTCGGTGGTCGATGGTCGAATGAGTCGATATTACAGAGAGCAACACTCTCGTTCCATCATCGATCGACGGTTGATCGATTGATGTGGTAACACCGATAGTTTCCAAAAAAATCTTACCAAACTAAGGATGAGAACCCAGTTACTCCAAAAAGAATAAACAACAATCGCTTTTTTTTCGTTGCGGTATTCATTGTGTAGTTTGTAAGGAGTAAATGTTGCGTAAACACTTTGTGTCTAAAATTAATAGAAAATCTTGTATTTTAGATTATTTTATTTCAGTAAATGTTTAAAATACCATTTGCCAGCACCACATAAATGAACAGCATTTTCATTTACATTGTTTAATAAAAATATTTCCCTTAGATTGGCACCATACAATGTTTGTCTATCGTTATTTATGAACAACTTGTCCTCTGCCTATCACATAAAAGACTGAGCATAATAATATAAGGAATATTGTTAGATTCTTTTGGAAATATTATTCAACACCTATTAAATACATCACTCATAGTAACAGCTAGGTATGTTATGTGTGTATAACAATTTGTTAGAAGCTAAATTCAAAAAGCTTTCAGCTTTCGAAAGCTTCTATCGAAGCCTAAGCAACGGAGCGTGGTGTTTTCATAAAATACTCTGCGCCTTTGAGAGGTTCGGCTATTTGAAAATTAAACAGGTAGGTAAATATTTATTAGCAAACACACCATTATCTAGAAGCGTGCTCGAGTAGCTCTCGGGATTGAGCAGTTTGGGGTTTGATTACGATCTTGGCCACTGAACTACTGACGTGTTTTTTTTTCTCCTTAGTGCAAGCATTTATTTTAGTTGGAGGGGCTCACGGTAGTTTTAGTTATGCGACAATCCCACACTGTTAGTAAATAATATTAAATAAATATCAGAAATAGTACATTGTTAGATGGAATACAAGGAAAATAAAAATAAAAACAGGAATTGGCTAAAGAAATAATACAAGGAAGTATAAACAATACTCTACAACTCGAAAAAAAAATCGGATTGCCGCCTATTTTGTTTTTTTTTTCGTTGGCCGGCAAACTTCATTATTTAGCCATTATTTTTCATTTTCATCTTTAAATATTTTGCCCAAATCTATATTATTTTAAAGAAATTGTTGAAACTAAATTATAATTAAGTCATTTAAAAAAATATATTCTTGAATTAATACTTAACTTTATGTTATTTCAATTTTACATCGTGCTGTAATTGAGTGCCTGTAGAAAAAGTTTGAACATGGTTCCATAGAAATGTGAAAATGGAACTAGTGTTTTTTTTAATAATTTGACAGCTGTCAGTTGAAAGCGAAACTCCCGGGCCTGAAAAGTATTACTTTCAACCCGCTTCTCAGGCAACTTCAGACCTACTTTCAGAGTATGAGTAATGAAAAGTTAATTTTAAAGCTCATTTTCAACAAGAACTACACATTTTTCTGTTAAAAAATACCCTTAACATTTTTATTTAAAAAAACGTTTTAAATGTCTAATGTATATTTCATTACATTATTACATTATTAGTAGTCCCGTCGGCAAACAAGCATCGTACCTGATGTTAAGCAGTTTTTTCTTGGGGCCCTTAGACCAAAGTCAAAGGGTTATTTAATATTCATATTTAGTCAAGATTTTGTGATTTTAAATCGCGTTTCAATAGCGGATTTACATTGCCTTGGTTTATTTTCTCTTCTGCTAGATGTTAAGTAGTTACCGTAGCCTATAGATATTTGCTATACCAGAGGCATGGCTCACATGGCGCCCACCTTAAGAGTAGTGAGACAGAGGGAGGGGAAAGAGATGGAAAGGGAAGGAGGGAGGAGGTTAGGCTGTTGACTCTCTCACTCCTCTTTACTTGATGTCTATCTTGTCTGACAGTGGACTACCCCAGCCCGAATCTGAGTTATGATGAATTGACGGTTTGGCTCCACCTCCGTTAAAGTTAGTCCAACCAAGTTAATCACTCGTGCCAGGAGTAGGCTATCATCAAAAGTTTAATGACTATCAACTATCAAACCGGAAGCCTTCCGGTTAAGGTCTATGTCGGCTGTGATTAGCACGTAGTGGCTAATACTTGCGCAACCGCGAAGCTCGCTTGGGCGCTGAGGGGAATCACAACACACTAGCGTAACATCGATAAAGGTTTGCGATCACTACATTTTTATTTATTTCTTTTTTCCGAAGCGTTTTATGGGACTGCTACTCAATTGTTGTTAATTTAATAAACAATAAACACTAATATTTGTATCTTGTACGTCACTTAGTATAACGGACTATGAAAAACGAATAATTTAAACGGAGCGTTAGTGAAAGTATCTCATGTACTGAACGAAAGCTAAACAATTTAAATTCTACATTCTAATATTATAGCCTATAATGATTATTCGTTATGTCAGCGATAAGAGAGTTCGCACGTGATCTATTTCTGAATACCAAACCTTACCCTGCATTCCATGACTTGTCAGCCAAATGGCACCCCATTTACACCCCCCTTTAATCCCAAAGGAATGGCCCATGTACCCCCGCAACGCATTCCACAGCTTGTCCAGATTATTAGGATTTTTTAATTAAAAATAAGACCCACTCATGGGCCCTTTGTTTCATAAATGAAGCGGCATATTCCCGGGACGATTTACGTCAGTTTTTGGGGTCAATTTAACATCATAAAGGCTTTCTTGAAGATTTTTTAATTAGCGCCGGGTTACTTGGCGGGGTTTTGCGGATTATTTTTTCTGTTGACGTTTTTTTATTGTTGAATTATCGTTGACATACTTTAGATTGCTTTAAGGATCTTTCTTTAATTAAGTTGTTGGCGTAAAACGAAGCCAGATTGACTTGTTATGATAGGATTGTCTCTACTTATGTAGAGCTTAGTTATAAAGCTTTGTAAAATTGATTATAATTTGCCGTTTTATATCCCACTGCTGGGTACAGACCTACCCTTAGGGTGAGTGGGATATAGGCTTAGCCTTGCAGCCCAATGGCTGCATGGCTAAGCCTATATCCCACTGGCACTTTACACGTCTTTCCAAAACTGGGTGATTTATTTTTCACATGAAGACTTCTTCACCATCAAAACAATGACAATGTTGAAATACATCGCTTTGTAATTCGTAAAGCACAAAGGTGAGAGCCTTAGCTAACTTTGCTTCCTCTACGTAATAACTGACCACGAAAGAAAATTTAATAAAAATACCCCTAAAAGGCAGATAATAGCCCCAAATACAATCCAAAGCACGGATACCACTTATCTCCCAATTACCCGCAAAAACAAGTAAATAAAGGTGTTCGGACACGCAAACAGCGTGAACAGCTCTCAACGTGCGTCCAACAAATTACCCGGCCGTGTGGAGGGGCCTTAGGAGCGCTTGACCCGCTTCCAGCCGCCCTGAATTGATTGTTGGCTCGTCCGGTCGCTGTGACGTCAGTAGTGGGATTTATGAGTTTATTTTTTAGTTGGGCCTAAAGCAGAAGGATTGTTGCGCGCTCATAAGTGAATTAATTACGTGGGTCATAGACAACTTGTCAAAGGCGTGCTTAAGATCGCTCTCAGAATTGTAATAGATTTATTAATACGGGCATTAGACTTAATAACGCTGATGATCCGGTATAATGATAATATAATCCTAAAAGCAACTAGGCGGTTCCTGAGTGCTGATTTTTAAGGGACACGGAAAATGTTTGAAACTTGGATAGAAATAATAAGCATTATTTAAGTTTTTTAGTGAGGTTTTTTTAAATGTTAGCAGTCCTTTTAGCATCTCTAACTGTAAGCTAAATATTTGTGCTTATTTTCAAGTTCTCCTAACTATTATTCCTGTAAGCCGATACGTTGTGGTGTCTTAGGAGGACCGAAGCACCTCGATAATTTTCCGAAAATGCGCTCTCGCCATGAAATTCGGAACGAATTTTGTTAAAAGAGAAAATAATAGCATGGGAGATAGTGATGATAATGATGAGATGATGATTGACGACCGCTGGGTGCAGTGGTTCGAGCGTAGGCCGCTCGGCTCACTACACCGAGTGGTTGCGGGTTCGATTCCCGCCAGGGTAAATTTCGGAAATGGCCTTTTCGTAATTCCCTGGTCTGGTGTCACTGGGATTGCCCCCAGTTCGGTACCCATAGTACAAGCGTTGCTTAGTTTGGGACCGTACAGTACAACACCATCTCATACCTTATCCCTGATCTCTTGACGCATCTTCTCCCGCTCCTCCTCCATCTTCCGGTGCTTCTCCTTGCGCCGCTCCTCGGCCTCGCGGATCGCCTCCTGTCGTTCGCGTTCCGCTTCCTCTTCCTTTTCCTTGTCGTCGCTGTCATCGCCGTCACCGCCAACCGCGCCTGGGACAATGAGATATGAAGCTTAGTTGTGCAAACGTAGAGTAGGTTTTTCAATTTCTTGAGACTGCTGAAAACATGAGTGTCAGGTGCAAAGGATTTTTTTATTCCTAAGGAGATCGGCAATGGTACTATCACTCTAATCACTAATGGATACCTTTCCTTAATACACACCATGCATTAATATTAGCTTTTTAATGGCTTTTAAACATTTGTCAATATACATGCGAGCTATTTCAGCCCTTATTTTACTCCTAACGCAATCAATTAGATTAGAAAACACATTTGCGCGTCGCAGCCGCTTTGGATCGGCTCGAGCCGCTTCAAACCGGTTTCATCCGGTCGAGTGGGCGATCCAACATGGCGGCTCTATTCAAAAATCCATTTCACGTCAATCTGAGCATTTGTCACGTCGCGTCGGGCGCACACACCGCGGCGCGCCGCTGTGGGTGGTGTTCCCACATTTATGTAGCTTTGTTCCACTTTTGAAAATGCATATTTTTTATTCAATCGTACTATTGATAATTCATACTGACTTATCTACTCGTAAATGGAACGCATAATTATATTACTTTGGATCAAAGTAAGACAATAACTTCACTTAATGATTTCAATACACCCTCAGACATTCACATTTCCATCATATTTCCATCAAACTATAGAGCGAACGCTTGATCATGTTTATTTTAACCAAAACTTCAAGTTAGGTGACATATGTCATAAGGCCTGGCATTTTTGTTAAATATTGGTTGTGTTCGCTTCCATGCCATGGCCATCTTTAGTTAAATTCTATCATCAATTTTGTGAGTAGACATCATCAAAATTGCTCACACCTATTGCACCCACACAATGGAACCCACACTTCCCACCAAAAGAGTTCGGACTCATTTCCATATTGTATATGAACCCGAACAATGTCGGCTGCCATTCCCCGCCATTCAATGCCGACCATAAACGAATTCCAACGGAATAGCGCCTCAACAATTCAATTTACTCCCCGCCTTTTCAATAAGCATCCGACATTAAGAAAAAGGAACGCACGGGAATTCTACCAACACCGCCACGCCACCGTCCGCCATTTAATTGTTCATGTCGCTGACAGAATAATGAGTTCGATTCTCCGCGTTCGAAATTCAATAATTTTTGAGATGGCGCCGCGCGCGGCTCGAATATTCCTCGTTTTTTTTTAAATTAAATATCTGTTGAAGTTGGAACGACGGTATTGAATATTAATCTTTTTGGATTTGAATAATAATTATATTTTTGGATTGTTTGTTTAGGAATGTCAATTTTAATTTAAAATAGGTATTTTGGATCGGATGAAAGAAGTTAAGTTTCTCACTTCTTAAATGAGTAAAACTTTCATATAAGAAATATTCCTAGCCGCTCAAAATGTGGTATAATAATATGGTCATTCCAGTACAAAATTACATGGCAAAAGAGAGTCCTCAAGACGGTTCTCACACTTGAGGTCAATTAATTAAAACGGGCGCTCAGTGCTATAATATAAAATTATTTAGTTAAATTTAACCCAAAATTTGTTTAATGGTTTAAAAAATTGGATAGGTTCCCAGTCGCATAGAATTTAATTATCATTGATAATAACCCTAGATTTAACTAATAATACGGCAAATCTAAACTAATTTCAGACGCTCGAGTCTAGCGCAGTCTGGTCGGGTCTAGAATACCAATTCAATTATAACTGTGGAAGCCGTACAGTTTGAATCGTGAACTAGGTTTGAACATGATTATGCCGTAGGGTTGTGTAGAAAGTGAGAAATATAACTGTATTAGACTCACATACGCTGTATACAAGATGTCTATGATTTTAGTACAAACATTTTTAAACAAAAACATTTCATGTTTCTTACAAAGATATTCTGTTCCGTAGTCATGACATGCTGCCTCATGATTTCTATCAAACCACGGACCAACATACACATACTTTTTACCTAAAAACTATTTAACTGACACCAGCTATCAACAGATAATACTGCGTTAAAATCGGATCATCTATTTTGGAGCTGCGACGATGCCAGAAACAAAATCGCGCTTTTAATATCATAGCGATATATCTTACGGGTTCAAATAAGAACCTTGTCCTTCTTTGAAATCGGTTAAAATATCATGAAGAAACCTGTCTCTCACGTTGATACTACACCTTGAAGATACCCCAAGCACTCGCAAGTAAACAAATCCGTCATAAAATTATTGACGATGTTATTAGTGTTTCGTACAGAGCAGAAACAAACACATAAAATTAATTGAGTCGAACAGCATTGCAGGGGACTGTAATGTGCGATGTGCGTCGTAAACGCCTGTTAATAGAGGGGGGTTGGCAGAAATGTAATAAATTATAATAATCTATTTTGTACCGAATAAATACTATTGCAAAGGTATTTGAAAGCAATATGTGGTTATAACTAGGTTATAACTGTCCCGTTCGGTTATTAGAGTGACCTTTTAACCATAATTTAGTCATATAGGCTATGCCACTAGGGATTCAAAGTATCATTATAAATCCGTTCATTTAAAAAGCGGGGGCCAAAAATAACTATAGTTCTCAATCAGTCAGTTTTGCAAAGAAACAAGACTCACAACTGGATGTAACCCAATTCGTTAATCCTGGTTAAAAAGAAATGAACATTATGATTATAACATGCCCCAAACATTAGCCTTTCATGATAATAAATGAAAAACAAAAGAGAAAACATATAAAAGCTTATTCTTTTGTACATCATAAACATGTTGTAACGGATTATGAGGGAAAGATAATACAAGATATGGGCCTTACGTAATGGCTCTGTTCGCCTGTGGGAGGACCCGCGGCTGACGCGCAGTGCACAAGCGGAGAGGGAAGCGAAAAATTGATCGGATACTGTCAGTGATAATGACATTACCTTCAATAAATGTCATTACTATTGACAGTGTAGTGGTTGGAATGATGAATGAGAGTTGGAATGTGCGGGAACGTCTGGTAATATCATTACCAAAGGAAGAAATGACAGTAATATTTATGTCATTATTACTGTAGTGTCACGCTTAGGATTTTATGAACAAACTAGCATATATCTGTTGCATCACCCACGTAGATTAAATAAATAGTAATATGAAATATCAAAAGCCCTCCCAATACGCTCTGCAAACTCAGAGTTACTCGTAATTAATAACTTTTTAGTATTTTTTACTAAACTTTTATAAATGGGAAAAATAGAAAAAGGATTAACTGTAAAACTCGTATTAGCTGTTGTATTTTTTTCTTACTATATGGCTTGAGCAAAGTAACGCTTGTATTATGGATATTATACTACATTATGAATGTATAATTGGTCGTAAACCATTCCGTTATAATGCAAATAAAAAAATATATTCTAACGTGATACACGGAGCGCTGGAACTGATGTCGTTAGATGCCACATGGGACATGTTAGGTACTTCGCTACGTAATACCCACCTCCAAATCACTTCACCCTACAAAGTACAAATCGTCAAAGCCCTCAATAATTCCATTAGGTACTTATTTCCCAATTTTCCGCCATCTCCACAGCACCGTGTCCCCGGCCGAGTGGGCCCGAATCCGAAAGGGTGGAAAGTAATCAAAAGGTCGGGGTTCGATTCCTTATCGCTCACCTAAGCTGAGGATGGACCTTTATTTTATTATAACAAGCATTTCAGGTTTTTTGTACGAAATTGAGAAGAGTATTGGTTTTTTCGGTAAAGGCCTTTTGGGAGATACAACCTCTCTTGAACTTGGTGATAGGTTACTAGAATATAATATTTGTTTTTGGTTATAAACGAAAATAGAACAGATAATGTTATGCTGTTCTATTATTTTGAATAGAAAAGTATATTAATTTATTATTTTGAACGAATATCAAGTAGGAACGGGAGAATGGATTTCATCCTAAAATGGGATAAATATAATATTACCTAACACCACTTATAGGATGGCGCCACCTTAAGTAGGCTGGGTACATCTTTTATTTACGTGTGAAGTATATTATTACATAATACCCCTATTAGAATATTTCAATAAAATATATAACTCAAACGTGACTGACTGACTGACTGACATAGTGATCTATCAACGCACAGCCCAAATCACTGGACGGATCGGGCTGAAATTTGGCATGCAGGTAGATGTTATGACGTAGGCATCCGCTAAGAAAGGATTTTGATTAATTCTACCCCCAAAGGGATAAAATAGGGGATGAAAGCTTGTATGAAACTTTGTCAATTTTAAACCGATCGGGCTAAGACTTTGCATGCATAAAGCTACTATAACGTAGACATCCCCTAAGAAGGGATCAAAATTCCACGCGGACGAAGTCGCGGGCTCAGCTAGTATTTCAATAAAATTCTATCGATATCGGGGAAGCATGCCGTCACTCTTGTGTTTATTATGTACTTTATGAGTATGTATGTATATATGTATGTATGTATGTATGTATGTGTGTATGTATGTATGTATGTATGTAATGTATGTATGACTGTATGTAATGAGTGATACGGAGCAGTGCCAGAGACAACCGCGGGTGAAGCGGCATGTAAATCTAGCAAGTTATATATGTAATAAGGTACCTGCACACTGGCACGACGTCTCCGCCGCGTGCAAATAAAGGCCAGTTCAACCAACCCGAGCCGCAGCCACGGCTCGGCTATCGATCGCACTAATAATAGAGCCGGCCGGACGTCGCCGACGCTACTAATCATTATATTATACAGCCTATGTGTTTGTTCAGGGTATTGAACTTTAAAAAAATAATAATAAGTTGTTTTGAAAACACAGTACATAACTACACTTCTTTGCCAATGCAAAGATACAACTTTCCCTTTAAAAGGGTATTTACGTAGAGTTTCCTCATTGCTACGATGATACTAAACTTTCACGGAAGAACCTAATCTTTTTACATTACAGAGTTACACTTTTATTTATTTATTTAAAATTAAACATCCACCCTTAAGTCTCTACATATACTTATTTACATACATTAAGTAGCTCTACCCAATATGTGAGATTATATACGAAACTTTTGAAACCCCCTCTCACCCCTGGAATCAAAGTACAACCCCCAATCTCGACGAGGCGAGTGACAAAACTTGACACGGCTCCGAACTTATTAACCGTTCGGCGTAAGTTAACAGTAACTTGGGCGAGTTAAGTTGGCCACAATTAACATAACGAGAGCACTTTGTGATACTTAGTACCGACTTTTGTGCTTTTGAAAATTTCATGAGAAAATTCCCTTTAAGTTTCCTTTGTGTTATTATGATGCCATTTGTTGTATAGATTTTAAGTGAGAATAAAATGAAACATGAATCCATTCGAACAAGAGAGAAGCAATGTCGATAAATTTGAGATATAGTGGATGATTATTGTAAATGAAAGTCCATTATCAAAAGTTTAGCTTAGCTCTCAGAGTTTAAAAGTGAGTGCCAGAACGTTCTAAAACGGCGACTAAGAGTTGAAAGACATCGTGCGAGACGCCTCCCTCAATGTGGACCAAAGAGATGACTCGCGTCACAGAAAGCCGGCGAGTGAGAGCACTGTGGACTATGATGTACGTTATTGGGGGAGGTCTATGTCCATAAGTACTCATCGTCCAGGTGAAGGATGGGATGGAATGTTAGAAAACCTGTATAATAAAACAAACTTCCAAAGCGACCTTCCAACTTTTCTCATTCGCCTATCATTGACAAACATTTCATTAAAAACTCCTGAAACTCAGATCCTCAACTATGTATGCCGGAATTCCGGAACTTTTAGTCTGAAGCCTGAAAATACGGCGGTTAATTAAAAAAAACAATAGTTGAAAACTTCGGAAAAGCAAGGAATGGAATCTTTGTGGAATCTTCATGGACTTTCAAGAGGAAATTAATCTTATAATGGAAGTTTCTTTAATTTGCTTTATTCTTTTGCGAATATTATTTGTATATACTAACTCAGTTCTTAGGAAAAAAATATTTTTCAGCTTTGTTAGATCAAAATGAGAGTTCTCCTCCCTGAAAATAAAATAACACATACACCCATCATAGATAAAAGACCAATACTTAATCCTCGAATAACTTGGCATCAAGTAATTGATCTGGCAGTTTTTATTAGGTAAATTACGGATCTCATATAACTTTCAATAAGTTAACTTTTTAACCCCCGACGAAAAACGAGGGGTGTTATAAGTTTAACATGTGTATCTGTGTGTCTGTGTATCTGTGTATCTGTGTATCTGTGTATCTGTGTATCTGTGTGTCTGTCTGTGGCAACGTAGCGCCCAAGCTGATGAACCGATTTCAATTTAGTTTAATTTGTTAGATAGGTATTCTGATCGAGAGTGTTCTTAGCTATGTTTCATAAAAATCGGTTCAGCCGTTTGAAGATCATCAGCTCTTTTGTAGGTAAAAAAGCCACATTCTAGGCCAAAACCAACTTCCACGGCTCGAATCCATTCAAAATTTGAGATGATTGGATTTAGATTTATTATATTTTTAAATGATCGTAATAGTCTGAACTGGCTTTTTACAATATTATAAATTTGAAAAGATTCCCTGTTTCTGGAAAAAAGTATATTTTATCAATTTTTATAATGGGATTTGTGTATGAACTAAAGACGTTCCATAAGTCACGTTTCAAATGATGGATACGCGCATGCGTTAAATTTTGTTAATGGTCATGGAATATTACGCTATAATAATTCTAGAGGGCGCTGTTCCGCCATTGCGAAAAAATATAAAAGAACAAATATAATTTAAAATAAATTTAGCGTTGGGCTGCTCCCGTCCACCTCAACCAGAGATTACATCAAATTGAATCATAATTGATAATATTTTACTAGGAATGAAACCTCCGTGGCATCAATATTAAGATTCGTTGTTTATTCTAATGTCAATTATTATAATGTCATAACAAAATAATGTCTCATACTTTTACACAGATTTCCTGTTGATTATTGTATACATTTGATGAAAAGGTCGTCGCATCGGGGGTTTTAAAATTTTCAATTTAGAGTTATTATTTGAAATCTACCCCAAGGGTATAATACTGAAGCTCAGATGAAAAAAATAACTAAGACGTAGCGCGTAGAACTATTGAGTGAAGCCAGCAAAATTTATACCAATAATTTAAAACCTGCGATCAGGAGTTTATTGGCTAATAATATGCCGTTCTCCATCGTAAAAACATATGAGCAAACCTACAATACTCAATGCTGTATGGCATTACTTTTTCTGGCATCACTTTTATTATTTTCGTCTGAATGATAAAGATCAGATTCGTACGCATTTATCTACAGAACAATATAATTCTGGTTGTGACTACAATTTGACGTGTTTGTGCTCCGATGCAACCCCACAACGTTATCAAACAGTCAGCTAATCCGTTATCAGTGCATAATGGACCGCAAAACGTGAAATAGTAAATACTAACCACTGGCTATAGTATAAACGCGACCTCGTTTTAACAAAATTATTTTTAAATGCATTGCATAATGCTTTTTGTACTGGTTTTGTTTTAGGTTAACTGCGTTGTGTAAAACCTAATAAATAGTTCAGTATTTCGAAAAATTCTGTTAAAGATAGTTAAAGGTTATAACAACCTATGGATCATCTAATACAGACTGCACGTTAGATAGATTGACCGACTGATTGTAATGAAAATGAAATGTTCAATTATGAATTTTCGTACCATTGAAACCAAAAAATATAATATGCATAGTACCTACGGTTTCAATTGCCACTGGTAATAGTGACAATTGTAGCATTGCTACGAATGTTCGTAGCACCTGTCGTTACAACGTAGCACTTTCGTAGCCAACTCTCCAACCTGTCGTAGGAATTTCAAGCGGCGTATTTACATAATATTGCGGCAATTGTGTCTCCTTCCGCCTGTCCTTATGAAGGAGGAGGAGGAGTTGAGAACACAAAGTGTGTATTGGATAACTTGGAATTTACCAATTTATACCATCATGTGTAGACTAGTTTCAAGAATTTCATGCTTTTCTTCTAACTGATTCCGTCTATTTCCAATCAGTCGTTTTGACGCATTATTTAACGCACTTGGTTATACTATAAGGTGAGCCTGCTTTGACCGATAGGATCAATTCTTAGCTCAAGTTGACGGGCGCTAAGAATATAAGAATAGCACATTCTAGTGGACGGTTACCATAAATACGTATAAGGACTTAGACGGAGTGCACCATAAATTGTATTTCATGCGGAAATAATTTAACGGCGCCGCTTCCAGTGGCTAACGGCCTCGCGACATGGCTTTTTACTTAATTAAAAGTTTCATTGCAGATGCGAACATGTGGCCTTTTATAAGTTTTCAGTTCAAAGTACGTATTATTTTCATAAGTTTTAATTCAATTTTGTACATTTAAGTATACTTTTATTTTGAATCTCACTCTAATTAAGTCTGGTTTATACATATTTGTGAAAAAAAAAACCAAATAAAAACATTCTATGAATGATTATATTCTTCTGGGACCGTGGGGCCCATCGCATTTTTTGTGATTTGGGAAAGCGGCTGGTCGTGGCAACTGGTGACCGGAGGGCTGGTACATATCTCGCACAGAGAATTAGCATTGCTATTCAACGTGGCAATGCTGCCAGTCTTCTGGGCACTTTGCCAAGCGACGGCGGTCTGGCACAAGTATATTTTTTGTGAAATTGTAATTAAATAGACCTAAGCTTTTTTATATCTGTACATAGTGTGTATATTTGTCATTTCTTACTTCTTTTTTTAATAAATTAAGATTTCATTCTTCTGATATTTATATATTTTTATGGGATTTCACTTTAGTAACTTTTTTGAAGTTTGACTGCGGTAAGTATTAAGATACCAGACTTTATTTGTTTAGAACAATGTTAGTTTAAATAAGAATCAACATTGTTATGCCTTCATTTTATTTATTGGGTATATGTATGTGTGAGCTCAGGGCACTAATAACAGTGCGGAGAGAACCTTCGGCCCTCAAACTTTAAACTACCCTAAATAGTCTAAATAATCCACTATACCGACATTTATAGGCATGATAACACCTTTATAATCTCAAGGAAGACAATAAAGCCAGCTTAGAGCCTTGTAACACCGATTAATCCACCAAGAAAGCGGCTCCACCATAAATACACCCGAATATACACGTAAACAATTAGGCTAAAACAAATCGTCCTTGCTTTAACCCGAGCCGGCAAATTAATCAATAAGTAATCGATTAATCGGATTAAAATCGAGTCGTTCGATTATAACTAAGCGAGAACGATTATCGGAAAGGCTTGCAAGGGAAAATACGAGTTTAGTTACTTAGATTAATTAGGTAATGTATTGAAATGAAGATAGATTTCTCATAAGTTGGTTGTTTCAATTATCGTTTTGAATATAACGATATATAAAAAAGGTTCGATAAATGAGTACCTAAAATTGTATGAAAATAAATAACGTCACTCGGAATTTACTAAATTGCGCATAGTCAACCCAACCATAATTGTTCATAAAATGGCCATTTCAATCCTATTTTTAATATTTTTCACGGAAACGGTGCTATATAGAGCGTCTCTACATTTTCGATTGGTAACAGTCAGTGAACTACAAACACTGTTTGCGTGGTTTAACGAACGGGGGCCTACACGCGATGTTGCCAGGTAAATTATTGCGGAAACGAGTAGGCAGCGGTCTGAGTGTCGACATGGGTTAGTTAAACTTTACTCATAATATATTTTTGAGGTTAATATAGTAACACCTAAAATATATAAATGAATATCACCAGGGGTGTACATGTGGACCATTACCCCTTCAACCCTACCCTTTGTACGTCCACGAATATCACTCACTACACAAACACCAAACTAAGCCATGTTTGTATTACACCCGAGCAGTAACACCAGGTCAGCGTAATGCACGAAAAGGGCATTTTCGAAATTTTCCTGACCAGGCAAGTTTTTATACGACCTCGGTAACAACGATATTATTGTACTTTCAAAAGCATACAAAATCGCTTCTTCGCTTGAATTGAACGTACGCCGATTTAAATCATTGTTCGGCCGATCCATGTACTGAATATTGATTTTTGTGTACACTGAATGGTTATAAAAAGAACTGGGTAGCGTATGCAGCGCGTAGCGCCGGTGTAACATGCAACGCTTTTTATCAACACATAATACAGGTTATAAGTACAGGTACTTTGGATGTAGTGGAAAACCCTAGCCTTATGTCATATTGACCTTCAAGTATTGACTTTTGCATCAAGACATCTTTTTAAATCCGGCTAGCTCCTCTAAGTAAGCTAAGTACAGTTACTAGGAATAGTTTCACGTCAAATGACAGGCAATGGATCGCACCCGAAACCCCTCACCGCAATGGTATTAACGCTTAAATATGATTTAAATTCACTAAGATACCCATTTTATTACCGAACGGTAAATCCACAAAGTCACAGTCTTAAACAACAACCTTGTAATAAAAAGCCAAACTTATTCGGCTTTTTTGTGCGCCCACTTCAATCTAAAATCTACCTTGCTAAGATAACGATAAAGTAAATATTCCTTCGTTTTCGAACTCATCGTAAACGGATGGAAGGTTTTATTCAAAGGTTTTATGTATCTGAAACACGCAATCTAAGGGAATTGGTACATGCCAATATATTTTATTAAGGAGACGGGTGAAGGAAATCATTGCGGCATTACGTACAGTTTATAGGTTTAGATAAAAACTAGACAAAAATATTGGTAGAGTCTATCTAGTGACTAAGTATTTATGGACGAGAAAGAGAGATATAGAGTTATAAAAATATATATATGCACAGTCATCTGTCTATTAGTACGTTAAGTTTATAAATAGTAAAGATACTATGCGCTGAAATAACATGGCCTATTTTTTGAGAATTCCGGTGTGCGTGTGTTCGTAATTCATCTTCTCCTAAAGGGCTGGACCGATTTTGATGTTTTTTGTACATATGTGGTTCCCCTTGGTTGTTCTTAGCTTTAGTTGGACCTGGATGATTGCGCTGCGGTGGATATCCAGAAAATAAAACAGTATCAAATAATTAAATGTCAGCGAGTGGATCCCACTGGAGTCTGAACAAGCCTATGTGAACAAGCCTGCAGTAAAGCTTAGTTAACTCTATAAATACGCAAACGTCCAATTAATTGTATGGGATGCAATGAGATTGATCATAAAGTGTGCTAGTTCTCAGTTTTATGCGCGCGAGAGTCGATAGGATTGCGGTTTCTAGTCTGATTGCGTATATTAACTGCTAGATGAAAGCTAGTTTTAATTGCACCCAGTAATGTATAGCAAATAAATTAATAGATTAGTATCTTTCAGTAGTGATAAAAAATAAACTTTCTTGAATTATAGAAAAAAATATTAATTGTATTCATCGTCAATAGAAGAAAGGAGATTTACGTAACTGATAGGTTTCGGGCTTAATCCCCATTCTGCTCATTAACATATTGTGTAAGGGCCCCAGTTATTATTAAATGAGTTTGAGAATTGTCATGTGCCCACGCCTAGTAAAAGCCTTTATCTTAGTTTAAGAAAATATTTTAAAAAGCACTCACCAGGTTTTTAACATAACAGCCTAGAGACTTCTAACCATCTCACAAGTATCATCTATCTATATGTAAAAGCTACTTAAAATAGGTGCATCATAGCTTCTTGACACAAACGACTTGCTCAAACATAGAACACTCCTGTTGGCACTACGTCCAAATATTTACCGCCATCCCTTTCTATTCCGACGGACAAATCTTACGACTGAAACTTTTTAACGAGCGCGTAAAAAACCAACTCGCGCGGACCATTACTGGCCGGGTTTTGCGTCCTTTTCACACGGCACATAGCCAGAAAGAGAGGGCAATACACTCTAACTGGAGTAGTGTACAGTGACCAAACAAAATACATCACTATGCTTTTAGATGGACGGCGAAGGGGATTAAAGTGTTGTATCGCCGAGTGTGACATTGGATAGGTATAACTAGTTCAGATATTTTAGACAGGTTTATAAGAAGTCCTAAATTATGTACTATGTACATATAGGCTGAACGCACAATGTGCCAAGTTTAAGTAGTGATTAACACATGTCTTGAAAAACTAATTATATTTTTGCTTTTATAAAAAAAGGATTCGCATGACTGACCCACCAACTGTATTGACCCAAACTAGGCAAGCCTTGTACTATGTGTACACCGTACAATTGACTGGGGATGATCCTAGTGACACCCAAAGTTGGGAAAATTATGAAAAGGAAATTTCCAAAATTTTCCTCGATAGGAATGAAACCCGCAACCACCCGGTGCAGTGAGCCGAGCGGCCTCGCTACCACTGCGCCAAGCGGTCGTTAAAGATTATTAGCTATTAATTTTATAACATTACTAGTAGTTTTGTGAGTTAAACGCTTGTGCTAGGAGTAGGCTCACGACCGTAATTTTATGACCCGGCAGAAATTCGAGGGAGTCCATCTTACCACTAGGCTACCATTGCGTCACTACTAAAATACGTTTTTATTAAAATTTGAATATTTTTATATTCTTGTAGCGGTTTAAGAAAACAGTTTGCTATGAAACAGTATTACTTATATATATTGATGAGTGGTAGCCATTGGTATTTCTGAAAAATTCTCATACTCGAGGTAATATGAAGATCACTCACTTTATTTTGCTAAGGAGTCAATATATCTATTTTTCTCAGAAATGTGGGTACAAACGTACGAATTAAACCTTAATCTGTCCAATGACATAGTCTGAAGGTACAAAAAATATCTAATTTAAACCCGGTTCAATATTAAGAGGACCCAGATATCCCGGATAACTCCGAGGCCCGGGCCAAACTGAATTACCGCTGCACCCGACGCTAATCCAATCACGGCCTTATCCGTCATGCCTCAAATTGGTACATTGCCACCAGTGCACCGTTTATGTAAAATTTAGCCTTATTTGTATCTAGATAATAGATCAAATTAATAATAATAATAGATTTTAAATAAAATCATGACTACAGTAATTATTATCTTCGTTATTTGCTACCGTTTGTTTCAGGTATTAGAAAACTAATACGAAGCTTCATAGTTAGCCCGACTAATGACATTAGATTTGACATATCTGTCTACCCCATTGGGAAGACAAGTATGTATTAATTTTGAATTGAATTCATAACTCGTAGCTTCTACGGATATTCGTAACATACTACGCGCCTACGTAGCGTTACCGTAGCACTGTAGCACAATGCTACGAACTTTCGTAAATAAATGATACAGAAATCCATAGAACGCTTTCTATTCAAACGATCGATCATTACGTTTCTAAAAACGGTTACATAACTATTGTATTTAATGGGCAATACCATGAGTGTGAATCGGGTGTCCAATGGTAAAATTTTCAAGGAAAGGAAACTATCGGTTTTTAATGAAGTATTTATATTACTTACAGTAACCGTTTCCTGTTTTTTTTACGAACAGCGAATATAAATATTTGACAGGGTATTGAACTTACATAGTTCCTACCTCAACGTACTTTATGTATTATCATTTCGGTAAAAAGTGAAAGTAATGATCTAAATCTGTTTTTAACTGTCTATAGTACTTCCTACTTTTCTTGGATTAGTTCGTAATGGTATGTTAACTGCAAAAGTTTTCGACCTCAATATTCAATAGCTATCCCCTTGATCCCCTTCAATATATACCCCTGGCAGTCGCACCATCGAGCTATCAACCTATTTCGGGTTGCAACCCAGTTGGAGACCTGCCATGGCCTTGGGAACTCGGTCAAACGCACACCGAGACCCCGATGCTGCGCTAAGCGATACGAATTATTGCCTTGTGTTTAAACATTCAGAATGGAACTGAGGCAAGTTTCGAGGAGTTATTTAATTAGGACGTTAAGGCTTCATAAAGAAAAAAATATTAGCGGTGGTATTAAAGTTCAGAAGAAGAATGTTGAGTGATGGCATATATAATAAAGTGACTTAATTATACTATACAAGATGTAATTTAAAAGGAGGTGTTTGTAAAAAATTAATTATCAAATAATTTAAAAGAAGAATTTAAAGTAATTTAAGAGTTCATAAATGAGATAAAGATTTTAAAAAAGAAACAAGGATGTAAATTAAATTAACAATGTAAATTAAAAAGTAGTAAAAACTTACCAATGAAGTTCATCTTGCAGTTTCTATCACACTTTTCCTACAATAATCCTACAATACTAATAACAAGTCTCCATAAAGTCCGTATATAAAAAATACTTATTAATTTTAATACTATTGAGCACCAAATTTTGCTTACATTGGAAAATACATGATACGTATCGTTTAAGAAGGAGAAGAAGAAATACGAGAGAGGGTTACGACATGTTGGACTGGCACGTCTCGCCGCCGCGGGCGTCGGCAAGCGAATGTTTCACGGAAGCCTCCGCGCGTCTATATAAGCAGTCCGCGCCACAGGCGGCCACGCACACGCCCGCAGACTAACAGGTCCCTCACACACATACGCACATTTAAGAGGGTGCACAAGGGAAATCGCTCCGCCATTGTCAGAGTAATGGAAATGGTAAAGTTGATTCCCGTCAAATTGTACTTTTAATAATGATCGTAATTATCTTTATCGAGCGTTTTTTCACTCTCCAGTTTTTTTTTTATATAGACCAATCGTCTCTCCGGAGACGTAGATACTCCCAATTCTAAAGCATCAAAGCGTTTTTATTTGTCAAAGAAAGTAAAAGAATGTTTCGCATTTTTTTGCATTAAATAATCGTTACGATCTAAAATTCAATCGTCAATACCGGATAAACGATAAATAAAAATGTAAGTAAGAAAAATTGGACGTGTATTTCATTCCCCCTTAACGCACACATGTATTGAAGTTGGTATGTGCGCATGTCTGCGGCACGTCAGAACAAAGGGTGCCGCGGCTCGGGGGCGTGGCTTGTTGCATGTGTGCGTGTGTTAAATCTTTTATAGGTCGATGCATTAAGTAATTTACTATTATACCTTGCATTTGACAGAGGTTGCTGAAATACGCCTTTTCCGGGCCGAGGCAGAGTGGCCGCTGTAATGTCAGTTGTTTCCGCGTTAAACACCGTGTTCCATGTTTGTTTAGGTTCTATTGTAGTACTGTTTTGTTATTTACGATGTTCGAATAACAAATTGATGTCACTATTGAACTATACTTCAACTTTTTTTTTGGTGTTTAACGCGTACGATATCCCCTTGTATGATCCTAGGCTAGACGAAATTACTCCAAGTCTTACGGTAGATGTAAAAGGCGACTAAAGGACTACCATTGTATTTCTATGGTATAGATCGAACATTAATTTAATTCAGCTAGAACTATTATGCGTGTATTGCATTGTCAGTAGCAACCATTCCTCGAGTATACAGCTGTGCAGTGCTGCTCCTGTAGGATTGGAGAGACCTATAGTATCGCCATGTGCTATCTAATAAAGAATATGAATGCGGTGATCGGGTTCCCCACCTATAGCTGAGTGGTTAGAGGGGCTATCCTTGTAACTGAGAGCATTAAAACTGTTTACATGATCCTCTTCCTAACATTTAGCTTAGTTGATGAGGCTATCGGGAATACTAGTAATGAAAACATGGTACTGGCAATTCATAAGGAATTATTTTCATTATGTTATTCCACATCAACATAATATAAATACTTATACGTAGATCATTGCTCTATTTTCATGTTAATACGTGTTTGTGTGATGGTTTAATATAATATTCAAATGGGTTGCAGCGTTCACGGCGTCGCGAATAGTTCGAGTCTGCCGCGAATCTTAATCACGCGTTATGAACTCCGGCCCGAGCCGGGAATTTAGCGAATATCTATATTATCCTGACTATTGAGCTTTGAACTAGACTAAAACTTAAACGGTTGTCTATATCCTATGTTAATGAAGAATCCCAAATCTGTTAATTTATTTTGATATTTTTGTTGTTAATCATTATTAAATGTATTAATAAGATAATACCCGCAAAGTCCGGACATCCACTCAGAGCAAGTGTTTTAAAGAAGTTGGTTGTTTCAAGTTAAAGTGACTTTACTTAAGCAGAAGGCAGCTGTACGCTAAGTTTTTGATGTTCTAAGTTAAGCATTGTATACAGGATGTCCAGAATTATACATTAATCTGGAAGAAGAGAAGGCTTGACCCAATGATATTTTGACTTTGTCTCGTTTAACGTTTTGGTTGTAAGTTTGATTTCAGTAGGTAATCAAATATTTTGTAAAAAAGTCTTTTTGCAATTATTTCTGGTCTGGGCGTTACCGGGATAGCCTCAGGTTCAAAGTACGATACCCATATTACGTACAAGTTTTACTTAATTTAAGACTTAATAATAAGTGAGTCTGACTACATTTATTAGTATTTAATTTATTATAATACTATATATCCTTAAGATCAAACTCAAGCCGAAGGTATATTTCGACCTAGAATGGTCATCATAAAACCTGAAATATATATATTAAACGGTATTTTTTAATTCTTGCCCAGTGATTGGTTGAAAGCCTTCATTGAGAGAATATCTCTGAATTACGCTTTCCATAAAACCGCTCTGAAACGCCCGCCCAATAAGTTCCGCTAAAGAAAGTAAGCATTACCGTAAAAATAAAAGTCGAAACCTCTTACCGGGTATGTTCGCCGCAAATTACGGGGCGGTGTTGACGGGCATAAACCTATCTCTTTTCTTCTCGTGTAAAGTCTTATGCTCTGTCTCGAGTAAGTGATTTTTGACAAAGGAAAAGATTTGGGGCGCGTGATGGTAATACCGAGTATGACTAGTTTCTAGAGGAATGTGGCTCTCTGGATAGTGATTTATGGGGCTCTCGGAGTCGCGGGAACAAGAACAAAGAGCTTAGTGGAGACACTTTATGGTAACTGGGCAATGTGGGGTAATTCCTATGATTTAAGTAGGTATTACTCTATTTTTAACAAGTAAAAACGTTTAAAAACTGTAACTCGACCAAGAAAAATATTACGGACTGACTTTTTTTCTGACACTTGGTATATTTATATTACACTATATTAATTTTGATGGATTCAGAATTTTCTTTCATTAGACATCCAATCGATTAAACAGCCAAAAAATATTCAAGAATCCATACTTTTTTAGATATACGAGCTCCGTCATATTTATACTTAATTAAAATAACAATACCATTTCGGAATAATGGGTGCGATATGGTATGCTGCTTATCTTTAGTTTATAATACAGGAGTATTTTAAAATAAACCGAACTATTCTAAAAAAAAGTCGGGCGTCCGAAACTTCTGGCGTGCTGACGTCACGCCTTCAGTGCCATGCTTCACCTGCCATGAAAATGTACGAAACACACTTTACTATTTCTTACACTTTCAGGAAGTAACCGCCTTTACCTGTAACAAATAATAAGTTAAATTAGATTTACGTCATCGTAAATTACGTAGTAATTTGATTTATGTTTCGTAGCACCACCTCGTAGCACTAGTTCGTAGCAAACTGCTACGCTGCGTAATACATTGCTACGAATGTCTTACATTTTAAAGGTTCTTCCTATCTACTAGTTTGTGACGAGTAAATAATCATTATAATGATATGGAAAAATTGATAGAGAAAAGTTCTTCTAAATTGTAAATTATCGCAAAGAAGATAAATAATTAAACATTTGTATTTAAATAGTAACTTCAAAGATATATTATAAAACTCATTAAGCATAAATTTGAGTTTACCATTAACGTTAGGGATAACCTAGGAACAAGACAAAAGTCAGTTTTGTAGTCACTTCATAGTTCGAACTATGCTGCTACATCGCTACGTCACTACGGCGTAGACGAATTCGTAGCTTAAACAAAAGAATAATATATCTCTTTGTTACCTTCAACGTCGAATCCCATACAATTCGTAACGTTGGATCACTGAATGGATGACATGGTTTGAAGACAATAGTAGAGTTAGGTACACAGTGACTATTTGGGTTGCAGAATTTGAAAAGAACGATCAATTTTAATAACTGGTCTTACCATTACATCTACGTCCCACTAGTTGGGTCAAGTAACAAACGGACAGTCGCTGTGTAATTAGTTCATCCTGTGAACTCTTCTGAAAGCTTATCGGAATTACAAAATTAGAAGAAAAAGAAAATAATAGCTGTATATTTTTACACATCTTTCCAGCTTATGGTAGGTGTTAGGATCCTGCTGACACCGCGCAGGGAACAAGTGTGAAGACATAGTGCGGCGGCGCTGGCGGGCGATAAAGCGCGGCGCGCACTCGGCTGATTTCATTTACAATTCATTTGATATACTTAGCGGCTGGCCTTTGATGGACGCGCGAGGGTTGCCACGCGAATTTTCTTAGTATTTTAATTTTATTTTACATTTAATTACTTACTTATTTTTTACTTCCAAATCACATCATGAAAAGTTACAGGTTCGTTTCATATAAATAAAGTTCAGTCACCATTTTATATATTAATTTAAACATACTATTATATTTTATGAGTAGGAACAATACGTAAATCTACGGCAATGTAAAACAAAAGCGTGTAAATGCAAATTATTCACTATGATCACAGCTCGCTTGTTCAATACGGTTTTATGTTCACCATATTTACGTGAAATGATTTGTAGGCTGACAGTGTATGAACTATATATCAGCATTTAAGAAATCTTTAAAAATATTATAGCAACAACTGACAACGGCAGAACAACACTCAGTATGTTCTGTTTGCGCCGAAAGAAATTATAAAGGTAAATATCCTACCTTTCAATAATATTATTAGTAACAAATAATTGCAACACACAATTTATTTATTGACAACCGTAACACCCCAAATAAAAAGAACAATGAAACCAATCTCCACTTGTACGAAACCAAACTAGTGTCAACCCTACAAACGCTTAGGTATAAAGTTACGTCGGCACGCAAGTGGTTCGGGGTAAATACGTTTTCTTATTCCCACACCGCGACCCCCGACCCCCCGCGCCCCCGCGCCCCCGATCCCAGGTCCAACTGACCCCTCTCGACGCGCCGGGCACACACTCGAGACCGCTCCAAGATAAGTGTTAATGGTTTGTTTGGTTTTGTAATTAGGACGTATTTGAATGTGATTGGGAACATGATAGCACTAGAAGGAGTTCGGTATGGAGGAAATGGTGTGGCTCATTCGTCTATATTTCAGTTTTATTTTTTACTAGCTGAGCCCGCGCCTTCGCCCGCGTGGAATTTAACTTTTTAGGGCTCAGCGGTTAAAACCGCTCCCGCTCCCACGTTCTGAACCCGCGCGACATTTGTGTTTTTTTTTGTTTTTCTAAAATAAAAGTAGCCTAAGTTACTGCTTATAACATGAGCTATCTGCTATTGAAAGTCTCGTCAAAATCGATCCAGCCAATACGGAGATTACCCGGAACAAACATACAGACAGACAGACAGACAGAGAGACAGACAAAAATTTTTTAAATCGCGTTTTTGCTATAGCTGTCGTATGTACCTTCATATGCATTTAGTGAAAAGGTGTTATTTTGATATTACAAACAGACACTCCAATTTTATTTATTTGTATAGATGGTTTCGTATAACCTTTCGTCATGTCTCTCTGTTCGTCTGTCTGTATGTAACAACCAACCTATTTGGAAACATTTGGAACTATACTAAAATTGCTTTAAACATTGCAAACCATCTATATCTATAATATATAATTTGAGTACCGCTTAATTTTAACGAGCTATACAAAAAAGATAGATGGTGACGTCACACACATACTATACTGAAACACTTGAGTGTCGTTTAAGCATATGACCGAACAATTGATACTAAAATATTGAAACCAAGCGTTATATCCCATCACCGGGCACTGGTCTCTCCTCAAAGAAGGAGGTATTTCAGTCATTTGTAACTGTTAATAAATATAAATTAAAACGTATTTTTCCTTCTAAGTTGACGGTAATTGGAAGCTAAGTGAGTTGCCTCCCGGCTGGTTAGTGCACCTTCAATCCGAGTGTCAATTGAGGGTATGTGTGGAGGGGTTAGTTAAGAAGTATAATGAATATGGAATTGATTTCCATGCTTATTCAGCTCTCCATAATGTATTAATATTTGACGCTTGCGATTGATCAAGCCAATGGAAGCCTTCCGACTGATAGATGGATGGTCCTATTTTGAATGACTTGCAAACTCATGTCAGCATCTCAAAATTACAATCTACAGCCGAAGACAATAGCTCCAAGATGCGAGTAATTAACCAGGGAACTGCTGGTCACGGCTGCCCGGCCCGGAGCCGCCGCGTCATCGAGGGCACATTACCTCCTCCCAACACCGAATTAAAATTAAAGCTCAATAGCAGAGCATTCAATATTGCAGGATATCTAGATTACTACTGTTGAGATACTTTGATAACCATGTAATGGTTTTTAGTTCGATGCCTGTTGGGATTTTTTTCTTTAGATAGTTTGTTAAGATTTTTTTGTTTAATCCTTGAAATCGAAAACATACTTAGTTTACATAAGGCACTTTGAATTTTTTTCTCTGCACTGAAAGTGAATAAATTTTGATTTCCAAGTTAAGAAAATATATTTTTCATTACTCATACTCTGAAAGTAGGTCTGAAGTTGCCTGAGAAGCGGGTTGAAAGTAATACTTTTCAGGCCCGGGAGTTTCGCTTTCAACTGACAGCTGTCAAATTATAAAAAAAAAACTAGTTCCATTTTCACATTTCTATGGAACCATGTTCAAACTTTTTCTACAGTCACTCAATAACAGCACGATGTAAAATTGAAATAACATAAAGTTAAGTATTAATTAAAGAATATATTTTTTTAAATGACTTAATTATAATTTAGTTTCAACAATTTCTTTAAAATAACATAGATTTGGGCAAAATATTTAAAGATGAAAATGAAAAATAATGGCTAAATAATGAAGTTGGCCGGCCAACGAAAAAAAAAACAAAATAGGCGGCAATCCAATTTTTTTTTTTCGAGTTGTAGAGTATTGTTTATACTTCCTTGTATTTATGGGATTTAAGCGTAGTGTGACTTAGTACTTGCGTGGGTTGATCCAATCGGGTTGTCCAGCAGGATGAAGATAAATAAAGCTCCAAGGCACACTGGTATAAGCGAATATATTTTGCAAAGCAAAAGCCACTATAAAATCCACATATAAAAGAGCTCGGAAGGAGGAACTAAAGTTTGTAGGGTTTCACAAGCGACAGTCTAGGTGAGAATATAAAATAAAATAATGAGCACTAAATAGCGGGTGGAAACAAGTAAGCGACGGAGGCTCGAGCGGCGTGCGCACGGCGTCGTACAGTAATTCTGACTGGCGAGTCGAAGTAGGGGCTGCGCGTGCGCAGCCTGGTAGCTACGTCACACGGTAAACAATGGCGACCGATGTAAGGGAGCATTTCGACTCCACGGCCGGCGGTCAGCTAGCATCCGGATACATTACGTGTAAATATTTTTGTGTTATTTATGTAAGTGTTATGTATATGTATTTGATGTGTATGTATTTATGTATGGTGAAGAATGGATGGATATACGTATTAAAATTAGAAAAGGAAATGTGGAAGTAGCCCACATATTATTTCTTTAGCCAATTCCTGTTAATTTTTATTTTCCTTGTATTCGTAATGAAAAGCACAGTGTTTACCTCGGGTGAAAAACTTTCACCACTCATGTAACAATGTACTAATAATAGATTCTACATTCCAAGAAGAGGTGGGCAGAGGTGCAATTTTATTGTCAACACACATCTAACAGTATTTCTATCTCACGAATAAGTTACAGCCACGACAAGGATGGCAATACAGTTGATTGAAGATTAGATTGTGCATCAACAGAATCTATAGCATTACCTATTCACTTTACTTGTTTTAAATATTTATTTATACCTAGAAATCAATCCAATAATACGTTATCCGGATCTCCATGGCCCCGCGGCCGGGTGAGTGATGCCGGCATCCGTCCCGTGTCACGGCTCTCCGGCCCGCCCGCATGATTTATACAAACGGTTTTTTCTCAACTGGTTTTAGTGGAGATTCTTTGTTTTTATTTTACTTTTAGATTTCAATTTATTAGCTCAGGATCGCTCTCGGTTCGGCCATTTGAGCCTCGGTTCGGCCATAATATAGAGTGAAAAAGTATCGCAATCGAGAAAAAAGCTGAGCTGAGTAAGATGAAACACACTTTCCTTGCCACCATTACCGTTCGGGTGCTGCGTCCGATAAATCGGTAAAAACAACACCATATTTATTTTCTCTCTCTATCTAGATAATTTGAATGAGAAACGTATATAGACATGTTTCATTACATTTTAATCGGAAATCTATATATATATATATATAAAACTCAAAGGTGACTGACTGATCTATCAACGCACAGCCCAAACCACTGGACGGATCGGGCTGAAATTTGGCATGCAGGTAGATGTTATGACGTAGGCATCCGCTAAGAAAGAATTTTGATTAATTCTACCCCCAAGGGGATAAAATAGGGGATGAAAGTTTGTTAAGTTAACCTCCACGCGGACAAAGTCGCGGGCTCAGCTAGTAGGTACCTATATTTACTATATACTATTATATATTTTATACCTATATTTTCTGTAATATTATTTTTCCTCTTATGGTCAGCTTTGCCTGTCATAAGAAACACTGTCTCTATAATGCCGATTAACTAAATACTTAAGACCAATAAATGGCTTATCTCTAAACCGAATAGGAAATAGCCTAAATCAACGGATATTCTGTAACCACAGTGTGGTGTGATTTATTGGCCACCAACACTGCAAACATCCTTCAGGATCAGAATATTTGCATTCAGTTCCCGAGGTATTCAAAATGTTGTTCAGATTTCATTGACGAAAGCGTTGCCAAGTGTTTTGAGTGGAGATCGCTCGGCTGACTGGGTGGTTGCGGGTTAGATTTTCGACAAATTTCGAAAATGTAATGTAATGAAATTTGCCCCAGTCTGGGTGGTACTGGGAACGGCCCCAGTCATATACAAAAGTGTTTATAAGATACAATTAGCGTGTTTGCATTGCAATAATTAATAATTATTATACCCGCAATATTATCTATATAACTAAATTGATTCCTCTGTACAAACTGATCACCCTTCACTACACAAAGGCGAGTCGTTAACATTATATTTCGATTATTAATAAAGGGTTGGGGCCCTCGAGATGCCGACCATTCCCGAGATTGATCAGTCTCATGCGTCTTAATGAAACAACCCCTGTAATGAATGATCACTCATGATGTATGGAGTGGGAAAGAAAAAGAAATAATTATATGTTTTCCTATTGTTTGTTTGTGAAAGGTATTTGGAACTTGGTATAGTCACCATATTGTGTAGTAGTGGTCGAGGGTTCGATTCCCGTTTCTTCTTCTCTTCGCGATTTGTTTCTGGGTGTCACTGGGATTGCCCCCGGTACGTTGTACGATACCTATACTAGCGTTGCTTGATTTGGGTGTGGTCCTTGGTGTTTCAGTCTGGCGAAATTTATTTATTTCCACATCCTTTGTAGCTGTATGCTCTTACTTTTGGCGGTATTGTTTTTAGGGCCTCAAGAATACTAATTTGAAACCGATTGAAAACCATTAGTCGTGGTATATACGTCAGTAGTAGGATATACGTCATGTTGTGCACAGTCTTCTGGCAAATGTGAACCGCAATACATTCACTATTTACGATGAAGAATTCAGTAAAAAATATTGAATGCACCGACTTTAAAATAAAACGACGATCAGCAAGTTCACGATTTCTTTTATTTTTATTAGAAGTAAAGCGTTGCTGATAAATGTGCATACATTCCCGGAGATAGTGATTCCTACAAGCGAGGATTTGCGGGGATAGTCACGCGCAATCCACCCTTTCACGATGCATTACGCTTAGCGGAGCCGAGCTGCGCCGCAAGACACGAGCTGTAGCGGAGCGAGTTACTGTATTATAATAAATATACTAAAACACAACTGTATGGTCCCAAAATAAGTGACGCTTCGCTAAGTAGTGTAAAATGGCTGTTGTTCAATGCTAATAAATAGGGCTTCTAAACTACTGCTAAACAATTGATCTGATTGATGCTCGCGTTGCATCTGGAATCCATATAACAGAGACAGAAAATTCATTATTATGTCGCCGTTTCGATTGACGCTTCGTTTGCATCATTGACGACATATAATGGTGGTGATAGACGTGAGAAAAATAGGGAATAACTCGAAAAAAAATATTACATCAGGAAAAAAATTAAAAACCCATGTCTCAGATTGATTCTGCTCTGGACTGTCAGCGTCATAATACTCACACAGATTTGATGTTGTTGTGTTTTGTTATTATAGCACAAAATAGTGACGACAACATAAATCGGCGGTTGCATCCTATTAGCATAACAGTGATTCAAATCATCCATCGAATTCAAGTTTTATATATTTGATACCATTGCATCGCGTTTGTATAAACCGAAATGCACCAGCATTTCGAACTTGTTTTCAAAGAAATAAAACAAACGTTGTGTCTGATTCTTACAACTTGGGCCACGCCCTCAGCCATCTTGAGAGCACATTCAGTAGTGCAATAAGTTAGAATTTTCCTAATAATAGTGGCGTAATGGAGGGAATGAGCGGCGGAACTGACTCCAGGATAATGGCCGCTGAAATACGAGCCACGACACTTACTATTGTATTAAGGTACAATTATCAATATTTTATCACGTCTGCTTTCTCTAACAGTTAAGGCAGAGGTATCTAATGGTAGGTTCCAATTTATACTAAAAGGATGTAGACTGTTTCTTATGTCAGACACAGGCCCTGAGAAACAACATAAACTCAGAAAATTATCCAATGATTAGGAAATATAAAACATTGAACAATTATCGCGGCTCGGCCTCTGTTTGTTTCCGCCAGATGTCCTTATCATAAAACCCAATAGTATGCACGGAACAAGAATCGAACACATTACGACAACGTGTCACAAAACAATACATTTATCAATTAATGATGCCCTACCTTATAGGCCTGAATTCTATTTCACGCTAGAATACTACACATTGAAATAAAACTATTTTACGGATTTTATCGCGTTTATTTAGTTTGTTATGTATAAAATCCGTAAAATAGTTTTATTTCAATTCACGCTAGAAGTTAAGTGAGCAAGAGAAGTTGAGATACACTTTATAAAATAAATCCAATAGCCTAGGATATATAGCTTCACCGCGTCACTTCCGGCGCGAGCCATGTTCGTGACAATTTCCGTTCGGCCATCATCAAACACCCCGCGGCGTTTTTGCACTTTTGTACTTTAATAAGATTTTACAAACTTAGCCTGAAGGGGGCTACAGTTATTTTAACATTAAGTGTAAACCGTGGAAAATGGAAGCTGCTACATTTTCTGATGGTATTTACCTGTTGTATTTATTTTTCTGTCAATGGAGAATAAGATATTTCAGCATTTACGAGATGAATCGCATTTTCAATCCAACGTAAGCACTCACACGATTTCAAACAACCTTAGTCGAAAAGTCATGCGCTTTTGAACTTATTATTTGACAATATGTGAATTAATATTATGTTTCTTGCTGCTTATGCCTAATCAAATAAACTAACTATCAAAGTTTACTTCTTAGATTTGATGAAATATACCTTTACACAGAATTATATGTCACTGGAAATATGTGTGAAGTACGCCAGCACGTACCGGTCTAACGTGGTGAACTATGGTTCGAATCTTCTTCGCATTCAGAGGCAAAGGGCGCAGTATCAACCTTGCCGCCTATTACATAAGGACCAAAACACCTTCGACGAAATGTTGGTGTACTGCCTACCCTTTCAGAGAGTACATGCGTGACGGTATGTAATTTACACTAAGGAGCTCTTAAAGATAGAGAATGATTGCACAAAAACGCTTTCTCATTTCGGCCACCGCTTGGATAGCCTACATACATATGTATGAACGACGCAGGGCATTGTATGTCGAATTAATATGGATGGGCCCGGCTGGCCCTGGCTAAGGAATTGGAGGCGACTCGACACTAAACTGAAATGCACATTACGCGGTTACAAAGGTTTCTAGTTAATTGTAATCCTTTTATTCCTAGGAAATAACAATCCTAATGTAGAAACCGGATTAGTAATTATAGGATTAGTATTTTCGTAGTCCTGCTGCGAAACCGCAAGTGAGGTCATACCACTAAAATCTACTCCATCAGGAGTTAAAGCCAGTACAAAAGCCACGTTATTTATGCTATGTTACTTGTAAACCGTTATACCGCGTTTCAGAATTGTATTGGGAATCGTCACTTGAATTGTTAATTACGTTAAGCGCCATCTGTTTTCAGCCTAATAAAACTGTTTTTGTAGCGAGATATAGAAGTTAGTGTTTTGTCCATGGTTATTTTTTATTTGAAGTTAATACTACAATAATGTGTACACAGTTGGATTGTGTGCTAATTAAATGTTAAAAGGACCTCTACTGGGACGAAACCACCGGCGGACTGAGATTGTACCTTTGTATTTGCTTTGTGAGATATACCAACTGCACAGTCTGCCTATCCCTTCGGAGAATGCAGAGATCGTAGTAAATTTCCTTTAAGTATAGGTAAGTTATATGTATGCAGCCTTAAATAAGTTTCCATCTTACGTGAGAAAGCCAGGCCTCGATACATAAGCGTCGACCCTTGTCGGCTTTACATTGATTAATTACATGTACTATTAATCAACGCAGATGACTGATAGCGCGCAGTGTACGATATCGCTTTACAATATGTACCTTACGGCGGTTAACTTGGTAACTAAATTATGTTATCCTGTTGGTAGCATTGTGAAAGTCAAGGTAATATAATTATTTGCTCGGCCTCTTAAGAATTTACATTTTTAGAGGAAAGATCGCGCAAGACGGCACACCAATTTTTCCATATCATTATACAAAGAGCCACATCATAATAAATACGAGTTAGAATAGGTTTGTCCTTGAGCTACGTTGGCACAGACAAACAGACTGGCATAGTAAGTATATTGCACCTGACTATATCAAAGAAAAGTAACAAATTAGTCAACTTTAATTCAATAATTCGTTCAAACAAGCTAACGCAATTCGTATAGTTCCAACGTTTATTCGAATACATAGTCCCGACTTATACAATTTAACTTTCAAGGCTCTCACAATAAAATTGTTTATAATAAGGAAATCAAATTGAGCGGGAGACGGCAGGCGGTTCGGTTTTCATTTTCATTAACCCTAATAAATCTACGCGTAGTATTGTGCTGCGTTTGATGCGGATAGTGGTGACGGCGAGTGCACTTGCTCGGTTACTGTATGTTTAGTGGAGTTAGGTATACAGCTAGACTATTGCTGCCATTATTTATGTGGGAATGTTTAGAAACAGTTTCTACTGCTATATAATCTATATTATAACTCAATGATGAATTGATGTTAAACATTTTGTGACAGTAAAATGCACTTGCCACTCGCCACCTTGAACTGAACGTAGCTCAATACAACCGTCAAGGGAATAATGAAATTAGTGGAGCCGAGGAGCGCCTTAAGATCCGTGATTTGCGTAATCAAAGAGCGACTAATAGGATTTGCCGGCAGGCGGCGACGCGAGCGGCCGCCTTTTATTTATGAACAAAAACCTTTATCAGCTGGTGTTCATCGAAATCAGGTTTTGGTTCTCGATTCCAGGAGGAAGTCGGAAAGTATTTTATTCATAATCATAATAGGAGTTAACTTGTAAAAAGAATTTGTCAAGCTGGATCCTAAGTATAGATAGTAAAATATCACTCAAATTATAATAAACCCCGTTTAGAAAGACATTAAGTAATTATCTTATCCGGATTTAAAAAAAACTTCATGATCCTTTCATAATTTGTCTGAGTGTTATTGGGACATAGCCTTATACAAACGATGTATAGTTTCGATTGAAACTATGTAAGTTGAAAGTATTGTCATTTTCTTGGTTTTGATAAATAAATCAAACAATCTCTTTATAAAACCTAGAAAATTATCCATTAAAAATCATGCAAATCAAATACCCGATGAATTGTGCTCACAAAAATGAGGTCTCCCCCACTACGGGCGGGGATCGCGGGAAAGAGAGCCAATTATCAAGGCAAAGGCCCTCTAGTGGCGCACGTCAAACGCACTTCCCGCAAAGTGCGCGTGAACCGGAAATTGCCGGCGCCATCTTGTCCGCCGGCCGGAACACTACCAAATTATCAGGGGGGGGGGGGGGATGGCCTTTTGCATCGGACCCTTCACATTTTTGATTTTAAGTGTTTTTTTTCTATATGTAATGGATGTAATTTTAGATGTGTACTTACTGAAAATGTGTGATATTAATATATTTGTGAAATTTGAAGTCATGTGACATACATTTTTGTGACATTATCTTTAGCATTTACTAAAGCGACATGCAAAATATCACGCACTACTATTATAAGACCTATATACGACGCTTTACGGTTAATATTTTTAAAAAACCTAAATCAAAGTACCAAAGAAACCCGCGTACGTTATATCCGGGTCACATAAATAAAGTGCATATTGTGTAGGGTTGTCGCTCGGCACATTGGGACGCGGCGAGGCGGCACTATCGGCGCGCGACACCCCTGCTCGCTCCAGTGCCGGCGGTAATTGTTTCAGGGTTCCCGATAAATAATGTTAAAGCCCAAAATGAAAGTAGTCTTTTACAAATTATTGTCACTATTGATAGTTGAATGGCATCTAGAACGGGGTTTCATGAAAAAATATCCTAATTTATTCACTTTTGAATCATGACTTGTTTTTTATATTATGAAGTAACCAATGATATTATACGAGATTTTTAAAAGTCCGAAAAAATACGGGTTTTGATGAGATCGGGCGCATTATAATCAAATAGTATAAAAAATGATTTAAATTCAATCACCTTTTTTTATTTCCGCCATTTATATAAACATCATTTATAATCACAAGTATGCACACTTTGCTAAAAAATAATTGATTGCTGAGTGCACAAAATAGACCATAACCTTTTTGTACTCTGTTCTTTAGCTACGTACGATGTTCAAAAGTATTCAATTTGTAGTATCACTATGTGCGTTACTTTCGTTGTCGGCTTTAATAGATTGATTCTCATTCAATGAAAAAAACAATTGCGACGACAAAAATCAACTATTCAGTTGTATCCGGATGGATATAGATCCGGTCCACATCCGGCCTGATACGGTCGCAAACTGAGAATTATATCCTGTGTCCCGGATCGCTCTGTATCCGATAAGTCCTGTTTATGAGCTGAGGATTGCCGACGTATAAATGTTTATTATATCGCGGACGGATCTAAAAAGAATAATATCTTTGTGTACACGCTTTTATGTATCACTATCCTAATGTTGATATTTCGTCAAGATAGATGGAGCTTTTTAAGTCTTAGGTTGTGTTCTGAATCGCAGTGGTTATGTTTACCAATAAATATTAGCTCATAAAGCTTACTTGCCATACACGTCATGGCCAAAATTTGTTATTGGGCCTGAATCCCCTCTTATTGAGGGGAAGCCTGTCCCAAGAAGTGGGACGTTTAAAAGGGCGAAATTATAATAATAATATATTTTTTATAAAATGTAAGTTGAATTATTGCAATATCGACTTCCCAGCCGCGGTACAGTGAGCAAATAAAATAAAAGGAAGCCGCCTTTCTGTACAGTCGCCGATCAAATACGAATGATTGTTCAGTGCCTACGACTTTATTGAGCATACACGGGGCGAGAGTAAGAGATGGCACGCAGCGACATTTACAACGACGGTAGAAGAACGTAGATTTTTCGCACATTTAGAAGAATATTATAATAATCTCGATAATATTATATTTCTGAACTCTTTAAAGGAAGCTCTTTGATCGATAAAAACAGGCTATTTGGGAGTCCTTCTTAGGCCATTTGGAAATACTGGTTAAAATATAAAAAAATAAACCTACTAAAAATCTTTTCTTTTTAAAAAACTGTAAGATAGCAACGTCGCTGCTTCATTCCCAATAGTGGTCCCGTATGATTCCAGCCGCTGGGAGACTCGCGCCCGTCGTCATGACAACGACACGTCTGGCCACGCCCCTCATTACCAACTAGTGATGCGCTGACATCGATGTATCGCGCAGTCGATGCTTGCTCGGTGCTTTTATATCTTATAATAATATGAAAATGAATATCGAATCTTTTTCTACCATTGCATTTATTTTTAGAAGAATTTATGAATAAAAATGTTTTTTGCTGAACAAGTGATAGTTGTCTATATGTCTTATCAATGTGTATATCTATATTATGTCGTCGTGTTTATGATTGGTTGACTTGACGATAATCTTCCGTCATATGAATGATTTTGAACACCGCTTTTACTACTGATAAGTACGGAGTGATTCCAAAGCCACGCCAAGCCACGTTCGAAGACCAGTAAGATATTATAAAAGGGGTATGACAAAGAATGTAATGGCTTCATAACCCCTAAAAGCGAGGCGTGCCGGCTCGCGGGCCGCGGGAATGTCTCGCATGTGGGGCGGGCTGCTCGACCTGAATAGCTTATAGCTCAGAACATTAAGGAGATATTTGACCTCACCTTCTTAAGTAGGTATACTATAATATACTGTCCCACCGATTTACAGACACTAAACAAATAAATAAAATTAAAGTGACTATTTGTTGAGTATATCAAAAGAATAGCGTGTGAAAAATATAATGTTAATTAATTAGGTATATTTAAAATAATATATATAAATTCGTTCGTGTCGTCGTAAAAGTAAAAGTGGCGTGCAGTTGGTAGTGTCACCTGGCGTCAGTAGCTCGTAGCGCCAAAGCAAACAATAATTAATAGTTATTGGAAATATTACGTGCCACTGACGACAGATGGCGCTTACTAATCAGCAGTATCATAAGTACTAGTTAAAACAGTTCGGATGAGCAAACTATTTTGAAAAGCTATTGTAAGTACAGGGCGCTTTTTTAAAACCATTATGACTTTGAAGAGGTTTGAAAACTTTTGCAAATTTAATGTAAATAATATTCTAATAGCGCTGCTCCTGTTATCGACTGGTCTATATCGATAATCGCGTCACGTCCGGGCGCCGGCGGCGGAATGCCACGCATCCAGCCCGCAGCGCGCCAATATTTGCCATGACCGCTATGGGGAATATTAAGATGCGCATTCTTCAGCTATTGGATGAACAGGGAAATGAAATGTCGTGTTCTACTTTTAATCTGAGGTACACGTTTAAAAGTGGAATAAAATTATAAATGGAATTTGGTTTCCAGTTTGATTATTCCAGTACAAGTTCAACTCCTCACTATTCGCTGAAGCGATGAGTCTGGCATAGTTGGCGCTCCATCGCCGCACAACATCCCCCCAGAGACAAGGGGGGTAACAATGTCGTCATGCATGAGGTTCATAGTGATATTGTTATGTTACTCCATCGAAAAATACTATAGATTTTAAGCCGTTTGTTAAAAACTGCAAGAATAACTGTAATAAATCAATACAAATAAATAAAATTGGAGTGTCTGTCTAATATAAAAATAACACCTTTTCACTGAATGCACATGAAAGTACATACGATACTTATAACAAAAATGGGATTTATTTATTTTTGCTTGTCTGTCTGTCTGTATGTGTGTTTGTTCCGGGTAATTTCCGAAACGGCTGGACCGATTTTGACGGGACTTTCACTGGCAGATAGCTGATATTAAAAGGAGTAACTTAGGCTACTTTAATTGATAAAAAACAATTAGGGTTCCGCGTAAAAAAATAAAAACACATGAAATCCAAGAGTATCTCCGAAACGGTTGGACCGATTTATAAGGGATTTGGACTGGCAGATAGCTGGTGTTATAAGCAGAAACTTAGGGTACATTTATTTTAGAAAAAATAATAATAAAAATAATGGGTCCTGTCGCGCGGGCTCAGAACGTGGGAGCGGGCTTTTTTGTTAAGTTAAATTCCACGCGGACGAATTCGCGGGCTCAGCTAGTAATGAATAAATATAGCCAGATTGACACACCAACTGTATGGTCCCAAACTAAGCAACGCTTGTACTATGTGTAACGCACAATGGACTAGGAGCGATCCCTGTGACACCAAGACCTGGGCAAATTACGAAAAGGCCATTTCCAAAATTTGCTTCGGCGGGAATCAAACCCGCAACCACCATGTGCAGTGAGCCGAGCGGCCTACGTTCGAACTACTGCGCCAAGCGGTCGTCAATTGAGAGTGCTAAAAGAGGGGGAATTAGTTAATTTAATCTCTCTTGTACAAAATCCAGCCTCTGTTCATTCTGTCGATGTCTTAAAAGGCGAAAATTAATGAACACCGCGCTTGCAGCATTTAAACTGTTTGGCGTCGCTTATAGACCTACTTATATAAGTTGTAAAATTTTAGCAAGATTTGTTTGAAAATTATTTATGTTACGATTTTGATGACAACATTATGAACTCATGTTATAAGGGCTAGTTTGCAACATCTCGACCACAGATGGTTCACAAAAATCATTCACAATAACCGATTTTTTACAACCTTCAGTAAAAACCGTCGTCGGCTTCTTTGATTATGTCGTTATATTTAACTTAACTTTCTCGCGTAAAACGGAAAGATCGTATTATTGAATGTTATCTTTGAAACAAAGAATCTTTGCTTCGGGTAGTAAACGCGGCTGTAAAGGGATTAGGGTCAGTTATTTCTACTTTTTTGTGTCGGATTTGTTTTACTTAGAACTGTAATATGTTGGTAGTTAAATGCAAAAACATATTGTTACCTTGGGAATTTTTGCTTCAATATTAAGTACGTACGCTAATTTTTCGATGATTCATGATTTATTTATATAATTGACCGCGTCTCGTATAGGCTATATTTTTTTTATTATGTTTATTAGATTGGGACCCAGTTTAAATTTAACGCCTACCCATGACCAATTTCAACCATGTAAAACGCCTGAAGGAAACATATGTGAATGTATTATATAATATACTGTTAGTAATTTCTAGTTTCTTATATTTCAGGAATCATTTAATAAGTACTACACACGATTAGATAAGTAAGGTTTCCTATTTTCCATAACTTTAGAGTTTGGTGGTAATAAGTTTAGACACAGTAAGTCTTGATCGTTTTTCAAGTTCATTCATAATATTATTACCACTTAAGTAAGTACTTATCTAATTACTAAGATCCTAGTTGCGATTAAGAACTTAAAAATGAGAGTCATTAACCAGTTCGCAACAAAATATTACTAATAATAACTTTTGTAAGGGTATTACCACCTTTCTAGTAAACAATCTATTGTTCACGGGAAATGCCGAAATTAGCCGAAGTTGAGCTCATTACAGTGCGCGTACGCAGGTATATAAACATTTGTAACATTTCTCAAAGACCTCAGTTGCCCAGTGGGCCGACCTGGTGGCTGAGCAGACAAAATTAAACAAAAATATTTTACGATTTTCGCGAGTGTTCATTTAAACATATTTTAGTGTTATCAATGGATATTTGAATGAATATCGTTGGGTAAATGCAGTGTATAAACTAAATTAATTAGTGTTTCTGTGTTGATCGTGACAAATATGACGTCAGCGATGCCTTTTTATTATGAAGACATCTGGTTTCAGTTGGTGAGCGTTATTTTTTAAAATTATTTATAGAACATTGTTTTCTCTCTGTACAAACGTGCCTATTCTGAAATAGTTATTCTAAGTAACTGGTTTTTCTTTAATTCCATATCAATGTTCCTATCTAGAATCCTGTATCAGCAAAGGCAACACACACTCCGATTATTATATCGGTGGTCGTGCCTCATACCTAACATTCCTTTCGAAATATGCCTATATAAATGGTAGTAAGTACTTAATACCACAAATAGGTACTTATAATTATGTAATTACTATTTTATAATTAACTATAAGTAGTTTGAGTCATAGGAGCCTAGAGATTAATCAATATTAGATAAATACCTACGCGTTACAATTATCTCACTGATTAATAAAATTTAGTTTTATACTTAAGCAGGTCCTTACTTTTTATTCAGATTTTTAACTCAAACATCGTGGTCTTTAAATTTACGAGTTACTTATTGGAATGTAAAAAATAATTATTTATGTTATTTTATGTCCATAGGAAAAGAACCTTCAAACCGTTAGGCGGGAGATCATCAAGCTCCTAGAAGAGTATAAATTCAACGACTGCTTCGAGTGTAACCGGATCAAATGCCGCTGCCTGGACGACGAGTCTTCCTTCAGGAGCACGACCCTCTCCATCGCGACCGGCACCTCGGACTACGAGCTCCATGAACTGTCAATGGGCGCGTTCTACATGGCTGCACCACCGGCGACCTCCCTACCCACTCCCGAATGGTCAGTGAGCAATGAACATTCAAAGGAAGAAACAAACATTTCCATCGCAGAACTCAACGCCTGGATAAAGGCGTCCATACCCCACATAACCCTATCAAATTCAAGGGTCATCTTTCCCGTACCGCTTGGCATACTCGATCCGGATAACTTTTCGTGGCCAGCCTTACCACCGTCTGTATGGAGCGTCGAGAAAATGAAAAAGACAGTTGAATTGGAGAACAGGATATTTAACGAGAAGGAAATAGAGGCTGTGAATTCGGTTGAAGCGTTTTTCCGGTATTTTAGTATATTTAAGACTGTTCCTACAAATGTAGGGGTGTTTACTAATGGTAATAATTGGGTGTGAAGAATTATTTACGATTATTACTTATTAAAATTTAAATTGGTGATTTTAAGTTCAAGTTTTAAAAGTCATATTACGTGAGCTTTTGGAAATTATTCCTACTCAGTAAAAAAATATATAATATATTTTTTAATCACTTATGAGTGGAAATCGATTAAAAAAAAGTTAAATTAAATATTTCTCTGATTTCTGCTTATTTCGGGTTAAACATTCAATACATGGTTTCCAAGTAAGTACTGAGAATTGTTTTTGTAAGGATAATTCAGAATGATATACGTGCAATTGTAAAAAAATAATATGAATGTCACAAAGTGCAACTAAATAAAAATGGCAATGAATGGTTGATAAAACAGAATAAAGGGATGATTGTATGTATATCACATAATTATGTATATTAACGCAATGTTGAAATCAAAGATATTTTAATTCCTCGTTATTACTGATGACGGCAATATCTACCTATATTGATTTTAAGAATACATTTCTGTGTATAGATTGTTCCGATCACTTGCAACCAAAGAAATTTTATAATATGTATTATCATACGAAATTCTTTGCTTGCGACCGTACCTGATCAACCATTTGAACGACACCAATTGTTATCCAATCCCACATTTGGCATTGTTTGATTAAAACTCATGAATACCAGATTTTAAATATTTGTAAAAATTAAAAAGAAGAATTACGTGTTTTAACGATGATGACGCTATCTCTGAGTTAGATAATGTATCTTAATAGTTCGACATTCGCCGCATAGGTGGCGGTGTTTAATTTATTTTATTAACGTGTATTGTGTGTGTATATATCATATATAAGTATTCAAGTAAAACAATTATAAAACCAAAAAAAAACATAAAATGTAAAACGAAATAAAAAATCTTAGTGTAAGACTTTTTTTAAACTAATATTTTCTATTTGTGTAAGATCACGTATCAATTTGTGTGCATTAAAAATTACCGCATTTATGATTTATCATTGTGAATTTGGATGCCATAATGAATGTCTATTGTACGTGCACCTAATATGCGTCAATGTAAAAACAAGTTAGAGTGTCGATAATTGTAATTTAATTTTAACTGTAGTTTCCTCTGTTAATTTGGGATGTGAAAGAAAATAATATCGAAAATAATAACGAATCAAAATTAATTTGCGGTTTATTTTTATTCTAAGCCGTGAGTTTAACCCAAACTAAAAATAGTTTTTTTTTAATATTAATACGTACCTAATCCATAGATTAACAAGGAAATCATAGACACAAAATAATTAACAAATGACGGTAGTTAAATATTAGTTGCAGCTGTTGAACCAATCCTAAATTAATTTGGTTAGACAAGGCTTGCATTTTTCGCGGCTGCCACGTTAGTGAATTAACATCATTTCTAAACAATTAGATACTTTAAACGTTGAGTTATTCCGTTTTGTTAACCATCCTGTTTTGGAGTTAAGGTACGTACGTACATTGGTTTTATATGTTAATTTTTTTAAATTGAAAACAAAATCTAAAATTTTACAAATATAAGTATGACCCAATGTAACTAAAGATTTTTTGTTCTCATTTTAATATTTTCAATATAATCTTTGAATTCGAACAAACTATACGTTTAGGTCAGTAATTTTCGCAAATTGTTATAATCCTTTGTTGTGTTTACAACTCCTTCAAAATTGCTTTATTGTTCTAGTGTTTCGAGAAATTTTGAACAATAGAAAGAGATTTTAAACGGTTCTCATTTAAAGGGATTAGCTTTACGACTGAGTTCAATAAGTGATTGTAACAGATGTAAAGTATTTACTACTTCAAGGAAATACGGTTTATAATGTGGGTAGCAAGATACACAAAGCTATTTCAAAATCACAGTTAATATCATTGGAAAGCCGTTGAGCTCAGAATATTTAATAATATTTTTTATTTTATAAACAGAGTAGGTACCTATCATGCAATTTCAATGGATTATAATACATAATTTATTTGACATTTATTTCACATACATAATTTATTTGGTAAACTACATATTGAATTCCTGGTGACCGTAAATCGTGAATACCTCTCAAACTACTGGACCGAGGTTGATAAAATTTCTATAGGACCACCTGAAGCGTCCGGTGAACATACAAAAAAAACATACCAACGAACCTAGAACCTTCTCCTTTTTAAGAAATCGGTTCAAAATTCCTCCGCTTGTCTGGGTGTCTCTGGGATCACCCCAGTCTACGGTACTCAAAGTCTAGCGTTCTTTAGTTTAAGAATGGTATGGACAGTTGGTATTCTCGTAAGGCGATATTAAAATAAATAAAAAATAATTATCTAGTGTGTTTATGGTCGCTCTTTAGGTAAATTTCCGTTGTGTGGTAACGGTATTCCAGTAGGATGAGCCACTTCGAGCTGATGAGTCCTGACGACGGAAGCCACGGCCTGCTGGAGCCGCCGTCGCCGGCCTACAGCAACGTGACCGTGCGGAGAGCCTTCATCGTGTGGCTGCACTGCGGCCAGCGAAATGACTTCAAGGATGTCTGCAACTACTACCACTACTTGGAGTCGCTGGTGAGGCGGTTTAGACAAAACGTCTCAAAATTACGAAATAATAATGCACGACCGTTTGGCGCAGTGGTTCGAGCGTAGGCCGCTCGGCTCACTATATCGGGTGGTTGCGGGTTCGATTCCCGTCAGGGTACATTTCGGAAATGGCCTTTTCGTAATTTGCCCTGGCCTGGGTGTCACTGGCAGCCCATTGTAAGGTATACCCATAGTACAAGCGTTGCTTAGTTTGGGACCATACAGTTGGTGTGTTCGTCTGGCGATATTTGTTTATTTTTAAAACTTAATCGTAGGTGATATGTAAGTGAAGACAGATTATACGTAACTATTTAAATATATGAGTTACGGCCCATTGATTATTTGTCAGATGTGTCGATAAGCGATGGCCATGGTGTGTAAACATTTTGCAAAGTACCTACTTATTACTTGATTAAAATTTTTCGAAAATATATATTTGTAAGTGTTCGTATTTCCATACCATTTTATTCCGTTCCGTATTATTCCGGACTAATGTAACATCGTGTAAGTTATAAATAACGGATTCACTAATTATGACTTTCCAGGAGGACACACTGCCAGCGAACAAGAGAGCCTCCAGCCGCCTCCAAGAGTTCAATCTGCTGTCCGAGAACCCGCCGTACTCGTACTATCTGCAGTGCCTGTACCCCACCCTCTACAAGCAGGGACGACACTCCATCAACATCAAGAAGGTCCACGAGATCCAGCTCGAGGACTGCGTCTTCAACCTCGAAGGCTTCCACAAAATGAAGCAGAAAGGTGTCACCGGATCAGACATTATCAAAGCCAGTCAGACTATAAGAAAGTATTGCAAGACCCACTCGAAATCTTTGAAGAAATTCCTCGCGGAATTCCAAGACTTCGCCAAAAAGTGTCAGATTCCTAATACTGTTAGTCACGTGGTAATTTATATTAAAAAGAAGAATATAAAAGACGAAATCGAAACGTGGAGGCATCTGCCACAGCATTTTAGTTTTTTAGATGTGGAAGCGACCGCAGAAGAAATTTGTAGCCAAGTAAAAACTTCAAAAAGTGCTTACTCAGTGGAATCGATGTCTAAACAAAATAATATACGAATATTAATTAATGGTTCCAGAAAGGATATCATAAGTTCTGAATCAGCATTTTCTAAAACAAGTCAGAAAAATGCGCCATTCTAGTCCACAGTTTACGGCGGCATAACAAAGATGGCGTTGTTCACAGTTTTATTGCTTTTAGGGAATAAGTACACTGAACAGTGTAAGTTTCTATGTTTTAGTGACTCTAGATATTAAGTAATACGAAATAAATGACGATTTTGTAAATAATTTAACTTTTTAATTCCTATATGTATTTTTTCCATAAATTTCAGCTTTTACTGACACAGACGAAATACAAAGTTAATTAAATAGTTACAGCTAATGTAGGTTCTAAAATTTCGTAAAGGAAGCCAGATCTATAATAAATTCCAAACAGCTTTAAATTAATAATTGAGATTTCTTGTCACCCATACGTTAAAAATATGTCGCATTAAAATTATCATCAATGTTCTCAAAATCTTCCTAGAATAGGATCTCATTCCACCGTGCCCTAAGCCCACTGATCTACTAAATATAATTCACAATCTACGAGTATTAAATATAGATTACACTACCAAGTAGACATAGTTAGTTCATTACTTGATTTTATATTGGTCTGTCATCACATAAAGTCAGCCGGATGGAGTATCTCCAATCGGACATTGACAAATTTACAGATAACAGTTGACACTTGGTCTGAGTAACCAATAGTTGCTTTAGTGTGGCTTAATCTATGGTCAGTAGCTCGCCACATTCCGAGCGCTGCGCACGCGCATACTGATCGCAATAACTCCAACCTGTTGCATTCAAGATGGCGGATGCAATGTCAACGCCCGTGAACACAATAACAAGAGATAATTTGACCGTGTTGATTGCTAATAACATTTTAAATAATTCACTGGAGTTCAATTCGGACTGTGATGTGGTGAGTTTTAAGTTTTTTTTCTATACTTTCTGTTAACTTGCACTAGTGTTCGAAAAGTGTTGTTTATGTTTAAGTGTGCAAAACGTTACTATTGTTTTTGGTCTAATTTGAGATAATTAGATATTTACAAACTTAAGTTTTATTTAATTAAACTTTACCATTTTGTTCTTTTTCTATAGGTACCTAAAGAAGATACCTAATTTATTAATTTCTTCGATAATTTATGTTGGTATAAGACCACAGTAATATATTTTTGTTAGTTATCATTCTTATAATTTACTTAAATTATTGATAGGTATTGAAATAAAACTATTTTACGGGGTTTTTCGCGTTTATTTACTTTCTTATGTTATGTGTATGTTAAAGTAAATAAACGCTATAAGATCCGTAAAACAGTTTTATTTCAATGTATAGTATTCGCGTAGGTAAATATAAGAAAACAATATTGATAGGTATATTTAAACTTCACAATATTATGTTCACGTTGCCAATATTCCATTTCTTTTTTATGATTTGCCTCAAATATTAAGTTTGTTTTATAGAAATCTTTGGTACTACTAATATGGCTGATTATGTTAGTTACCTATTTAAAAATGGTTCTAAATCCGTTACCTTTTTAAACACAATAAAAAAGCCAGGTAACATACCAATATTTAATGACTCAACGGGAAGCAAGTGACCCTGATCCCTGGGTGTAACAGGTAGCTTGTTATTATACAGGAATGCGTCATAATTCGAAGAAGCTTGAATAATAGTTACTGATTCATAGCCTTACTTTCGAAGACTCGTTCATTTTGCTAAACCAGACTATTATTATTTTGATAGTGATAGATGAAAGCAAATATATCTAAATCAGTTTCAGCCCAACTATTACGTGATTGAATATTCTGTTTTGCTTTAATTTACAGATGGAGACAGATTCGCCAATAAGAAAGCCGTGCGTTCAACCAATCAGCAAAAAGCTATTTCACTCGCCATCCGGGAGCCCCGACGAGTGCACGTTCAAACGGACGAGCGCGGACAAAAACAGAAAAGCGAAAAAACGCAAACAAATTTTAATACCAGATTCGAGTGAAAAAATTAAAAAAGTGTACATGAAAGAGTGTGACCAAGAAAACTATAGTCCGGAGCCGCGAGGGGGAATGAGAAAGAGGGTGTTGATCAGCTTGTTTCACAATAAAGAGTATTGTATGGATGTTAGTTAATGCCATACATTTCGTATGTTTTTACATTGACGATGATATAATTAAAGTGGAATATTAATTTAGACTCTTACGGCGTTATCACTACATAGTATAAAACAAAGTCGCTTCCCGCTGTCTGTCTTAATGTATGCTTAGATCTTTAAAACTACGCAACGGATTTGGATGCGGTATTTTAATAGATAGTGATTCAAGAGGAAGGTATACGTATAATACATGCATAATATAGTAGAGAAACACTGATCATTTTAGAGCCGTCCGAAGCCGGGGCGGGTCGCTAGTACAAATAAGTTACGGACGCGTGTCTTGTCAAATTTTCTTTTCAAAGTTCGGTATAACTATTATTTGTTCAGTGTTTAATGTTAACTTAATAACACCTTAACAGTCTAGTTTTAGACATAACAGTGTATAAGCAGAAATAAAAGCATGGCAATAGACAATTATTAGTATGTAAGTAAATGATTACTTTTGTATTTTAGATAGGTATATGTAGTTAAAGTAGAATAAGTGACATGAGTTTATTGTTCCCATACGTGCCATAAAAGTTTACATTATGTAATAATATTGAATTTATAATTAAGTAGATATATAATAAAATATAACAATAACTATGAAATACTGTCATTTTTACTAATATGTGTTGCAGTATGTTTTTAATTTTGAACCATCTATTGCTAAAGATATCTACTATCTTTTCAATACATTATTCCTTTTCTTGGCAATATTTCTTTTGACAAAAATACCGCTAACCACCCCTAATCAAGCGTTAACAGTTGATTTCCCAGCGGTAAGAGCTTTGTAGTCACCACAGTCATTTTAATCGCCCTGCGTTATTAAACTAATGACGCACTTTTTCAACTGTTCCCATTAAATATAACAATAGATGTCAAATAATAATAGTTTAGCTTATATTTATAATAAAGGGGGTTAGAATACCGTTTCTATGGATATCGTACAAGCTGACTTATAGTAAAATTCACACCATGGACCATGGGACCTTCCAGTGATACTTCACTTAAGTACTTTTTACTTTTTTTCCAAAGGGCCGCTTAGGTTGTATTTTGAAGCGAAGCTTCTTTACGGACGTTCGGGGCGCTCGCTACCCGGGCACTCAAACGGTGAAAAGCGTAACGCGTAACGCGTTACGCGTTAATATAATATATCTAATATCTACTGCAAAGCTTCGCTTCTTTCGGGCGTCCCTAGACGGCACTGATCTAGCTGTTATGAGTGTTTATGACATTACTAGCAGTTATGTTAGTTCTTCAATCTGAATTAAAAGGCTTGAGGAGGGAGGTTCACCACAATCGGCGAAGACACGAGATCGAAATCTGAACGAACTCTAGGCTTTACGTAGCCTGACTCTTACGCAGTTCCTTATAGGTTAAGCTACCAAGCGACCATAACCTGCCACAGTAAATCATTTCCGTGTATCTTGTGTAGGTACATCGAAACATTAAAGGAGAAACGCCGTATGTAAGGTCTTAATTTTAAAATGCAGGATATTTTGCATGACTCCTTAATAAATGTTTTATTTTATTTTTATTTAAACTGAATCACGGGTTTCCACTTTCAATGTCTCGATAAAAGTACCTCTGAGGGCTTAAGGTGGCGGTAATAAATATTATAACGGTGTATCTTTTATTTTATTTGGACACTATCATCACAAAGATATAGCTTACAGGTGCCGTCGGCAAGACATCGCTAGTTGTAAAAATCACAACACCGACAACTCGCGTCTATTGGCTAAATAACGATCCTGACACGATCTGTCCCCCACGAGCTGCCCCCCTCCCCCCTCGTTACTGACTTGTAGCTGTTCTTGATGAAATACGGAGCGTTTGAACTTTAATTATTCCAGTTTTTTATTGAATTGGAGTTTCAATTGACAGAACCGATATTTCTTTACTCTCAATTTCACGGTTTGGAAAGTACTCGTCACAAGCTCATAAAATCGTAATCCGTAGAACTTTGAGTAAGCTGGACTGGAATGTATTTTTTCCTTGGACTTGTACCTTATTTGTTCTGTTTCTATCAAGAAGTGAATAGCAGCATTGCGTATCCAACTTTTGGCCTAGGGAGGCAAATCTGAGCCAAAGAGGGAGGTGTTGGTAAAGGATTAGGTTAGTAGGACTGAAATAAGTGTTTTCCCCCCTTTAGGTACACTCATGGCTGTACAAGTAAGTACACCCCCTTCGGTGAATACAAACTGCCTTGAAGATATTTATTTTTATCAGATTATTAATTACTAGCTGTGCCGCCCGACTTCGTCCGCGTAGTATTTAACGTAACAAAAATTTCGGGATTATCGGGATAAAAAGTATCCTATATGTTAATCCCGGTTATAAACTATCTGTGTTCCAAATTTCATCCAAATGCCCTCAGTAGTTTTTGCGTGAAGGAGTAACAAACATACATACATACATCCACACTCACATTTATAATATTAGTAGGATTATTACTAGCTATTTAGTGGCAATGGTGTTGCCTGCTCATATTATTTTTTTATGCTGTTCCTGAGAATGTACACCATCTTTCATGCATTAAAAAGAGTAACCATTGAGTTTCTTGCCGGCTCTTCTCAGTGGAAGCAGCATTCCGAACCGGTGGTATTCTGACTATTCATAAATGCGTTTTTTTCGAGTTTTGTAATTATGAAGATGTCTATAAGTGTGTGTTTCTTACCTTTAACGGCGCTGAGTTTGTTGCCCACCATCTGTTTGGCCACGAACGCCGCCATTTTGCCTTACTTCTCTACAGCAACTGAAACAATGAGAAATGGATCTTAAGTATAGGTAGGAAGGCACTTTATAGTTTCGCGAGTATGCTATTTTAGGGCCACTAATAAATTTTAAATTACTAAACACGAAAGTACACCTACCTATGTTTGACAGCATTTAAATTCTTATCAAGAGTTATATTCGTGTCATGTCTGTAAATGCGTGTCAAGCTTGTACATGCTTGTCAAATTCGTAAATTGCTTCACAAGCACTCACTTGACGTCTCTTGATATCAATTCAAACATGTAATTTGCTTGTAAATCCGTCAATAGTTCAAACATTTCGTTATCTAATTCTGCTACATAGAACTGGCTATGCCTTAAACGAAAATTCATATCAATCAATACTTACATTATTTATGTCGATATAAAAAAGCGCTTGAGCGGCGCTCAGCGGAAATTGGTCCGATTAAAAACCGATCAATCGCGTACCGAGATTATAGCTATTAAGCGGCCGAGTGAAGCGCTTTATTAACGCTGAAAAGGTGAAATAAGAGTGGGGACGAATTTATTAAGAATTTTTTTGTCAGAAATGTAAATATGTTTTTTTTTTTATGTTTATGTCTTGTATAATTCTCACTAATCACAAATGCTTTGCTGGCCTACATTAATAAAAGGATTATGAATGTCATAGAAACAGGTAAGTAAGTAAAGGGAAATCATAAAAATGTTATAGGTAAAAACATTAATAATGCAACCAACCGAATAGTTACGGAAAATATTTTTGAGAAGCTACTAGGAGCTTGGTTTTAAGAATCATGATCGACATTATAAAACTTCCTGGCTCCAGATACATGACGAAAGATAAATTATAATGCCTACTGTCAAACTTTAAAAATGTTTTCATAAACAAATCCTACTAATATTATAAATGTGAAAGTTTGTGAGTGTGGATGTATGTATGTATGTTTGTTACTCCTTCACGCAAAAACTACTGAACCGATTGTAATGAAATTTGGAACACAGATAGTTTATAACCGGGATTAACATATAGGATACTTTTTATCCCGATAATCCCGAAATTTTTGTTACGTTAAATACTACGCGGACGAAGTCCGTGGGCACAGCTAGTAAATATTAATTATGGCTACATATTGTTTTTTCAATTTATACATTATAATATTTCTTTATAAAGTAACGTCAAATTACAATCGTTTTTATATAACGAAGCGTCCAACGAATTAGGTAACGAACTAGCTACAGGCTCGCTCCCTGTTACATTGGTAGTTACCTATCAAAATAATGTTCATATCTGTTTACCTCTCCAGGCAATATAGGCTTGATGGAGTATACAAATATCATGGTTATACCTAACATTAGTTAACAGTATAAAGCTGCAAAACCGGATAATATCCACTTTAATCCGGTCCCAAGCAGTTAGATGGAACCGGGTAAGGTTATTATAGTTATTAAGTGCAGCGAAGACACGATGGCTCCTCCAGAAGAGGGCGAGATTGCTGGCGGATTAATTAAATTAAAATCTTGTAGTTCAAAGTAAAATTTACACCAATTATTATTCGCTGATGGTATACCAGTTATACCACTACTACAAAGTAATTTCTAATCAAGGAATCGTAGGACGCATTCGACGACCGCTTGGATATGCAGTGGTTCGAGCGCAGGCCGCTCGGCTGCACATGGTAGTTGCGGGTTCGATTATCGTCGAGGCAAATTTCGAAAATGGCCTTTTCGTAATTTGCCTCGGTCTGGGTGTCATCGGGAGCGCCCCAGGTCCATTGTACAAGAGTTGCGCTGTTTAGTTCAGGACCATAAAAAAAAATTGCCCTTTTGACGTCCCACTCCTGCGCACGGGCCTCCCCTCAACACGAGGGGGATTCAGGCCATAATCCACCACGCTGGCCCAGTGCGGGTTGGCGGATTTCTCATGTCTTTCGAAAATTGATTAGATCTTCTAAGACATGCAGGTTTCCTCACGATGTTTTCCTTCACCGTAAGCAAGTGATAATCATATAGAAATTATGATTCGCACATAGATTTTGAAAAATCCAGAGGTGCGAGCCGGGGTTTGACCTCAAGACCTGGTGCCCGCAAGACGCGTGCTTTAACCAATCGGCTATCACAGCTTATTCGGTGTGTCAGTCAGGCGAGAATATTATTATTATATTATTCAACTCACAGGCTTCATTTAAATGAAGCTACTTAAAAAGCGGTTAGGATTTCAAGTTCAGTAAATAGTGTAATGAGCCGAGTCAAGCAACAGAAGTACCAACTTAAAGTTGTATATTTTATATGTGACATTTTACTCATTAGTAATTAATACAAGTATTAGCATTAAGCCGCAACTTTCCTGCGGTATATTATATTTCTGAATGTCGAGGTCCAATTATAGAGAAAATGGATAGTTCTCCAGGTGACTAATGTCTAACCTGTAATGTATTATGTACAATAAAAATCATCAAAATCGGTCAAGGCGTTTAGCAGGTGAAGATTTAGGTACGGACACCAACATTTTATAAAAAAAGATTACTGCGACAAGCAATTGTAATTAACATTGGCCTTCCTCTATATACATAATATATGCATATATTCTTTTTTAGCTGTAAGTTTTCTGAAGCAATTAAACAATCATAAAACAGGAAGTAAGTATGAACGTACCTGAAAAAAAAATAGCAGTAAGTAGCATAAGTAAATACAATAATCTCGTCCCTAATTAAGTACATACATCTATCTAAAGAACCCAATTTATTTTAACTAAGCCAAGTACAATACTTTAATAAATTGTAATATTAAAAGTGAGAATCGTAATTACAATTTATTAACAATAAGGCGGCGACTAAATATAAACCGGGTCCACGGAGGTAGATGTAATATTAAGATAATCCGGATTTCACCCGGGATCCGGATAAAAATTGAAAACCAATTATTCTTATAAGCCGATTAAGCAGAAATCCGTTAAAAGCCGGGCCGAATTTAATATTCATTTGAGTGTTTTAATAAAATAAAGTAAAATACAAATAAGACCAAAATTATAAAATAAGTAACGTCTCGAAAATGTGTATAGGAGCGCCATCTCGTATTGATACCATGAACTAAGATGAAAGCAAGGCGGGCGGATAGTTAAGCGCAGTGTCCGCAATGGCGCTTGTGTCGTAGACGCTACGAGGTTGCTATGGTAACTAACATGGATGTCAAAATCTTTATAATGTTCATACAAATTGCGTGTGTGCAGGCAACTGGAATAAATGTGGTAAAACATAGTTTTGGTATTCTCTGAAGAAGTCAGTAAAGTACCTAATGATTAATTTGTCAGTAAAGTTTAGTATCCACCACTTTACTGATAGAGTTTTGGGAGTAAGTATATAAAGTCTCACCAAAGAATTTCATGTGCAATGTGCAATTTGATGTATTAAAATAACTCAAAAATGTATACATATTTTACGTGGCACTGTCTGAATGCAAAAAAGCCATAAAGATATTGAATGAATGGCATACTTTTCTACATTATATTTAATTTTATTAGTGCATACAGTCGTTAGTAAGCTTTTTATCTAAATGTACCTATTTCAAATGTATCTATTATATTCACGATATCTAGGTAAGTGCTACGCGAGTGCTAAAACTTCTTAAAACAACCCACTGGTTATCGTCGGTAAGTGTCGTTAAGAGTCGTCTGACAGAGGTTTTTACGAAATGATGGTAGGTTTAAACTGTTTTATACATAGTGAGGTATGGTTTCAGTAGTGGAAAATTAGTGTAATATATAAATAAATTAGATGAAAAAAAATTGTACTTAGAGTGACATCTCTAATCGAGTTCTGAAAACAATGTCATATCATATTATCTTGTCTTTTTCTTCTTCTTTCTTATCATTGTCATAATGTAAACAATGGTTAACGCCAATAAGACTTCATGACCAAGTTTTTATTAAGGCTAAAGCACCCATCTAGCCCGCAAAGTTCGAATTCTTTGAGGTATTTTAGACATTTTTCAAAATCTGACAATAATAAAAGGCACATTTTGTAATTCGCGACAAAGACCGTTTGCAGTGCATTTATTATTAATATATCCAACTTACTCTAAAACATTTCAAGAACGACAGCTATCCGATAATCTGGCAATTTTTGTATATTTAGTGATTAACTAGTATCATATCGACCGTGATAATATTTAGAGTAAAATAAATGTATTAATAAACGCACTGCATTCTGTGTTGGTCGCAAATCACAAAATGTTGTCTTAAATGTTTTCAGATTTCGGATAAACTATAAAAATACTCGAAAATTTTGAATTTCGCGGGCTAGACAGGCGCCTTCACCTTAATATGAAAACTAATAGAAACATAGATAACTATCTGTAGATCGCGATCTACGAAATATGTTATCTATTTTCTTGTTTATCTAAAACTTGTAGTAACGAAGTGAATGAATATCGTTATTAAAATAATGATGCACATAAAAACTGTAGTTCGTTACAGCAATTAAGTTATTTTCGTTATATCGCGGATCGTTAACTCGACATTTAATACTTTCAGCGGGAGCTGTTACAAGAGAAGGGAATTCCATTTTATGAGGATCATTTAGTTGTGGACTGGTTTTTAAATACAATGAACATTAACAGAGAGCTATGAAGCACATTTATGTTCGTTCGAGGGAATAGGAAATGACTAAGGCAAGCTGTGGCATGGTTGGACATTGAGATAGGTTAGATTCTCAATCTACAAAAATTTTGGACAGACATAACATGCTTGATGCCAAAACACAAACCGAATAAATAAAATTTGTAATAAGGCATCCGCGCATTTTCCTGACCAAAATAAAATAGAGTATTTCCCAACATATACCAATAAAAGTAATGTACCATCAAATTTACTTGTCCCGTTAAGGCCCTTTTATATAGCACGGCAGTGGCCTTCCCGCGTGTCGAAGGGTCACCGGATTTGCATATAAATAAGATTCGACTGTAGACACTTTGTCCGGAAAAAAGTTTTCGTGAAAGCTAAATGAAACTGGTTATTGAATCCCTGGAAAAGGCAAGCAGAGACTTTGGAACTGGTACTAATTCGAGTTGAAGATAGGCTGTGAATGCTATGACATGTACAATCTAGGATGACTGCTAACCATTGAAGCAGTTTCATTAAAATACATTAAATTTATTTTAGAAATAGTGAATAATTACAAATGAAGAGAAAAACAACGAACAGTAAATAAAGACGCCCTATAGATATAAGTCCAATTTGTGGCATAACCTGTGTATGTAACCATATAACCTGTGTCACGTCGAATTTTTCGCCTGGGTGTATATCAAATGATAGATTATTCATAGCTTATAGTAGAGTTTTATATCCATAGGTTATAACTTTGCACTGTCAAATCTTTAGAAAAAAAATATGTGTAGCAGCTATTCATAGACCAGTTCTACCAATATCAAGCTCAGCAATATCAGGCTTCAGCCAATAATGGAAAAAACCGGACAGAATCACGAAATCCTCTTAAAAACTACCTACAGTATTTTCCCATGTGCGCACAAAAAATATTAATTTATCAAAACCCACACATGTTGTCTACCTTTGTTCAAATTTTTCTGTTCCCAGCTCACAGTGTCACCGGATTTTCACATGCGGGGTGACAGAAATTGGGTCACCCGCACCGTCTGTGTAAATTGTTTGTGAAATTTTACGCTTCAATTCAGCGACATTTTTATTTTCAGTGCATGAATGAATGAGGGAGGATCGCGGCAAATAAACCCCGTAAAGTTGTGGCTCGATAGTGGAATGGGTCCTAGATTTAATGTAGTTTCTTATTCATTTATTACTTATAAAAAGATTTTTAAATGTGCTTAGTACTTCATTTATAACAAAATTCTTCAATCGGATCTTTTTTATTGAAAAACAAGAAAAACTATTCAGAAGCCAATAATAATTGTAAATTGCTGAAATAGATCTGAAACTCGTCTTTGAAGATATCCCAAACATGCTTATCCTCCACCAGGTGCAAAAGATTATTACTTTTTTCTATAAAATAACGTATTGTAAATAATTTCATGTACTATTGATATTCTAATGAACTTTATTTCGGTGTCTACAGAACCTCTTAACTATTTTAACTCAATAATTTTCAATCGTGTCCAGAAATACTAGTGCTAAGTTGACGAACTGTTGGCAGTTGGAAAGTCGCTTTTAAGTGTAAAATGCAGCTAACTAAAATGTTAAACAGGACTTTTCCATTGAGTAGCTGGATAAGCCCTCGGAGTTAAATCAACGTAAAATTTAAATTAATGTTTATGAAATTATTATTTTTTCTTTATAAGTATTCGTTGTGGAAATCTTCATCAACCTAATGACGTAATTTGCACATGACATGTGTTTCGAAAATTTCTTTATCAGTTTCCAAAACACAAGTAACATGAGTGGATAAATAATTATTGGGTAGTTGTTTAGTAGCCTCAAGTACAATTTAATGTTATAACAGAAGCGTTTTGCAAATGCTAGAAGGTACTGATACAACCAATACTTTTAAGCATATAGAAAAGTCCCGAATCTTTCTTGAAACGCTTAACTTAAGTTCGATTATTTCTTCAACAATCTCTTTTTTCCTTTTCATACCCTATCATCTATATTAAAGAAAGAAACAGACGCATTTCGCCATGGAAAATCAGAGATTGATTGTTTCTCCCACCTGGCACCTGAATTGATGTCTTTTGAATATTTACGTTGTAGCTCTAAGCGTTTTTCTTGTTCCATTACAGAGGAATATAGCTCTTACTTGGGGGTGAAATAGAGAATGTTTTGGGGTGCAGTTCGAAGATCATTTCTCATTGTTTATCGAGTCGGCTGATACGTAATGGTGAGAATAAATTCGATGGAACGATTTCTGTTGATGTAATTGTGAGGTTATTTCTCGGTAAAAGGTATTAACTTGGGTATTTGTTTGGTGTTTTGTTTCATGACGCGAAAGATCACCGAATAAGTGATGGGTTAATATAATCAGCTGTTGGCTCGTTTTGAAATGAAAAGGAAATGCAAGTGTTAGTTTAAAATATCAATTAAAATAAACTGTGGCAATACTTATATACCTATAACTTTATTGTTACAGTCATATATTAAAATGGTTTACAACGCCATCTATCTGTTGATAATTTAACTAGGGCAATATCCCAGGCTGTCCAGAAAACTAGACCAAGTAAAAATATCTCAGTTAAATTCCTTATTCTTGAAAGTAGTAGGTACCCAAGAGAGCTTTACATAACTCTGGCGCAAAACAAGTAGATATACGGCAGCAATAAAACATTAAAACTACTACAATACAATGTAGGTATTTCACTCGCAGTCCGACCTGGCCCATAAACGAATATAACCTCGTAAACCGTACCAAATGCTGAGCTTTATAGCAATGACTATTCGCTATTTAGGTTGTCGCCAGTTTTAACACGCTTTAGGCTTTACTTTCTCCCTTTCCTTTGGGATATATTTATGATAGAACAAGTAGCGCCCTCTATTTTTGGTTCCGTGAACTAATTATGGTTTGAATAGTACTAGCGACACATCTATATCTATGTCGCAGCCAACTAGCTTAATTCACCGTTCAATTAACAGCCTAGGCACTTTACTAAACAGCGCCGTTCAACTAGCAGCCTAAATGATATTCAGCCGTAACGTTTGTTACAACATTTAATAAACTGGCTGGCTAACGCTTAGGCAACTGGTTGACATTTATGTACTACAAAACTTTTTCAAAATACTACCCAAGCAGAGTGACCCGGATGGGTTTAGGTTAGGGTTATTTTTTTTATGACCCCACAGAAATCCCACCCGGCAAGTAGATTCAGTGAATCTAAACAATTTCGTAAAATACCTAAGTACCTAATAAAATTATTCCATCAAAGTTGTATTTGCCGACGCCATATTGACCAAAGAGAATATAATAGAGATATTGACAGTTTGGTGAGTTTGAGAGCTTAGAACGGTTTCGGCGCTAGGTGGCAGAAAGTAGAACTAAATTGAAATGAACAGGCTAGGCAAGTAAATAAACGTCATCGATCCAAGTCATTTACCTAGCTGTTTGATCAAATGGCTGAATATCACTCAGGCCACTAGTTGAACGGCGCTGTTTAGTAAAGTGCCTAGGCTGTTAATTGAACGGTAAATTAAGCTAGTTGGCTGCGACATCTATACAAATAAATAAAATTGTAGTGTCTGTTTGTAATATCAAAATAACACCTATTCACAATGCATATGAAAGTACATACGGTACTAATAACAAAACTGCGATTAAAAAAATCTGTCTGTCTGTATGTGTGTTTGTTCTGGGTAATCTCCGAAACGGCTAGACCGATTTTGACGAGACTTTCAATGGCAGATAGCTGACCTTATAAGAAGAAACTAATTAGGATACTTTAATTTTAGAAAACCAATTAGGGTTTCGCGTAAAACAATAAAAACAGATAAAATCATAATTAAGTGCCGTGCCGTGCAGCTTTGATATTTAAAATATGAAAATAATTGGCATATATTTTGAAAATAAAAAAAACATTTTATCTATTTCTAAATATACTTTGCTACAAAAATATAGTTACTATGTTTATTTACACCAGAGTTTAAGAAAATTACTCAAATAGTACTTAATACCATATTTATTAAGTAACTAATACACCATCTATAGGTATCGTACCAGATTATTCGAAAATCCATTTTTATATAGCCCGTTTTAAATGAGGCTCAGTGTTGCCAGGGTAATAAAAGTCATATTTTCTGGGTTGGCAATAATTCTGTTTTTCGACTTTTATAATTATCCTGTGAGTGAGATTAATTTCTTTTGAAAAGGAAACCTGACAAATGATCACGCAATAAGAGTTGTAATATGAATATTATAATTTACGGGTGTTTTTAAGGTATTTTGAAGATTAATAATAAAATGTATAAAGGACCTACGCACTGAATTAATTTGGTGAGTTAGGCAGCCTATTTTGTGGCAAAATAAGCAGTAGTAAGCATCTACATCAAAGTTAATCATGAAGCATCCTAAATGTGACTGTGTGTGTATTCAAACGCCTATAGATTGGGACTTTGTTTTTTTTTCACAACGGGGACGATGACTAATGTTGATTTAAGTATATTATTCTTACATAAAATCGAAATACCAATCCTTTTTTATCGTTATTTTCTTCATTATAACATAATAGTCCTCTATCTATTATACTTTTGTTCGAACCTTAAGTATGTATTGTTGCCAATTTTCTTATGGCATTACCTTAAACTACTATAAATAAATATGTAGGTATTATCAAAGTCATACATAATAATCTAAGCATTGATAAATAGTAGATACTTACCCATTGCATTAAATACTCACCTAATGCCTGGCCCGTGTCTATAATTATCTAGTTTATTGAATTACTTAAAACCCAGGAATATAAAATTTAAGTTTTTAAGCTTCGTTGAAACTACAGCCGAACGCCATGTTTTATTAGCGGAGTTTGGTCATAAATAACATTAAATGATCGTCCGCGGTGCACTACCCTACTTCATGGCGCTTCCCTTATCTACGTAAAATATGTCCCTCGAACGGAAATTAATATTTTCACGACGTATTTTATGGTGTCAAAGAATGTTACGGGCGGTAGTCAATGTCATAGAATATGATAAGTACATTGTACGTTTTTAGCTAACTCTATCAACGCTCAATCACTTCATTTATGCGATCAAACAAAACCTTTTCATAATAATTTGTTTACCTAACCCAAATTACGTTCGGAAATAATTTCCAAATGTCAAACAAAACAGTAACCGTTAACAAATTGAATATATTGATGCTGAGTGGCCCGGCCGAAACTGAATAATTGATATATTGCCAAATTGAAGCATTTCACATTCTGACAACCAAAGGCTACGTGGGCTGAGTAGTTCATTGGACAATGCAGGTTACTTTATTATGATTTGTCGTGTCTGGTCTAAATATTACTGAGATCGCCCCCAATCTTTTGTATGACGCCCATACAGGCATCGTTTACTTTGAAATCATTATTTTATGATTGCGTCTTTGCACAGCATTATTTACTCACAAACTTGTTGTACCTTTAACACGTATCCCAAAAGTGTTTGCTAATTTAAATGTAAGTCAAGGACTAGCAGACCTGGGCAGGACAATAACATCCCGATAATGCCCCATATATCTATCAACACTTGACTCCAATGTTTCACGAGGAGTCCCGTCAAAGTTGCCCACAAATGCTCAAAGATTTATCGCCCAAGTTTATCCCGGTTCGTTCCCGGGATGGGCGTGATTTGTTACTGGCGACATTACCGCGACAAAGCGTCGTGGGTTGTCTGTGTACGAAATATTAGAAGGGTTAAGTACGAAACTTTGGGATGATAGGTATGAAAGGATTGTGAATCAGTGAGAGCACATACGTAGCATCGTGAATCCTCGGAGGATTGTTCAGGGGCATTGCAAACAGTGGGATGGATTTGAACTTTCAATTGTTATCAAAATTACATAGGTACCTAAGTACTCCAAATGTAAAATCATATTCGTAACCTAAATTAAAAAAAAACAATCATTTTTCCCAAAGCAAAGGATAAAACATAATAAAAAAATAAAGTACAAAAAGTATAAACAAACGTAAACCTACATTCTTCCATATTTTATACTCCTTCTCAACGCCCAAGATTAACCCTCACCAAATAGAAACATCGTCATGTATAAAGAGCACGCGCGACACAGCCGCGGCGGCGCCGGCGCGGCGTCAGTATGATTTGTCGCTGGCGTCATTACCGTGTGTCAATTTGTCGCGGCGCGCGTCGACGCATTGTTCTCGTGACATATTGGCGTCATAACGAGCGCTCGGACGCTGCTCTATTGTTTGGTGAGAATAACGCCATCTGTGATTAGTTACATGAGTTATGGTGTTATGGGGGATTGTTATAAGATGGCATTAGTTAGTACGAATACTGTTACCTATTTATTTCAATAAGTTTATTTTGTAGAAATATACTAAGCTTTACTGAAAATGTGTGCCATCTTTTTCATAGTCACAGTGTGTGAATAAAGCAGTCATATTTTCATTTGAATTAAAATAATGGTAGGTAGGTTACCTACAGCGATGTTTATACCTCCGTTTTTGTTTAAGTAGGTACCATATTGATTTCTTATATTTACGCGAATACTACACATTGAAATAAAACTATTTTTACGGATTATATCGCGTTTATTTTTACTTTTTATGTTCCCGACGTTTCGGCTGCTTTACAGCAGCCATGGTCACGGGGGGACTGAGGTGTTAGACGTCCTGATGTCATAGTTAGTAACTGGGTACCCTCATATTAAGTTGTTGTTTGCGGTCCGATCCACGCAGAAAGTGCTCACAGTGTCTCGAGGTCTTGCAATGGTACACTTGGTTTTGGATTTAATTATATTAATTACTGGATCCCAAGTTGGTGGTAGCACCCAGCCATCTTCCCTATTGAAATTTGGATGTTTTTTAATTTCAAGACACTGTGACACTGTGAGCACTTTCTGCGTGGATCGGACCGCAAACAACAACTTAATATGAGGGTACCCAGTTACTAACTATGACATCAGGACGTCTAACACCTCAGTCCCCCCGTGACCATGGCTGCTGTAAAGCAGCCGAAACGTCGGGAACATAAAAAGTAAAAATAAACGCGATATAATCCGTAAAAATAGTTTTATTTCAATAAGTAGGTACCAAACCAATAGGTTAATTTCTGTAAGTTTGAGAGAGTTTTACGCAAGCGGCTCAAAAGGCTCAAACTATTCAGATAAAATATGGTAGGAATGTAGTTATATCATACCTACTTAAGGAAAAATCGTTATGTAGCTTAGTCCCAGAAACTAAAAATACCAAATACTTACGCATATACCCTAGTCATATTCTAGGTACACTCATTAACAATTAACAGAACTAAGTAGGTACATTCCGACAAGGACTGTGCATGGTAATAGCAGCTGTATGTACTATCTCCGTGTGAGCCAGCCACAAACTACGACACAGCTCACTAGCGCTGCAGCCGCGGGCTGCGGCCCATCGCAGCACTAATCTTATTTGCATATCACAACAATTTAGTTAGCTAGTGATGTGACGGTAGAACTAGTGAGTCAACTATACAATTACGATCTTAGTCGATCAGTTAATTTTAACTATTTGCAAAAGGCTTCTGTCATCAAATAGCACCTTCTGACGACCATATTCACATACAATACTTATCCAAGTGAGGGACCAACTCAATATTGATAGTTCTCAATGGGCTGTGCGTTTGCGCGCACTGTGAGACCTCACAGTAATGTTTATGAATGAATAAAGAAATGGGCGTTGGGTGCATATATTTATAAAATTTTAAATAAACTAGCTTTTTACATTAAAAGGTGTTAAGTAAACTTTGTACCAACTTATAACTACACAAAATTTTAGTCGTTGTAATTAAATCGATCTACAACTCTGTTAGAGAAACTTTAAGATGTAATTAAGTATTGTACTAGAATTACATTTAGGTACAAGTTCACTCGATTTGAGATTGATTTATTAATACTTACCGACATTAGTCAATCGGACTCTCTCGGATTATTTTTTTAATTTTTTTGCCCATTTGACGTCCCACTACGGGGCTCGGGCCTCCCCTCAACACGAGGGGGATTTAGGCCATAATCCACCACGCTGGCCCAGTGCGGGTTGGCGGATTTCACATGTCTTTCGAAAATTGGTTAAATCTTTTAAGACATGCAGGTTTTCTCACGATGTTTTGCTTAACCGTAAGCAAGTGATAATAATATAGATATTATGATTCGCACATAGATTTCGAAAAATCCAGAGGTTCCAGCCGGGGTTTGAACCCGAGACCTGGTAGCCCGCAAAACGCGTGCTTAACCAATCGGCTATCACTGCTATTATGCATGATACATTATTTTAGACTAGATGTGCCCACGGACTTCGTCCGCGTAGTATTTGACGTAACAAAAATTTCGGGATTATCGGGATAAAAAGTTTCCTATATGTTAATCCCGGTTATAATCTATCTGTGTTCCAAATTTCATTCAAATCCGTTCAGTAGTTTTTGCGTGAAGGAGTAACAAACATACATACATACATACATACATACATACATCCACACTCACAAACTTTCACATTTATAATATTAGTAGGATAATTGTTTCCACTATTTACTTATGAACCATCAAATAAGTAGTTTGACTTTCAACGATTAATCGGTACATCACTAGCGTAGCCGGCTATAAAATAGGAAGGAACATCGCTAATTCGACCACTAATTGGTCGGGGTAATGGCTACTGGCTACACGACGCATTATCAAATAACATGTCGATGAATCTCATAACACCACAGATATTACCTAATCTTCTAATCCCCGACGGAAAGGAAACAGTGGTATTATAAGTGTGTTTGCTCTTGTCTGATCTGCAATACTGTACCCCCAGAATAGGTAAACCATAGACAATAATATAAATGTTATAGATACCCCATTGTCAAACATAATAATAAAAAGCTTTAAAGCCAACTGATTTGTAAATCTCTCGATATGATACCAACAATATCTGCCTAATTATGTAAGCCGTTGCAGAAAATTTCATATTCTCCCATTATATGAACGTAGAAAAATAGCAGACATATCATTTTTATTGCGTTTAATGAATGGATCTATAGACATCCCTGAACTAGTGAGCAAAATTGGGCTGCGCGTACCACCTCCGTTTCTCCGAAGATCTCATCTCCTAGACGTCCCTCTCACCAGAAGCATTTATAGAAGAAACTCGTATCTGATTAGAGCTTGCCGTACATTTGACACAGTATCTCGGAGGGTTGATGTGGATCTGTTTACCACTAGTGTTAGTAAACTTAAAAATAACTTAAGCAATGACTTCTTTGAAGATTAACGTATCGTCATTTTTAATGTTAAGTTGTATGTATTGTATTGTGTTGTACTTTTTTTCCTATTCATGTTCATAATTTTCCTCTTATATTCTATTTTTTTTCACTAGTTTTGTCTACCTGAACCTGTAACTGCTGATACTATTCGTCTACTTACATGTGAAAGCTCATAATTGGCCTTCCCTTACTTTATACTTTATGTTATTGTATTATTTAGCTGTAAGCTTTCCTAAAAGTGTTAAAATAAAATAAAATAAAATAAATAAATATTTAGCAATATACCTACCTACCCTCATCCTAAAAAACCTAAATCGATATTCTATTCAAATAAAGATCCAAAATGAACTAACTTTATCAACACAAACATAAAACACATTTTCGTATCTCCCATTTTACGCTAGCAAAAATTGTAAAACTCCAGAAATCCGGATATATTCCGACGATAACCGGTTTCGGCCGGTAGGATCCGGTTCCCGATGTGTCGGATAAGCCGTGCGCGCTATAAATTCGGGGGTCGGCAGAGATTATGGTTTGTTTGTGTTAGTGCTTAGTGTAGCGAGAGAGTTTTGAACTATGAGATGACGTGGTTACGCTAACTTGTGTGTTTGATCGTAGGATTAGATTTAACTTTGTGTCCGATTTTGGGGTGTTTATCCTGACCATGCGACTGTGGGCCATGAGGGATCTAGTGTGGGCAGCCCACAAGATGGATCGGAATAATGAAGTTATTCTGAAAAATATTTTGTTGTTAGTAATCTTAAGAGATGTATAATTCGTTCACTTTTTAGTAAAATATTTATCAAATTTAATTTGAAATTGGCAAAAAAGCAAACGTTTTAGAAACATTTCCAAGCCCCGACAGGGGTCGCCCCCGGCGCAGTGAGCGAGAAAGTATAAAAACATCTAAACAATGTCCGGAAAAAGCAATTGCAACTTTAAAAATAACACAATAGATTATAATAGTAAGAAGAAAACAATAAAACCTTCAAGTCCATTACGATTTTACGCTAACTGTCGCGTCGCCCGTTTTACGCGAACTCTTTATTGCGCGCGTAAAATTGCGAATGGTCCGACGGCTATGGTATTGCGACGGTTACAAAGGGTTACTTTTATTGGTTTCCTTTGATTGGTAACTGGTTTTTAAAACCATCAGTTTTGTTCTTTGACTTTGGTGACATGTCTCCGGTTTTGTTCTGTAGACATAGGTTCTGAACCAGGAGGTGATTTACTTCTGTTATCACATGAATAGTGAAAAAGCGGTGATGAGGCGCATTTCGACCCGAAGCATCTTGCCCGGTGTTTCTTTTTATTTATATGAATTACCGCTAACGTGTCGGACGGTAAACAAATCGTTGAAAATAAATTCCTATTAAGTATATAGTCCGTGGTACTTAAATTAATTTAAATCCATAGTGGAAGGGGATTAGTTATATTTAAGCCTGGCTACACACGCGGGACATATTTACCTGAGGAATAAAAAGTAAATAAGTCAATAATATCTGCGTCACGCTCCCGTGGACCAGAAAATCAGTCCGCCATTGATCAGTACAGGTTCCAGATCTATTTTCTATTTATTAAGGAAAGTGTCCCTTTTTACGGTACAACGGACAAATGGGATACGCTGGAAATACGTAGTATTTTCATTTTTCATCATTCACATTCTCGCTTGTTACCCCGAAGAGGCAGGCACAAGTGCACCTTTGAGTACTTCACAGATAGTATCTTTAAGTATCTTTATTTTCAACTAGCTGTGCCCCCCGACTTCGTCCGCGTAGTATTTAACGTAACAAAAATTTCGGGAATATCTGGATAAAAAGAATCCTATATGTTAATTCCGGTTATAAACTATCTGTGTTACAAATTTCATCCAAATCCGTTCAGTAGTTTTTGCGTGAAGGAGTAACAAACATACATACATACATCCACACTCACAAACTTTCACATTTATAATATTAGTAGGATTTAATAGAGGTCCAGATGTCCTCACAACAAAGCGTTGATTATTGTTGTTAAAAAATAACAAAAAAACAACTTCAAACCCCCAGTAGCACTGCAAGGCTGGAAATAATATAACTTTCATTATTTTGAGTAACTCTAAGTAATCGTGAAACATAAATTATGTTTAGGCAATGAAAATAGTAAGTAACCAAATTCGCATAAACGAATATTAGTACCTACACTAGGCAGTTTCTGACATAGACTAACGTATCATTAGACCTTCCCGAAGTCACTCCTACCAGTCCCGAGAACCCTGACGCGGCCGCTTACAAATGTCCTGCAATGAATCTTGGGCTCGGCAGAATCGCTTCAGAGACCGATTTAAGGAAGATGGCTGGACTATCTGTGAGAGCGATATTTCTGTGGACCTTGACATATCTAGGGCGAGTGCTCTATTTAACGAAAATGATGAATTGGTAGGTGAACAGTTGGAAAAATGAAATGTAAACGTTTTCAAAAACCCGAGGGTTCGAACGGCACTAGTCTTTTAGTACATTGCACGATACTCGATACTCATAGCACCTGAAACAATGTGTTTATCTGACAAATTTTATCGAGTCGATGACACATTTAAACATACCAAAAGACATTCACGCTTACACTCTGTACACTCCGGAGGAATAGGCAGAGGTGTAGGTACTGATAGTACTACAATTCTGTATATAATCCCACCCAATGCAGTAAGAGGCTGGATATAGTTCCAAAGTATAGTTCCAAAGTATATGTTACCGACATGACGAATTTCTAACAGGAATATTCCTTAGTAACACACAATGCAAGAGTCAGTAGGTACAGGCCAAATGGTAGTGACCGCCAGACCATGAGGTTCGATTTCAAGAACTGGAAAGTTTTCTTCGACTCGTTAGAAAGTTAATTTAATTTGTTCCCGGCACCGGTCGCAGCGAACCGGTCTAAGTGTTTCAATCAGTGCGCGGTGTTCAGTGGATTGGTGCGGCCCGCGGGGATTGGATTGGCTACGAACGTTAAGCTGGTTAGGGTTAAGATTGGTTGCGAGGACAGTGTTTGTTAGTGTCGGGACAACGTATAAATCAATTATTTTATGTTACTGAAAGTTATTTTAAGAGTTTTCGATCGAAGTGTTGGACCCGTGAAACTCGCTTAAATGAATTGTAAGTTGTTTTATTATTGAGTCTCACTTTGGACTCATTGATTGATTAAATCCAAAAAAGTCAATGAACCTTCAGTATTTCATCTAAACAGCAGGAACCTAGTGGGTAGTTTATCCCGGCAGCACACGTAACGTGATCTTTTTACTGTTATGCTATCCCATTTCCTGCGGGTTTCCGCTTCGCCGGTTTTATCGTCAAACGCAAATCGCTGGCGGCCGCAAACTTTCGACAGCTCCGCGATATTCGCCGCCGCCCGCTCCCCTGCCCGCTCCCCTGCCCGCCCACGAATTCTCCAAGTTCTCGACTCGAAAGGAATTTTTAAAGGCTTCGGAAGATTTGAGAGGTTTCTTTGTTTTGTTTCATAAGTAAGATTAGAGGTTGTTTGTAGCAGAGGTGCCGTTTTTTGTTTTAAATGTCAAACATTTTTTAATGTTATCTTTGAAAGTTTTAAAGATCGTGGGAAAAATTCTTGTCAACTTTTAATGTTAAACAGATCTTAATAATTTAACTGTATACGAGTAATTGTTAATTTAATGTTAACTTAATGAATATTTGGCTTTATGAATTAAAATAGAATCCCGGATCATCAATATAAGGAAAAAATATAGGTATAGGTACTTTGGTAACTGAGAGGTACGTCCATTTGGTACCTATTTTACTTTTTAATAACAAAAATCTAATAACACCTCAAATACATATTATTTTGATTTAAGGTAACGATTTTTTATTTATTTTAACTTACCTATTCAATATTAAAAAAAATATTCTCGTAATCCAAATTACACTCCTCTCAAAGTTTCTTCACTCGGTCATGGGTTCGACTTAAACCGACAAATCTGTAAGCATTTTGCGCGAGCCACATGCTGGCCAGCGCTAAGCACCCGCTAAGCTGATCGCACACATGCTGGGCGGGCGGGGATTAGCGCGGCTGCCGCCCGCCCAGCTACTATTTAAAGCTGCAACCACGACAGACTGCTGCAACAGACCACCGGCATTAGAAGTGGAATTTTAAGTAAAGTTGAATACTGGGCGGTCAACAATTTTTTTTAGAGCGAGATCTTGTTTAAACATTCGATTTAAATACTTGGTAAGTACATTCTTATTACTAACATCATCCATTAGATTAAAGATCTAGATCTGAGGAAGCTCAATCTCAATAGTTGTTATAATTTGGACACAGGTACTTAAATTCCATAACACCTCGAAGCTTAGAAACAGAGTGCCCAGTGATTTATGATAAGTAAGACAGGATCCTCATTGTGATCACTCACCAGAGTGGACCGGATTTGGAATAAACTCTCCATCGAAATCTAGGAAAACCGCTTGCGTGACAGGTAGAGAGCCGATTATCAGATATATTAGATTATACTTTCAATACACCCGATGTATCTACTTATACTTTGACGACCGCTTGGCGCAGAGGTTTAAGCGTAGGCCGCTCGGCTCACTGCGCTGGGTAGTTGAGCAACTTTCGGATAGGCAATTGGATGGGCAAATTTCGGAAAAGGCCTTTTCGTTATTTTCAGGTCTGGGTGTCACTGGGATCGCCCCCAGTCCATTTTACGGTAACCATAGTACAAGCGTTGATTAGTTTGGGATCATACAGTTGGTATGTCAGTTTGGCGATATTTATTTTGTTTATTTATGTATGGCAGCGGGCGACACAGGAATTGGACGTCACGGGGAATGAGCGAGAGAGAAATATTTTTATATGTCTCAAGTTCAAGGCCGTTGCCGACGAACATAATTGGCTTCACTATCAGATATCTCAGAAACTGTGGAAATCGATATTTTATTTTGTCGCTGCGCGCACTGGCTGTGATTTACGAGTACATAAGTAATATCGCTGCGAGCGCGATTTATGTCGCTTGTACCGAACATAGCGTTTTAATCTTTACGTCGTATATCCTCGGATTATACAGGAATATTGAGGGGAAGAAATGAAACCTTTATCTTTATTTTTACGGTTACCGTTCCGTTCCGTTACCGGCGGATTTATCTAAAATAAATACATATCGATGTTCCCAAACTATGCAATGCTTGTACTATGGGTACTGTACAATGGACTGGGGGCAATCTCAGAGACACCTAAGTATTTGTGTCACAGAGTAGATAATTAAATGAATTGTATGAGGTTGTTATTTAAAAAATATCTATAGTTCATTCCAAATAGAATCAAAAACTTTGTAAACAAACCATCTCTCAACATGAAATCGCCGATTTCACACTTATTTCGTTATCACTACACCAAATTCTGGTGTGGGAATCTTCGCAAACACTGTCGCCTTCATATTACACTCGTTTTAGATTGTAATTTCAACTAAAACATGTAAAATTTATCGAACTTACAAAATTTTCATTAGTTTGATGTTTTTTTTTTCGAATGCTTTAGTGAAGTGCTGATGTATACAATAATGAATGAATGAAACACAGATTTAAAAAGTGTACAGACAAAGGAATTTTATGCCATTATGCCAATATGCCCAGTGCTTTTTCAAGTAGTTTTAAATAGAAATAAAGAAAATTCATTTAATTTATATTTCTTGCTGATTTGTGTCTATTTCTCTATATAACGAGTGCAATTTGCACTTTACACTATATTTTGATCTCAAATTTATTTTACTGATGTCGTTTTGAATTTATATTGGGTTTTTAACTTGAAATAAATAATTATTATGTTTCTCTATTGCGACCACTCGGGCTAAACCCGGACCTTTGAAAGGCTTGCATGAGGACATGGGTCCATCACGTAGAGGCCCATAGAGATAAATTTCATGTTATGTAAGTAAATGCTGGGGTCAACTGCTGCAAATGATGAGACACATACAGTAGCTTGACCCCATAAGTACGGCATCATAAGTACTTCAGATTCTAAGAAATTCGTTCTTTTGTTTATTGTAATTACCTCGCACATGTTTACGTCGGCTGCTAGACCGTCGTTACGTATTATTACAATGTACATATTTTCAGTGATGCAGTAGACATTAGCGTTAAATCCCTTTGCCTTCCCACTTAACACACTACATTTTAATGCATAACAATAGTTAAAATCTGAAAAAAGGCCCTTTACTAATATTATATTCATAATAAGTTTTATTATGCATACGTTATTGATTTCATTTCATAATTATATTTCTATACGTTGATGTAAAGAAACCGATACCTTATAATCAAGTTTATTCCATTGAATGAAAATAATCAGTTCACTCATTCGTTCATATTCGTTATAGTATACAAAGGCACATCACTAAAACTATTTAAGCACTTTGACGTTTCTTTGTTTACAAAGTTTTTTTTTCTGTTTGGAATGAACTGTAATTTACTGTCGTATATGAAATGTTATATTGCTATATGTTGGTTAGTCCAACACAGCTGTATATAAATAAAATACTGATTCAGCAGACAGTGTACAAAAATTTATTTAATTATTTTAGAGATTGTTGTTAATGTTGAGTTCATCTTAATTAGTGTTACGATATTATTATAAAATCCCAAATTTCTAAAAATAAATTCATAAAATTTTCCATTAGCTAATGAAATTGTTAAACAGTAAAACAACGTCATTTGGGGTGAAAATCTCTCAAAATATAACACTTTTTACACAAAAAGATTGTCGAACGACATCCTATTCTGAGCAGTAATTTCTTATCCGCGACAATGGTACCTCTGCGGCGACTATTGTACGGCGATGACGTCACACCACCGCCATTAATGAACCCACGCCACTTTCAGTTCTCTTTTTGGGACATTTTTTCACCATCACGACGATAGTAGAGACATTTTCTTTGTTATTTTTATAATGGCCCTCTTCGTTGGGCTGAAAAAACCCTAAAAATGAAGGGGTTTGTTTTAAGGGATTGTTAATTCTACGATCACAACCTAAATATTGACCGAGAATACCATTTCTTGATAAATATGTTGTGAAAGTATCCGATAATTTCAAAGATTACTAGCAAAGTGAGGTTAGGTAGGCCCTAGACATTAGCCCCTCCAAATGAGCTAAACTAGGAGTGAGCTCTAGTGCTAGGGGTGAGCTCACAGTCAAAGTTTAAGGGCCTTTCGGTTACAAGCGCGACTTTCTTCGGTTACTCTAAACAATCACATATTAACGGTTTACCTTACAACGCTTGCAATTTATTTTTATTTCATTTTTTTCATATCAAACAAGAGAGATCATTTAACATATATTATCATCTGCCAAACTGCATTGCAGTTTATCGGCATTTTTAATTAAACTTACCACTAAAAATCTTGTTCATAACGAACTCTATAAAAAAAACTTATAAAGGAAAACGTGACGCCATGATATTTCCATATTTAATTATGGTAAATGAACCGCTCACCCCATGGTACAAATTACCGGCTCTCCATCGAGGCCCAATTAAAATTAATAGCCGCCATGTCGGACTAACGAAGCCGTACTAAAATATGTAAGTACTTTATTTAATTTTATACGTCAAAGCAAGTTACTAATTACTTTGACACTATTTTCAGGTTATAGCTTCCCTAAATAGAAAGTGGACGAATGTACTGATAGAATACCGCATGCTACGATCCTCACAGCTATTTCGTTTATCCGTCCGTTAAGGGTACAACAAACATTCATTCTGTTGTCTTATTGTATTGAACATAACAAAATCATACACAAAACTCCGCCAGTGAAAGTCCCGTCAAAATCGGTCCAGCCGTTTCGGAGATTACGCGGAACAAACACACAGACAGACAGACACGACAGGCAATTTTTTTTTAAATCGCGATTTTGCTATATGTGTCGTATGTACTTTCATATGCATTTGGTGAAAAGGTGTTATTTTGATATTACAAACAGACACCCCAATTTTATTTATTTGTATAGATTTAAAACATCATTCACAACCCTTTTGTCAATATTTTTTATACTTTAATAAAGTATTTTTTTTGTTTTACTTTGCAATGCCAAAGGCATACTCGCACAATGCCGACTTTAATGGGAGTGTACCAGGGGCAGGGGGAGGGTATAACAGCTGTAGACAACAGGTGACAGCTTAACTCTACCACCGACAATACCGTGTTATAGCCAATCTTGTGACCCGACATCACGCAATTATTAATAGCTTGAGATATAAAAGTCCTTTGCCAGCAAAGCCCATTAATTTAACAAAATAAACTCCATTTAAAACAAAATCAGTTAAATGATAAAGAAGATATTTATTGCTGCTATTTCAATGTGAATTAAAACTCATTACGTGCGCATAATACCTTTGCAAGTGTTTAGTCGAGTGATTCAGTAGGCGTTTAGCGGGGCGAGTGAAGGGGGCTTAGGTGTGAAATGAGAGATTATATTTAATGTGGTCACGTTTGTTTTTGACAGCACATTATGGAGCCCCGATCGTGTTTAAGCTGGCAATCGGCGGCGTTCCGTTGAGAACACCTTATAAATAAACATCGCCTGGCATTCATACCAACCTGTAAAGTCCTATTATTTTTATAGTCAAACAAGCGTACGATACGCCTTATGTTAAGCAGTTACTGTAACCTATATCTATAGAGAGCCATTAGAACAGAGCCGAACAGAGCCATTAGAACAACCAAACTTGGTTTTGCAAGAAGAATCTTCTTGCAATACCAAGTTTGGTTGTTCTAATGGCTCTCACTTATACGAAACGCAGCTTTAATAGATACTTAACACCGATCTTCTGTGAGAAGGTGGTACTGCCCTGGTACCACCTGCTCACAGCCGAGCCAGCCAGTATAAGAGTACCTATGAGCTTGGATCTACTGCCATTGTTCTACCGTGCTAAAACCTTTCCATAAATATCAGTAACCAGGCCAACCTCAATCTAAATATATATAACTCAAAGGACTCTGACTGACTCATTGACATAGTGATCTATCAACGCACAGCCCAAACCACTGGACGGATCGGGCTGAAATTTGGCATGCAGGTAGATGTTATGACGTAGGCATCCGCTAAGAAAGGATTTAGATTAATTATACCCCCAAGAGGATAAAATAGGGGATGAAAGTTTGTATAAAACTTTGTCAATTTTAAACCGATCGGGCTAAGACTTTGCATGCATAAAGCTACTATGACGTAGACATCCCCTAAGAAAGGATCAAAATTCCACGCGGACGAAGTCGCGGGCTCAGCTAGTACAAAATAAATTGTATAAATGCTAGAAATAACAGATGCCCGTCTTTCGTCCCAATACAGGCACCGTGGTGTACCTACCTCCTTTGTTATAACACCAAATACCACATTGGACGTTCGACTGTAAATAGTGAATAGAACCAGTGACCCAGTACATCGGAGCCTGACGGCCTGGCGCTCAGCCAAACGTCGCTCGATCGATGCCAGTGTTTGCTCGATTATGACTTTGCCATGTAGCTTTTATATTGTTTGCGTAACACGAGATTGCAGAAATTATTGTTTAGTGTTACATGGATGGTCAGAAGTTATGAGTTTAACAAAGCATTTATATTTTGAAATATAAATAAATATCGCCAGACTGACACACTTACTACCCCGGTCCATTATATGAAACCCGTATAATGGACCTGGGACGATTCCAGTGACACCCAGACCAGGGAAAATTACGAAAACGCCATTTCCAAAATTTGCCTCGGCGGGAATCGAACCGGCAACCACCATGTGCAGTAAGCCGGGCGGCCTACGCACCAATACGAACCACTGCGCCAAGCTCGGTTTTGTTTTTAGCTTACAATATTGCTTTCTTACTCATACATTTCGAGCATAAGAAAAACAACGACACATTCAGTTAAGTCAAGTGTATTAAGGTGAAAGCGCCTGTCTAGCCCGCGAAATTCAAAATTTTCGAGAATTGTTATAGTTTATCCAAAATCTGAAAGCATTTAAGACAACATTTTGTGTTTTGCGACAAACACAGTATGCAGTGCGTTTATTAATACATTTATTTTACTCTAAATATTATCACGGTGGATATGATACTAGTAAATCACTAAATATACAAAAATCGCCAGATTATCTGGATAGCTGTCGTTCTTGAAATGTTTTAGAGTAAGTTGGATATATTAATAAATGCACTGCACACGGTCTTTGTCGCGAATTACAAAATGTGCCTTTTATTCTTGACAGATTTTGAAAAATTTCTAAAAAACCTCAGAAAATTTGAACTTCGAAGGCTAGATGGGCGCTTTAGCCTTAATAGAAATAGTAGGGATCATCGTCACTTTTTCCTCATTGCCTAAAACGCCAACATGTACCCACACTTCAGATCATCCGTTAGGTCAGATCGTCCAGGCGTGTTGCGGACAGGTTTTGTTCAACGCCCCGCTCCCCTAGCTAAGATTAATTGCCTCCCCCTCCCGCTCTCGGGCAGGAACTAATCGGCATCGGATATCAGCGAATTCTGTGGATTTGGGACACGAATGTAAACTACATTCACATGTGATTTAAAATAATAATTGTATTTTCATTGTGGAATTTTATTTCGGAGTTGTTGATTAGAGGGATGATTCAGTTTTAATTATTCTACTAGAATTGGAATCAGACATTAAAGTATTTGATTCAGAATATTATTTGTTCATATAAGGAATTGTTACTACATTAGTCATTGCTTTGTCAACGCAATAATCCCTTTAATTCAGGTAACAAAATCGATCCAATAAAAAATTGCGTTCAAACTAATTTTTTGGAATTAGCATCTCAAAATGACACAAATAATATGAACAAATTCTATAGTTAAAACAGTTTTCCAATAAAGAGCTTAAAACAAATAAATGCCGATCGAATCCCCTCGGACAGCTGTCGCCGACAAATTGAATCTGATCCGCGGCCATTAATCACATGGAGACGCGTTTGTATCGCGCGCCAGACTGAAACGTTCAGGGTTCAGGCAAAACTAGCTAATATTGTTGGGAAGAAAACCTATGCAATCACTTGGTAGGTCTTTTTTATTTTTCCTTTTTAAATTGCTTGTTGGTTATTACACTATTTTTATTATAAATTTATTAGTATAGAGCCACAGCTTTGAAGAGGTTTAAATTTACAAAAATCTTTTTAAATTGCTTGCTTACGTACATCATAAAATAAACTTCCTGTCTGAATTTTGTGTGTTCTATCTTCAGTGGTTTCGGCTCTGCGTTGACGAGTTATATATGTGTATAGATATAGGCAATGCATGTCACAGAGCCGGCATGGGCTGTAACAGTAAACTCAAAGTGCCCGCAACCGGTTATGTCCCCACCGTACTATTATTGCGAAGGGTTAAGACACTAGTGGGGTTGCAGATGGTAATGCACGTTGTAATGGCGTCTCTACGTGTTTGGAATTACCCATGGTTGTTAAGTGTTTCAAAGCTCACTGCTCACATGTTACCTATGCGGTCCTCATACACATAAATAATTTAGATAAAAAAACTGTTTCAAATCCTACTAATATTATAAATGTGAAAGTTTGTGAGTGTGGATGTATGTATGTATGTATGTATGTTTGTTACTCCTTCACGCAAAAACTACTGAACGGATCTGGATGAAATTTGGAACACAGATAGTTTATAGCCGGGATTAACATATAGGATACTTTATATCCCGATAATCCCGAAATTTTTGTTACGTTAAATACGACGCGGACGAAGTCCGTGGGCACAGCTAGTATATCATAAGAAAATCTTCGGCTATTACATTAATGGTTTTGATTCATATCTTAATAATTTTCTTTTCATATCTTTCGTGGCCTACTCAAGAAAGGATGGCGTGAGAACTTCGACTGTTTTTTTATGTAGCAAAGTTGGTAAACATGCGGATGACCCTCCCGATGTTAAGCCTGCTGTGAAGCAGTTACCACTGCCTATAGATTCTTGAAAAACTCACCATGCAAGCAATAACAACCTAAAGTGGAGTGTGATAGAGAAAGGAGCTTCCGGCTCTCTCACTCACCTTACGAAAGGAAGCTATATTATCTACTTTACGGTATCTTCTATGCAAGGGTGGTACTGCCTGGGATTTGAAGGTAGGTATGGATCAAAGTGGAAACAAACTACAAACTAAGTAAAGTCTATATAATAGGTACCGTACTCTGGGGTACGGTACAATGTACTAGGAGCGGTCTCAGTGACACCCAGACCAGAGCAAATTACGTTAAGGCCATTACCGATACTTGAAACCATGAGACCATCGTTGCATATCTGTGCTAATTTATTAGGTGCACAAACTAAACCTGACTCATAAATGTATTGCTTCCCTTTTGACGGTTATAACGTGTAAGCAAGACAGCAATATTTTGAGTTGCGTCTTTAGTTCAGTCGTAATTTGTAGCCAACAGAAATAACATCATTCCCAATTTGGAATTCAAAATGGTCCCTCAATAACAATATTATTAAGACATTATGTTTTGGAAGGTTATGCTGGCAGTGCCGGCCACTCAGGTTTATAGCTGCCCAGCGGGGGCCAGCGGAGTTACGAGGTGGAACTGGCTCGCCGCGGCCGTATAGCGGGCGGGGGAGTGGCCCTCGCTCTGCACTAAACATTATTACGTAACTCACTTTGCCATAACTTTGGGAGTACTGAGAGTGGTTTCAATACTATTTTCGGAATGAAAGTATGAACATAATCTCGTATGAGTGAGAACAAAAGTAAGAACACTTCGCGGGGTCGCGATGGAAGCGGGGGCGGAGCGCCGCTATATGTGAAACCTGTTGGGGGAGGCCTGTGTCCAAAAGCGGACGTGTTCCGGCTCTAAGTCCCCCCTCCCTCCCTCTGCCTCAGTCCCCGCAACTTGCGAGTAATCTGCTTATAGGCTACGCTGACTGCTTAACATCAGACGGGTCGGACGTTGATCGGCGATATCTATACAAATAAATAAAATTGGAGTGTCGGTTTGTAATATCAAAATAAGACCTTTTCACTAAATGCATATGAAAGTGCACACGACACCTACAGCAAAAACGCGATTTAAAAAAAATTGTCTGTCTGTCTGTCTGTTCCGGGTAATCTCCGAAACGGCTGGACCAATTTTGACGGGACATTCACTGGAGTAGCTGATGTTATAAGCAGTAACTTAGGCTACTACTACTTAGGCTACTAAAAAAAATGGGTCCTGTCACGAGAGCTCAGAACGCGGGAGCGGGCTTTGCGGACGAAGTCGCGGGCTCAGCTAGTTGTTATATAAAAAAGAAATTATACACTTATTAGGTATAAAGTGTAATACATACATAACAGATGGTTATACATTAATCCATGTTTAAGTGATATTTAACTAGAAACTCAAGAATACACAGACTCCTCCAAGGAGAAGGCTTAGGTGCATCGCAGTGAACCTACATTTCGCCGATGGTATACGATCGCAATGTGATTGGAAGCCAGACTATTTGCTATTATATAGGTACTGGACATAATCCCATTCATTCCGAAGGAGATTCGGACCTTTAGGCTGAGCCAATGCCGGAGGACAATATCCACTCGTATTTTGAAAGTCGTGCGGGTTACCTTCACCCTTCAGCAACCAATAACCATAATTCAAAATATAATTCGTACATGAAACCCGAAATATTTCTAGGCGCGAACCGGGTTTGATTCTGCACCCCTCGTCTTAAACTTGGCTATCACTGCTTGAACCAGCTTAAAAACTGGCCATATTATTATATTATTCATAGAAACGTAAAAAATACCATCAAAGCACCTTTTACTTATACTTTATTAAATACTTTTATCTTTGTATATAGAAGGAGTAATTATTTAGAGTGCAAAGTGGAAATGTTAATTGAAATTTTAATTACTCGCAAATTCTCGCTTTTATGTTTCTGATGGCGCGGCTGGTACTTGCGTACACATGGTGGACTTGTGCCGTGTTCAGTTACTAGTGGAAATATTATTTGTGTATTTTCAGCGCGGTTTACTATACACTACTCCTAAAACACGTTAAAATTATAACTTGCTGTGACTCATCGACAATTCATTAACCCCCGACGAAAAACGAGGGGTGTTATAAGTTTAACATGTGTATCTGTGTATCTGTGTGTCTGTGTATCTGTGTATCTGTGTATCTGTGTATCTGTGTATCTGTGGATCTGTGTGTCTGTCTGTGGCAACGTAGCGCCCAAGCTGATTAACCGATTTCAATTTTGTTTCTTTTGTTAGATAGGTATTCTGATCGAGAGTGTTCTTAGCTATGTTTCATGAAAATCGGTTTAGCCGTTTGAAGATCATCAGCTCTTTTGTAGGTTAAAAAAGCCACATTCATGGCCAAAACCAATTCCCTCGGCTCGAATCCAGTCGAAATTTGAGATGATTGGATTTAGATTTATTATATTTTTAAATGATCGTAATAGTCTGAACTGGCTTTTTACAATATAATAAATTTGAAAAATTTCCCTGATTCTGAAAAAAATGAATATTTTATCAATTTTATTGAGATTTGTGTATGAACTAAAGACGTTCCATAAGTCACGTTTCAAATGATGGATACGCGCATGCGTTAAATTTTGTTTGGTTTGTTAATGGTCATGGAATAATAATAATAATTACGCTATAATAATTCTAGAGGGCGTTGCTCCGCCATTGACAAAGAATATAAAAAAACTAATCTAATTTAAAATAATTTTAGCGTTATTGAAAATTCTTCCCCTAGGCTGCTCCCGTCTACCTCAACCAGAGTTATTACATCAAATTGAATCATAATTGATAATATTTTACTAGGAATAAAACCTCCGTGACATCAATATTTAGATTCGTTGTCTATTCTAATGTCAATTATTATAATGTCATAACAAAATAATGTCTCATACTTTTACACAGATTTTCTGTTGATTATTGTACATCTTAGATTATAAATGAGGAAGCCAAAACAAATGATTTAATGGTGCTTTCATAATCTGGCATCGAAACTAGTTGTACCAGATGAATTTGCGAGATGAGCTATGGATACTGAGCTACGGGAGCTACGCAAATCGCGTTAACATCATTATTTGGAAGAACTAAGTAAATTATACATTTCATGAACAGATCATCGCATCGGGGGTTTTTAAATTTTCAATTTAGAGTTATTTAACTTCCGTTTCTATAGAACCAAAATACATGATAATACTTACTACTTACAAGAAGAACTATCTTATATAAAACAACTAGCTGTGCCCGCGACTTCGTCCGCGTGTAATTTAACTTAACAAAAATTTCGGGATTATTCATCCCCTATTTTATGCCCTTGGGGGTAGAATTTATTAAAATCCTTTCTTAGCGGATGCCTACGTCATAGCATCTACCTGCATGCTAAATTTCAGCCCGATCCGTCTAGTGGTTTGGGCTGTGCGTTGATAGATCTCTATGTCAGTCAGTCAGTCACCTTTAAGTTATATATATTTAAAGATGTCGACAACAAGCGTACCACCTGCCTGATATTAAGCAGTAACCGCAGCCCATAGATGCGTTAATACGAAACGCATTGCTTGCAGGTTGCTGACCTGAAGGAGAGTGGCACAAGGAGAGGGGAATGGAGGATGGTCTGGGATCCAGTTCGTACTACAGATCGTACGAAACGCATCTTGAACGAAATAGTCACTTGGCTACTGCTTGTCTCAATGACATGTGGAAGTTATTGCGCGAAGACAACGTTCCGTACAGAAAGCTATTAAAAAGTTGATTGTTCCTGTGTGCATTACCATCTGTGTGTGCACCAAATATATATGTGTGCGTATGCTCGTATCTAAGTGTGTGCGCGCAATAAATCCCCGCGACTCATTACCAGGACCGCCAGCCACCGCGGGGAGTTATTGCTCCATACTTTGTTCCACTCTGCGCTAAATAACAGCTGGAGTCAACGAACATTCAAGACCGAAAGTAAGATGGATTTTGAGCTTTATTGGTTCTTACCTTAGTAGGTTAGAATAGGATAATTTACAGTATTTTTATCGTGTAAGAGGTGCCTTAGAAAATTAACACTTCTGTTAGGTAAGAGTACCTGCACCGGTGTGTTAAAGCATGCGTCTGACCCACTAAACATTTTGGGCAAACATGGATTTAGTTGGTCTTATCAACTCTTATCTGACCTTAGACCCAACGTTAAGATAGACAAAACAATTAAACATCACGTTTAAACCTCGTCGTTAAAATAATTTGCACAAATTTCGAAGTCCCACGTTGGGCGCCAATTTAAAAAAGTTTCAGAATTGATAATATAGTGTATAATATTTTTTTATAAAATATTATTATACAATGTATTTATTATAAAATATTATAAACATAAGATACGAATCAAAGAGTTGTTTTTGCTCTTTAAACTCACTCACTCATCCATACCATCCATGAAAACATTCAAATTGCATTTACGAAGCTGCAGTGAACTAATTAGAATTCTAACAAAGCAAGTATCCGCTTAAATAAAGCCAAAATTCAAACAAAGCAACCTCTATACATAAGCCAGCGCTTTGACGCCGCCGCCAAGTCGGAATGTTATTCTGTAGAGATTTTTCTTTGTATTTCCCACCCAAGTTCGTTAGATCTCTTTTTGTATTCAGAAAAGTACAAAGGGAAATCATTGTGAATTGTAGCATGAATATGGAATTTTGTATGTTATATGACTCGTTATAAGGTTTTGATTTCATTAAAGCAGTGTCTGAAATCATCATAGGAATAATAGCTGTAAATATTTATATTCAAAACTAAGCTTTACTCTCGTCATAGGGTATGTGCAATCGAACTGTGCACAGCCCCGATCATGTCATGTTCCGACAAGATGTACAAATTCAAAACAATAAAACCACTAATCCTTTATTTAATATATTGTGTCGCCTCTGTGTCAGCATAGGCTCAGTCTCTGCCGCCACGCAGGTGAAGTTTAACCAAGTATTTCATCTGCATAAACAAATTTTTAGGTTACCAAAAACACCATTTTTTTAGCTCCCAAAATAATTTTAATAGTCACCAAACATTGCTGGCATTCAGCGTATCCCTCGGCATCCTCTACAAATATCATTTGCGAGAGTAACTTGCTGTGCTGTGAAATTAAAAATATAAAAACCTCGCCCTTTCTGCCGAGTGTAATTTACTGAAATATGTCAGCATTTATACTCTGAAAGAGTAGGTAGACTACGTGAAACAAATTAGTGACCATACTCAACCCCAGACACGACCTAGACATTATCAGCCAGACCAACGAGATCGGAAAAAACTGAACAATTAGGTTGCTTTATAATGACGCCATTTTGAAGCGATCCGATTGGATGATTGAGACTGATTGAGTCATATTGAGAGCTATAACCATTTTTTTAAATCGTAGCTACAACTTCATAATAGGTTGTAACTTTTTGTAGGCGTTTAGCTTTAACGATGACACTACTATTTGGCTTATCTAGTGTTGGGTTTTTTCAATTACTCGTTTGTTATCCAGTTGTCAATGGCTAGCAACCCACACTTTCATTGTACAATTAAAGTTAATATCACCGTTTCCAATAGCGATTACCAAACAAATCAGAACTCTAAACAATCGTAATATAATAACGACCACCTATTTTCAATGAAATAAAACCATTATTTTCAAATTACACTGCTACTCTTCTACCACAATTAAGTACGCATGTAAAATAAATGTGTTTAGTATATATTGCTGGTCCAACTGTCATTAACAAAAGATTATTCTATGAAAATTAGAAAATGAATACAAATCATGCAGAGTATCGCGCACAATGGAATTAGATAAAAGGGTTAGATCTAAGTCTAGAAAAAAAATAATGTACAGAACTACTTGAGTATATTTCTATGATCTAGCTAGCGTGTAACATTACATTGTTGTTTTTGGAAATATAAATCAACAAGCTAGTGGCCAACCCTGGAACCGGAGCCTAACACCGGTAACTACTTAACATCGGGGGTCGTAAGTTTCTTTGCCAAAAAAAAATCGTATATATAAAAATAATTTGTAAGATTTTTTTTTTGTTAAAGAAAGCCCTGTCCTTTTCGGCTCTTCTCAATGACAGCAGATTTTCAGACGACTAAATGAAAAACGATATACTCCGATGGGTTATTTGAGTGGCCTATACGAATGAAGCAATGGAACGTGAAACGACGAGAACAAACGCCGTGTGACGGTAACGCGCCTCGGGCGGGTTTACAGGGGTCCCTACCCGTGAGTAATATACTAGTTTGATAAGCCTGAATACCTATTTAAATCTCGTCAATTGATCTACATTATTGTCTAGATAGGGATAAGGAATTGATTTATTGCGGGACATATATGAAATTTTTAACTTAGGGATGGCGTATGTAAAGTTAATGCATTATTTACTGAAATAATAATGACGTTTTCTAAATTGATCAACACAATGCTTATGTTACACCAGACACACACATTGCATGATCCCAAACCAAACAAAGCCTGTACTATGGGCACAGTACTTTGGACTAGTCGCAGTAACACCCAGACAAATTTATTTTTAAAAAACACTCCGCACAGGTATCAAACCCGAAGCCCAGCCTACTCTTCACGTAGTAGCATAACATCATTCAATAGCAAGTAACATTCGATGCTATAATCAGCATTTTATATTTCCCAGTAACCAAACTAGTGATAAAAAGAAAACCTTATACATATATGTAGAAAACTTCCCACTACCCGAAAGCTCTAAAAGCTGTATTTTCTACGATAAGAATATAAAGGCTCGATAGATTAGTCCCCAGACGCTCGTTCTAAGCGGCCATTGCTGAACAAATATTCGCTCATTGCTCTACAGAATTTTAAAACGGAACCAAGCACCGCGACATACTATTCAATCCATCTCCTTAACCTTACCTCTCCACTTTATTGAATCTGGAATACATTTAAAATTCCACCTAAAAGCCATTGATGTAAGATTCCATTTTAGTTTAATGTTTGCATTATGATTTTCCATTTTATGCATCCTAGTAGTGCTTCCGTGAAAGATTTCCTATCGGATATTTTAATATGGATTTTAGTATGCTTGTTTGTTTTTTTTATGTCTAGGAGTGTTGGAATTGATTTGCAACATGGTTTTGATTGCCGAAAACAATTTTAAGCTGAAAATAAACTACAAGTAGTTGATTTGAGATGACGGCGGGTTTTGCTTGTTTTCTGACTGTATTGGTCACTAGATTTGAAATTTCTTAACACCCTGTGACAGTTTTGTACAGTAGTTTTAAACTTTATTGTAACACGTAAATCAGCACTGTCCATATATCCGATTACTGCACGGCCAACACTCATTTAACTTCACAGTTCACTCTCTCACCAATGTTTGCGAACCCTTAGCCCACAGCCCGCGACTTCATCAGACCATCCACAAGTCCTTTAGAACACGACTGGAACTTGGAACATCTAATTAAGAACTAACTACGATTGTCATACGTCGGACCAAAGTTCTAACACAACGTAATTAATCCTGAGAGATTGGTCCGGATTCTAAAGCTTAGAACGTCGTGTGTGAGTTAGCGATCTAGGTATCAAGTTATTTGGTTAAGTATATCCAGAGTTCAATAGATAAATAGATAATTGCCAGACACATTAACGTACGTTACTAACTTAAGCGTAGCTTGAACTTGGATACGATTGAGAGCGATCTCAGTGATACCTACACAGAAGAGGGAAAATTAGGAAAAGTAAATTTGCTTTGACGGGTGTCGAACCTACAACGACCCAGTACAGTGCTCCTCGCGCCAGGCGGCCAATAATATAGGTATTATTGTCCTTGTCAAATCAAAATATTTAAGTTTCATTGAAAAAAATAACATACCATTTTCTAAATTTGGCTTTTAAACATATATCACCTATCTTATTAGCAAACAAAACTGGTTAATTTATTAGGGAGCGTATTGCCATTTTGGATCCACTTCGAAACCATACTAACTTCAAATTTAGTTGAGAACTTAAGTGAATATAGGTCGACTAAAGCTAGTTAGTCCGCAAATGACTGTATTGTCCTAGTCCCGAATGGCATTTAATTCGGTCGGTTACACCCCTCCTATTATTTATGGTTTGCGAGCTGGCACTGCTGCCGACTGCGGTCGTGTGGCTGAAATATGGGTATAGTTTGATATGTATGCGCTTAGAAACACTTTTTTTGGCTTGGAAGCACTTTTTCAGTGTTTACGTTTGTCTTAGGTACATTTCACTAAAAAGAAAACAATATAAATTTACCTCTACGGTAAGTTTAATTGAAAAGTAATCCTACTAATATTGTAATGTGAAAGTTTGTGAGTGTGGATGTATGTTTGTTACTCCTTCACGCAAAAACTACTGAACGGATTTGCATGAAATTTGGAACACAGATAGTTTATAACCGGGAGTAACATATAGGATACTTTTTATCCCGATAATCCCGAAATTTTTGTTACGTTAAATACTACGCGGACGAAGTCGGTGGGCACAGCTAGTAGTTCATAATCTGTTCAACTGTTTGGAACGCCGAGACTGCAGCATTGGTGTAGATACTCATGATGTAACGTGTAAGGAACATTTGAACTAAGTATCATAAAAATATTAATGTGTAAAATACTTCATTTGTTTCTTCAAAGACTTTTTACTTTACTAGAAGTCGCCTTACCAAATTGAATTGCAATAAAATCCTCTGATATGGAGAGACCTTCAGTAATTGGTCGGCTAATATCAGCAGTTTTCAAGTAGGCCGGCTCCGGCGGGAGTCCTAATGGAAACTCGTTAGGATACTTCAATACTCGGTTTCTTTTATACATTTTCGGTTTATATTTTAGAAAAATATTAAGTGGCTCAGACATGTTTTCACTCTTGATTACCGTCAAATTCTGAAGTCAATTTGAATAGCTAATAAATACATAAGCGTTTAAGAAAACTAATTTATTAGTAGAAATGATAGTAAAACAGCGTCGAAGTACACGAAAATTAGGGAAAAAGGCTTCGTAATTATAAAAGAGTTGACTAATTCAATGTTAATTACGATGTAAAGTTACTAAACAGGTCGAAAGATAGATTGCCGACAAAACTGAAAGGAAACGTTTAAAATGCAAGCGGGTTGTTTGAAATAAAACAGTCAGAGCCTCACAAACAAATACGAAGAAACAATGTTAACACGAAAAACATGCATGATTGTATTTACGCCAAACTCTAAATATCAAATAACTGCACTAACCTCGTAGAAATATAACCCGTATCACGCGAACTTATGGTTAAAATTTCGTTGGTAACAAAGCGGCGGTTACGCCCGGCTTCCGGATATACACGCACGTCTTTCACTAGCACTTTGTTCTGTTGTCCGTAAACAATTCAAGCTATAGGCTAGAGTGCTTAGAGTGCAATTTTGTTTGTGAACATTTGAGAATCAATATAGCCGCAAGGTTTGCAAACTCAGCACGATTTCAACTGCGAAATATTTCATAAGGTCGTAAAGTTGAGTTGTCTGAGGTATATTTATTTTAGTCTAAAGTTTATGACAATAGCTAGTAGTCTATTTTCAGTTGTAATCGTTTCGGGGATCCTAAATGGACTGTAAATTTGTATTAAGTGCTGGAGATGTTTCAAAATGAACATTAATAAGTAAACAGAACAAGAATTTTACGAAAAGGATTGTGTCGTTAGACATTATTTAAATAAATGTAACTACATAAATATAATTAGAATAAATCGCTCTTAAAATTATTCACTGTACAAAACTTCAGATTACTTATTTTGAGTTTATTTTAGATAACTCATCAAAATTTGCCTGCTATAAAGTGATGCGGACTAATATTGCCATGACAACTCATATATATAATATAAACTCAACAAAGATACTCGTGAATATATATGCAATGATAAGCAAGTGAAATTATCCAGTTTCTTACTGTACTTAACTTTGAATAAGTAAGCAATCTATTTAAAAGAAAGTAATTTCCCAACGGCTAAAAAGACATTTTTTAGTGCCGCCGCCGAAAAGCACTTTTTCATCACATTTAGGCTTCATGGAACACAGAGTATTAAGTGGGTGGACGTAAAGACTTTTTAATTCGGGAAAGCGTGTTTGGTGGCTATCATTTTATTACGGCCACGCTTGTAGGTAATTTTGTAGTTTCTTATACGTATTCTAAGGTTTAACGGTAAAGGCTCATCGTGAGGAAATATAAATGAAAAATATAATGTTCAGTTTCGCAATAATTCTCCCCGGGGACAGGAAATATGAATCATGTTCTAGACGTGACGTCACGGATGTCGCGGGCGAAGTCTCCATCTCACAGCGATCCTCTCTCAAATGACTAGCTCCGGAATATTACTTGACTCTTTTGTGAAAGTGAAGAATTGTTTGAAATACCAAACCAGAGTATAATTGCACCTTTGATAACGGAAAACTATCATGAGTTATTTCAGTAGCTACTAGCCTTTCCCAATCTAAACACAGTTTATTGTAGAGGGCTCTCAGACATTTAACCTTTATTTTTTTCTATTGCTTTTAACTAACTTGTAATGGAATTCGACATTCGAGGAAGTTAAAAACCTTTTTTTTTCTTTTTTTTCCGAAATTAAGCTTCAAACTTAAAAATCTTAGCTCACGTCAGGTAGTGGGGACACCTTAACCCTGCACAGAACAACCTCTATGGCAATTAAGCTACTTAAAATATGCTACAAATCCCAGCAAATATTTCTATAGATAACGAGCGTATTCAAACATTTTCAGCACGCGCGGCATTATAGTAGGCACAGAACGAACCTGAAAAACATTTTCGCTCGCCCTCCTTTTTTGCAAACTTTTCCACAAACAATATATCAAAAACATATTATAATCTCAAGCGCCCGAAACGATTTACGATCTAAAGAACTTTGAACATTATTTGTGAAAAGTTTAATTTTTATGATTATTACGGCGCGAGCGTAGCTTGAGATTGGAGTTTCATCGCCTATTTCTAGGGCAGGTAGGGATGCTGCGTAAATAAGCAATTAGCTGTGACCTATGGTTTTTTTGTGATTTTATGGCGTATTTTGTTTAAAAATGTATTATTTTATTGTATATATAGTTAACCTGGTTTGAAAGAGCAGTGATATACTAAGACAGGTACTTTAATACTTACTAGGTATTTCACCACATCTGTATGTACAACGGCGTTTATTTAGCAATATAAAACATTCTGAGCTTGAATTCGTATTGTACACCTCACTTGGCTGTTATTATATCAGCTGTGTTCGTGCTGGCTCCAAGACTTCGATTATCTCTGGTTGGTCGGACACCATTGTCGAACCTGGCTTACAGGAGTAACAGTGATGGGAGCGTGTGGCGGGACAGTCCTAATAATGTATTACATAAAAGTAGAGTATTTAGAATGCTTACATATAATCAAGTCCATACTTACATGTAATAATTTATCAAAAAGAACCAATGATGAGTTTGATTCCAGTAAAATTCAGGGCAAAAGGATAATCGCAACAAATGCGTAACAATATGGGCCCTATGTCAATCCAATTCAGAACCCATGGTTCAAAAAACACTCACATATTTTGATATGCTTTACGAAAATAATACTAACACTGTGCGTATCCCTGCTTCAAAAACGGATAAACGGGGGTTGACAACACTCATGATTTACGCTGATACTGTAATCTGGAGCGCTTGCCGGAAGCCGCTGAAAACCGCGAATTATGTTCAACTTCCGCTCGAGGGTATCGGGGATGTTTTTTCAACGCAAATCGATATCGGATATGTGAAATATCCCCAATAGGGGAGGACTCAGGTGGTGAAAGTGTGGGGTAAATATTTTGATGTTATGAGATGTTTTCGGATTTCTCATTTCCAACTAAGATTATCACTTGCTGAGCTTTGAAGGGAGACTGAGGAAACTTGCATTTTCTTTGAATCCCCTCGCACTGTGGGGCAGTGGGCCCGGTATAATCAATAGGCCCGCCCCCCTATTAGTATATTTCATTAGTGAACTGTGTAAAATGTGAACGCACCAGTGCACGTCTGTCCACCCCTTTGAGGAACACAGGCGTGATTTATTTGATGGTGTTAAAAATAAATACATTTCTCAATTGTAAGATAACTAGCGTGTCATCCTATTCGTGGTAGCGGCAATGTACACTGAAATCGAAATAGATATCATTGCCATAAATATTCAAACAAACAATCGTACCGCGGCCATTACCAGCAATGTCTTCCCAATTCCGAGCACTGCTTACTATAACTCCTCGGAGGAGTCGCATTACATAGCGGCAACGTGTGACGTACTTCACAATGGAAAGCTGTATACTGTGTGAACAATATTGGAGGGTGAACATTATTTGAAATGTTCGAGGTGATTTTCGTGGAGAGAATTGGATTTTGTTATAAGTTCGAGGAGACAAATAACATTATTGTTACACATATTATTTTGTTATACAAGTAATGTTTTAGAAGTTGCATATACTTCGCATACGCATTTCAAATCTAGCTAAGAACTAAATAGAAAATACCTATGAAAATTGTGCATTTCTTAAAAACAAAAAAGGATACACCTTTAAAAGGTGTTATTTTAATAATTCGCCACCTATGTGTTGCAACTTGCATGGCTACATTGTAAATGCTAAAAAATATTGACCTGATTTCTTTTTAATGCGCCTTGCAAAATATCGTGCATTATTAAAATAAGACTTTTTATCATTAAATAGAAGTGTAATCTTATTTTAAAATAAGATTGTTTGAAACAGTAACAAACGATAAATAATCAATATTAATTATTCCGTTTTGTTGGTCAAGGAAGCACAATAGGCGGCCCTCGGGCGAGGGCGGGCGGCGCCGCGCCGAGGGCGGGAAGCCCGCCGTATGCAAATTTAATACGCGTAACAGTATCCGGTAAGCTAAACATAAACGAGCACAATTTAATTACTTACTGACTACATATGTATACACACCCATACGATGTACACACATACACATAGATACGGACATTATGTCATGTTTTAATGGTAATAACTCTAAATTGAAAATTTAAAAACCCCCGATGCGACGACTTTTTCATCAAATGTATACTTTACCTAGTTCTTCCAAATAATTAAGTTAGCGAGATTTGCGCAGCTACCGTAGCTCAGTATTCATTGCTCATCTCGCAAATTCATCTGGTACAACTAGTTTCGATGCCAGATTATGAAAGCGCCATTTACCTACATAATTATTTTTGGCTTCCTCATAATCTAAGATGCCATTCCATTCGATTCCAAGGCAAAGTACAATATCCAACATAAAATCTGTGTAAAAGTATGAGACATTATCTTGTTATGACATTATAATCATTGACATTAGAATAGACAACGAATCTAAATATTGATGCCGGAGGTTTAATTCCTAGTAAAATATTATCAATTATGATTCAATTTGATGTAATATAAATCTGGTTGAGGTGGACGGACTCAGCCCAGGGGAAGAATTTTAAATAACGCTAAAATTATTTGAAATTATATTTTTTTTCTGTATTTTTTCTCCATGGCGGAGCAGCGCCCTCTAAAATTATTATTGCGTAATATTCCATTACCATTAACAAAACAAACAAAATATAACGCATGCGCGTATCCATTTTGACACGTAACTTATGGAACGTCTTTAGTTCATACACAAATCTCATATAAAAATTGATAAATATTCAATTTTTTCCAGAATCCGGGAAACTTTTCACATTTATAATATTGTAAAAAGCCAGTTCAGACTATTACGATCATTTAAAATATAATAAAGCGAAATCCAATAATCTCAAATTTTGAGCGGATTCGACCCGTGGAAGTTGGTTTTGGCCGTAAATGTGGCTTTTTTAACCTATAAAAGAGCTGATGATCTTCAAACGGCTGAACCGATTTTCATGAAACATAGCTAAGAACACTCTCGATCAGAATACCTTTCTAACAAAAGAAACACAATTTAAATCGGTTCATCAGCTTGGGCGCTAGACAGACACACAGATACACAGATACACAGATACACAGACACACATATACACATGTTAAACTTATAACACCCCTCTTTTTTCGTCGGGGGTTAAAAAATAATACAAACGGGATTAAGTAATACAATTTTAGCTGTCGTAATAGAAATGGGAAGAGAGACTTGAAGGCTGTTATACCTCATAAACTATGAATTAAACGACACACGCCTAAACACATAAACCAACGAATTGAAATGACGTCATTCTACAAAGTAACCGTACAATGCGTCGCCTCAGAAATACACACAAAGGACGAAACTTTCTTCAAGCTCATTCGACAAAACCCTTTTCGGGCTGTGAATAAAATAAATTGTTTGAATTCCATCGCGCGCTGTCTGGAGCGACGTGTGCGTAATTGGAAAGTAAAAGGTTCTGTTGCAAAACTATTGTTGGTTTTTTTGCAGACGTGCCCGGGGTTCTGAGTAACCGATGCTGAGGCATTATGAATTTTGTGGAACCATACGGACGTATTTAGGTTTTTACAGTATGTACCAATGTTATCATAGCAAATTGAATACCAGATTGTTATCTGATTTACCTGTGCACATAACAAAACGACTTTGGCCGGTGATATTAGTTACACTAACTAGATCTCAGGATTGTCGTTGATAACATGCACTTTATTGTAATCTGGTAATCTTCATTTTAGCCGCTTTAACATTTATGGGAATTGGAAATGTATATATTGCTACTATTTTATTATAAACTAAAAATAAAGCAGAAGTATAATTGAAGTTAACAAGTATGAAATGTGTAACAAATATGGTAATAGGTAAATTATTCCATTACGTCAGCACGTCGTCACCGCGGACCAAACAATAAGCCTACTAATGAAGTCCTAAGTATCACAAGTTAAGTTCTCGTAGAGCCCGCAACGAATTTAATCAGTGGAAATAATAGGGGCGTAGGAAATTAAAGGGGAGGCCCTTTGAATTTATTAGAACAATTAGAAGCAAGTGGTTTAATCACCTAGACGCCTGATTACAGGCGCAAGGTTGAAATTCAATGAAAATTGAAAGTCTATACTTATTTTATGCGAGTTTTTCTCGGTAAGGTTTCCACAGGCCGGGGGCGAAAAAATTCTTATTAACATTATATTTCGATGTTATCGAAAAATGGATTTTCAATTTCGACTTCGATAAACAACATTTGATGTTTACGTTTTACGGAATATTTCGTATGTTTATCTAAATTATTATGATCAAAGTCTATCAGTGAAACCTATTGTTATTATACTTAAAATATTGTTTACTTAAAATTTCAGAACGAAATCTTAGTTTGAAGGTAATAAGTTAGCTTCGTAACAATAGTTATTCCTAACCCTAAAACAGCGATAACATTCATGAAAGAAATCGTTGCTAATATTAAACAGAAAAACCGCGTTGAAATGCTTTCAACAGCTACAACGCCAAGACAAACACCAAATTAATAACACCCCTCTTTGGGATACATCGTGAATCAAAAACGTTACATCAAAACTTCAAAATCTACATTGACAAGTAACAACCAAAGTTCCGTTGACTTCATTGAAATATCAGAACCCATTTAGATCAGTACAATCAAGATAGCAGTTACTCTAGACAAAGGCAAAAGTTCGAAGCGTCGAACAAATAAAGTGGGACGAGGCGACACTGAGTCTGAACACGCTCCAGATTGGACCGCCGCCGCCTCGCCGCCTCGCCGTCCACGAGAGACATCGATGCTGTCAGCGCTGTGTATGGAGATGATATCGCGGTCTTCACAAAGACTGCCGCGATCCACGTCACGCGATGAATAGATCTGTGATAGATGAATTCAGTTGTGGGTCGGCGCGACAGTTATGATTAGAATTGATGAATGGGTGTTGAAGTCAATCGTGTAAAGATGTATGACTTAGAAAAGGATATTGAAGCACGACACTGTAGGTTTACATGAATTTTGAACACGTAAGTAGTCGAATGTAAAGCTGCAAGTTTCCGCTAGGGGCGCTGCTGTGATTGGAGCAGTCGATCTGAATAATAATGCTTTAAACATTTCGTACTAAGCCTCCTGACTTCCATCAAACAAAGCTAAGAAACAACTGATTTATATGTACCATAAATATATTATCAATAACAGAACTGATTTGTTTTGAATTAGTTCATCAGTTCTGTAATTCGAATCCCACATACAGACAGATAAAGGTGTTACACAAATATTTATATTTCGTAACAAAATTTCGTAATCACGACTAAAGTAATATCAACTGAACTTAGTACAATATGTGAAGCAATTTTCTAGTACAGGACATTTCTGAATTTCAAATTGTCTACAATTACATATAATGGGCAGAAGAATATAGGTACTTTCATAAAACCTAACGTTAACATAAAACGGTTGCGTTTGACCTCTACAGACTGAACTGAAACTTATTTATAGCGGCTAAACAAACTTCAGAATAGCAATCCGCGGCGGCCCAGTACAGAAGTTAAAACAGTTTCGTTATGTAAATACGACAATTATAAGGGCACAACTGTTTGCGAGTAAAGATTTCTGTATTATCGTTACATAGTCCGAGATAATAGGCAATATTGGCGTCGGAAGTGTATTTATAATATTCACGGTGTTTTCTTATATTTACGCGAATACCACACATTGAAATAAAACTATTTTTACGGATTATATCGCGTTTATTTACTTTTTTATGTCCCCGACGTTTCGGTTGCTTTACAGCAACCGTGGTCACGGGGGGACTGAGGTGTTAGACGTCCTGATGTCATAGTTAAAAACTGGGTACCCTCAAAATTTTGATGGTGTTTGCGGTCCGATCCACGCAGAAAGTGCTCACTGTGTCTCGAGGTCTTGCAATGGTACGCTTGCTTTTGGATTTAATTATATTAATTACTGGATCCCAAGTTGGTGGTAGCACCCAGCCATCTTCCCTATTGAAATTAGGATGTTTTTAAATTTCAATGGCCTCACGTATCATCCTTGGTCGGAATCGGTGTTCTTTTGCGAGGATCTGTGGTTTATCAAATCTGATATAATGGCGGGTGGGGTCCTGTACATGTTCACAGATTGCAGACTTCGTGGAGCAGATATTCACGGTGGTAGTGCTAACCAAACAATAAGCTGCTAAGCGATAGCTAGTTGTCTACAGCTCATAAATGCGGTGTCTCGATCGGGGCAGTACCACCACCTCACAAAAGATCAGCGTAAACCAGCTGTGATAGCTCCGTTTCCTACGATGAGTGAGAGAGCCGGAACCCAACCCTGCCCTATTCAATTCTTCAAGTCGGCAGAGTGCCAGTAACTCCTAGCATCTATAGGATACTGTAACTGCTTAACGTCGGGCACGTACACATGGTTGCCGAAAAAGAAATGTAATCCGTCGCACGCATAGAACGTGATGAATGTATGTGTGACCCAAGTTAGTTAAAAATGTCAGAGTGTTTATTAATTATTAAAATGGGTTTAAAAAATGTTTCGTAAATATATAAAACTAGCTGAGCCCGCGACTTCGTCCGCGTGGAATTTAACCTTAACATAAAAAGCCTGCTCCCGCGTTCTGAGCCCGCTACACAGGACCCATGTTTTTTAAATTTTGTTTTTCTAAAATAAAAGTAAGTGAAAGTGAAAAGTGAAAGTCCCGTCAAAATCGGTCCAGCCGTCTTTGGTTTCATGTGTTTTTATTTTTTACGCGGAACCCTAATTGTTTTTTCTAAAATTAAAGTCATTAAAGCCTAAGTTACTCCTTATAACATCAGCTATCTGCCAGTGAAAGTCCCTACAAAATCGGCCCAGCCGTTGCGGAGATTACCCGGAACAAACACACAAACAGACAGACAGACAGACAATTTTTGCTATAGGTGTCTTTGATATGCACTTAGTGAAAATGTGTTATTTTGATATTACAAACAGACACTCCAATTGTATTTATTTGTATAGATGGTTTAGTAAACTCCAAAGGCGTGGGGTTAACTGGAATTTTGGATTAAATAAATGATCCCTTTTATTTTGCAAAACTTTTAGTTGCGCGAATTTCTCAAATGTAACTAATTTATCTTCGGGTTATTTTATAAATTAGTCACTTGTACGAACGAGGTGGTTGTGTAAATAATGAGTGTACTACATAAATGTATTACATATGTTTCAACGTTTAGAATAAAATAATAATAAAGCGAGGTTATTATATACGAGTATCCTTTAATGTTAGTATCCTTTAATGGATAGCTTATTTTTATATATCCATCTAAATATGTGAGCCGAGTTACAAATTTTTTTTTTGTCATTTTTTATTCAAAATTCAGACTATAAACCAGCATACAGAAAGCCACATCATAATTCAAAATTCATGAAGCCTCAATAAAGATAAGTATCTACATCAAAATAATATGGTAAAAAGACATATTTATATAAAATGTTGCATCGGATGAAGGCTGAAGTGTATAAAATTTTTCATAATAATATTATTCAAGAGATAAAGCATAATTTTTCCGTGAAATATGAGCAGCAAATCCTAGATTATCCCGAAACGCTACGTCTCTGGAATGGTCCAGACGATTTATGTGTCTCAGTTTTTACGAACAACCTGTTAAGTACACAAAAGGAGTGGAGTGATGTTTTATTATTTTTCTTTCTGATAAAGTATTCGAAGTAAAGAGTTAGATGAATATCAAGATGTATATTTTCTATATAACAAAGTCGGCTCGTCCTGATTTTAAGCAGTTACCGTAGCCCATCAATGCTTGGAATAACAAAGGCATTTCTACCACGGGACGGACGGAGGGCCAGGAAGAGGTGGGTGGCCTTCCGGCTCTCTCACTCATAGTACGAAACGCAGCTATAATAACCATTGCACGCCGATCTTCTATGTGAGAGAGTGGTACTACCCCTAGTGAGCCAGCCCATATGTGAGCTATGCTCAGGTGGCTACAGCCTGGCTCCACCATCGATAAAGTACCAAATTATTTAAATAAAACATTATCTACATTTCAATCAATAACCCAGCGGAAAGCTCCTTTTGAATTATCTATATTCAAAATGAGCCTCAAAGCGGCACAGTGACAATTGCTCTATACAAGTTAAAACATCCCTTCCTCATTCCACATGGTATAATAGTTTGAAACTAAACTTGATACTAAACTAAATAATACAACACCTCTGTGAACTTGTAACTTCGGCATTCAAAGTATAAAGTATTGGATCTTGTTAGTTAGAAGACTAAAATGTTCTGAATACTACATAGTTAATATATGATAGGTTCTACATACCTACACCCATACACTTAGTTGATACTGTCGCGCGAGCAGTTCTCGTGGTTTGTTGAGCTTCGATCTTAAGTTCACAATCTTGTGTTACTTCTTGTTAAAACATTTTGAAGTGTGATCGAAAACTGAATATTTTAACAAGAGTAAATTTAATTTAGTAGGCAGGCATTAAATGTTTGGAGTTTCTTATGTAACTTATTAAAAAGGCTGCTGACTATAATTCACTGGCGCTGTGCCTTGTACATATTACAGTGTATTGTTATTAGCAAATTATCATATCTACTGATATTATTCTGTAATACCAAGTATTACTTATGTATCGCTAGTATGAGCTAGTTTGAGTATCGGAGTTTACAAGCCACCCGAAGGCTTCCGGCACGGCTTACTGCTATTACTGCCGCTAATTTTAAATCAACTATACGTTCCAAATATAATTAAATACCTTCGAGCTTCCAAACGATCATTTAATATAATATTAGTCGTAATTTAAATCTGTAAAACGTGCTACAAATAAATATTCTTTATCAATTCGACGCAGCTATTAGCTCTCATCGGTGTTGCCATCTTTGTTTGTTAATTTTTGGTCGGTAACGTCCCTCGCGCCCCGCACCTCACCCCCGATATATTGCCTCTACGTGCCCCTTCTGAGTCCAATAATGTTAATAGACTTGCGAATTTTCGCTCTTAAACAAATCGCTTTCGAGTTTTAATTCGCTTGTTTGTGCAGAATCGATGATTTAACTTTGGAGTGAGGCGATCAAATAATCTAATCGATTGTTCCATGGTAAATTCAAGTTTTCTCATCTAGGTATACAGTAACCTACATTGATTTTGTCTCCAGGCAAAGTTTTATGCTTAGAAAATAAATATTCTGAACATTTTATTACGTCTGCATTCCAAAAAGTGGTTGGCACAAGTGAACTGCAATCAACTCACATTTCGCAGCTGGTATTTTGGTCTCAATAAGAGACTAAATTGTAGTTATCACTATACTGGGCGCTTTCTCCCCGCAATGCGATTATTCAAATTTTAAGTGCATTAGGTACATTTAGAACTTTTCACATTATAGATAGGTTCATACTATGTTTGGACTGAAGCTGGCCACGTAAACACTATCATGTAAATTGTCTAGCCACCGTTGCCGGTGACGCAGGACATTGTTCTTCAAATTGTCCGAGACGAGACTGTGCGCAGCATGCGTGTCTACCCTGCCTCCCTGCCGCGCCGGTATAACGACAGACTCCCACGCGTGCCCCGGGGAGTGTGCCCTGAATCACAATCACAAGCCATCCCTTTGTTACACTGACTTTTAAGAACCTGGAGTTATGATATTTTTTATGATTATAGACTCATTTATAAGTATAACTTTTTATGTTGCATTAACTTTACTGTCCATGATATTCACCGCTGGTCTAGTTTTATGAAGGCTGCCCGCGACTTCTATTAAGAAAGTAAATGAAATATTCGACTCTATTTTTGACAAAATTTGTGAAATTGTTAAGTCTGTAGATATAAAAAAATCGTTGTACATTAATCTAACAAAGCCTAGTAAATATGTCATGAAAATGACCACCATTTAAGCAAAGATAATTTGTCACACCCACCGGCCGGGGACGGTACTGAATCACGATATCTCTATGGCCGCGACATTTTCCAGGATTTATTCTATTTAAATAATAAAATCGCTTGCTCCTTAATTAGGGATTCACGTGGCTTTCTTTAAAAGCGATTTTCAATACGCTTTTTAGCGTAGATATTGAAAACATTTATTACTTTCATGTGTTTGTCCAATTAATACGCCTTAAATGAAGTCAAATCCATATTTTTTCTGTCATTATTTGCGCTGGTACTGTACATAAATAAAATAAACAGTTTACATTAAACATCTAATTATAATTGAAATTCAAAAATAAAATCAAAATGTTTACTTGCTGAAATACTCAAAAAAACGTTTGACATTAAAAAATGGAGTTGTCAGCGTAAGATAAAATTGTCGCGCGTCACTCCCCCGAGGTCGCGGCGAATAACAATAATAGAGGTGGGAGCAGAACTCCGGATTAGTTCAGGATTTAGATCCATATTGTTAATCCTGTATTATCAGGATTTTTGTTATGTAACTCTTCAGAAATTGCCTTTGATTTTGTAAAGTCATTCTTAGTTTATACATTAGTTTTTTTAGTATTTTCAAAACTCAAATAGTTATTACTTGGTTTAATTACCTAATGACAGAATGATACACTTGATACACTACTTGAGTGAAAGGACGATCACAAAAGTCAGGAATAATGTTTGAATATTAAATAACTTAAAATGATTTAATTTTACCGCCATTATGATGTAAATGAAAAATGTTGATCCATTTCACACATTTATTCTCACCTCTAATAGCCAGAGTTGCGGCACGTAATTATCATTCTTTTTGCGTTTGTCAGTTCGTGAAGTGTGTCCCAGAGAAGGCAGTGTCCGGCAGAGGGGTCCTGCGTACCCGGCGGAATCAAATTGTGCGGTTGTTTGAATTCGGTATGTTGATTTAATCGCATTTTATGTTGGAATAACAATGGTGTTGTTTTGTTTTAAAGTGGATTTAATTGATGCGATTAAAATATGTTGTACACCTTGTGAAACATCTTAAGATGTTGATGAGATGTCACATTTATAGAATATACACATAATTGTTATAGTAACGGAATTGTAGTTTGTTGGTTTAACGTTTGGAATAAATTTGGCACAGAGCAAATTAATATGGAATAACATACAGACTTATGTTTTATTCGTTAGATATTATTATAACTACACGCCTGTAATTATAATACATAATGTACTATTGAAGTCAGAGGTACACTGTAAGTTTTGTATTTATTTTGGCATCGTATATTTTAAATTTATCTGCAGTATATAGACACAGCAAAGCAAACAACAATTATACACCATGCCACAAAGGTTTCGCACACAACGCTTGCAAATTGCCGTTGTTGAATAACAAACGTCAGGGAGAAGGGGGGGGGGGTTGCACTCCCTATTGTGCTATGCAAGTGAACAGCGGATGTTACGTTACAGTAATTGGAAGCGCGGTTTCTGATGGGGTTAGTAAGAAAATAAAAAAATATGTTATAATTATTTGAATGTTTTTTTTTAATATTTGAATGTTTATTTTCATATTTTTTTTATTTGTACGGTAACGATTTTTTTGGCGAGCTTTTGTTCTTATCTTAAAGTGAATAGCTTATATTAACAACCACCTAGTCTAATGGTTCGAACGCGCAGCCTTCTCGAATGTATGTTTGTTAATTTCTCTAAGATGCCTGCTGTGACTCTTATGGCAGTGGCATATGGGCATATTTGCGATAATTCACGCGTCTACGTGAAATGAACTAACTAGACCATGTTGTTGTTGAATATTTGATTCCCATTGGAACCAATTTGTGAATTATTCTCGTAATTTACCTTGCCTTACCGTCTGGGCGAGGCAGCGCGAGCTGTGCCTCGGGCAACCCACGTACTTAGTGAAGTGACGTGAGGCTGCCTTGCGAGATAGTAAATACATCACGTACAAAATATGAAGGTTATTTTAACACATGGCATCGTAAAATGCAAGATAGCAATAAGGCAGAATATATAAAAAATATGTAATAAAAACCTACATTAACATTTTTTAATTCTGAAAAGAATGCGAAGGTTTACCGATTTTTAAATCGTCCGGCGAGCGAGCGAATGGAATTCAGGCGTTCGACAACTATGTTCATTGAACAGTGAGGGATGAGTTCGCTATGTAAGGAGGGGAACATTTTTAAAGTGTTGGAGGGGTTTATTTAATTCAGATTTTTCAATTTACCATGCTATAAAACAGTTATATTGAGTATTTTCCTAAATTATATATTATTTTATTTTAGGTAAATCATGCATATTTTTTACTACTTAAGGAAATGCTCTACTAGTCCGAATTGTGTAATTCTTGGTACTGCCTTTTGTAATTATTGATTTTATAAGCAACTGGCGATAAAAAATGACATCTAAAAAGACAAGCCCGCTGAGTTTCTTGCCGGATCTTCTCAGTCGAGGTCACGTTCCGATCCGGTTGTGGATATAAGAAAAAAAAATGTAAATTTGACAATTGTAAGTACCAAAGTGTAGGCCTAAACAAAATAAACGATTTGAATTTGAATTTCAATTGAATTTGAATGTTTACTATGCTCAGAGGTAGGCAGTGGGACATCTCACGTAATTTGCACGTTTTTTTATTATTGCTTAGGCAGGCACACTGGCACACGGTAACTATCACCCAGGGCATCTGTAACCACGGCGCCGGCCTTTTAGTAATCTGTAGACTTGCCTTTTGAACAACTCCATGTTGTAGTGCAATGGACATATGCGAGCAAGTTAAAAATCATGAAGTATCTACATACCTTCCGCATTTAAGTAAGTTTTTTATATTCAAAAGTGATTACCTGAAAGAGAAAAAACTTTTTAGATGAAATACATAACAACACAAATATAAGTATACAATATAAATATCCGTAGCAAATAGGTACGGCATAGCACCACTTACGGGAGGCACGACCTACGGCGTAGCACGATCTACGGGGTAGCATGACCTACGGTGTAGCACATCTATGGTGTAGCATACAATGGTGTAGCACTACCTACGGCGTAGCTACTACATACAAATGATGCCGTAATCCTGATATTAAAAGATCTATCCTAAATCTGACAGTAACCTTGAGTTAGTTTTTGCCATATCTATTCGCGCTGTTATGCCATATAATGACATTTCCAAGATTGCCCTCCTAACTTGAGACTGTTTTATTGAGTGTGCCCTAGCTACGTCACAGCTAGCCACTCGAAAGTTAGCTACGCAGCAAATACTTATCTTTCAGCCATTTAGATGAAAGCTGAAGAGTGATGCAAGCACGAGTCGGTAGTAAAATGGCAGTAAAAAGTATTTTACTACCTGAACTTACTACCAATTTGGTTCAATATAGTACCGTTGAGAATAGAATTGGGTATTATTTGTATAAAGCATAAAAATATAGATGATGTAGAAGGACTTTTGTTTATATAATTTTAATTTATTTTTATTGCTATTTTACTTTTAGTTTGTTGTCTTGAGTTTATAACTAGTAAAGATTAAGTAAATTTAAATGTACATGATTCGTTGTGGACATTTAATAATAAACAATAAGCGGAAATGATTAAATATTTAAATATTTTAGTATACCTATTTGATTTAATAAGTTGGCAATAAGTACTAGAAAAATTGGGCTTATCTCATTAATATTTTACAAATTGCTGAGATTATTTATTTAGGAATACACTAGGCCCTGGGTTCAAGCCCTAGCTCGCACCTCTGAGTGTTTTATATAATATATATGTGCGAATCATAATTTCACGACTAAAACCATATTTATTATTTATTTATCATAAAGAAAGAAGAGGCCCGTGCCTTGGAGTGGGAAATTAAAAAGAGCTTATTATTTATTATTATTTTTTATGGTAGAATGTATTCATTTAACATCTGAAACTACAAGTTTCCACCTTTCTAATTACAGAACTAATTACTATTCCCTGTAATTAGGCACACAAAAGAACAGGCCTAGCGCAAAGGAACTGGGTCAGCGCAAGTAACACTTGCTTAGAGCGCAATTACCTTACACTTTGAACCTCAGAATACTTAGGAGACCGTACAGTGCTGTTGGAAAGGAAGTACGATGCACTTTGAAGGGTCTTACTTTAAACCCTGCAGTGGGGAAACAGGCGTATTGTCAAGAGTAATGTTGGTCAAGAGCATTGGCCACATAAGTATACTAGGTGAAACAAAAAGGGTATACTATTTTTTTCAAAACTTAACTTTGTAATTCTAAAACTATCAGCTTTGGAGGAAACTTGAAAAACATAACGTGTTATAGGAATACAGCTGTTAACATATTTCACAAGTCTACAAAACCCATTAGTACTTCAAGTGTCCCACAAAGCTCATAGTTTTAGATTTACAAAGTAAAGTTGCAAAAAAATTAGTATACCTTTTTTGTTTCACCTTGTAGTATTGGTAGAGGCCAGCGCTTGGCCAATCTAAGGTGGCAGAGGGGCACCGCAGTGCACTCACACTTCACCAATTGTAGTTTGGCGAGCCTAATGCCTTAATACCGGGCACGCTACCGAGCTCACGTAATGCGAGGGAGGTACGGGCTATTATCACACGACACTGGCATTACATCATTTAGCGAACTTCACTCGTCCTTTGAAAGACGTGCAGGTTCTCACGAAATTTATCTTTGCCATTCACATGAGATTTGGAACCTATAATATATGACCACTACTATATAACGCCTTGGTTCGTAGGCAAGTGGCGTACCAACATGGCTATCACTGCTGTTTCCGAACAAATTGCGAAGTGAAACACAAGAAATGGTAAAAACATAACGCGCAATTAATACAATACAACCGGCAAATAATTAAGAGCGCCATGGTGGCGACACTGTTCAATAATTCATGACTGTCACTCGCCGGGGTGAAAGGCGGGGGGAAGAGGGAAGGCGTTTCATGTGTTTTTGTCTAATGGTTTTCTTTGAAGAGCCAGAACAAACAAATAAGCTGTTGTTTGTAGTATGTATTTTGTTTGAATGAAACTATTTTCACGTGCAATTATAAAAGGAATATCTGATCCAGAGTTTGACGTGTTTGCAATGTTTGCGTTGTTTAGTGATCAATGATGTTCGCCGTGTTTTCAAATGTAGGCAGTTTAGTTTTTGGTATTAATTACACTGAACATGACGACATTTAATAAGTATTTGTTGTTACGTTTAGTATACATTCATCTGTTAATTTAATTAAATTCCAAGTAGGTATCTTATGAATGTTGCAAATTACTTGAAGTACCCTTTACCGTACCAAGTTATTCACACAGGCATTCCACATTGAAACCAATAAGACCTATACTATTGAGCACGCGCACTAAACATTGGAGTGCGTAATTACGAGCGGCCGAGAGCGGGCCGAATAATTCGATAAATACCGAGAGACCGCGCCGAATAAATTGGGTACGAGAGGCCCGGGAACGTTTCGGCACCGAAACGGACGGCGCCTTGATGTGTGGGCCGAGCCACGAGCCGGCACGGATAATACAAACAACTATAATTTAAATAAATAGTCAGCAACTTTCGTTCGCACTGATGAAAAACCAATTTATGTTGTTGTTGTTAATTTGTGCCCAAAATTAAAATATTTTTTTTCCAATAGAACAATTATTGTGACGTTATCACATGACTAGATTTGGTAAATGCTTACACAAGGAGTGGGCTCAAGTAAAAATTTTGATGGCCAAAATGGGGATCGAACCCGTAACTTCTCAGTTACGATGACGGGCCTTTTAACCACTAGGCTATTGACGCACAAAGCAAGAATGATATAACACGCTACCTCCCATTCCTTGATCTCCGACCACCACATATGGGAGTGGCACTCAGACAAGCAATTATTGGATAATCGAATGCCGCCCATCGAGACGCACTGTCCGGGACGACGGCGGCCGGGCCGCGGGGCGCCGACAACTCGCCCCTGGATCTACACAGCTACGTGTGTACTGCTTAAATACACTAAAGCTACACTATGCCAGTGAATCATGTCGCCAATAGTCGTCTATTGACCGTCTGAGCGACGTCGTAAGATTGCCTCGTTTCATCAAGACGTAAAACACCCGAGGCAAACTTTCACGCTACTCAAGCCTGCGCTTTGTTATTAGTTGCGTACTGATCTATAATCTACTTTGACTCGCGTAAAGAAGTTTATGCGGAAACTGACATTGAAAAACAAAATTATAAATATAACTATAATTTTTCATCATTTATTATAATCTAATGATACAAAATAACATTATATTTTTATTTCAACTAACACTAACCGTACCAAATTATATTTAAGCGCATGGAATATATTCTCTCGTTGTTCGAATGTTAGTAAACTGATTGTTCCATTCCTAGCTTCGTTCACGCCATAAACATACTCTGTTATTACTGCAGATAACAAATTAAGACTCAATAATAACATACTGCTGACAATCAAAGAGAGTAGAGTACCTATGTGACTCTAATACCAATGAAATATGGCATTATATCCAATACATCAATACCACCACTCACCGAAATTAATTTCCCATAGACTATAGACCACTAACTCACTATAATGGCGAAACGAAGCAATTTGTTTGGGTAATAATTTGATGTAAACAAATAGCCACCAACGAGCGTTGATCATAGTGGTTATTGTTATTTATAGCATAATTAAATTGCTTCTGACCATGTTTGTAATGTATGAATTATTTTCGAAAAAATTAGTTGCAATATTTTTCTGACTTTATATCCGCAAGATGTTTAAAATTTGACACGGGGATTGCTCAGCTCAGCACTGGTCACATATTCCTCACTCTCCACTTTTATGATGATTGCGTTGATATGTTTTTATGTTATGGGTAGAAAGATTATTTTCCAAATCCTTTGAGTATTTGAGTCAATATATCTCTACAGCCCGAATTCTCTTCAAATTGAGTTGGAGTACGCCCGGTATTATAGCAATAGGGTCGCCCCCTGTAACATCGACATTATCACCGGCGTTAAGAGCTCACTGTAGTGCACCTCAGCCTGACCCTTTGGGGACTCTAGCGTAATGGTGTATATGTGTATTTTTAGCCACGAAAATGTATTACAAGGACATTAACATAAAAATAAATAATTTCCATTGTAAAAACAATGGACAAGGAATAGTATCGCAGTACCTTATTCTAGGTTCAAAGATAATGTAGTTTTATCTACGTGCAAGTAGCTGGTAGACACGCAACCCTGGGGACCTCGCACACAGCAGGCAGGGCGGTAAAGAAGCGAGCGGCAGCTACATGTTGAATTTAAAGCATTGTTAAAACTAACTACCATTTCAGTTAACCGGGAAACCGCCCGGAACTAACCTACACATAGGTGATAACTGTACCAAAAGTGCAGTTAGAGGTTTTACAAATACCCATAGATTAACCCTAACAGAACGATCGATAGACATGTTTGGTATAACATCTAAATATACAATGACTGAACCATTTTTTTTATATTTAATATCAGATAATAATTAATTAGTAAACATGGTTTAGCGGTTGTATAGTTTAATAAAAGAGATAATTTGATTTTGTATTATTTCCAGTAACTGGAAAATGGCCAGTAAATAGCTGGACGAAAAATTTTACCCATTGATTAAGTTTGAACCACGTTTGAACTATCTTTAGATTCAACAAATTCATTATTTATGTTGAAACAAAACAATCTTAAATACCACCGCTTTTAGTGTATTAAATACCTGATTTCCTCGTTGGTTAATCCATTTAGTTCTGTTTTCGAGAAACAAAAACACGAAGCATCTGATTACACGAAACGCGCGAAACTTGGATGTTACTGTTCAACAAAGATAGCGGAATGAAAGAAAAGCTGCTAAACAGACATTGATTTGAGATGTTTAACACACCAAAAGCGGTAGGATATATTATTCTCTTGTTAGGTTGGTCATATTGTAATGGTGCTAATTATTTTGGTACATAAAGTAAACGTGGCTTGACCAAATGTTTTGCCGATCTTCACGTGATCGTATTTGTGTCAAATTTCGTTTCATCTTTATAAGTTAGACACCGAATCGGCGATTTGTATGGATAAAAATATTTTTTTTGTAAGTATGTTTGTGGGACGTAATCTCTGGAACTACTGCTCGGACTCAGAAAAGTCTATCACTGAAACAAAGCTTCACTATTCTTGTATGAAGAACCACACGAGTGGAGCCGCGGGTAATAGACTAAATACAGTGGTTTACACACTTATGTCTTCAGTACATAAGCACTACCCTGTCTCGCCCAGCCGAACACATAAGGAGGCTGAATGTCGCCGGAGCTAATTAACGGCACAAAGACTCGACCCAATTAGCCGCTAATCAAATGGGTGAGTGACTAGCCGACACCCCTCACGTTCCACTACAATATACTTATACAATGTTTCAAGTACGCAGAAGGTACCACGATAAATACCTATAATAAATAAAATGATTTAAGAAAACTAAAAGATATCAAGTACTTACGAAGTATCTCCCAAAACTTTTCCGGTCGGCCATAAGCGAACCTAATCTGTGAACGTGTTTACCTACATGTTTATGTTGCAAGTTTGCTTTAGTTAGGGTGGCAAGAAAAAAAGTAAGAGTGATCTAATCCCGTCCAACTCCATTGCTAATTCCTCCTTCAAAATAAACAAATATCCATTATGTCCAGATTATGTCAGTCTTCTGAGAATTTTGCGCGTTTATGTAATAAGACATGCGTCTCGACTCCCTTTACGATAGAAATGACAACCTGCCCCCTCTAGATAAGTAGATGTGTCTATGGGCGTTTTTACAAATCAATAATTAGTTCACGTGACTTATGGAATTTCCATTAACGTCTAACGATTTGTAGAAACGCTTGGAGAAAATTCACTTAGCTAGTAAGATTGGAACGTCAAAGCACCGAGAAGGTACCCTATTCAAATAATGTTACTTATTCAAGTGATCCAACAATACACTTATGAATAATTGAAATCTAACACCAGGCTGAAAAACTGACTTTACTGAGAGGAGCCGTCAAGAAACTCAGTGGTTACTATTAAAGAGCCGTCTGTACCAAATGTGGAGCGACTTCTGAGCTGTGACCTCCTCTGACGTCAAATAACATTAGGTACGTAACTCAAAACTATTTTATATTTAACATTTTAATCAATGTCATCCCAACTCCACTACCTATACGTCTATGTACGAATCTTCAAAGCGTTCGTGTGTTTATATTAGGTAAATGGCCTGTATTTACATACCAATGTGACCTAGTTCCAGCCTAGGTGGTGCCTAGGTGACGGACAGAATTGCTTTGTATAAATTCATCTTTGTTAGGTTTTTTGTACATCGAAGGTTAAATAAAATGTAAACAATTTATTTTCAACGTTACTTCGTGAAGGTAAATTCTGAATGTAAAATCCTCATGACTTTCTACTCGACTTTAATACAAAAGCAAGCACGACCAGTATAAAAAAAAATGTGTACTTTTGTGTCTATGTACTATAGATCAACTTAACATATAATTACCCGTGTGCAGCTCATAATGTATACGAAAAATTCGAGCCACAATCTCGGTCGCATAGTCGGTCTGTGAAATGGTCACAGAATTTGTACAAAAGTATTGAAAAACGCCGAGAGCGGCGTTTGGTCGTCCGGACCGGCGGACTCGCCTCGCGAATTTGAATAACGCTGCACCGAGTACTAACATAATGGTTAGGATGAGAGTATAGTGATAAGCGGCGCGATGAGCGGTCGCGGAATCGGTAACGATTTCTATAAGGGAAGCTAAAATTTATTAACAATTCTACTCATGTGTCTAAAACTATATTCAGTGTATTTAAAATTTCAATACAGTAATCTAAATGTCATCACTTTATTAGAATATATTTTAAACATTATCCAATAGAAGCCCTTTGCGCGCCAAGCATTTGAAACTCAGATCATTAAATAATAGATTAAAATTGACAGACGATTTTCAGCAATTCTAACAGAGAATGGATAACCTTTTTCTTGACGGAATCACATTTATCTTATTTAGTACAGTTCAGTTAAAAGAGTAAATGAAATCATGCAAGAATAATAGCGAAGCTTTTCCTTTCTCTTGGCATCTTGATCAATTCTCATTATGTCAAATGAATGCGCTCTTTCATGCATCCTCTCCTTTATATGCCAGTTATCAGCGGAGCGTACGATTTGAGAACTAGCAAAGAGCTTGTTTGCGCCGGACATTTCCGACATTTTGACTGAAATCTACTTCAAACTGTAATCAAATATCGCAACTCAGGAGTGAATGTATTCAGCAGTGCTATCACTTTGTGCAGGACACTATTATATTAATATAATTTTTGATAAGTACATCGTTTTGGATTTATTCGCATAGTAAGGGTTGACACTAAAATTTCAAATTCAGAAAGAAAAAGAAAGCAATAAAAAAATAATGACAATAAAAACTACCCGCAGGAAACAACGTATCAATACCGACTAAATGAGTAGTTATGCGAGCGCTGCTGCGCTGCCGGCACGTGTAGTTAGATACCTTTATTAACTTCGATTAAGCTGTATGTGATCGCGTCAATCTTAGAGACTGCACGTTGGATAATGTCGCAGAGCATGCATTCCATGTTTCTACCAAACATTTAATAAATGCAAATTAATCTTGGTTTATGTTCACTAATGTTTGTTACATAACTGTATCTTTACTTAGAACTCCTTCGTTTTACAAATCTAGTTTAAATCTAGTAACGGTCAGATCTTGTTCCAGTCTGGATATCTATTTTAAGTCTAGACCACTTAATTCTATGAAATTGAGTCATTTATCACTTGAGTTAGATTTTAATTACAGATAACTGCGTTCATTGTTTTGTGAAATATGTTAACTGGGCTCGACGGAAACTATAATTATGGGCGTTGGGGCTGTGCGTTGTGCTCATTTGTTACAATCCACAGATTTTGGGGATGCGTTCCACTCGTCATTGCAGTCGATCAGAATCATGTGAAGGACGTCCTCCTCACTAAACAAACTAGACTACCGTAACGCTTGAGACCATGACTTTACCCCTATGTATCCTTACAATGAGTTTCAACGTCCGCCAGGAGTCGCTAGTCGAAAGCGCCTACGTAAAATATTTATTTGGTATTTCGTTAGCTTCTCAGATGGCTGATTCTCTGTACAATTTTCAATACAAGTGACGTAGTCACTAGCGACTATCGCTAGTCTCTCGCGTATGTCTCACACATTAAACGCACGTAAAACTCATGGTAGAGATCTGAACAGTTATGTAATGGTATAGTTACAGTTGTTATGGAACCTATACTTAGATAGTATGATGTTATTATGTTTCGCAGTAGCAAGTAAACAAGTGCCGGCGCCGCGGCGTCGCGTCGCCGCCGCGCCCCTCGCGCCCCCTGCACCCCTTGCACCCCTCCTCACCACGTAACCACTGCGTACGTAATGTATGCAGTACCTGGTAGTCATAGATTGATCTGAAATCTGAGTGCGAACTTCAACACGTCATTTTAGTACAAAATAAAAACACCGGTATCAAATTTAGTCTCAGTGTTGAGATCAATTGATTAATACCGCCCCTCTACAAAATACAAGCTTTTTCAGTTTCCACCAAAATATATTGGAAATCGAACCCGGAACCTCTCGGGTACAAGGGCGGTCCCTCTAACAACTAGGCTATTGACGCTATTCATGGCAGCTGTTTCTGAAATTACTGCAAAATTTAATAATCTTTAAAAATATAATATGTTACACAGAAAAACAATTATAATATTTACTTAACCGTTTATAAATAGACAAGTCTATTATTAACCAAATCTGTTGAGAATTTTAAGCCTTCTCTTTACTGTCATAGCTACGTAAGAACTAGTTAAAAAGTTAGTAAATTGAAACTAAGACTAAATTCTTTGAAAATAGTTACTTAAGTAGATAAGAATTAAACCTCGAGGTCCTAAACATTAGTTGAACACAATTATCAGAAAAAAAAACAGTTAGTTAATGTCTACAAAGTTAAGGTACTCTGACAATTAGTTAAGTTTGCTAATCTAAGTTGCAACGCTCCACCGAGAGTCCTAAGATTTGTGTTAGATGAGATTAACTAAATTAAGTTAACAGGTAAGTACTTATTAGTTTGTATAGCGCTCATATGTAGGCTGGCTCGACAGATGCAGAAGCACCCTCTCAGAAGAGAGTCATTAAATAGCTGTATTTCGCACGACGGGTGAGAGAGTAGGGAAACCTAACCCCGGCCCCCTTCTCCGCCCTCTGTCCCACGCAACTTTAGGTCGGCACCAATGCCTTTGGTATTGCAAGCATCTACGGGCTACGGTAACTGCTTAACATCAGGCTAGTCGTACGCTTATTTACCGAACTTTTCATAATATGAAGATGTATAACTTACGTGTAGATAACTATCTCATTTATTATATGCGAAAATATGACGACCTTGAATGTTAGTTTGTCAGTTCTGACTTAAAGACTGGACGGAACTTAATTTGATTTAATAATCATCGGGGCCAAAATACCACCGGCGACATGGGGGCACCAGAACGTACAACTGCCTACCGCTTCAAGGAATTTGCACATGATAGTTTATAAACTATATTTTAGAATCGCGATGAATATCCGTTTATGTCAGATAATATTTAACAAAAGTTTCAGGATAAATTTTACTAAATACAATTCACTTAAGTAATAAGATTTCAAAATAAGTGTTAATAATAATAAATGCATTAGAATTTAGTCACCATTGATAGCTTCATAACATGGAAAGAGTTCTTTACCCACCGCTCAAAGCAGAATCGAATTTGAATTTTTCAGCCATTCTATCCGTATTAGCGCGGTGGCAGCCTTGCCGCTAAAATATTAACGCGACCGACTTAGGGCTGTCGCTATTTATAGACGATCGATCGTTCACAGACACCGCTCCGAGGGATAGCTTAGCTATGTCTTTGCAATTGGTAGGCTCTTCAGATGGCCGGAGTTATAGCACTTAAATCCATTGGTTAGGGGTAATTAGCTAATTATAAATCAGATGCTAAACTTAGTACTGTTTGAAAATAAGTATTTAGTCTGAAATACTGTGTAAAAAGTAAAGTGTACAAGTCCGTTAAAGACTGCCACCGTGTCGTCTCCCCGGTGAGCACTTGCTATCAGGACTGTTTGCCAGTGTGCCTTGTTAGACAATAAAAATAGTTTGAAAGTTTTCCAAGTGAGAGTTTCCAAGTGTAAGCGACTCGCTCCCTGTTTCGTGTAAAAGAATCACCTCCGCATACCCTTTTGGGAGTACCCGTGATTGGTTCAATTAGAAAATTCCTAGCAATGTGTGGTTATCACATTACCAGCAGGCCCCTCCCCTTCAACTATGCTAAATGCTTAGATGTTATCAGATGTGTTTGTTTTAAATTCCAGGGGATTTTTAATAATATACCTCAAGTTTTAGAGAAAATAAAGCTCGCTTAATACAGATAAATGTCTGTTACTAAATAAAGCGCTAGCCGGGTAACGGGGCGCCGGGCGGCGCGAAGCGACCCGACACTTGACCACTACACTCATCCAACTGTTTACGCGACAAATATCATAGAAACGAATCGATTCATCCTTCGTTGGTTAGAGAGATAGTTGAATTGAGGTTGATAATTCAAAAACATCAGGATTGATACCTTTTCAGGGGATCGGAAATAAATAAATAATATGATATTCTGTATATAGCTGATTGGAACTGGCTACAATGAGAAAAAAAACAGAAAATCAAATTAGTTTTGTAGTTTCTAGTATCTCTTTTAATATTTATACTAAACGTTTTGTAATTACAAAAAGTTTAGTAAAATTATTGAAAGCATACTAGAAACTACAAAAATGATTTGCTGCTGTATTTCTTTTTTCTCACGGTAGGGCTCTAGAACCATTACAGTAAGTAAGTATCGTCATGTCAATCAACAAATATGTATTAAAATAAATGATGATATTATTTAGGAAAACCATTTCAATGGAGATGAATGGACAAGAAGCTCCATTGTTGCGTAGTAGGTACAATGTAACGTCTAGCCTGCTTTTATCTTTATTAATAGGTGTCAGCTTGTAAAGCTACTATTACTCTTTAAACATAAGGGTGTTTTAATTACACACAACATTTTCAATTATAGATCAGACTCAGCTCAGGCTCTAAACAGAGAAATTTAATTAGCTCCAGCCCCAACTTAGTTGTCTATAACTTCTCAAACCGATCGGTTATTACCAAACAAACCGATTCCCAAGCGATAGTGCGGCTTATTACACCGTATTACAGTTGCTATAAACAATGAAATGTAATCACATCTCCCTTGTAATCTCTAGAGACAGCAATATAATTTTCTAGTAAGTAACAAATTTTATTACAACCACTTCTAAATGATTAGTTAGTGATTCCTTTGTGTTTTCGTTAAATTGTTTTTGTTAAATAAGATGTCAGTAGATGATCAGCTGTATATTACAACGCTTGTTACCATTTCTTTATTTCTGTAACGAAACAGATCGTTACGGAGTTTTGATTGAGTTGCTAAGGGCTCGCGAGTCATCTGTTTTCCTGATTGAAGTGTGATTCCTCAATTAAATATATTTATAGATCATCCACTTGGAAATATTTAACAAAGTAAGAGATAATTTGCGGTGGATGGTTTCAAACAAGACAATTAGGGATTTGAAATTCATAAAGAAAAGTGTGGTAGTGACAGATATAAGTCCAACCACAAGCATAGCAACGAAAATTCTATAACATCTGAAGATCAGAAAAAAGTGGAAATTGTTCTGTTGGTTATACAGCTCAAGCTTCAACATAAGTGTAGTGACCCTAACTGACACTATGTTTTTGTTATTCTTATGGTGTGGACAGTGAATATACACACGAGTCAAATCACGAGCGAAACATTGAGTATGCAAACAGATCCTGAGCTTACAATAAATGATTAATATAAAACAATACCGTAATCAATATCAATGATTATAAAATTAATTACAGATATCGGCTGAAATAACAATAACTGGATTATTTTCCGGCGGACGAGTCCCAAGTTTTGATTAAATTACACGACGGTGTTATAAGTATGAACCGCAATTGTATTAAGGTATCTTTTGGGTACTTCGGGGCCGGTGCACCTCGCGGTGAGATCAAGAGGAGAGTAGACGCTGCTAGATACCAGAGACAACGGTGAAGCAACCTCAAGCGAGACTATTTGCTAGGTGTGTGGATCACCATCACACCCGCATTGCAGCCAAACTAATTAAAACAGGAAGAATAAACTTCCACCCTCGCGAGGTACATAAACTTTTTAATGCCGACTGCAGCGTTACTTCACAATGTAATAAGTTGAATTATTAAATGTACGGCTGCTCCCTTGTGACGAGTGTTGAGCAATAAATCGGGCGACAAATCTTACAACGATATAAAAATAAGCAATGTAAAATTTGTATTTTTAGTTATTGGTTGTTTAAAATGGTTATTGCTAAACGTCTGACAACATTCCATGATGTTGCTACCAATAAAATCATGATAATCTCATAAATAATGTATATCAAATACATTTTTACAAGAGAAAATACCTACACGCCAACTTAAGCTATTCAGAAACTTACTAAATATGGTCGCCCAAGGAATGATTTTATCTTACCTGAAATAAAAAAAAACTTTATCAGAAAAAAAAACTCAAAAGTAAATATTTAAAACGCACTGAGGCGCAATTAATTATTACAGGCCAAAATTTTGCTTATTTCGCAATAAGCTGGAACATGGAACGGACAGTGGTTCAGTTTACAGAAATCTTGAGCAAGAAATGCTATTTCATTCACTTTTGTAATTCAAATTCACTTGTAGCAAAAATTTCAAATAGGGAATTTATTTTGTCAAATTATCATCATCAATAATAATTTATTGTCTCACCAATAATAATATATACAATTTTACGTCAATAAAGTGATAATTTCAGTAACGAATGAAAAGTTCTGGACGTAATTCAAATAGTCACCTGCTGTTCGTTTTGAAACCAATTTTTATAATTTCTCTCGCTTTTCTAGACTTTGATCTACTGAAAAATAGCTTTATTTTTTACGAAATAGTACCTAAGATAACGTCAAAAATATTAATTATAGCAAGTCGACATTCAAATAAAAGATCACTGCCAGTGCACCCACCCTGAGGATACAATTAAAATAGTTCCAAACTTTGTAACAAGATCAGACTCTCGTATTTTATCCGTTACTGAATATTAATTTAATTTTCATCCATTACACACAAAATAGTCTGAATTATTTGAGAAAATATTGCCAGTTGGACGACCGCTTGGCGCAATGGTTCGAACGTAGGCCGATCGGCTCACTGCTAAAGGTGGTTGCGGGTTCGATTCCCGCAGGGGTAAATTTCGGAAATGGCCTTTTCGTAATTTGCCCTGGTCTGGGTGTCACTGGGATCGCCCCCAGTCCATTGTACGGCGCCCATAGTACAAGCGTTGCTTAGTTTGGGACCATACAGTTGGTGTGTCAGTCTGGCGATGTTTATTTATTTATTTATTAAGTTTACCTGTTATATAATAGTAATTGGAATCAAGTAATTAATGACGTGACAGCGAATTTATAATTTACTTAAATAATACAGTATCTGAATTCGTAACAAGAAACAATTGAATTGGATCACTTTTGTATGCATAGGAGAGCTACAAAAAACTGTGAGACCCCATGTACCAGATCCCTTTATTATGAAAACAATGACATAATAATCGTTAAACAGCAAACTTCCACCACGAAACACGATCTTATCGTTTATTTCACACTCCATTGCTGCATTATTTTGCTCGTTTTGCTAGCTCGACACAGCGATTACGTACAAATAGGGTAATGTACTGTGAATTTTCGAACTTCGTAATCGTTTCGTTAATGTGACGTCACACAAAACAAAGATAACTTTTTTTTTATTATGTGCACCAATAACTTTAGTGAGTTAATGGTATGATTTTATATATAAATAAATATCTCTAGATATATAGACTTATCGTATGCCCCAAACTAAGCAACGCTAGTAGACGCCAGCCAAGTGTGCGTTGATGAATCAACACCTTTTTCCAGATATAACAGAATGTAAGGGCCGTTTCAGTATTAACCTATGGACAAATAGTAATATCTCTAAGAATGGGCGAGGTTTGTCGAACCCTTAATTCAGTAAGTTGGTAAACGTAATTAAATTTAAAATTAATAACTCCTGGTATCTCAAAAGTAATAACTCATAAAATCCAATATTTTTAATAAGGCCGCAAGTCCCCAGTGGTTTGAAACGATAAATCCCAGCCAAAGACGCTGGCGTCTCGTTGCGCTCTCTGGGGACCGCGTTTCGGTTTCAATTCGTTCCCGCGACGCTAATTCTGTCCGTAATTGACTCCGCAGTAATGGATGACGGATGAATACTTTTGTGAAGAGCGAAATTCCAGTAATGATCTGTGAATTGTCTTTTCTGAAAGTATTTGCAGACACTGTGTGGGTGTTAACTATATTTAGGACAGAATTATTCAAGTTGTAAATTTTATTAATTATGTAGGTCCATATTTTTTGTGAAATACATTGATAACCAACTTTATCTACATCACCAATATTTGATTTATGCTATTTACAATACCATACTGCGGGTCCATGACTTACTTTTTATGATTTTCGTGTAGGTAGCAAGTTTTATTTTCAACACACACTATAAACTGCGATACAAAATATTCAAGGCTAAAATTAATAATATACTCGTCCGTATGAACGCTGAGCAGACGCCATTAAATGCTCCATACCACTCGAAAATACAATTTGATATTCACACTTAAATTTCACGACAGTACTTGGACGACTTCGTAAAAATCGAAAAATGATGAGGTTATTTAAAAAATATAATAAAAACAGCACGAGGAGAGAAGGCGACGAGTGGAGTTAATCATTTCCAGTTTGTCGCATCGCGTACCACTGTGCGGAGATATTGAATTTCGAACGCGCCTCATTAGCTGCTGTTCGCCGCACTTTGGGACGCAACAAAGCTCTACAAAATTACTTAAATTCAAAATCACTGCATTTTTGTTTCTGCTCTAATTCTATCAAAGATAACATAACTTCGAGCAATACCTACTCTGACGACACATGTAAACATATGAATAATTGATTACAAAACCATCATCCAATAACACTTAATAAATCTCTTTTTATAAAAGGCACGGATTCCTAAGTATTCAGTATATTTTAATTTAAATTTAAAATCCGTAAACATACTAAATAGAATTCTGTATACAGAAATGACATGAACAAGTAATGACAAATTGATGAAAATATAAATAAAACATTTTTTCCAGATTCCCTCCCGTTGTAGCACTGCGCGCCAGACATTGAATTTCGAACGCGGCTCATTAGCCATCGCTTGTCGGCCCACTGTGCCGTTGTAATAAAATGAAAGATATTTGATTCCATTGATGAATATTGACTGAAAATATAAAACTTGATATTTTTTCTGTAGGAATTTTAAATAATCAATTTAACTTAATTTTGATTGCTAGTTTACCCTGAAATTAAGCTAAAGTGTAAGTAGTTCAATTTGAAAAAGTGGGTAACTTTAAATTTTGATGTCAGTCTCGATTCGCCTGCTCACCATATAGCTCTACCAGGTGTTTTACGCTCACGACATTGTTTACGAAGATATTTGTATGGAAAATTGCACAGCAATCACCCGAAGAACTGACTATTTATTTCATTAATTAAGTTTCCGCCTTAGGTTAGAGGGAGCGCTTTTGTTGCTGAGAGGTTTAATGATTACGAATACATCACGTAGAGGCTAATCAATTGCAACTCCAAAAGGTAAAAGAAAACATGGCAGTCGGTCAAATCAATGCTGATAAAATTATACATTGTATTCTGTCGTCGTATATTGCAGGTTAAATGAGCTGCGAACATACAATATTAATGCGAATATAATTTATTCCACCGTTATACACAAGCCTTTAGCCGGCCGGATCTGGAACGGAGCGCGCTGCAAATAAAATTTTATATTCCCGAGATATGAGCCTCAAATATTCAGGGGGTGCAAATTAGGCGCTTATGAAACCACCCGGCGTGCCGACGTGCGTTTAACAATCATTTTTTCAGGATTCTGTTCCTTCAAATAGAACTCTCTTCTTATTTTCCAGACGATGCTAACATCCGAGTCCAGCGTACTGGCTCTAGATTAGAGTTTATAGGTCGCTAGTGAAATGTTTGTATGACAGAATGTTAGGTCCTTGGGTGACCGATAGGGTGGCTGTACAATTGCTGTACAAATAATTTATGAAGACGCGAGTGAATTAGCCAACACAACTCAAGATAGAGCCACTGAAAGTAGGTACCAAATCTTCACTGTATACTGTCTCACAAGTAAAGTACTTCATTATACCGTACTTATCTATCGTATCAAGCCGTATCGTACCCTGAATGGCTCTATAAGGATACCCTCTTTGGTAGTATAAGGACCCTGGGAGGACCCAAGTAGGTACAATATATTTTGCTGGGAGCACCACACTCGCACTGGGCCGTACACAACAACTCATGACACCTGTTTGTTTGTCGTAATATTTTGCTCATTCTCTCTGTAAATGTTCATTTCAATACTATTTAAATACGCATCAAACATACCTTTGATTTCCCGCAAACCACTAGTAAAAATTACTCTAAGATAAATTTGTGTAACCTTTTAAAGCAGAACAAGTTGTAACAAAAGCATTTGTGGGGCTAATAATAGGCCTCTCAAATTATCGTTAATACTTAACGAGGGACGCTTCACATCATACATTAGAGTAAAGGTCAGTGAACAAAGCTAAATATAGATGTTACAACGAAAATAACATCAAAGTAGCTCGTAACACGAAATTAGGAGTATTAAAATAAATTATAATTAATTTTTAATTTTTTAGCCCTTTTTGACGTCCCACTCCTGGGCACGGGCCTCCCCTCAACACGAGGGGGTTTTAGGCCATAATCCACCACGCTGCCCCATTGCGGGTTGGCGGATTTAACATGTCTTTCGAAAATTGGTTAAATCTTCTAAGAAATGCAGGTTTCCTCACGATGTTTTCCTTCACCGTAAGCAAGTGATAATCATATAGAAATTATGATTCGCACATAGATTTCGAAAAATCCAGAGGTTCGAGCCGGGGTTTGAGCCCGAGACCTGGTAGCCCGCAAGACGCATGCTTAACTAATCGGCTATCACTGCTATTCAAATAAATTAGTAAATTTTAAACTAGTGTACATAGTTCTATCTATTTTTCTTAAAACTGAGTAAGAATATTAAATATACTACATTTCTATTCAAGTGTACACAAATAATATTTGTCATGTTCATGCAGAATCTTAATATACCTATATAATAACACACAACAAAGTATATCTTCGCAAAAGTTGTTTAAACTCTGTTATATTAATTTCTACCTTTAACATAATTTATGACTGTAATTTTTTTTACCTGTCTATTTTGAATAAACAATATAAAGAGTCACTTGACTTATAAATGTGGACAGTATAAAATGTCATAACATCATAGCAACCGAGCCGTGTTCAGAGTCCTCTTCGTAATAGAAATGGGAATGCAGAAAGAGCTCCTAAACACTCACATTATCCGATCGTTGCTTTTAACTTTTCCAATTACCCGACTGGCAACTTAAAAAGAGCAGTTCGATTGTTTGCAGTCGTTCCAGGCTCAATAGGTAGTAATAAATTAAAATTCCTATCACTCCCAGTGAACCGAACTTGGGGAAGTTTCAACAAAGTTGAGGATTTCTACTTTACTTTACATTTTTTGCCGAAATCTAGTAGGCAGGTTATTTGAATTTTAAACTATGCTCACAACTGCCTCGCATCTCTTTCATGATCACGTAATTTTTGTAACGTGTGTCTTCATTGTACAGCTCACATTATGTAGCACAACTATAAATGTACGTTTTAGATGTTTAACATAGGTTCAGTTATAATAATAATAAATATTTGAAGTGCCTGAACAGTACACTGTAGACTGTAGAGCTACCTATAATACTTTTTAGAGTCAATAACATCTACCTTCATACGAGTCTATTTCACTTATTGTAACCTTAGCCACTCTCCCCCCCAAACGAGCTAGTGTTTATTTAAAGTTAAAAAACAAAATGTACGCAATCGATTACGAAGTTGCTTTGTTTCAAATTATAATAAAATCCGTAAATTGTCAAAGGAATAAAGTTAGTTTAATTATATTCTGTTGCGTAATTAGCGAGCGGCGAACGGTAAGGTAGATTAATTTGTATGAAGAAAGTTAACCAGAATCAAGTTAGAGCTACCCCCCTTCATTATAAATTATATCCATTTCAGTGCGTTGGCCTGTTAAAGCCGATATCGAGCTGACTATGACAAATTTTTTAAACTCGTAGTCCGTATTTTCGCAATGGATAATTATTCCCATTCTAGTAGAATAGTAAGGTATAGTATAATATGGCTAGTATAATAACAGTAATTATGATAAGGAAGATAAAATATAAAATAGGTAGCAAGTAACACAATAGATTTATGACATCGACTTTTGCAACAGGTTATCGTTTAAAATATGACACATATTATCATTTTTAGGGTTCCGGACCTTACAAGGAAAAACTAGAACCCTTATAGGATCACTTTGTTGTCCGTCCGTCTGTCTGTCTGTCTGTCTGTCTGTCTGTCTGTCAAGACCTTTTTTCTCAGAAACGGGTAGAGTTATCAAGTTGAAATTTATACCAAATATCAAATGCTATCTAAATCTATAAATATAGTCCCTTGTGGGTGTAAAAAAATTAGGCTTCTAAGTCAACGCAATCAAAAGATACGGTGATTTATGTCACATATTTTGATACTTTTCGCAAATTCACTTATCAATACAAAGGAATCAACGCACAGCCCAAACCGCTGGTGTTAGAATCATGAAATGTTGACAGTAAGTACCTTATATACCGCAAGTATCCGCTAAGAAAGGATTTTGGAAAATTCCACCCCTAAGTGCATAAAATAGGGGGTGAAAGTTTTTATGGGGTAAAAAAATTAAATGAACGTAGAGACATGAAAATAAGTATTGAGGCTACAAAATTCCACCCCTAAGTGTGTAAAATAAGGGTTTGTATTGTAGTTTGTATTCAGTTTGGTTGCAGTTTGTATTCGGTTCCCGAATTTGTTTAAGCATTTTTGGGAACTATTTATTATTAAAATATCTTGCCGGTATCGATATTGGAATCCAGGACTGGAAAAATGATCTAAAATCATAATAAAATATTGTACGGAACCCTCAGGGCGCGAGTTCTACTCGCACTTGACCGGTTTTTTATTATCATATCAAGTAACCCTTAAAAGGTAACTTAAATATACTTTAAGGAAACTTTTTTCATAATGAGGTGGAAACCAAACATGCACTTCTCATTTCCAAGAACCACAGCTTTTCAAACCTTATTTTAAAATTCACAAACAATTTGGTCCCACAAATAACCAATTACTATTCTCCAAGCCGCGCAACTCTGATCCTTATCGCCTAGTGTTTGGGCATAAATTTTCATTATCTTCACGACTTATCAGTGATTTGACTTGCAAATGAGGGTAGAGGAAGTGTGGCCCTTATTATGGAGATCGCGGTTAAAAATAATAGGACAACTGAGTTTTAAGATATGTTTTTATGGAAAAAGGGGTAGTGAAAAGATTTACATAGACGGAATTTAAGTAGAGTAGTTTAGTAAAAAATGTAGATTTTATTTAGAATTACATTATTACTGTATTAGCCCGGTACACCAGCCAGTATTTGCAATTGCTATTTTGATCTGGATTGAAATATACTTATAACAGTGATTACCACTATTTTGTTTTCAAACAAAGCAAAGCAATACGCCCAGTGGGTAGACGATCACAAAATAAATTTGGCCAGAATTAAATGACCAATAAAATTACTTTTGTTTCTTTTGATTAAGTCGTCGCGAGCCACATCGCTGATTTCCCAGGACACAATGTGCTACTTCGCTTAGAACTGATGATCGCTTACACAGTGAGCGATATACTTAATATAAGGACAATAATATATAAAAGTGTCTTAAACATTGTTTGTGTTGTTAATAGTTTCATAATTTTCGCGAATACATAAAATAGTGTTACTCAGCATTTTGATTAGTCGTATTACTTATTTTTATTGTTCCATATAATGTATTCCCTCTGCAATTTTTCTTTACCAGTAGTTTGGTAAATGTATAAATTAAACATTCAAACTCAAACAGAATCAGAGTTTTCAATCGAAATCACTTAGTTTTAAATTACTTATGCTTAGCTTAAACAATAAAAATGTTCTGTCTTTATATCATTATTTGCTAATTAGTTCATCTGCGATTTATTTACGAAAAAGTGAAATTGTAAATACACTTCATAAATCCACACATTAAATTGGCCGCCGTGAAAACAACACAGCAGCACGATACCCAGCGATATTGGAGAAAGTTTGACAACATATTCGCCGTAACTGGAAAAAGTTGGACCAAAAAGTAAGCATTTAACGTATATTTTGACAGGCACTCCACCGCGCCCGTATGGTACGGGTGTGAGTTTGTTTTGTGCGGTATTTCGGAGGTTTTTGGAGTTCAAATATTGTTCTTTCATTTTATTAGGACGTATGAGTTGAGTCATTATTGTAATGCATAATTTTCTGTGGAGAAGATAGATAAGATATTACATACCGAAACATTATTAGGTTAAAATTATATAAATCATTGTTTAAAACTGTTATATAACCATTACATATTAAAGTATTTGAAAGCGAATTACGCGAAATGACTTCCGAAGAGCCCAGTGACACAAAGTGAAACTAAAAAACATTGTTCGAACACAAAGTTGTTAGCGGGCACCGCACAGTGAGCAAAAGCCAACAGACTTAAACAAACATTATATGAATCAACTCCATATAATTATTTGTGAATTGTTCTAAACTTTGACGAAATATGCTAATGTGTTTAGCGGAGAAGAAAGAAGATGGCGTCACGTATTTGCAAATGTGTTTAGAACTTCTGACAGATGAGGTGAAGGGAGGAAATTAAACACCGGGTTGGTACGAACATTCCTATTATTTGTTTAGGTTTTAGGAACATGGTTAATGTGATTTATATACATTTCTTAAATGGCATAATTAGACAGATGAAATAAAAAAAACCTTTCTTAAAACCATTTCATCAACTAAACCATTAATTGTAGAGAGATAGAAAGCAGTAAAACTATACCGTTTTGGAACTATACAATTTAGTATGTTTTTATGTCTTACGGATAAATTTCCGGGACTTGACTGTGGATATAAATATAATAAAAATGACTATGTTGAATTTTTAAGCGTTCTTTTAAAACGATAACTTTAAAATGAGATTGCCATTCTCACCGACCGAGGAAATATTCATAAAGAATTTCTTTCATCCAAATTTCCAGTTGAAAAGTTCAGAACAGACTGAACGCCATCAGATGGCTATTAACATACAAATAGGCTGCTCTGCCGCTGTAAACATCGCGATTAACACGATTTATTCAACGCACACTGATCTGATAAGCATGAGGTTTCAACAAAGATATAGGATAATTAGGTAAATACTGTAGTTACACAAATTAGAAGTGACGAAATGTGATTAAATTACTTAATTTTCATTCCATTGGTGCAAAAATATGTCAACTTTAACACACAGGTTCTTTAAAAAGCTATTTTATACAATTTCTCTGATTGCAATACACTGTGAATAAAATCTTACTATATTCCTAACAAAAAACAAAATATTTCCGAAGCTTGATACTGAAAAAACTCTTCATTATGATTTTTTTGTTCACAGATTTTACGACAAAAATATCGGCATATCGCTTATTGAATGCCCTCACGAACTCAAAACCTCCTATGCAAATACTCCACGAAGTGGTTCGTCAACACGCGACCGACATTTTAAGACCTCATCACATAATGGACAGCCCACACCGTTTTCTGTTTAAGCGTAAAATCTCATCGGTCCACAAGCACTGTGCACACACTTAACAGATTCCGCCGTTTTGTCCGAACAAAGATCGCATAGACCGGTGTGTACATTTGAAGGATAATCGAGAGATCTTCCGTAATGAGTTGGGGTTTGTCATAATCACTGAATATTGAAATGTGGAAAATGAATTTTAGACTTAGTGGCAAAACATTCAGCTATCTTGTGAAGTTACTGAATAAAATTGAAATTAAAGAGATTAAGATGTTAATAATATAACGATATTTTATAATCAATTTTATACACAAGACTGGTGTATGATTACATGCCGGGAAATTATTTTTCATGTTTAGAAATAAATTTAATACAATGAGTACACAAGTCATGCATCATAATTGTTATCGTTTACAATTTGTCTGCAAGCTATATCCATAAAACCTAAAATCACCTCTCTAACTGTTAGTAAATAAAAGTGCAACGAACAACGTTTTATATCGCCAGTTTAAGAGATACAATGTTATTTAGAAGATGGACTGCGTCCGGAGGCGGTAAACTACAAAGCGGCGCTGGTTTACACTAACTGCGAATACCGTGATATACGGCGTTTAACTTCACGCTTCTCACGGTTGTTTTATAGACTTGCATCTTGAGCAAATTCAAAAATGACATCGTTATCGACTTCACTGTGAATTGCTTATTATATTATTTACTAACTCGATTATTATAGCTACCGTTGTACCAATTTTTATCTAAATATAATAATTATAAAATATTGTACACCTGCGTTTGTACCTAAACAAGTTGTATAAAATATGATTTTATATATTTTTCCACGTTTAACAACACTCACCCCACTGTGCACGGCAACATCACGTAATGTGGAATAAAAACTCTTTATATCTGTTTTAATATCGCACTTAAGTTAAATGCGCAGCGCAATACTTTTAGCTGTAAAGTATTTCATAAGGAGAGGGATTTTTTTTATTTCAAGTTTTAAAACCTTTTAAAAGTATTTTATGAAGCTCTTAATATAATAAGATCTGCGTGTGTTTATATTGTAAAGCCTTTTGGATATAACATTTGTACAAAATCATCTAAGTATGTCTATTACGTGTCTTGCCCGCTTAAATTATTTCCAACTACCCAAAGATCAGCTACACTCTATACACCCAACTAATTTCATCCAAATAAGGTGATACACCCGAAACCACACTAAACTATGTTAAGGCTATCATTACCCGGAGCGGAAAACTTCATTACCGCGATGCAGACTTCATTAGTCCGCTGCGAACTAGATGGCACCACTCGCGAGCGCCGTATTTGTTTTATTTTATGACGCGACCGTCCTTAGGCGTTTTTATTGTAGCGAGCGTACGTTCTGTGAGGCTCGTGACGTAGGGCCTCTTGATGAGAAGATAAGTAACAATAAGGTGGCCATATTTACGAATTCTGCGAGACTGTCCCGGACAAGTAACGGAATTCCCGATTGTAAAAGGTCTCGCATAGTCCTGAAATATATAAATCGTACCGAAGGTTCCGCATTTAACGGAACCTTCAAACATTCACCTTTAATATCAACACCTTAATCGATTGCACAATCGTACCATTCCTGCTATACTAACCTGTTTCACCCTATTTATATTAAGTATTCATACTAGATTCACGCGCGGCTCCGTTTTGTATAAATAATTCAGGTTGTATTACCTCCATGTCAAATTTAATTCTTATCCCTTAAGTACTATCTGCGTGATGCTTATTCAAACATGCTTAATTTTACTTACACCCTTATCTGGTCTATGTCCCGTATTGATGTTACTAAAAGTTGGCCACCTTAGGTAACAGACGTTACTGCGGGGAGGCCCCGCGCTCCGCACTAAATAGCCGGGAATATCGTTGGGCAGTTGCACGCAAGCATTAGCAATTCGCAGAAAAGTATTTCGACAATTCTATCTCAAGGTACCTACTTGGAGATAACAAAGCTCGTACAGCTTATTGGTGAGTGGGGCCGCTGTCGTATCCAATATTGTACCGGTTTTGATCGCCAACGTGACTATGCTATTTACATGAGCGTACTCCTAGCACAAACATTAAGCTTAATTTGAAACTAGCGGGATAATCAAATATATGGGTAACAAGTGATTGTAGAATAAAGATAAATGCCACTGTTATGACTAAATTAAAGCTAAGCTGTAGCACGGACGGGCTCCTCCGGCTAGTACCACCTGCTCACAAAAGATCGGTGTGAAGTTGCTATTATAGCGTAGTACAAGTATCATTCTGTTATATTTTTTTCTTACACCTGAGCCCTAACAACGCTAGCTACTCAAATCGTAATAGAAAAGCAAACGTTCGCGATTACGTTTAAAACGCTCCGCTTTTGACGTTTTTCTGACACCATACCATATCAATGTCAGTAGAAATCGTGAAGCTCGTGTCAGCAAAACGTAAACGCGTGGGTTTGCTTTTCTATTACGTTTTTAGTAGCTAGCGTGGTTAGGGCCCAGGGACGTCGTACGGTTGTTTTACGACAATGTTAAATAAAAAAACTAAAATATTGCTGATTATAATCAGAATGTAGTTTGTGAATTAACTGTCATCGGAAGGCATAGCTCCAAGAAATATTCCAGAAAATTATTCCAAAAGTGAATCCCAAAACAAATCGAGATATCGACAATCGTATCCGCGGATAAACGTATTTGCATATAGATAACAAGCGGTGAGCCAACCAATGGCTGCGCTTGACAGCCCAACACAAATGTTCAGTAACATTTTATTGTTCCAACAATGTATATAAGGAAAATAAAAACACGTTTCGAATGTACGTTACAATTCTGATGTATCAATTAAAATCCAAAACTAAGACAAATTAATTTGTTGTTTTATACCAATCAAAATGTTTCACAGCGCGCCAGAAGAACAACACAAAATAATTTCTCAAAGAATTAGCCAAGAACAGACATCTCAGCTAACAATTCACAAATTGATGAACTTTATAAAAAATGTCTTGTGAAATGAGGAAGGAAACAGCGGCATAATTCTTTCCCAAATTTCCACCCCGGGAATCGGCAAACTTCCGGACAGCCCCGCGGGGGAACCATGGGAAGACAAAGGGATCGCGACAGCGCTCACGACAAACTCCGGAGTTTCGGGACTTGGATAAATGTTGTCACTCAATTAAGGCTCACCGCACATTGCCTGACGAGCGACCATCACCAGACACCATATCATCCATTATTATATACACACCCAGCTGTATAAACGACGCTATTCTCGATTAAGTTGGTATTGACTCCACACATTTGGATTTTTTCTCTAATAGTTGAATCCTGATCATTAGAATGCATTCTCAATAATTAGTTAAAGTACTTCATGTTTTAATACACTTTCTTGTATTCTGGCATACTTGCCAGCTAGCTCTTTGAATTCAGATACGTAAATCGCGATCGGCAATAAAGGGCGAAAACATTTAGGATCCTAACGAACTATGAAACTTTGAATCTTGATTTCAGTATGGTAAATAAGCTCTGAAGAAAGTGATTCCATGTAAAAGTGGCCCAAAAACGGCGCAAGATCGATGGCATCTGAGAAGCGAGCGGGTGAAGCAGCGGTTTCGGTGTTCAGTTGGCAATCCGAAAGTTCTTAGTTTGAAATTGTCGCTCCGGAGCACTTCAAACTTTTGTACAAAATAAAATGCAAGCTTCTTGGATCCCTATTTTCTGAAAAAAAAAATTTTATGACACTTGTACAAAGGCGCAGATGGAAAATATAATTTAAAAAAACTTGAGGATTTTTTTCATTTGTTTTATTGATCCCGACTCCCTATAATACCTAACTTATAAAGCCCTGTATGTGAAATTGAAATTGTTTAATTGGTTCTCAAGCCAAACACAAGCCATCAAGGCTCCTCGCGGTGGATTGATGGTTTGGGTAAATTGAAAAATTTAATAATAAACTTAGTTATAATCACCGCGGTATATTTTTTGCGATATCCATACAGATAGCAAACATGTTGACATTAGGAAATCGGCGCCGCGTTAGTTGACCCAGTTCCTCATAGTTGATAAATGATGGCCCCAGCGCGGATCCTTGAGGAACCCCTCGCGCCGCCCAGCCGGCCGGGCGGCCGTGATCCCGCGCGGATTCACTAGAAATTGATGGTCCTTTTATTTATGAACTTGGCAGAGATAGCTTCTCAAGCTGTCGTTTAGAGATAAATAATACTTTAGATTACATTGTTGTATAAATGCAGAATGAGAGTTTGATGCAATTAAAGTAGATTCGTTACTAACAACTTCTACTACCGCAATATCAGCAGACGTCATTCCTTGCGCAAATATCAGTGAGCAGCCGAATTTGAAACCAGGCCGACCTCAATGAAATAAAGAAAAGGCTGAAATGAAGACAGATAAAGACAATAGAAGCTACTTACACTCTCACATTCAAGGGAATATGAATTTCCATTTTATGCTCACCATATTCGATCACAAGTTGACTCGTTCGCAAATATCGCAGGTAGTACACAGTAGCACCTAATCGTTGCAGTAATGTATGCAGACGGCGTCTCCCTTCATTGGTGAAGGGACGTGAGACAAATCCTTTGCACGTGAGGCGACTCACTGCAGATTAGATTCATATAACAAGTAACACTTCACGAGGATATAATGGCTTTTCTAATTTAAATCCCGCGAGGGTTTCGAACAAACGTCGTAGCCAGCGTTATTATATTACGTCTCAGCAGTTTTATTCATCGTAAGAAATAATATTTTTAGGGTCAGAAATAGAATAAAAATAAAAAAATAACAAATAAACCTACCCTACTGATTAATCACAATTTATTCTTAAATTCTAAAACAAAAATAAAACACTCATCTAATTTCCAAACACAAATAATAAAGAACTTACATAAAATCAATTGCCGACAGAAATCACTGAATTTAATAACGCAAATCAAGACACCGTCTCTCCTAGATGTTCTCGCACCGAGCGCCCGATGTCAAATGGCCTGATAATGAATGCGCGGCGCTTTTTATAGGCGTATGCCGGTCATATATATTACACTGCGAGTTCTATATATTACACGGCCTCTCCTGACATGGAGTCGTCCTCGACGAGATTCTAAGAGCTTCCTTCAGCTTCGGTTGCCGAAGCGTCGATGTCCATGGGATCGTCAGGGTCGAGTAACGGCATTGATGGCGCTTGACTAGGTCCTGCCGTAGGGGTCATTGGATTATCAACCGTCTCGTTCTCATCATCAACTGTAAAGATAAAATTGTTTGAGACAGCTTATCCTCTGTTTGTCACTGAACTCGTACGCGCTGACTCGATGCATGTGAGGCATCCAAGGCGCCATTGTATACCACACAGTCATCGTGCCCGCGCACACAATCCAAGCGACTCACAGTACGGCGACTAATGCCAACAGCAATGTTAGTTATAAGCATGTATTCAGATGACATATAAGCGACACATGCATAGATGAATAATACTAGCAACCAGCGCTAGACAAGCGACACACGCTTATGGTGACCTCTAGCGACTAACGCCAGGTAAGCGACACACGCTTATGGTGATCTCTAGCGACTAACGCTAGGTAAGCGACACACGCTTATGGTAATCTCTAGCGACTAACGCCAGGTAAGCGACACACGCTTATGGTAATCTCTAGCGACTAACGCCAGGTAAGCGACACACGCTTATGGTAATCTCTAGCGACTAACGCCAGGTAAGCGACACACGCTTATGGTAATCTCTAGCGACTAACGCCAGGTAAGCGACACACGCTTATGGTAATCTCTAGCGACTAACGCCAGGTAAGCGACACACGCTTAAACTGCACGACTAACGCGCATGAATTCGTTCCGACTCACGGATTGAATTCTCTTACTCACAATCGAAGAACGAAGAGCATGTCTGGGGGCACCATTCGCCCTTCCACGGCACCATGTACTGTGCCGCAGCTTGCGTGGTTTTCCCGTGGCCTCCAGCCAACAGCTTCAGCTCGTATCGGCTGCGGGGTAATACTTTCGTGACCTTATAAGGACCCCGGATCCCAGGATCCAGTTTACCTGTAGACTGGGAAAATTTAATCACGAAAGCACGGTCCCCGGTCTTGTATTGCTTGGGAGCTCGTCGATGCTGATTAACCCGGTTGTCTTATCGCCTTCTATTTTCAACGGCCAGATGACGAACAGCAGAACGTATTAAGGTCGTCATACCGTCCACTCCAACCAACAAGTTTAGCGGGAATGTCTTGTGTGGTATTTTGGTGTGTCACCTTCAATGTTAACTGAAGTCTCCATAGCGTTTCAGACCAAACAGGGTTGAGACTACTTCAATGCGTAACATGTTGAGAAGCTTGCGTACGTATCTCTCGACTTGCCCAATTGCGTGGTGCATCTCAGGGGTGATGTAATGTATTTCGGCGCCGAGTTCTTTAACCCAGTTTGAGAACTCACCAGATTCGAACATGCGCCCCCCCGATCCGTAACCAACAATTTCGGAGCACTGAAGAGAGTAACGGCGTTTGTCAGACACCGCATCAGCTCGGATGTATCCTCACGGTGAATTGTAGAGCAGGCAGAACTTGGTGAATGCGTCCACAATGAGCAAGATGAATTTGTGCCCCTCCGACATAGGTAGAGGATCGAGTGCGTCTATATAGATCGTATCAAAAGGTTCAAATAGTTTTTGCCACGGTGTTATGCTTTGCAAGGGTTGTCGGGGAAAACGTTTATTTTTAAACACATGTTAGACAGTGGGCAATGTATTTCTTAGCGAACTGACGCAAACCTGGGAACCAGAAGTGTCTCTGAATGAGATCGACTGTTTTCACGGCGTTAATGTGCTGACGCTTATCGTGAAATAATCTCAGAAGGCTTAATCCGTAACCTCTAGGAATATAGGCTAGTACTGGTGAACTAGTGAGGGTTTTGATAAGGTCTATGCGCACTCTCTTGTTCCGGCCACCAACTTAGTGTAGATTTCGATATATTTCAGAAAGTATCGCGCAAGACCCAATAACTGGCGTACCTGCTTTACGTTTTTAGGGCACGGGTGATTTGGTGAGCGCACCTTGCGCGGGCTCGGCTTCACCTGACTTTCACTAACTAAACATCCCAAACATTCTAACTCAGTTTTTTAAAAAAACGAACACTTACCTAGATTTATTGAATAACCGGCCAGAGTAAGAGTGTGTAAAACCTCATGAAGTAGATAAATTCCTTCCGTTACCGAGCGGCAGATATTGTTAATAGCTTTAGTGTTCGTAGACCGTGAAAGATACTGCTTATCCTTTGTTCTTAAATAGACCACTTCGTCTCGAATTAGGATGTCTGTTTCGATAACTATAGACATGTTCATACACGAAGACGGCACAACTATCAAGTCCACCTCAATAAAGATTTCACTAAGTTAAATTGTGACGGTTACGAAGGTCGTGGATATGATTTCACGGTCACTAATACCTTTCAGAACACGATAAGTTTGTTTCGGTTGACATGAAAGACTGCAGTCATTATGTCTCGAGAGAAAGAACCGCGGTGGTCCTAGCACAAGTTAACGTTACGTTCATTGCGCGAATCCGACCCATTTTTCGCAAAACAATTACTCTCAATATGACCTGCCTTTTTGCAGAACGAACAGTGAATGCGGTCTGGTTGATTAGGAGCACGATTTTGGTTGGTAGTTAAAATCGGTCGCGGGCAGTTGCGTCCAATGTGTCCTCTCATCCCGCAAGAGAAACAATTTACGTCCACATGCCTAGCGGAATTGTGTATTGGGCGTTTGGCAGTTGGGACACCAGCTCGTGTTTCCTGCTTCCCTCGACCGGGTTTGACGTAGATAGAAAGGAATGTCACTATGCCTTCTGACGTTAGATTTGCATTAGCGGCTGCTGCGCGAATTTGGGGGTTGTCTATTCCGCGTATAACGATTAAAGTGCGTAGTTCATCGCTTAAGCCGTCGACAACCCTTAATCGCAACAAAGTACGCCGAGCATATTCTGCATAGGTCGTGTATTTATCGGACGTCGCGTGCATGGCATCGTAGAGGATATTTGCGTAATCTAATTTCTGTGGACAGAGTGGTTTAAATTCCTTTTTGAAGTTAGACCACGTTCGGTCATTAGTGACCCACTCAGACAACCATACGCGCGCGTCACCCTTTAGGCATGAAGCTACCCGCGATAAACTTTCGGAATCGGACCAACCGTTCGCATCCCGAGCGCGATCCACCTCATCGCACCACGCGTCAATATTATTTATGGTTGGATCGAAATTAGAAACAAAGTAGTTGTTGTTTCTGATGGGTTTTAAGGTTTTAAGAACCTCTATCAGTTCCGATGTACTTGACTCGCGATTCCGAACGGTTATGTCTCTAGCATCCGACCTATTCTCGTCTACCTGCACTCGGTGCGGAACATCACTTTTTGGGGGGGAATCAATAGTTTCGGATGACAATAATTCGGATGGGCATGCCGTACCTTGACTATTCAATGGCACAGAGATTTCCGCTTGATTGTCAGGGATAACATTAATTGCGTTGGAACTATTCGCCACTAAATGCTCACTCGGGAGCTCGACAGAATGTTGACACAAAATATTATTGGGGGTAGTACGTGGCATCGTATCACTATTCTCAATGGCACTCAGTCTGTTTAAAATTGTGTCTAAGGTATTTTGCAGTCTACCCTCATTAAATGTCGACGCACAATACTGGCGTGAGGGCGAGCGCGTCCTATGTCCATATTCATGATGCCGATCACCGCGTGCCGGAGTACGCGAGTAACGACGGTGGTGGCGCAAATCGTACCCTCGTGATCGATCCGAACTTATACTTCGATGGCGCGACCTATCGCGTGAATAACTACGCGACCTATCTCGAGATCGGTGCCGTGATCTACTATTACCGCGCGGCATATTTATTTACTCAAAGTTCGATTCACTTCACTTATGATTTAAAAAAAAAGAAAATTGCGGGTACAAAAACAACAACGAAAATTATAACCAGCGGGTAGAATAGCCGACAAATAAAGTTGGAAATTAGATTGTGGTAATGTGAGCTTAATTCTTTATCCCACTTCTGATTTTAGGGTCAGAAATAGAATAAAAATAAAAAAATAACAAATAAACCTACCCTACTGATTAATCACAATTTATTCTTAAATTCTAAAACAAAAATAAAACACTCATCTAATTTCCAAACACAAATAATAAAGAACTTACATAAAATCAATTGCCGACAGAAATCACTGAATTTAATAACGCAAATCAAGACACCGTCTCTCCTAGATGTTCTCGCACCGAGCGCCCGATGTCAAATGGCCTGATAATGAATGCGCGGCGCTTTTTATAGGCGTATGCCGGTCATATATATTACACTGCGAGTTCTATATATTACAATATTATATGATACTTACAACGTAATTTTATGTCTTTATAATTTTCAGTGATTGATCTCAGGGTAAAATATATTTTAAGGAGCTATAATGGCCAGTAACATCTCTGATTGTATCAAGTAGGTCTCCAATGAATTGGCCTAGGTACTACAATGTCCTGTCTAGTAATTTACTAACGTACTATACAACTAACATTAATTATTTGCATTACATTACAGCACAAGTATCGACGTGGTAGATCTTAATTACATCAGATTGCGGGTCGCGTGCGATGTATCGACGCGTCGGCTTGTGATCGGTAAGCGGGGCACGCGCGGGGTACCGGCTTACCTGAACTAATTGGATCAGTAGCTAATACAAGTTCAACGGAATTAATCGAAAAGTTTCGATACAAAATGAAATAAGAAAGGGCGGGATGGGATTACTTTGATTAGTTTATAATTTCTTTAAAATGATTAACATGATAATAAAAGCAGAATGATAAACTTAAACAAAACATAAGAAAAATAAATATATGTTTTTGTTCTTGAATATCCGAGTTGGTTCAGTATGCAAAGGGTATGATTTTTTCCATTGGTTAGTTCCGTTATCCCCTCCAACTAAACTGAAATCTTATGATAGAATTGGGCTCTCGTAAACTATTTTTAATAGCTAGAATGTGAATCGAACCTGGAACCTCTTGGCTACAGATGGCCCTTCTAACAACTCATCAGACATTGACATCATTTAATTCCTGTTTAGAACTTCTCGTATCCACCTAAATTTAGCACTTATCCCCCTACTGTATGGATGTAGACACTTTGCAAATGGCTCCGTTCGCCCATCAATCACCGGCGACACGTAGGGCTGTCACGAATTTGCAAATTGAAAACTTGTGTTGGCTTTTTTGATTAATTAACTTAACATCAATCAATTTAACGGCCGATATGTTACTTTACGTCACGTGAACATTTTATTTTATTGATTCAATCAATTTCACTTGTAAACCAATGGTTGTAAGGCCATGCTCCGCACACACTCTTGTCTGTATAACTCAAATAAATTATAATAATAAGATTTTTAATGGTGATAAGTGACAATCTTAATTAGCAAGTGATGACTAAAATTTGCAGATTGTAATGGCATGTACAATCTCTCAAAGCTAGCACAGCAACATTGGGCTCATTAAGAAGTTGAAAGTTTTAAGCAGAGACGATTAGCATTAACAATTCTAATTATGATAAAACTTATGAAATATTATAAAGTCGTTATTTTCGCAACCGAGTGCCAACCCTAAACAATACATTTTATGTCATCATTTTATCGGGAAAGCGTAAAGCGGAAAAGCGAAACCATCAAGCAGAAGCTCGGACTGATTGCTCCGGAGTTTTAAATATCACACACAAAGGGATGTCTGTAAGCTAATGTGGCTCATATTCGAGATGCTTTAAGCTAATATAAGTTTTGATTCACATCATAAAAAATACTATGACCAAGGTTATTGATAGACTCAAGCGTTACTTTGCAAAAATAGAGGACCCACCACTTACCTACTTAGAGGCCTAGCCTGTTACCAACCAAACTTTTAACCAGATAAGTTGTTCAAATCCCACTAGTTGCGGATTTGTTGGCAGGCGACAGTCTCGACGTGTTCTATGCCAGTAATCAGACAAAGAATATTCTATTTCTTTTCCATTTCTCGTATGTCGAAGGAAGATGGCATTGGGAATCTACAGGCATTGATCAGCCACATAGGTATTTACTAAGAACGTAGGAGAAAGCCTTTTAGATATTCCCTATGATGAAACAGAAACCATTGACGTAATAGGCGTAAGTTCAATTCTAGTGTAGTCGAGTAATGGAATAAAGTATTTTTTTATGAATAGAAATAAATGTAGTTGCCCGGGATGGTACAACATAAATTGTTTAAAATGCATTTATTACCCCGGTTACAACTTAAGTTACTAAGCATCACATTGTAAATATAAAAATAAATTATAACCGTGTGTAACTAACATGAATTCAAGTTGTGGTACCAATTACGAAGAATGTTAAAGATAATAACAATGATATCTATCACAACACCGGCAGCCACACATCCGAACAAGACGAAATAAAACGCAACAGCGCGCCCAAACAACCGCCCAAACTCCACTAGACATAATATTCAGGGCGAACGTAAATTAACGTAAATGAACCCGCCGCCCGACATTTGAATTACAAAACGTAAAAGTTTATTCCACTTCACAATATTGTAAGCGTAGACGAAATTTTTAAACTTCGGGCATGCTTGTTACTCAATTTATGACTTAATAGTCTTATAATTTAGGTATAATTTAACTTGTTACTTCAAGCTCTAACAAAACGTCTAATTACAAAGAACGTAATGAACGCTCTGAATACGGAACCACGCCGATTGTGATGGGACAAGGGATTTTTTGTTAGCCAATTATTGGCCACGGTGGCGTATTTTCCTTTTGATTAGCATTCTTTCATGTCGTCTACACAAAACACGGATTGAAGGAAATGAACATATTTTTCCAAGGTATCCCTGAACGCTTACAAAAGTTATTGTAGCTACAATTTTCCCAAACATTTGGGGATCTTCAACAAATCATTACTTCTTAATTAGGAACTTGTTATTATGACCGCTTTAATCAGTTACGCGTGATAAATACATACGGATGTATGTCTAATAACAGATAATATATTGCGTCTGCTGATCGTCACTTGTTAAAACTTTCGTCACGACATGGTACACATAAACATATCCTAACTTGTTGTAAATGCGCTGGTCTATGGGTTTCACCCTATTTCTAATTCCATAAGACTCCGGAAAGGCGCGACCTGTCGTCTATTTGACTTTCCTACTGGGCGGTGTACATCAAGGCCGTCATCCACTAATCGATACGCTTTGCTTAGGGTAACAATATAGCTTTAGTATGACAGCTTTAGTTTTGTCACCTATTTGTTGTTTTTAATCTTGTTTGTGTTACTACTACTTACATAAAATTACTTTTATAGTCTTCGTGTCCAAGGATGTAATGTTAACATACCTGTAACAACACAAAAGTATACATTTAATTTATTGTTGACCGCCATAATAAGACTTTTTTCTAACAAACATATAATGAATGCTTCACTACCGTTACAAAAACATTTATTCAATTTATGTAACGGTGAACAAAACAAGAGGAAAACTCAGGAAAAGATGGACATATTGTATCAAAGCAATATGAAAGAGATTGCAGTGGGCATGAGTATGACAGAAAGGTGATAAATGAAAGAGCCCGACATATTGCAGTGATCCCAGGTAGTGGAGAAAGGCTCTGCCTTTAGATTTTTTGATGTAACAAAGTCGGCAAACTAGCATACGACTCCCCTGTAGCCACCTATACACAGATGCTTGCAAGACCAGAAGTATTACTCGCAAGTCGCCGACCTGCAGGGGAATGGAATAAAGACTTTCGGCTCCTCCACTCGTCGTACGAAACGGAGCTATAACAGCTACTTTACGCAGATTTTCTGTGAGAGAGTGGTACTACCCCGGTTCAACCAAGCCGTATATGATAAGGTCTTAAGCAGTCTTAAGTATGATCCCAAACTAAGCAACACTTGTTCTATGGGTACCGTACAATGGACTGGGGGCGATCCCAGTGACACCCAGACCCGGGCAAATTACGAAAGGCCATTTCCGAAATTTGCCCCGGGCGGGAATCGAACCCGCAACCACCATGTGCAGTGAGCCGAGCGGCCTACTACGCTCGACCACTGCGCCAAGCGGTCGTCAAAGCAGATCAAATACTTATCAATTCATAATCCAATGAATACCCTGCTTCATAGACACGCCAAACCACTCGTACTGTGAAGTACAGCGCGACGGTAACCCGACCCGACGGCTGTTACCGAACGCGTCAAACGCGGGCCCGCCAGTGACATGTACCCACACCGACACTTTACTCAATTCAATTATCGTTCTACATGTCACGAATCTATTAGCATGTATATAAATGTTAACAAAATTCCATAATGTTAATAAAGCTCACATATTTATGTGTGTTTGTAATGGAGACTGTGGGGTCAGTATCAGTTTTGTACATATCCAAACTCCTATCGAGGAATACTGTACGTTTCCGCTAGGTTGCTGTATAATGTATGGACAGATTCTGTCACTCGATCAGACCCACGAAATGTTAATCGTAAATATTTGGTCAAAACAAATGTAAGCGACTGCCGTTTCATAAATAAGAATGACAGTGTCAGTGTGCTTGCTCGTTGTTAGTGCAATAGTGCTTGCTGGGCACGCAGTATTTGGAGCTGACAAAACTAATCTGTCGACTTTGTCGTTTCCGGCTGGTAAATGGGAATTATAAAACCTATGATCGGAAAGTACTTATGGTAGTCATCCAAACATTGCAACTAAAATAAGGTAAGTATATCATATAGATTCCGATATTGAGATAATAACATTCCGATATCTATTATTTCCGACGACACAAAAGTGGATTGTCTTTTATCGACTATTCATATTTGGTCTCTGTCAATAGTTAACGGTCAGCACAGTTGGGTTAGCTGTTCTGCCTGTTCTGTTGTGGGGATTTTTACAAAACGTCATGATATTTAAAATATTATATTCAACGGCGCTTAAAACCTTAGTTACTTGAAACTTTTCAATACGAACCAAGAAACTTAATAGACAATGCCTTACAGTAACAAACACATGATGGCTTTATATTGCTTTACGTATAAATTCTATATCACAACTACCCTATTCATACATACATATAAGCTCCAGCACTGAAGAAAGTGTTACATTAATCTAACTTGACCAAACTTCTTTTATTTCAGAACTACGTTTGGAACCTAATTATGCAATTTCCGATTATCCCCGAACAGTCGATTCAAGGTAGCGTCTATAGCGCCACAAACTACGCTCAACTACGCTAGCAGTCACCCCTAGTAGCTGTCACCGCGATAGTGGTGGCGCACTTGCGAGGTTTCCACGCTAATTTTACTGGCCGCCGACCCACTTCGCGGAAAGGTCAAGCCGCGGTATTTTTGTGGACTATATATATATATTTTGAAATATAGGATTTATTTCAAACCGAACCGATTTCATGAGAGAAATGGAATAGGAAATACACTGTGCTGGTGAGCCTATTTTCTAACGTGTAACCGCGATTGGGTTACACGTTAGATGACCACCACTGATGAGGCGAAGCGAAGGCCCACTATCATGTAATACTTTCCCATGTTGTAGAAGGTACCCCAACACCATGCCGAGGCAGGGTCCTGTTTGTTCCCACATTCATCGTAGGTAGGAACATGGCTTTATTGCTTCTTGCTATCTGTCTTTATGTATCTGTTTCTTTCTTTCTTCATATATTATAAATTAACAAATTCAATATAACAGGATGCTATTACACGCATTAATGTGATGAGTCATCAAAGAGTTTTTATTAAGCCTTTTATGGTTTTTATTGATCAAATGCGGAATGTTATTTTGAATAGTAATCGTGCAGCGAAATTTTAAAAAAGTAAGTAAAAGTAATAATTACCAAAGATATAGGTAATTACATACATAGCATTTACTAAATAGCAATTCGGGGATCTTAACCTCAAACAAGATACAAAAATTTGCCGACTTAACTTTTATAATAAATACTTTGATGACATATTGATAATGTATAAGCTTTTTGGTATTTTGCATCTTTTATCTAAAACTCCTTTGTTTTTAAACGTACTTAAATATTTTATAGCGCTAAGCCCTCCATGGGTGCGGGTAGAGGCACTCTGAATAATATACAATCGAGTCGCGAGCCAGTCGGTTACCCAGTTAATAAATGAAGGGTACATCCTTATTATCCGGCTATCCGATCCGGGCTGGATGTAATCAGCGGATGTAAATCGCATCTGCTGCGAAATGAAATATTAATCCGGTCATTCGCGCAAATTTTTGGAGAGCGTTATTAATAGATTGTAAGCCGTTTAAATGGTTTGTGATAGATGTGGAATCTGCCGTGGAAACCACCGTGAACTTAATTGGCTAAAAATGAATTGTTTTGGACGAGTTCTACTATGTATATCGGGCGAGACGCTTCAACTCGAAATGCACCTGACTCTTCCTTTGAATGGACCCCTGGCTGGATATCCGCTAAATGAGAATTAATGTAATGGCGCCGAGTGTGCAAGTAAACAAAGTTTAAAACGGTATCCATTCCGAATTTGTCTATTGAAGGGTTTCAAAAGTTACTCAGATATGAAGTAACCACTAGATTTAAGTGGTGACGTAAATCCTATCAAGGGGCGTACTCTACAACACTAAGGCATGTTACAAATAGAATAACATTACCAACTGAGTAAACCATTACATTTGACCTACATACTCGCAGAACGCATTTACATAACAAAAGTCAGTATAAAGCTCCGACATTTTTATTCGGAGCTATTAACATAGCAAGTGACTTAAGTTCCCTACAGTACGACGGCAATTAAATTCTGAATTCATGTGAACCGTGGTGAGTAGGCTGTGAAAACATAGGCTATAGTAATTGGAGCGAGAACGACAGTCAGAACACGTACGCATGATAAATTTTATATAGATGAGAAAAATATAGGGTAGATATATTTTCCTAAACTCATTACACTCATTAAATAATGTTTCCGCGCTTGATGCATTTTACAAATAGGTAACCTGGGCGTAGTTGAGTTGATATAAGTGATCACCCATTTTCAACGCATGTACATACATGTCGCGCATTCGTTGCGAAAAGTTATAAAGTAAAAAAGGTTTAAAAATTACGATAAAAAATTATATGGTTTTTATTTACCTTTAAACTGCCATCCTTGCCACCATTTCCCCCCTGTATATCTCCAAATTAAGCCTACAAACGACTTAAACCATTCATAAAAACTCAAACATGCAATCCCGTAAGATTTGAATGGTTTTCGTAGCGCTACGATCACGCTACGCCGTAGCAGCGGCCACGAAATCAGTTTTTGTAATTTAATAATATAAATGGTAACGTGAGTAATTTTGAAAGTAGATTAGTAGGATTCCTAAGACTGCTACAATTAGTAAAACACAGCACCATTATCATAATCCATAGATAGATTAATACACAAAAAACACAATCACAAGAGGACTCGAATAAAAACCTTGGAAGGGATACGCCGTAAGCAAAACACTTGCATATCATATACAAAACCACATAAGAATCAACCGGCGGCCCGAGCTGACGGGGGAAAGAATCCAATTTCCTGACGATGCAAATACAAGCGTCGCTCTGATTCGTCCTCCGGCACCAGTGTGGAGTTCCCATTGCATCTGATACGGGCAATGGAAACAAGACAAAAATTTTTAAATTTAAATATTGTTCTTATACCTTTCTCCTTAGCCAAATTGCCAAGGTTATTAACTTGTTGGGGAAAAATAACTTTAATCTCATTTTCAGTAATGATTACTACTTGCTGAAATATGAAGGTATACATCGTGAGGTAACCAGTAAGACTCGATAGCCGTCCTAAGTTCGTCTGGGCCAGCACTCAACTAGAATAGTGAAATTTGGTCCGAATCCTTCACGCATACCAAGGATGAGTGCCTGATATTTTGGTATATAAATAAATAAATATCGCCAGACAAAAATACCAACTGTATGGTCCCAAACTAAGCAATTCTTGTACTATGGGTACCGTACAATGGACTGGGGGCGATCCCAGTGACACCTCGACCAGAGCAAATTACAAAAAGGCCATTTCCGAAATTTTCCCTGAAGGGAATCGAACCCGCAACCACCCGGTGTAGTGATCCGAGCGGCCTACGCTCGAACCACTGCGCCTAGCGGTCGTCAAATACCTTTATTTATTTACTTTAATAGATTCATATAAAGCGCTATGATCGTACTTTTAATAAACACTAGTGGTCGCCCGTGATCGAAATTCAACCATCATTCATTTAAATTTTAATTTTAAACGTTATTAGTGTTCTATTGTCAAATACTATTTGATACTGGAACGCAGAATACACTATGGAAGGCCCGCCCTCCAAAATAAAGAAAAAACACTGTCGCCGTTTGTCAGCCAGACAGTCAGTCAGTTACCAAGTAGAAGTTACAAATGTGTGTGTGTCAAACGCATGCTAGTGGGTGTAATGTTTTAAGGATGGAATTAATGTATATTGAAACATAATTTTTCCTTCACGTATTAATATATAGATATAATGCACAGCATCTATTTATAGAAGACACATGCAATATCAAAACAATATTATTATCAAAAGGAATAAAGGCTATATCAATATTTCGATAGCTCCACGAAAATTATCTTATAAATTTGTGTAGTTCTATTGGAACAGGCTGAAATAACACAGTGGATAAAGATATCCAGTAATAATAGAGATATTTCCATCGATATACTACAATAATATCTTATCGGTGATCCCATTTAGCACTCACAGTTATAGCACTAATCCAATTATAGGTTGATTCAATCATACTTATGGAGGTATCAAACCTATATTTTAGGATATCTGCAATCAAATACGAATGTTATTTATCTCAATTAATACTTGAACAATGAAAAAACATTTCAAAGTCCATCAGCAAAATCGATTTCCTTAAAACCAAGGCCCATAAAGGCAAGAATCCTATCCTATCCACACCTATTATGATATGATATTCAGACAAAGAAAGACGTCAAAGACATTGTACCCCTCTATGTTGCATCGTTGGGGAATAGAAATGTAGAACCAAAGCATTAACAATATCACAAAGTTGTACCCTTTGTTCATCAGTGAAGGAAACAAAGTGAACACCGCGCCCGCATCGCGACCGCGTCTGCGAGGGACGTCACAGGATACGAGGATATCAAAGGATTTAAGTGTCCCAATATAAGTGCTTACGTTAAGCTGTAAAAAATACTTGTCTAATTACTTAAATTGAATTGTGAAAATGTCCTTTAGAAAAATCTTGCGATATTTATTTCATGTCTCATAATTATAGTAATTAGTTTCGAGATTCATCTAAAATATTTTAAAGTCTCACGTGGTAATTACATTATTATAATTATCATAATAGACTTAAAGATTTCGGAGATGCATCCATAATTTTAAGTTGAGCTTGATAATCTCGTTAGGATAAAAAGGTCCACGAATTAAACCTTGGGAGCCACTGACATAAAAATGTTCTCTTAATTAAGACTACCTGCTATAGAGTAGGTGACGATAAAAATAGTTTTATCTTCAACCAGATCATAATACCATTATATGAACACATTAAAACAGCACAACTACCACAATAAGGGCATTTCTCCATATTCAATAGAATTAATCGCCTATTAAAGTACTAAAATATATAAAATTCGTCCCAAAGTAACCTTTGCTGCAAAACACAATTTCATGTGAAGGACGCGCGATAAAGTACAATGGGGCGCCTGCATGGCCAGCTGGACGTGACGTCCCGTGATATGGGGATTTCAAGGGATCTAGCGAAGAGGCTGAAAGAAACACTATTCATTTTCTATTTGACAACGGTCGAGTGAAAATGAACATGTGAGAATGTATGCACTGGGTAGGGATTTCCACCATGATCAAAGTTTCTATGCGATATCTAGTGAAGTCCACGGTTAATTAAAAATCTTTAACACGGATATAAATGTAAGTATTATAAGCTCTAACATCAATTTGCGTGTCGGTGACCGAAGCAAATATGGAGTTGTTACAACAACCACCAGTTTAAATAGATTTCTAATCTCAATTCTAACTAATTTTAACTTTTAACTACACGTAATCAATTAAAACTGTAAGATACGTAAATACAAAATATATATTTTTATTTTTACAAACTGCTACATATTCCAGCGGAATCGAATTTATTGAATTAAATAAAATTATATGCTTTATGTTATTTTTTAAACTATTCATCGATAATTTACCTGTACCCATGCACATATTTAACTGCTCTAGTGTCACCTGTGACGTCACAGGGAATACCTTTGCGTGTGACATTATGCTTATGCGAAATATACGTCGCAAAAATTCCCTTTTTTGCTATGTGTGAGTGACATTTTATTGGATATGGCTGACATATTTTGTTGAGTTTGAAACTTTATCTACGTTTGTACTGTTATTTATTAAATGTTACATAAATTGAGTAATATGCAATATTTTTGATAGAAAAGAACAAACGAAATAAGCTTATTGCTCTGAAACAAGCATGAGTCCAATTTATTTTATTTTAACAACAGAAATCTAACGAAAAGGAATACCAGAGTACTGTAATAATATGTATGATGCTTACCTTAATGATTTTCTCAAATTAAAATGGTTCGTATATCGAAATATTAGTATTTGCAATCCAGGTATAGAGGTCAATAATATGTGGCAAGTATCAATTGTTTACAAAATGTGAGATAACAGCTTGACACGTCACAACAAATAAACTATCAATTGCACATGAAAATTATTAACTCATAGCTCGAAGAGAAAACTACAAAATCATGTTAGCATAGCAACAATCTTAAGAGCAATTTAATATTGTCATCGTCGAAATGAGATGCTTCCAGTCAGACGCCACAATGTGTAGCGAAAAGCACATTTGCTACATTTTAACTTAGACGAGTTATTTATTTAGACTCGGCGATGGCACTTTGAACGGTTTGAGTACGAATCTCGGTTAAAGTAGAATTTTATAGTGAGTTTCTTTAAAATTTGCGATAGAATAATCAATTGTTTGATGTGAAGGAATGGTTTTCTCACTATTAATATATTTTCAATAATTTCTCTTCCATAGTAGTCCACTAAATACATTTAAGTAACGCACTCTTATATTGTTGCAATGATGTGCCAGTATACTGATAATAATATTAAAAACTATAATCTATAGAAATAAATAAAATTGGAGTGTCTGTTTGTAATATCAAAATAACACCTTTTCACTAAATGCATATGAAAATACATAGGACACCTATAGCAAAAACGCGATTTAATTTTTTTTTGTCTGTCTGTATGTCTGTGTGTTTGTTCCGGGTAATCTCCGAAATGGCTGGACCGATTTTGACGGGACTTTCACTGGTAGATAGCTGATGCTATAAGCAGTAACTTAGACTACTTTTATTTAAAAAAAACCAAAATAATAAAAAATGTTCCTACCGCGCGGGCTCAGAACGCGGGAGCGGGCGTTTTTGTTGAGTTTAATTCCACGCGGACGAAGTCGCGGGCTCAGCTAGTATTTAAATAAATCTAAATAAATAAAATTCATAATCGACATTCGGTTTCATCGTATAGTTTAACAAGATATTTTAATATAAGTAGGTAAGTTTCTCTTTTTGTCCAACTACGACGAAGCAAAAAGGAGGTTTATTGTCCTCTTCTGTTTGATCCTGTACCGATCCCACACACATTATTTCTTCTTCCTACTATAACATAAACTCGATCCAAAGCTAAACCTCTAAATATATGTACCAAAACAAATCTTTTATGAAACGCAAACAGCGGTGCAACATAGCCGGCTGAATATACAATTGAATCCGACCGCGCCATGTTCGCTTGCTTCCGACAAAATATTGGAACGACTGTGTGCCGCAGAAAATGAATAATATATCGGTATATACGGTCGGGGGCCGGCAGGGACCCTATTGCACCCAGTACGCACATGCGAGGCAGGGGCTCAAATATTCTATGAGAGGACCGTGCATGCTGATATTCTTCAGCGCTTCGGTATATCTTATTTGATGTGGAGTATTTTTATCATTTATATAATATTTTCCACAAAATCTATAGCTACTCAAATCTAAATTGAAAAACAATTGTATCTTTAAAACAGTTAAGGTTAAACTAAGTTCAGAATGAAATTCATTTACTAGTTCTATTCTACGTTTGCTTGAATACCCGGCGTTTTTAATTACGAAATGCAAGAGGCAGGAATGTAAACGCATCTTAATTAAAGTAAACAGTTTAAAAACATATTTAAATGCAGCCCCGCCAGCGTTGCAACGAACTTAACATTCTCTATCGTGTATTTAAGTAGAAGAAAGATAATATATTTTGCTTCAAAGGAAAGCTAACTGCAGTAAACTGTAAATTACACTGAATATAGGCTAAAGTCACGCGTGGATGGGAAGCGTTTTTGTGTTGGTCACTCAAAAACTCATATCTTGGAGTAAATTTTATAAAACGGGCGTCAGTTTATGTAGCCAAATTACAAAACATACATATGTTGCCGTCCATATAAAACTGACTGCCTCAAATTTGGTCTTTCCAGAGGAATTGCGACGCCAAAACATGTACATACTTTTGAAAGCTTGGTGCTACTAAAGTTTATAAATTACAAAAGTAATAATCATATCATATTGTTAGAATCCATCCAGCGACTGAACAACAATACGTGCTTCATCCAATTTTAATGACATCCTGTGACGTCATTAAGGACTTAGCCTTTTACTTGCTGTGAAATCAACGCATGAAAGAAAAAAAAAGCGATAGTACCACTTGCACCCACATAGATATTTATTTCATTATTTTCCTTTTTCTTGAAATAAATTCTTTATAGCGACAAAAATAGACGAATAACCTTTTTACCTAGTTGGGAATTACTACAATCTCTTTTTATTCTCTGAAATGTATGAATTAGTTTGTTATAACTTATCTGCAAAATAGTTTCAATACAAATTTAAACATTATTTGGGCTAACTACTACTTATAATATTAACGACAGTAATCTTAATACATATTTTTTTTATTTGAAATTATGTGCGTTTAGAATATTCCATTATTCAAAACCAATCTACCACATAGGGCCATAATCCTGGAACCACACCAACCGAAGTTACCAATTTACGCGTGTCATATAGATAACAGCATAGAGAAACATCTGCGAACTACTGAACGTAACTTGTTTTATAGCCGTATAAACCCCACTCAATTTCCCCTTGGAGCCGATATAATGGAATATCTATGTTATGCTTTGATCAAGTAGATAGTGATACTACACCGGATTCATATTTTTTTAGGAACTCTTGCACTCGCAAAAGTTGTTACGTTTGCTCTACTGACCTAAATACAAAAATAACTAATTCTAAATCAATACCGACATCAGAAAAATATATTGCACTGCAGTTTGCACATAGAGATAAATTAAATCCATTTGTACATAGCCGGCAATATATTGAATATCACGCGCTGCGGTGGACCGCGCGCCGCGCTGACTATCAGTCAGGCCGCGGCAGCAGCAACGCACATGATTCTGTATTTATTCATTACTATTCCATTGCTGGTGGTTTCAAATATAATGAATTTTGAGATACCAATATAATTTTAAGCTCGCCCATCTAGCCCGCGAAGTTTAAATTTTTTGAGGTGTGTAAGAGATATTTCAAAATCTGACAATAATAAAAGGCACATTTTGTAATTCACGACAAAGACCGTGTGCTGTGCATTTATTAATATATCCAACTTACTCTAAAACATTTCAAGAGCGACAGCTATCCAGATCATCTGACAATTTTTGTATATTTAGTGATTAACTAGTATCATATCCACCGTGATAATATTTAGAGTAAAATAAATGTATTAATAAACGCACTGCATACTGTGTTTGTCGCAAATCACAAAATGTTGTCTTAAATGTTTTCAGATTTTGGATAAACTATAAAAATACCCGAAAAATTTGAATTTTGCGGCCTTCGCCTTAAATCAGAAGATGACTGAAATAACTCTAGACTTGAAATTTAACAATATATTTGAGTTATATAAAATTAAAATCAAATTAATAATATACAGTTAGTTACCTATTTCGTACCACAAACTATAAAAATATAATATAAGTTCAAAAGTGTGATTATAAAAGTATTTTATAATAGGTTAAATCAAAAGAACAGCCCTTAAATTCTATCCCCTCTTTTCTCCCCCTTAATGACATTTTCTAAGCAAATTATAATCAAATTCTTTATCAAGCCGCTCCACGCCAATACCATTCTTATGAAAATAAGCCATTATATTATATACCGTATCACACCATTAAAGGCAACGACGTCTTTTTAAAAGCGTTTTACGCGCGCAACAAATAACTGAGACGGTCTACGATCCGGGACGGCGTGGCGCTCCTTTCATCGCGAATCACACATTTCTTCACAGAACGCTCACATGACGTTATACAAAGGATCAATCAACCTAGATAGAGGCATTTAAAGGTGCATCCCTATGCATGGAGTTGCTGAGTAATGAATGAAAAGTATGACATTGATTTAAACGAAATAATTGAACTGAAAAATAACTAACCAAAACTGTTATTTGCAGAAAACTAAAAGGGTGACTAAATGTCACTGCAATAGTACTAGATTCTTAGTAAAGACTTTTGAAGTCCCATTAAACTAAAAATAATTTAAAAACAAGTAATATCGAAGATAATATTGAGAACATGATCGCCACATTATGTGCAGAACATACAAGAAATCCATCTTTGTGATCAAGTCTTATATTAACCGTGACGTGACATAATAAGAAGATTTTCATGCAAATCGTGCAAATAACAATAACATATTTGTCCCAATCATAATCACATCAATCATTCTAACCAACTCGTAGGGCAGTTCATAATATCGATAACTCAAAGTAATATACCACGATAACCGAATATCAGAACAATTGGTAGATAATGGGTGAATCCGTTCGGCCCCAGATGTGGTCCGGGAAGAGGGCTGAGCGCTAATCAGGTTATTGTTAGAAAGAGAGACGAATATTCGGATTTGATTTATCAAGATGACATTGTGAGGGGTCAAGGTGAGAGTTGCGGGATTAGACACTTTGGGGGCGACAGTAAATGATTCTCTTGGTTCTTGGTTTATTTTGTTGTCAAATAAAGACGTTTATGCTGTATCCCTGTATGAAAGTGTGATTATAATTAACATTGGAAGAGTATAAACTATGAGGAACTTTAAATTACTAACGAGATAAATATTACAAGCTCTTGTAGTGGTATATACGTAAGTGGGCCAGTCATGCATGATATAATAGTAAGTAAGTAGACATAAAAACCATTATGTTTCATAACAGATTCAATTTGTATTTATGTTTTCTATTATTATATCTAGTATAATTTAGTACTTGATTGTACTCAAAATGTATAAAACAATACTGAATCAATAAAAAGTTCACAAAAGCTATCAGTCTCAATTTTCAAATAAACAGTGAAAAGCAATTACTAACAAACACTTCGAATTCTACAGGGAATAGCTCGCAGACAGCGCAGATGAATGAACAGAAACAAAAAACGCCACTCGCGAAGATAAAGAACACTGAACATCAATTAAGTTACTCAATAGAATAATAAAATAAACACTAACCATTCAATGTAATTTCAAATTTTAAATTAATATTATTGGAACGTTTGAGATAAAAATAAAAGTTTCGTAATGATGATCCAAGAGGTGGAAGCATGCAATATTTCTGACACCTTCGTCGACAACAGAATGTGGAAAAGCATAAAGACAGGCCGCACCTATGACCTATGACCTGTATGAATACAGTGAAAGATGGAGACAGTAAACGCTTTGGTTATTTTTGTATTAGCAAAACAGCGCATCGTATTGTTATGTACATTGAACGCTTTTTTAGCTTGTTTAGTTTTAAGTAAAGACGCTCATAATACTGAGCCACGCTTGAAAGCTATAACTTCAAAACTCATATAAAATTACTGCACAAGCGTGGAAAGTTTCAGCGCTCCCGGTCATACAGTCGTTATTGAGATGCTGGCTCGGTAATCTCTTTGTAAGAGATCGTTCTAAGAAACTTGTCAAGTATAAAGTAATCGATATCCTATAAAATTGCAGTAGTCTTTTGTGCGCTACAGTAATGTACCGGTTATATTTTCAATAACATAAATAGCGGAGCATTTATTGTTTTCTTATAGTTACGCGAATACTACACATTGAAATAAAACTATTTTTACGGATTTTCTGACTTTCTTTTTACGGAGCACTTTCTGCGTGGATCGGACCGCAAACACCAACAAAATTTTGAGGGTACCCAGTTTTTAACTATGACATCAGGACGTCTAACACCTCAGTCCCCCCGTGACCACGGTTGCTGTAAAGCAACCGAAACGTCGGCAACATAAAAAAATAAATAAACGCGATATAATCCGTAAAAATAGTTTTATAGCAACATAGCGGAGCATTATGTACATTAACCATGTATTACTGTTAATACTGCATGTTGTAGGAGCGTATGTCGCATTAATATACGTCTCTGTTTTATCATCTTTATCCCACTAAAAGACGCTACCTTTCGGCCCCCTATAGGTACTTCTCTCAATACCTAGCTATATGTTACGAATCTTTTCAAAAGCCTGAAGATCATATCGTAATCGTTTCCTAGGTTTACCGTGGCGTGGTTGCATTCCTAGTCTGGACTTAGAAGATAAAAATTATGACTTCAGACAAGTTTATGTCTACATATTTCCAATAAGTGTATCATAAGCAATTAGGTATAAGACAACATTATAAATAGATAATTTGGGAGATTTATTTTCCATAGTGAGTTTTTACATGGAGAAAAGAAACTACGTTTTTTGTATAATTTGAATACTGAAAAGCACGTCTTTGCTACATCAAACGGAAGATCGCGCCCCTAGCTCGTGTAAATATAATAAAGCAAATATGATGAAACAGTAGCTCACGGAGTTGTAACATAATAAGGAAAACCGTTATGGAAATGAGACCTATGAGTATCAAACGAATAAACGTTTCATGGTTTTATTAAAACAGTCAAGATGTTAAATGGTCGCTTTCATTTTATCAAAAACGTGTGTTTGTACAAATATAAAAGTATTATCCAATTTTACGAAAATCATATTATAAAACAAAAAGAAAGAAAATATGTCAATGAAGGTATTTTGTGAATATGCAAAATTGTATTTATTTACTTTGTTTATGCTTAAGAGGTTATTATATTTATGTTGATATCACGGATATATCATTATGTTAGCTCGATAAAAATAAGAAATGTTGATATTATTGACATTTGAGAACTGATTTGCTTAGTTTTCAATAATCAAGGAGAAACTTAAGCTTTAAATTAGTTAAATTTCTGAAGCACGTTTACATTGTGCGTTTCTATAATAATACTAACAATTTCCGACATGTGACTTCTGCATTGCATGATTCTGTTCTTCTTATTAATTAAAAGCAAAAACCAGTTCCACAAAAGCACAAGTACAAAATAAAACAAGAAGAATCACACTGCAGTACGTCACATCAGCTAACATATCTGCACTAAACAACACTCCGCGGCTGACACTCATAAAAACAACATAACATTGACCATAAAACACATCCAAGAACTTCAACTAAGAATTATCGGCCTAATTTACAGCGCATACCTTGTTGTTTACCCAATCGAGCGAGCCCACGATATTGCAGGTGTGCCTACTTAGCCGATTCATGAGCATTTTTATTGAGCGATGAAAATATTTCATAAATTGGTGCCCACTCAAACTTTCAGACCCTTGATCCCAGCGGATTGGAATGCCTGTAATTTCATGTTACAGCACGTTTTACGACTTCATTGTATTTTATTATACATACTTATTTATAATAGCGATCCGTACCATAAAAAAAGTTTAAATTTTATAAAAGTAAATCATGTTTAGGCGCGAACGAAACATTTTAATTCCATCGTCGGTAAACATCTGACAGGAGTCTCCAATAATAAAGAAGACTACAATATATTAGAGCTTAATATTATTCAAAAATTTTAGATCCTGGCTAAATAAGGAGTTACATAGCAAGAAGTACAATATAACCTCAATACGATCTTCTGAAAGTTACAAGAGAATAAAATAAGCAATGTTTCCATCTCTGGCGCGACACGAAGGGCGAACGTTGACCCGCTCAATAAGCAATCGATGTAGTTGGAGGTGTGCCAACGTGCCGAAGCAGGCTCGCTGTTGGCTCCGGGCCAGTATGCGGTCTGGTACCTCGGGTGCCGCGGCGGCTCCATCGAGAATACCAGCGGCTGAATCTTGAGAATTCTTTACATTTGCATCAGACTCTGCCATGAATTTCGTTTTGATTAAAAGTTAATTAAAGCAAAGTAATATAATTATAATTATGCTGAATACACTTGCTCAAATGCCTTGCTAAAACAGTAGAACATGCCAGAAAAATACATAATAACATTGCGCTCGCCCTCTGTCCGGGTGAAGTTGTTATGGCCACTCTGGCCAACAACATATAGTCAATTCAAAAAAAAAAAAAAAAAAAAAAAAAAAAAAAAAAAAAAAAAAAAAAAAAAAAAAAAAAAAAAAATTGATAATGTATACCAAAATGTTCAATTCGCTTTTGATAGCACAGACATTTTTTGATGACATGGTATACCTACGCAGCGAAACGATATTCGATACAAAGCATAATCCTTTATTGATAGCAAACGTATCAAAATCTCGTTAAATATTAAATTCGGAAACGTTTTGTTTGAGCTCACCCCTCGGACGCCGTCCGGACTCCATAACCTGCGTAACCTAATTCCACATCGACCGACGAACAAAGAACTCTTGTAAGCCCATTAACTTAGCCTTTTATGGGCGAAGTTATGAGAAAGGTGCGTTCGCCGCGGGTCAAGTGATATCGGTTTTAGCATCGCTGGAAGGAAAATTTTGATAAGATCAGGGATTTGTGAGATTTATCGCCGATGTAATTTACGTGGAAAGTTTTAATCTTAGTAGAGTGGCGGTGCTGTGGTGGAGAAACAAACGGTAAACTTGTAACATTCATAAATTTATTGTAAACATACCTTAATACAATTTAAAATGTGGATTCGTAGAACACGGAGATAACTGTAACAATAATAAATATTGTGTTAATAAAATGAAATATAAACTAAATGTAATAGTAATATTATCTATCTCATATGTCCGTTGCAGAGAACAATCCTAACCTGTGTCCCGCCGCCGCCAGAACGGATTACACGTGTAGAAACTCGCCCGGTGGAAAGTAACACCCGCAAAATTACATATCGCGCAAAGGGTTAATTGGGTGATTCCATTTTTTTTTATAGAGACCTTTGCCTACTATAATTATAAGTTAGTAACATTGGCCATCGAAGTACCTATGGGAGCATTAGACCATTTAAATGAAATTATGTATCAGCTCACAGGTATCTATAAATAACTAATAAGGCAATATAAACGTCCCACTCCTGGGCACGGACTTCTCCTCAATACGAGGGGGCATTGCTGCACATTTCACTGCTGGCTTAGTGCGGGTTGGCGGTATATCTAAGTCATGAAAGTTTTGTCACGATGTTTTCCATCACCGTAAGCAAGTGATAATAATTTTGAAATTATATGATTCGCTCATTGATTTCTAAAAACCGAGAAGTGCGAGCCAGGGGTAGAACCCAGGACATTGTACCTGCAAGAAGCGTTCTAAACCAATCGGATATCGCTACTTTTTAAAAGAAATTCTACAAATAATAATGTTCTACTAAATAAAACTTATCGAGCTCATATTAACTTGCAAGATCAATTTATGTGTAAAACTAATATACCTACTGGAATTTCGAAACCCTATTTCAAGCTTGTGTCATAATCATGTTTCCCATCGATATAAAAGCGGAAGTATACCATTGACAAGGCGTCGCACAAGGCCGTGCCCTGCATCCGCCGCCACTCAAGCCCTGTCTAATATAATAACGTCAAAAGCCGCTTCCATGCTTTCAGAGGGGGGTAGGGGGGAGCTGTAGGGTTTTACAAATTTAACCTACACACTTTGTTCATTATACATCATTAATTGCTTAGCTGAATAAAGTCCATTGTTAGATATAGAACTGCCCACATACGATCCTGGTACTCGCACCCACCTGTATCAACCTTCCCCTTTAAGGAAATCCTATTCACGTATTTCGATAAGTTTTCGCCATTTAAGAACCTTTCTGCCCAAATAATCATCGACTCTAACAGCTTTGTGCCCCGCTCTCTGTGGGAAAAAACAAGCTTAGAGCTATCAGCACCTGAATCTAAATTATTATCAATGGATTCCCTTAGTCTTGCGTATTTTACGTGCAGCAGAGCACTCCAGTTATAGCTAATTAATTTAGTGACCTCGAGCCTTAATTCATCAAATTCCAATAAATTAAAACAAAACCTCTGTAACTCTACACTGTAACAAGATGACAAAAGTTTCCGAGGCTCCAACCCGATAGCATACCTCCTCCTTGTCAAGAAAGGGGGCGCGTATTAATTAAATTTTAATCAACTCGCGAAGCGAGGATCGCGTGTGACAGCGAGTGGGATATTGTTGTCTAATATTTGTATATTGGAAGTTGTGTATTTATTTGTATGTCGTACAATATGTTCAAGGATTTATTAGACGAGAACGTCTTAAATTACGAGTGATTTATTGCTTTTTACTCTAAGTGAGTCCGTCCACATTTGTTTAAAAGCTTTAAAATATAAAATAACTACTGACCTGGCAAACCTTGTTCTGCCATAAAAATTATTTCTAAGTATGAAATATACTTTACGACAATATATTCTATTCGTATCGTAAAAATCGGTCGAGCCGAAACCACAAACACCGTGACACAAGATTTATATATATACAGTTGTGGTCATATAATTAAGAACGATTTGAAGTTCTAGAAGTTTTTATTTAAATAATGTCAAACACAGAGATGTGTACCTTCTGATAAGCAACTAGTCATGTTATAAAATAGCCACATTAATAGAGCAACGTGGCTTAGGAATAAATAATAAAATTGACAACAATTTTTTTATTTATTTAATTTATTTTACCAAAGTAACAGATTCAAATAGTACTGAAGCTGGACAAATAATTAAGAACGATTTATTAAACTGAACAGAAATTGTTTTGTATGACTTTTACATTTAATAAATCACAATAATCTTATTTAGCGCGAAAAATTTAACTAGCAACTTAATACATTTCTAACTAAAATTAATAGTTAATACCATGTCCACGGCTTTTAATTACTGCCTTACACCGACGAGGCATTGACTCTATAAATTTTTGACATTTCGCAAGAGAAATAGAGTTCCATTCTTCTAAAAAAACGTCGTTAAATTCCCAGTTCCCACACTGTGTATTTGAAACCATTTTCTTTACTTCAAACCACGGATTCTCTATTGGGTTTAGATCTGGGCTGTTAGCTGGCCAGTCCAAGACAGAAACTGATTGCGCTGTAAGAAATTCCTTTACAGTGCGTGCAGTATGCTTTGGATCATTGTCGTGTTGGAATGTCCAAATAACCGGTAGAACGTCTTCAGCATAAGGTAACATTGTTTCCTCCAGTATATTTTTGTATTGGAATTGATCCATGTTACGTTCTATCAACTTTACAGGTCCAACACCATGTCCAGAAAAGCACTCCCAAATTTTCACATTTCCACCAACGTGCTTTAATGTAACTTTCGTGTACTTAGGGTCGAATGCTGTATTCGGGGGACGTTGTACATATCGTTTTCCATCAGAACATACTCTGTTTATTTTCGTCTCGTCAGAAAAAAGTACATTTTTCCAGTGCCGCACAGTCCAGTTTTCATACTTTCTCGCAAATGCAAGCCGGGCTTGCCTGTGGCAAAGTTTCAACATGGGTACCTTCCTTGCTATCCATCCGTGCAATTTTTCTTCTACCAAACGTCTTCGAATAGTGCGTGCTGAGATTGCTGAAGAGTTATTTTCACTAAAATATTCATTTCTCAGCTCGTTTGACCATTTAAAAGGATTTTGTTTTGCTATACGAACGATTTCGGTCATCTCTAGGAGTTGTTTTTCTCTGTCTAGGTACACGTGGAACATTCGAAGTAGTTTGAAACGTAGCAAAATGTTTTACAGCGTGGAAAACCATCGTTTTTGAACATTGCAGATGGTCGGCTATATTTTTATAAGACCAATTTTTCCGGCGAAGTTTTATTATTACTTCCCTTCTAGATTTATCACAACTTTTTTTTCCCATCGTTTTTTTATAAGAAGCAATCACTTTTCATCTTTTACAGCACTAAATGGCGCCAAAATTACACAAACAGTAACCTACAACTGCATATCGACTGCGTGTTCTCTTTTAAATTTGAACAAATGTATAAATTATAAAGCGTTCTTAATTACGTGACCAGCCAGTAAATAGGCATACTATGTATAGAAGTAGTGTAAAAAAAGTTAGCTTATTTATTTTTAGCTAATCATGTGTATCAATGAATTGAGTGGTTTTATGGAAAAGTTTTATGATACCGGGAGAAATAAAATAAATTGCATGCAATTAGTTATACTTCTTAGTTTGAAAAAATCTTTCCATTATATCAGCGTTCTTAATTATATGACCACCACTGTATATATAACGTGAATCTAGTTAATAAGTTCTTAAAATATGTTTTCGTTAAATTACCACATTTAGAGGTCGATTATTGCTAATTACCGCCATAAGTACACATCGCAAGTCAAATGTGCAATGGGCAACATGCATTATTAATTGAACTCATCCAATTGGAGTCGCGGCGATTTGATGACGATTATGTTCAAGATTCTAGGATAGGTTCAAAAAATACTTTTTACTACTCATACTTTGAAAGTAGGTCTGAAATTGCCTGAGGAGCGGGTTGAAAGTAATACTTTTCCGGCCCGGGAGAATCGCTTTCAACTGACAGCTGTCAAATTATAAAAAAAAACTAGTTCCATTTTCACATTTCTATGGAACCATGTTGAAACTTTTTCTACAGTCACTCAATTACAGCACGATGTAAAATTGAAATAACATAAAGTTAAGTATTAATTAAAGAATATATATTTTTAAATGACTTAATTATAATTTAGTTTCAACAATTTCTTTAAAATAACATAGATTTGGGCAAAATATTAAAGATGAAAATGAAAAATAATGGCTAAATAATGAAGTTGGCCGGCCAACGAAAAAAACAAAATAGGCGGCAATCCGATCTTAATTTTTTTTTTCGAGTCCTTGTATTATTTCTTTAGCCAATTCCTGTTTCTATTTTTATTTCCCTTTTATTCGTAATTAAAAGCACAGTGCTTACCTCGGGTGAAAGACTTATTATTTCCCGAGACGGGGTTTGGCGCCCGAGCGTAGCGAGGGCGCTAATAGTTCGAGGGTCACTTTCGCCACTTGTGTAACAATGTACTATTGTATGAAGCATGTTTGTTTAACCTCGCCAGGCAGTCATCACCAACGGTGACAAACTAAGCGACTTGTACAGCCACCTGCATCTCAAGTAACATGCCCATCATTAGCTCTTAACTCTTTATCAAGGATTTCAATCATAAAGAGTAAACTCTCTTATACTAGATATGGTCCCTGAGATGAGAAGCTGACTTAATATGTAGGTATACAATGTAATTGACACCCAAGAGTCAATGCAATAATATGCTGATTATAGTTGCAAGCTTAAAGAGCTTTAAAAACATAGCGAGCGAGCGCGCGTCCGCAGCCGACATCCGACGTGAATTAATTAGCGACATCCAGCCGGATGCTGTGATTGGACGGTGCAATTGAAAGCGTTCGATTGGACGGCCCGGGATACATGCGCGGGAATTGTTTTCTTTTTTTGTTGTTTTACTCCGTGCGAACAAACGACAGCGACCAAAATTGACTACTATGAAATTAGAACAACATAATATTATCATTATTGCGGAATACAAAGCATTTAGTACGTGTGGCTTATGATGAAGCGGCGTGCATTATCGTCCATGCCTGATCAGAGGATATTGTGAATGATATTAGTGAGGAGCCGTCGCGCTAATGAGTGCGTTTATCAGGTACATTTGCATACGTAATAACAATGAATCAAGTTATATGAGGTATTTTTCACTCATCTTAAATTACCATCATAATGTTTAACATAATAGCAATATAGCAATGTATGACCGCGAGTGATGTGTGATATTGTAAACAGTAGAAGTATGCTATCGGTTTATCAGCAGATACGGCGCCGCCGATAGCACGCTCAGATATTATACACGGATTTATCATTTATGAATCATGATCGGTGTTTTTGGGCACAACATCTTATGTGATGTCCCACTTACTCAATTGATATTAAATAATAAATTATATCAACCCGTGCGTCGAGCCGGGTGGGATCAATAATAGTCGTCGATAGCAATTGTATTCGTGTTATATTTAAAAATATCAAACAAGACAAGGAAGTTTCAGTGAACAAATAAAACATAAAAGGGAAAACAGATCAAGTTATTTATGAAATATGGCGTCTCGTAAATACATTTACCTCGTCAAGGGCTCACAGGGAAACTGTATTAGGGCACGTGCCGACGCGACGGAGTACCGGGAATAACGGAATATTATTTTAATGATAACACAACCATGTGCTACCTACGTTTGAGCAACTTCCTAGAAATTATGTTTGAATATTTTTACATAATTATGCCAATAATTAACACTAACTATACATAACATCGCGTTTGTAATCCTCTGCAATGATTGTCCAGAGATAGGATCAGCATCTCGACTGGGGACCTCATCCGGTGTACAAATAACAGGCGAATCTCGTCAGGTGATTCCTATTTTATATTGTGGCGACCTCACATTCACGTCGCCGACAGAAACGGACAGATGGCGCTAAATGCAATGTACGGATTCTTCATAGAAAAACTGAATCACGATATTAAGACTTGCAAGCATATCGTGACTATATATACAAGACCCCAAGAATAACCAGCGGGGCATAGCGGCCGCCCCGCCAGGCATAACACCCGCCTGGCTGGAAGATCTTCCTTGTTCCGCTAAAATATAAATACGAGCCGACCGCTGCGTATGTCACAGAGTTAACTAACTGGAAAACCCACTTTATGTCAAAATGAATAACATACCGGAATTGCCAGGTTAGCACCAATCCCAGTATTTGTTTGGATATCTTAAGCGACTATAACACAATTGGAATAGGAAAAGAGCGTCTTGAGCCAAACACTTATCGTTTAGCATTCGTGAATGAATTTCGGTGTAGACTATCCCGGTAACTTACATAAACGTTTTGAAGCGTCAATAGCATCAATAGTAGTTACAGGAGCCGACTTCCTAACCAAAAGGCTCCGTGTGTTCCGTGAGTTTCCCTTCTATTAACGCAAGCCCACATCTAGTACATACTCGTACAAGAATTTGTCTAGTCATGTGTCTCTTATTATACTATACTAATAATCTCTTTATGAACAGTGTACAAAGTAGTCTAATACAATACATAAAGGGTCGATACATAATTTCCTATTGACACTAAATCGATAATACGGTCGGGCGTACGCAACCTTCGGTCCGGATTATATTAATTGGGCGCAATCACGCTATGTAATTGAGATGTATGGCACCGCGGCGCGGCGGTGTGCTCCGCATATCAGGTCCACAGTATCGATCACATTGATAGACTGTTGCTTGTTTACCGGTGATTAAGTTATTAAGATTTGTTTCGTAGATAAATCAAGTCCTATGATATTATAAAGGTTTTTAAATTTATAACAAATTGGAGTGGAGCTATTGTATTAAAGAAAACAAATGGCTAGGGACAACCCTTTTCAAAATATGTTTTTAAAGCTATAAAATGGTTAGATTGATACATAATAAGCAATAAAACTTTGGTAATGCTGTTTTAAAAATAGTAACAAGACTCGTGCTAATTCACTAACACTAAATGTGACCTTAATGACATTTAGTTTCAAAAAAATACATCCGATTCAATAATGTACGCAGGTACAAACTATAATAGGTGCTACCTAACTCAAGCGTTATAAATAAAACTTCCAATTCTATTTTCTTCTTCTTCTTTCTTTAAAAATATGGCCCACCCAAAAATATATTTTAAAAAATAACAAAATGTATTACATTATTAATAGCTTTTAGAACACCGTTCTAGGCGTCTGCTCAAATGTAGCTTTATCTAATCTTCAGCACCTCTAGCCAAGTGGCTGATTCTACATTCGTTTCTACAAATCGCTACGCTTCATGTATGGAAATGACATGTCACGTGATCTACTTATCGACTTGTAATGTCATCTCCATACATTTAAGCGTAGCGTTTTGTAGAAACGCTTGTAGACGAAGCCACTTGGCTAGGGGGCCAGGTATTATTAGTATACACATCACGTGGTGCGTGACGCCGCCCACCTGCGAGCCCAGGCGAGCTGCCTGAGAGAAGCTTACACTTTATAATATTCTAAATTTCTAAATAGGCAGGTCATAGGAAACAAGCTTTATTAAAGTATAGCAAATTCATGCGATAATCGTTTTGAAGCAAAGAAGTAAACGGACTAAAATATTCAGATCCGAAAACTCATTTTTCATTTTTTGATTTCGCATGACTTCGTTACAAAAACACATTTGCGCGAATTAGAATCTGTATCTGCAAAACATTTTCTTAAAGATTCGTTAGAACCTGAAGGGGTGTACCATGATTAAAAATATTTTTAATTAAGGTCTTGTTGACCATTGAAATATTTTGATCGAATAATAATTATCCTAATTCACATAACATACTCGTAATTGAGTGCCTTTGTGTAACTTTTGTCAAATAACATTTTCGAAACACTCCGTAGACATATGAATCACTACGTCAAACTTCGATGCCTATTTACTTCTTGCCTGTCTCTAGTTTTCTAAAGTAGTCCGTCTGGGTTCAGCTGAAAGCTTCAGGGACTGAAAACTTGATTAATGAGCGCGGGACTCACATCGTGCGGACGTATAAAATAAATCTGCACAGTTTTACGACGCCGCCGCCAAAGCTGCTAATCCCCCGTCAGTTTTGAGAAAGCGTAATTTCTTCGCAACGATAAATGATCCTTATATTATCGTAATGTAATTGCGCTTAGCTAGCAAAATGTTGTGGAAGTAATGACGTCACGCACATTTAATAAGTACCGTTACTTGTGTTAATATCGCGCTAAAATGAGTTTTCTGGGAAAATAATTAAGCATCTTTAATTGAGCATTAAAAGTCTGCCACATGGCCAGCAAAAGGTTGCCATCTTAGTATGATTACAGAGTAAAACATGTCCGAAATGTATAAAACTAGGTAAGATTCTGTCAAAATAGCAGTTCCTCAAGACTACGATCGTGTACAGAAAAATCAATTCATAGCGATAAAATTGATTCCTGAATGGGGCAATGGTTCTCAATTTTCTTAATATTTTTTAAAATTACATAAATATCGAATTTGTATTTTTTTTATGATCCAGTCTCTATAGCGAATCTTCTTGTTTGCCATCGCCTCTTCCCGATACGCGGGGTCGGCTTTATCAATCACAAGCCACCACTGGCTTCGCAGCATAGCATCATAATCTCTAAGCCGAGGTGTTTCATGTGCTGCTGGATTTGTATCATCCAGGCAGTCTGCGGCCTGCCTCCGCCTCTTTTTCTTGTAGCCTTGAAAAGGCACTCCCTCACTACATGGTAATTGTTTTTCCTCACAGCGAATGACATTACGTGTTCATCGCACAAAACAAATTTTCAGACAAAACATGTCGAGATAAGAAGACGTTGAGTCGAAATGAACGGCAAATTGGTGCGCCTCGCGATCCTATTTTCGCCTGATAGAGCTTCAGCAGGCCGCCGACGAGCGGGGCGGGCACAGAGCCGTAGCCACTGAATTTACGTTAAATTAAGTATGACGACAACCTAGACAGGGCTAAAAAATAATCTATTTTTATTAAAAATCATGACTTCCATTTGATTTTGAAATTGTGTAGTTGGGAAAATACGGTTTAGTGAAATTATTCGGGCAAAAAAGCTGTTATTAGTTACCTTGTTCAGTAGGATTTTTCGCTATTTCCATTATGCATGCGGCCGTTCAGCGAAGTGAGGAGACTGGATCTACATCTTTAATATGAAACTTTATTCCAAGTTTTTTCAGTTTACGTTTTATGCGCATATTTGACTGTTACAACACAAATTTTGCACGCACAAAAACAATCATATTATTAGATAGAAGGCGATAAACAAATACAATGTACGTCTTTAATCATAGGTAATACCAGTTTTACCATATATCTAGGTATTGTACAAATAAAACACAATCACAAATCAGATTCACAATCATCTTATTAGCCTTTTCCAGTCCAATCAACAACGATTATACTATCAGTGAAATGGAACAACTACCTTCTGCCCTTCAAAACGCTACTGATGGAACTATCGATGTAAAACAATACGAGTGATGGAAGGGGTTACCAGTAAGACCCGGATTAGACCAGTAGAAAGAATTTTCAGGCCGCAAATTAATAAATAATGTAAATACTCGTAAAGGTTAGTAGGTGATGTTGTCCAGAGTAGCACAATGCCCCCAGAAAAGAACACGGACGAATATCCACATGGTTTAATTCCCCGGGCAGTGGCGCAGTATCCCCGGCTGACAAACGAAAATGACAGTGTGTTACACTCGCCCGCCGTGAATTATTGCGCGATTTCTTGCGCCCGCCCGCCGCTCGCTGCAAAGGGTGGGTCTGTCAACAACGGCGCTCCGAGAAGTTTTTGTGTTGTATTTGCACATCTGATGCCATGGGGGCCAATCCCAATGTATAGTCTTTTAGCATCTTTGTGTTGCGTTTAATGCAGTACACGTTGTATATTTATGTATTTCTAACACGTGCGATCTACAGCTTAGTTGATGAGTTTTAATTTACGTTGAAAGTGGGGAAGGGCCCAAACGCTACCTCATTGGTTTTTTTTACCAGGCGTTAAACTCATGGTAGAGTTAAATTTTTATTTCCACCGTCAATTAAATAGTAAGCTATCAGACAGAACCACAAACCTAAAATATGTCCGCTGATACCTATGCACAGAACAATGATTTGCAAGAAATAATGTAGGTATAGAATAGGAAATGACGTCAGCACTTACGCCCCTTCCTGCGTCTTGTCAAAACAAACGCTGTCTATGAATAGAAAAGCTACGATTACGAATATTCGCGCATCGGCCTTTATGTTTAATTCTTCAAACAATACGCCGTACTTTGTATGCCTTGGCATACAAATGATGGTCGACAGAATGTCATGGAAACAAGTTGCTAATATTTTCCAAAGGGGTTGGCAGTGAAACCCTGCACGGTTTTACATACAGTCATGAACAACTACATATTATGTACTAACTTTGTCGATTATATATGGGCACTTTCCACTCGGCTTCTAATACATAATAATATAATTTCTTAACAGAAGATTGAAATGATTTATTGCGTGATTGGCACTCCCCTTCTCATGCGATCGAGAGTTTGGAAACAAAAGGAGAATAACACACAACTGCTGAAGATAATCAAAGTTAATAGATTACAAACTAGATAACTACATAAGATGCTCTATTAAAAAATACATGGAAAACAAATTTATAATAACCTAATTAAGTTCTATAAGACAACAAAATAAAGTGTACTACTACATGAGAGGGTGGAAGTGGCTCCCATAATGGAGGACTACAGAGGGCGCGCCCATAAAGCCATTACCAGTAGTGACAATTGGACTTAGTCTAGTGGGCATTAGAGAGTTGTTAGTGCAGCTGGTTACGACAATTGATAGAGGGTCGTAAAGTACACGCGAGCCTGCGCGGGGAATTAAGTCGGCGATATTTTCTCCTTAATTAGGTACTAGCCAGATTATGTTAGCTAGAAATGAAATTAGAAAGTATTGTAATCTGGGCTTTTGAGACATTTTTCGCTGATTACTCGAAGAGGGCTAACTAAATTTAATGCGCCAAAAATAACTTTATATAATGACATCTCAATCTGCTCAGTGGGACTTGATTTGAGGAATGTTTCAGTACTCGGTCGCTCACATATTTTGTCTTTAAACATTCAGCCCCTCGAGCACGACCTTCTAATCTCAGGTTCTTATATCGCCATGGCGAGAATGCTGTCTGTCACTGTCATTCTTATTTATGAGAACTGTAATCCGAGTCGAACGAGTTTCATAAAACAAAAAAAAAAGAATAGAATAACAATTCATAAATGGAACGAATCCAAAAGTCGTTTGCCATCCCACATAACCCATAAGACATATTACGTTTCAAATTCAATGATTTACCAGCCCAATAGTTCAGGCCTAATGTCCTCCATAATGTACCAGCAATGGCCCAAATGTGGCACATGTTCAAAGATACGGCCCGGATCGACCCGGATTTGGGTCGCGTCTGTAGATTTTATCGACATTCGGGTCGCAGCATACAAACTTGGGTGTTTGAGCCCAATGCTGGTTAATGTGACGATGAATCGCGGGCTCGTCTTTGAATTGATTTGGACGATAATAATGTATGTATACAATCAATATTCACAATACTTTCTCATTAACTCTCTCAAAGTATTCTTTGAATACTTTTTATACCTAATGGTTCATGAATTTTTTATGTACTTATTATGCCTTCCCAGAGCGCATATACGTTTTTTTGTCAACTCTGGGTATTATTCGGCTGACATAAGTAGCGTAAGCTAAAAAGTATTCAGACAATTTAGCCTCCGCCATCCATGAGCCAACCGATTTTATTTATATTTGATTTGGTTTCGCTCTGAAACTCACAAACATTTTAGAACGCAGTTGTGTAACAATTCAATGTTTAGTTTGTATCTGGAACAAAATATATCTGACAAAGGACACAATAAATGTTATATAAAAAGAAAAGGTTCTTATTACCAACCAGTGTAACCAATATTAAATGGTTCTTCGGGCAAAGACATTTTAAGAATTTGTCGCACCAATACCCGCGAAATCACAACAGCTTCGGATTGAGAAGCAATACTCGATTAGACTGACATCGGATTGGATCCACAATCCCTGTGTCGGCGACACGTGGCCCGAATACTCGTAGACGCGCGTCCTGTAGTAAGCACTACAAGAAAAACTCATTTGCAGTGTAATTTCAAGTTGTATCATTCACTGAGAACTTTGGCCATAAATATTTGCGAAGTACGTGATAATACGTGACTCAAGGAACTATGGATGGGCCATACGGATTACCAATACGACATTCTTAATGGACCCCACAGTAGGGCGACTGCTGGACACGTTTTTACAATAATTTCTTAGTTGTAAATTGAAATAATTATTATTAATATAATACAGGAAAAACATCCTAAGATATCACCATAAAAATGAGATTTGGTGGAGTAGGTAGTTCCGTCGGCGACTCGTTCACTTGATAGGCCCTGGCATCGCTCCAATGTCTGGAGTTCAACTTACCACACTCATGTTTAAAGCATGGTATGCAAATTGTATAAAATATCGACTTCAGACGAATAGTGTAAAACCTGATCAGGAATTTATGTGTGAAATTATTCATGGTATTTTTAACAACTCTAAAATTTTCAAAAGCTCAAACAGTTCCAAAGTTGACACCGGACCTTAAGTTCGCAGAACTGAGGGCCGTTGTCACATATTATATATTTTTATAAATTTACAATTTCATCACAAAACAAGCATTTTAAAACTCGATATTATGTGTCCAAAAAGGCCCCTCGTATATACACTAAAATGAAAAAATGAAAATAATACAGTACGTGCTGTGTACAGCAGGTCAGCGGAATCTATTTGCGCGACTCGGCCATGGATGCCACATAATGCCGGGGATTTCGTATGAAATACTGTTCTTTGCCCAGGTCCCAACAGCTTTAGCGCAAAAAGTCTAGGGATCCGGTGTGTTGGCGTCAGAACTTGTGCGTATGTATCGTCTAAAAGGTTTTTTGTGTAGCGCCGGGCGCGGGCCCGCCGCGCGCCGGCTGCGCTGCTCGCCGCCCGATCTTTATGTGTTTTCATAGAGCGCGTTGACATAAATAACCTAATATATACAATGTCGGTGTACGGAGCGATTTCTTAATATTTTATTTGTGTGTAGGGCAAGGTTTTACAGAATTTGTTGGTGTGTCGGTTCAGGGATTTTGGGGGCGGGATTCGTGAATTGAGAAATTATATTTTATGAAACTTTATATCTGAGCGTGTGGAATCTCTATATCATTCTTGCTTGAATCACGTCTACTTCCGAGAGGAATTTACCTGAGATTATGATGGCTTCAGAATTTAAAATTATAAATCATCTGAATAAACCAAATGTCAGAACCTTCTTGTGCTAATTATTAGCACAAGAAGGTTCTGACATTTATCTGAACGTAGTCTAGCCTGGCCCCATAGCCATGGCTGTGGAGCAATGTGTAAGTGATAAGACCATGTAGTATACGTAAATATAAATCTATATTGAGTAACGTACATCAATACGTATATCAGTAGGACTTAATCGCTAGTCTCTTTATTTCTTTATTTATTTAAACTCTATGCACAAGTAAAAAACACAATATACAAAGGCGGACTTAATGCCTTAGGCATTTTCTACCAGTCGACCTTAGGGTGGTGCAGAAACAACATGGCGGGTGCAACTTAAACGAGAGAAATTTATAACAATATACATATCTTGATAAATACATAGATATATACATACATATAAAACAAAATTGTTAAGAAAAAAAAAGTCCAACGAATTACCGCTGTGACAATTCTACCAACTTTTTGCGAATGTGCTCTCGTGCCTTCATCTTAAAAGACAACCGACTTTTTGCCGTCCTGATATTCAGAGGACGCGCGTTCCAAAGGAAGATCGTCTGGACAAAGAAAGAGGAGTGGATAAACCTAGATCGGTGTGAGGGACATCGTAAGAGAAGATTATTTGTCGAGCGCAGATTTTTACTGTGGGCAGAGCAAATTAATTGAATTTGTGAAGTTATATAGGGGAGAGAAGAAGGATTGTTTAGAAAAGATAATAGAGTAGTCAATGCCCTCAGTGCTCTGCGCTCCCGCTCTTTAATACGGCGTTGACACGAGCTACACACAAGACTTCCACACAAGGTCAAAAAAAGAAATCCTAGATCAATTACTCTATAGTACTCAGACAGCATAATTTAAAAGTAGTAGTAAGAAAATTTACCGACTCACAAGTATCTCTATAGGTAGTTAATTAAATTTATCCTGCACTGCCACTAAATTATTTCGATCCCGAAAAAATAAAATTTGACGTCCTAGAAAATGTTTTGGAGATATATCAATTTAATAAATAGCTCCTGGTAGGTAGATACACCAACCCAATTTGAATAGCAAATGTCGCTATTCAGCTTTAATTAAACTTGAAATCTTTAACGCAACTTGTCGCGCGAAGAAGGTGCTCATATTTCATAATATCTAAAATAAAGCACCAGGCTCACATAATACGCGAGGAGAATCGCAACAGCGACAATCCGCCGGAGATGGCGACCACAGCAAACCTTAACAAAACGAGATAAACGCACGACTTCCGAAATCGATCGGCTAATACCTGTACATATGGATGGTGAATACACAACATCCAATGCCAGCGAGTTTATGAAAACATTCCTTGACCTGAAAGGAAATCTTTTGATATTAAGAACAAGTTCGAGTTTAAGATTAGGTAACTTTAATCAAGTGAGGGTGTGTTTTTAGAAAACTTTCTTATGAAAGAATTTAAAACGGATGATAAAATTCTAATAATTGATCCTTGAATAATTATAATCGCCTAGTGCTTTTGAAATTATTATTCCTTTGAATAGTCCTAAATAATTTACGAATTTTCTTCTATAATATTGAAAATTACAATTTTATATAATATGCTTATCAGAGTTTCCTCAAAAGCAATGTTATCTATCGAGACATCTATATATTATGTATGTACAGATTATCACTCACTAACGGAAACTAACTAACGGAAAGTTTTCGATGTCGAAAACGACAGCTTCCCTCCTTCTTTTACATATGATTTATAAGAAGGATGGAAACTGTTTTTTCCGACACGGAAACTTATTGTCGATTATGGATACCTCCCCAGGATGTTCTATGAAAACCACATATTATGATATAAGTAAACAGAATCAAACTGCACGCGTCATGTTATGGTAACCGCTTGTTCAAATATTGACGTATGTAAGATGTTGAGAACCAATATTATATATTGGAGCCATGTTTTAACACCACATTATTTACCTCGCATGAAACATAACATATTATACTGGAGTAAACGAATTAGCTTTTAGGCACGGGCTGGCTCTTCAGAAAAATATATAAAACTTTGAATTTGACTCAAATAATAAGCAAGAAACTATTTATTTAAATTATTAATTGTACATATAGAAATTATTTGTATACTTATATTGCAAACAATCAGAGTCAAGTAAGGATAATTTGGTGAGATTAATTAGAGGCATTGAATCATGCACTTTCACCCGCTGGAGCCCCACCACGCACTGGACGGACGAGTGCACCAGCTGATATAAATTACCTAAGTGGACCGCAGACCTTATAAGTAGAGATCTGAATCCATAGCCTTGCTACACTATCTCCTTTTTAGAACTCTCATTTCAAACCGTGCTCTACGTTAATCTGAACACAATCCCGTGCCCCCTCCACGCATCCAGTGCGTCAGTTATTAGCTTCCGGAATGAGCCGCCGCCGCCGCTCCGAGGATATTAATATGTTATTCAACCCTCATCTTGAGACGATCAGCATATCATTTATGTTATCCTGGTTCTTCATTAATGTTTCCATAAATTTTGACGATTTTATGGAGATTTTAACAATAATAATTATTATAAACATAATATTATTCTGCTGATCTCATAGTATCATTGTATTTAGGGGCTTAACAGAAAAGAGTAGTGATGTGCCATGTTCCTGACGATGATTATTATTATCATTAATTCAGTGCATATTCCTAGCGTATAAATCTTCAAGTTTGATGCAAATAATGAGCTTGGTAATAATATTACTATGTTGCAGAATTGATGATAAGTAGGCAATTTCGCGGAGATGAGAGATAATAGTGATAACAGAGCACATTACCAGTCCCGCTTAGCTTGCTTCGCTCAGCACTTTGATGGGAATATTTTAGTTATTACATAATAGCTAATTAGATTGGAAAATGTGGAAACCGTATATTTCTTTGAACATGTTTTGTGCTATCAGAAGAATTAATAAAATACTCCGAGGTTTACGACTAATAAAAACTCGTTCCAAATTAATAGGCTACTCGAAACGAATTTTCACAACACTAATTTCAGTTAAATTAAAATAAAAAAAACATCTTCTTGCTTCTACTTAGAACTTAATTTAATAACAATAAGCACTAGACAAAAGCAAAAGGAAAATACTCCCCTTGATAACCAACCACCAGAGGGCGCGCAGAAAAATATAACCACTTCAAAATGTAAGTAAACGTTTGCCGGAGATAATGATACCTATAACTTAGTTTTAATTTATCCCAGCGGTCGTAATTACATGCAATTTAATTTTAGAATGAGATGATGTTGCGACATATTTCGCTGCAAACATGAATTATAACACATGACCCCATTATATGTCGCTAATTTAAAGTAATCAAAATATTCTGACAATCGCAAGCAATATTTGTTGAGTAAAAACAAAACTTTTACCCCGGTATGATAACTTATTTACTCTCCTATCACAACTAAAGTACTTTGACACGTATAAATACATTTATTTTTATTTCTTATTTACAATCAATAAGAAGTTAACTTTATATTTTTATATACACGTCACATTTGTGGAGGTTTCAACCTTTTCTCCGTGGGAATGGCATTCCAATTGTATGGTAGAGTTCCAGAAACAACTTGATTTCGGCGATTCCTTATTAGTTTAATGGTTTAAAATACATAAGTAATTATATCCCACCACAAACTTTGTTGCTCCAAAGTTACCTGTCGGTAATCACAGTCTGCAAACTGAAATGGGCCTTGAAACATCGCAGCTCTTGAGGGCAGCTCATTAGTCGTGGAACGGTGTCAACGCGGCGGGGCGGCGCGGCGCGGCCGAGCAAACACGGACTTTTGCGTTTCACTCAGGTGAGCACTAGAGAAATGTGGAAACTTTGTTGCTGTTTTTATTTAGATAGACCTTTATAAGAGTGGGCATTCTGCAATGTAAACTGTTTCTATTACAACACGCAAGTTTTAATCCAAGTACTTGCGTGGATATGGAATATGCACTTTGCCTAAAAATATAATAGATACAGGAGAATCGCATTGGTGAAAGATATCGATTTAGATTTACACAGGGTGTTAGGGGAACGAAAACCGATACCATGGATTAACTTCTAGTTCTGGACCACCCCAGAGTTGGAATTTTTCGTCGATATTTTCATGAATTACTCGTATACTAACAATTTTCAGCATATTAAAATTGATTTCAGCATGGAATCAAAATACATTCAACAATTTACATGTTTTATGTCTTAAGTAGGAATTACTGATTTATTTATGTAAAATCACGTTAAGATAGCTTTGTATTTGTGCTGTCAGAAAATATAAACAATAAACCTTGTATTATTGTTTCTATTTTCTGAAAGCACAAAATAGATAGATAATTAACTGACTCAGCCAGAAGTACTTAAAAATTCAATTGAATAAATAAAAAAGTATTTCAGCATTAAAATAGAGCCTTCACAAAACGGTGTAATTATTTCGTCAATGCAAACGAGGAGTTAGTTTCAATTCCGCCCGAGACACCGTCCTCCAGATATTAAGGGGGCCTTGGAAGTTCAGCTCAGCTCGGAACTAAAAATAACAACCCAACTAGTTATAAGAAACTAGTTATACGGCAGGTGAGGGGCAGGTGAGGGGCAGGTGGGGGGCAGGGGGGGGCAGCTCCTGCCGGCACCCTTCAAGCCCCACTCCCTTCAAGATTAATTAATACGCGATTTCTAGCAGAAGGCACTGTAAACAAATAACGTAAGGTTGGATATAGTTTGGCAACGGCGCTGTGGAATTATTGTAATTCTGGTAATTGCCGAGTTTCTGGTGAAGGCTTTCGTTTCAACTATATACGTGTTAGTTTAATATGTATATGAAAGTGTGTGGCAGTAAGGAGCCGGGGGATGATATCGCTCATTCCTCCTAAATTGAAAGTTTATAACTGAAGACTAACACACTGCTGTTATTTCAATGAATAACTTTTATAAGAACAAAATATTGTTGTGAAATTGTTCAGCGTTAGATTATGAAGGATAAAGTTAAATATAGTGGTAACGACTTAATTACTTGAACTGGGATTGCACTTTGGTAATACAGGCACAACCCTGGAAATCAAACAACTTAGAAAATCGGGGTTAATAATTGAATAAATCAGACAAACTGCAGCCTAGTGGAACACCTCTTCTACATAAGTGGGGTTCATTGGATAGAAATCTTTGATTCATACTAATTTCTCCTAATGCGCTACTAATAAAAGCCCTGGGCGTGCTATCTTAATGACTGTTAAATTACAGTGAAAAAAATTTAATTGCAAAATCGCCTCTTAAAAAACTGCAAACTTTTCATAAAATCACCCAAACATTAGCATAAATATACATCCCTTTCACCCGGATCAAGCGGCTGCGGCACCCATGTCCGGGTCAGCGATCAAAATGCGTTATCGCCTCAGATTACTGGGAGCGCCCCTACGCCCGGCTATAACAGAGGCCAGCGGAGGCCTCAACAATGTTCTATAATAGGACCATAACACTCACAATGGTAATGTGGTAATTACATCAAATAATAATAACACTCAATGGGGTGGGAGTTCTATAATTAAGTTGAAATCGTTGGCCCTTATCACCAATATACAATAAAACTGAAAATGTTAGAGCCTCAAATAAGATGGCTACATCATTGCTGCATCCTTAGCATTGGAGGGCTATTAAGTTATCTATTACTTCCGGTTCATACTAATTACAGACGGATGAAGCCAATAAGTCTGAATACTGATTTAACCTTTACCGGTTGTCAATAAAGTTACATCATCCGGTCAATATAGAATTCTGATACACCACTGTTTATACAACATAGATACATTATTGTGTACTACGTTATAATGCTAAGGCAGATGTAGCAGGCGCAATCCCAGACAGTAACCCAAAATGTCAATGTCTGTATCGTCCGTTCCCGTTGTTGCCATGTTGCGCGTGTGATTGTTCATACAATATAATTTGTGACATGTGATTCGGTTTATAATTTTACCTGCAGGCCTCTTCATATTAATTCCAAACAACCCAATAAGTAAATATTGCCCACCTATTACAAGCTTGTCCTTTTTATGAGCGTACCAGAAGAGCAGCAATGTCACCAACGCTCGAGTGGGTAATAAAACGAACGAAGAAGAACAAACTAAGACGAAGAGGACGAAACCACCGAACAAGCTTCGATATGGAAACTATTTTGATTATAAAGCATGACTACGATTATATAATTAAGGATAAAGAATTTAAAGTCATTAGTGAACTTTTCAGAAGAATTATGTGTTGAATATAGTAGAGCAAACAACTCCTTATTTAATTAGTAGACGGTGCCGATCATTGAACTACTGACATTGACTCAGTTAACAATGCAACGTTTGTCAAGGTTTGTTTTGCGCTCGCGATGCTAGTTTAGTATTCATTATAACACGTAAGTATAGGGTTTCACTGATTTCGAATCTTGTGTTCTTTGGTGTTCTTAAAATTCACATCGAAATCATTCAACGTGTATGCGTGAATTATTAAAACTGACGTCGTCCCACTTTGTTAAGTTTAGGTTGGCTAGTTATTTATACGGAAGTATTTAGGTATATTTAAAATTATATTATCAATCAAATACTTACGACAAACACGGAAAAAACTACACCCGAAACGATGGACAAAAGTCTCAACTTGAAATTGACGCGCGAATTCCGCCTGACGTTTGACCTACCTATACAAAACAGAACGGTATACACTCTATGAGTCAGTAATTATCCTATTCAACTAATATAATTAGCAGCCACTTGAGGCTAATAACTTTCATATAATACGTACACAATGTCATTATATCAATAAGTAAGTATAACGTAATTTGTCGCGATTATCCGCAAAACTGTCGGAAACGAATTGTATGAGTAAACATACATAAAGGTTATTTTTTCTTGCAAATGGAGCACTAAGACCTTGATGTTGTGATAAAGAAAGTGTTGACTTACCGCTTGGAGTAGTGGTTGTGTTGGATCGACGGCAGCGAGTGGTCAGTGAGGTTATTCGGTCGGTGTTGCGTGGTACGCGGAGCACGTGCGTCGCGCTCGCTGGCCGGGCGCCGACTGGCTGCGTCGATCGATACCGCGGCCATTGCTGCGTTACGTTTCGTTTACACCGAATCCGAATGTTATTTTTTACTACTCACTTTTTTAGGCAACAAAATCATTGGAAAATTAGGTTGATGTGAAATCAAGTGGTTTTCCTTTATTGAAAAGGAGGTAGGTAGATTGAAAACATTATTTTCGTAGGTCACAGCAGCTGCGATATTGCATTTGTTCAATGAAATTCATCCGATGGGACGAGACGAATTAGTAAATGGGTTGCCGAGTTTAGTCCACTAGCAGCTGATATAAACATTATAAAATACCTTCAAGTTCTCTTAAAATTATAACTAAGAGCAGGTGCACCATGGAACCCTCGGTGCCGATGACTATGAGCGCCCATCAGCGTCGCGACGCTGGTACTACTATGTATAGCCAGTTCCAACAATATAGTTTCATTGCACAAAATATGAGTTTAGTGTTTGTGCGCTCCACATTTGCCATGATCCCACACATGCCACTTCAGTGCTTCAGATGACCTGACGCGGCTTGTGCGAGTATTAACAAATAGGATGGAAGCTGCTCTACACTCAGCCATAGTTATAGTCCAAATGCTGTTGCTGGAGGCGCACGCCGATGTATTTATAAATACCTATAGAAAATAATATATAAAAATAATATATAATAAAGCAGTGATAGCCGATTGGTTAAGCACGCGTCTTGCGGGCTACCAGGTCTCGGGTTCAAACCCCGGCTCGAACCTCTGGATTTTTCGAAATCTATGTGCGAATCATAATTTCTATATGATTATCACTTGCTTACGGTGAAGGAAAACATCGTGATGAAACCTGCATGTCAAGATTTAACTAATTTTCGAAAGACATGTGAAATCCGCCAACCCGCACTGGGCCAGCGTGGTGGATTATGGCCCGTGCCCAGGAGTGGGACGTCAAAAGGGCTAAAATATTTTTTTTATTATTTTTATAGAAAATAATTCAATACAAACCATGAGTATTTGTGGATTATGTTTATATATATATGTTTGCTTAGTTTGATGTGTTGCAGGTGCTAAAAGATTTCATTCACGCGAAAAAGCTCCGTTTTTTTAATTTTGACCGTGTTTTTAATATATCTTCTTGAAAATATACCTCTCTCTTACTTTGAGAAAACGCTCGCGACATTTAACAAAGATAATTCAAAATTATAGTGAGGCATTTAAATCATTTAATAATGATATTCATTGAATAATCAATTATCACAAGAAGAGTTCAATTTTCATGACATTCGCTGTGTATAAGAAAATCCTATTACTCTCTTCCAAAATCTGCTGGTAGATCCCGTATTGCAATATTTCCTACAAAATATTGAAATATCCGCTCCAATCTCCTACACCTGCGAGCAGGGTCCTCAACAAGCTGTAACAACGACGCATCGATCAAACTTGTGCCGATGAAGGCACGGCAGAGAGCACCGCGCGCTAGTAACTAACTGGTACAGAAAACACTTTAACGACAAGTGTTTTAAAAAATAAGATCAAAATAATATTGTTCGACCAGCGGCGGTGTGGAATTATTTTCTAAATACTCCTTACGCATACTGACTTCAGGTTCTGCTATTACATGTGAAAATATAAATTAGTGTTGCACCTTTACCCGTGTAAATATTATATCAGTCTGATCAGTTTTAATAAGAGCCAAATTATAAAAAAATTACTGAAATAAAATAAATCGAGAAACCAGGATGCAGTGTTAACCCTTAGTTAATAACCATAGTTGCTGATAATCATCAAAACTATGAGTCTTCAAGATTTCTTAATAGAAAACTTTAAGAATTGGAGGCCTAGAGAACCAGAAGTTCAAAGCAAGACCAAGTACTCCGTCACGTTGAATTGGGTTCAGGGCGAACCATTTGAGTTTCTGGCGGATCAGTTCCTGTATAGAATTGAGAAGAACAATAAGATACCGCCATGGATTGTCGTTTATAGGTGAGTTTAGTAACTCTCTTGCTATTTTACTCTATATCTATACAGTAAAGACCCACAAAAGTTTATACTTTTCTCCTTTTACCTTTTTTTACAACTATCTAGTTATACGACCGCTTGGCGCAGTGGTTCGAGCGTAGGCTGCTCGCCTCACTGCATCGGGTGGTTGCATTCCCGTCAGGGTAAATTTCGGAAATGGCCTTTTCGTAATTTTCCCTGGTCTGGGTGTCACTGGGATCGCTCCCAGTCCATTGTACGGTACTCATATTACAAGCGTTGCTTAGTTTGGGACCATAGTTGGTGTGTTCGTCTGGCGATATTTATTATTTATTTATTAATTTTTTTTTAATTCATAGTTTACTTTAAGTTAGTTTAAAAATAGTTATAATACTGTACATAATTTTAAAATAAATGTAAACTTAATAATGTATTTATACAGTTTGGATTGAATATATTTTACCAATACGGAGCCCTGTGTATTAAGTAAGACTGACCATTAACTATTATTTTCGCAGTGGTGGTAAGACAATGATAGAAATAGACAACCTAGCTCCAAGACATCCTCACAAGTTTCGTCTCAAAGTAATACTCAAAGCAACCGCTGTCTCTACAGTCGCCGATAGAGCGACACAGTTCTATGGAGATGAGGAAACTGTTTATGAGAAAATGAGGCAAATAAATCAAAGTCCAAAAGAACCTAAAAAAGAAGATATTGCCAAGAGTCGAAATAATTATACAGAAATTGGAAACGGTGGTATTGGTAGCAGTAAGATTATGAATGATTATCATGAATCTAATCAGATTGTTGATGATAATGGCGATAAGGAGGGTAAGACCAATAATAATGATGTGAGGTTAGTAATAGGCTTCAGGTAATAAACTAAATGAGAATGTAAGTGCGCGCAGATCTTACACTCATAAGCCTTTCTAGAGCTCCTCAAATGAGAGCAGAGGTTCGTCCGTGGCTGGAGTCGCAGTGGTCGGGTGAAACGTGGACCAACACGGACACAGACGGCACTTCTATCATCTGCTTTTGTATGGCAGTCCGCTGCGGCTACATCAAACAGGTGAACACGTGCCATAATGATACCTCTGAACTTTATCAACATCTCACATCATCAATGTTATGACACGTAGCTAGAATGGATATATTGTATATATAGTAGCTGTAACACATTTATATGTATGCTCCTAAGTCGCTAGTGTCTACATAAAACTGTAACATAAATTGTACAATAACCTCCCAACGGTAACCTAAAAATATAACAATTTGACATATAGGTACACATTTCACGAAGACAATTATAGTGATACTAGCAACCGTTTAAATTTATTGTAGAGGCTACCGAAACAACCTAAATGAAGCTATCTCTATTCTTCGGTCCAGGTTCAAGGCATGCTGGATGAGAGGCCAGAACTGATTGGTGTTATAAACTCCAGCAATGGATTCACTCCATTAGTAACCGCTGTTAGGAAAGGTATTGTCTATTTACACTATTGAATGTATTGAAAGGTATGCAGGCAGAGAGAACAGGTTGCTGTAAAAGAGATAATCAGAATAGGTGCTGTGATAATATTATTCTAAACTACTACACCAACACATAACCTAACATCGTTCGGCTATTTAGGACTCTGTATGTGCTCACTGCAAACACTACTTATAGCTCGGATTGATTTATAACTTAGTGCCAATATGGTTACTTCTAATTTTGTCAGGTGATGTTAACACAGTACGTTTCCTGCTCTCTGCTGGGGCAGAAATCGACCAGGCGTGCTCTACAGGACAGACGGCGTTACATCTCGCGGTATTCGCGGGGCACATGCAGATCGTAGAGCTACTGCTTGACAAGGGTGCTAGTTTTCAGGTGACGTCAGAGTATACAGCTATGTAAAATAGTATCAGTATCAGGCTTTTCAGACATGTGAATCACCCCAACAAAGGAGGATAAAATTGCGTATGTCTACTGTAAAAGCTAGCTTAAAGCGTGACCCACAGTACGGAGGAAGTCAGAATATGATATGTGAAATTACCTAAGTCCAGGCCGGAATAAAGTCCATGCCATACGTATCATTCTATAGTATTCTAACTGCGACGTGTGCTTTGAGAAATGCTGTATATTTAGACATATGTAATTATTGTTGCCAGTATAATTGAAATTATATTGGCAACATAATAACTTTTTATCGAAAACCAGTCCTCCGGGCAGACTGCCAAGCGGGTATGATTTGGCATTCGTTTGTGCGTTTTTGTTGAGGATAACATTAGTTTGATAAATGTTGTGTCAGTAAAATATTTGGAATGTTTTAATATTGATAACATTAAAAAGACAGTTTAGTGTTATTAAAGATCGTTATTATACTGGATAACAATATATTAATGTGTTCTTATAGGCAAGTGATCTAAATGGTCTTCACGTGGAACACTATGCTGTCGACTCTGGCGATCTGCAAATGCTTCGCTATATAATGGACAAAGGCGGTGATGTCAAAGTGGAAGATAATAATGGATGGACGCCACTGTTTAGAGCTCGTGCGTAACTTGAAATAACCTCCATAAATACACTTTTAAGAGCAGGTAGTATATTTATTGTACAATTGTATTAATTACAGTGTGCCAAGGAGCGATAACGGAAATAGTAGAAGAGCTGATAATCCGTGGCAGTGACGTCAATGCAGTGGATAAAGCTGGGCTGCCACTGACTTCAGTCGCTAGACTAATGAAGAACAGACAGTACGTATGATATTGAAAGTATGTTTTAGATCATTGATACAGTTTCATAAAAACTCGATTTTTTCATAGAGCAAGAACAGTCAAATACTTATTAGTTTTTTCTTTACAGAGGCCGCAACCGCGACTCTATTCTGCGGCTCGTAGATATGAATTACCCTCACGAGATGGCGCTGGCAAATTTCACGCGACTCACCAAGAAGATATACAACGTGCGCTCCTTACTCCTACTGCCAGGTCTCAACAGCAAAGCTAATCTTAGGAATTGAACATAAACCATATGCACACGCATCACTATGGGGTTGACGACTACACGTGTCTCTCTAATGATACTAATGGTTAATAGTTGTACACAATAATTAAACGCAAGTCATAAAATATAAAACTAAGTTTATTTAAGTAATAAAATATTTACAAAATTCTTATCGACTAACGGAGTATTGAATTGCATTACGCGTACAAAGTGGTAGAAGGTGTGATTGCGGCTTCAGCGAGAGCCGGCTCTGCTAGCAGACCCAGACGAGCGGAAGACAGGAGTAACGTCAGCGATTCCCACAGCCTTACGCCTATCATAATTCAAACACGAAATGCATTAAATGGCAAGCCCTAATTAATTTCATCCAATAAATAAGTTAAATTATTATGATTCAGAACATTTTCCGCCATAACGCTAGTAATACTATGTGTGTCGTCCAATGCAGTCTTATGTTGATTGCAGACGCAGCCACTGGGTGGATTTCAAAGTCCATTTGATTCTTAGGCATACTGTGGCCGTTCGTTTTTACCTCCTCTATCTCACCTCTCTCGAACTGTGTTGTTTTCGTATCTCTTTTGGTCCTATTATCGGAATTTTTGTCTAATCCATCTTCCTCGTACTCCTCTACTTCATCATCATCATCGTCATAATCACCTTCATCATCTTTATCATTATCATCAGTTAGTTTTTGAGTGACTTTTTCACTAGCTTCGCTTTTTAAGTCAGATTCATTTTCATCCGGTTTATGAACGTTTACGAGTTTTAGGTGTGTTGTTCTTGAGTCTGCGGTAACTTCTTTGGTTGGAGAGATTTGTACATCTTTGCTTATGTGTGCGGCAACAGGTGGTGGAATTTCTCCTTTGAAGGGTCCAAATTGAGGCATTTTGAGTAACTGTTCGGAATTAGCTGGAAGCTTAGCGGAAAATAACTTCGAATTGGATTTATTTACGTCCGGGACGCTCGTCAGTGTCGCGGCTGATACTGTCTTACCATCGTACGTAGTAAACGTTTCCCCACTCATAGACAATTTTTGAGAGTGTTCTTTCGGCAGCTTTGGATCGGGAGGTAAATAGTGCGGGCTTAGCCTATCTGATTCCATCACTAAGTCAGTAGGTATATCTTTCTCAATATTACTTTTACTAAATAGTGCATTGAGTTCACTTTCTGATTTTACGTACACTGGATGTGGTCTGTCCTCTTTCGCGTGGTTACTTGGAAATACTTCCTTTGTTCTATGATTATTCGTTAGTAAATGATCCGTTGGAGAGGGTATAAACATAGGTTCAAAACTTTCAGTCATTTTGTCACTAGAATACGCGTGGTTTGGTATGTATTTCGTCGATTCTTCGTAATCCTCTTCAACATTGGTATCTTCTCGTCTATTGTTACCTTCAACGACTTGTGCTATTCTATCTTCTGCAGCCATTAGCGGTTCTCTGATAATTGGTTTAAATCCACTCTCGACTATAATAGAATCAGGTTTAAATCCTGTATTTACAGCCGGAGGGATGGTAGACAATTCTGTTGATTCTCCAATGAAATCGGAAGATTTCATATCATTTTGCACTTGCTGTTCATTCTCTATTTTGAAAACTAGAGTTGGAGTTGGCTGGTAAAATACTGGAGGAGGTGTAGATGGCGGCCTAGTCACCATCTGTTTTGTAGGTATCATCTGTTGGTCTAAAGGCGATGGATGGTCCATCGGCTTTCCAAGAATGATCTGTCCTGGTTTGTTCAGATATGTTTGTACGTTATTGCTGTGCTGTGCTATAGCGTCACTCGCACCTGGCAATATTATCTGAGTCTTGACGACCTGATTGGCAATAATGTCTGTTTGTCCTAAGCTCAATGTCTGGCTTGGTGTATTCAACTGACCAAGGTTTAAAGGTTTACCTATAATGATTGGCTGCACTGGACCGGTCGGTAATTTTGGTTGGTGATTGGGTTGTTTCAGCGGTAACTGGTTAAACATTGGCTTTGTCTGATGGTGCGGTGGCATCGTCTTCATTGGTGGTACTCCAGGCACCGGCGGTCGGCTCATATTTGGTGGTATACGGCTTAAAAACTTCGGTGGCACCTTTTTCATCATTCCATGTGGGCCGTGAGGATTTGGCAATGGTAACGGGTAGCCTCCTTGGCCTTTCGGGTACATTGGTGTAGGTCGACGTAATTTAATTTCAGGAGGCACAGGCCGTCTGAACGGAGGCCGCATGTTCCCGAGCGGTTTGCTCGGTCCGGTAGGTCGTAATACTGATTGTAGCGTCAGAGGCTTTTGATTCGGTGGCAACAAATAGCTCTCGGGCAGTTTCCCTCCTTCAAAAAAATACTCCTCGTCCTCTCTAATCGGCTGCTCGGGTACGAACATCTCCTTAACGTCCTCGTGCACCTGATACTGGTTGAACTTGTGCGGCGCGTGCGACGTGTTCGTCCTCATCTGGTCCTTCATCTGGGTCTCCAAACTCTCGACGGCTTGTATCACCTCCTTGATCTGACCATTAGATATCGGCAATTCCTGCTCCGGTCCCTTACTGTAGTGGGGTCGCTGGGGCTCGGGGTACACCTCGCCCGTGAGGCCGCCCGCACCCTTAAAGCTACTGAAACCGTCATAATTCGTTTTCGTATTGATTATTTTTTGGACCTTCTTGCGCTGATCTAAAAAGTTTACGTCCGGCGTGACTCGGGAATGTACCTGAATAGACTCCTCGCTCTGGAGGTCGTCGGGTAGAGCCACGCTCTCTACCAACCGACTCTCCTCACCCTCGACTTCGTCACACTCGTCCAGCACGTTTATCTTCCAGCCGAGATGACGGTGCGTGAAACACTGAAATGAGAAACTTTATTATTTTTTGTAAAGTGAACCCAAATACAGAAGCTATGATAATCTGTCACCGTCCAATAATATACATTTCAGAAGGTATCGAGATATCTCATGCACAGAGAAGGCTTGGAAGGCTGAAACAGAAAACAGATAGTAAAGATTATGTACACGGGGTCGATGTAAATGATAAGCATTGGCTTGCCACGCGTTTACTCTCTGGCCTGGTCACTGGTTGCGCCCGGAGGTGTGAGTAAATGCGTAAAGTCTGCGCTTTAAGAGGAATTTATCAGATGAATAAACATATAGAATAGATGAGTGATGTAATGAATGTATAGCCATAGAGTAAATAAGAAGTCTTGTAGCCGATTATTAAAAAATCCTATTAAATTTTGTAGATACCACAGTCAATAATTTATGGAAATAATACAACGCATGGATCGTAATGTACATAAATAGATGTTGTAAATATAGTCTCTATAATATAATATAAAACTATAGTATGACTTGAATCTCCGGAACCGAATGGTACATGCATTATCAAGTCATGCTACGCATATCATGCCATGCGGTCATGCTAATGAATGATAACTCTTTGATATCAATTTGAGCTTTTTGTTTCAGTCTTAGAAATGCTGCATTTCTACCCAAGCATTTTCTCAATTAACAAGATTTCATTACTAGTTAGATTGAGCCTAAAAACCCGTTGTAAGTTCTGAACGCAAATTTGCGTTTTAGAAAACTATTCACTAGTTCTCACGGTCTTATTCAGACTATAGTTTGACCCAGACATTTAGTCCTATCAAGTGGTACATGTTCATACCTGATAGTAGACAGTATCTGGCGTCTTCTTATCCGGGATAAAGGTGACCACGCCAGGGTTGCCTTCCTCGCAGACGAGCGTGAGCGACCGCTGGTACGCGCCAAAGCTGGGGAACTCGTCGGCTTCGGGACCCTCGGTGTTGGGGGTCCAGTTGCACAGCCGGCCCACGCCGGTGGGAGTCAGGTCACCTGTCCTCGAGCGACGGACCCCGGCGTAAATTTCTATGCCCTGGAGGAAATATTTTTGATAAACAAAGGAAGGATATTAAAGTGGAAAAGATAGTGATATCTTTAGGATCCGAATGTTGTACCATACGAGCAAATACCATAGAAATTAATGAAAGGCTAGGGTGAAATTTCTACAAAAGCACACCAACCTTCTTCTCCGCGTCAGACTTATGGAAGTACCCGCCAACGGGGTCGTTGGTGATGTAGAAGGGATGGTACCGCGCCGGGACTTCGGGGTCGGAGCCGCCCTCCACAACGAACGTGTACTTGCGCCCGCGCACCACGTTGATCTCGGGGATCAGAAGACCGTTGATGTACCAGGATATACCCCAGCCGACGTGTCCTAGGGAGAATAAATAAGATCTCTAATTTCCATGACCCGCATTCTATGGTACATGTGTGTATGCTTAAAATTGATTACATCGCGTATTTGACCAATCTTTCAGTCCGGTAATATTGATCTTTATCATAAGAGTGTTCGTGGTACACAAAAGACAATTCTCTTCCTCAAATCTCACCTGTTATAGCAGGGTACCCCTGCTTGCCGCCGGTGGGTCCCATCTGCGCGTAGAACACGCCGTCCGGCGGCTCGTAGCACTGGATGGAGGGGATCTCCCAGGGAGTCACTTTGGCCACGGGCTTCGGCGTCGGCACCGGGTTCGGTTTGATTTGAGCCTGGGAACGAAAATAAATTATACTCAGAAGTAATCAGTAATGTCTCAGTAAGGCTTCTTGATGCTTTATAATAGCTGTGAAGAATATTTTTTGCCTGATCCCCATTTACTCGGACTTAAAATGTCACCCACTAATTTGATGACTGTAGGTACAGACTATTTATAAGTGCTTTATTGGCCTAAATGTTTTACAACAAAGCATCTCAAAGCACAACCCTTCATAAGAAACCAGTTGAATACTATTATGTCACTAATGTATATTATGGTTTGCTTATGGAATATAGCTCTTTGGCTTCTTCCGGTCCTACGTGGCCCTGGACATATGGTTTCCTGAGTTGTTACGCTTTGTATGCTCACGAGTTCATGTAGAGGGGTCTTGGTGGGCTTCTTTTCTGGTTCGGGTGCAGCCTCCTCCTCTCCCTCGGGCATGGGGCAGTTCCATACAGGAGGGCGGCCGAACTCCAGGAGTTTGTCCCCCTATAACAAAGCAGAGTATATTATTACAGAATTGACGCGAAAGGAAAGATAACATGAAACTGGACACATATTTTCCTTAATGTGAATTACTGTGATTTCAAAGAAATAAAACCAATACAACTTTTACTTTGCCTTCGGCCTAATCCCGCATTATTTAGGGTCGATATAGTCACACCACACACACACACCAGTCATCTCCCTCACACCTCAGCAACACACATTCATAGCAACTCTCACATAATCAATCCATATTTTTGTTGTTCTCCCTGTGCGCCGGTATTTGTATATTCGTTTTCATATCTTTGTCCTCACAGAACTGTTGTTTAGTATCCACTGACCTTAGTGAAATGAGAATGATAAGACACTTCGTTCCTAGAATTAAGTGGTCCGATGGCCCAGATAATTGGCTGGCTGGCGTTGGTGAGCACAGCGCGGTCCAGCTCGTCGGCCGCGCGGAGGCTGCGTTGGTACGTCACGATCGAGTAGCCGTTCACCAGCGCGGCGTTCAGAAGACGAATGGAGTTCGTCTTTTCCTGAGAAAACAATAAAATAAGCTATAAGAACGGTCAGTAGGAGTGTCTGAGTAAAAGTTACGTCAGTGTCAGACACTTGCTCTTCAATATTAGAGAGCGTCATCCTCGCAAAGTCATACAGCAGCTCGCTACGTAGGAACACGGCTGTCGGTTATAGTGATCCGACCAATAATCTGACGCCGGTGGCATCAAGTATCTCCTATCTGCCCCAAAAGTTTCACTCATAACCAACAGATAAAAAGAACATAATACTGTCCATATTTTATTTTTGCTATAATGACATAGCAGCGTGGTTCGCAAAGTTACTTCGTTAATTTTATTTTACGTAGAACTAGTTGTCTGACTGCTAAGCTCTCTTTTAGTTGCATTCAGAATTTTTACTCAACTTTATTACATACCAGCAACATCTAAACTACTTATTAAGTTCAGGGCAAGCCTTTGTTTCATAATATAAAGGCAATAGCAAAAAAATCTATACAAATAAATAAAATTGGAGTGTCTGTTTGTAATATCAAAATAACACCTTTTCACTAAATGCATATGAAAGTACATACGATACCTATAGCAAAAACGCGAATTAAAAAATTTTTGTCTGTCTGTCTGTCTGTCTGTCTGTCTGTCTGTCTGTGTGTTTGTTCCGGGTAATCTCCGAAACGGCTGGACCGATTTCGACGGGACTTTCACTGGCAGATAGCTGATCTTATAGCGGGTAACTTAGGCTACTTTTCCTGATGCGCGGGCTCAGAACGCGGGAGCGGGCTTTATTGTTAAGTTAAATTCCACGCGGGCGAAGTCGCGGGCTCAGCTAGTCGTAACTATAAATAGATATTTCGGTATTATCGCTGATGATAACTTTATATCCTGGAATGGTGGGAGAGTGGGAGTATGCGGCGGGTCAAGGCCTGAAAGTGTAGTAGAAAAGTCCCACATACCCCGAGCCTCTCGTCAGGGCACGAGCCCCTGACCCCGGCGCACTGACTCTTCGCGTCCAAGTAGTAATCCACAGCGTAGCCTTTCAGCGTGCTCTTGTCCACCCACGCCACCGCCACGTCCCCGCCCACCATCTGGGAATGTTTGGAGTCGCCGGAGATACCGAACGACATGTATTCTCCGTCCTCTGTGAATAGAAAAGGAAACTAAGATATAGATTACCGTAATCTTTTGACTACCATATCACAAATGTTAATTAATTTCGGAGGCCTTCGGGCTGCCGGAGAACTCCGAAACTAGCGTTGGCCACTAAGTCATAGTATTAGAAGATTGACCAATCGATTGAGATAAATCAAGTTATTGGCGACATTGTAGTGAAGATTCTCACCAAGTTTGGCAACTAGTTGCAGCACGATGCTGTCGCCGGCGACTGCCCAGCGCACCTCGTAAGCCAGGTCATCGTGTAGTACCTCGCAGTTCAGCTTAGACTGCAGACAAAAGATAATACATTACAAATAACTGACTTAACTAGTACCAGTCTTCTCGTGGACAAAAGGCCACGAGGAAAACGCTATCTTGGACGCTGCGTGTTTTTTTCCTAAGGATGATATTTTATGTCAAAATGGATGTTCCAAAAGTGTTTAAGTATAGAAGCAAGGTGTGCAGGTACACAGTGAGGCTCACGCCGTACCATTTTCGATTTCATCTTATTATCGCTGAAGGAAATATCGTAGGGAAACCTCAAGTCTATGTGAACCTAACCAGTTCTCGAAAGATGTGTACAACCCACCTATCCACTCTGGGCTACCCGGGCAGGCCCGCGCTTAGTATTGGGGACGCAAGGCCAATTTATTACTACTATTATGACAACTGACCGGTATTATTATTAGAGACAACTGATACCATGCCAACATGAAGTTGCTGCCGGCATCAGCTGCCACACGCAACGTCTCTATAGTTGCCAAGTAATCACGTCATCATCAATTTCTTGTTCCAACCAACTTCTCCAAAATGTAAACTGCCATCATCAGTACCCAGTATGGATAACGGTAACCAGTAAACTGCCATCGAAATCCATCATTATACAGCCTGGTGCTACCATGGCGACATTAATTTAACACACAGGTAGAACTAGTGGTCAATAATCATAAGAGTAATAACAAAAATGGGCGTAAATAGAAAAAATAAAATTTTCTAACAAAATAGAATAATAAATAAGCAATTAAATTGGCATCACCCTTGAAATCCGATTCATTCAGCTACTCTTACGCTCCTACCTACTACTCGGAGCGGGGCAAGCTAATGGTATTATTATTATATCTAACTAGCTGAGCCCGCGACTTCGTCCACGTCCCGCGCGACAGGACTCATTTTTTTATTTTGATTTAAGTTACTGCTTATAACATCAGCTGTGAAAGTCCCGTCAACATCGGTCCAGCCGTTTCGGAGATACTCTTTGTTTTCATTTGTTATAATTTTTTACGCGGAACCTTAATTGTTTTTCTAAAATTAAATTAGCCTATTAAGTTACTCCTTATAACATCAGCTATCTGCCAGTGAAAGTCCCGTCAAAATCAGTCCAGCCGTTTCGGAGATTACCCGGAACAAACACACAGACAGACAGACAGACAATTTTTTTTTTTATCGCGTATTTGCTATAGGTGTCGTATGTACTTTCATATGCATTTAGTGAAAAGGTCTTATTTTGATATTACAAACAGACACTCCAATTTTATTTATTTGTATAGATAGTATTTCTTTTTCGTTTTATGTTCATTGAAGAAATGTTATTATCCGTTATTTCGGCAGATGACCTCTGCGCTAGAGTTATTTACGTACAGGCTGCTCTAAAATGGTATTTCAGAAAATGTTGAATAATTCAATAAATAATAATGTTTAATAAAATTTTAATATCTCGAAAATCATAAAATGCGAAGCCTAACATGTGTTAATTTAATGTCGCCATAGTATCGCCTTTACAAACGCGTCGCCGAGGTCGGTGGTCGTTAAAAGTTACCGCGGGAACGCAGCCCGCACAGCTTGGCACACACAGCTTGGCACACACGAACAGACAACTTCGCTGCGTTACTCTTGACGAAGTTTTGTATCCAATTTGGTATATGTGCCGACTTACAATATTTATATGGTTAATATCAATTTCCAAGTGAATGGTGAGTATATATGCATGATATTTTACACCAAAAACATATAATGCAATGAAAACAATATGCAAATAAATTTTTGAAAACATGGAAATCTGCGTGACCTAGGAAAAACTAGAAAAATCAATAACTTATAAGTAATTATTGATGTGAAGTAATATTGTTTGCCAATCTAAATAGTTGCCAAACAATTGTACTCTATTCAGCATTGCCTATCTTATAATAGCTACATTATAATACCAGATAAGTACCTACCTACATAATTAAAATTAATCACCGCGAATGCTGCAAACCTGCCGGAGGAGGCTGCAAACTATTTGGACAGCTGCCAAAAGAGATATACATTTATCGTCCTGTATAACAAGTCTTGGTCATAAAACATCTAGTCATTGGATCATACAGCAAATAAAAGTGCTTTCGTCAACTGGATACGTTATTCCATCAAAACATTTTTTTATTCGCGTAGAACAACTGGATAACAATGTATTTATGAATAGTGAGAAACAACCACTGAATAGGAATACCACTTTTACTGACAAGAACTCGCAAGGAATTACAGTATTGTATACAGTGATGGCCAATAAAACAAAATTCTTGTCAAGACCGGGATTCGGCCGGTCGAGCGGCATGTCCGAAACAAAATCATTATCTGGTAGATTAATCGAGTGTCGCGACGACGGTGCGGCTGCACGCTTGCCCCCCAGGCCGCTGAGCTGCCGGGACGGTAGGCGAGAGGGGGGGGGGGGGACTAAAACTTTATTGCATGAAAGTAATTTTATATTATCTTTCTTGTTTGTTGGTGATAGAGGTGGTTGGCCTATATAGACAAGATGGCACTACTCAAAGTATTCTGTGGATGTCTAAAGCTAAGACTATTTAGAAACTGTTTGGTTTGAAATATATTTAACCACCCATCCAAGTATTACTAATTAGTTGCTAGATACATATCCTGTGACGTCACAGTGCGCTGGCCACCCCGCCGACCGACCCGGCGCGCCGGGCGCAATGCGGCACGGGACGCGCTATTCATTCCCGTGCCCAAATTATTTCAGCTATTTATTTTTGGGACGCACGGAGCATAAAAGATCCTACAGTATGTATAAAATTTACAATTTCTTTAGCTTAAAATATCCGTTGCAAAAACGAGAGGGCCAATTTCGAGGCACTTTTTGAAAGTGAAGCTGTGTATGTTATGGAATTTGTGTGTGTGATAAGCACTTGGTATTACACTTCCACGATTTCATTCTAAATTTAGACCTACATAAGTTAAATAAAATATGTCAGTTTCAGATGCCCTGGAGTGAAATGATAGAAAGAGCTACACTGACCAGGATCGTCATTGAAATTGAAACTAATAAATTGGCAAAGCTTATGTACATACCCAATGTAGTTCAAATAAACGGGTAGGTATTCATAAACTAAGTTGTCGAACTTACACAAGCAATACATAATACTATGTTTGCAACAGGCTAGTCCCACATACCTAGATTATATTGAAATTAGTATAACTTAAGTCAAACATTTAAATAAATTACATAATCTTATTTGTTAAGAAGTGATTTCTCGCATAATAAGGAAAATAAAACGAGAATTTATCTGGCAAGCTTTATTCAGCTACTCTTCATGAATGCTAAATATATAAGCTTGACGAGAAACATATGAACCTATCTGCCGCCGACTGTACTCAGAATTAAAACTTCTGTTTTGATGTTATACTGTCTACCAAAACTCAACAAAATGATTTACGCCTTTTCACAACCTAAACCAGTTCATATATCTCTCAGTCTTGCTATAAAGGTTCTCCACACACTGATTGGCTATAGAGTGCGAATGGAATCGAACCTTAGAATTAAGGCTAAAGCGCCCATCTAGCCCGCGAAGTTCAAATTTTTTGAGGTTTTTTAGAATTTTTTCAAAATCTGACAATAATAAAAGGCACATTTTGTCATTCGCGACGAAGACTATGTGCAGTGCATTTATTAATATATCCAACTTACTCTAAAACATTTCAAGAACGACAGCTATCCTGATAATTCGGCAATTTTTGTATATTTAGTGATTAACTAGTATCATATCCACCGTGATAATATTTAGAATAAAATAAATGTATTAATAAACGCACTGCATACTGTGTTTGTCGCAAATCACAAAATGTTGTCTTAAATGTTTTCAGATTTTGGATAAACTATAAAAATACTTGAAAATTTTGAATTTCGCGGGCAAGACAGGCGCCTTCACCTTAACATTAAATATTAGTGAAATAAAAATTCAAGAAATCATGATGACAATTGTATACTTCTCTGAAATACTACCATCTGTATACTAGTAGATGAAACATGTTCTATAACGGTTACAAAAGCGTCCAGATTGTTGAAACTGTTAATGATTACAACAAACAGAATTACATTATTTTAATAAAACATTTTAAATTATCGCACTGGTACAGTTCACAAGTGTGGGCAAGTTTGTAGACAAGTTATATAACATAATCCCGACGCACCCTCGGCGCGTTTTAAACAATGCCCCGAAAATATTTATCACAGTTTGGAACTTTGTACTGAGTATTTATCGTATCACTTTTACTGGCATAAGTTTTTGTTTCCATTCCGTAAAGAAAATACATCAACCCTAGTTTTCTTAGAAATAAATTGGCAAAGCTTACAAATTATTAAAAGAGTACTAAGTAAAAGCCACTTACTTACTACAGATCTATCTGTCAACTTCAACTTAATAACTATCCAATCAACTCGAAAGGAAACTATCAAAGTCTAAGAGACTTAGCAAATATTTTATCATCAAATTACTTTAAAACAATCATTTCAAATTATAAGTAATTGTTTAATGTTTAACAATAATTACGCGATTTCACTTTTGAGGACTTAATATAGAACAAATAAAATAAATCCAAATGGCGGTGTTTGCCTTACATGATATTAACAACAACAAAATCAATTCAAAATCTTTTCATAAAAAAACGTTTTTTAAGATTAGCTTATAATTTGAAAATACGTAAAATAGACTACGGCTTATATAACATCACTAGCTCGTAGGTGGAACTACAATATATAACTGGCGACTTAAACTAATTGTTACCGGCTCTGTCAGACGCTCGATGCGACATTCATTCGATATATCGGTTTAGTAATACTATAAGAGTGTACCTTAGCACCACTGTAGGTACAAAATTAATAGATGAAACACTGATTTGTGCGATTGTACTCAACAGCAGGCGAGCAGTGCACGAGCCTCGTGCGAGGAGCGCCAATATAAGAAGTACATTAAATTACTAAGCAACTGTCATTATATTACAATTATATATCGATATTCAGATGGCTATCTTAAAAATCAAGCCACGAATAGATTATTATCTTTGATAGATGTTTACAGAATTAATAACTTAAGGAAACCTATTCGGTTAACCCGTTCCAAGTTTTAAAAAATAAAGAGATATTACTATATCCACTCGATGCCATGTTATTCAACATCATACATTCCATTCCATTCCATCATACTAATATTATAAAGAGGAAAACTTTGTTTGTTTGATTGTACTGAATAGGCTCCGAAACTACTGAACCGATTTGAAAAATTCTTTCACTGTTGGGAAGCTACACTATCCCCGGGTGACATAGGCTGTAATATATTTTCAAAAAAATTAGGGATCCTTACTAAAACTCGAATAATGTAACCGCAATGTGCCCGAGCGAAGCCGGGACAGGCCGCTAGTATTATATAAACATAATACATTTTAGTAACGAAATATCTTATCATTATGAATGGCCGCAATGAATCAGACACGTTAGTGCCAAAATAGACAATCCCCAACGCGACCATGCCAACCATACGTGGGAATACATATTTGAGAACACGTCTTCTTATCAGAATACTCGTATTGTAGGTATGTGAGGAACAATTGTTTGGTGTGGGAGTGGCCTCGCTTGTAAACAATACGGGGTTTGTTCATTATTTGAGTTGTACCCTTAATCCTCCATATTTACAGGAATGAGAAAATGTTGCCCCTCCATTATTCAAAGGTAACATACTAGCATTTTAGTGCTAAGCTCTTCTCTAAAGCAACATAAAGTTAGATTACATTCAGTGAAATTAGAAAGACGTTGAAAATCTGGATCTGAAAATTGGAGGGAATATCAAATCCTTTTGTAGATAATAGCGTTATTAAAACAATTTAGAGTCCAGAATATATCGCCGACCGGCCATTTTACTCCTATTTTACTCCTCAAACATATTCGCAATGGTAAAATATAAAACGTCGCATGGCCCTAACAATTCAAACTTAACTGATCGTTATGCAAGACATATTGTACGTTTAAGTGTTCCATAAATCGTCTGCGTTAAGTTAATGCGGCGTGTTGATGTTGTCTCGTGTATGTTGGCACTCGCATGCACTCAAGTTGGTCAAAAAATCGTCAGTCACGACTTGCTATTATATGAGGCGTGGGAGAATCGTCTCGAATGCGTCTGCCCCAAGGCCGGGCCGGTGAGAGGCTGCACTAGTAGGGCGGCCGACGAGTTACACAATCATAATTATTTTGTTTGCGTTGGCTATTCGTCGAAACGTGTTTAGTGCGGGCGATGGTATTGAGTGAATTAATGCCAATAGTTTGGCGATTTCGTGAAAGTTGGTTGAATGTTTGATGGCTGTTTCAAATAGCAATGTAAAATTTACGTACTTCGTTTATGAATATCATTGCAATTTGATTATTATATGTATGTGAAGGTAGTAAAACGTTGTTATTTGTGTGCAGAACCAGATCACAAATCTTAATGTATTATTACCATTAAGATGAAACAATATTAGATTGCAAGCAACCATGACCCTAATATAATCAGAGCAGTAAAACGTCCCACAGAGGATGAATGAAAGGAGTTAGGAGTGAATGATGAAGCGTCGCTTACGCAACCGGGGATGTCGCATCGAGCGCATCATTGCACAACGGACTAGACGTCCCGCGCTCGCGTGACCTTGAACTATGAACTAGGTCAAGGTCAACTCTCCTTAGACCCCTCTACTTCCCTGCCTCGTAAGGCACCGGTCGGTGCTGATAGGGTCCTTCCTGCAACTTCTCTCGAAGAACTTGCAAATATGCCTTTTGTTGCTCATATTGCTGTTGCAGCGAGTCTTGTTGCTGGTAAGGATTCAGTTGCTCGTCATAGTATTGCTGTGGTTTTTGTTGATAATAGTTCTGTAGATCTTGCCTCTGTTGATGGTTATAACTCTGTGGCGGTTGCTGGTTGTAATATTCTCGATTGGGCTCTTGCTGATAATAGACCTGTTGTTGTTGCAACCGTTGGCCCAGAAACTTCTTTTCGTTTCCTTCTGTCGAATCTTGTTGGGTTTGCGGACTCTGCAAGTCCCCGTCTTCATTATGATAATGTATCTCTTTTGAGCTTTGTATCGTAACCAGCTGTTCTTTAGGTGCCTTGTAATCATCAGCCCTTCTGTGGAGCGCCGAGGGGTCTGCGGGCTGGTCGATGAGTGCGAGGACCCCTGTGCCCGGTCGGAGGTGCGAGGGACGGTAGGTGGTGGCGTCGAGCCGAGCGATGGGTTTCCGGGGCCGCGGGCGGGGGCTGGTGCGGGGGCGGGGGGTGGCGGCGGCGCTCCCCGCCAGCGCACTGTTGCGGCTCTGCAACAGGAAACCTGCTCTCAGCGATTTGGGAGAAGGGAGGGGGAGCCGGGTGGTGCACCGTGCGGTGCGGTTCAACTACCTCGCTTTAAAGGGTCATGGTGCAATCTGTCATTTTATGATCTAGGTTTTGACTGATATTCTTTTATAAATACCTTACCTAACTGTGCCACAATGTGGTAATTTATCCCTGATTGGCTGCTAATCTGGATGTGATAAACTGAAATTGATTAGCCTAAATACTCTAAGTCCATAATTTATAAAGACAATGGTCTGATGGTATCGCCATATATCTAATTGTTGTAATGTTTGATCAAGGCAGAAATAACATATTATGTTTGATGTCTATTTAAATTAATACTGAGATTAAATTATTTGCTTATTTATATATTTAAATAAATTAATTGTATGTAGTCAGTAAACTGCATGTGATGAACATTAATTGAGTAATAATTAGTAAGCTTTGATTTGATTCACTGCACATAACCATTGAGTAATAGCGGATACTAATTATAATTAAGTATTTTAATGTGTGGTGCAAGTAAACTGTATTTATATTTATAGTAAAGCTGGTAACTGGCTATTAATGAATTGTAACGTTTTATTAACTGTAATTATGGAATAAATGTGCATTTAATATTATTTGCGCAAACGTAGCAATCAAAATATATTTTATCTTTATTAAATCCTCTACGACGCCGTGCTCGGCTCGCCGCATGAGGAGTCATTGCTTTTGCAAGAGCAATTTGTTCAGCCTCTCAGAACATTACACATAATTATTAAGTGGTGTCATCGACCTTATGTAGATAACTTTCGAAGCTTGTTCCGAAGGTCGCCACACGTGGCGTGGCGTGGAGCGTTCGAACGCCGCGGGGACAAGTGGTTGAATAATGAGCACACGATGAGAGCTTCGGACAATGTTTGGTTTAATTGCGACATGTAATGTTTGAATCTTTATAATGAAAAACACTCTTCTAGCATTTGCATCATGTCAATAATATTTTTTTAAAGTACCAACATTTGTCAAAGGAGAATACACAATGTTTTTTTCATATTTCACCTATGTATAGTGTATACTATTACACAGTTAAAGAATAAGTACTTTAAAAATTAAAAAATACCTACCCAACTTATTCACAATAAATCTTATAATAAAACTACCGTTAAGGTTGATTAACACCTGTAAACACTATAAAATGCAATAAATAATTTTAACTTAAATTAAATCAAATATTTAGATGATTTATTTTTAAGAAACTTTTTTTATTGCCAGGTTCGTTTCTGGATCAACCTGTCTTTTTAATGTTCACGCTTGTCGCTCTCATGTTACTCCTGGAAGCCAGGATTGACAGTGGCATCCAAATAAAATGCCCAAATTAAACGTTACTATCGGGGATAAGCTAAATAGCCTTGGAACTTGAACGAGAGTTGTGTCTATGCAAGTGATGTTCAGTACTGAGACAGTTGAATGGCTCTATCTGATCCTTTTATCGTCAGTAAAATCTCTGAACATATTGTCAAGTGTATATTACATAGTGGAAGAAATCCTACTAATATTATAAATGCGAAAGTTTGTGAGTGTGGATGTATGTTTGTTACTCTTTAAAAGAAAAACTACTGAACAGATTTGGATGAAATTTGGAACACAGATAGTTTATAACCGGGATTAACACATAGGATAATTTTTATCCCGATAATCCGGAAATTTTTGCTAAGTTAAATACTACGCGGACGAAGTCGGTGGGCACAGCTAAGACAAAATACATTTGACCCTATTCCACGACAACTGTTTGGAGCCGCTCCAACGGCTACGAGCTACGTGCTACGAGCTACGCCGTAGCGCCGTAGCCCGCTCGATAGAATTACTAATACTTGGGTATTTATCACAGAAGATTTCCACTTCATGTGTTTTCAAAGGCGTCGGGAAAATTGAAAGGAATAAAAATGTCGGGATGATTGATTAGGTTTTTAATCTTAGCTGCCTCGATGTCGGAGTGGTCACGAAGACCTGTAGTGATATTAGAATTTTCGGCTACAAAATGTTTGGGACGACATCCAGTTAATTACAATAGCTTAGACAATTACATCGACACAATTAAGCCTCTGCTTAACTCTTTGGGAAATACAGGTAGGAAGATATAAAATTCAGTACCTACATAACTGCTCAGAAAGTAAACTAGATTTGTTTCCCAAATGACAACTAGAGTCCTAAGTGATTTGCTTACATTATCATTATGAAATATGAGCCTTTTTATTCGCCCCGAGATTCGAGAGACGCGCATTTAGTGGTAATGAAAGAGTAGCATCAATCTCAGTCTCATCTACTATCTCTTTCCGCTGGATGCACAAAAACAATAAGTAGTCGGTCAAATCACTTGTGTAGTGGAACAAACACACTTGACAAACAATTCGCAGCGATTGTAAATGTGCCTTAAATGGGAGAAAAGCTAAACCATACGCTTTTTTATTGTAAAAAAATATATTCGTCACAAAAAGAAGCCTACACTAATCACTTTGATATCGAGTTGTTACTTGTAGAGTGATTTTCTAGAATTCAAAAGTACCGATTTTTATATGAAGGATCGACTATAAAAATATAAAGCACTACTGAACTAAAACTGAGCAAAGCTTTTCACAACGACATTTTATGCTCGTGTGTTCTAGTCCTAACACTAAATTCCATTCACCGCTGCGCTATTGAGGCCACCGCTTTATCACAGTTATGACGCTAAGCGCTATCGGCTATGTTCATCTTTACAGTTCAGTTTAACTTGTGATTTAGTAGCGCTGGAATAAATGAACAGTTTGATTCAAGATTAAATTTAAATTACTGGCAAATAAACAAAATCTCAGGACATCCATAAATTGAGAATACTTATAGTGTTAGGTAGAAAAATATTGATAATCTATATATATACTCGTATAACTCAAAGGTGACTGACTGACTGACTGACATAGTGATCTATCAGTGAAGTCGCGGGCACAGCTAGTCCTTCATATATGTGTGATATGTTAGGTTTGTGGTAGGGAAATACATACAGACCGCCAGAATAACAGAATTGTATGAACCTACTCTGGGTACCGTGTTGTCCGCACCAAATTGTACGTGGATGCTGCCCATTACTGACTCCAGCTCTCACGGACGAGTATATAATCATGGTAGAAGTATTTGAAAGATTTATTCTTATGACACATAATAACACTCATTGGTAAACTCTAATTGGAAGACTTTTACAAAGTTTTTTATTGCGTCAAACAAAATATACTTAAAATATAAAATACTACAAAATAAATAACTTCTCAAATTTAAACCCAAAATAAATTCTTTATTATATTCCCACAAGACTTAACTTATTAAACAAGTTATGAAAAACAGAATAGTTCGCTCACACAACATAACTCACGAATTGTTCGGAGCCTAAATACTTGCGCTCGCTCCGACCCAGAAGTATTTGGACTTGGCCGTTCACGCTGAGCGCAAGTTTCCGTTCCGTTCGGTGACCAACTCCATGTGGAAACAGGAAATAGTATATTACATTAGATACTATCCTGGTCAGTTCTAGAGAGGAATACATACACCATCGCGCCTGTATTTCCCTAGGGGGTAGGCAGCACATCCTCATTTCCCCGATGGTATTTTGTTCCCTACTTACTACGAGGCAATCCACGGGCCACCCGATTGCCATTTTATCTTCCGCACTCTCTAACTACTTACGCGTTTACGTTCACCGTCTAGTGATCATTTCAATTAGGCATTGTTAAAAAATACCACCGTAATTTTCATAACAACATTTTAAAATCATAATCCAATATGATAGACTAAGATCAAAATCCGTCTAATTTTTCAGCGACGATACATACAAATAATAATAGGTCAAATAATTCCGACTTTGCAAAAAATGATCCCCTAATATCCCAACATAGAGTCCATATTAGTTTTTTTAAAACATGTCCATAATAAATCGAACGGGAGTCCTCCGTTTATTAACTCTATTACAATTTGTCGATGAAGTTTCATTGAAACTGGTCCCCCCTCCCCCCACTCCGACAAACTCCAACTGCGAAGCTCACAATTATATACCAAGAGCCAGCGATAGCCAGACGTTCCATATTTTATAAAGGCTGTCAATTTCTCAGAGCATGCCCCCAACACAGGTAAGAACGATCAGCGAGTATGGAGTTGGGATTGTGGTTACTTCGGCAGTTAACAGGTAGTAAAGGTGTATAAAATAGTACCTCAAATTCGTTATAGTATAAAGCTTAATTTTTATATATTTCCTTCGGAATAATATTAGAAATCACGCCATCCATTGACGGACACTTAGTGCGGTTTCAACCCCCTGCCAGACACCCCTAAACTTTAATAATTTATGAGTATACTTTCGTCATAGTATAAAAGCTGGGTTTTACATATGTTACTTGGGAACCCATAAAAAAATATTACTTCAACAGCCGGACAGTTTTAATGGTTTTAACATCTTGCCAGACACATTTAAATAGTTATTTAATCATCCAAGTATGAACGCAATAAAACTATTTTTCAATGGGTTTCTTGAACAATTTCGATACACTAAACTGCCTATCTTACTTACTGATAAGTCAATTTGCAAAATATCACCATAATATCTGACATAAATGGCCGTATCTTTTGATTGCGTTGAATAGAAGCCTATTTTTTTACATCTCCAAGGGATCATAGCATTTGATAATTGATATTAATTTTTACTTGATAACTTTATCCGTTTCCGAGAAAAGGGGTATTGATAAACAGACAGACGGACAACAAAGTGATCTTATAAGGGTTCCGTGTTTTCATTTAGAGGTGTAGAACCCTAAAACTATATCCTGTACTGTAACTACATCCTTTGGGAGTGCAGTCGCTGGCACAACGAACGGACTACTATGCTAAATAGCCTACAAGTGACATCTGGAGCAGTTTATTACACAGACCTTGTAGAAACCAGGGACAATTTCCGTGCGTTCAAGCGCTTTAGCCATACCTATTATTGGAATCAAGTATAATCAGCTCAGGAGGTTAGGTCCAATTAGTCATATTACGATCCGTGGTGCCTTACAACTGGGCCCTTATTACGTTAGCTACTTCAATTGCAATAAAAAAGCAAATGCAAGCGATTGAACGCTAATTAGCTTTCAAACGCTTGGGCAAATGTTTGGTATTCCACTAGCGACTGAATTGCGATCGAAGGCTTGGTAATTTGGATTATTGCATTTGGCTATTAGGCGCATGCTCATAAAATTATAATACATTTTACTAAATATAAATAAATGGAATATAATAATAATAAATAATATGTTATAATAATACAATATAATAAAATAGTATATTATATTATAATATATTAAAAAAAATGTATTTTTATAATATATATTTATTTTAGTATTATTAACAGACAGACTTTAAATGTGTCTGGCAAGATGTAAGAGCCATTAAAACTATCCGGCTGACGAAGTAATATTTTTTTAGAGGTCCCCAAGTAACATATGTAAAACCCAGCTTTTATACTATGACGAAAGTATACTTATAATTTATTAAAGTTAGGGGTGTCTGACAGGGGTTTGAAACCGCACTAAGTGTCCGGCAATGGATGCCGTGATTTCTAATGTTATTCCGAAGGAAATACAGGCTATTTAGCATAGTAGTCCGTTCGTTGTGCCAGCGACTGCACTCCCAAAAGATGTAGTTGCAGTACAGGATATAGTTTTAGGGTTCCACACCTCAAAAGCAAAACACGGAACCCTTATAAGATCACTTTGATGTCCGCCTGTCTGTTTATCAAGACCCTTTTTCTCGGAAACGGATAAAGTTATCAAGTAAAAATTAATATCAATTATCAAATGCTATGATCCCTTGGAGATGTAAAAAAATAGGCTTCTATTCAACGCAATCAAAAGATACGGCCATTTATGTCAGATATTATGGTGATATTTAGCAAATTGACTTATCAGTAAGTAAGATAGGGAGTTTAGTGTATCGAAGTTGTTCAAGAAACCCAATGAAAAATAGTTTTATTGCGTTCATACTTGGATGATTAAATAACTATTTAAATGTGTCTGGCAAGATGTTAAAACCATTAAAACTGTCCGGCTGTTGAAGTAATATTTTTTTATGGGTTCCCAAGTAACATATGTAAAACCCAGCTTTTATACTATGACGAAAGTATACTCATAAATTATTAAAGTTTAGGGGTGTCTGGCAGGGGGTTGAAACCGCACTAGGTGTCCGTCAATGGATGGCGTGATTTCTAATATTATTCCGAAGGAAATATATAAAAATTAAGCTTTATACTATAACGAATTTGAGGTACTATTTTATACACCTTTACTACCTGTTAACTGCCGAAGTAACCACAATCCCAACTCCATACTCGCTGATCGTTCTTACCTGTGTTGGGGGCATGCTCTGAGAAATTGACAGCCTTTATAAAATATGGAACGTCTGGCTATCGCTGGCTCTCCCTCTATTAGGCTACGAGTTGATTTCATTCGAACGGTGGAGTTTTTGTCATCAATACCAATTCACCACCAGCGCTGCACCGCAGACCACCTCTGCCTACCCCTTCCAGGAATTCAGGTGTAACATCGTAATTCTTATCGTTTCAGCATCGTTCCAGTTTCATTATAACTAATCTGATACAATATAAATTGTGAGATTGGTGCTTCTCCTTGCTTTCGTCACTTTAGTTTGCGTCAATATACGGAAACGTGTTTATAATGTTACACTTCTTCGTAAGCTGATTGTTAAAAGTTATTATGCAAATGAGAGTCGAACGTGTGAGATGTATGTCACCGGCGGTTTAGTTAAGTTCGTAGCGCTGCGAGACGGTGTTCACATGGATTTTATAACTTGATCGATATTTATGGAACACCGTTGTACTGTATGTAGAAATAATAGATTTTGGTTAAACAAAATGACTACTTACTTTTCTTATTAAAAGGTCACATATTTAACTACAAAATCATTCAAAAGAGATATATTTCAAAATAGTTCATTTTATTTCTTAATTAGTTTTTATGACTTTAATAAATAAAGTAGGCGATACCATAGGTAATACAAATCCCAAAATATTTGAGACCACTTCATAATGTACTATTTTATGAGCAATGCAAAGGTATTTAAGTTTGAGATATCTGTCCACTGGGTAGTCCAGTACATATATCATAGCACTGTGTCCGTACCGTGCCGTGCCGTGCTGTACCGGGCCGTAACGTGTTGAGCTGCCACCTCATGCTCACGGCTCGTGAAAATTAAATTAAATCCGCACATGTTTTGTTATTATATGGTGTTCCACTAAGGATCACTTAATAATACAATGAACATTAAGCTTATATTAATATTTAGACATACGTAACCATAGTCTGTTCATAACATTTAGGTACAAAACATTTGCTCAAAATGATTTTGTAAATCAAACTAAGTGAGAATTCCATCTAACACAATTGAATAAGTATTTAAGTATCATAATATAACTGCAAGCTACACATAAAGTGACACACTGTTCGCAAGTCTTACCACTTAATTACAACTGATCAACGATCTAAGTGTATTTTATTAAGTTTCTTAAGAAGATTTAATGCATTTCAATCGTTATATAAACACGCTTTCGTCATTAAATTTATAAATCATGCAAGTTTTGAAACGACGGCCACGTGTGTAATTTATGGCCTGTTCAGAAATATGCAGTATTCATTAAAATAAACGCGGGTTCCATCACTAGGTTCTGTCTAAAGAATGCGCCATGCCAACAACCGACAGTAAATAACGCCATTGTGTGAACGAGCCAATAACGCACGTTCATACCTACATAGATGTTAAATAATTTCCAAACTAAGAACCGAGCTCGGTCAACACAATATTACAAATTATCAAAACGAATTCTGGTTTCTGTTGAAGAGTACAATAACAAGGAGTAGTGGGAGAGCCCACCTGTGGCCAGTTGATTACAGCACACACACACACACACACACGGGCCCGCTCCACGAACATAGCACCTCCCTCCCACAGAAGATTAGCGTTAACTAGCTATTATAACTGCGTTTCGCAATACGAGTGATAAAGCCGGAAGCCCAATCTCTGCCCGTTCCTCTATCCTCCTGCCGTTCGGGTCAGCAACGTGCACGCGATGCCTTTAGTATTGCATCTAAAGGATACTGTAACTCCTTAATATCTGGCGGATCATACTCTTGATAGTACACCTTGCGGACTGTACTTTACTGACTATTCTTGCTATCAGCTCTACTCTACGCAGCTCTGTTGTATTGTAAAAGGTGACTGAAATAACTTATGCCGTAGAGCCCGTAGACCACCGAATAGGAACATTTACACCGATCTAATTTTGATGAAACGTGAATGTTCTAAGTCTATTTAACTGTTCGCTCACCTTTCGGGAATTATGGTCATTTAAATATTTTTGGTTTTACCGACCGCTTGGCGCAGTGGTTCGAGCGTAGGCCGCTCGGCTCACTGCACATGGTGGTCGCGGGTTCGATTCCCGCCGGGGCAAATTTCAGAAATGGCGTTTTCGTAATTTACCCTGGTCTGGGTGTCACTGGGATCGCCCCCAGTCCATTGAACGGTACCCATAGTACAAGCGTTGCTTAGTTTGGGACCATACAGTCGGTGTATTCGTCTGGCGATATTTATTTATTTATTATTTATTTATGTGAATAGTATTAGTGGGACGGAATTTGATTCAGAATATTTTGTTACTCATGTAAACTAATACAGCACTTATGAATCGTCCAAATAGCCTCAAAATTATTGTTACGATAAAAGACTCTTTCGCCAATTAAGAATTCCATTCTTTTGGAGAAAAAAATTGCGAGACGGCATGGTAACCCTTTTTAAAAGGATATCCCTATTTTAATCCAAAGTTGTATTACAGAATGCTGCTTTAGAGGTCACCTGTTTATGAGGTACTGTGATATCTTATTTAGTTATGTAATCTATGTTAACCTTCTGCAGTATGGCATACTGCGTGTCATCACAGTGTGGAGCTGAAGTTAATCTATATTGAGTAGTGGTTGAAGCGGCAAGACAGCCGTTTATTGCACGTTCACGTGGAAATTATTTTACCGACATGTAAACTAGAGAATGTAACCCACTATCAAACAACCAACTAAGTAAATGGCGTTGCCAAAAATTTGGTTGTCTTGAATAAAAATTAACCACCTTCTATCCAAAGCACAGAGCACTAAAAATTTCCTCTTAAATCGGCCAAATGTAAACCAGCTTAGGTTTCTGTGTTAATAATATGTAAACGTATTCGATCCAAAAACGTTTTTGTTTTGCGGATGTCGGCGTAACGCGGAGGAGTCTCTCGACGCGAACCTTTTAACGAAACCGAATATATCGTGCCAAGGATACATCTGTCACTCGTCATTTGATGTAAATCATGATATAATACGATGATATAATAGTTTCATTATATGTTGTATTATATACGGTGAAAGTTTTAGGTGCAATATAATTTTCTAATCTAAAATATACCTAAAACTAACAGCATTTATGAGAAACTGGTGTTTATGGTAAGTAGGGTAATAAGTACGATAATGTAAATGTGTCCATTAAATTTCTATTACTTACTTGTACCAAGTCTTATTGTTTGCTCGTCGACTCGTCAAATCCGGCGTCCCCAGCGTCCTGTTAAGCTGCAAGGAGTGGGGTACGTACCTGCGGCGATACCCCGAGCATCTTCAGGCTGGGCGGCACGTTGGCGAGCTGCGCGCGCGGCAGCGACACGTGCCCGAAGTTCACCGTGAACGCTTCGCACCACACCGCGAAGTGGCCGATGTCGAATACTGTCAGCTCCTGATGTAAACATACACGTGAAACATTTCTTCAATTTATCAGCTATAATTGTAAATAACCCATGTCCGAAAGGCGAATAACTAAGTGATCGTCTACGATCGCTAATACAATATTAAAAGTATCTTCTACATGGTTACCTAGCATAGCAGATCAAGAGCCACTGATGTGTATCCATATATCATTTGCATTTTTTTTCTTTCAAAATATTAGTACGATTTTTTGGTATGCATTTATAATATTATCTAGGCACATTAACTATGTTGCTAAGTCTAGAACGGTTTAAGTAATCCTAGTGCTAAGTCTGCTCAATAAGGTAGCCTCTTATTATGTCCAAATATTGCTTATGCTATCATGGTCGCCTAGTATTTAAAATTAATATCATCTACTCCTCATTCTATCAACAATCAAAAGTATTCCAAATATATCCAATACAATCATAATATGCTAGTACTCTTAAGAGAAACATCCTTGACATCTGTGGCGAGTCAACGTACCCCGGGCAGGGTCAGCACGATGGTCTTCTTGTCGTACTTGCGCAGCGGCGCCTCCTTGCCGTTCTCGTCGGGGATGCGGATGCCCTGCGGGGACGGCTTGTCGCCGCGCCCCACCCAGAACTTCGCGTCTGTAACAATGCACATTCCATGTCGAGAGTGTATGTACAACTACCCAGAAACCATTTGATCATGTTAGTTCGACATGTTGACCGACATGCTTAACTAACACTAATTTAGTGATCATTAATTAAGATCAAATTTGACATGTCTGCTGCAATCCTAATATATTCTATCTACCTCGAATTACCTATGGCCTCTTGAACTTACTTACGCAAATTTCATAAAATAATTACCTGCTTGTCGTAAATATTCACATGAAAAAAACTCTGTAAAATTCTCAGCACGCGTCAGAGAGCGTTTATAAAATTTGCGACGCAAGAATTTTCATACATGTAGCATACATGCGTTACAACGGGCCTTGTACATTTGTCGATGGGTTGCCTTGGAAAATATAAGCTTTTTTTCGTATATGAACCACAGAATAAGAGGCACTTACGTAGGCAAACTACGTTCATAATGCTATAGAAAAATTATTAGACCAAATCAACTGAACAACTATTAGACGACCGTGAAGTGGGCTCGTTAATAATAGTTATTTCTCATAGCTTTGGTTGTATGTATTTGTACCGACAGAATAGCATACTAGCTTCAACATTCGCTAACTGATATTCTAATTGTTCTTAATCCATTTAGTAGTTAACCTACCCTTAATCAAAGTTTATGACGGTCACATTTAGAATAATTAAAAATATTTATAAAACGTACAATCACTCTAATTCAGCTCTATTTAATTAATCCCAATTATTATTAAACTGACTGGATTTATTTTAATATAATTTTGTTTAATTTATATTTTTGAAATAATAATTGTGTATTTAACTAGACTAGGGTAGTCAATGTATTTAAATTTATTTAATGACGTTTAATCAATTGTCGTCTTTCGATATTGAAATAGATAGGTATATCACAACAAGAGGTATGCATGATATTGTAATATCTGAATACATACACATACGCTTCGCGTGAAAAAAGTAAATATAATTTTCATAATGATATCACGAGGGTGAGATGTGAGGCGATGGACTCGAGTTTCCTTTGAAATATGTCATGTTTATGAGGCGGGTGCCTCAGGTACATTTAAGAGTAGGTGTGTACTTAGAGCTCTCCGTATTCATATGACAAATATTGAATGTGCGACATCAAGAATAGGGCTAAATTATACAATATAATTGTACTAATTTAGGATTTTTAAATAAAGATTTTCTAGCTGTAATGTTGGCACCATTTGTGAACATTTACATTTTATTATTAAAGTAGTCTTCCCAACCAGTCAACATTTGGACAAAGAGGGACAGGCTTAACATTGATCCTGTGGCTTAAAAAGTAGCCAACCCTACTGCTGCTCACTAACTAAGGAGGCCGTGTTGTATGATCGCTCGCTTCCCTTTTGCCATAATGTTAATATGCACATTACTTGTCAGCAGATCGTGATTCTGAACTCAGGTGCGTCCGACATAATTGCAATAAATGCGGTGTCCCGGCATCGGCCCTACACGTCTTTCGAAAGAACTGTGAAGTACGCCAACCCGTACCGGGCCAGGGCAGCAGAATACATTCCGCAAGCGTAATGTGGCTGTACTACAATGTCACTCTACCGACCACTTCGAGGAACACAGCCATCACGTGGTGTATCAGAGGGGTCGACAGTAATGATTTAATACAATATACAAGACAATCGACCCATCAATTCTTTAATTATACAAATAAACGAATGAATACTCGAATCCCATTACTGTTGGAATAAAAACAATGCGTCTATAAGCCGGGGCCACACGGTTAACACTCGGGCGATAATCCGTTTGTGGAAGCAATGAATAAAATATTTTCATTCGCTCTCAAATAAATCCGCGCTTACATTAAGCTATCACTTGAAACGTAAAACAGCCGAGTGGACGATGCGTTTAACTGGAAATAAAACTCAAATTAAAAACAAGTGTAAGGTGATGCGCACACTAGTTACGCCGCAAATGTTAACCACATAAAATCAGATTCTTGCTGCTGTGGTGATTTGTTGCATGCAACAACTTTCAATATAATTAAGAAAATTTAACCAACATCTCGCTGGGGTAAATTTCGGAAATGGCCTTTTCGTAATTTGCCCTGGTCTGGGATCGCCCCCATTCCATTGTACGATACCCATAGTACAAGCTTTGCTTAGTTTGGGACCAAACAGTAGGTGTGTCAGTCTGGCGATATTTATTTATTTATCCTGCACATGGCGTAAACAAAATCAGTCTGATCTTTATTATGAACGCACGAGCGCACTATGTCATATGCCAATTAAGTTTTTTTCCATGTCTTGGTAGATATCAATGTACTGGTTTACAGGAGTAACAATAAAAGTACTAGAGAGTGGCGGGTCAAGTCCCATAAAAACTATCAAATAGCATTTTGTTATTTATTACGCTGGCGTACGTACTCCTCTCCGACGACTACTGGAGATACTATATAACTCACACTTTTCTGATATGGACATTTTCACACTCTCAGAGCTACCGTTCAAAAGACTGTTCATTAACAGACTCACTATGGCTTATTAAAACTGGCTCTTCAAGCAAATTCAAACAAATTTTTAGTACCTACCTTTATAAATAAACTCATAATTCCCTAGTTTAATTTTATTGTGCATACAATTTAATATTTATCTCATCCACTTTACTCGTGGACATTGTTGTGGGTTACGTGTTTATTATTGAAATAGTACTGTCAGTTTAGTAATATGTAACATGTAACTGTTTTTTGTGCCAATAAAATAAAATAAAAATAAATTACGCCAATGTTCACATAATCATCGACAAGACAGCTTCGTGTAGGCTCTTGCGTTCACTGACAAGTTGTGTTCAGTGGTATTTTAGTACCTGACTTTTAAAAGCTCATGAAGTTGTATCTTATACACCATAAAGTAGACGACGTTAACCAATTAGTGGACTACACGGACCCGTGCGCGGCCCACCTTAACGTGTAATTAATGGCACGCTGTGGTCGCGCCGCACTGCCTGGTCGCGCGACCTCGCGACTCATACACATGCGGGGGTTGTTTGAGCCGCCTCGTGGCGCGGCGGTACGCTCGCGGGTTGATTAATACGTTTCCGCGTACAATTTATAGCAGACAATATTTATCGCCATTTCAGTATACAGATCATTCTCGTTGCAGTACAGATTTTGTGAATTAAACATCGGTACTCGTATTACAAGAATGTTCAATGCTGTCGTGGTTTTATTTATAGGTTTCTAATTTTGCACTACTTATATTTTATTGATTTCTCATAGTTTCACTCGAATGCAAGTAATATCGAATGTAAGTAATAGTGATTATTACATATTTATGATAACTAACCTCCCTTGATTGCGTTGCGATGGCGATTTATAAACAAATATTCGCAAATGTTTAACCTATTGATATGATACGGCCATCACTGTTGCATCGCAATCACCCTGCCGGTGCGGTCCCGGCCTACGCGCTGATAAATATCAAGATATCTCGAGTATATCATAAGCGGCACACGATTTGATGGGATACTTTCTAATATGCGTACTTATGGGCTACGCTCATGCGCTCAAGTCGCTCGAGTCAAGGCGGCATCGAGGTGCGGGCGCTCGAGCAGCCCGCCGCATCTAGGTTTTCTTTAGGAATATATGGCAGGGCGCTCATCTACTAGAATTGAGGTGGCGTCGCGGCGGAATCACGGCTGTGTCGCAGCTGGCACGCGAAATGTTCCCGCGCCACGACTCTATGAAAAATCACGCTACTCCCGTGGCACGTCGCCACCACAACGCCGCCGCGCGCCGTGACTCTTGTGTGAGTGAGGCCCCTTAATTAAATGCGTGAGTAAATAGTTCATACCTGGCGCCTCTCCGTCGTAGGAGAAGTTGGGCACGAGCAGCGTCTGCGCGTCCACCACCACGATAGGGTCCGAGGACACGCCGTGCACGCCGCGCAGCGCCGCCGCCTTGGCGGGCCGCGGGTACTCCAGCTCGCGCGGGATGGACACGTCGCCGAAGTTTATCTACGAGAGAACAAGCAGAGCTATAACAACTGTATGGTCCCAAACTAAGCAACTTGTACCAAGTTACACTCAGACTAGCGTTATTACGAAAAGATAACGACCTACGCTCAAGAAATAACCAGCATTTAGCTTAGTTAGTAACATTAATTAAAAACCATCCAACTGAAATATTGGTGGCCAACTCATTAACTTATCGAAGAGTTTTAATTTGATGCATTGTGACTCCTAAGAAAAGAAATAAATACACAAGGTACGACGTACTCCCTACAGGACGTGATAGAGTAGCTACAACTTGCACTCCACCACTTTGTTATACGAATTTCTAAATCATATTTTATGATCTCATTGATTACTAAAGAATTCTAAATTTAGTATTTTATGATTAAATTAAAACCGCTTTTTTATAGTGTCCAGGTCCTGAATTTAACCCCTGCCTCGCACCTCTAGGTTTTTCTCAATCTATGTGCGAATCCAAATTTATATATTATGATTACCATTTGCTTACGGCGAAAGGAAACATCGTGAGGAAACCTGCATGTCTTAGAAAATCTAACCAATTTTTGAAATACATGTGAAAGTCGCCAACCCGCACTGGGCCAGCGTGATGCATTACGGCCTGAATCCGCTCGTAGTAAGGGGAGACCCGTGCCCAGGAGTGGGACTTCAAAAGGGCTAAATTATTTATTTATTTATTATTATGGTGTCAACGGTCATCAATAAGTTCCTACTAAATTGAACCTCTTTCCATAAGTTTTTCTGCTTTTGGGTGTTTATACAAAATCACACGTGTGGAAATATATCGAAAACGACTAAACGGAACAAACAGTGGGGTTAGATTCGCTGCATTTTAGCTTCTATATTGTCCTATATCACACCCTGTAGGAAGGAAGAAATATGGCCAAACAGCTATATGGTTACCGGTTCGAGACAACACGTTTAGCTAAACAATAGAGGTCCAATAATTATGCCCGCACCTGCGACACGCGCCGGACAATGCACGGTTAATACCGCCATTACTTACCGTCATGGAACCCGCGGTGGAAACTACAGCCGTGTGCAGTTGAGAGTTTACCGCTGGATTTTAAGAGGTAAAGCAAGACGTAGACTTATGTAGCGTGTTGTGCCGTGACACGCTGGAGCCGTCTGTCATGTAGAGAACATTTCTGTGGCGCCCCGACCAACGCGACATATTAAGAGTATTTCCCGATTTATTTTTCCGTCGCTGTTGCAATTTAGCCACCGTGGTCGGACGACGTGGCTGACCGTGGTGTGAGACGCTTACAACAATGAGGAGTATCGATGGGTCGTGAAACCGCTTGAAAGTTGGCAACAATAAGGTTTTAATGTCTAGAAAGACATACAGTTTTGTTTTCTACAATTTGATTGAGTAGTGTGGAAGTTACATGCAGTGCGAGCGGACAACACATTTCCCGTTAATTCTTACGAGTACTTTCGGAACCGTCGAATAATGGGGTCGTCCAAGGGTACAAGTGCAAACGATTGTGTAACTACTGGTCACGTAACTTTTACTTATTCCTCTTTGGAATGGAATCGTGTCGCGTTGTGGTAATGTCAGGCTGGTGCAATCATAGTAATTATACCAACTTCGAAACCTAATCAAACAAGCCCGTACTGATCTCAATATTTTTAAATGAATATTTGTTATCGGTGGTACCTATATTTTATCTCGACGTGTCCTACGTCAATATATATATAAACATCTTGATACCCGAGTATTATTACCACTTCGAATATCTTCACGTGGGCCGTGTTACAGTTGTAGTTTTATAAAATACCCGAGTATCAAGACAGTTATGTGCAGTGACGTCAGCAACGCCGATATAAAAAGTCAACTGTAACATTAAAACCAGTTGTTGTGTTGTTGTTTGCTGCGGCCCGCTGCGGCTGGCTCGCGCCAGCCCCCCTAGCCAAGTGTCTTCGTCTACAAGCGTTTCTACAAAACGCTACGCTTCAATGTATGGAAATGACATTACAAGTCGATAAGTAGATCACGTGACTTATGTCATTTCCATACATGAAGCGTAGCGATTTGTAGAAACGCTTGTAGACGAAGACACTTGGCTAGGGGGGCAGATCATCTAGTGTTCGCGGCGCTCGAGCACACGCTCCGGTGTCAAACGGGATATTATACCTACAAAACTTTTCCATGACTTACATGCAATTTATATACAAGTAACCGTTTACTCAGCAGTGCCCGCTGCTCATATGTCTAGAAGAGTCTCTTTTGTACCATTGCATTAACCCCTATAATCAAGCTAAGCGCTTGCGCTAAGAGTAGTTAGTAGTTTCGTGGCCAAGCTTTGATTGAAACTGGGACCTCTCAGTTACGGCTAGGCTATTAACGAACGGTCCAAATAATATTCGGCTAATTTTCAAATTCCCCGAATAGATTCAAATCAAAAAACTAACGATTATACATTTCATAATTTTTACATTCTATCTCCAACTTCACTTTGCAGCGCGAAAGCTTTAAACATCAAGTTTTATCCTGATATACCTAACTACTAGTACGTAAATGTAACGCAAGTTTTTCATTAGTTTTATTGCAGCCAGCTTCCCCTGGCGTTCGCACATGAAATTACACTGTGCAGGGGGGGAGGGCAGGGGGGCGGAGTGGGGGGAGGGGGCGCAGCTAATCTATGCGAGTAGTCGGTTCATAGCGACAGCATATGTAAGATGGGGGAATATAGTGAGTGAGACATAGCGGTATTCAATGTTGAGTACATGTGCACTGAACAGTTGTGTTAAGTGCGTTCGCACTACGGAGAAGGTACTATACGTACTTAAGTACTACTTAAATGTTTAGATTTCATATTCAACTTATTTCTACCACATCCATCGCGTGACATCTTCGTAAGCCGCCCCCGGATATGGCGCGTGTCTATGCTATGTTCCACAATTTTTGCAGATTTATCGCACGGTATTTCCTCAATTACCCTCTGTTTGCTGATAACCTTGTCTTTACGACCGTCGCGTATGAAATATAGCGGTTCCACAAATTGAATGGAAAATTTGACAAAGGTACCTATTATATCGCGGCCGCAGTCGATAAGGAAAATTACCTGCGCTTTTCTTATAAGCTTGTCACACGTATCACTAGTTGGAACACACACATTACTGGGAATACATCAGGACCACTGTAGTAGGACTTTATAGAACTGCGTTCTAGTAGATCCATTATTTTTAGTATCGGCGTGATAACTTGTTCCATTGCAATAATTTAACTTACGTGTTCTAGAATAACAATGCCTGCATGATACACACATGTTAATTTAAAGCAAATTAGAAGATTGAGTAGACTGTGTGTGTACTTACTGAATATTCATCACACCAAACGGAGAACCACTTGTAATCCTTCAGAGTCTTTCCATCTGGCAATGATAGCGTGATGCTTTCTCCTCGGTAGCGCCGCAGCGGGCCGGTGCCGCCGCGCTCGTCGCGCAGCCGGGTGCCGCTGTTGATGCCCGCCGCATTCGGCGATGACGATGTGCCCACATAGAAGTATGCAGCTGTTGACAACACACAATTCACTGAGATTATTACAACTTGATAGTTTTGGCACTCAGTGCTTTCGATTACCCTCTGAGGTCAATACATTATAAGCTGCGTGATGTTATTAAATCAATTAATATGTCGAACACCAACTTGGATATTACTTTAGCAACTTGTAACACTGTAATAGTTGATTATTCGCGTGTCAGTGGTTGTTATAGTTACTTGTTAGTTTGCACGTCCTCATAATGTACTTCATCGGGTGAGACCACCTTCAAACAACTATGAAGGTCGAAGATTGTTTAGAAAGAAATACTAACTTGGTTGTAGTATTTGTTACTTTTAATAATGCGTGAGCGTATAAGCCTAGTAAACAGGATTTTAATTTCAGAGACATTAGATAGCCTCTGTATAATTCCAGCAAATAGGCCTTTATTCATCCATATCCGCGTCTCATAGTTTCGGATATCTCGCGATGAGTGTGTCAGTCAGGTACTGTGACGTCCTACGTGATAATGACTGTTCGACTTTCGCCGGCCGGACTGACGGACATCCATCTCGATTCGTAGCAACCAACAACTTTCCATTCGTGATTGCCTGATAATTACGTTCAATGAAACATCCATTTAATACGATTAAAAATGTATGTGAGCATACTTTAATTGCATAGTTTGATGCGAGATTTCATAATTATAAGATCACAATTTTAAATAATAGATTCTACCGTAATCGATCGTAAATAAAATTATGAACCAACAGAATTATCAAGCCCTATACAAGGAGGAACTAACAAAATGGCTCATAAAAGCAAAGTAGGTGATGTTATTTTCTCACGCAATTATCAAATGACAATATGACTGAAACAGCAATACCTATATGACAGCATGTAGGTATAATGTGATTGGTTAATTTTACCTCAGGGTCTTAGATAGAAAACCTGTTACCTCTGGCTCAGCAGGCGACGCATTTGACGTAAGTTTTATCAAGTGGGAAAGGGCGAAAGGGAAAGAAAGAGTAAGCTTTGTTCACTCATTATCAAAGTAATAAAAACTCAGGTACCCCACAAACACAACCCTAATATTGTACCCACATCCAAATGCTACGAATACTTCCCGTTACCCCGCGCCCAGCCGACGAGCGTCTACTCCTCGCTTACTGAGGTATGCAAAGCAGGACCAGCCAGAACAAAGGGTCAAAGCATACCTCCCCCGGTACAGGGGGGGGTGTTGTGACGTCTGAGGTGGAAAATTTACATTAATTACGTCGCTAGGTTAGGCGTTGTGCAGCGCAGTTAGGACGTGACGCGGAGCTGCATTTACGTAGAATTTATAATATGAATTGGTGAACTTCTGTATGGTGCATGTAATGCGACTTAGTGATATATTTTGTGTGATCCCAATTTATCAAAAAGCCACTTCCCCATTAATAAGACCTGACCTATGACGCACTACACTACAGTAAATTGAGAAAAAAAATTGCAACAGAAATCGACCCGCGAACCTTCACTCAACAACCAAGTCGTCAACTAGCCGTCCCCTTGCAAGATTAAACTTAAAACTGCAACATATAGTTAATAACAAATTTAATATAACAAGTGAAATATAACAGACTGTTTATTCACTGCTTATAACAGTACATAACAAAGACAAGTACCATGACAATACCACAGCTCAATTATAACGTCACATTGTATTAAGTACCTACTCACAAAAATAATTTCCCAAAGGAAACATTCCACGTCTCTCAACAACTCCGTGCCGCTACTAAATCTTGCGTATTTATGGTTAATGTTTGACATTAAAATTAGGCGGAACAACTTTTCTCAGGGCATAATAGAACCATGAAAGCATTGCGATCATACTATGGGAACGCCGCGACACTGCTTAGTTAGCGTCAAGATGCCATGAAAACGACTCGTCTGTAATATAAAGGTATCGCGACGTCACTAAGGTCACAGAGTCGTGACGCTTCTAAAAAACCGGAAATAATACATCAGACTCGTTTCATTTCGAGTCAGGTTTTGTACAAAAGATTTTGAACAACTATCCAGCAAATATTATTCGCAACATAGATGCAGCACAATGCCGCCTCCAGCAAACCCATTCTGCCAACAACCGCGGGGAACTTTCTTTCATTACGCCTAATTCGCGAGGTACTGTCCAGAAACAATACACCCCAACTACCTACTGCACTCACGATGCGATACCAAATTAATAAAAGCATTAGTTATTGGAAATTATACCTTATCTGTTTCAAGAAAAGTTTCATACTAGTCGCAGGCATTTCCAAAATATTGTACAGATTTTATAACACAGTTAGATTCCCAGAATTGAACCTTATTATGTTATCAAAAGGATGAAGTTGACTGTCGTAGCAAAATGGTTAAAACTCCTAGTTGCAATACTATAATACACTCGGGTGTTTGAAAATTGAACTTTATGTTGTAACAAATAACAACGAGGTGGAGGGTACGCACAATTTGGTCGGCAACATGCTCAGAGTCAGCTGATGTTATTACAAGAGGCTCAGAGTTTGCGACGTGAAATACAAATGTGAAGGCTGCGACACACTCACAGCGATATATTGTACGATTTTTAACATTTTCGGACTCTGATAAGTAACTATGTCTGTTATCTTTATGAATGTGTACATGCATTCTGACTAAAAAACCGTCCAAAGCAGTTTAAATGCGGTTAGTACATCTGCCCCAGAGGGAGCTGCCCTGCCTGGGCAGTTCCGGTGCTGTGGGCATAACTGTACACTGACTAAATACTGTAAAAAACTATGTTTTTTCTTAAAACTAGTATTCGTAATAAAGCTACCAGATAATTTATATCTATCGCAAAATGCTGGAAGGGGAACTCTATGTAAATATGATCCGCGGGCCCAGATGGTCCGCACAAAAGACGCCGCGACAATGTTCTTTTATTTAATTCGATACAGCAGAGCCTCGGCTCATTTCGCGAGCCGCTTGCAGGGAAGCCGCTCTTAATAAGCTTGGATGATATAAATAAGGTGTATATGTCGCCGCCAAATAGCTTAATTCGCCGTTCAATTAACAGCCTAGGCACTTAACTAAACGGCGCCGTTCAACTAACGGCCTGAATGATATTCAGCCGTATCGTCTATTACAACATTTAATAAACTGGCTGGCTAATGCTTAGGCAACTGGTTGACATTTAAGTACTACAAAACTTTTTCAAAATACTACCCAAGCAGAACGACATGGATGGGTTTAGGTTAGGGTTATTTTTTTTATGACCCCACAGAAACCCCACCCGGCAAATAGATTCGGTGGATCTAAAAAAAATCGTAAAATACCTAAGTACCTAATAAAATTATTCCATCAAAGTTGTTTTTTCCGACGCCATATTGACCAAAGAGAATATGGAATATATTGACGGTTTGGTGAGTTTCTGCGGTAGGTGGCAGAAAGTAGAACTAAATTGAAATGAACAGGCTAGGCAGGTAATTAAACGGCTAGGCAAGTAGTTAAACGTCATCGATCCAAGTCATTTGCTTAGCTGTTTAATCAAATGGCTGAATATCATTCAGGCCGTTAGTTGAACGGCGCCGTTTAGTTAAATGCCTAGGCTGTTAATTGAACGGCGAATTAAGCTATTTGGCGGCGACATATATAAAGATATAGGTTTAAGTAGGACGTAACGACGCAAGTTTTGATTTTACTTTACTTACATAATGAGATTACTACTAAGAATAGCGAAGCTATATTTTTGTGAATGCCGTAAATAACTGAGGTATTGTCACCTTGGACCTAAGTGCTTTGCGATAATTCAGCACCTGTCATTTCTGCAATTCTTCTATAGGCGGATACAGCTTCTGCACAGGGCTAAACCACGAACAAAACAACTAAAATTCACTAAAACTAATTGTCTTTGTTGTTCTGTTCATCACTTTTCAAGTCTGTTACCAAATTCAAATTCAAATCATTTATTTTGGTAAGGCCTACGGGGCACTTACAAATTGTCAATTTACATATATTTTTTCCTTATATCTACAACCGGATCGGAACGCGACCTCGACTGAGACCGCTCGACTCGATTCCTTCAAAGATTACAACTGAGATGTTTGGAAGTACTCAGAGTAGAGCCAATGACTAACAGTGGACATCTTCTAGGTGATGATAACGAGGATGATGAAAGGCGTGTACTCACCGGGTCCCTCTCCGTCATAGGTGAAGTCCTTGAGGTAGAGTGTCCGCGAGTCCACGGCGAACACCTGGCCGCGCACCGCGTGGTGCAGCTGCGTCAGCGCGCCCAGCTCCTTGCCGAAGTAGCGCACCTGAGCGCATGCGCACCCTGCACACAAACATACAGTAGGTTAGAGTTGGAGTTTACTCATCAAGACTGGATCAGCTTATAATGGAAATCGAACGCCTGTTATGAGGCAAGATTAGGCTATTGGGATAATAATATTGGTATAATGCAGAACTCCAGAAAAAGAGCATAAAACATCATTTATGACCGTTCCAAAATCCAATGGTAATAGAGACTCGAAAATTACCCATTTTATTCCGAGCCTATGGAGGCACAGAATAAAACTGTGACTAGTAAAGTTTGGAGAGGAACTATTTTTTGGATTATTATATTTTAACGTGGTATTCATGCGTACAAGTTTCTACCGTCTTTTTAAGACTGTTAGGTTTAGTAGGTTTCTTTTAAACAGAAATCTATCACTCCATGACCACCATAAAATCATCATTTGTCGCGCGCGCTGATTGATACATTACGACTCACTTTCCAATCGCGATTATCTCACACGATCGAAATTTTGGCGGAAATCTACTTATATACTATTTTATTAAAAACTAGACATGTGATAATGACATGGTGCTCTCATCCTTTATCAAAGCTCGGTGCCTGCTTATACAGCGTTGCTATTGTTTTGTCTTCATTCAATGATTACCAAAATTTTTAAAAATGTTACAGTATTTCTTGCTGGCTCTTCCTAATGGAACCAATGCTATTATATTTCGTATTTCGATTTCGTATCATGACCATACCTAGGACATAATAGTTAATTAATATGGAACAATTAAATCTGTGCTGTTTTGTATTTGTCGACCTTCACTCACAGTTGATTCAAAATGATCTCAATAAACCGGGTTCAGATCGCGCGCGTGTCGACAGGGGCAGCGATTACCATCGGCACAAGTATAAATGTACAGTCGAGTTCCAAATGTCCACAGCTAGCCTTGTGCTACTTGCAGGTGCTGTCGTGACGTGTCGTGTTGTATCGTGATTGTGTGCTTATGCGCTACAATTATAAACAGCTGCATTCATAAATGTAAATTCATCTAGATATCTGATTTTTGCTCTCATGTTGACTCTATTAGTGAGGAATAAGCTTTGCTTATTGAAATGAATGAAATTACGTTATTACTGATATAAAATGAATGATTTAGCCCTCCCCACTCCTGGTCGCGGGTCTCCCCTCAATATGAGGAGGTTTCAGGACATAACCCCTCCGTGGGCCCAGTGCGGAATAGCAATTTCACAAGTATTTTAAAAATCGTTTTGATTTTAAAATTTGGCATTTTGTTCTAAATATCTTCAAACGAAAGTATAATCTTCCGTATAAAGTAATGGTAGTAGTGCAGCCGATGATTTTCTAACTATAAGGACGCGTGTTGAGCCCCTCATCTATCATTATGGTTACAACCGCAGCCTCTCGTACCGACCATTACTGAGAAAGATACATGCCATCTTCATAACAACGTGCACATATGACGCCATTCGACGACGAGAAAGTGCTCCTAAGATAGTGCTCTCCGTTAATGGATTGAGAAAAAGTGGCCAGATACTCGTATACCACGTTAGATGTCCGTACACGCACAACTTTAAAACAACAATGATTTCAAGGTTTAATGAATATAAGTAAGTTATATCAAGACAATTAAGTAGCGTATGAGTCGTGCGCACAAGCACGACTCTATCACAAGCTTGTAGAGTTAATATTCGTACAGTTGCAATGTACTCTAGTATGTAGTTACTGGTTATATCTATCGAGCAGCTGGACTAAGGTTCACGCTCACAGTATACAGTAAGACCGTTGACACGGCCTCGAAATATACTTTCATCGGACAGAAGCAAATATAACGCATTCGAGCACCGCTAGAGGTGAGCCAAGGAAAGTTTATTAAAGTATTTATATTTGGAAAGTTTATTAATTAATCAAGTGCTCGTTTTGTTCGCAGCTTCTTCCACCTAGACCTTGCAATATTATATCTATGCATAATTTATTTGTTGTTCCGGGGGTATGTTATAACTGTCTCTGTATTAAACTTTATTCAAATCTGTTAAGCTATTTTTGCGAGACAAACAACTACACTTCCGCATTATTCTACGTATTTATATGTGAATGTCAACCTAACCTAACTATCCCATATTGTAAGATCCACCGCATGTCGCTCTATTGAACGCTAACGACGACCCCTTCTGTTCACCCCACAATTAATTGCAAGCGCGGCTGAATGAACGCACCGCTATAGACTGTGGCCTTTCACGACCCCCTGCGGAGTCACGGATGTAAAAGGGATTCTACAGGAGTAGGTAATTTCCGTGAATATGTTATGGTAGGTATACAAACATTGCATGATGATGAGCAGCATAACAAAGCTAAATACCTGCTTCGGGGCATTCAATAATGATTCGATTTAAATAAATACATCAACACGGTATAGGGATATTTAAAAAAATCATGGGAATCAATGGAATAATTTTCAATGGAATCATAAAAAAAAAGTTCTACGAGAATTCGTCATTGAAATATCGTGCGATTTCCCAATCAATTACTTATATTACAATTTGGTATTGTTATTATTATTATCCCATACAACTTCATATTTACAACTGAATCGCGAGAGAAACTGATTCCGAGCGAACAAGGATTGAACTAAAGAATGGACAATGGACATTGAAAAAGTACTGAACACCATAGATACTACCTACACTAGAGTAACCTTATTTTGATCTAACCTACTAATATTATAAATGTGAAAGTTTGTGAGTGTGGATGTATGTATGTTTGTTACTCCTTCACGCAAAAACTACTGAACGGATTTGGATGAAATTTGGAACACAGATGGTTTATAACCGGGATTAACATATAGGATACTTTTTATCCCGATAATCCCGAAATTTTTGTTAGGTTAAATACTACGCGGACGAAGTCGGGGGGCACAGCTAGTAAATAATAATTATTATATTTTTTTATTTTGTCTGTCTGTCTGTTTGCTTTGGCTGATCTCCGAAATGGCTGAACCGATTTTGAAGGAACTTTAACTGGCAAATAGCTGATACTATAAGGAATAACTAAGGCAAGGAGCAACATAATTTGTTGAAGTTCCACACGGGCTGACCCGCGGGCAACAGCTAGTTTAAATGTAATATTTATTTGCAATACCATATTAAAAAATATGCTTTTCGAAAATCGGTAAATAATATACCGTGTGATGTGATTCCCCAATTAGTTACTGGAGAATGTTTTATTAATGGGCTCCTGGTACTCCTGACAGTTTAATCCTGATTCACATACTCTTTATTCGTCCGTCCGCAGTATTCATCTGAAAATTTTAATTAAATAGTTATTTCTATAGATACACTATTTGTAATGGAAAGTTAAAACAGAGCTCAGTTGGTTGTTGTCCTTGTGCAGCTCGTCTCAGATCCAGATCAATGTTAATTACAATAGTTTCTGAACTGGAGATCTACTACTGATTTATAAAACATTTTTCTGCATCAGCTATTAAAGTGCTAAATGAATTCCAAAATAAATAGGAAAATAATTACCACAAACATTTTTTTTTGCAAAAAATTCTAGTTAAAAGAATTGTACGCAATGAATTCTGCTAATTGTGTTGATCACTATTAAGCAAGAGCGTCCGCGAGTAGGCCGAGAGAATAATTGAGATGGTTTATTTTGACATCGATGTTTTCGTAATGTGACGCCTATCCGTGAATCATTTCCTTGCACCTATTTCAGTAGGCAGTACAATCCCGAGTGCAAACAGGGTCGTGAAAAGGGGCTCATGCTTTCATAACGCTTTTCTTAGAAAAAATGGAACACTGGAAATGTTTGACATAATTTGCGTGTATCAAAATAATGTATCTAAATTATCGGCAGTTTTTGGATTGAAGGGGACGTAAGTAAAAATATACGGTTAGAGTAAATGTTTCTGCTCGCCATTGTATTTAGCATCAATCGCGCTCACAAACAGACAAGAATCACGTTAGATTTATTCGACATCAGTCAGTGCATCAGTCAGTATTTAATTTTACACCCATTTAATCGGACCTCTTTCTCTTCGATAGACATAGTCATATACGATTTATTACTCGCGTGTTACGCAAACACGCTGACAGTAATGATAATGCCATTATAAGAACCACGCCGCGGCTCGGGCGGCGCTTCCTAGTCGTTGCGGAGAATGGCGTGAGTCGTGTGATGACAGCAGCTATTCCTCGACAATCACTTATTACACTTCCGTAGAATTGAGTTGCATCAAATCCATGTAAAGTTTGATCTTTCATAACAAAGTACAGGAGTGTGATAATAAAATACCGAGGTTTCTAAACCCAATGGCACATGGCCCATAATATATTTATAGCACATAAACCTGGAAATGAAATGCTACAATACAGGCGATGGCAGAGCATCGACGAAGCGATACGACGCTAAAATATCCTGACATCTGTTGAGAAGCGCCGGGCGCCGCCGACGACGCCGCCAGGAGCGACGTATGGCGCCGGATGTATTAGGAGTTTCTAATAACGAAGATCCTGTTCATTGATGCTATAAGTTTTGTCGATTTTCAAGGTTTTACTATTGTTTTATATTGGAGCATAATAATGTAAATGCGATTTAAATTTTTCTGTTGACCCAATCCTGGGCTTTTGTGCAAAATCATATTGCATAGTTAACTACCACATTGCCAATAAGAAGCTATTGACTCTGATACCTTACTATAACCGTCACGAGAGCAAACCCAATAGGCCTCGCACATTCCCACCAGATGTTTGCGACATTCCGCAGCAATAAACCATCCATACATGCAACACCGACGCGACGGATGTGCGCTGACGACACTCCATCACGCTGAGATCGGAGCGATCACTTTCGCTGCGCGCGCGCACGCCACCTGCCCCCCGCCGCCAGGGGGGGCGAGGGTCTGAGGTATTTACTCCTCTCACTTTCCACGCATTTTTGCAGTGAGTTGAACTGAGATACAGTGCGCCTGCGCTGGATTGACGACGTTAAATGTCAGCTAGTGAACAAGTGTCCCGGATACTCAACATTGTTTATGTAGAGGCTCATTCATTTATTTTTGTTTATTTGATATGGAATTGCTGTTCCGTCTTACGAGAATACTTATTACATATAGGTAAATTTTATCAAAATAATGGTATAGACTCATTAATGCCATTTTACTTTAATACCGACATAGACTCGGAACAAAATAATTATGGCACTATACTAAACTGTTGGGCAAATGTTTCTTGACCTCAAGTAGACTGAAAGTGTTGGTGTTATTACATAAGTAAGCAGTTATTAAATAAAATATTATACTAACAGGTAAAATAATGTAAATTAAACTGAAAGCTTTAAATGACACATTTATCCGTTTATTCTTAATAATCACTTGATCAGTACGAGGGAAATTCGTAGAGATTGAATGTAGTTAAAGACTTAATTTATTAGCAGGGTACCAATGCTAAGTAAGAAAATGTATTGGACTCGTATATATTGTGAAGTGAGTACTAGGTATACCTATAACTGGGTCCATATATGAGACCTCGCAAATATTTTATTTATTTTATTTTATTTTAAAACTTTTTGGAAAGCTTACAGCTAAATAACACAATAACAAGAAGCATAAAGTAAAGTAAGGCCAATTATGAGCTTTCACATATAAGTAGACGTATAGTTTCTACAATGACAGGTAAAGGTAGACAGACCGAGTGAAAACAATTATAATATAAATAAGGAAATTATGAACAAGAATAGGAAAAAAAAAAAAAAAACATACACAATACAGTACATACAACATCAAAACAATAACAACAAAATTACACAACAATTAACAATAAAAATTACATTACATTACACTTGAAAGAAGTCGTTACTTAAGATTTTTTTAAGTTTACAAACGCTAGTGGTAAACAGATCCACATCAACTCTCCGAGACACTGTGTCAAATGTGCGACAAGCTCTAATCAGGTACGAGTTTTTTCTATAAACGCTTCTGGTAAGAGGGACGTCGAGGAGATGAGATTTTCGGAGAAACGGAGGTGGTACGCGCAGCCTGATTTTGCTCACTAGTTCAGGGGTTTCTATCGGTCCGTTCATTAAAGTGAATAAAAAAGATAAGTCTGCTATTTTTCTACGTTCATATAATGGGAGAATATGAAATTTTCTGCAACGGCTTACATAATTAGGCAGATAAATAGCTGAGCGAAATTGAATGTACCTAAGAAATTTCTTTTGTACGCTTTCCAAACGATCAACATAGATATTATAATTTGGATTCCAGATTTGAGAGGCATATTCAAGGTGACTGCGAACAAAAGCACAATATAGAATTTTGATCGTTTTAATATTTTTGAAATCGGCCGATATCCTGATAATGAAACCAAGTGCTCTCGATGCTTTCTTCACAATATTATCAATGTGTTCGTCAAACAGGAGCTTAGAGTCAAAGGTGACTCCAAGGTCCTTGATAGTATTAACCCTGGAAATCGGGGTGCAAGATAGTGTGTAGTCAAAAATGATTGGGTTAGGTTTACGAGTAAACGAACAGGCATAGCACTTGGAAACATTCAGGTCAAGCTTATTATCTACACAGTACTTCTGAAACCTGTCAAGATCTTGCTGCAAGTAAAGAGCGTCCACGATAGATGTAATGTTTCTCAGGATTTTCATGTCATCAGCGTAAAGTAAAATTCTAGAATTAAGGAAGCATGAAGCTATGTCATTAATAAATATATTAAATAGGAGTGGACCTAACAAAGAGCCCTGAGGAACTCCCGACGGGATATGTACTGCCCTTGACATGTAACCATTGAGTACTACGGTCTGGCATCTATTTGCAACATACGAAGACAGCCACCGGTAAAGATTTCCCCGAATTCCAATCGATAAGAGTTTACGTAAAAGCAATACATGGTCTAGTCTGTCAAAACATTTACTGAAATCGGTGTATATGACGTCGACTTGGGACCGCATTGACATAAATTCTGAAATGACGTCACTACAAACTACAAGATTGGACGTGGTGGAGCGACCCCTAAAGAAACCGTGCTGATATTCGGAGATGCTAGATTTGATGGAGGAAAATAATTGTTCATGTATGATCTTTTCCATGATTTTTGCAAAAATACAAAGTTTGGAAATCGGCCTATAGTTCTCAACGCAGTTTTTAGGTCCTTTTTTGTGAATCGGAGTTATATAAGCCGACTTCCAGATTGAGGGGACCGTTCCCAAAGCAAGAGATCGTCGGTATAGGACTGTTAGCGGGACCGTGAGGCTTTTGGCACACTTACGGACGAATAGGGGAGGAATATTATCTGGACCGGCAGTTTTGTTTAAGTCAGCGTTAATGAGTACTCTGTATACTTTGTCTTCCGTGATCTCTACCGTGCAGATATCAGACACCAGGTCGCCCAAATGATGGGAAGGATTTTCCAATAACTCTGCTTCGGAGATGTTATCATCAGGTTCAAGAAAGTTTGAATAGAAGTAGTCACTAAACATATTACAAATATCCTCTCCATTGCTGGAAGAGATGTCACCATAACTCAGGGTTGAGGGGTATGAGTTAGTAAGTTGTTTAGATTTAACGAAACGCCAGAACGCTCGCGGGTTTGTTGATATTGACAATTCTATTTTTGCGATGTAGTCTGCAAACATTTCCATCTCAAGCTCCTTGACACGCTGCCGTAGAATGACAAAGGAGTGGTAATCGGAGAGGTTACCGTATTTTTTAAATTTTTTATGGTATTTTGATTTTTCTTTTATAATTTTGATTAGTGGACTTTTATACCACGGAGGATACCTATACGAAGGTATTATAGTCTTAGTAGGTATGTGTATACTCCTTAATTTGTCAATAGTAGCATAGAAGAATGTAACAGCATCCACTACAGAACCCTGGTGTAATTCCTGTAACCAATCAACTTTATCTAACTCATTGGAGATTGCATTGTAATCCCCAAGAGAATACAAAAACTGAACACGAGGACGAGTATGCAAGAGGTGGAGCTGCAAGAAGTCAGCAGCGATACAAAGAGCCCTGTGATGCGCATCTTCCGGCAGCAACGGATCAGTGCAGAGAGTGACAGCTACCTCGTTGTTGGATAATATCAGATCTAGTATCCTATTGTTGTTGTTCGCATGAGGATTATACTGTAAAAGATTACACACGTTTAAATTATCACAGAATGATGATTGGATTTGGCCTTGTATGTTACTGGGGTAAAAGTAGTTACCTTCATTTGAAGGGGACCAGATAAGGTTAGGCTGATTGAAATCACCCAATATAATAAATTTGTCGGCGGGCTGCTTTAACACTATATCGGAAAGGCTGTTAGAAAAGTTTTGTAACTGTAGTAGATATTTACATACTTTTTTGATAATCTCTATCAATTTGAAATGCAACAATATGTTTAATAAACACGCCAGAACGGCTGAACTATAAATATAGTCTGACTTATAATTTATACAGTATTCTTTCTCAAAAAAACCCTTTCCTCATTATTATTAATTGATTCCTACAACATGATCACCATAAGTGCGTTTCATGAGCGGACTTTCCACTGTTACATGCCAAGAGAACGATAAGTAGGTACCTATATTTTATATCATGCAATAGGTTAACACAACTTTCAACCCGGCAGGTTGTTCATAGGTAATTGCAGAGCGGATCCTGCCATTGCGCAACCCCAGAGATGCGCTGTGAAGCGCCACGAAGCCACCATACCATGTCTGTGGTCTGTTAGGTAACCTCCGCATACGAGCACAATACAATCCAGATACTTATAGATATTCAAGTAATCTTCCCACACCAGTCATTGGTTGTATTTGTATTAAAAACACTGTAGACGTTAAATACGGTGCTTCACGTGATACCGTAGCTGCGGTCGATGTAATCTAACGGTTAGGTTGTCGCCGCGACACATTGTCTCAGTGGTGTACACAACCGTGTGTCGCGGTCCCGTACATCGCAGTTGAGCAACGCGTCCTTTGTTTTGTTCATCATGTTGCGAATAAAATTATTTGTGTTACGTCAATTGTGTTTATTTGTTGACCTCATTATTACTATTGTTATTTTAGTTTACATGCACTCGTGTATCACAGATATCCATCTTTTTATTAGAACATTATTTATATGTATATATATTTATATCTATATTTGAAGATACTAACATGTTGGGAATGGGTTTTCTTGTGACTCATATGATCCATGATAATAAGATTCCCACGGAAATACTAAAATGGAAGGTCGGCGTTTGTCGCCACGGTAAATAAATAAAACACTAGTTGGCTCTATGACCTACATCTAAACTGTTTCATTCAAGATACCTATACACGTATAGCGATTGCCACAAAGTACATTAAACAAATTCTCACAAAAACCACAACAGTTCCATTTACGTAACAACAACAAAAACTAGCTAACTAGGTGACACTGCGAACTCTAGCCGGTGCTTGCAACGTAGAGTAATTTGTCTGCTAATAGAACAGTATATCGTTTACATAGAGCTTTGCTAATACCGATGAAGAGTGGACTTCTTCACATCTTTTATAATGAAGGAGGTGTTAACCGTGTAATAAATGTTTTTCTTTGTGCTAAGAAATTTTAAAAATATTTTGTAGAGCAATTATATTATTTTAATTTGTAGAGTCGCTTCACATAAAGCTGCACAGTATTAATTCAAAATGTCGACAAAGATACATTAAGACCTCTACCTATGTGTTTGATCATCTTATTATGGAGATTGACCTATTGGTGTAATTTTGGTCGACTAATACTATTTTATAACACTGACTTGCCAAAATACACCTTTTTATCCCCAAACAAGTATTTTAATTGCTCTCTATATCTCTGTAATAAATATTGAATAAAACGTAAAATGTGCGTGCGCGATAACAACGAAAGCATTCGCATGGGTGCACGCGTTGATGTCTTTTGTATGTGCAAGGAGTATTTAATATTAACTACATTAAAATGTTTAATTGAATTACACTTCAGGTAATATTCTGTTATTGAAATTAACTCTATATTTAATTCTCGTTCTATAGTTATATAGCGATATTCTAAAGACTAGTCACGAAACATACATTAATTTTAACTACCTGTGAGCGAACTAGCTGTGTATCTACATTTTATATGATTTTCATATTGTTTATTTTTTATTTACATTACCTAATGGCAGTTTATTTTACGACTAGAATAACCTTCGCGAAGAGGGCGAACATTTTGACCGAGTTTATTGTTTTAAAATAAAAATACGACTTACAACACACAACAAAATAAGGAACAAAAGCGTTAGCAATGCCATGATTCCCGATCCCGATTGTGCATTGAACATAATGTACGGACTTCATATAAAATACCTATTTACCATAATTAAAAAATATAAAATCATGAAGTCAATTTTGGAAATGCAAAATTAACTACAAGATCCCAATATTTTTATGTCGTCGCCACCGTCACACGCATGCTTTCATGATGATATTACTCCCTGACAGGTTGGCCAGAGAAGTTCCGAACACTTGAACAGATTTAGTACATCCACGTTTCATTAGACTTTGCTGTCGAAGAATCCGGTAATGCACACGATAAACACGACAACGATTGTTCCATACATTTAGACAGATGTGACCAATGACCGGCACGCAAATACAGTCAAAATGTATATTCAGTGTAAATGTATGACAAAGTCTTTACCGCGTAAATGACCCACAACACGACTAATAGTGTAGGTATAATGTGAAATAAGATTTGATACCATACAACATCATAGATCACCATCCATTCCGTCAGTTATCGCCAGATAACTAGTTAGTCTTTCTTAACACAACCTATCCTTGAAATTTTCAATTACCGTTTTCAAAGAGTTCGTTAGTTTAGAAATCAGTCCTTTTAGCGTGCAAGTGGAGCGCTGCCTGCGTAGACTCTACGTGCAAGCTGCCAGGCGATGTCACTTCAGACAGCCGTATTATTTCGTGAGTTTACAAGCAATTGCATGTGGACAGGGTAATCGCAGGACGGTTGCGTTACATTAATTGTGCCCCAAACAGGGATATCTGATTAAGGGTTGGAGGTTTATTGAGATTTAATAAAATTGTGTCGGAAGATTGAAGAAAGAAAATAGATTTAATCCTCTTTTCAAAATAGAACTGCTGAGGAATTATTTGATCCTTAAAAGTAAGAACCTCTAAATCAGCAAGAAACAAAATAATTAAATCTATTTGTTCCTTGGCCTCTCTTCAGGAATCGTGTTTGATGGGGAAGACAAAATAGCTTATAGTATACTATATATAGTGGATAATTCAGATGATATTTCAATCCGACCAAAAAGCATTTAAGTAAACAAGTTGTTGCTAATTGCCGTCAAGTCATAAAGTGGCCTTTAAGCCGATTTCGACACAGTGACAGCGCGCTCCGAATAAACTGTAAGTACATTTACAATTTAAGAGCATAATTAAATCAATCATTTTCACGCCAACCGACTGAGATCACCGGACTCGTCGTGATAGAGACATCAAACGATTGATGAGCGAGGTGTTGCGCTCTTTTATTTAGATAAATAGCATAGTTATTTGTATTTTACTTAAATATTTTACTGACAGATTTAAATGCTAAAGGTGAGTTAATTGTTCTAACTGTTATTTGAAGTCACTGCTGTCTTGCACGAGCATTACGACGATGATAGAGCAGCGTGCGTAAGTGTTAAACACATTTGTACTAAGAACGGCAATACACACAAATTTGATTCATGTACCTACAAAAATATCAGCATCATGGCCCAGACATAGTGCGTAATATATCCACAAAAAAACCTTCTTATTAAGTATTTCTTAGTAAGCGTTGAATTTGTTATCATAATAATAACTTATAATTAGTTACATTGATCTGAGCACCCCTGGCCGGATCATCTGACATCACCGCAGAGAATACACCAGCTTCGACCGTTTTACGAGCGATTTAAACATAATTCGGATTAATTAATTTAATGTTACCGATTTCTCGGTAGCTGTGAGCCGATAATTTATTGATTACTTGATTACACGCGGCCACATGAGATCACACTATGTCAGAATGTTACTAAAAACAAACAACTTACTCGATTCTCCCAAAATATTAAAATAAATTCTGTTTTTTGCGCGTGTTGTAACATCAAATTAACTTAAGCCGTTTTTATTTGAAATATTTTTTAAATAGAACTTCTTTTTATCAAGTAACTGTTTCAATTACTTCACCAATTTTCTTCGGCGTTAAGAAAATCTGATGATAATTACGGTCGAACATTTAATTACGATTACACAAAAAAATCCTCTTTATCTTAATCTATAATATTATTATAATATCTACTAATCCTGCAAATTATGATTAGCAAAATAGGGTCGAACATTAACAAAACGTATCGTCATTCTATATTTATCTTCAAAATTCTACTCATTCTAGCACTGATTATACTATTCACAATGGTAAGAATGAGATGTGACCACGCAGAGCGTTAACGGCGCGCGGCGTGACTCACGCGCACTTTCACCGAGCTAGTTGGGCGCGCGCATCACACGTCGCGTCGCACAGATTATCAACACGACCTAAATCTACGGACGTGCAGCAGCACACTTACTACTACGATCGCAGCGTGAGTCTCTCTTTTTCTAGCACTCTCTATTTACATATGGAAGAAACGAAATGGAGATTGTCTGCAGGGCTACCTGAAGCCACTCACTGTGAGTTTTAGAAACAGACTTTTCTCCCTCCTTTATCATTACAATTTAAACATTACTGACAATTGAGGTTATAAATCTATTCAAATGTTTTCAATGCTTTTGAGCAAACCTTCTGTGGCTACAGTTGTTATGTGAATGTATCAGGTGCACACGGGCTGCGTTGCAGGCGCCGGCGACAGTGCGGCCAGCACTCGAGGACACGATCGTAAAATTGCCGATAAGACTCACAGTCAGATACACAACTGCGCGTTCGGTCTGTGGGAATCGAGCCGTGAGACAACTGTTATATCATATACTGTACCTATCTAATTATGATAAGATAATCAGATAAAGAGAGGAAAAATATTCTACCGTACTACAATTCAGATAAATCCATAAATGCTTTTAGCCTGCTGAACAAAGACCGTTTACACCACGTGGCACGCGGCGATGGAGTGCGCTGGGCTGCGGCGCCACCCAACTCTCAACCGCTAAGTTGAGCGGGGACAGCCGCGGAGGGCCTGTTCCCTCTTTATTCAAAATAATCCTTAACTAGCGGACTTGTCCAGTGATTATTGAAATAACATTTCCGTTATTTATACTAACTACTACCTACACATGATTATTTAGGCAACATTTCAATATATTCTATCAACCAAACTTGTCTTAAAAGTTAAGCTACAGTCCATAGGTAATATTCATACGATAGCCCGATAAGAAATGGCACCTACATGTTAAATTCTTAACATCTACTGTAATATTTTTTGAGTTAAAGTCAGTCACTGACAAGCCCGGCGGCTTGTCATCATTCGGGTGGTGACTTTATAAATTATTTTTTCTGCTCTAATTACTAAAATAATCTATAATATACTTATTTTCGTTTTTGTATCACCTCACGTTGCATATTATGTGCATCTAGGTGAATTCCATACCTCCTCATTCCTACTATAACAGGTGGTAGCACGGTGGCCGCCGGTCCCATCGCACACGCATCGCGAGCGCGCAGTGAACGAACTATTGTATAACAGCGTTGCACCGCTCTCCGATACCTAATCTCAGATTACCTAAGAGTGACGGCTGCTAGCTGCCGATGCCTACTTTCAGTTGTAGATCGACATCTTTACATTAGCTCTTCTCTTTACTTAGCATAGTGAACATAAAAAGTGATTGTGGATATAGGTATGTAAGGTTGTGTTTTGATCTACAGGCTGAATGTAATTTTTTCAACGGTATAGTAAGTTTCTAAGGCGTGGCATGCAGTAGATCCAGCTACATACTTGACAAGTCGTATCGAATATCTCTTGTCATTACAAGACGGTTGACGATGACCCTTGGCCTAACTAAAGGTTACTTTAAGCCAACTAGTAAAATTGAAAAGAATTCAAACGCCAGATGAACTGAAGTGCTTAACTATTGTTCAAAATATAAAATTATAGCATGTCACTTTTAAAACACTCATAACCGTGGAATTAATTAGTCTAAAAATAAAGCCGCTCTTATGAATGCGCAGTCAGCGGTATCTGAGAAATTCCTGCGGCTCGCGCCACATGTGTAGTGTTCCGCGGAGGGTGGCTGCGGGGGGTGAGCGGGCGAGTGCGGGCCGGGGGGGGGGGGGGGGAGGGAACCGGTGCGGGTACCGTTGCCTTCTGACCCACTGACTCTGAGGAATGCGCACTCACCACAACTTTAGAACCGCTACGTTGCCGCCGACGCCGATACCCAATACCCAAATGTAAAGGTTGGTTATGGAGTACTTGATGGTAGTGCGAGATGTTTTCCAACCCACACTAGAAGACTTTGGCCCGAATCCTCCTTGGGATGTGCCCAGTATAGCTCTCGGAGAAATGCACCCACATTTGCATGGCCTGGCTCAAGATCAATCAAACTATTTACAAAAGTGATGCCCAAAGCCTTCACAATGTTCAAACAAATCGTATGCCTAAGGTGAGGAGCCAACACTCCAATATAGTGAGTGACTGAGCATCAATGAGCGCTGCGCTGTTGATTACTTGGCGCGGCGCAGTGCGGCTTGTCTCCTACCGCCCGCCCGGGGAAGCGCGCTGTATGACCTATTATGATGATGACAGAACCTATTATGTCACGGTATGCCCCTCGCAGTTGGACATAAGGGAGTTGTAAACAACGAATAATAAAAAACACCATAGTATATGCGTTTCGTTTTATGAAGCCGAGTGGTACTTCTGAAACCACGTTTACCTCTATCGATTCAATCGTATTTCTTAATGTATGTAAGTAATACGATTAGTAGTAATGTAGTAAGATTGTCTGTGCGGCCATGATAACATAATTTGCTGAGTCAGCAAAGTTATAAAACTGTACTGAAACTCTCCGTCATCAGAGTGAATGTGTATTTCGCTTCCTACTTATAAGCCGATTTACCGATAGAGTTCTCATAGCGTTCTATGTAGCATTTACAAGTGATTGTAACCGCGGTAGAGTCGGCGGCCGGCGCGGGCGCCTCTTCACCCACCACTTATTGAGAATCGGTTAATAGCATATTTCGGCTTCAACTATCACCGATTGAGCAAGTGATCGCCAATCGAGTTGATCATGTGTGTTAACACACAACTGCGCAATGCTATGAGTTATTATGTCTCGAATTTATATTTTTATTTTATAGTAGAACATCAGGTAGTGGTGTCTTATAAACTTATCTGGGGGCACGGCAGTGCCCCCCCAAGTCGAGCACGGTACGTCGAGCGCGGCACGGCCGTACCATCTTTTCTCGAAGCAGTTCAGGCCATTTTCGACCCCCTATAACTTCGTTGTGGATAAAACTAGAACCCTGAATTTTCAGTAACCCAGCAGGCATTGTATAAACACGGTATATTTCAAATTTCATTCAAATTGAACCAGTAGTTTAAGAATTATAACTACACATTGAAATAAAACTATTTTTACGGATTATATCGCGTTTATTTTTACTTTTTATGTTCCCGACGTTTCGGCTGCTTTACAGCAGCCATGGTCACGGGGGGACCATGACCATGACCATGTCCCCCCGTGACCATGGCTGCTGTAAAGCAGCCGAAACGTCGGGAACATAAAAAGTAAAAATAAACGCGATATAATCCGTAAAAATAGTTTTATTTCAATTATAACTAGTCAAAATTCTCAATTTTGTCACTCACTCACTGACTGACTGACCGATCATCAAAACTCTAAGGCACTTCTAGCAGACATAGAAGCTTCAAATTAAGAATACAATTAGTGTTTAGTGTATAAACCAAGGAAAAACTAAAATATTTTGTAATTTCGGTCCAGTTTTCTAGTTACACCAACTGCATAAATAACTTTGTAATCCTATAGAAATGTACGGGATAACAAATTTACATTTGCAGTTAATGAATCAGTGTACATATTATGAATAATATAATGGAATAGGAATGGAATATTAGGTGTACATTGGTACCTAGATATAATTATGTTCAAAGGTAACTTGTAAAATGTTCAACGGAATGAAAGAGCAAGAATGGGACATGTCTTACTTCTGATATGAATTGTACAAAAATCCCGCAAAAAAGTATTAAGGAGAGTAAATCGCCCGAAATTGCCATGAAAGAAAGAACAATGTCGACAAAAAGAAATGAGATCCCATCAAAAACAAAACTTGTAAAAAACCCAAGTCTCGCAACTCAGTTCTCTACCGTAAAAAGAGGTGAGATACATGTAATACCAAGTCGGTTACTTTATTAAGTGCCTACTTAAGGGACCTTCTGTCTTCATTCAGTATTACATAACTTGCTAACCTAACAACATCTTATTGTGACCATATTAATATTAAACATCTTTTAGGTTTTAAATTAAATAGATTGACTTGGCAATCGCACTAAACTAAACTAAATACATTGTGTTTCACATATTGATTTCTTATATTTACGCGAATACTACACATTGAAATAAAACTATTTTTACGGATTATATCGCGTTTATTTTTACTTTTTATGTTCCCGACGTTTCGGCTGCTTTACAGCAGCCATGGTCACGGGGGGACTGAGGTGTTAGACGTCCTGATGTCATAGTTAGTAACTGGGTACCCTCATATTAAGTTGTTGTTTGCGGTCCGATCCACGCAGAAAGTGCTCACAGTGTCTCGAGGTCTTGCAATGGTATACTTGGTTTTGGATTTAATTATATTAATTACTGGATCCCAAGTTGGTGGTAGCACCCAGCCATCTTCCCTATTGAAATTTGGATGTTTTTTAATCACATTGTGTTTTCATGCGATGTCCAAGTCAATCCATTTAATTTATAACCTAAAATATGTTTAATATTGATATGGTCACAATAAGATGTTGTTAGGTTAGCAAGTTATGTAATACTGAATGAAGACAGAAGGTCCCTTAAGTAGGCACTTAATAAAGTAACCGACTTGGTATTGCATATTTCGATACGTCCGCGGCGAGTTTTGCGTCAGCGGTTTTAACATCGTCACCCGCGTCACCCGTTGCCGAGTCAGCGTGCGCCGGTCAAACTTCGTGCGCATCTGCTGCCCCCGTCCCCGCTGCCCGTACCCCGCGGGCATCTGACAAGCTGCGAGCAGCAGCCCCGCCAGCAAAATCAACGGTGCCACAGAAGCCCCGTGATTTTGCCACCGTTGCCGCCAGCAAGCCTGTTGCCCAGCAGCGGCCTGTCATCCGTAAGGTGCCGAGCGTGGCCCCTGCGTGTGCACGCTTCGAAGACCGAGATGAAGAGGGATTCATCAAGGTGCAGAAGAAGAGACGCACGCAGCGGGTTAATAGAAATCGCTGCGGCACGGCGGCAACAGGGTCAGACGTCCTGTTGCGTGCAGCAGTGCCGACCACCCTAGTCTACCTGTCCCGCCTCCACTACACCAGCAAGGCGGGGGACATTGCCGAGTACATCCGAGTGAAGAGCAATGTCTCATTGAGAGTTCAGCCGTTGGACTCCAGTCACAACGCCAGTTTCAAGGCGTTTGTGGTTAGAGTCCCTTCAGACAGGCTGTCAACTTTCATGCAGGAAGACTACTGGCCGAAGGGTGTGGTGTACAGACGCTTTCGGGGGAGATTGCCGCCGTCACCACCTACAGTTTAGTTTAGTTTTTAATAATATGTATGTTAGTTTAAGGTATGTATCTATGGGCCTGCGATGCCTGATCATAAATAAATAAATAAATAAAAAAAAAAAATTACATGTATCTCACCTCTTTTTACGGTAGAGAACTGAGTTGCGAGACTTGGGTTTTTTACAAGTTTTGTTTTTGATGGGATAATATATACATGTAACGTACGTTTAGCACCTGACACTGGTCTCGATATACGATAATAATAGATATCAAGTCCCCCATTACCATGACTCGACTTTTAAGCACAACGTTATCTTTAATTCATATTATATTAGTACTTGATATAAATTCACTTTACTTTCGAGCTTACTCGATATGTAGGGTAGAATTACATTTTTTTTTTTGTAAAACTGTCAGAATGTCAGAATGACATAATTACCTGAATAGCTGGTCTTGCTCAACAATAACGAGTTTCATAGATTATATTTAAGGGCCAGCTGCTTTAATGACTATTCAGATTGAGGTCGATTCGCTAGCGTTCTGCACAACGGTTTTAGCTGACTACGTGATACAAAGGACAAGCCAAACAGCCGTCTATCGTGAGCACCGAAATGCAAGCTTATCTCACATAATCTGTGCTCAGATCGTAGCGCGCGTGTTTGGAGGGCGCCCAGTGGCCGATGGCCGGTGGCCAGTGCTCGCTGTGCAAGTTAACTTGTAAGTAACGACGCTCACGGCCACTGCACTTAAGTAGGTACATTATGTGCACTTTACTTATTGCGTACCTTTTACTCTGATTAAGATAAAAATAATAATGTAACCGTGGACACTATTTTTCAATTTCTGCTCGATTGCAATATGCATGTAGGGCAGGGATCCTTCGGAGGACGTTCCCACATCCTACAATGGAGACGCCCTTGACTGAGGGAATCCAGCGCTGACAATTTTTACCCATAAAACCTTTACTAGATACTACTCTTTTACTTGAAATTAGAGGAAACAGTGTTTCCTTGTTGTGTAGGACGTGGGAACGTTCTCTGAAAGATCCCTGCCCCACGTAAGTAACACTACTTACTTCGGTATAATATTCTATACAGTCACTACAAGTGAACACTTCTGATTGTCTCATTGTTCTTGGCTGTAATTTTTCCATGAACAAATAAATAAATATGAACCTACAAGTAGGTACCTATTCTGAGATGTCAGAATAGTTACATTTTAAATGTTTATTATTTTAGGTATTGTATTACGAGCTAAGTCTCCTGCTCGCCGCGCGGGCGTCTCGGGCCGAAATATTTCGTATTATAATTTGCATGGCTCGATTATACTCGTATAAACACAAACAAATGTCAAGGTTCAAGCGTTCATAAATAATACATGCAGCCGGCGCCGGCGCCGCGCGCCCGGTACATCGCCCAGTTCTATATTTCGTACATTTTGTCAGAACCCAAAGAAATTTTAATAACAGAAGCTTACTGGGGTTATTTTTCTAATTATATGGGAGAAACCTATAGATGTTATAATAAATAATGATTTTGAAATATGCTTTTAAGACACCTAATGTTCAGAATATAAAACATACGGCTAACAATTTTATGTTGGAGGTAGATTTAAGTAAAGTCCACCCTACGTTTTGTAAATATATTGAACGGCCGAGCTGTTCGCCGCCGCGTCCCAGTGCAAGTCAAAGACTACTCTTGTATACTGGAAAGTGCAAGTGGAACGGAGGCCGGTATCGTACCTAAGTACATCGTGCATTTTTCTCGAGTAATTTTGGCTACCGAGCCCGCGCTTATTAGTGTTAATATTGAACGTTTCATGTGTTTGGATGCGCGTGCCTCGCGAGTGCATTACGGACAATCGTTATTGGCTAGACTAAGACATAGTTAAGGTGGGTGGTGGGGACACGTCACACGCGGTGGTAGTACCTACTGGGGGCCGCCACGCGGTGGACGGTGGACGTCGGGGTCACTGGACCAGGATACACTAAATCGTGAACCCCCGTATTTTTCCCTTTGTATTAAGCGTCTTTGAACACCTCTTTAGGGGCCCCTTCCTCCCATCTAGACTAGACTGACTGTAGGTGACCCTACACCGCACTTGAACCAGGTGAGTAGTTTTAAATATAATAGCACCACAGGGTGTGAGCCGTCGGGCCGCCGACCCTGGTGTGTTTATGATACACCTAAGTACTACATTAGTGATGTAGACCACGGTAACTATTTTTTTTATGTGTTAATAAGCACTGTTGCTGGCCCCCTACTACTTTGGGCTTCGCGTGGCACTTCTCAGTAACTGTTAGTAATTTTGAAATTTTCTCTTCGCATTTTCTCCAAGATTTTTCTTAACTACTCCATGTCTCCCGAGCGGCGAGCAGACGTGTGAAACTCCCCGTAATTGAGTGTAATGAGTGCGAAAGTCTCGGAGTGTTGTTAGAAACTGTCGCAGCGCAATATTCACGTAATCGCGACCATTTGTGCAACGGACACCACTTGTGGTTTGTGTGGAATCTGTATTTCAGCCACTTGAGTCTTCAGTTTAGCATATTATTATCAACTTATGATAAACATGAAAGTGGAAGTGATAAAAGCTTCTGCATCGTCAGATACCATTAGTTCTAGGCTACCGAATAGTGATAGCAATATCTGTGGCCTCTCACAGATGCTTATTTATGAACGATAGGTCTCCGATTACTTTTCCAAATACTTACCTAGTATAGGATAATACTTTAAGAGAACCAACACTACAGCAGTTCTCACATTGCTTCTGTGTGATCGAGCGCATTGTGAGACCTTACCTATAGTAATGTTTGCTTGTACAGGCGTGGACTGCGCATGTCCTTCTGGTTATTTAGTATTCTATCTAATGTAGAGCCATAATATGCTAAATTTGGAGCTAATCTAATCTCATCCCTAAGTTATTTGCGTCTTGTTTTGATTATATTATATCACAATATTTGAGATAAAAATTAGCGAATGTTGGAAATGCATAATAATATAACTTATGTTACGACATTCGGCGACCGAGCCAAATGTCACTGTATGGTAATTCAATTTCAAATCGGGCACAAGTGATAAACTTTAGCTAAACCATACATTCATGGTCACCTATTTCACTGAACTTAGAAAGGTTCAATTGTATATTAAGTCTAGCCAAATTCTAGACTATACAGAAGTAGGTACATAGAGTCATCCAGTCTACAATACCTACAAAGTTCTCTATAAAAGTAAACGCATTGAAAGCGATGAAATAAATGGTAGTACTGGAAACGAACTGTTTTTCTAGTCCTCTTGTGCGAAAGCCTAAGTAGGATTTGACACACTGAAACCTCTTCCCAGTGGCCGTTAATCACTCATGACCCCTCATGAGCAGTGCTCCTGCAGGAGCTCTTGGCCTCGGGGTAGAGTAGCAGACGGCCGCCCCCTGGAATGTGCCAGGGTCTTAAGTCTATCATGAGCCACTGACGTCACGGCAGCGATAAATACCTACTGACATCAATAAATTATTGTTTATTGCGATAATTGCCGAACTCTCTCTTTCCCACGACCAAATCTAATTGCCGTTTAACGACGGATTACGACGATTTCCGCAAGCAGTTAAACATACGCAGAGACATTTTAATAATTCTTTCTTACTTTCATCTTTCATAGGAAACTTCATTATGGTGAAGATTAAGTGAAGACGGAACTGGATTTCATTGCTAATTGGTTATTTTCGTTTCAACTAACAGATCAATTTTTTTTCTCATATTGAGACCTTACAGCCTCTTATTTCAAGTTACCGAAATTAGATTTATAGAGATTGAACACTGGGATCGTTCTCGCTTGTACCACACGACGGTCGGGAGCGCCAGCGCCGGCGCCAACATTCCGCGGCCCCCGGCCGGTCCAGCGCCCAGCTTCCATCTCTCTCAGATTAGATAGGTATTCTACTGTAGGTATTGGCTATTATATTATCATTGGCTTTTCTTCATCGATATCTGGCGATATTTACTTATTCGACGATTTCCTTAGATACGTACCTAACTAGTTTCAAACTTTTCACAATTGTAGAAATGGGCCTTAATAAGTATACGCACGATATGATAAACAGTTACCCATACGAAGTAGATTTCGGAAATTATACTGCGGGCAGAGGCTCCTCGGGCCATCCCTCCTTCCTTCCTTTAGGAATCCCTACACATCATGATGGCCTGATGACACAATAATAAAGATTTTTTTATTCCGAAGACCTACTTACCGAAGACGTGGTTAGTTATTTAACTACCAAAACGCGACAGATTCTGATAAGAAAGTGTTTATTTTCTGTTACTACTTTTAATAAAATGTAACGGCAAACACGACAATCATTTTCCCATATATTTTGACAAACTTTGACCGCGATAGACACCCGAATAAGCATAACGACGCCTAAGGAGGGTGGCATCAGGTCTCAGGGTCTGAGATGCGACCCACTGCCCCCGACCCCGCGCCGCGCCGCGCCGCGCTGGTGCCGTTACATAGCTGATGCGGCGCTCGGACAACGAGCGCGGAGAGCGCGGAGCCGGCCCAGCGGCGGCACGCTTTCATATCATTAGCATTCATCAGCTCAACCGGTGGAAAGTAAAGTGATCTCGCGCAAAACCACATAAACATTTCAATAAGTAACGTTTCTGGTAAGCTGACGCAAATAATTCATGAAAAATCTAGACGGCTCGTTAAGTAACTAGAGCGTGTTACGCGGTGGTTATCGGAGGCCCGTATTAATAAATAGATCTCAATTCTGAGAGCGGTCTTGAGTACGCTTTTGAAGTGTAATTATATACTCGTAAGACATTTCCAAGATCGCTCTCGTGTTATACAAGGAACGTCATAATGTTACTTACTTAGTATAAGATAAAAAGTAAGAAAAATGATTCAGCTTCATATTTTGTTCGCATCGCAGACGACAGAATTCCTTGGACATAACAACAACAAAATAAAAATAATAACCCATCGTCTGCACTAAATAAAAAAGCAAAGTAATAATTCCTCAGAAACAGATCGATATGTCATCCTCTAATAAATAATTCTAAATACTATTATCATTATTAATTCTTCCAGACGATTCCAGTTTATCTCGATATACTTTCTACCAACTACAAACTCGACACTTACCTATGAAGAGCAGCGCGAGCGCCGCTTCCGAACGCATCACGGCACGCTGTAAGTTCCAACACTGCGGTAACGATCACTGTGCGGTGCGAGGCGTCGGCGCCTCGGCAAGTTGATGCGGCGCGTGCGTCGGTCGGTACGCCGGCACTAGCACTGGCCGCGCGCTCCGCTCGGCTGCGGTTTTGCTGGCCGGCCTGCTTGTGCAACGCCACACGGGGGCGCCTGTACACTGCACACTCGTATGAGGACATATCACCACGAAACCAAACCGAACACCCTTATACATGATGCAAATTAGATAGTCCACCATGAGAGCACTAGGTAGTACCAAATGACTCTCCATAATGCGCATAGAACGCATTGGAGAAGCAGCGGGTGCGTTAGACGAAATATATCAACAAGATGACGGACAACAAAACACAAACAAGAATAATAGACATTTCTGGGCAGCTCTGTGATGTCCAGCTATCTACACCACAGGTATCTTCATTTGCTTACGATGCTACCTTCAGAAATGTAGAAAACATACCTTAGACCATAAAGTTCCAAAAAAAACGCGGTACCTACGAGGAGATTATGAATCAGATGAAGAGGGCCTATACTGGTTACTGGTAATACGACATGCCGGTAACGCTGTATAGCAATACAAGCAAGAGGTCAAAAAACTGCACCGAGCTAATTATCATTCCAACTGACAATTGGGAAACTGCCAATTCTTTTAGAAGCTGCAAGCCAAACCCAGATTCGCAGTATCTTTTTGCGTTTAATAGCACAATGGAATATAATTAAGCGACTGTTGGGGAGGAAGATAGAACGTTTGGAATGTATCCAGCAAACTTGTTACGTCGTCGACAAAAAGTTTAAGCTAGTTGCACGTAACAAATAGTCTCTAACAAGCAGTATTTGCTCCCACGCAGTTCCCTTACCTCTACTCACTCCATTCAACTCATGTTCGATCATAGTCTCAACTACCAATATTGATTTAACAAGAGCTGAAGACTTATCAGAGGTTAGGTTAATAATTTATTTATAGTAATGACCAAGGAAACTACCGTGGCAAAATAAAACGGGGTAAGAAATGAAATACATATAATTCAGATTGCAAAGTGAGCACCACTCAGCTATTGGCATAAACAAAGAATTATGATGACATTACAAATAATAACTTATTTATCCTAACTAATCCTTACTAATATTATAAATGCGAAAGTAACTCTGTCTGTCTGTCTGTCCGTCGCGCTTTCACGCCAAAACTACTGAACTGATTTCAATGAAATTTGATATTCCTGCTCATATTATTATTTTATGCTGTTCCTGAGAATGTACACCATCTGTAATTCATTGAAAAGAGTAAACATTGAGTTTCTTGCCGGATCTTCTCAGTGGAAGCAGCATTCCGAACCGGTGGTAGATTCTGACTATTCATAAATGCTTTGTTGGCTTACATGAATAAAAACAATTTTGAGTTGAGTTTGAGTTGAGTTGATACACAGCTAGTAAAGAGCCTGAGAAAGAACATAGGCTACTTTTTAATGCGAAGAAGGGTTGAAAGGGTGGGACGAAAAGTGATAAGGAAATATCGTCATATTTAGGGCCAGAAGCTTGAAACTATTTTTTTAGGCTGTTCATTCAATAAAAATAAATATGACATTCAAAGGTTGTAAAAGTTTTACCCTCAAGAGTGTAAAATAACAATAGGGAATAAGGGACCCAAAGACACTATTCACGCGGACGAAGTCGCGGGCACAGCTAGTAATACCTACATATTTAAGTGTAGTGTCGTGTCATACTGGCAACCAGTTCCTAGTGAATGCTGTAAAAGGCGAAAGCAACGAAAACCACGAACCAAGTAGGGAAGCCCTGCGTCATTAAGGTGTAGGACTCTAGCCAGTCCCGTACTTATGCGATCTATTTTGACTAATTTTAGTGAAAAGTGGCTAGTGTGTGTGTGTGTGCGTGTGCGTGTGTGTGTGTGTGTGTGTGTGTGTGTGTGTGTGTGTGTGTGTGTGTGTGTGTGTGTCTTTAACAGTGGTAGAGCCCAGCTGTACAAGCTGCCGAGCTGGTGGCGCCTCCCTCTCACAGAAAATCGGCATAAAGTAGCTATTAAATCGACGTTTCGTCCGTCAATATTTTACTGCTAAGAAATCGAAAATATCTTAAGATTTTAAACTTTACAGCTTGCAAAAATACAGACGTTTAAAGTTTCCAAATCTGTTTCCGATATGGATTTGTACTATTTTAAACTAGCTGAGCCCGCGACTTCGTCCGCGTGGAATTTAACTTAACAAAAAAGCCCGCTCCCGCATTCTGAGCCGGCGCGACAGGACCCATTTTTTAAATTTTGTTTTTGAAATAAATGTAGCCTAAGTTACTGCTTCAAACATCAGCTATCTGACAGTGAAAGTCCCGTCAAAATCGGTCCAGCCGTTTCGGAGATTACCCGGAACAAACACACAGACAGACAGACAGACAGACAAAAAAAAAATCGCGTTTTTGCTATAAGTGTCATATGTGCTTTGTTCCTTACGATAGTTGATTTAGAGTTCAGTTTGTGTATATTTGGAAACTTGAAGAAAACAACGTGTGACTGTCACTAGTGTTTATTACAGACTGAGTGCGATCAATATTTTTGTACTATTTAAACGGTGCAAACATGCAGCCCGCCAAAAGGCACTTAAGGCCTTTTTACATTAACTAAGTAACTTTACTCAAAACAAATATTGCTATTCTACTTTAATTACAACCGTTTCGCAAATAATAAAATTTCTAGGTAGACCTAACGGGCAATGCACACAGCTTTGTAACAGTTCTCTTTGTAATTGAATCTCCACTTTTCACACTGTATACTCTGGTAATTCCATCCGTACCAGGGTGCTTATCAACGATTCGCCCCAACAACCATTTTCCAGGCGGCAAATTGTCGGTCTTGATTAATACTATGTCTCCTATAGCAAACTCTACTTCCCTTCTTTGCCACTTAGGGCGCTGCTGTAATCTCGACAGGAATTCATCTTGCCAACGCCGCCAAAAATCATTTAACATTTTTTGCGTATGCTGCCACCGCGATAAGGCATGCACCCTTACGTCTCTCATGTCAGGTGATGGTACAATTATTGGTGCTTCTCCTACTAGAAAATGTCCCGGAGTAAGTGGGTTCAAATTGTCTGGATCAGTGTCATCTAACGGACATAATGGACGGGAATTCAAACAGGCTTCAACTTGGCACAAAATTGTCGTCATTTCCTCGTAAGTAAGATGGGTAGTGACAATTCTCTTTAGGTGGTATTTAAGTGACTTCACGCCCGCTTCCCATAATCCACCGAAGTGGGGAGTGTAAGGCGGGTTAAAGTGCCACTGTGTACCCTCCGTTGCTAGAGTTGTAGCTATTGGTCCAGTGAATTTCAGGTTGGCTTCGGTCCAGGCATCATGTAGCTCTTTATTAGCACCTACAAAGTTGCGGCCTTGATCACTCCAAAGCTGACTACATTTTCCTCTTCTGGCTACAAAACGTCTGAAAGCACCTATAAATGCCTCAGCAGTTAAATCCCCAACCAGTTCAAGATGGATCGCCTTGGTCGACATACATATGAAGATGGCTACATAGGTCTTGACTGTCTTGTTTCCTCTGCCCTTGCTTAGTAGTGTTTGGAATGGTCCAGCAAAGTCCACACCGCTATTTAGAAATGGTCTGGACGGGGTGACTCTGACCTTGGGTAAGTCTCCCATGATTTGATCTCTCGTTCTTGCGCTTTGTTTAGCACATATAATGCAGTTATGAATATGCTTCTTTACCAATGATTTAGCTCTCAATATCCAAAACTTATGACGTAAATAACATAGCATCATTTGAACGCCACCATGAAGAGTTCTTATGTGTGCGTCCGCAATAATTAAACGTATCAGTGAATTCTGGTTTCCCACAATTATTGGATGTTTTCTGTCATCAGAGTATCTAGTGTGTCTAAGGCGACCGCCCACTCTGAGGATGGTTTTCTCGTCTAAATATGGGTTAAGGGACCGCAATGGACTTCTATTACTTACAGGTTTGTTGGTCTGTAATCGTCGTATCTCTTCATCATATTCGTCCGCTTGAACCATTTTTATACAAATATTTAGGGAGTCCTCCAATTCCTTAGTAGTGATTGTATCTGCGTAACTGTTTCTCTTAAAATTCAAAAATCGTCTGCTGTATGCTATAATTCTTTGCAATTCACCTAAACTTTCAAAATTTTCAAAATCTAAAATTCCTCTTTCCTCTTGTTGGTTTTCTGTCGCATTGAACATAACCCTAATTCTTCGTTTTTCTAAGTCCGTTGGACTTGCAGTTGGTCTTTTGAATTCAATGTTATGCTTGGCAAGAAACCTTGGTCCATACCACCATAATAAATTAGCCTGTAGCTCCGAGATCGTAGATCCTCGAGACGCGACGTCAGCTGGGTTGTCTTCTGACGCTACGTGATGCCATTGACTGTTGTTGACACAATCTAATATCTCCACAACCCTATTGGCGACGAACGATTTCCATTTATTCGGTTCTCCTGATAGCCAAGATAAGACTATGGATGAGTCGGTCCAAGCATAAACTTGACTCGATGGTATTCTCATAGCTTGAGCGGCGTGCCGTAATAGCTTTGAAAGGAGCACTGCTCCACATAATTCGAGACGAGGCATGGATACGACCTTTATGGGAGCAACCTTAGTTCTAGCGGCCACGATATTTGCTTCGATAACTCCATTCTCATTTATCACTCGACAGTACACCACGGCTGACATTGCTTGCATTGAAGCATCGCTAAATCCATGCAGAGTTATTTGTTTTTTAGCAGTACTAAGTGTGTTCAGCCAACGATTGATTTTGATACAATTCACATTGTTTAGTTCATTTCGTATGGCAAGCCACTGCCCCTCCAATACATCATTCACTTGGTCGTCCCAGCCAATTCCTTCTAGCCATTACTATTAAATTGTATATAATATTTATTTCATACTATTTTACATACTATTTACAGTATTAAAACTACTTATCAACTAACTTAAAGTAAATATATATAAAAACAAAAACAAAATAATAATTAAAATTATATATACAAAAGTGCCTCCACATCGTCGTCGATGCCAAAAGTGCCCAGGAGGCTGGCCGCATTTCCGCGCTGAATAGCGAGGCTTATTCGTTGCGCGAAAAACAGACCAGCCCGCCGGTCTCGTGATGCGGCGAACAGACGCGCCGCTATCTCCTTGTAGAGGAGACGCGCGTTAGGGCCCCATGAGCCTAATGTTTCGACCCCAAAAGGCTCAAACAAATAGCCTCCAGGAAGGCTACTATATTTGCGCCTCTTGAGGTTTTCAGCCTCTGCAGCAGCAGCGCCAGAACGCATAGACGTGCTTGGAAGATGTGACGGCGCCAGGGTATCAACACAAGTTGCATCCCATACCAGGGGCCGTCCCATCCTCCAAGGCACCAAGGACATACCATCGGGCCTCTTGCCATCGTCGCGCGTCAAACCATTAGGTTCCAATACGGCGGGCACGTCGGCGGAGACAAGGGCCCGACGAATTATGTCATTGATGCAAGCATGACGCGACAAGCGGCCCGCGCTCCTGCCGCAGGATAACCCATGGTGGCCCAAGCTGTCCACCGCCTCACCGCACCGACAGCGATGTGGGGCATTACATGAGGCACCTAATCGGAGAGAGGTGGCAAGACGAAACGTCGTGTCATCTAGAAGTGTGCCGATGTTAGGCGAAGGCAATGCCTGCAGCCAGAGACCGGACTCCCACTCGCCCACAGCCAGCAGGCGCGCACGCTCTGCAGCATTCCTGCACGTGTCAAGGAGTTCATTCCGTGCGGAAGTGCAGAGCGGCGCGTCCCACTGGCCCTGAGAGGATAGGGTATTAGGCAAATCTGAGCTCGGGCAAGCTAATTTCCATGCGTCCACGGCATCGGACAAATACGGCATGACGTAATTAACCATGGAAGGCGCTAAGATCTTCCTGGTCAAAACCTCAGTGCTGTAGACCGAGGAGATGAACGCAGGTAAACTGACACTAGAAATTTTGCGAATACCGAGGCCACCAAACCGGATTGGTAGAGAGGCTTGCAGCCAAGCTCGGTCATCCAAAGGAATATTGAGAATTTTGATTAAAGTTTGGAGTATCGTGTTATCCAATTTTTCTAAAAGAGCTGGATATTGCCAGAGATGAGAAGACCGGAGAACATATGTAAATTTAGGTACAAATAAACAGTATCTAATAATGGTAAATGCCGAATGCATATTAATTTTGACAAGTCTGTCAAAAATTGCACTAAAATTTTGTATATTTTCTTCAACGAAGGAAGCAAAAGATTCGCTTAGCACTGGAGACCCGAGGAGGTGAAAACAGGATCGGTCAATAATTCTTATATTGGGCGCTTCTGCTTGAAATTTTTGGATAATGCCCATTTGGTCCAACACTTGTTTGGATGGATCTATAAAAAGTTCGCACTTGGTGGTGTTTAACTGTAGGCCTATATTTTCAAAATGCTGTTTTAAAAAAATCAAGTCTTTTAGGACTGTATGTACATCACCTCCTAAAGTACCGTCGTCTAAGTACCATACATTAAATTTGGAATTTAGCTTTTTAATTATAGGATGAATTGCGAGACTGAAAATAACTGGCCCGAGAGGGTCACCTTGCTGACATCCGACGGCCGAATCAATAACATGGTTTTGATAGAGTAATTTAGAAGGAGTGCGATAGCATTGCCAAAGAAAATTGAAAATTTCAGGAGTTTCTTTTTTGATTTCGCTTAACAAGGTGTCCCTATTCACAGAATTAAAGGCATTCCTGATGTCTACCTTTAATATAACCTCTCCAACACCTGAGCTCAAATACGTAGATAGGGCGTGGATAGCGGCTTCACAACCACCCTTGGAGCCGAAACCCAATTGCGTCGGCTGAAACAGGGATGATATTTTTCCAGAATAGAAGTGGCAGCAGACTTTGGCAACCATACGCCGGTATGTGCAACCGACAGCAATTGGGCGAATACCCCCCTCCTTTTTACGCAGAGCGCAGAGGTTGGCTCCATATAAAGTGGAGGTTATGGAGTCGCAAACTTTACCAGACAACATTAGATTGGCTAAGGCAGTCAGCTCCTTTAAAAGTTTCTCACCAACAGCGCTCGCACCTAATAGGTCTTTGAGGTGTTGTGGAGTTAATCCGTCGAGGCCACCCGCGGAGCCACTCCGAAAAGAACTCACTGCCGCGGCCACTTCACGGGACGTGACACGTAGTATGTTCACGCTAGTGTCATCAGGTGGATCAGGAAAGGAGAGGTTAGCTGCTGGAGGTGGGTGTTTCTCCTCCAGTGCTTGTCTCGTTTCAGCACAAAACGGAGCAATCACGTCACTGCTAAAAAGGAGTCTAGCGGCACCCCCAATGTCACCGTCACCTAATTTGGACTCAACGTGGTGGAAGATGGGGTAAGGTCTATTGTGCCAGCTAACTGTAGAAAAATTGGGACTAAGTGGACGAAAAGCTGTGTTGCAATTTTCTTTTATAACAGCTGTGAGGGATTTATTTTTATTTAAGTCATTGTGAGCGTGCAAAACGGTATATGGGAAGCTCAGCAGATTTTCCCAGGCACTTACAGAATTTTGCCTAACAACTATGTTTATGGTTTTTGCTAGGTGGTCAGCTACAGAAGTACGGGCCCCACGGGGAATCCTCTTTAAAATGGGCACGGTTTTTTTTAAGGCGGCCAATGTTTGCCATAAATTTGAGGGAGAGGGGTTCTGGAGGTCTGAAATAGAGTGTGTGGAGGCGAGGCTAGAAGGAGCATCTTGGCGTTTGTGAACTCTACCAAGATGAACCTTCAAGCCCCGTTCACCTTTGAAATAACGTGGCTGGGAACAAAGAGGACAAGCCACGAGATTGCTCTGAGATGTGCTGGGCTGATAACGGCTGCCACCGGCGACGCTTGGCCCACCATCTCCGTCCGACATAAATACCTAAAAAAATAATATAAAAATACCTATACTTTAAACTAAATTACCTACTTAATATCCAATACCATACAAAATTTATGAAAATACAAAACATCTGGAATATGACAAAGTTTTTTGACAGAAGTCTTCGGATAAAATCGGTTGGGCCTCGGATGACAAACAGCAACTGCGCTTGCGTAAGAGACTGGTTGCCATAGTGAACTTGGGAGTCACCAACCACATGCTCCACTCTCATTGGGCGGTAGATACCATGGCAACGTGACAAATATGACAATAAATAAAATGTCTTTTTGTTATAACCAAAACAGCTGATCCGAAAGCCGCGGCCACGACAGTCGTAAGCACACGCGCACAGGAGCACTAGAAGAACAGGTGCCAACGGGAGTTATGGTAAACTTTTGAAAGGCAGAAAAGCGGCAGAAACTATTTAAATTTATATATTAAGGCTGATGACATTCGCTGGTAGCAATCCCTTTCCTTTTTCCTTTTTTTCCTTTTCTAGCCATAATTTTTGAACAAATATTTTAGCTCTTACGACCACTGGAGCAATCCAACCCAGAGGATCAAATATTTTTTGCAAATCGGCTAGTATTATCCGTTTTGTAAATTTATCTGAAACGGGAGGTAACTGGTAAGTGTAGTGAAACTCATCGCTTCCTAAATTCCAAGACAATCCAAGAGCCTTCACAGTTCCATCCATTTTAAAATCGATGCTTGCTTTTATCGACCGGTCATTTGGTTCTATTGATCTAAGAAATTCTGCGTTATTTGAGACCCATTTTTTAAGATGAAAATGACCCTTGCTGAGAATGGTTTGCAATTGCTTGCTTACTTCTATCGCCTCCGTAATAGTGTCACAACCAGAGGTCAGATCGTCGACATAACAGTCTTCTTTGATCATTTTGGTTGCGACTGGGTAACTTTCGCCTTCATCGTCCGCCAGTTGTATGAGTGTTCTGACAGCTAGGTATGGAGCGGAGGCTGTCCCGAAGGTTACTGTTCGAAGCCGGTAGTCCTTGACCTCATCAAATTTAGAAGTATTTTGTCGCCACAATACTCTTTGGAAGTCGGAACTGTCCTTGGATACTAATACCATTCTGTACATCTTTTCTATATCACTTGCGAAGCATACCTTGTGTAAACGCCACCTCATTACAATACTTCTTAGGTCTTCTTGCAATGTAGGTCCAGTCAAAAGCTCATCGTTTAGCGATACTCCATTAGATCCTTTGGCTGACGCATCAAATACTATTCGTGTCTTAGTCGTTTCCTTATCTGATCGAACCACTGCATGATGTGGTAGATAAACTGCTTTATTGTGAGTTTCTTCGGTTGGAACTTCTTCCATATGCCCCATTATAATATATTCTTCTATTACTTCCGTGTACGCTTTCTTCAATTCTGGGTTTTTATTTAGTCGTCTTTCTAGATATTGTAATCTTTTCCATGCTATGTTACGTGTATTTCCTTCTAACGACATCGGGTTGCTCGTTTTGAAAGGCAAATTGACAACGTATCTACCGTCTTCATTTCTTCGATGTGTATCTACATAAATCTTTTCACACACTTCCTCATCCTTTGTCAGTGTTCGGTTTGTATTTGTATCTATCTCCCACAACACCTTTAACATTTCGTCCACTTCTATCTGATTGTGTAGCACGGTCACTGGCTCTTCTGTGCAAGGTGCATCTAGTTTCCCAAATAAGATCCAGCCCAGGCTAGTATTTTGAGCGCATGGTGAACCTGGTGGACCTTTGATTATGCCCTCTTGTATTATTTGTGCATATTCGTCGTGACCCAAAAGTAAATCGATGGAACCTGGCAGATGATAGTTGGGATCTGCCAGTGTAAGTCCCGTAATGTGAGGCCAGTTGTGATGTACTATTGTTCTTTTAGGAAGCTGAGTAGTCAGTTGATGTCTTACAACGTAAGCTTCGATCTGGAGGTTGAAAACTTCACATCTAGACGATACCTCGAGCTGAACTACTTGATTGATTGTAGATTTCATGTTTCCCATTCCTAAAACCACTCCTTTGATTGGATTTCCTTTGGCTCTCAACACTTGTGCTGCTCTTGCGGTAATAAAGCAACTCTCTGATCCAGGGTCGATCAGTGCTCTTAAAACAGTAGTGTAACCATCGATGCTCCGTACTGAAACTACTGCTGTTGCTAATAATGCTATCTTCCTTTTCCCTGTGTAAGACGTCATCACTGTGTTAACGTTTGTCTCCACTTCTTCTCCATCTACTGGTACATGTGATGATACCCTTGATTGCGAATCGTGACTTGGGGGATCTTGGGCATCTGGATTTGGTTTTGAATTATGAAGAAGTGTATGGTGACGCCTGCGGCATATTCTGCATGATGTTGACAGCCTGCACTTCTTAACTGTGTGTCCATAATTCAGGCAATTAAAACAAATAAACTTTGTTTTAACAAACTCGCTTCGTTGTGTAGGTTCCATCTTTCCAAAATTCCGACAATGACATAATGAATGGTTCTCGTTACACATTGGACAAGTCTTCTCAGCAGTGGATGTGTGTAAATTGCGTTCTCGTATCACGCCTCTCTCCTTCGTCGACTGTGGTGCGAGAAGTTCAAGCATGCGAAATCTAGTTTCCAAAAACTTCATTAGAGTAGATAACTTGGGCAGCGCTTCACTTTCATCCTTGCTAACATGCTCCTCCCATTCCTTGTGCGACTCACAGTCTAATTTTTGCACGACTAGAAATGTTATCAGCGGGTCCCAGGAATCGGTTGTAACACCCAGGTTCATAAGACTGTTTAAGCATTCGGTGGTAGTGTCGTGCAAGGACTTAATATGGTTGGAAGTCTGATTCTGTATTTTTCTTTGGTTGAACATGCGCTTGAGTATTGACGTGACGATAAGTCGTTTATTGCTATAACGAGCTTTGAGAATAGTCCATGCTTGTGAATAATTATCTTCTGTTATTTGTATATGTCTGAGCAAAGTGTCAGCTTCACCCGTAACGCTTGATTTTAAATAATGAAGCTTCTGCACATTACTAAGTGTGTTGTTTATATGAACCATTGAAGTAAAAAGGTCTTGGAAAGTAGGCCATTCTTCATAATTTCCTGAAAATGACGGCAAATGTATTTTGGGCAGCTTAATTTGTGAATTTGGTACGTGATGAGTCGCTGTACTGGATGTTCCGGTCGTTATAATTGGTATTGTAACCGACGAAAGTATATCCTTTATATCCGCCTTGAGTTGCATGAATGTATCTTCACAATGGGTGTACACGTCGTTGCTAAAATATTCCAACTGTTTGCGTTTATCTTTCGTGACCACCATTAATAAAGCCTTGTGTGCAATTCTAAAGGAGTTCCAATACTCATCTACACATTGCAACTTTGCTTCTAAGTATCCCTTGGTTAATCGGACCTTAGGACACTTTTTAAAGTTATCTTTCGTCTTTTTTATAGTGTTGTACAAGTCCTCCAGTTCACTTAATATTTGTTCGACTGTTTCCATGGTTTCTTGTTATTCCTTATGCGTAAAACTTATATCAATGTGTAGAAGACAAGTCATATGACGCGACTTAATAATCAACGTTTCTTGAATTCACTTGCAAATGTCCAAAATCCACAAAATACACGAATCACTTATAATATTAACGGCGTATTAATTAGTTGTAACTTGTATGCATTCGCTGCAGGTGCGGAAAGGAATGCGGTTCTATTGTTCTCTTATCGCTGCGTCTTAATTGACGATCCGGCTCGGTTAGGCCAATATGTTCCTTACGATAGTTGATTTAGAGTTCAGTTTGTGTATATTTGGAAACTTGAAGAAAACAACGTGTGACTGTCACTAGTGTTTATTACAGACTGAGTGCGATCAATATTTTTGTACTATTTAAACGGTGCAAACATATGTGCTTTCATATGCATTTAGTGAAAAGGCGTTATTTTGATATTAAAAACAGACACTCCAATTTTATTTCTTTGTATAGATACCCTCACGGGTTAGCACTAGTTAGCAACGTGCGTTCAAGGTATTGAAAACATCTAAAGGCTTAACTCTTAACATCGCAGTTTGTACGCTAGTTTGCGGCATTGTTATATAAAATAAATTGAAAAACTTTCTGGTACATCTCGGAGAACCCGTTCGGGGAATAAAAATAATTCGTCATCATAATATTACATAGGTAGACACTGGTATGAATAATTAAGACCCTTTTTAAATTTATATGCGGAAGTATTATCAGAATCCATCTCCTCCGTGCAATTGTGAGGCGTGTCAGGGTACAATCTCACGCCATTGTCTTCGCCTGTTAATGCACCACAGACAGACAATACGGGCCCACACCGCGGCTCATCTCAGGGGAATGTTATGAGAGTGGCGCGCTTGTCATGCGAATTTGGAGGATTGTACATTCTTAACAAGTACTGCCTACTACTACTGGTTATTGTTTTATGCCAACTTCCTACCCGGCGCCTGCCTTTATCATCATCATCATCATCATCATCATCAGCCTATGCTTGTTCACTGCTGGACATAGGCCTCCTCTAATGAGCGCCATAGCGCCCTGTCTTCAGCTTGCCGCATCCAGCATCTGCCTGCAGTCTTTCGCAGATCGTCATCCTACCTGGTCGGAGGGCGTCCTACACGCCTGCCTTTATAAACTTAGCAAAATGCTCAAGTAGGCTTTGTATTCGGCGCAGGCGTTGTTGAAGTAGCTTGGTTGTTTTAAATTCCAAGGAAATAAAAGTGAAAGTTAAGTTTCTTCAACTCGATTGGCCGCATCGGTCTCGGTGTGTTGACTGACCAATCAGCGGCGTGGCCTTGGTTGAATTAAGTTATACGGACAACAAACTTAGTGGTTATATCCTCTTTGTGTGCAACGAGAATAGGACAAAATGTTGCGACCTTTTATTAGTTAGAGAAAGTTTAAAAAAAATATTATTTAGTAATTAAATGGAGTGTAAGATGATTAGGACATGTGTGCTTCTACTTATATTGTTGACGAGAGGTAAATTTTAGTCGTGTTTTAGCAGCGCTCAGTATGTTTTGGACAACTTTCCCTTGCCTGTGCGGTGTGCCATAGTTTCAAGTTCATTGTACTATTGAATGGTTACAGATTGTTGGTCCCAGGACGAAGAAGGACCTTACAAAGGGAAATTCATCGGCAGACTGAACTCCTACCATCACCAGGTATGTCGCCACGTCTATTTAAAACCACTTATCAATATGCCTATTTATGTTTGTAGGTAGAGTGTGGCATGTAGGGACCTAGATCCTACTTATTGCATATTTTAATAAAAAGAGTGACTCAGGTATGGCCTTACTTGTATTAGGGGATTGAATAAGATACTTTCACTAAATTTTAGAACATTTTCGAAATAAATTGCTTAAGTTAATTAATTCATATTATAATTCCAAAGGTACCTACTGGAAAAAAAACTTACATAAACTTTGTTTTTAAAGTTGGTATTAACGTTTTATGAAGGAGTTTTATTAATAGCTTCTAGCTTGGTAACTATTACTAAGGAGTTATAATTTAGTGGTTTTTTTTTGTTACTATCGATAGAAACATTAGATGTAGTAAGAAGTAATTTTTATTTACTAATACACAATGTACTTATAATAAAAAAAACTCCCAGCTCAGTGGCCGTGCGACATGTTCCAGGTGTCAGGCGAGGTGTACGCAGTGGACGAGTGGACGATCCTGCTGGTCAACTTCAACTATGACGGCACCGGGGAAGACACCTTCTTCTGGTCGGGAGAAGCCCCCCGCCCCGGCCCGCAGGGCTTCATCGTGCCTAATGAGTTCGGCAGGTCAGTCATGTTATTATTATAAGTATGGCGATTATGAATTAGTTCTAATTACTATCATGTAGGTACTTAGTTAATCTGAAGGAAATTGTTGACTATTAGACAATAACTTCTACAGTGTACATATCGGAAAGGAAATAGGTGGTTTAAGTATTGGCACACTTACTAATGCTATAATGGTGTGGGCAGGACAAACATCCTGGAGCGGTACTACAACGCGGAGATCCGGCTGACGCTGCCGGAGGGCAAGCGCATCTCGCGCGTCAAGTGGCTGGCCGTGTACGACATCGGCTCGCAGAACGCGTTCGGCGACGTGTACGTGCCCGACGAGTTCGAGCCGCCCGCGCCGCGCAGCGTGGGCCCGCTGGCCGGCTCGCCCGCCGTCGCCAGCAAGCAGGTGCAGTTCCTCGACGCCAACACGCTGCTGTGAGTACCGGAGCACTCGGAGCCTTATAGCAAGTAGGTACATTATTCTGCTCGCTTCGGCAGCCACGGCAACTGAATTTCGCAACTAGATGTCAAAAAAGAAACATGCCTTGCCACGCAACCAGTTGAAAATATTATTCTATTCTCGTTTTACAACCAGTTGCCAACTAAGATTTTATGAAAAAAGTGTCTTGTAAGTATACGACCAGTTAAACTTTGAGCTTTTGCTCGGTATTTGGTGTCGGCCATTATTTCTTTGCGCATAGTATGATGAGACGTGCGTGGCGGTGTTCCCCAGCATCCCGGAGCTGCGGTACGACGGCAGCGGCGAGGAGGTGTACTTCTGGACCGGCGTGGGCCCGCAGCCCTCCTCGCGCGGGATCAAGATACCCGACGAGTATGGATAGTGAGTACACCGCTGTCGCTCGCTACTCTACCACAGCGGACTGGGATCGATATCTTATACCATTCTCGTTAGATTTTCCCCTGATCCACCAGGTATCTATTAAAAAACCAATTCAGGTCTATAACTTACTAACAAGATGTGCGAGTTCATTTTTGATCAGGATTCTCATTATCACTTGTCTTGAGCCTTGGGCCATAGTACGAGTAGATATAGGTACCTTCTGATCACGTATTGACGCAATTATACAATTTCAAATCCACAGTTTTAGTTGTAAGAATATAACTGATTTCAATCTTTAAAACATTTCAATCTTTAAAACTCTGTTTAAATTTACACGAGTTCTTTATTCATGTGATATGTGAATTTTGTTTCATTATAATAGTTATAGAACCTACCTAAAGATGTTGTAATAGTTAATAATTATTTTCCCGTAATCTGTGCCCGGAACCCAGAAAATATGATAGTTAGGTGTATAGTCTGGCTTTAAAGGCAAATTTATTACGAATTTAACCCGTTTATAAGTATTATTATTACAAAGACTGGAAAGACACACAAAAAGGAAAAATATAGTTTTTTTCGGGATTGACGAAAATGAGAAAACCTATTTTGACCTACAAAATACAATGTTAGAAATAATAAACAAAAAAATGAGAGTTAACTGTACTGCAGAAAATCTAGAAGACATCAGACGATTGGGCAAGAAAAAAGACACAATAAGACCTGTGGTTATTACCTTAAATACAATGGGAAAAAAAATTGAGCTCCTGAGAAACAAAAATACACTAAATGAAACATCTTATTATATCAAAGAAGATTTTCCGCCGGAAGTATTAGAAGAAAGAAAAAGATTAAAAATACAGTTGTTGGAAGAAAGAAGTAAAGGAAAAAAAGCCTACTTAAAATATGACAAACTAATAGTGATACCAGACCAAATTCGAGCAATAATACCAACGCGATCCACAAACAACAAACGATATTTGTCACAATCGCCTGAGGCTCAAACTTCAGTTAGCGCGAGACCCAACAACCAGAACCAGAAAAATGCTACAAAAAAACACAATCCTGGAATGGAAAAGTATATAATTAAACAGCGAGGCAAAAATAACGAAACATTTAGCACTAATCCAGATACCAATAGTTGCCCTACTTACTCAGCCAACAGTGCAAACCCACAACAGAACAGAATCTGACAACAAATCGCGACCTCTCCACCACCTTCCCCACTACGGCTGGTCACCGCGGGGAAGTCTGACCAAAACCCTCCATGTCAAACTCTAAGCATATGTACCTATAATGTGAGATCCCTATCAAACGACGAACGTCTATTGGAACTCCAATTTGCTATATCAAAAATAAAATATGATATCATAGGCCTTTCCGAAGTGAGAAGAACTGGCTATAACATAATAGAAAACACAGATAATATTCTCTGCTACTTTGGTGAAACCAAGGGCCTACATGGTGTCGGGTTCCTTATAAAAAGAAGACTTAAACCATACATTGAAAGCTTTATTGCGATATCAGAAAGAATTTGCATTCTAAACCTCAAACTACTGAATTTCTCCCTCTCCATAATTCAAGTATACGCTCCTACATGCGACTCAAGCGAAGACGAAGTGGACAAATTCTATGAAAAACTACAAGAAACCCAAAAAAAATGTAACAAACACTTAATAATCATGGGCGACTTTAACGCCCGTATTGGCCAGCGCTTGGATGGTGAAGAACGTGTAATGGGCCCGTATTGTTATGGAAAAAGAGACAAAAGAGGGGAGAGAATGCTGCAATATGTAATGGAAAACGACTTTACGGTAGTAAATAGCATCTTTAAAAAGAACCCAAATAACTTATGGACATGGTTATCACCTAAAAGAACAAAAAGTCAAATCGACTACATACTGACTAATATAAAAAAGCTCTTTATGAATATGGAAATCATCAATCAATGTTCTTATCCTAGCGATCACAGACTTCTCAGAAGTACTATACTCTTGAAAACACCAAAATCTAGTCGATCAAAATACGAAAATAAAACAGTTAACATAAACTCTCCATCTAAAGAAAAACAATACTTATTAACCCTATCAAAACAGACAGATATGATTTGCACGAGGACAGTTGAGGATATGGAAGACTACTACCTAAAAATTAAAAATGTTATACTTCAAAGCATTGACTCTATCAAAAACACAAAATCCCAAAATCAAAGTATACTGTCGGACAAAACGAAATCCATGATTGAACGAAGGAACATTTTAAAACTCCAAGCGGGTTTAACACCAGAAGAAAAAAAAGAACTAAGTTACTTGTACAAAAATACTCATAAACTCATTAGGAAAGAACACAATGAGCATCGCCTAAACATTTTCAAGAAACACCTGACTAGTACAAGAAGTCTAAAAAAGGGTTATAAAGAACTAAATACCGCGAAAACCTGGATTCCATGCCTAAAAGAAAACTCTACCAGTAAAAAGATATTTTCAAGATCAAGTATAATAAACATAGCCACAAAATTCTATAAAAATCTGTATTCTGCAAAAGAAGACTTACCAAAACAAGAGAAAACAAAAATAACGACACACGCGAACAACCTAAGAAGATTTAACGACTTAGAAATACAAAGAAAAATCGAAAAACTCAAGGAAAATAAGAGCAGTGGCCCAGACAATATACCCAACGAGGCAATTATAGCAGGAAGTCATGTACTCACACCATATCTAACCATCCTCTACAACAAGATCCTGGATACAAAAAAAATACCGACAGAATGGGCCACATCTGACATAATACTGCTCTATAAAAAAGGTGACCCCAGTGATATCGGAAACTACAGACCTATCAGCTTACAACCGAACCTATACAAATTGTTTGCATCATGCTTGGAAGATCGCCTTGCTATAACTACGGAAGAATACCAACCGGTAGAGCAAGCAGGTTTTAGGAAAAACTTTTCGACTATAGATCATATTCACACGTTAGAGCAAGTTATCGAGAAATATGAGGAAAAAAGATGCCCTCTCTACCTAGTATTCATCGACTACGCAAAAGCTTTCGACTCTATATCACATAACAGCATATGGGAAGCTCTACAAGACTGCGGTATACCTGCTGAAATAATAGAGTTATTGCAAGATATATATAATAAAAGCATTAGCCGAGTAAGGCTAGACAGAACGGGCCCTGACATTAAGATTTGTAGAGGTGTAAGGCAAGGAGATCCCCTGTCTCCAAGAATTTTCATTACAGTTCTCCAATATATAATGAAGAGTCTGGATTGGTCCGAGAAAGGTTTAAACATAGACGGAACCCGCTTGAATAATTTAAGATTTGCTGATGACATTGTTCTTTTCTCAGAAAACGCAACAGAGATAGAAATTATGATTAACGAACTCTACCAAGTCAGCCAAAAAACTGGCCTAGATCTAAACTCTACAAAAACAAAAATTATGACTAATACCAGCGAGATACCCATAACAGTAAATAATACAGTATTAGAATATGTACAGGAATATACGTACTTAGGAAAACAAATATCTTTTAAGAAATCAAGACATCGAGACGAACTTAACCGACGAATTAACAATACGTGGAAAAAGTATTGGAGTCATAAAGAAATTCTCAAGTCAAATATGCCCTTAAAATATAAAAAAGTCGTTTTAGATACTTGCCTCCTGCCCTGCCTGTCGTATGCCTGCCAAACTTGGATTTTCAACAACTACACCATCAACAGAATATTAACAACCCAAAGAGCCATGGAACGTAGTATACTGAATATAAAAAGACAAGACAAGCATAGAAATGTAGACATCAGAAAACAAACAAAGGTTATAGATGCACTAAATTATTGTCAAAAACAAAAATGGAAATGGGCCGGGCATGTAGCTCGTATGGACGAGAACAAATGGACTAAGAGAGTTACAGCATGGGCTGGACCTATCGGCAATAGGAGAAAAGGCAGGCCGCTGGAAAGATGGAGTGACGAGTTGAGAAAAACGGCAGGACAAGACTGGATAAAAACAGCGAATGATAGGAAAACATGGAAGGACATGGAGGAGGCCTTCACTCGAGAGAGGTCCTTGATTATTACAAATAACACGACATAACATTTATAAATAATACAAATAATTATAATTAATATACTAACAATATATGATTTTTGATACTAACAATACTGACTCAAATGAATTCTTGACTGAAAATGAAAACATTGATGAAATAATTAATAATTTAATTTTTTTTTGTAAATGTAATCTTAAAGTTTGTAATTGTAAGTTGTAAATGTAAAATTTCAAGGAATAAATGGCTTTAATAATAATAATAATAATATAATAAGTATTATAATTAGAATAATTTGCCATACCTATTTATTACAATAAAGATTATGTCAGGGGGATTTGAGGAGGGTACCGTACTTAGGTGTATATTAACGTATGTAACCACATAGCCTTATAGTTAGGCAGAGAGGTTCGTCGGAGTTCGTCCGACACGATTCAGATTGAAACATTCGTGTTTGCAGCCTAGAGCCGATCCGGGCGTACAAGGGCGAGGACGTGCGGCTGGAGCTGCCGGGCGGGCGCACCGTGTTCGACGTGAACTGGGTGGCGCTGTGGGACGCGGCGCGCCAGCTCAGCCTCGGCGCCGTGCTCGTGCCCGACGCGCTCAACGTGCCGCCCGCGCTGCTCGCCACGCACGACTACGAGTGAGTCGACAACACACTGTCTGCTCCACGATTCTATTGAGAATATTGCTATCAACTTCATATTAAAGTGCCGGTATACTTACATCATTTTTATATTGTTTTGGAACATGTTCAGGTCGAAACTGCCGAATTGCAAGCAATTGCACCGTGACTACCAGGTCTCCTGGGAGGTGTTCGGAAACCAGATCACCTTCGAGCTTGCCGCACAGGTCACTATACCCTCTCCATAATAATCTCACGTGCCAATCTCGTCTCCTGCAGAGATTATGGAGTGGAACCTAACTATAATAAGTACTTATGCGCCACAGATGGAGGAGGACGAGTACATGTCGTTCGGCATCTCCGGCAGCGACAGCAACTCGTCCATGCTGGGCGCGGACGTGGCCGTGGCCAGCTACTCCAGCCAGCAGCAGCGCGGCGTCGCCACCGACTACAACATCACTGCGCTCGCGCCGGTAACTGCCGCACCACACATAATAGAGCCCCTAGTATTCAGCCCTGCGGCACAACTACCATCCTACTAATATTATAAATGTGAAAGTTTGTAAGTGTGGAAGTATGTATGTTTATTACTCCTTCACGCAAAAACTACTGAACGGATTTGGATGAAATTTGGAAAACAGATAGTTTATAACTGGGATTAACATATAGGATACTTTTTATCCCGATAATCCCGAAATTTTTGTTACGATAAATAGTACGCGGACGAGGTCGGGCGGCACAGCTAGTATTGTATATACCTTGACGACACTTTGACGCAGTGATTCGAGCGGAGGCCGCTCGGCTCACTACACCGGGTGGTCGCGGATTCGATTCCCGTCAGGGTAAATTTCGGACATGGCCTTTTCGTAATTTGCCCTGGTTTGGGTGTCACTGGGATCGCCCCCAGTCCATTGTACGGTACCCATAGTAAAACCGATGCTTAGTTGGGACCACACAGTTGGTGTGTTCGTCTGGTGATATTTACCTATTTATTTCAGTATTTATACACCACCACGTCCGTATTACTCGAAAGGGTTTGCAGAGATGCACTGCAGGGCGTCCACATTTCGTCAATGGTATTTCAGTCCCGCTAGACCTAAGTTGTAGGGGGCGAGCCTACCTATCGCCAAATAGGTGACACGGGTAGTCCTAGAAGTGAGCCCTGCGGTTCTCCAGCACGAGACGGTGTAATCTGTCATCGGGAGATAAAAAAATACCAACCAACAAGCAAACCCAACAACGAGTTGATGTTGTGCAATTACAGTGCGTGCAAGTGCTGGGGCAGTGGCGGGGCGTGTGCCGCGACGACGTGCTGGGCGGGCTGGACTCCAACCAGGTGTTCAGCGCGCGCCGCGACGGCCGCCTCACCGTCGTCTCCTACCGCCGCCAGCTGCAGCCGGGTACCCCTCGCCTGACACGCCTTCCACGGCCGCCTATCACACGACATTCCTATGACGAACATTTCTATAATTTAGCTTCACTACTCCCTCGTGCCAAGGAATCTCGACAAAAAACTGGGAATTATTTTATTCCGTGCTAAAACAATAAAGTACGTCGTTATAGATCTCTGAAGACGGAACGGAACAAGTGAGGCCCCAAAATAGAGTCTCGAGATGACCCGCTCGTTGTCTGTCTGCATACGAATGTTATCTTTCCGAATGTTTCTGTGATTCTTTCTGTGATCGAGGTGGATACATTCGTGCAGTTTCACGGCTTACTCCGGCGCGTGGATCTGGCCGTATCAGAGTGAAGTAATAGTTTTCTGTGTGCGCAGCGGAGCCGATGGACCGCGAGTGGGTGGTGAGCGCGCCGACGCACGTGGTGTGGGCGCTGGGCCGCCTGGACCACGCGCGCGAGCCCGCCTTCCACCGGCTGTACCCGCGCCAGGACCTGCGTCTGCACCTGGGTCGCGCGCTGCCCGACACCGACTGCGTCAAGTTCACCGTGTTAGTAGCCCTCGGTGACATTCCTCTATGTCTGATGATGCGATTTTGTTTATTTACTGCGTCGTCCACACGTCCGGTACGTGTGGAACGGAGCGACCGGCCCACGATTTAATGATGGATGCGCAGCGGCACGCGCAAGCCGGCGGCGCTGTGGGAGGTGGCGGAGCTGTTCGACCCGTCGCTGCGCGTGTTCCAGTTCCGGCTGGGCCCGGCGGGCGGGCGCCGCGGGCTGGCGGGCCGCGCCGCCGCCGCCGCCGCGCCGCCGCTCGCCTGGTACGTCAACGGGCAGCTGGCTCCCGACCTGCAGATCCGCCGCGGCCTCAGCTACAGCTTCAAGGTACCCGCCGCTCCCGGCGCGCGAGACCGACGGCGCGGCGTCGCGTCTCGCTCCGACCCCGTTGACCGCTCATTCTGTTGGTGCAGGTGTTCGGCGGCAACAACCCGCACTCGGCGACGGAGTACCACCCGCTGGTGGTGACGGCGGAGCGCGCGGGCGGGCTGGAGCGGCTGTCGGAGCCGGCGCAGCGCGCAGTGCGCGTGCTGGCCGGCGTGCACTACACGCGCCGCGGCCGCCTCGCGCCCACCGCAGGTGCGCCCGCCATGTTCCTCGATCCTCGATACGACTTTTCATCGAGTGATGGAGGTGACGGCCGAATACTCGAATTTTCGAGTTCCGCTCGCTCGGCCGTCGGAATCATCTTTAACCGCCTGTTTTTATTTGGCGCGTCGCATGATTGAGCGGCTCTTGAATTGGAGTCCATGTCGAGTATTCGGTCGGATATGATATTGAACCGCTCGCCGCCGAGTTCGTCGCCCTCTCCTCTCGGCGGAAGCGGGCGCTCCGGACGGAGGTATATTCCGATGTCCGCCTCGGACCGCTAATCGATCGGTCGCGTTGTCCCCGCAGCGGGCCCGCTGTGCCTGGCGCGGCACGCGGCGGGCGCGGACCGGCGCCGCGACGACGACTACGCGACGTTCCGCGCGTTCAACCGCTCGCTCGTGTGGGACTGCCCCGCCGAGCCGCCCGCTGAGCTGCTCGTCGCGCCCAACTCCACGTGGCCCGACATCGTCTACTACCACTCCTTCACGCACGCAGGTGCCGACCTCACATATTCCTGTATTCATACTTCTTCATAAAAGTAGTCATCATGCGGCGATATCACCGCATCGTTCTCGGGCGAACAGCGACACTGACGAAAGAAACCCTTCCGGGTCCTACAATTGTCCGACCGTTTTACAGGCATGGGCGGGCGCATCTTCGTGGTGGACCGGCACCGGCGCAACATCGCCCGTCAGCCGAGCGGCGCGGCCCGCTCGCGCCGCTCGCTCGGCTCGCTCGCACCGCTCGCCGCCGCCGCCGCCGCTCTGCTCGCGAGCCGCGCCGCACTCTAGTCGAGCTTCTGTTGTTTCACTACACGATAGCTGCCTGCTGCCAGCTTACCGATTCTTAGTAAAATAAATAAAACAAGGTCCTACGTGAACATTTCAGTTTTATGCTCGTGATCTCTTACAGTCTGGAGCTTCATTCTTAATCGCTAAGAATCTGAACCATAATTAGATTGAACCGAGTACCTACGCATTGTGAGTTCGTATTTAATAGTACCTGCCTAAGTATATTATCTTCTATCTATACTGTTTAGGTTCTAAGAAAATAATTATGTTTTTAGTTTGTATTTTTGACGATAGATGGCGGTAAAAGCATTTTAGCCCGCAGTATGGTTACGTTACCGTGATTTACATAAGTTAAATGTGATTTCTATAATTAAACTGTTATTTGAACCCCTCCTACGGCGTTTCATTTCGTACTCGCCAGAGGGCGCTCTCGGTTCAGTCGTTCGGGCGTCTACATGGTCCTTCGAGCCGGATAGGCCGAAGTTGACTTTCGCGTTGGTCGGTTTTTTCGTCTCAAGGATTAAGGGCGGCGGATTGTCGTTGAAAAATCCTTCAGCTTCAGTGCTCAGGCTCAATCAGCTTTGAGCAGCAGCGGCTACGGCGGCCAAGCAGCACAGCGCAGCCCAGGGCGGGCGGCACATTCTTCAGGCTACTGGAGGCGACAACCACACCGCAACACACCGACCACACGAAGAACGGACAGTCACGTGACGTATAACTTGCAGTGTTTGAACTAACTTTGTACAATAGGGACTTTGCATTGAAATTAACCTATTAAGTGGACTTGTAAAATTTTTAAAAGTGGTAAAGGACTTAGAATAATTTGTGAAATAGTGAACCAACGGGGAACCTATGCCCAATTTTCTATAGACTAATTGTGCAGTTAAAACACTTAGAAAAATTCAGATTTATTTGACAAACTTTACAAAACAGTTCGGAATTTTAACATGGAGTTAATAAACATTCAAGAGGAACTTGCAGCACAAATTAAGAAACTTAAAACTAATTTCAAGAAAAGTCCTAAAGAAAGAGTTACTTCGATATTTGTAGACACGAGATTGCAAAATTTAGAAGCAAAATTTAAGGAATTTACTAAAAATCATTACGAAGCGGTAAAGAAAAGGAGCTCTTTAAAGTCGAATTACTTTGAGGACGATGTCTTTTCGGAAGTAGAAGAATTCTATATGGAATTTAAAACTGAATTGATGGAACTACTGACTAACTTTCCAGGGAAGGATACCCACGGAAAATCCACGGAATTAAATTCGGGTAATAGCAAGGCATCCGTAAAGTTGCCGAAAATAATTATACCGAGATTCTCAGGGAACTACTCAGAATGGATAAGTTTTCGAGATTTATTTACATCACTGATTCATAAGAGTAAAGATATTGATGATGTACAAAAGCTACAATATCTTAAGGGATATCTAACGGGAGAAGCAGAGCAACTGTTACGACATATTCCCATATCTAGCAACAGTTATGAACAATGTTGGACTATGCTAAATCATCGGTATAATAATAAACAATACTTGGTCAATTGTATTTTGCAAAGATTTTTTAATTTGAAACCTGTTTCTGTAGAGTCTGCGTCTTGTATTAAAATGTTTTTGGATAATATTAACGATATGTTAAACGGATTGACAAATTTAAATATCAGTACCAAATCATGGGATGTAATAATTATTTATGTCATAAGCCAGAAATTAGACCTCGAAAGTAGAAAGAATTGGGAAGTTAAAGTTAGCTCTATTACTAATAATTCCGAAGTGTTACCAAGTATTAAAGATTTTCAGGACTTTTTGGAAACTCGATATCATTCATTAGAATTTTTAGATGGTCGATTGAATAAGTCCAAAGGTTCAAATTCCAATTCGGATTCCAATCGTGTAAACTTACATGTATCAAGTAGTCAACAAAGTCGCCAGTTTTCTTGTAGTTATTGCGATAGTGCACAACACAAAATTATGTATTGTAAGCAATTTAAGGACATTACTGTAAACGACAAGCGTAATTTCGTCCAGACCAAAGGGTTGTGTTTTAATTGCCTATCAAGTTCTCACGTCGCGAAACACTGCCGCAGCGCAACTTCGTGTCAAATATGCAAACGACGACATCATACTATACTGCACCAGAGCGTCACCGAGGCTGCTGTTGAAGAGGCAACGGCAGAAATAGGAGGTAAGGGAGACATGCCAATAGAAGAGCAAGGATTAGATGTAGGGGGCAGCTATTTCTCGAAGGGCTTAGGTAGGAGTTCTTTAATAGGCACTGCTTTAGTGAATGCGGAATCTAGGTCGGGAATGGGTTCTATTACGCTGCGCGCCCTCATTGATCCAGGGTCACATGTCTCATTTATTACGGAAGCAGCCGCACAGTTGTTAGGGCTTTCGCGGACGACAGTCAGGGAGAATTTTGCAGGGTTGGGAGGAAAATCGACTTTGACTGCTAAGTCAATGACCGAGGTGACTTTGCGTTCCTCTCTCAATCCAGATTGTCGGGTCCGTATGAAAGAAGTTTTCATTTTAGAAAAATTGACTGCGCTGCTTCCACCCAGGGAAGTAAAACTTCAATCTTGGCCATTTTTGGATCAAATTAAGTTGGCAGATCCAGAATTTTATCGCCCAAATAAAATTGACATTTTGATTGGGACAGATGGGTATAGTCATATACTCAGGGATGGGGTTAAGCGGTGTCCTTCCGGATCCCTAGTAGCCCAAGAAACCATTTTCGGATGGATATTATCGGGTAAATACGAAACTCAAAGTTATCCAAAAAATGACTCCAATGGATTAGTGTGTATGCACGTTCAGATGGACGATCTTCTGAAGTCCTTCTGGGAGACTGAAAACGAACCCTCCGTTGCTAAAAGGATGTTCACCGAAGACGAGCAGCTTTGTGAGCAGTTTTATGCAGCAAGTACTAAGCGTGATGCAAGCGGTCGATACGTGGTAAAGTTGCCCTTTAAAGAAAATGGTCGACCCTCATGTTTAGTCGGTAATTCTCGTGACATAGCCCTAAAGCAATTCAAGGCGCTAGAAAGAAGACTGGAACATAAATCGCATCTGAAATCAGAATATCACAAAACTTTTAAGGAATATCTCGAATTAAATCACATGCGACCACTTACAAGTTTAGATAAACCAACGGGTGTATATTTGCCTTACCACGCGGTAGTTCGCGAAGATAAGACGACTACTAAGGTTCGAGTCGTTTTTAACGCTTCCGGTAAAGGCACTAACGGAATATCATTAAATGACAACCTGCTAGTTGGGCCTACATTGCAACCGGAATTGCGTCACACTATCATGCGATGGCGTACTCACCCAATCTGTTTAACGGCAGACATTGTCAAAATGTATCGACAGATTTTGGTCGACGAAGAAGATACCGATTTCCAACGTATTGTGTGGCGGGAGAGTCCGGACCAGGAGATAGGTGAATATAAGTTACTCCGCGTAACGTTCGGAACATCTTCAGCACCGTACCTAGCTGTAAGAACGTTAATACAATTAGCAGACGACGAAGGCGAGTCATATCCACTGGCAGCTGCAAGCCTAAAAAGAGATATGTACATCGATGACTATCTTTCTGGTTGTCAGAATATAGAACAAGTTAAGGATATTTACAGGCAAATGAATCAATTATTAGGAAAGGCGGGATTTACTTTACAAAAATGGTATAGCAACAAAAAGGAAGTTATGAGAATGATGAAGGGCGATAGTTTGGAAAGTACTGAGGAAAAGGACGAAGGAAAAGAGATGGAGGACAAACCTGAAATAAAAAATAAAATACTGGGACTCACCTGGAACCGGGAACACGACGAATTTGAGTATGCAGTGCAGCTTCCCCCTATGACAGCTCCTGTTACGAAACGTAAGATTATTGCAGATATAGCACGACTTTATGACCCTTTGGGATGGGTTGCTCCCGTCATTATAAGTGCAAAAATATTAATCCAGAAACTATGGTTAGCTGGCATCGAGTGGGACGAAGGCGTGCCCCAAGCTCTATTAGACGAATGGACTGCATATAGAAGTAATTTAGAAAAACTTACCCAATTTCGGTTACCAAGATGGGTGAAGAGCAGCGATACGGATCAAGTCGTGGAACTTCACGGTTTTTGTGACGCGTCTAACGCGGCATTTGGGGCGGTAGTATACTTACGTATTATCGATGCAGCCGGGAAGGTTCACGTTAATTTGATAACGGCAAAAACGCGGGTAGCTCCTATAAAGCAGGTATCAATACCTCGCTTGGAACTAAATGGCGCTGTTCTTCTCGCTAAACTGCTCATCGAAGTCTCTCGAGTGCTAGATATTTCGACATCTCGACTCTACGCATGGACGGATTCTGAAGTCGTATTAGCATGGCTCAGTAGCCATCCGAGCCGATGGAAGACGTTTATCGCGAATCGCGTATCGGAGATTATAAGTTTGTTGGACCGAGGACAGTGGCATTACATACGCTCGCAGCAAAATCCAGCTGACTTAGCTTCCAGAGGGATCAAACCAGCTGACATTGTTAATCATCGTTTATGGCTTCATGGACCGGAAGGGTTGGGAGAGAAGAACGTGCAATACCCGCGAGCGAAGAAGACTAATATAACCTTAGAAGAAAGAAAGGCTTTAGTTCATGTAGCGACACTAGATGGAAACGATGATGACATTTGGTGGAAGTTCTCTTCATTGCCAAGGTTATTACGTGTCGTGGCGTACTGCAGGAGATTCCTGAGGAAAAAATATAAAACTGAGAATAGTCGATCTATCCTGAAGCAAGAAATAGAAGAAGCGTTAAAAGTCATGATCAAGAAAAGCCAACAGAAGTATTTTAAAGAAGAGTTAACCGATCTAAAACGAGGAAGAGAAATAAATAAGCGTTCTAAACTCAAATCATTTACTCCATTTTTAGACGACCAAGGCATACTCAGGGTAGGTGGTCGAATTCAGCGGGCACGAGTTGAGCAGGACCAGAAGCATCCGATAATAATATCACATGATTCACCATTAGCTAAGTTATTGGTGTCGGATGTTCATAATCGAACCTTACACGGGGGTCCGCAACTTATGCTAAACATTCTACAAATGAAGTATTGGGTAATCGGTGCCAAAAATTTGGTTAAACAACATTATAGACAATGTGTGAGGTGCGTTCGCTACGCAAATTCTAATAAGACGAAGTTAATGGGTCAATTACCGGAACCACGGGTCACTCCAAAGAGAGCCTTTCTTTTCAGCGGAGTGGATTTCGCCGGACCCATTAATATGAGAACTGCTAAGGGTCGCGGTCACAAGTCGTACAAGGGGTACATTTGTTTGTTCATCTGCTTGTCTACAAAAGCGATTCACCTGGAGGCGGTAAGCGACTTGTCATCTCAAGGATTCTTATCAGCTTTCAGGCGTTTTGTGGCAAGACGTGGACATTGTAGTGACTTGTACAGCGACAATGGGACGAACTTTGTCGGGGCTGCACGGGATTTAAATGAATTATTTAGGTTGGAGAGATCCAAAATTCTACCAGAAATTCTGGATTGGTTGTCAACAAACGGGACATAGTGGCACTTTATTCCGCCGCATGCGCCGAATTTCGGTGGGTTGTGGGAGGCCGGAATAAAGTCCACAAAATACCATTTACGTCGGGTGTTAGGCGCGTCGACCCTTACTTTCGAAGAAATGGCAACGTTACTGGCTCAAATTGAGGCCTGTCTCAATTCGAGACCAATATCGTATGCTGTAGACCAAGCTGAGACATCGCCGTTGACGCCCGGGCACTTTTTAGTGGGAGAATCCTTGATACTGCCTCCTGATCGTAGTTATGAACAGACTACGGTCAGTTCCCTTAGAAGATGGCAACTGTGTCAACGCATGTTACAAGGGTTTTGGCGTCGGTGGGCGGATGAATATTTAGTGGGGTTGATGCGAAGGCAAAAGTGGACATGTAGCACTTCTCCGGAACCGCAGATTGGGAACGTAGTGTTAATCAAAGAACCGGATTTGCCACCAAGCCGGTGGCTCATGGGCGTTATTGTCGAAAAACATCCTGGTGTGGACAAAATTACGCGGGTCGTTACTCTGCGATGTAAAGATTCTCTTCTTAAGCGACCTGTGTCGAAACTTTGTATCTTGCCACTAGCAGAATAAGTTTTTGTTTGATTTATTAGTTATTTATGGTTTTGGGTAAAGTTAAGGTTTTGTTGTTATCATTATTATAAGTCTGTTCTAGAAGATTGGTAAGAACTGTAGTTCTTGGCGGGCGGTTATGTTTAGGTTCTAAGAAAATAATTATGTTTTTAGTTTGTATTTTTGACGATAGATGGCGGTAAAAGCATTTTAGCCCGCAGTATGGTTACGTTACCGTGATTTACATAAGTTAAATGTGATTTCTATAATTAAACTGTTATTTGAACCCCTCCTACGGCGTTTCATTTCGTACTCGCCAGAGGGCGCTCTCGGTTCAGTCGTTCGGGCGTCTACATATACAAATAAATAAAATTGGAGTGTCTGTTTGTAATATCACAAACACGATAAAAAAAAATTTTGTCTGTCTGTCTGCTTGTTCCGGGTAATCTCCGAAACGGCTGCACTGATTTTGACGGGACTTTCACTGGCAGATAGCTGATGTTATAAGCAGTAACTAAGGCTTACTTTTATTATAGAAAAACAAAATTAAAAAAAAAATAGTTCCTATTGCGCTGGCTCAGAACGCGGGAGCGGGCTTTTTTGTTAAGTTAAATTCCACGCGGACGAAGTCGCGGGCTTTTTTGTTATAAGTAGGTACCGTATGTACTTTCATATGCATTTAGTGAAAAGGTGTTATTTTGATATTACAAACAGACACTCCAATTTTATTTATTTGTATTACAGTATTGTATAGAATGTATAGATAGATTACCATGGATGTACCACAGACTACCTACTGGCTACTTGTCATTACTATGCACCAGAGAGATGTTAAAGCTGTGCACCGATATTACACTTGGCTCCCTTGTATCACGTAGGCTATTAGGGACTGCAGCTGTTAGGGACTATTACTATGATACAACGAGTCCCGTAAAGCCCGTAATCGACTGTATAAACTTCAACCTTTCTGCCATCAGTAATTTCACATTCGAAAGAGGAAGACATAACATAGTGTAACTATTCAACCGCTAAAGCACGTTTATTAATAAAGGGGTATAGTATGCTCAATTTTATCAATAAAATAGTTCTGTAAAAGTGATCTAAAACTCTAAATCCAACCGACTGGCAAAGTTAAATCTTAAAAAATAACTCTATGGTTTGTTATTTAACTTTCTCTTTTATTGCAATATGGAGGGGGGTTATTTTTATTCTCATTTCTCTCAGGTTTTTAGACCCCTCATTTAGAACATTAAAGTTAGTAGGTACAGTCTATAACCGCACACATTGTAAGTAGGTATAGTTTTTGCTTGTAAATATTTCACATTTTTATAGGAACTCTGTAATATATTAATGATTAAAATGAATAAGTAAATGATAGCGGTGGTATTATTTTCAACTAGCTTTTACACGCAACTTCGCAAGCGCAGAGATTCTAGAACCAGATAATACAGCGGACTGAGCTAGAGGCGGGCGAAACTTTGAATCTCCCGCCTTCGCCACGAACTTCACGGTTGGTCGAACGCAGCCCGGGTAAAAGCCAGAAAGAGTAAGAAGTGATACCATTTTATTTCCGTTTGTGGCATTTTAGTAAATTTTGAGTTTTAAAAACATAATTTTTATTAACCTCTTCGAACCACGAGCGAACATTTTCTTTAAAATAAGATAGATTTGGGCAAAATATTTAAAAATAAAAAATAATGGCTAAATAATGAAGCTGGCCGGCCAACGAAAAAAAAACAAAATAGGCGGCAATCCGATTTTTTTTTTTTAGTTGTAGAGTATTGTTCATACTTCCTTGTATTATTTCTTTAGCCAATTCCTGTTTTTATTTTTCTTGTATTCGTAATGAAAAGCACAGTGTTTACCTCGGGTGAAACTTATTTTGTCCCTCGAACTATTAGCGCCCTCGCTAATAGTTTCCTCGCAAACCCCGTCTCGGGAAATAATAAGTCACTTTCACCACTCGTGTAACAATGTACTATAGACACATAGGTAATAACTTTGAAAAGAGGATAATGCCCAGAAATGACTCATGAAAGACTTTATAAAACTGACTTCAAAAAGCCTGAGTGCACTAAAAAGCTAGTTATAACTAGGGACCTTATACCTAATTTCTTTTATTTGGAGTGTGTCTCCGGCTTCATCATCAGATGATGATGAAACAGGAAGGTAGACAGTTTTATTGAGTAGGTATTCTAGTGAGCGCAAACACCACTAAAAAGTCACATGAAAGCAAATTACGGATTTTCGTTTATTTTTTCCAGTTATTTTGATTTAAATGCTAAACTACTAACAGATATTGATGAAATTTTCATGGGACCAATCTGGGAGGACATCTTTTCAAATGCAAATATGTTTTCAAATCGGTTTATAAATGACCGAGTTCTGAGGTAACAAACATAAACTATAATAAGAAAAATATGTATAACATACAAATCTTCCTTTAGAATTCAGGAAAAACAAAAGCTTGGTCGACAAACTATTTAAATATCCTTTATAGTTTCGTCGTTTGTTACCAAAGAAAATTTATAACAATTTCTTCAATAGAAATGAATGAAACACGCAAGTGAGATCAATGTCATATTTAATCATATATTTTTCGTTATGCTTGGTATTCAATTAATGAGAGGATTATAATTCCAAGTAGTGTGACATCGCACGAGCGAGCAGTGAGCAGAAAACGATCGCTCGAACAGCAGACTTATACATACTCGTATAGTGAACATCCATATATATACCACACATACCCACCTCATATCACGATACATTATGCAGTATACGCCGCCGGCTGCGGCTGGTGCTGGGGCCGGGTGGGACACCAGCCATACCACTCATATAGGACTTGAACTAGAGTAATAATACTATGCAGACATTTAAGGAATACATCGACGACTATCTAAACTGGTATTGTATAAGAGACGACATTGCTGAAAATGTATGCAGTAATAGGTGTCCTCAGGCTTTCTTCTTGCAAATAACGTAGAACACGCTATTGATGATGGCTTTAACATTTCTGGAAAAATAATAACGAACACGTAATTAAAGTAACCAACGCCTAAATTTAACTCAGTTCTTCGAAGTCAAAAAATGTCGCAAGATAATGAATACTGGTTAAACTCCACCGGCAACTGCAGCGGTCCCCGTCAACGTGGACGTATCCTAATTTTTTTGTTGCCTTCTGAGTCTAAAGGTGCAGGCGGTCAATACCGCGATAATGAAATAATTAATATTGGTTAGGCGCGGTGCAGGTCCAGGAAGGCCTGCAGCGTGTCGGGCAGCGCGTGCGGCGGCGGCGCGCGGCGGCCGGCGGCCAGCAGCGCGCGGGCGGCCAGGCCGCGGCGCCCGGCGGCCAGCAGCTCGTTAGGCGCGGTGCAGGTCCAGGAAGGCCTGCAGCGTGTCGGGCAGCGCGTGCGGCGGCGGCGCGCGGCGGCCGGCGGCCAGCAGCGCGCGGGCGGCCAGGCCGCGGCGCCCGGCGGCCAGCAGCTCGTTAGGCGCGGTGCAGGTCCAGGAAGGCCTGCAGCGTGTCGGGCAGCGCGTGCGGCGGCGGCGCGCGGCGGCCGGCGGCCAGCAGCGCGCGGGCGGCCAGGCCGCGGCGCCCGGCGGCCAGCAGCTCGTTAGGCGCGGTGCAGGTCCAGGAAGGCCTGCAGCGTGTCGGGCAGCGCGTGCGGCGGCGGCGCGCGGCGGCCGGCGGCCAGCAGCGCGCGGGCGGCCAGGCCGCGGCGCCCGGCGGCCAGCAGCTCGTTAGGCGCGGTGCAGGTCCAGGAAGGCCTGCAGCGTGTCGGGCAGCGCGTGCGGCGGCGGCGCGCGGCGGCCGGCGGCCAGCAGCGCGCGGGCGGCCAGGCAGGCCAGCGACACGTGGCGCAGCACGCGCACGCGCGAGCCGCGGTTCAGCGCCACCAGCTCGGCCGGCGAGTCGCCGAACCGGTTGGGCTGGTCCAGGTGCGCGCCGCCCGCCAGCAGCGCCTCCACCAGCTCCGTGCTGAAGTTGTACGGGATGGCGGCCACGTGCAGCGCCGTCGAGCGCGCCTCGTTGCGCACGCGCACGTCCGCGCCCACCTCCAGCAGCAGCGACACCACCTCCACGTTGGGGAAGATGGGCTGCCAGACACAACGACAGCGTCACCGGCGCGCCCGCGGGCCGCGAGCGGGCGGGGGAGCGGAGGGGGAGGGGAGCACCCACCGTGACGTCCCGCTCGTCCGCGAAGTAGGTGGAGCGGATGACGTTGAGCCGCGACACGCACAGGTGCAGCAGCGTGTCGCCGGTGAGCGCGCTGCGCACGTCGGCGGCCACCAGCCGGCGCACGGCGTCGGCGGCGGCGCGGCGCCGCGCGGCCGAGTCCGCCGTCTGCAGCAGCAGGAACACCAGGTGCGTGGCGCAGCGCAGCGCGCGGTCGAACGTGTCCGCCTGCGCCTTGAACACCGGCCGCGCCGCCAGCCACGCGCGGCACTCTGCGGGAGACGCTCCGTCACGCTCCGGCCCGGCCCGGCCCGGCCCGGCCCGGCGCGCACTCACCGGGCAGGTTGCGCAGCAGCAGCTGGAACACCCGCAGCACGTCGTCGTGCCGCGGCAGCCCGCGCCCGCGCTCCAGCCGCCCGCCGTGCGCGTCCAGCATCAGCCGCGTCAGCGCGCACGCCGTGTGGCACGTGTCTGCGGGCGAGAGCGAGCGTCACGAGCGGCACGAGCGGCACGAGCGGCACGAGCGGCCACCGCCCGGCACTCACCCGTCGAGAGCAGCGAGTCCTTCTCGATGCGGATCTGCAGCGCCCAGCTCCACAGATCGATGCAGCGCTGGTACCGGAACGCGTCCGCGTACGAGGCGCCCCTGCACACGAGACGCCGGATGAGTGAGGTCGGATCCAAGGGGCGCGGGGCGGACGCGGCGGCGGACGGCTGCGCTCACCGGTACATGAGCCGGAACACGGTGTCCTTGTGGTCGGGCCCCAGCACGCGCGCCACCACCAGCAGCGCCTGCGTGCGCAGCGCGTCCATGTCCGTGGCCAGCGCCTCCAGCTCGGCGGCGGAGCGCCACTCGCGCGCGGCGGCCAGCGCGGGCGGCGGCGGCCGCGCGGGCCGCTTGGGCGCGTACTGGCCGCGCGCGTGGCGGATGGCCGTGGCGCGGCGCCAGGCGGCCAGCGCGGCCGACACGTCGTTGAACTCGTCCAGCTGCGTGGAGCCGAGCAGCTCGTACGCGTCGGCGAGCCGCGCGGGCTCGTAGCGCACGCGGCCCGCCAGCAGCGCCACGGCCTGCGCGGCGCCCTTGAGGCAGGCGGTGCGCAGCGCGTCGTCGCCGGCGCGCGAGGCCAGGTGCGGGTCGGCGCCGTGGTCCAGCAGCAGGCGCGCCGTCTCCACGCGGTGCTCCTGGATGGCGTAGTGCAGCACGGTCTTGAGCTGCGTGTCGCGCGCGTTCACCGCGGCGCCGTGCTCCAGCAGGAAGGCGCACAGGCGCGCGGACTGCACGGAGTTGATGAGGCAGGTGCCGCCGTTGTGGTTGGGGCGGTGCACGTCGGCGCCGCGGCCCACCAGGAAGCGCACCACGTCCAGGTGCGTCATGAAGCAGGCGGAGCGCACGGGCGTGGAGCCGCTGTCGGAGCCCGCGTCCACGTCGGCGCCCGCGTCGGCCAGCGCGCGCAGCACCTCCAGGCGGCCCGTGACGGCCGCGCACCACAGCGGCGTCACGGAGTGCACGGAGCGGTCGTCGGGCACCTCGTACACGCCGCGCTGCTCGATGTCGGCCGCGCACACGTGCACCAGGTACTCCACGATCTCCACGTTGCCGCGCATGCACGCCACGAACAGCGGCGCGCAGCCGTCGCGCTTGCGGTCGCACACCGCGCGCCGCTCGCTCGGGCTCAGCCTGCACATCACCCGTAGAATGGGACTCTCTCATAATGTATTTCTGCCTCAAGTCCATTCACGGGACCTCCATTGGAATTCATCCACTCCAAAACTACAAAAATGCTTCATGAATGTTGATAAACCATATGGTCACTATAATTTAAATAATTTATTGCGGTGGTTTATGTCATATATATTTAAACGTACACAAACAGTGGTTATCAATGGCTATGTATCAACTCTATAATCGTTGATTCGGGAGTTCCCCAAGGATCAATTTTAGGGCCCCTCCTCTTTGTTCTGTTTATTAACGACATAGGAGGCTGCTTTAGGAATTCCAACTTTTTGATGTATGCAATTGATATTAAAATTTACAGGTCATGTAGTACCATAGATGACTGCATTCTCCTTCAAGATGATCTCAATAGACTTTCTTTATATTGTGCTGCAAATAACCTACATCTCAGCTTACCGAAATTTCACATGATAACCTTCACAAAAAACAAAAATATCATTCACTATAACTATTCTCTAAACAGCATTATTTTACAAAAAGTTGAATCTGTGCGCGATCTTGGGGTACTATTAGACTCTAAGCTACATTTTGATCTTCATATTAACAACATAATAAACAAAGCTTTTCGGTTGTATGGTTTCGTCATGCTTTCATCTAAAGATTTTAAGCGGCCGACCACATATTTAACTTTATTTTAGACCTTAATACAGTCTCAACTTGAATACACTTTTCAAATCTAGAATCCCTTCTATGATAAATATAATAATAGGTTAGAAATGGTGCAAAATAAATTTCAATGTTGCATGCAATATAGATGATTTCATACTAGATTGCCCTACACACAATTATTGAATAAATTCAAAAACAAAACAATAAATATGCATGCTTAATATTGTAACTCGCTATGTTTTTTGATGATTATCTATTTGCAATTGTACTTTATTATTTCTTAATTTTTTGTTTAGTTTGTTTATCAATAGAGGAGGAAGATCTCATGTTTGATTTATTTTATTTGAGAATAAATAGTTTGTGTATAACTTAACTCTAATGCTAGAGGTATATTATGTTAATTTTAGTAAAAAACTATAACCACAGGTCTTATGGTGGGCGGACAATTCACAGTTATTTTAACTTAATACAACATCAATAGTTTGCTACATCTAGTTTAACACTTTTTTAAACCTATTGTTGTTTATATAAAAATTTTGTTTGTTTGTTGAAACTTAATAGTAATTGTTTACAGTGACTTAAACTTGAAGATATTTTTTGTTATATAAAGAACTATGTTCTTGGTGGGTGGAATGTCCAAATTGTATGCGCGAAATTTAAATTGTGACATAAGGGCCTAACTTCAATTTATACAGTCCACATTCAAATTAATTATTCATAAGTTCAGATGTCAATATACCGTGAAAGGGAGTACACATTGTTTTATTGAGAAAATCCCAATACAGACAAAACTCGCAAAAAGAGACCTTAATACTTTAAACAATATTATATAGTTTAATATGTGGACATTAGTGTGGGTATACATTTATTTGAGACTGTAATAATAGCTACTTCCTTTTTATATTATGTACACTTTAATGTATAATTATGTCCCAATAGAATAAAATAAAATAAAAATGAACACCAAACAATTTTTAATCATTATTATTAAAAATTCTTTGTAAACTACCCATTCAAAATCTAACCCGGATCAAATCTTCACAATAATGGGCTGGGCTTGTATTTTTTCTTTCATCTTTAAGCAGTAAGGTTTTTCATTTCTTTTATTCACTTTTTTTAAGGTTCAGTCATACCAGAACATATTTATTGAATTCCTTTATAAGCCATTTTGTAACTTATAAGCCACTTTATTTAATTACGGTTTTCTTTTGTTACAAATAAGGCTAAAAAGTGTGTTGAAGTTGAAAAGTGGGATGTAGCAGCAGATCTAGCCTGTTTAGTGTAGGTACCTCTCGAGAGAAGTGCGGAGGCGAGCGGAGAGGCGGGCGCCGGGCGCGCTGTGCTTGCACTCCTGCATGAGCTCGTTGAACACGGCGTCATGCTGCCGCGCCGCGTCCGAGCACTTGCCGGAGCCCGAGCCCGAGCCCGAACCCGACGCATCGCCGCTCTCCTCGAGCGCCGTGCGCGCTCGCCGACGCCCCGCCACTTTGATGCCTTATTGCTTCCGGATCAACAAATACTAATCCGAAAACAATTTGTATACTTGATTTTATGTTTTCCTTTAGTTGCGCATCAACGAGTTTAGATGTTGCTAAACTGTGAGGTGAAAAAGAAAATAAATAAATAAATTGATGTCCGACCGCCTGTCACTGTCAGCTAAGCTGTCAGAATGTATCTTTGGCTGTCAGTCAGCACTGTCATCGGCACTTGGCGTTCACAACGATCAAAATGATCCTTAAGTTTATTTTCAAGGCTTATAGATTATAACCTAATCTCTTAAATCTTTTGCTTTCTTTTTTACTTACTCGCTGTTTGTATTATTTACCTCCACGCTCAAAACGCTCTGTAATCCATTCCACTTGAGTTTACGACAGTAACGCTCACAAGCGTTACTTATATTGTCTAACTCGTATCGTCGAAATTGATAACTTTACGTGATACAAGCTTTTGGGTTATAATTATATATAAGTTCTAGAATTGTAAACATTTACATCATGCTAACACGATTGTAACCTGTTTTGTGTTCAAAATAAATAAATAAATAAGCAAGTGGAACGGGAAAAACTGCGGTCGTGAGCGTGATCGTTGTGAACGCTTACTGGAACGCACCCCTTATACCTCTATCTGTCATCTCATTCGATTGACCCTGAGCAAGTATTTAATAAGCTTCTTGACCCTGAGGAACTCAGCCCCCCTATTCGCTAACTTGATGATCACCAGTGACTAACTGGCTTCAGTTGTACACTGAACTTTGATGACAACTGAGAATGGTACAACTTTGGTATTCTGTATCACATTGAGTGGATATGAAGTTACGGTGACTAACGGGCGGAGAGCGGTGCTCTTCGATACAACACTCGACACCTCTATTTCTTATCGACTATTATACGACTAAATTGAACAACGCCTTTTGAACGTGTGAAGTACTACATTTTAGATAACATTTCATCATAAGCGGTTTATGTACACATGACATGTAAAGATGGCGGGAAATCAATTTTGTGCTGATTTTATATTAATTGTTTGGTGCGTAATTAATTTAATTACTGCGTTTAATTGTGTTTTGTAAGCCATAAGTTTGTTAAAATAAATCCTTAAAGGTGAGTTATCGATTAAGTTATGGTTTATAATGTGAAAATTATTAATTGAATCAAAGTTTTTTTAACTTCAATATTACCTACCTAATGAAATCACTATAAGATCAAAGTAACTGAAGGTAAATTCATGTATTTAATATATTATATTAATGTAGAATTTCTACTTTTAAGATGCCTGCATGCAGAAGAGTTTCCGTAAGCCAAATGGAACTGCTGGTGGAGTTTGCGGAGTCTCATCGCGATATATCATTGGGTCACTTTACGGGAAGTCCACAAGCTGTTAGTCACCCGAGAAGCGTGTGACTACGTAGCAATTCTGCTAAACCTGTGGCATAAGGAACCACTACATTAGACCACGTAAGTTTACTAGTTAATAAATTAACTCAAGAAATGAACCATCTGCTTAAAATAGTTATTTTACCTACAATCTAAAAAGAATTCACTCTGTCATCATTAGTAGGATACTCAGCGAGTGATTAATCCTAGTTGAAAAGTAAATTCGCACATTAGGTAAATCTTAAAATTCCTAGAGTGCTTGTTTTTTAAATCAATTAAAATAATAATAGGCTCCAACATCAAACCAATTTAAATATGTAAATTTCAGTTCATGGAGATGAGAGGGTGCGGTGCTGGGCCAACGTCATTGAGATACTTACGGCACATTGCTGCTGAAGAGCAAAATGCAGCTGCATAAGGAACTGTGATGGAGCTTATGAAGGACACTGAAGAAGATGTACATAGTTATGTACATAATAATACTTCTAGTAGCATTCAAGTTAAAGCTTTATATGTATTTTGAGAGCAGTGATAGCCGATTGGTTAAGCACGCGTCTTGCGGGCTACCATGTCTCGGGTTCAAACCCTGCCTCGAACCTCTGGATTTTTCTAAATCTATGTGCGAATCATAATTTCTTTATGATTATCACTTGCTTACGGTGAAGGAAAAACATCGTGATGAAACCTGCATGTCTTAGAAGATTTAACCAATTTTCGAAAGACATGTGAAATCCGCCAACCCGCACTGGGCCAGCGTGGTGGATTATGGCCTGAATCCCCCTCGTGTTGAGGGGAGGCCCGTGCCCAGGAGTGGGACGACAAAAAGGGCTAAAATTATTATTATTTATGTATTTTAAAGTATTATTGTCTTCTTAATATGAAACATGTAATTTGTGTTCTTAGGTATGTAATAAATGTTAAAACAATAACAAAAATATCAGTTTTACTAAGCCCGATGATTATGGAATGCATTACATAATTATAAATGATTATCTTGAAACATTCCATAATTTTTGGTCTGTTATATCCCGACAGTTATCTGGATTTTCGATGATTCTTGCCACCACACTCTGTAGACTTAGTTCTGACAACATCACTCTGAGGCTCTGCATTGGAACATTCAGTGAATTGGCAATGTTTTGTAAAACAACACGTGCATTCACCACATTGACTGCTGTAATTGGGTTATAGTGTAGTTGTACCGTGTGTTAACAAGCACTGCCAACATGTTATCAGTACTCCAATACACCGTTCAACAGTATTTCTGTCTGTGCAGTGATCTTCTGGTGAACCCGGAGCTGCACCTAAGTTAGATGTCATCATCCAAGGGGTGCTGTGTATATTCAGAATCACCTAAAAATAATAATAATAATTTTCATATTTGTTTCAATTATTTATTGATTGAAGACTCGAAATATCTATTAACACATTCACATTCATTGAGCTCTTCATTATCAATAACCAGCCAAAATAATATTTCTCATCAAATAGCCAACAGTGTTCTTCATTTCTTTCAAGTCTTTCTAAAATACACTTTATGGGGTATTGACTCCACATAGGTATGAATCATGTACAGCATCACAAATCTGAAATTAGAAATTAATTTACCTTTTAAACATATTATGTAGATGTACTTATTATTTTAGTAGGTATTGTTATTACTTACTATTAAAACATTTAAAGATAGGCAATTTATTCAATTAAAATATGCCTCCTCATGATCATGGTCGGATTAAGGCCACATATGAACCATCAAAAACTGAGTTCTTCTAATGCCTGTTGAAATCCAGCTTTAGGTATTCAAACAATTATATTTGCAATAAACCCTCTTGTGCAACTGTAGTAGATTACTAGCGTCGTGCAGGCGGCGTCTCTCAATAAGTACTTAAAAAATCTTGTGTTCGCTTTTCTTTAGCAAATCCCAACAAAATAAGACGTGCCATAATATTTCTCTACGCACACGAATCACAAACAAACAACAAAAGTTTCAACTTTCACTTGCTTTACTAATTACCGGCTTCGGTGATCATCACTTTTACTTGAAAAACACTACCCTTGAGCAGTGTCTTTCACGAATATTTTGAAATTTGAAATGCTTATCAGTTTGATGTCCACTAAGCTTACAGAATACCAATCATACAAATATCGATACGAAAACATCTGTCAAAAAGTGTTACGGTGACTATCAGCAATACTCGGTGCTCATGACGTCATCTTAGTTAGTCACTGGTCATAGGGAATACGAAACTAGCTGTTTGACAGTTATTCGTTGAACACTTTGCCAAGTGATCATCACTATGAGCTGTCAACAGAGTTAGCGAATAGGCCTGCAGATCTCTATTACATTCTCTTTGGTCGTTGGGGCCATAAACACTGGCTGAATTGACCGATTTTGACGTGTATTTCACTGGCAGATAGTGTTGCCTAACTATCGATAGTTGATGTATCGATAGTTGACCTCGAAAAATAGTCACAATATCGATACTATTGAAATTTTAAAATACTATCGATAGTATCTATCCAAGAAATTGAGCAATACTATTGATTAAGTGCAACACTATCGAGTGTACGTACACACTGTTTAGTAGAGTGGTAAATTTGACAGTTAAGCGTCGAAATTTGACATTGACAACTGACTTTTGACAGTTGAGAGCTGTCAAATGAAATCCGCCATTTTTTCCCCCACTCCTAAAATCATCTTGGAAATAGATTCGGCCATATAAAACCGCGAAACCTCGACTCACAAAAAAGATACATAAGATTTAACTTAGCATAGGTATTTCTTCAGCTAGCGGACACAGCTAGTTTGTAAATAAAAGAAACATTCCTTTTTAATTGTGAAGACCCCCCCTGTAGTATTATGTTTTGGTCAGTGCAAACCTATGTTTAGACATTGAAAACACCTTGCAGGAAAACTACTATCGTCAAGAAAGTTCCAGCACAGTGCACTGGTCAAGGATCATTATGAGTGAAGAAGAAGATTACGACGAACTGCCGGCAATTTCGGTCAACTTAACAGTTCCCGAATCGGTAAGCACTAAGGTCGTATCTGTGCATATGTAGTACGGTCGTATGTGTCGTATTTTCAATATTACCACTATAAGGCACCCAAATTTTCTACAGCAGACCGGACCCACAAATGTAATTGAAATTGTGGCCTACATTATACAATAGTTCCTTAATGCTTAGTAAATTCCCTCTGGATCACACCTTCAAGTTATAACAGAAAATCAACTAAAATATTAAACCATAGAAATATATACTACAACAATAGAAAACCAAATTGGAGGCTTCTATTTTGATTTTCCTAAGTCTCGTTTTTGTTTTGTTTTGTATTAGATGTTTGTTATTAGACACTGGCGAAATAGGTACCTATCAAACTGGGTGCGCCATATATTCAAAGAAAAAAGAACTAAAGTATTAATAAGAAAAAAACCAGACAAGTGCGAGTAGAACTCGCGCCCTGAGGGTTCCGTACAATATTTTATTATGATTTTAGATAGTTTTTCCATGTCTGGATTCCAATATCGATACCGGCAAGATATTTAAATAATAAATAGTTCCCAAAAATGCTTAAACAAATTCGGGAACCCAATACAAACTGCAACCAAACTACAATACAAACCCTTATTTTACACACTTAGGGGTGGAATTTTACAAAACGCTGAAATTAATATTATTTATTTGTAATAAGTTACCTCAATACTTATTTTCATGTCTCTAGGTTCATTTAATTTTTCTACCCCATACAAACTTTCACCCCCTATTTTATGAACTTAGGGGTGGAATTTTCCAAAATCCTTTCTTAGTGGATACTTGCGGTATATAAGGTACTTACTGTCAAAATTTCATGATTCTAACACCAGCGGTTTGGTCTGTGCGTTGATTCCTTTGTATTGATAAGTGAATTTGCGAAAAGTATGTGAAAAATATGTGACATAAATCACCGTATCTTTTGATTGCGTTGACTTAGAAGCCTAATTTTTTTACACCCACAAGGGACCATAGCATTTGATATTTGGTATTAATTCCAACATGATAACTCTACCCTTTTCTGAGAAAAAAGGCCTTGACAGACAGACGGACAACAAAGTGATCCTATAAGGGTTCCGGTTTTTCCTTGTAAGGTCCGGAACCCTAAAAACAACTAAGTCATGTACCTAATCTAAAAGTATACAATCCTACATGACTTAGGGCATAAGTTCTTGGAAGATAGATGTATATCACTATATTACATAGTATAAAACAAAGTCACTTCCTGCTGGCTGTCCCAATGTTTGCTTAGATCTTTAAAACTACACAACAGATTTCAATGTGTTTTTTTAATAGATAGTGATTCAAGAAGAAAGTTTATATACTACTCTGTCAAGAAAGTACCGGGAAAAGATCAATACTACTCAAAATGTTTGTTATTCATCCAAAATTATTTTATCACCTTCAAAGTATGCTCCTTCAGAAACAATAGACACGCCAAGGAATAATCCAACCATCGAAAAAAATAATTTAACGCTGTTTCCGGAATTGAGTTCAGTTTTCGCCGCGAATTCTCCTTTATGTGTTCTACCGATTGAAAACGGATTGCCACGAAGTGGTAATTTGAGTTTAGGAAAAAGAAAGAAGTCGGCTGGAGCCATATCTGGTAAATATGGTTGCTCGATGGTATTTTTTGCGCGTTTGGACAAAAATATGTTCACAATAATGGCCTTGTGCGAAGGCGCACTATCGTGGTGCAAAATCCAAGAATTTTCTTTCCAGAAATCTTGCGAATTTGCTGACTTAAACGCCGCATAACGCTTAAATAATGTTCTTTATTTACCGTTTGACCTTCCGGCAAGAATTCAGAGTCTACAACACCGCGATAGTCAAAGAAAACAGTCAACATGACTTTGACTTTTGATCGACTTTGGCGTGGTTTTTTCGGTTTCGGTTCAGTTGGAAGGCGCATATCCGAAGCTTGTTGACTAGTTTGCATGTCAAACTCGTAATCCCACGTCTCGTCACCAGTAACAATGCGTTTCATGAATGTTGGGTCGGAATTGACTAATTCTAGCATGTCCTCAGCGAGTCTCATGCGATTGAGTTTTTGGAGAAAATTCAGGTCTTTTGGGACTAGCCGAGCGGAAACATGTTTCATACCCAAGTGATTATTTAAATTGGTACGGATCGACTCGTGAGACACAGAAAGTTCGGCGGCTATCTCTCTCAATGTTGAATGAGGATTTTCAGTCACTATTTCCTTCACTTTTGCAATGTTAACTTCAGTTGCAGACGTTGATGGCCCACCAGAGCGAAACAAATCTTCTATCACATCTCGACCGCTTTTGAACGCTTTGTACCACTAATAAGCACGTGTGTTTGATAAAGTCGAATCACCGTAAGCCTTCTATAACATTTTCAGTGACTCCAAACACGAAATTCCATTGGCGATGCAAAATTTAAGACAAAATCTTTGTTCAATGTTTTTGTCCATTATGAAATTCGCAATACACACTAGATATGATATAACTAAAAACAGCACTGTATTTAATATGAATAACAGATGCAACTCAAACTCCGCACCAAAATAGAAATCAGTTGTGCCAATCTAACAACCAAAAAAAACAAAAATTTGAATCTGGAACCGTAAATAAATCATCCATTCCCGATACTTTCTTGACTGAATGTATGTATAATATGTGTGTAATATAGTAGAGAAACAATGAGGTTTCTTGAACCCATGCGAAGAAGGGGCGGGTCGCTAGTAAGATTATAAATAAACAAAATATTGCTGTGCACTGGGTGATAGTCATTTATTTATTCTTGGAATGCAAATACGCTCAGGTGAGTTTCACCATGCCGACGGCGGAGGAGCTGGCGGCGCAGCGCGCGCGCGAGCTGGAGACCGAGCGCGAGCTGCTGCTGCTGCGCGCGCGACACGCGGCCGACGACCCGCCCGCCCCCGCCCCCGCCCCCGCCGCCGCCGCGCCCGCCCCGCTCGCGCACTGCGACTCCAGCGGCTCGGAGAGCGAGGCCGCGCTGGCCGCCGCCGTGGACGCGCTGCGCGTGCAGCCGCGCGCGCCGGCCTCGCGCCCGCCGCCCGCGCGCCGCCTGCTGGACGCGCTGGCGCGCGCGGCGCCCGGGCCCGTGGCGCGCGCGCTGCGCGACCACGCCGCGCCGCTGGCCGCGCCCGCCGAGCGGCTGGTGGCCGCGCACCTGGCCCGCGTGGCGGCCGCCGTGGGCTCGCTGCTGGCCGCGCCCGCCGCGCCGTGGCCCGACGAGGACGTGCTGTGCGCGGGCGCGCTGCTGGCCGTGGCGCTGGCGGCGCGCGAGCCGGGCCCCCGCCGCCCCGCCGCGCGCGCCATGCACCGCCTGCTCGACGACGTCGCCACGCCGGATCAGGTGCCCGCGCCCGCCGCGGCACTCTATTTTTATAGCCGTCCCCGTTCCTGATCGCGCTCGCGACGAAATTATTCGACTTTCCTGGTGAAACGATCCAGTGTAGTAGTCGATATAGCACCATCTCGCAGGCGGCGGCGCTGGCGCGGCTGGTGCGCGAGGCGGCGCCGGAGTGGCACGTGCGGCTGGCGCTGAGCGACGCGCTGCGGAGCGGCGGCGGCTCCGAGCGGCTCGCCGACGCGCTGCTGCACGCCGCGCTGGCCGACCTGCTGGGCGCGCCGCCGCCGGGGCCCGCGGACACGCTGGGCGAGGCGCGGCTGGCGCAGCTGGCGGGCGCGGCGTGGGGCCGGCTGCCGGCGGCGCCGCGCTCGGCGCTGCTGCAGCTGCTGGGCCGCGCGCTGGCCGCGCCGCCGCCGCCCGGCGCCGCTCCGGCCGCGCGCCGCCGCCTGCTGGCCGCGCTGGCCGCGCCCGCGCGCCCCCGCGGCGCCGCGCACCACCCCGACGAGCTCGAGGTACTGCCCCCGCCTCCAGCCCCCGCCCCACCCCGACGAGCTCGAGGTACTGCCCCCCTCCTCCTGCCCCCGCACCACCCCGACGAGCTCGAGGTACTGCCCCCTCCTCCTGCCCCCGCACCACCCCGACGAGCTCGAGGTACTGCCCCCCTCCTCCTGCCCCCGCACCACCCCGACGACCTCCCCCCCACGCCGCCCGCTCACCCTGTCCGCGCCGGCAGGTGCTGGTGGGCGTGTCCAAGCTGCGGCTGCTGTTCCGCGGCGACGACTGAAGCCGGCGCCCGCTTTGGTACGCGCCGCCGCCGGAAGGGAACAAATTAAACTGCCTCGTTGCTTCCAGTATGTACAAAAATATATTTTCCATATCCCATGGCGGGGCTTCACTCTAACTTAAATTATACATAACGAATCAGATATATAGATCTAGCACTGGCGATCTAACAAATCCGCCATATCCGCACTCCTTAGTTATACCCCGGCCCAAAGAGAAGCGATACGATATTGGTAATATCATAATATTCGGGCGGCAATTTTATTATTAATTTGTGTTTCATCCTGTGTCGGATTCCATAAAAGAAAATTACTAATATAAAAATCGTCTGTTCATTTTCGTATCGCTTCTCGTTGGCCGCAGTTACTAGCCGCGGGAGTTTTCTGATGAAAAGTGGACGTCGCGAATCTGTTCGGCTTGGAACGTTTCCGAGCAGCGCTTCGGGGATCACCGTTCAGATGTACTGACACGCTTCCGCCGGGCGGGCCCGCGTCAGGCGCAGGGCAGGTCCAGGCCGAGCTGCACCATGGGCAGCGTCAGCGCCGCGCCCAGCACGGGCCGGTGGTACGTGCCGCGCATCTCCCACCTGCACACACACACACACACACATACATACACTTTATTAACCGAATTCGAAATGGAGGAGGTTCATCAAAATCAGTTCAGTAGTTTGGCATTTAAGTCAATATAACTGGAAAAAATATTTCATTCAAGCAAACGAAGTTGCGTAATTTCCTTTCCTGTGACTTTTAAGTGGTGTTTGCGGTCCCTAGTCTCAATAAACTGCCTACCTTCCGGCTTCATCGTTAGATGATGATGAAACCGGAAGGTAGGCGCCGAAACTCTGTAATAAAACAATGTCAGCTAATAAGTCGTATATGATGTGTTCTTGTCAAAAGATATAAATATTTATTTTTTTAATTTGTTTTTTTCATAGTAAGTACCCAAGCACATAAAATCATAAAAAAAATATTTAACAAATTAACGACATCAAAAGTATCTAAAGGTAGAAATAACTAGGGACTTTCGAGTTGGTGTCAATTGAAGCAGGGGTAGGCACTTAGGTACCTGGTCCTAAGGTCCCTAGTCATTTCTACCTTTTGTAGTGTAGGTACCCAGTATTTTTGTAGTCTGTAATAGTAAATTGTTACACAAGGGGTGAATGTAATTTATTTTGTCCCGAGACGTGGTTTGGCGCCTGAGCGTTGCGAGGGCGCCTACAGTTTGAGGAACAAAATAAGTCTTTCACCCGAGGTTAACTGTGCTTTTCATTAGGAATACAAGGAAAGTAAAAATAAAAACAGGAATTGGCTAAAGAAATATTATTATAATATTGCTTTTATTCTGTCTCATCAGAAGTCGCAGGAACTTTTAAGAAATGACACTAGTGCGATTTAAATTATTTTTTTGAATTTATTTATTAACATATATATTTTATATATATTTCTATTTATGCACATTACCATTATTATTTATGCACAATATAAACTATCATAAGATACATGCTTTATCTATATGTGTACTTACCAAGTTTTTTATTTCCTGTACGCTTAAACAGGCATTGTTGTAGGTACTTTATGTTGTCCGATTTCTTCTATGTTTGTATGCTTTTCGTTATTTTCGTGTTCGTATGTTTTGCCCTTGTTTTGTAATTTGTGGTTTTGCCAATATCGAGTTTGCCACGTCAGCAAGAAAAATATATCCCTAGGTTAGAATTGTATTGTTGTAGTTGCTTCATTATGATATGATCTTGTCGAGGTGCTTTTATGTTTTACTGGTTTTTTTTTATTTGTCATAAATTTTATATTCTACACCATTTTTTAATTCACATTATTTTGTAGGTTAGTTTTGGTTTCACGAGGTGTCTTGTCGCACCATAGATTTTATAGTTGTATGCAAGAAGCATATAGTGCCACACCTTTATACAATTCTTGTTTTTTTTATTATTATTAGCTTTTTTTTATATAGTTTTGGGTATGAGCCCTTTAGTCCTAATTTAGTTATTTATTTATTGTTTTTTGTGGTTTGCGCCCGTGAATTCGCCAATCGGGCCCAATGGAAGACCAGCGCTGGCTCTTGTCAGCCAGCAAATGCTGAATTGGGTCCGTTTGTGACGAGCAGAACTTTTTATTATTGTTATTTCCTTTTTTTATATATATATTATTTTACTCAATCTGCTAGTCATAATAAAGTTTTTCTTTCTTTAAATAATATAAGGAAGTATGAACAATACTCTACAACTCGAAAGAAAAATAAAGATCGGATTGCCGCCTATTTTGTTTTTTTTTTTTCGTTGGCCGGCCAACTTTATTTTTTAGCATTTATTATATTTCATTTTCATCTTTAAATAGTTTGCCCAAATTTATGTTATATAAAAGAAATTGTTGAAACTAAGTAATAATTAAGTCATTTAAAAATATATAATGAATACTTAACTTTATTTACTTACGTTATTTCAATTTTACATCGCGCTGTAATTGAGTGACTGTAGAAAAAGTTGAAACACGGTTCCATGGAAATGTGAAAACTATTTTTTTTAAATAATTTGACAGCTGTCAGTTGAAAGCGATTCGTCCTAGGGCGGAGAAGTATTAACCCGCTCCTCAGGCAACTTCAGACCTACTTTCCGAGTATGAGTAATGAAAATATTTTTTGTAGAGTAGAATAACACATTTTGCCACAAATAAGATCTGAAAGTGAATACAGTTCGCTTCGTGAGCGGTGTGACGAGACTGACCCGGCGGCGTGCAGCAGCGCCCGCGCGGCCGGCTGCAGCTGGCTGGCGGCCGCCCCCAGCGCGGGCAGCCCCGCGGCCGCCGCGTGCGCGCGGCTCGCGGCCACCAGCGCGCGCGCCACGCCGCGCCGCCGCCACGCGGCGTCCACGGCCAGCCGGTGCAGCCAGCCGCCGGCCCCCGGGCCCCAGCACTCCGACACGCTCACCGTGCCCACCAGCCGCTTGTGCACGGGGCCGGCGGGGCCCCGGGGGTCGGCGCCGGCCCCCGCGCCGGCCGCCAGCACGCGCGCGGCGGGCGGCGGCCCGGCGCCCGGCAGCGGCCCGCGGTACTCCGCCACCCAGCCCGCCGACTCGCCGCGCAGACTCTGACGATCATTAACATATATTATTATTATCGTCCTGCGTTTGTGAGAAGTGATACACATCCGGAGCTCATTGGGTCCCCGGCACCTGCGCGTGTTTGTCAGCGAGCGCGTAGTGCGCGAGCACGACGGCGGCGGCCACCGCGGCGGCGGCGGCCGGCGGCACCAGCGCGACCGCGCGCAGCGACGCGCCGCAGAAGATGAACAGCACCGCGCCGCACAGCACGCACGCCTGCAGCGTCAACTGCGCACCCACACACACACACTTGTTTTTTCCCGCCAAAGATCATAAGCACATCTAAAATATAATCAAGGAATGCAACATATTACATACAACCCATATAATAGCAATCTAAAGCTTAAACTGATATCATTCCTTCTCCATGTGGGTCCCTTTCCCTTCAGAACACCAAAAATTGCATACTGAAATTAGTCTTTGATTTATTTATCTAGCTGTAGCCTACAGCTCTACCCGCATGGTACTTCCATTTATTTATTTTAATATTAATGTTTATTATAACGGCCAAGCACCAATTATACTAATTAACTAAACACTCACCATAACTAGTAAATACATTAGAAGTTATCTATACAAATAAATAAAATTGGAGTGTCTGTTTGTAATATCAAAATAACACCTTTTCACTAAGTGCATATGAAAGTACATACGAAACCTATAACGAAAACGTGACTTTTTTTTGTCTGTTTGTTCCGGGTAATCTCCGAAACGGCTCGACCGATTTTGACGGGATTTTCACTGGTAGATAGCTGATATTATAAGCAGTAACTTAGGCTACTTTCAATTTAGAAAAACCAAATTTATAAAGGGGTCCTGTCGCGCGGGCTCAGAACGCGGGAGCGGGCTTTTTTGTTAAGTTAAATTCCACGCGGACGAAGTCGCGGGCTCAGCTAGTTAAAAAATAAAACAATATAATTTTGTTCATCTGCCATGTGAGAAAAATAGCCTAAGTGACTTCTTGTAATCATTCTTGTGTTCATCTCCTACCTATCTGACAATGAAAGTCCTGTTAAAATCGTCAACCATCTTGGTGAAACCGGAACTAACAGATTGACAAAAGTTTATATAAGCATATAGGTACATTTAGTCCGTATTACTGCTTAATTAAATGGAACTTAAAATAATAACTGTAATAAAAAAAAGTCCAGTAAGAATAATAATTTTGTTACTTGAAAAGTCCTGACTTACATTGACCTGACTGTTGTCAGGACCCATTATTGGGAAGAATTGAGCCAGTCATGTTATGGTAGTAGTCTGCTGATATTTCTTTATTAGAGCCTTGTGAGGAATGTCTGGGTATTCCTTCTTATTTGTTTCCCACCAGGACTGCCCTGATAACAAAAAATGCAGTAATCGACATTTTTGGGATTTTTACTTTTTTCAAGAAATGGGATCTTTAAGGGTTTATTTACATGAAAAAAAATTAATATCATAAAAAAAATCCCCGTAAGTACGTTTTTTAGGTAACGATTTTCGCAGTACTTACATGACAACTATATCAATAATAAGAAAAAGCGCAGTATTAAACATATACTAAAGAAGAATGCAGTACTTGATAGAATACCCTAAAACAAAGTGCAGTAATAGCCATTACTGTAACATTTTATTCTAGTATCTATAGACCAGTTGCTAAGTCAAAACGCGGTATTTAGTGTGTATTGCGAATATCATAATGGACAAAAACATCTAACAAAGAGTTTGTCTTAAATTTTGCATCGCCAATGGAATTTCGTGTACGGAGTCACTGAAAATGTTACAGAAGGCTTACGGTGAATCGACTTCATCAAACACGTGCTTATGAGTGGTACAAAGCGTTTAAAAGCGGTCGAGATGTGATAGAAGATTTGCCTCGCTCTGGTAGGACATCACCGTCTGCAACTGAAGTTTACATTGCAAAAGTTAAGGAAATAGTGACTGGAAATCCTCATTCAACTTTGAGAGAGATAGCCGCCGAACTTTCTGTGTCTCACGAGTCGATCCGTACCATTTTAAACAATCACTTGGGCATGAAACATGTTTCCGCTCGGCTAGTCCCAAAAGACCTGAACTTTTTCCAAAAACTCAATCGCATGAGAGTCGCTGAGGACATGCTAGAACGAGTCAATTCCGACCCAACATTCATGAAACGCATTGTTACTGATGACGAGACGTGGGCTTACGAGTTTGACATACAAACTAGTCAACAAGCTTCGGAGTGGCGCCTTCCAACTGAACCGAAACCGAAAAACCACGCCAAAGTCGATCAGAAGTCAAAGTCTGTTTTCTTTGACTATTGCGGTGTTGTGCACTCGGAATTCTTGCAGGAAGATCAAACGGTAAATCTATACAAATAAATAAAATTGGAGTGTCTGTTTGTAATTCCAAAATAACACCTTTTCACTAAATGCATATGAAAGTACATACGATAAATATAACAAAACTGCGATTTAAAACATTTTTGTCTGGCTGTATGTTTGTTCCGGGTAATCTCCGAATCGGTTGGACCGATTTTGACGGGATTTTCACCGGCAGATAGCTGATGTTATAAGCAGTAAATTAGGCACCTTATTTGAAAATAAATAAATAAATAGATTTCAAATGCTGCCTGTCACGCGGGCTCAAAACGCACGAGCGGGCTTTTGCGATAGTAGTAGGTATATACAACACGAAACATCGACTTGCAAATGTAAATTAATTTTTTGTTTAAGTTAAGTTCAGTTCCACGCGGACGGAAGTCGCGCGCACAGCTAGTAAAGAATATTGTTTGAGCGTTATGCGGCGTTTAAGAGAGCAAATTCGACGAAAAAGACCAGGTTTGTGGAAAGAAAATTCTTGGATTTTGCACCACAATAATGCGCCTTCGCACACAAGGCCATCAGTGTGAACGAATTTTTGTCCAAACACTCAACAATTACCATCGAGCAACCACCATATTCACCAGATATGGCTCCAGCCCACTTCTTTATTTTTCTAAACTCCACCATTACGTGGCGCCCGTTTTCTATCGGTAGAAGACATAAAGGAGAATTCGCGGCGAGAACTGAACTCAATTCCGGAAACAGCGTTTAAAAAACGTTTTTGTTGTTGGCGTAAGTCTATCGATTCTGAAGGAGCATACTTTGAAGGTGATAAAATAAATTTGGATGAAGAACAAACATTTTGTGTAATATTGATCTTTTCCCGGTACTTTCTTGACAGAGTAGTATGTCAGTGTAACTGATGTTAAGGTGAAGGCGCCTGTCTAGACCGCAAAATTCAAAATTTTAGAGTATTTTTATAGTTTATTCAAAATCTGTTTGTGATTTGCGACAAACACAGTATGCAGTGCATTTATTAATACATTTATTTTACTCTAAATATTATCACGGTGGATATGATACTAGTTAATCACTAAATATACAAAAAAAAACAGATTATGTGGGAAGCTGTCGTTCTTGAAATGTTTTAGAGTAAGTTGGATATATTAATAAATGCACTGCACACGGTATGTGTCGCGAATTTCAAAATGTGCCTTCTATTATTGTCAATTTTGAAAAATTTCTAAAAAACCTCAAAAAATTTGAACTTCGCGGGCTAGATGCTATAGCCTTAAAATATGTTGGCTTAAATAAATCTTAATTTCCTTATACAAATTGTTTAATTTTGATATCCCCGCAGTAGCTTTAAACCGCAGAGCAAACTTTTAAAATCTGTGTAACAGGGTATTAAGTATACATCCACTTAGCTTCGGACATTAAAAAGCGGTATCTAATACTAAACAATAACGCAGTAAGCATCATGTGCTAGACCATAATGCAGTAATGAGCGCGAGTGCTGCATTTAGACTTAGTATCCTGTGATTATTACAAGACCTGACGCTAAACCTAAACGCAATAATACGCATTATTAATGGATATACTAATTTATGAAATAAAGGATAATTATTTTTGTAAAGCTTGTATTTTTTCCTATTTTACTGACATATTTGAAGGACTACAAAAAACATACATCTTCCTCAAATATGTCAAAATGTCTTTCCCGCGTTTATCTCGAAACCGCCATTTTGCGATTACTGCATTCTTAGTTATCACGGCAGAGGAATCCTATGATCTATCCTATTCTCAAAGAGCAGACAGCCGCTGCTTTGATAAGTAGGCACAATAAAATTCAGTAAGTTTACTGAACTTATCTGGGTATACTGGAAATCTAGTAGATGAGAAAAAGGCCAAGGCAAGGGAAGATATGAAATGAGACCACAACGATTTTAGAATTATAGGTCCTTCAATAACAACACTTGGAGGAATCGGTTTTGTGAGAGAAACACGGAAGGCTTACATAAGTAGGTGCCTACCTATCTATGTAGCAGAGCACTGGATATGGTAGCAAAATATGAGATTATTCGATGTAGGTAGGTAGGGTGTGTGTCGATTACATCTGGGCAGGCATGTGATAAGTCACTGCTCCAACTAAGCTTATGACTGACAACAACATCGGGTACATTAGTATGTTAGATACATGCAGTTGCTGGCCGGTAGCTGACCTCTTGGAGGAAAAAGAACACGAAGGCGTCGATGTGGTGCGAGGCCAGGCCGCGCCGCAGCAGCGCCGCGCGCGCCTCCCAGTCCCGCGGCGTCGCGCGCCGCACCACCACCACCGCCTCGCACTGCATGCTCACATACGCCACTGGCACGTAGTGATTATATTGCAAAGAGTATTATAATGTAGGGGCCTCTGGTATCCGGATGGATCTAGCACTCGATTCTCGATCACTAGTGTGCGTAGCACTCCAGTATAACAAGATACTCTATACGTTACAGTAACTACACTGAAAGGCAACCTGGCTGTGCTCATTAAGTGATAGTCGTACATACAGTAATTAAGTTCCCTTTGCAGGCACAAACTAATCTTTCTTTGTTATTTTTAAATACTGAGAACAAATTGACATTCTTTTTTTTTTTTTTTTTTTATAGTTAGTTTAACGGCCCTGGGTACAAGCCCTTTTGAGCCTATCAGTTGAATGTTTACGTTTATTACATTATTTCACTTTGCACTTATATGCGTTTTATGTTTACTTTGCAGTCACTGGCCACAGTTATTTAATTTACAATAGTTCTATGGTGTTCGAAATGTATTTATATATTGGTTTAAAATATTCTTGTTTCCTTAATAGCTCTATAAGGTTTTCGGGAACCTCCGACTCTCCTCTAACAGTATCCAATTCAGCCACCAGTATCAGTCTATTCATGTTGTATTTGGGGCACTTAAACACGATATGGTTTAAGTCCGCCACTTCTTCATAACACTCCGTACATTGTGCGCTATCTTTTATGTTGAGCCTGTGCAAATGGGCCGGCACACGGCAGTGTCCAAACCTCAACCTGTTAATCGTTGTTATAAACTTTCTATGTTCAATCTCCTTACACTTATGGTACCAGGGTTGGGCGGGCGGCTTTTTCTGGACATCTGCATACCATTTTCCTTTCTCCTTACTGACTGCGAGCCAGTAATGGTGCCATAGTTGTTTTAAGTTTTCGGCTAGCATGTAATGGAAATCTGTATATGGAATCTTCATGAGAGTGGAATGGTCTTCATCGTGTGTATTGCGAGCAGCCCGATCAGCTAGCTCGTTGCCGTATATTCCACGGTGTGACGGTACCCACATAAATGATACATTCTTCCCTGACTCATACATATCCTCAATTAATTGTATAATATTATATACTAAATAATTTACATTATATCTATATATATACATGTTATTATTAAGTAGCGTTATCGCACTCTGACAGTCACTTAAAACTAAAATATTTACAGCATTTACAAATTTAACATGAAGAAGTGCCTGATAAATCGCATAACACTCAGCTGTAAAAATACTACAATTGCCATTCAATTTGTAACATTTAGTTAATTTCATTGTTGGGTCATAAAATGCGGCAGTTACACTATCCCCAGTTTTTGACCCATCGGTATACAATCTATAATCATTAATATTCTCTAAATTACAGTTGAGGTCATTCTGGTTTTGAACATGACAACTTAAAATATTAATGTGACTGTTTACAAGACAGTTAAAAGACACGTTGTATAACGGGAGAGAATTATTTATATCACTTACATGCATATTTACAATATTACTCTGTAAATGCACAACGATGCGTAAAATTTCGGGTATCTGTGGAGACGAATGAAGTTGTTCAACGTTGACATAAGGTCCGTACCACAGAGTACCTTGTATATACTAGAAATAGAGACCAATGTTATAGGTATATAAGGGAATGCATAACTAGCGCCTCTGGATTTTAAGTTAGGAACTAAATCAGGAATGTGGCTATAGGTACCTAGTAACCTGTATAGGTGCTATTAAATATATTATCTATTGAAAATAAAATGCTACATTATTAGAAACACATATTTATTTTTAATAAAATAGGAAACATAAAATGGACATACAATGATAGTAGATAAACAAAATAAACTGTAGATGAACAAAAGTATGTAACTTAAAAAAACAACAACCAGCTAGCTACAAACTACTGAAAGTAGATTTTATCAGTATACATTATACAAAATAACAAATTAAGTATAAAAGAAAACTAAATTCTAGCGAAAAATAAACAAAATAGCTAACATAATGGACGAGTTTACTTAAAAACATAAATTGTTGTATGATGCCTACAGTAGGTAATTGCTTACTTTACAACGTAATAGTTAAATTAATAGCCTATTATTAATAAACTTAAAACTATAGATAAACACACGCCTTTCAGATTTACACAAAAATCAATACCAAGGAATGTCTTTATATATCTACTACTTTAACTTTCTACGTGCATTAAAAATAGAAAATAAACACAATGCTATTAAATTATATAGCACATAGTTTATAATAAATATTCATCATTAAATGGTATTTGATAAAATATTTATAAAAACAGGAAATATAACATGAACATACAATGATATTAGATAAACAAAAACTGTAGTAGTAGTAGATGAACAAAAGTAGGTACCTTAAAAAACAACAAGCTAGCTACAAAGTACTGACAGTAGATTTCAGATCAGCATACTTCTTGTAAGTATTTATAATGCCTAGCGTAACGTACATGGAAATAATTCTCAATCATAAGTAAATCAAAAATTATAAAATACCACACTTCGGAAAGCCCTTATAACAATTAGCAAAATTAGAACAATACACAGATTTTAGATTAAGTTTAACAATATAAACGAAAATGTACATTATAGAAAATAAGAAATTAAGTAAAAAAGATAACAAAATTCTAGCGTAAAATAAACAAAATATCTAACATAAAATACTAGATTTGAGAGTTTACTTTAAAAACCACAACAACAAATTTACCAACCTCAAAAAACAACACTGAAAGTAGATTTTATCAGTTTGCTTTTGGATACATTTACAATGCATTTGAAAGTTATCCTTATGATAAACAAACATTGAAAGTAATTAATTATTTGAAAAACAGCAAGTTATTAAAGTACCTAAAACTAACAATTAATTCAATAACAACGAATTCTCTGGTACATTTGGTTTTTATTAGTAAAATTTAACATATTTTTTTCGTTTACAACATTTGGCTAGAAGTTTCTTAGCTTTAACTTGATAAACGTCTTCATAATCACTTATTTGTTTTTCCCATACATATTTATTTAAATTCTTACAATAATTAAATACCATAAACCTACCACAGACATTCATCAAGTAATTTATCAATTTTTGTTTGGGCATGTTGCATGTTATGAAGTCAAAATCTAATAATACTATTAAAGCTGTATTAACTATGTCTTTCAAGCATTTTCTTTCCAAATGGTGTTTCAAAATTATATTGATTACATCTTGAAAGAGAAATTAATTGTATTAATCCAAAACTAGGAGAACAAAGCCACCGTCTTCCGGCATATTCCCTGTACCTTATATATTCTAACTGATCATCACTCATGAAATCTTTTTTACATTCCGAACAGTTTTTAAATATTCGTGTTTTAGTCTTTTTTAAGAAATACCCGCTCACATACTGTAGTGGTGCTATAATGCGGGGGTCTTTTTATTTCTCCTCAATAGAAGTAAACTGTGTTAAGAATGCTTTCAAAATCGAATTCTACTGAGCTGGTCTGGTCTGGCTGGTCTCCAATGAGGAGGGTGTGTAATGCATCACATAAATCATTCTCGCAATTTTTACCACGACTGTGTATACTTGTTACATTGTTAATTAATAATGTTGTAAAAGCCGACTCGAATTGTTCGCATGTTGGATTATTGTTACGGCATCCATGACTCCTAATTTCTCCCACGAAGTTTTCTAGGGTCTTGATTCATCCATCTGAGGTTCACCACAAAATCAACGCTTAGTTTCTTCAATAAAACTTTTACAGCTTCCAGTGTCCACAGCCAGTTATTCACTGTAGGAACAGGCTCGACTTTTCCAGCATCGTAATAAATTTCATTGATCAAAATGTTTTTCTTCCTTCCATTCATATTTTATGGTGGCTTGAATTTGTTGTTACGGAATCGACTGGCGGCTTGGCTCTTGGCAATTTCATGAAGCTCCCATTCAACTAATCAAATATGTTGTCTAGGAATAGGAATGAATCAGTGGTCTCCTGGCATTCTGCTAGAAGAACTGCTTTTCCTGAAAATAAACACGACAGTTTTATTTTTAGAAACGGTAATCTTGATTCATAAATTGCGTAGATGCAAAAATAACCATTTTGGTCAGTAAATAAAAGCATATAATGATTATTTTCTAGAATTTAGTGGGTTATAAAAAATATTTAATACTAATTGAAATTAAAGTACGCTGATAGTAAAATTTCCTATCTACCGGTGAATTTTTCAAGTGTGGGTGCGTGGCTTGATAAGAAACTATAGAGAATATCGAAAAATGCTTAAACGAACCTCTAGACCCATTTTGATTAAACTAAAACAGCATCATTTGATTTTTATTTGATTATCAAGCCAGGAATTGAACCCGTTGATTAACAAAAAGAAACAACATTCTGTACTATTGCACCATCCGATTAGGATCAAGTTCTGTGAAGTAATGAAATACGAGAAACTAAACAAAGTATTTTTTTTTGTTAATACTGCTGTATTTTCATACATTTATTTAAATTAAACCTTTACGTTATCAATTGTTCAAATTGTCTTTGATTATGGTCTAACCGCGAAAAGATAATCTTACAAGAAATAAGAACGGTATAGTTTGCACGGTTTTTTATCAAAATATGTATCATAATTATATTAAAAGTTCTTTAGTTTGCGGTATTTCATTACTTCCCAAAACGTCATAACTTATTAGAGCCACCCGGCACCCAACCAGCTCCGCCTTGTCGTTCGGCGTCTACTCGTTGTCGACAGGAGGGTTACGGGCGCGCGGTCTACTCGGGACCCGATGGCAATGCGCGGTCAATGCAAGACGAGCGAACTTTATTAGCAACATTATCGGATGGTACAATAATACACCATATTGGTTTTTGTTTTCAAAATCAACAGATGCATTTCATAGCTAAGGAAATTATTTGATATAAAATATATAATAATAAATATCGCCAAACTGACACACCAACTGTATGGTCCCAAACTAAGCCTTGTACTATGGGTATCATACAATGGACTGGGGGCGATCCCAGTGACACCCAGACCTGGGCAAATTACGAAAACGCTATTTCTGAAATTTGCCCTGGTGGGAATCGAACTCGCTACCACCTGGTGCAGTGAGCCGAGCGGCCTACGCTCAAACCACTGCGCCAAGCGGTCGTCGAAATCTATATGCATATGTATTATTGTATTAATGTGTTGATAATATTATAGTAATAGTAATTATTTTATGTTTCATTCAGACCACATAAATGATCCATGCATATAAATAAATTTAATTTAAAATCACAGCTGTAATACTGCAACCCCAATAGTAGGTAACCATAGCCACATGCCACCAATATAAATATTATGAAGTAATTGCTAGCTCAATTCCTAATTACGTTTTTATAATTTACTACTACGTGGACATTGTTTGTTGCAAAGAAACTTACTTTGATTTCGTTGAACATCTTTTGTAGAGATTGACGGGCTTGACGACTGACCTAGGTTGTTAGTTAGTGTCTGATTCTGGTTTCACAGCCTCGAGCACTGGATCTGAAAATATAATAATACAGGTTAAATGACATTTTGTGTTAGGGTTCCGTACCTCTAAAGGTAAAAATTGAACCCTTATAGGTTCACTTTGTTGTCCGTCGGCCGCCTGTCTGTCTGTCAAGACCGTTTTTCTATCCTGCAAATATTGTTTAGTGTATTTCACTACTTTGGTTATAGATACGATACATATTGGCTATTGAAATGGGTTCAGAAGCCTTCAATGTGCATGGCCAGATGTACACATGTCCAGTTTTTTAATAAACAACTTTCAACGCACCTTATTTCTTATACTGCTGCTGCCTGCAACTTCGGTTGTGTATCAAACAAATGTGTAAAATTGATAAATAGTTACCTGCTGATGTTGATGGTTTTGTAAGAGCAATTTTAGTTTTAATTTGTTGCCACAATTCTCTTTGCTTGATATATTTCAGCGACAATGGATCTGAAATGCAATGGAACATTATTGAAACACTAAATCTAATATGATTTGGATTTTATTTGATAGACATTTTAAATTTCCTACTACTGGTTACAGGATTGTTTTATGCGAAAAAGATTCAGGACAAGGATTCAGGATTCAGTTTTAAAAAAATGCATAGTATAAATAACTTGTAAATACTAAATAATTGATGGACATGGATGCAATATTTTTTATAAAACTTGAGATAAATAAAATATTATGTACTTAATAATATTAATACAAACCTGGCATATATAATGTCGGAATCGCTTATCTTCTTATAGCGACAGAGATCTTCAAAGTGTCGTCGACGACAAACACAGCGATACTTATATATCAATTCATTTTTCAGCCCCACAATGGCACCACCAATTTGAAAAACCCACTTTGTTGAACCGTTCGCTATCTTTCTCTGGATATGGAAAAGAATGAAGAACTTTTTCTGTCCCTAAAATTAATAAAAAGTTGATATTATTATTAGTAGTTGATATTCCTTGGGCAATTTTACAACTTGAGCTTAGATTATGGGCACCACTGGCTACATAAATTACGTAAGTAATTAATGGGTTGGAGTGTAGCCTTAGGGGCGCTATGACTTAGGTTTAGGTTAGGTTAGGTTAGAACAGTGACCAAAACGCGGGAGCCGAGCGAGCGAAGCGAGCGCGCCGCGGCAGCGGCCGGTGAAGCGCCAGAATCCGAATGTGTCATAAGGTTATGTTAGTTTCCAGTTAGGGGGGCTATGGTGCCAGGATTTAGACGAATTTTGGAAAAAAAATATTTTCGTTTTGGTCACTATTCTAACCTAACCTAAGTCATAGCGCCCACACAAGGCTACACACTGACCCTGAACACATTTTCGATACCGATGCCGATGCGAAGAATAACGACGGGACCAATTACGAGGACTCCTCTTGGTAACTAGGTAGATAGGTATTTGAAAAATATCAAACAAAGCACCGGAGGAACACAGCACAGACTTACCTTGTATAAACTAGATACGCACAGGCTCAACTCAACAGTAATTCACAGGGCAACAACGTAGGTTGGTCGTAAAATCCAAACAAACAAAGTTAAAGAGTTGGAGATACGTAAAAAAACAATTAAAATTACCGTTTCAAAAATATTACACGACCACCATTTTGATTTTGAGCTGTTTGGGGTTTTTTCTTTTAAAATGTTTTTAATGTTGCCAATTTACAATAAAACGAAATACCAAATTCGTATTAAAATTTCTACATCCATAGACCATACTAATATAATAACAGCTTTTATTAATTAAATTATAAATAAAATAAGAAAAGAAATCTATAAGTATATTGAATATTGACACAAAACATTGGAATAACACAAAAAAAACATACTAAAGTATGAGGCACTTACTTACCATATTAGGTATTAAACATATTATTCTCTAAACGTTTTCATGTCATTTGTTTACAGCGCCAGAAAGCGGGGAATGGTTTTTTAAGATTATTTAAATACTTTAAAAATATACTATTTTAGTAGATAGTATTTTTAACTGTGCCATAGGACCAAGAAGCTTAGAAAAGCACTGAAGTTCTTGCATAGGTATTACTTTGCGTGGAGCGACATCTTGTGAATCGATGAGTAAATAATTTGCAAAACTTATAAAAGTGCCATCTGTATTTTAAGTTTTTTTAAAATAATCCTAATAAATTAAAAAGCACCAACTATCCTTTTGCTGAAAAGATGCTGTGTGCATCGTAATTTAGTAGCATGACTTCCCTTACATTCCCTTAATTTTGTTCTAAGATTGAGGACCCTGGTCCGTACTCAGTAAAAGGAATTGCTTGTTTTGGTAAAATTCTGCTTAAAACTACTTTATTATTGAATGCCAACAATTTTAAACCGAATTTTTCAGCAATCTGCAGTCGTCTTAGCGTCAAAGGAAGAATACAAGATTCACATTCCATACTATTAATGGGTGTAGAACACATGCCACCGGTAATTATTCTAAGGGCTTTATTTTGAATTACATCAAGCTTCCTTAGAAGGGATACATTAGCGTTCATATAAGCGATAGCACTATAATCAAAATGACTACGTACTATGCTTTTGTACAACATAGACAAAGTTTTTGGGTCAGATCCCCAATGAACCCCTGCTAAAGATCTTAACACATTCAATCCCCTACTGGCATTTCTAGTTATATGATTTATGTGATTAATGAAAGTTAACTTCCTATCTAAACAGACACCCAGAAATTTCTTTTCTTGTAGCCATGGAAGGGGAGCTCCATTATAGACTACAGAATTTGTACTAGAGTCATGTTTTTTGGAGAAGATCATAGCTCCACTTTTGCTTGAACTAATATCTAACTTTAACTTGTGAAAATACAAATCGTTAATACAACTTAAAGCACTATTAAGACTATTTACAGCAGTATCAATATTTTTATGTACACTATATACAACTAAATCATCTGCAAACTGCAAAAACTTAACATTGTGATTATTCAAGTACTTGCCTATCTCAGATGTGTACAAATTATAAAGTAATGGGGAAATTGTAGCCCCCTGCATGGTCCCTTTATAAATATTTCTTGGTCCATGTAGAATATTATTAAATTTGACATACATAGTCCGATTGTATAAGAAATTGAAAATCCATTCACAGACTTTTCCTGGAATACCTATGTCTCCTAAAATGCCAACAAGAACTGTTGGATTGACATTGTCAAAGGCACCTTGCACATCCAAAAAAGCAGCAGCAGTAATAGAATGGCTATGGAAGGAATTCTTAATATCAGCTATAAAGGACACAAAACTTTCTGCTGCACTCTTACCCTTGCGGAAACCAAACTGTTGATCAGGTAATATTTTATTATTCTCTACATACCAATCTAGGCGAACTTTAATCATGCATTCAAAAACCTTACCAATACATGAGGAAAGAGAAATAGGACGATAAGAGTTACAATCTCCGTGTGGTTTATCTGGTTTTAATATGGGAATCACACATTGTGTTTTCCATGCATTAGGAATGTTTTGTGTTTGCCAGAGTAGATTAAATAAATTTAATAAAATTTGCTGTACATCAATATGCATGTTCCGAATAATTTTATATGGTATATCATCTAAGCCTGGAGTAGTATCTTTACGAGACTGTATAGCTAAAGTGAATTCCTTCCATGAAAATGAGTCTAGGAGAAAGAAAGCATCAGATTTACCATTTTGAGAGAAAGTTACAGATAATGCATCATACTCTATGTCTTTTTCAGGTGGTGATGGAGGAGCATATTTATCCATAAAAGAGGGAATCCATTCGTCATTTCTGGAAGATCTGTGTACTGAAATATTCTTAAATTTTCTTATATAATTCCATATAGTGCTAACAGGTGTATATCTATTGAATGATTCACACAGTGTTCTCCAACCAATTTTCGCTTTCTCACTAAGTAATCTTTTCTTTCTGGCATCTAGTTTTTTGTACTCAATATAGTTATCAATAGATGGATTGGATCTATAAAATTTTAAAGCATTTTTACTATTTACAACAGCTTCAGTACATTCACTGTCCCACCACGGCACAGGCTTAATTCTCCTGTGCTGTATTACTTTTTTAAGTTTCGGAATGCACTTGTCTTTTACTGTGCACAATATATCATAAAATTCATTATAGCTAGATATTGGATCATTAGTATTAAGTGAGTGATATTCAAATGCAATTTTTGTTGCAGATGCAAATTGGGTCCAGTCAGCTTTAGAATATAAATATCGTTCACATGGTTCCGCAACTTCATACTTTTCCACACATGTTTGAATATCGATTATTGTGGGATAATGATAATGATGAATGACCCATAGAATCATCATGCACACTCCATTGACATAATGGGGCAATGACAGGACTTACACAAGAGATATCTATTGCTGAAGGATTATGGTGAGCAGTACCTACTGTAGTTGATATTCCAGTATTTAATATACATAAATCACATTCATCTAAAATATTATATATTTCAGTGCCGCGAGAATTGGTGGAGTGACATCCAAATGCCACATGATGAGCATTAAGATCTCCTGAAAGCATCACAGGCTTAGGTAAACTATTTAAAATATGCTGCAGTTTTTTACACTTTAAGCGTCCACTAGGACTACTATTTGGTGGAGAATAGACACATAAAATGGATAAATTGCCAACTTTTGTATATAAAGTGATAGCTACTGACTGCAAGTAGCTGTAAAATGGGGTGGAAACTAAATCAAATTTAAAATTCTTTTTTATTAAAATACCTACTCCACCATGACCATTTAAGCCATGCTGACTTACAAAATTATAACCAGGGACATAAAATCTACTGCTTCCTTTCAACCATGTCTCATTAAGAAGACATATGTCTACCTCACTATCATGAAGAAAATTGATTAGCAATGCTTTTTTATTAGTGACACTTTGTACATTAAATTGGGAAATTCTAATAAATTGTTTATCCATTTCTTAGTTTTTTTATAAGTGTATCTTTAATTACAGAAAAAGTGACTTTTTTCCCTTCATTGCCTAGAGCTACCAACGCTCCAACCAGACCCATAATAACTGTCTCGTTTTTAATAATTTCATCGACTAATTGTTCATCTGTTATTTTAACTGTCTTAGGTGTATCTTTTTTAAGTGTTACAGGTCTGGTGGGTGTGGGTGGTGGCATGGGTGTGGGTAGAGTTGGGTATTCGGCTGCATAATTGTTTAATAGATTTGTATTACCAGTTAAAGCTTTGGCATAGTTAGACTTATTATTCATTTCCATACGCTTAGCTATTTTAATTGGACAGTCCCTTGATATCGCAAGATGGGGTCCACTACAATTGATACATTTAACTATATTATCCTTACATTCTGAGAAGCGGTGGTCTCCAGCACAAATAGAGCATTTCTGCTGGGACTTGCAAATTCTGGCTCCGTGATTGAATTTAAAGCATTTATAACATTGTAATAAGGGGGCAACATATTCATACACTTTGTATCTAAAAATGTCCAAATAAACAGCATCAGGCAAGGAGTTGCTTAAAAAAGTTACACTCACAGTTCCATATGGCTTTATTTCATTGTTCACTTTCCGGGTGAAACGCCTCACACTAATGATTTCGGAAACTGAGGAGAGTTTCCTGAATAGTTCTTCATTGCTAATGTTGACAGGAACATACCTCAACACACCAATTTTCTCTACCGCTCTTGCGGGAATATATGCTGTATACTTGTGTTTGCTTAAAAAGTCTGTATTTTGTAAAAAATTGTTAGCATTGTTAACTTGGGTAAAGGTCACACTAATTTTGTCCGCATTCAGACGTTTTATATTGGTTACGCCTTTTATATCACGTTTAAAAAGTCCCGCTGTGGCCAGAGGATTTTTATTACCTAGTTTATCGCCGTCAACGTAAACACAAAATTGTCCGCAGGCTATATTGTCCGGGAAGATACGTTTATAGCCTGGTTTAGTATACTGTTTATAAAAGTTCTCATTCTTTTTCACAGGATCTTCACAATCCGCATAATCATCGTCCTCAGTCTCCCGAGGTCTCTTCGGGGGAGGCCGTCTCCGGCCCTCCGAGGCGTCGCCCCCGGGGGGCTCCGCCATAATATTTACACAATATACACTATTTTATATTAAAATGTAATCAATAAAGTTATAATACACTATAAACAAATAATTTTAGGAATTTATTTGAAAAAAACTTCAAATTCGCGCCTCGACTTTTCGAAAGCCCGCCAAAAAGTCCAAAAATTGACATTCTCTAATAAAGTGTTGCCAGATCCAAAAGCTGTAAATATCGTAAGTCACCGTCAAAATGTTCGGAAATCGTCATATTTTCGCATCTCAACTCACGTCAGCATACCGGGCCTCAGAGTAAAAGTAAAAATTATTAGTTTTTGCCAGTTTAAACAGTCACTTACACACATTAAACAATCAGCTAAAAGCTATTAAGTCTTTGCAAACAGTACACATCAAAAGTTTTTTTTTTTTTTTATGCCGAGTCAATTGTTCAAAGCTTTGACCCATTTAGGCCATTTATCTACATCTTTCTGGCTCAAAGTGATCATACGCCCCATCATTATCGTACAGCCTGCCAGGCTGACTGCTGACTAATGTCATATTAAACCTGAGTTCACTTGAGAATAATGTTGCCACAGCAATAAAATGTATGTTGTCCTACCTAATGTAGTGCGAAAATTGTGAACCGTAAGCCTTTTTATTTTATTTTTTTTAACGAGGGAAAAAATGTCCTGCCGCATACCACCGCGCCAAGGGCATGGCGTGGTGGTTATGTGGGGCTCTCACCCACTAAAACAACCCTCGGTGTCCCTTCTCAGCCCTGAGTGTCCGCGCCGCAGGTACCGCGAGTAGCATGACTACTGCGGCGCTGACGGGGCCTGGACCGCCACTGCAGTCCCCTTCTTGCAGGAAGCTTCTGCTCCCTTCCTCCACTGGGACGGGCCCGCGAGACACGGCGAGCCCGTCTACCTCCTCGGCCTGCTACTGATCGGACGCCGGGTTGCCCTCCCCGACGTCCGCAGGCCACGCCCTATGGTGGACGCAAATCGTCCCTTAAATGGGCTGCACGTCGACGCCCTGGGCGTCTACGGCGGGAGGGGAGCGTTGACGCTGCTTCCCTCTCCCTCTCTGCTGCCTCCTTGGCCGCCATTACGGCCTCTGCGAAAGAGGCTACTGCCTCCCAAGCGCGCTCGCTGCCGACCATACTTGCGGCAACGGCCGGCAGCGAGAGCGCCTGCACTCCGATAGCGGCGACCAGTTCGCCTCACGCCTCATCCCAAGCCGGACATGCCTGCAGTGTGTGCAAGGCCGTGTCTTCAGGGGCAGCGCAGTGGTGGCACCCTTCCTGTTCCTCACGTCCGATACGACACAGATACCGCCTGAAACAACCATGTCCGGACAGCACCTGTGTGAGTCGGAACGTGAGGGCACCGTGTCGGCGCTCCAGCCACTCCCTGAAGACCGGCACTATGGCGGCGATGATGTTAACGCCCGAGCTTGGGTGGGCTAATAGCTCGCCCCACTCCTCTATGACGGCGTCTTTCAGCTCTCTCCTCTTCCTTATTAGGTCGAGCAGGTCCACAACATGTGGGAGGGCCGGGGACCACCTGCCGCCGGCTGTATGCGGGGGTGGTCCGCAGCATGGCCCTGTACGGGGCCCCGTTGTGGGTGGATGCCCTCAGTGCCACCAATGTCCGTCTGCTGCGCAGGGCGCAGCGGACGGTGGCACTGAGGGTGATCCGGGGGTACCGAACGGTATCCGGGGGGGCGGCCTGCGTGCTCGCGGGCAGCCCCCCGTGGAAGCTGGAGGCCCGGGTTCTCGCCGCCGTGTACCAACTCAGGGCGGCGAGAAGCGGCGACGGTCAGCGCCCGACGTTTGAGGACGTTCTGGACACCAGACGTCGGGCGCAGCAGGAGTCGCTGCGGCGATGGGCGGAGGACCTGGCGGACTCCACCTATGGTCTCCGCACCATAGACGCAGTCCGTCCGGTCCTCGAGAGGTGGGTAGGGAGGCCTCGGGGCTCCCTGACGTTCAGGCTGGTGCAGGTGCTGACAGGACATGGGTGTTTTGGTCGGTACCTGCACCGAATAGCCAGGAGGGAGCCCACCGCCGCGTGCCATGAGTGTGGCGCGGCGGAAGACACCGCGCAACACACCCTGGAAGAGTGTGTTGCGTGGGTCGAGCAGCGCCGCATTCTGGTTGCGGCGGTCGGAAGGGACCTCTCACTGCCGAGCATAGTTCTGTCTATGCTCGACAGTGAGGGGTCCTGGGAGGCGATGGCCTCTTTCTGCGAGGACGTGATGTCGCAGAAGGAGGCCGCGGAGCGGGCCAGGGAGGAAGACCCCCTGGCAGATCCGCTCCGGCGCAGACGTGTGGGGAGGAGAAGGAGGCGCTACGATCGCCTTCTTCCTCCCCACTAGCCGAAATCAGGTGGTGGGTCGGGGGACCCACTACCTATTGCACGATTTCGGCCGTCTGGGGGATGACTGGGGTGGTACCAGGTCGTCCCCCTTTTAGCGCTTGTGGCCCGGCAAAGCTATTGCCGGGCCGTCCGCCGGGGCGTCTCGGAGCATTTCCCATGGTCCCGGGGCGCCCCTCTGCATGGCGGAGGGTGGTACACCGTGGGTTTTTAGTGGGTATACGGCCGACTGCCGGACTCCCACATACCCCTCCCGCCTCCCCCGAGGCGGAAGGGGACCCATAAAGGGTTTTCCCACGGAAAAAAAAAAAAAAAAAAAAAAAAAAAGGTCCACAACATGTCCCTGCCCGAGCTCATCTCTGTACCATTGATAGAGGCGGTCTAGCGCCTTCGCCTCCAGTTGCCACGGAGGTGTTCCCGCCAGCAGCGTCCCCGCCTCGAAGGCAATCGTGCGGTTCCCGCGGGCCAACCTATTCGCCATGGCTCGCTGAGGTCTCCTCAGGAGCGCAGTGTTTAGGGGAGGGAGTTGAACGTGTAGCGGCACTTACCAGTACCTCATACATTACCACCAGTTACCACCAGATTACCACCAGATTACCAGATACCGTTCCAGCAAAACATTACCAAGAAAACACCAGCAGAACCAAAATATTTAATAGCCACATTCTGCCGAAAAAGAAACGAAGATAAAGAAACAAGAATAGAAACAGAACTTCATACGATCGTAATAAACAATCACGACGTATGTCTTGTCACCGCTGATCTGCACTTCGTGTCTTCGTGTTTTCGTCTTACTCGTCGCTCCGAAGCACGCACGTCGTTCTAGCTCCGAGCCGCCGGGCAACTAAGCGCGCCGCGACCGCGCGGGTGCTATTTATAGGCTCGCATCATCGCGCGCTCTTTCTATCTCTGTCGCGCACAGTATTCTCTTTTCCTCTTATAATTCTGTTCATTGTGCACTAGTTTTAAGACCTAAATTGTATATATTAATTAAGCATTTTGTAAATAAATTATTCCGTATTTCTACACACGAACGTGTTTTATTATAAATCACCAAGCACTCAAAGAGCCAGCGCCTCTTTAAACGCATTGGCAATGTCTATTGACACTGCCAATGTCACCTCTCCCCGGGACGCCGCTTCCTCCACGATACCCTTTACTCTCTTGATTGCGTCGATGGATGACCTTCCACGCCGGAACCCGAACTGGTGAGGACTCAAGTCCGGCCCTGCTACAGTCAAGTGCTCGACGGGGCGGTAGGCGATGATTCGCTCAAAGAGCTTTCCCGCCTCGTCGAGAAGGACTATTGGCCGATAAGCGAAAGGAGAATCCGCAGGACGTCCGTCTTTCTTTAAAAGAATTAACTTTCCGGTCTTCCAATTATTGGGGAAGTGTCCTTGCCGTAGGCAATCGCTCAGATACGCCATGTAACGGGGTCCCAGGACTGCCAGTGACGCAGCCACAACACGTCCATGTACGCCGTCGGGTCCTGGGGCTACGTTCTTGGTCCTCATTTTCTGTATTGCCACCTCTAGCTCCAGCTCGGTGACTTCAGGGGCGTTTAAGTCATTGTCCAGGGCGTCATTTCCAGGTGTGGTCATGTCCGGGGGAGTGCGCTCTGTTCCACCCGGGAACAGGGCACTTAATGTCGCATCCAATATTTGGGGCTCCAAGGTCTGAGTCAGGGGCGGGGCCCAGGGGCGAAGTTTGCCCCTGACCATCCTGTATGGGCGTCCCCAGGGGTCCCTATCGAGGATGGCCAGAAGCTCCTCCCGAGCTTGCACCTTAGCCTTTTTAATGGCCTCCTGCAGAGTCCGCTTCGCCGCTCTATAGGCCTCATATAGTTCGGCCTCTCTTGTGGCCGAGTATTGGGTACGGCGGCGTCTTCTCCGATGGCGAGTGTACTGGCGGCGCGCTACTACGCAAGCCCTGCGCAACTGCGCGAGCTCTTGCGACCACCAGTACACTTGTCGTCTCCGTGACCTAGTGTTAGGCCGCACCCGTGGCATCGCCGCGTCGCAGATGGCGACTAAAGCGGAGCGCAACCAGTCCGCCTCCTGCTGGATGTTATGGCTACGCGGCGGCGAGGTCCACGCTTGGACTTCTGCAGCTTCTCGCAGAAGCTCAAGGTTCAGGCGGCTCAGGGTCCAACGCGGATTAGGGTCAATCAAGGCCCATACAGGGACGCCGGAGGTCTGGGCAGAGACGCTGAATCGGATGTAACGGTGATCCGACAGCGTCTCCGCCCCCTCGACAACGTGCCAGTCGCGAACCCGACGCGCTATGCTGGGGCTGGATAGGGAAATGTCCACTATGGATCCACCCCCCTGGCGAACGCACGTGTATGCTGTGCCCCTATTTAGCACGACAAATCCCCTCTCTATCACCTACTCTTCAAGAATTTCACCCCTAGCGTCGGCGGTTGGTGAGCCCCATGCAGGGGATTTAGAATTAAAGTCCCCAAGGCCTAGCGCAGGACGGGGGTGAATTCTTCTAATCAGGGCACTGAGTTGGGCCACAAAGGTCTCGAATTCCGACAGCTGTCGGTTGGGGGAAAAATAAATCCCCACGACAGTAATGTGGCCGACATTGGCGGCGACATAGCCGTGGCCCTTTTCGATATTCTCGAGAGTCGGGCCGCCGTTCGTCAAGTCCGTTATAATGGCCACCAGGCCATCCAAGTCAAGGTTAGGTTAGGTTAGTTTAGGTTAGGTTAGGTTTTTTTTTTTTTTTTTTTTAATGGCCTTTATGGCCCGGCCGCGTTCACCTCTGATGTGGGGGTCAGAGACCTTACTCAACACGTGTAAATAAATATACCACAATTTTTTTTTTTTTTATTGAATTAAAATAACACAGGTTTTATTAAAGACATTTCTCAAAAAAGCTAGTAAAAATGACAATAAAAAGAAGCTTATAATTATATAACAAAAGTGGGACAGCGGAATAATAACAAATAAAATATAACGTGATAAAATAAAACAAGATTCCTTCCTATTTTATTTCACGAATATGTCAGCCTGCGCGATTAATAGCGCAGTGTTGTATAAGTTGCTGTGGTGGCTTATTAGCATAATAAGTGGACAGCTGGCCTCTTTCTGCTTAGGTCTTGTTTCTATTAATCACGCTGGTCGCTACCTCCGTGCAATACCTTAGGAAGGTATCACGTTTCTCGCTGTCCATGACAAGTTTACAAACACTGTGTAAATCTAATGTGGTGTCTAAAGACATTTGTACATCGTGTCTTTGGCGTGAAAACACAGGGCAATGCAGTAAGACATGCTCCACTGTCTCGCTCACACCCGGTTCACAGATGCAGGATGGGTCCTCCTTGCACTTGAAACGGTTCAAGTACTCTGAGAACCCACCGTGCCCGGTCAGAACCTGTGTGAGCGTGGCAGTGGGATGAATCTTCCTAATTGTCCTATAGGACACCACCAGGTCAGGGAAAAACATTTTCGTCGTAGAAGCAGTGGTGTCAGTCTTGTACTTACGGTTCCATTCGTCCAGCGACTCCAAACGGATTTGTCGCTTGACGAATGATACCGGACATTTGTCGTACGTTGGCTTGGTCTTACTGTGCAGCGCTGCTTGCTTTGCCAATTCGTCCGCTCTCTCGTTACCCGCCAGCCCTGCGTGTGCCTTTATCCAGAACAAGGAAATATCCTTGTTTTGGAGTCTGCACTGGGCGATGTTGTTCCTCGCCTCGGCGGCGAGCGGGTGAAGAGAGAGCGGGTTGACCACTGTCTCGAGTGCCGAACGCGAGTCGCTTATTACAGCGAGACTGGCGCTCCTACACTCAAACGCGTATTTAGTGGCTCGGCATATGGCCAAAAGTTCGGCTTGATAGACCGTGCAGTAAGACGACAGTTTGAGTTTGAACGACTTGATCTCGGTTTCACTGTTCCAAATGGAAAGTGAAGCTCCGACCTTGCCTTCAATTTTGCTGCCGTCCGTGTATATTCTTACTGCGCTGCTTACGTTGGTGGTCACGCTTTGCTGATCCGTCAAGTTCATGAACTTAAGGTCCATATGTTTTGCCGGATGCGGAGTACTCGTATATGCCAGTCTGCTTTCGACTTCCATGTCGCCTAGCTCTGGTCGGGGTACTCCCCTCTTGGCCTTGTACAGGGAGGCCGCTTCGCGTATGCGAATATCGAGGGGCAGTAACCCGGTCAGAGCGAGCGACGCGTTCAAGGACACCGTTTTGTAGGCCTTGCACATCTTTTGCGCAAAGCCCCTCTGGACAGTGTTCAGCTGCTTCTGAGCAGTGATCTTGTTTGTTGACGGCGACCAAGCACTGGCAGCGTACATGATGATGGGCTCAATGGTGGCCGTGTATATCACCCGGATAACTTCCGGGTGAAGGCCCCAGCTAGTTTTAGCAGCCTTTGCTAGCTGTTTGAAGACATTCAACGCCTTTCTGCAGGTGTTCGCAGTGTGGCTGTTGAATGTCAACTTATGGTCGATTGTGAGCCCTAAGATCTTAATCTCATCTGTTATGCCAATATCAATCCCTCCCATGGTCAGGATGGGGGTGTCATAGATCAGCTTTCGTGTCACAACCATCGCGCTTGTTTTGTGAGGTGCGAACTTCAGCTTGTTCTTGACACCCCACTCCCGCACATAGGCGAGAGTGGGATTGGCTTGACGCTGTATGTCCAGTGCCGTGTCGCCGGCAAAAACAAGGACTACGTCGTCTGCGAAAGCCTGCACATATTGCCCCCGCGTTTCGAGTCCTTTCAGCAACGGGTCAAGGAGAAGATTCCACAGTACAGGCCCGCCGATAGACCCCTGTACGCACCCTTTTTGAGTGCCCTTTGTGTACTCCTCACCAGCATACCTGACTCGGACCTTTCGGTCCTGCAGGTAGCTGTCGACAATTCGTAAGAGGTTGACCGGGCACTCTTCTTCGGCCAGTCTCACCCTTATGGCCGGCCACCAGGCGCTGTCGAAGGCTCCCTCTATGTCCAGTGGTTAGGTTAGGTTAGGTTAGGTTAGGTTAGGTTAGGTTAGGTTAGGTTTTTTTTTTTTTTTATTTCACTCTGCCTTTGTTTTTAGGACAGGGTGTATGAGATTTATAGTTATTTGGCTGATGATCTCGCTAATGGGATACGTGATCAGCGGCCAATATAAAGTTTCTTGTTTTCGTGTGTATATAAGATTATTTTAGTATGGTTTTAGTGTATAAAAATTATATATATATATATATTATTAAATGATTTTTCATTCTTTAGTTTTTTAATTTATTTTTATTTTTGTATATTTATGTATTATTATATTCTTTGAGACTTGAAATTATTTGCTTCGTGAATTTTTCGAAAGATTTGAGGCATGAAATGTTGGTGAGTAGATTGGTGATTGAAAAGGGATCTATGTTATTGAAATCACACAGGCTAGTGTGATCTAACCTGTGCCTGGCGTATCGTGGGCACTGTTCAAGGAGGTGTTCTATGGTTTGAATTATGTTGATGTCACATGGACATTTGTCGGAATCAATAATGTTGAACCGGTGTAGGTATTGGCGGTGATAGCCGTGCCCGGTTAGCACTTGAGTCAGGCTGAAACTGGGTTTGGTTATGGACCAGAGTTCTGCTATGGAATTCAGGTTTTCAAAGACACGCCTGGTATGTTGTCCCTGTTCGGCCCTTTGGTAGAAATTTTCGTTCTGTTTTGTGATGTCCTGTTTGATTTTATGTTTTGCAAAGCTTGCCGGGAAATTAAGGTAGTCTGGGGGTCTGTCGAGGGTCGCAGCATGTTTAGCTGCCGCATCTGCCGCTTCGTTGCCCCATAAACCAAAGTGAGCCTTAACCCACACAAACCTGACATCACTGGAAGTTTGGTGCAGGAGTGTGTGGATTCTGACTGCGAATGGGTTGGTTGAATCAGAGCGCGCTATCTCAAGCAACGCAGACATGCTGTCTGAGAGAACAGCCGCGAGGTTTATATTATTACGTTTGATCCACTGACATGCTCCTTCTATTGCCAGTAGTTCGGCTTGAAACACAGAGCATGAGCTGTGAAGTTTATAGTGTTTAGTGTGTTTTATTACACCACATGGAGTACAAACGACGTACGCCGCTCCGACCTTGTCCTCATCAAGCCGACTGCCGTCTGTGTAAATTTGGTATGAAAGACCACATATCGAATTGATCTCTGCTTGGGTTGTTGCATTTTGGTATTTTATATATATTCGTTCAGATGGGTGTAGTAAAGAGGCGGGGGGAGACAATTTTTCGAGGGTTATTTCTGCTGGCAGATGAGATGTTATTCCAGTTATCCTAACTTGTTCAATATCATGTACCTCTTTAATTTTGAGATGAAGAGGTGTGAATCCGGCTAGAGAAATAGCAGCGACAGTAGATACAGTTCTAAAGCCACGAATTGCCTTGATAGCGAAGCCTCTTTGTAATGAGAGGAGGTTCTTTTGGACGCATTTGTAATTGGTCGCATTTCCCCATATCCCAGAAGCGTAGGTGAATATTGGTTCTATAACATGTTTGTATATAATAATAACGTTATCTGAGTGGATGCCCCAAGTGGGTCTAATAATTCTGCAGAGATTTTTGTATAACTTTTGAGCTTTGACAATAATATGGTTAACATGTTTTATAAATCTTAACTTGTCGTCTAAAATTACTCCAAGTAATTTGATGTCCGTGACAAATTGTAGTTCTATAGAATTCATTATTATTTTTGCCTTTGTTGCTTTCGGTGAAAACGCGATGAGTTGGGTTTTTTCTGGACCAAATTGTAATTTTACGTTGGCTCCCCATTCAAAGATATGTTGTAGAGCATTGTTAGTCAATTGTTCGAGTTGTGGTATACTGTGGGCTTTAACAATGAGCAGCACATCATCAGCAAATGCTTGGATATGACAGTTCGTCGGAAGTGAAATATCTAGCAATTCGTCTAGTATTAGGTTCCAGAATGTGGGGCCACAGACTGAACCTTGTATGCATCCTCGTGTTAAAAACTTATATGAGGCGGCATCAGCGTAATTAAGTGTGACTCGTCTGTTTCTAGTGTAGTTTTCTATTATTTTGTACAGATTTTTAGGACAATGAGCGTGTTGTAATCTTTTTAAAAGTGCAGGCCACCACGCATTATCGAATGCTGCTTGAATATCCAAAGAAACCGCGATAGCAAGCGGTCCATCGCGTTTAGCTTCTTTAATCTTGTCTATTGCAGTATGGAGAGCATTTATGGTAGATTTTTGTTCTTTAAAACCATATTGATGCGGATTCCAAAGGTTATTAGTTTGTAAATGGAAGACTAGTCGTTTGGTAATGATTTTTTCTAACGTTTTTCCCAGTATATTTAATAGACCTATTGGACGATACGAAGAGACGTCTGAGTAGTCAGTTTTATTATGTTTGGGTAGAATTTTTACGAATGCTTCCTTCCAACTAGTTGGGAAATATGATAGTTCGATGCATCTGTTCATGATAGAGGTTATTAATGTTGGGTAGCATTCTGCGAACTGTAGGCAGATGTCTGAGGTTAGATGATCTGGACCAGGTGCTTTATTAGGATTCATAGATTTGAGACTGTTTAGGACTTCTTCTTCTGTAAAGGGTTTGTCGTCATTCGTATTTGGTGGTAATAACACTGCAGCGCGTGTTCGTTGGTGTGCCGTTAGTGTGTCTGGGGTATCGTCAGGGTAAAATTTGTGTAAAAGAGCTTCGGCTGTTTCGAGACTAGTTCGAGTGTAATGATTGCCTATTTTCAATGTTGTGGGTGGTTTTGGTTGCGGGGCCATCTTTAAAAGGCGATTGGTGAGAGACCACACATCCTCCTTGCCTTGATTATTGCAGAATTCACGAAAGTTTTTAGTGGAAGCTTGATTAATTGAATCTGCGTATATTTGTTTTAATTGATTACGTTCATTGATAAGTTGATTGTCCAAAGTGGCGCCGCGGCGGTGTAAAGATTGAATTTTATGATGCATGGCTATGACTTGTCTTTTTAATTGTTCCAATTCATCACTCCACCACGGGTTGTATTTCCTTGAGCGTTTGTTTGATGTGAATGTCTCTCTACACGTTTTATTAATGATGTTAGTAACGTTGTGTATGTGAGTTTCTAATTGTTCCTTATTCAGTGCATTGATGTTAATGGTGATCAGATTTGCTAATTCCATGTTACTAATTAAGTTAGACTTGAACTGTTCCCAGTTGGCGTGTTTTGTGTTGTACTTATATGTTGATAATTTTGGATTTGTTTGATTTTTAGTTAAAGTGCGGGAAATTTGGAATTTTATAGCGTTGTGCTCTGAACTCGGACAAACATCCAAATTAACATGCCAATTTGTTATTTTATGTGAAAGGTTATTTGATACGAGAGTTAGATCTATGACGGAGGTTCTGTGTATGTGGTGTGTTATGGTCTCGAATGTGGGAGTAGAGCCTTCATTGCAAATGTCTAGGTCGTTGGAGGTGATTAAATTCATGACCGCTCGACCTCTCCTGTTGGTCCTGATTGAGTTCCATGCTGTGTGCCAGCCGTTAAAATCTCCGCCGATTATGAATTGTGAACCTCTATTGTTTTGTAAAAAGTAATCCAGGTGACTTAAGGTATTAGCGCTGTCTTCGTTGGGTTCAATGTATACACTGCAGATGAAAGTCTTCGATTTTGCTTTTGTGAGCTGTATGATACTGAGGTTCTGCGTCGAATATTGAGTCATACCTATGACAGCGCCGGCTCCGGACTTTACGACGATGCAGGCTTTAGTTTTTTCTGTGCCTTTTGAGAATTGAAAAGTTTGGCATCCCAAGGGATTTTTAAAAACGTTTTGCGATCCTACGTATGGTTCCGAAATAAGGGCAACTTTTTGGCTGTTATTCATAAAATATTGAAGAAATTCTACTTGGCTTTGACGTCCTCGTCCAATGTTACATTGTAGAATACCAAGTCCTTGATCATTTCTATTGCTGCTAATATCCATAGTCCGTCATGTTTTTTACTTTTTCAGTGGCAAGTGCCAGGGTCGGACACGTGGTCGATGTAGCTGAGTGGTTTGTGGTGTTCAAGAGGTTGTATTTTTTATTTTGGACTGAGCAATTGTGGCACTGGATCGCGGTTTTATCGTCTTTCTTCGGGCAGGTGTTGTAAGCATGGTCCGCCGATGCACAATGAGAGCAGGCTTTGGTGATAGAAGTACAATTCTTTTTTGTATGACCAAATGCAAGGCACGTATAGCATTGAAGAAGCGGACAAAAGCTGTCAACGTGAATTTTTTGATGTTCAACGTTGATCCTTTGGATTTCCATTAGTTTTCTCCATATGGCAGGAGTAGTTATAAAGACCGCATTGTAAAGATGTTCTTTCCTATTAGATCTTTTAAAACGAAATTTAAGATCTTCGGTTTGGGAGCTAATTTTTCTGATTTCATCATTTTGACCAATTATGATTTGAGCGAGCTCTTCACAGGGAGTGTCGATGGATATGCCCTTTAAGATTGCCATAGGCTTGAGTTTTGGTGCTGGTTCAGCTGTAATTTCGGTAATGTGTTTGAGTTTATTCAGGGTCTCATCTCTTTGGCCGGTGTTCTCAAATTCGACGCGAAGCTTATTGTTTGAAATCTGTTTTATTTTTATGGGGGCAAAGTTTGTATCACGGAATGAGATGTTTTTTCGCCAAGATTCGATGACCTCTTTATGAGTGGGTGCATTGGACCGAGAGGCGATAATGATTGCGGGTTTAGTTGTGGGGACTTCCTTGGGCTCTTGCGATTGCGCTTGTTTGACAGAGGCAAGGGCAAACGAGTGCCGAGTCTGTGTTGGCAGGAGGGATGTGGCGGCAGCATAATTGCGATGAGTTGGAGTTTTTGGTTGTTCCTGGCCTTCTTTTGTAATCGCAATCTTTTCCTGCGCTAGTGTACTATTAATGTAAGTGATGTCCCGTTTCATGTCATTGAGGTTAGGTTAGGTTAGGTTAGGTTAGGTTAGGTTAGGTTAGGTTAGGTTGGTTAGGTGCACCCTGGGCGGGGTGCTAGGCCGGACAACCTCCTCGTGGTGCACCCTGGGCACCGCCGACCACCTCTTCAGCATCCCTGTTGAGGTGGTCGACGGTGGCGAATAGTCTGGCATTGGGAGTCGCGTTTTGTCTGCTTCTGGCACTCTCTTGGAGGGGGTTGGGGGCAGACCGGCGACGGGGGGTAATGCGTCGCCCGCGCCGTTCTCGGTATCTCTCTGCTTTCAGAGAGGACTGTAGCGCGGCGCGGGCGGCGCAGGGGTTGGGGGGGTAAAGGTGATGGATGAATGGTGAGAGCGTGATGTATGTAAGAGGAGAGGGTGCAATGTCCGCGAAGACAGGAACAGCGGCCTGCCTTACGCAAGGGGTCCAGCGTGCCCGAATGCTGGAAGGCGGGGAGGCGAAACCCCGTCGCTAGCGCTGGGGGGGAGGGGAAAAAGGGACCTCACCCTTAATAAGGAAAAATACATCATGCAGGCGAATTCAAAAAATAATTTACCCCAGGGTGGTCCCGACCAAGTCGGGGAATCCACCACGCGGTCCACGGGCCGCGTTCAAAGCCCCCGTCGTATTCTGGGGGGGGGCAATGACCGCCTCGCGTCTTCGGACGCTGAATCTTCCGGTGCTGTGGAGTCGAGAGAGCTTGGATCTCGCGACTCCATAGACACCGGCTTGTCAGTTTTGGGCCGCTCCATATCGCGGGGGCCAGTGGCCCCGCACAAGCGCGCAAGAAAAGGGTCTGGCGGCTCGACGTCGTCCTCGAGTGGGGAGGACGTGGAGCCGGCACCAAAGATGCCAACGGCGAGGAGAGGCCGCCCCTTAAATGCGGGGTCCTCGTCCGTAAGAGGCCGCCCTGCGTCAGCAGGGCCAACAACCGCGCGGGATAGGAGGGGGCGCTTCATGAAGCGCCCGGACACTCCACCGCCTCAAAAAAGGAGGGCACCGGTGGCTGCCGCCGAGCGCGAGGCACTCGAGCTTCGCGCTGAGGCGGCAGTCATCACGACAACAGAGCTGGCGAGAGCGGCGAAGGCCAAAACGGGCGTTCTGGTCTCCTCCAAGGCCCCAGGTGTGGCGGAGCTGCAGAACCTGGTGGAGCGGGAACTGGCCGTAGTTATCGAGGTGGCGAAGAGGTCCAGCAACCTGAAGGGTACCTTTCAGAAGGCCCTGAAGGATGCTGCGGCTTCTATCCAGGCGGCGACCGAGACCCTCAGCTCGAGGACAGCCGCGGAGGAGACTGCCCGCTTGCAGGCTGCGAATACGCGCCTGCAATCTGAGGTGGCAGCACTCCGCGAGGAGCTCGCTGAGGTTCGCAGAACGATGTCGCGAACGGATACGGCCGTCCCTCGTACGCCGACCGCTCCACAGGCCCCGGAGGGGGGGTGGGAGGAACTTGCGCGTGTCATCATGCTCCAGGTGGGGAGCATGATGAACGCGCGGTTCGAGTCCCTCGAGGACAGGCTCCTCCCGGAAAGGCGGGTGAGACCACCACTCGCGGCGGATACACGGGCGCCAACAACATCCCCGGCGCCCCAGGCTCAGCCCTCTCCACCACCAGCGCAGTCCCGGGCCCCAGCGGAGGCCAAGAAGCCGAAAAAGGCCAAACGGCCCAGGGGTGGGCAGGCACCACCACCACCACCAGTGCCTGAATTGCCCCCAGTGCCGACCCCTCAGCCGCGCGCAGTAGCCTCCACAGCCACCGCACCCCCGACGGCTGAGACCTGGGCTACGGTCACAGCCAAGAAGGCGAAAACCAAGCCCAGAGTGCCTGCCGGGGTACCTTCTCGGGCCCCGCGTGCTCGAACTGCGCGCCCTCCGCCACCCAGTGAGAGGCGGGGCCGGAGGAGGCAGAAGGGGCCCAAGCCCCCCAAGACCGCCGCCATCACGATCACGATCCCCGAGGGCGCCACCACCACATATGCCGAGGTGATGGCCGCTGCCAAGAGCAGAATCCGGCTGTCGGACCTCGGCATCGACACCGTGGGCCAGAAGAGAGCCGTGACTGGTGGGCTCCTTCTGGAGGTAGGCGGACCCGAAAACGGGGAAAAGGCGGATCGCTTGGCAACGCGCATGCGCGAGGCCCTAGCCGAGTTCGGCGTGCGCATCAGCCGCCCCACCAAGTCCGGGGAGATAAGGGTGGTTGGCCTGGACGACGCGGTCACCCCTGAAGACGTGGTGGCGGCCATTGCGGAGGCGGGTGCGTGCCGAGCGGACGACGTCAAAGTTGGCGACGTCCGCCGAGGGGGCACCTCGCTTGGCACCGCGTGGGCCCGGGTCACCTTGGAGGCGATGCGCAGGCTGGTCACGGCCGGGACCATCCGCATAGGCTGGGGGCTGGCCAAGGTTGAGGCACTGGAAGCACGACCTCTGCGGTGCTTCCGGTGCCTCGAAAGGGGGCACGTGGGGAGTAAGTGCCCCACCGGGGTCGACAGGAGTGCGCGGTGCTATAGTTGCGGTGAGCCTGGTCACGTGGCCCGCAACTGCACCGCGCAAGACCCGAAGTGCCCGCTGTGCACAGACAGGGGCTGCAAGGCGGACCATAGGCTGGGCACTAAAAAGTGCTCACCGCCCAGGAGCAAAGGGAAGGGCACTAATGCCCTCCCTGCTCCCACTAGCCAGTCGGTCGCAGCGGCTTCTGCCAGCGCAGCGGGCACGGGCCCGCCGGAGGCAATGGAGGATCGTTGATGTCTGTGCAACCAACGATCCTCCAGGGCAACCTTAACCACTGCCGCAACGCACAGAACCTGCTTCTGCAGACCGTTGCGGAGAGGTCGGTTGCCCTAGCCGTCATGGCGGAGCCCTACAGCGTCCCGGACCATCCTCGCTGGTTCGGTGACGACGCCGCCTCAGTAGCTGTGTACTGGGGCGGCGGAGAGGGTGTCCCACCCTGCTCCCTCCTAGAGAGGGGGCAAGGCTTCGTGGCGGTCAGGTGGGGCCCTCTGGCCGTAGTGGGCTGCTACGTCTCTCCCAACAGGTCCCTCGCCGATTACGAGGCGTACCTGGACGGGCTGGCGAACTGCATTCGCAGATGCCTACCCCGTCCGCTCATCGTCCTGGGGGATTTCAACGCTCACGCTAGAGCGTGGGGCGGCCCTAGGAACGATGCAAGGGGAGAGACGTTGCTCGAATGGGCGGCTGTGCTAGACCTCCGGCTCGTAAACCGGGGGTCCGTCAGCACATGCGTGCGGTGGCAGGGGGAGTCGATCGTGGATCTCACATGGGCGACTCCCGCTGCCATGGCCATGTTGTCGGGATGGCGGGTCGCGGAGGAGGTGGTCACTCTGTCTGACCATCGCCACATCGTATTCGGTGTGGCCATCCGCCGCCCCGACAACTCCCGCCGCCGAGAAGGCAGCCCCCCGCGACGTTGGTCTCTCAAGCGGCTAAATCGAGATCTTCTCGAAGCCGCCGCCAACGTCGCGGCGTGGCCGGAAATCGCCGAAGAGGTCCGATCCGATCCGGAAAGGGTGGCAATCTGGTTCCGGGACACGATGACGGTCGTCTGTGACGCCGCCATGCCCCGGACCGGAAACCCCAGGCGTGGGCAGGTGTACTGGTGGTCAGCGGACATCACGCAGCTACGTGAAGTCTGTCTGCGGTGTCGACGCCAGTACCAGAGAGCCCGGAGAAGAAGGCGAGCCTCAGCCGAGGAGAAAGCCAGAGCGTACGCGGCGTACCGAGCGGCCACAATGGCGCTCCAGTTCGCCATCGCGGACGCCAGGACTCGGTCCTGGAGCGAGCTCCTGGAGGGACTGGACAGGGATCCGTGGGGGCGTCCCTATAAGGCGGTGCTTGGTAAGCTCCGCCCCTGGATGCCCCCGGTGACGGAAACCCTCGAGCCGGAGCTGCTGGAGAGAGTGATCCGTACGCTCTTCCCGGCGGCGCCGGCCAGTCCTTCAATCCCCCCGACACCTTCGGACTACACCGATGAGTTGGGGGTGACCGAGCAGGAGTTGGACCGAGCCGTTGGCCGCTTGCGTGCCAAGAACACCGCGCCAGGCCCCGACGGTATACCGGGCCGGGCGTTGGTGTTGGCTCTGGCTGCCCTGGGGAGCGTGTTGAGGCAGCTGTTCGACAGCTGCCTCCGTACTGCCACGTTCCCCACGGCCTGGAAGAAGGCTAGGTTGGTCCTCTTGAAGAAGGAAGGCAGAACTGCGGACTCTCCCTCTGCATACCGTCCCATATGTCTGCTGGACGAGACTGGCAAGCTCTTTGAGCGCGTCATTGCCTCTCGTCTCAGCGGGCATCTGTCGCGTGTCGGCCCCGACTTGGCGGACAGCCAGTATGGCTTCCGGCAGGGACGATCGACGATCGACGCGATCATTCGCGTCCGTTCCCTGTCGGAGCAGGCTGTGTCCCAGGGTGGCGTGGCGTTGGCGATAAGCCTCGACATCGTCAACGCCTTCAATTCCCTGCCCTGGGACGCGATCGGGGGGGCGCTGTCACACCATCGTGTGCCCCCCTACCTGCAGGCCATCATCGTCGGGGGCTACTTGCGCGACAGGTACATCTCGTACATGGGACAGGACGGTGCAGTGCACCGTAGGGAGGTGTTGTGCGGTGTTCCGCAGGGGTCCGTGTTGGGGCCCCTCTTATGGAACATCGCATACGACGCAGTTCTGCGTGTCGAACTCCCCGCCGGCGTGAGTGTCGTCTGCTATGCGGACGACACTCTGGTCATTGCCAGCGGGGAGACCTTCGAGAGGACCACGAGGCTCGCCGAGCTTGGGGTTGAATTGGTCGTCGCTAAGATCCGCGAGTTGGGCCTTCAAATAGCGCCTCACAAGACCGAGGCGCTATGGTTCCACGGACTGCCCAGGAGCAGGGAACCGCCCGACTCGTGGGTTCGCGTCGGTGACTCGCCGGTCCGGGTGGGGCGGTACATGAAGTACCTAGGCCTCACCCTGGACAGTCGCTGGGGCTTCGAGGAGCACTTCGAGCGCCTAGTCCCCCGGGTCGAGAGGGTAGTGGGTGCTCTGCACAGACTGCTGCCCAACCTCGGGGGACCGATCGAGGAAGTTCGCCGCCTCTACGCGGGGGTCGTGCGATCCGTGGTGGTCTACGGAGCCCCGGTGTGGGCTCCGCGGTTACGAATCCGACGCTGCAGGACCAAGATCTACAGCCTGCAGCGGAGGATGGCCATCCGGGTCGCACGAGGATACCGCACGATATCCTTTGAGGCGGCGACGATCCTAGCGCGCTTCCCGCCCTTGGACATACTGGCGGACATGGACGCGAGGGTCTATGACCGGATCCGCGAAGTCCGCCAGAGAGGTGAGGAGGCGCCAGCGCTCGAAGGCATACGCCGGCGGGAACGGAGGCGCGCGTTCGCGGAGTGGCGCGCGCGGCTCTCCGATGAGCGATACGCGCGCAAACGCGTCGTCAACGCTCTCCTGCCGGTCCTCGAAGCCTGGGTGAGGAGGAAGACAGGGCGAGTCACTTTCAGGCTTGCACAGATCATCACTGGACACGGCTGTTTCAGTGATTATCTGTGCAAGATAGGACGCGAAGCGACGACCAATTGCCACCACTGTGGAGGAGACCAGGATTCCGCCCAGCACACGCTCGAGGCGTGTCCCGCGTGGGACGCGGAGCGGCGGATCCTGGTCCGCCGGATCGGATCGGACCTTTCCCTGGGCAGCGTAGTATCGGCTATGCTGTCCGGGGAAGCGGCGTGGGGGGCTGTGACCTCCTTCTGCGAGACAGTCATGTCCCAGAAGGAGTCCGCCGAGCGGGATCGGGAGAGAGCTGATCCCGCTCGCCGACGTAGGCGCCGTGCTGCGCCACGTCGGGGCCCCCCGGCCCTGATGCCCAGGGCCCAAAACAACGGGCTACCCTCGGGGTCGAGAACGTCCAGGGTGTGGGCCCCGGACGTTCCCTGACGACGACGACCCTGAGGAGGACGGCGGCGGGCGTGGCTCCCCGCCGCCGTGCACTGCGAGGGTGCAGGGGGAGCGACCATCTGCTCCCCCGGGGCGAGCTCCCGCGAGGGAGCGCGGCACATGAGGGGCACCGGCGAGTTCTTCGGGAGGGCCCGGAGTCCCTCTGACGTGCTGAAGGCGGCCACCGGGGAGGTTTTAGTGGGTAAGAATCCCACATACCCCAGGCCTTTCCCACAAGAGGCCTGGGAATCTTTGGAAGATTTCCTCCTCGTGAAAAAAAAAAAAAAAAAAAAAAAAAAAAAAAAGGTGCACCCTGGGCACCGCCGACCACCTCTTCAGTTTCCCTGTTGAGGTGGTCGACGGTGGCGGATAGTCTGGCATTGGGAGTCGTGTTTTGTCTGCTTCTGCCACTCTTTTCGGAGAGGGTCGGGGGCAGACCGGCGACGGGGGGGTAAGGGGTTTCGGGGGGGTAAAGGTGATGGATGAATGGTGAGAGCGTGATGTATGTAAGAGGAGAGGGTGCAATGTCCGCGAAGACTGGTGCTGCGGCCTGCCCAATGCAGGGGGTCTAGCGTGCCTGAATGCTGAAAGGCGGGGGGGCAAAACCCCGTCACTAGCGCTGGGGGGGAGGGGATACAGGGACCGCACCCTTTAAAAGGAAAACAACAAATATGCAGGCGAATTCGGTAAATAATTTACCCCAGGGTGGTACCGACCAAGTCGGAGAATCCACCACGCGGCCCACAGGTCGCGTTCAAAGCCCCCGTCGTATTCTGGGGGGGGGCAACGACCGCCTTGCGTCTTCGGGCGCCGAAGTGTGTAGAGGAGAAGAAGTTGGAGTTGTGGAAAGGGAAGGAGTGGGGGAAGTAGAAGTAGGTGAAGGAGGAGGAGTGAAGCATGAGCTCCGTTCCCTAGATGGGGAAGTGAGGGTGCCTGTCGCCAACAATTCGTCATCTGGGGTTAAGGGGAAAGAAGTCTCGAAATTTTTCGAGAAACCCGGTCGCAAGCGACATCTTAAAAAGGGCTCCAAATCGGAGTCCTCAAGCGACGGAGAATGCGCAGACGCAGCGGCTATTAAAACGCCAACGGCGCGCAAGAACAAGAGTCGCAAGAGTTCTGGTCCTATGGGAACACAGACCAGAGACATCAAGGGTCGCTACTTAAAGACCCGCGCTGGAACGCCTGTTTCATCTAAGGCGAGTGACGGAGGGGAGACAGATATGTCATGTGTATCCCTAGTGTCGGAGGCGGCGAGCTATGCCGATGTGGCTAAAGCCAAGTTGACTGCATCCCAGCGTGAACAGCTAGAGCGTCGTGCTGAGGTGCAGTTAACCAGGCTGGCCGACAAGGAGGAGGAGCTGGAGGGTCTGACGACGGCGACTCTATGTCATCAGCTTGAGGAGGATGCTGCCGAGGTTTTGAGGATCGCGGCGCGGTCAGGTAACCTTAAGGGGACCTTTGTGCGTGATCTCAAAACCTCGGCAAAGAGGGTAAGGATGGCTGGTAAGCTACTCAGCAAGCGGACGGTGGCTCAGGAAACCGCTATTCTACAGGCGGAAAACGCTCGACTCCAGTCTGAGGTGGCCGAGCTTAGAAAGGAGCTGGTGGAGTTGCGGGCCGAAATCGGCAAACCGCGGCCACCACCTCCACAGCAAGCCGAGCAGCAGGAGGAGCTGGCTTCCTCAATAATGCGACAGGTTGAAGGACTATTAGAGAGGCGTTTCGAGGCATTGCACCACCTCTTCCCGGGAAAGGGTATCCGGCCTCCACTAGCGGCTGACAAGCGAAGTGCACCTACGTCATCGGAATCCTCTAAAGTCGTGTCCAAAAAGGCCCCGCCCGCCCAGGCTCAGCCCAGGGCCTTGCCCGCTAGGGCTTCAACATCTGGTATGGCACCGCCAACGGAGAGAACCCCACAGTCTAGGGCCACGCGCACTAGTGATGGTGTTGGGGAGGTTCAGTCATCGAGGGTTCGGCCTGAGGTGACCAAGCCCAAACCGGCGAGGAAGAAAAAGGCTCAGGCAACAAATGGTGGGAGTGCAGAGTTGGTCAGGGAGCAGCAGTCTGTGCCTGAAGAAGAGGGCTGGGCTATCGCCGGCAGTCGAAAGAAAAAGCGGAAGCAGGGGAAGAAGAAGTCAGGGAAGGCGAAGAACGGCGAGCCCAGACTGCGCCTTCCTCGGTCGACGGCTGTGGTCCTAACGCTGCAGCCAGACGCTGAGGCCAAAGGCGCTTCTTATGCCACGGTCTTGGCTGAGGCAAAGGCGAAGGTGCCCGACCTCAATATTCCGGGTCTTCGTCTTAAGCAGGCGGCGACTGGTGCGCGAATATTCGAAGTGCCTGGAGCTACAAGCGGAGATAAAGCCGATGAGCTTGCGACGAAACTCCGGGAGGTGCTTAGCCCAGAAATGGTCCAGGTGTCCAGACCCACCAAGTGCGCTGAGCTACGCGTGATGGGCCTGGACGACTCGGCTACTGCTGCGGAAGTCTCTGCGGCAATCGCACGTGAGGGGAGCTGTCCGGTTGCAGCCGTTAAGGTCGGAGCCATCCGAGTAAGTGCCTCAGGACTCGGTGCTGCGTGGGTGCGTTGCCCGGTGGCAGCAGCCAAGAAGCTGGCTCTCAGCGGCAAGCTTGTGGTAGGATGGGTGACGGTGCGGGTAAAGCTGCTGGGACCAAAGGTCATGCGGTGTTACCGATGTCTGCAAACAGGGCATGTGGGCACAATGTGCCCCTCGGAGGAAGATCGTAGTAGCCTCTGCTATCGCTGCGGTCAACCAGGCCACAAGGCCAACTCCTGCAAGGCTGCACCACGCTGCTCAGTGTGCGCTGCCTTAGGCAAGCCAGCGACGCATCTAATGGGCAGCGGAGCATGTTCCGCGCCCCCAGTAAAGGGTGCTCGCAAGGCAGTAAGGGCCAACGGTGCCGCTGAGGCGTCTGGGCCAGTGCAGATGGAAACGGTGACCACTGATGGACCGTAGTCGCCCCTACCGAGTTTTGCAGGGTAATCTCAACCACTGCAGAGGGGCTCAGGATCTTCTCCTGCAGTCCATGCTGCAGTGGTTGGTGGATATTGCGGTAGTCGCGGAACCTTACTTTGTCCCGGACAGACCCAATTGGGCTGGGGATGCTTCAGGTTCCGTGGCGATTGTAGGGGCGACTTCCTTGTCAGTCAGGGAAAGGGGAAGAGGTTTCGTCGTAGTGGAGTGGGGAGAAGCTGCCTTAATAGGCGTTTACTTCTCCCCCAACAGGTCCCTCGCCGATTTTGAGGCCTTCTTGGACGAGGTTGGGGCGGCGATGCAGCGTCTTGCACCGTTGCCGGTATTCGTCCTTGGTGACCTCAACGCGAAATCAACGGCGTGGGGCTGTCCCGTTACGGGTGCGCGCGGCGAGACTTTGGAGGAGTGGGCGATAATCGTCGGTCTCTCCGTCCTAAATCGGGGAACTATTAACACCTGCGTCCGGCAGTCAGGTGGGTCTATTGTGGATGTCACGTTCGCTTCCCCCACTGTCGAGACGCGAGTACAGGGTTGGCGGGTCCTTGAGGGGGTAGAGACGTTATCGGATCACCGGTACATACGGTTCGATGTCTCCCCCCTAAGAGGGGCTGTTTCAATACGTCGTTCGGGTCAGTCACCGTTTCCGAGATGGGTTCTAACACGGCTGGATTATGACCTCGCAATGGAGGCGGCTTTGGTTCAGTCGTGGGTCTCCCGGCCAGGTCCGATTGAGGTGGAGGAGGAAGCGGCTTGGTTTTCTGCAGCCTTAGGTTTAGTTTGCGATGCCGCCATGCCGAGAGCTGGGCACCGTCCTCCAAAGAGGGCGGTCTACTGGTGGTCCGCGGACATCGCAAGCCTGCGCCGAACCTGTGTGGTGGCTCGCCGTGCGCACACGCGCTATCGACGGCGCCGTATCCGGGACGAAGCTGAGGGTGATCGGTTGTACGAGTTGTACAGGCAGGCGAAGAAGGCACTAAAGCTCGCCATCTTCAGGGCTAAAACGCTGGCCAGAGAGGAAATGCTCGAAGGGCTTGATCGGGATCCGTGGGGTCGCCCATATCGGTCTGCGCGGAACAAACTGCGCGGCCAGGCGCCTCCACTCACCGAGACTTTGCAGTCTGAGCTCCTCCATCGAGTGGTGGCGACGCTGTTCCCAGATAGTGCAGAACATTCACCTCCGGTGATGGTCTCTAGCAGTGCGGAAAGTACCGCTACTGCTGTCGTTCCGTCGATATCACCTGACGAGATCGACATGGCAGTACGCAGGCTTCGAGCCAAAAACACGGCCCCGGGACCAGATGGTGTACCCGGTCGCGTCCTGGCAATTGCTCTGGATGCCTTGGGAGACCGTTTTCGGGGCCTGCTGGATGCCTGTTTAGTGAGTGGGCGATTCCCAACAATTTGGAAGAGGGGCAGGTTGGTCCTGCTAAGGAAGGAAGGGCGGCCCCACGACTCGCCGTCAGCATATCGGCCTATCGTCCTGTTGGACGAAGCAGGAAAATTATTCGAGCGCATCCTTGCTGCTCGAATAATTTTCCATTTAACATCAACTGGTCCGGATCTCAGCAGCAGCCAATACGGATTCCGCGGGGGCCGATCCACGGTGGACGCCATTCTTAGTGTGAAAGCTCTCGCGGAAGAGACCGTTTCAAGGGGTGGGGTGATGTTGGCGGTGTCTCTCGACATCGCCAACGCGTTCAACACCCTTCCCTTCAGCTGCATCGTGGAGGCTCTGGGCTACCACAGGGTGCCTATATATTTGCGGCGAGTCGTGGACGACTATTTGCGGGGTAGGAGTGTCGTCTGTGCTAGGGGTGACGGCAGCGTGATGTCTCGCGGTATGACGTGCGGTGTTCCACAGGGGTCGGTCTTAGGACCACTCCTGTGGAACATCGGTTACGACTGGGTGCTGCGTTGTTCGCTCCAGAGGGGCCTGCACCTCATATGCTATGCGGACGACACGCTTGTGGCTGCTCAAGGGGGTTGTGTCGAGGAGGCAATTGGGCTGGCGGAATCAGGGGTGTCCTCAGTGGTAAGCCGAGTCCGGCGTTTGGGTTTGAGGGTAGCCCTGGATAAGACCGAGGCCTTAATTTTTCATGGGCCTCGGAGGAGACCACCTGCAGGAACCCGCTTAATAGTGGAGAACGTGTCGATCGAGGTCGGGGCCCAAATGAAATATTTGGGCCTCGTCCTCGATTCTCGATGGACATTCCGGGTCCACTTTCAGCGGCTGGCCCCGAAGTTGGTGGGGACGGCGGGGGCCTTGTCCAGACTCCTACCAAATTTGAAAGGCGCCAATGCCGGCTGTCGTCGCCTGTATACTGGGGTGGTGAGGTCCATGGCCCTGTACGGTGTGCCAGTGTGGGCGGAAGCCCTGACAGCCCCGAATAAGGCCCTACTGCGGAGACCGCAGCGGGTCATGGCTGTCAGGGTGATACGCGGTTACCGCACCGTTTCATATGAGGCTGCGTGCGTACTTGCTGGAACCCTACCCTGGGACTTGGAGGCCAAAGTTCTAGCCGCCGTATACTGTCGAAAGGTGGAGGTACAGAGGAACGGCGGCAGTGCTATGCCGGAGGACGTCGCGCGGTGGCGTCAGGAGGCGCAGGCCTGTGCCTTTCGGGAGTGGCAGGAGAGGCTAACGGCCCCAGATGCCGGCCACTTGACCATACGGGCGGTCAACCCAGTCCTCGCGGAGTGGGTGAACCGGAAACATGGGGCGCTTACCTACCGGCTCGTGCAGGTCCTGTCAGGGCATGGTTGCTTTGGCAGGTACCTGTTCAAAGTGGCCGGTAGAGAGGCGACACCACGTTGCCATGAGTGTGGCGCCGACGAGGACACTGCGCAGCACACGCTTGAGCTGTGCCCAGCCTGGGCGGGGCAGCGTAGTGTTCTCGTCGAGGCGATAGGAAGGGATCTTTCGCTACCGGCTGTAGTTCGTGCTATGGTCAGCAGCGAGAGGCGTTGGGAGGCCGTTGCATCCTTTAGCGAGGAAGTGATGGCCAGCAAGGAGGCGGCGGAGCGGGTGAGGGAGGAAGATCCCGTTGCTGACCCGAATCGCCGTAGAAGGCCAGGGCGGAGAAGGCGGGCAGCCGCCGACCTAATGCCGCCGTAAAGAGGGCCTGCGAGCGACAGGAACGGGGGTGCCTGTCGCTTGCGCACAACACCTGGCCCTCGAGATTAAAGGGCGTGCGTCATGTTCCCGCACGCCCTTCCCCGGAGTAGTTTGCGGGTGGGGTTACTCGCACACTGGAGGGTTCGCGTCAGCGGACAGCCGCTTGTGGGCTACGGAAGTATGCCACCGTGTCCCCATGGTCCACAGACATGCGGAGTGATGGAACATCGTCAGGTTTTTAGTGAGTAGGAGTCTCACATACCCAGTCTGCCTCCCCGTGGTAGACTGGGACCCATGATGGGTTTTCCTGACGTAAAAAAAAAAAAAAAAAAAAAAAAAAGGTTAGGTTGGTTAGGTTAGGTTAGGTTGGGGTGGGGAACCCCCCACAGTGCTTGCGTCCACGTCGCGTTCCCCGGGCAACGACCCGGTTCTGACCACCGTAACGGAGTGGCAGACCGGTGATCGGCTAAAGTGCACTGTGACGTCGTAGTCTTTACCTTGCGGTTACCTACGACACCTGCGGAGGCTATGATGCCAAAGCCATCGCGTGACGCCTCCGGGCGTTTTATAAAAGGCCCTTCTCAGGGCCAACCCGAATCCGAAGACGCAACAGCGTCCAAGTCCAGCCGCGCGCCTTCTGCGGCTAGCTTCTTTTGCGGGGCGGACGAGTTGTCGGATACGGACAACGTGTCCATTATGTCAGAGTCGGACGGAGGTTCGACGGCGAGCGGTCGCCAAGAATCGCGGAAGCGGGCCTTCCTGAAGGAAAGGTCCGAAGGCTCCTCGGACTCTACGAGGAAGCCAAAAAAGAAAGCGAAGGCCAAAAAGCCGACAGTCGCGGACACGCACGACGTGGGTCTCGCAGACGCTCAACGCCAGTTGGACCTGGCTCGGCGGGTGCAGCTCCAGCAAGACCTGGAGGAGCGGGTTGCTGCCAAAGAGCAACGGACGTGCGCCGCTCGGGCAAAGTCCGGGTATGGCGCGTCCACTGTCCTCTACTCGGACCACTCCCTGGCCGAGCTGGAGCAGATGGCTCAGGAGGACCAAGAGGAGATTGTGGAGATCGCCTCCAAGTCCTCCAACCTAAAAGGGACTTTTCAAAAGTCCCTTAAATGCAGGGCCGCGAGCATGCGTGGCATCGTCGGAGAGCTGATGCAGCGCACGGCGACCGACGAAACGCGGCAGCTGCAGGCGAAAGTCAATCGCCTGCAGTCAGAGGTCAGCCAGCTGCATCAGAAGCTGGCTGAAGCCACGGCCCGGCCAAATCAAGCCGAGCCGAGACCTGCGGCTGAAGGCCCCGCCCCCTCAAACCTGGAGGATATATTCCGAAAGGTAATCATGGAGGAGAGGGCCTTCACGAGAGCCTGCTTCGCAGGCATTGAAGACCGGCTCCTGCCGGAGAAACGCCTGCGACCACCGCTTGCGGCGGACAAGAGGCAACGCGAGCCCGGGCCGTCCTCGCAGAGGGAGGACGCTCTTCTCCCGTCCACCACCCCATCCAACCAGCAAGGGTGGACGAAGGTGGTCAGCAAGGGGAAGGGCAAAGCCAAAAAGAAGGCAGCGGCCGCCCCTGCCGTCCCCGCTACTATCCCCCCCAGCCCGTCTCAGACGACGGGCAAGGGAAAGGGAAAGGGGAAGGGGAAAAAGTCGGCCCTCAAGCCCACCACCGCTGCTCCCGCAGCCAAAAAGGCCCCCGCCGGTGCAAGGAAGAACCTCGTTCCTCCTAAGACCGCGGCCGTCGTGGTGACGCTCACCGCGGAGGCTGCGGAGCGGGGGGAGACGTACGCGACCGTGATGAAGCGGGCGCGTACCAACGTTGATCCCACTCAACTAGGGATCGGCGCGGTCTCGTGCCGCCGGACCCAGGCCGGGGCTCGAATTTTCGAGTTCCCAGGGGCTCAGGGCAGCGCCAACGCGGACCTCTTTGCGGCCAAGCTGCAAGAGGTCATCGCGGGCGTAGCCAAGGTGGGCAGGCCCGTAAAGTCTGCCACCTTAGAGGTGACCGATCTAGACGATTCGGTCACCAAAGAGGAGGTGGTGGCGGCGGTCGCAGCAATAGGGGGCTGTGACGTCGCAGTGGTGCAAGGCCGGGACATCAGACCCGGCCGCGGCGGCATGGGCACAATTCGCGTTGAGTGCCCAGTCGCCGCTGCCAAAGTTGTCGTCGCCAAGGGACGGCTTGCCGTGGGCTTTAGCTCGGGTGCGGTCAAGGCACTTGTAGATCAGCCTCTGCGCTGCTACAAGTGCTTCGGAGTCGGCCACACCCGGGCCCTTTGTCCGTCCAAGGTAGATAGGACGGACAACTGCTACCGCTGCGGCAAGGACGGGCACAAGTCCGCCTCCTGCAAGGCCGCCACGCCGCACTGCGCGGTGTGTGCAGCTAGTGGCCGCCCAGCGGGCCACGTGATGAAGGGGAGGAATTGCAATCCTCCCCCTAAGAGGGGCAAAGCGCAGGCGCCGACCCAGCCTGCCGCTACTACCGCCGTTCCTGAAACTTCGGCGGCCGTGGAGGAAGGGGGTGTGATGTCCATTGATGGATAGGGTCCAACATCGCATCCTCCAGGCGAACACCAACCACTGCAGAGCAGCCCAGGATCTGCTGATGCAAACAATGGCTGAGTGGTTGGTGGACGTGGCGGTGGTTGCCGAGCCGTATTCGGTCCCTGGCCGTTGGCTGGGTGATCGGGACGGCTTGGTGGCATTGGTGTCGCGGTCTTCCACAGACTCCCCTCCCCTCTCGCTTTTAGAGAGGGGACCGGGATACGTGGCCGCCGCGTGGGGAGATATCGCCCTTGTGGGGGTCTATTTCTCCCCAAACCGCCCTCTGTCGGATTTCGAGAATTTTCTCGAAATCCTCACCGCAGTGGTCGGGAGGGCGGCGCCGCGCCAGGTCGCTTTATTGGGCGACCTGAACGCCAAGTCGGTGGCCTGGGGCAACCCGGCCACCTCTTGCAACGTCAGGGGTCGCGCCGTTGAATTCTGGGCGGCTTCAACCGGTGTGTCCCTCCTAAACCGAGGGACAGTCCACACGTGTGTGCGGCAACGGGGAGGGTCAGTGGTCGACGTTTCGTTTGCCACCCCCGTTCTAGCCGCCCGCATCGTGAACTGGCGGGTGGAGATGGTGGAGACCTTGTCGGACCACCGATATGTGCGGTTCGACATCTCCACCCAGAGCCCCCGGGGGATGGCCCGCTCGGGCCAATCCCCCTTTCCACGATGGGCTCTCACCCGCCTGGACAGGGAGGCCGCTGAGGAGGCGGCGTTCCTCCAGGACTGGCTCGCGCCTTCGCCAAGAGTCCTGGACGTGGACGCCGCGGCGGTCCAGCTGAGGGGGTCTCTTACCGAGGTGTGCAACTTCAGCATGCCTCGGTCTCGCCGCCCACCCCCCCGTCGCGCCGTTTATTGGTGGTCGGCGGAACTGGCGGGGCTTCGGGCCGCCTGCGTGGCGGCCAGGAGGGCCTACACGCGGAGTCGACCGCGCCGCCCCCGAGACCTGGCCAATGAGGATCGCCTCTACGCCGCGTACGTAGAGGCAAAGGCGGTCCTCAGGTCGGCAATGTGCGCCGCCGACGACTCGGCGAGAGCCGAGATGCTGGAGGGTCTCGACAGGGACCCGTATGGGAGACCGTATAAGGCGGCGCGGAATAAACTGCGCCCCTTTGGTCCCCCACTGACGGAGACCCTCGAGCCGGCATTGCTGGATGGGGTGGTCCGGTCCCTGTTTCCGTGCAGGACCGACTTCACCCCACCAGTGATGGACCCTCCGCGGGAGGCGGCTCCGCCGGAGGAGGAAGTCCCCCCGGTCACGGTGGAGGAATTTCGCGCGGGGACACTTCGCCTCCGCGCGAAGAAGACCGCCCCTGGACCCGACGGGGTGCCAGCACGGGTGGTGGCCATCGCCGCCTCCGAGATGGAGGATAGGTTTCGGGACCTCTTCAGCGCGTGCTTCACGACTGGGAGGTTCCCGAAACTTTGGAAGGAGGGGCAGCTATGCCTCCTCCGAAAGGAGGGACGCCCGGCGGACTCCCCCTCGGCATACCGGCCCATCGTTCTGCTCGATGAGGTCGGAAAGTTGTTCGAGGGGATCGTCGCCGCCCGGCTGAACAGCCTCCTGTGGGAGGTAGGGCCGGACCTGTCGGACGCCCAGTTCGGTTTCCGGAGGGGGCGTTCGACAGTGGATGCGTTGGCCCTACTCAAGGGCCAAGTGAGGGAGGCAGTGGAGGCAGGGGACGGAGTGTTGGCTGTATCATTTGATATAGCCAACGCGTTCAACTCCGTCCCCCACTCGACAATCTTGGAGGCGCTCCGGTACCACGGAGTGCCTCATTACTTGCGCCAACTCTTGGCCAGCTACTTGGAGGACCGAGCAGTCCTCCTTGTAGACAAGACGGCCAGAGTTAGGCGGTATGGCGCGGAGTCCGGTGTCCCACAGGGGTCGGTCCTAGGACCCCTGCTGTGGAACATCGGCTTCGATTGGCTCCTGCGGGGAACCCTCCTTCGTGGCACGAGTGTCATCTGCTACGCGGATGACACTCTCCTCACTGCCCGAGGGAGGAACTACAGGGAGGCGGCCAGTCTGGCCTCGGCTGGCGGATCCTTGGTCTCAGGAAGGATCCGCCGCCTCGGATTGAAGGTGGCGCTTGACAAGACCGAGGCTGTGTTCTTCCACGGGCCTCGGCAGCGCATCCCTCCTGACGCCCACATTGTTGTGGAGGGCGTCACGATTGGGGTCAGGGCCCAGATGAAATATCTGGGCCTTGTTCTCGACAGCAGGTGGCGCTTCGGCCCGCACTTCTGCGCGCTGTCGACCCGCCTGCTAAAGGCCGCGGATGCCCTCTCGTGGCTCCTCCCGAACTTGGGAGGGCCTAAGGCACGATGCCGGCTCTTGTATGCCGGCATCTTGAAGAGCATGGCTCTTTACGGGGCCCCCATCTGGGCAGACTCCCTCCACAGGAGGGAGAACGCCACCGCCATTCGCAGGCCACAAAGGGCCATTGCACTGCGGGTGGCGAGGGCCTACCGCTCGGTAGGCTTTGCGGCGGCGTGCGCTCTGGCCGGCACCCCTCCTTGGGAGCTCGAGGCGTGGGTGCTCGCCAGAGTGTACGAGTGGACGGCGCGGCGAAAGGCGCTCGGGGAGCACCCTGCCGCGGAAGAGCGGGAGGCCGTCCGGCGAGAGGCGAGGGCAGCAATCGTCCATCATTGGACGGAGGACCTCGCCTCCGCCGCCTTTGGCCGTCGAACGTTGGACGCGCTCGGGCCAGTACTCCAAGACTGGCTCGAGCGGTCCCACGGTTTCCTCTCGTTCCGTCTGGTGCAGGTGTTATCCGGCCACGGATGCTTCGGATCCCACCTGCACCGGATTCGGAGGGAGGAAACCCCGGCGTGCCATGACTGCGGCGCGCCGGAGGACACGGCACAGCACACCCTCGAGGTGTGCCCCGCCTGGTCCGAGCTGCGCCGCAGTCTTATCGCGGTGGTTGGACAGGACCTGTCGCTTCCCAGCGTGGTCAACTCCATGTTGGGAAGCGAGGAGGCCTGGGCGGCGCTCGCCTCCTTCTGCGAGGAAGTCATGTCGCAGAAGGAGGCAGCGGAGCGTGCGCGGGAGGACGATCCTCTCGCAGCGCCGCTCCGTAGGCGAAGGAGAGGAGGGAGAAGGCGACTGTACGATCGTCGTCTCCCTCCTGGTGGTGAATAGCGGGAGTCAGGCGCGGGGGTGCCTTCTCCCGCACCGCACTATTCGCCACCCCCGTCGGGCGGGAATGGCCGAGCACTCGCGGTCATTCTCGGGCCCCCCCCCACAGGGAGGGGCGTGAAGGGCCCGCTGTAAGGCGGGCGATCGTCTGAGGGGGACTAGACGTAAAGGCTTTGCCGGTTTCCTAGTCCCCCTCCTCATAGACGAGGCGGGAGTGCCGGGGGGGTTTTTAGCCGGTAGGAGTCCGGCATAACCCGTGCCGCGCCCCCGCGTGGCCGGGTATCCATGAGGATTTTCCCCCCCGAAAACAAAAAAAAAAAAAAAAAAAAAAAGGTTAGGTTGGGGTGCTAGGCCGGACAACCTCCTCGTGGTGCACCCTGGGCACCGCCGACCACCTCTTCAGCATCCCTGTTGAGGTGGTCGACGGTGGCGAATAGTCTGGCATTGGGAGTCGCGTTTTGTCTGCTTCTGGCACTCTCTTGGAGGGGGTTGGGGGCAGACCGGCGACGGGGGGTAATGCGTCGCCCGCGCCGTTCTCGGTATCTCTCTGCTTTCAGAGAGGACTGTAGCGCGGCGCGGGCGGCGCAGGGGTTGGGGGGGTAAAGGTGATGGATGAATGGTGAGAGCGTGATGTATGTAAGAGGAGAGGGTGCAATGTCCGCGAAGACAGGAACAGCGGCCTGCCTTACGCAAGGGGTCCAGCGTGCCCGAATGCTGGAAGGCGGGGAGGCGAAACCCCGTCGCTAGCGCTGGGGGGGAGGGGAAAAAGGGACCTCACCCTTAAAAAGGAAAAATACATCATGCAGGCGAATTCAAAAAATAATTTACCCCAGGGTGGTCCCGACCAAGTCGGGGAATCCACCACGCGGTCCACGGGCCGCGTTCAAAGCCCCCGTCGTATTCTGGGGGGGGGCAATGACCGCCTCGCGTCTTCGGACGCTGAATCTTCCGGTGCTGTGGAGTCGAGAGAGCTTGGATCTCGCGACTCCATAGACACCGGCTTGTCAGTTTTGGGCCGCTCCATATCGCGGGGGCCAGTGGCCCCGCACAAGCGCGCAAGAAAAGGGTCTGGCGGCTCGACGTCGTCCTCGAGTGGGGAGGACGTGGAGCCGGCACCAAAGATGCCAACGGCGAGGAGAGGCCGCCCCTTAAATGCGGGGTCCTCGTCCGTAAGAGGCCGCCCTGCGTCAGCAGGGCCAACAACCGCGCGGGATAGGAGGGGGCGCTTCATGAAGCGCCCGGACACTCCACCGCCTCAAAAAAGGAGGGCACCGGTGGCTGCCGCCGAGCGCGAGGCACTCGAGCTTCGCGCTGAGGCGGCAGTCATCACGACAACAGAGCTGGCGAGAGCGGCGAAGGCCAAAACGGGCGTTCTGGTCTCCTCCAAGGCCCCAGGTGTGGCGGAGCTGCAGAACCTGGTGGAGCGGGAACTGGCCGTAGTTATCGAGGTGGCGAAGAGGTCCAGCAACCTGAAGGGTACCTTTCAGAAGGCCCTGAAGGATGCTGCGGCTTCTATCCAGGCGGCGACCGAGACCCTCAGCTCGAGGACAGCCGCGGAGGAGACTGCCCGCTTGCAGGCTGCGAATACGCGCCTGCAATCTGAGGTGGCAGCACTCCGCGAGGAGCTCGCTGAGGTTCGCAGAACGATGTCGCGAACGGATACGGCCGTCCCTCGTACGCCGACCGCTCCACAGGCCCCGGAGGGGGGGTGGGAGGAACTTGCGCGTGTCATCATGCTCCAGGTGGGGAGCATGATGAACGCGCGGTTCGAGTCCCTCGAGGACAGGCTCCTCCCGGAAAGGCGGGTGAGACCACCACTCGCGGCGGATACACGGGCGCCAACAACATCCCCGGCGCCCCAGGCTCAGCCCTCTCCACCACCAGCGCAGTCCCGGGCCCCAGCGGAGGCCAAGAAGCCGAAAAAGGCCAAACGGCCCAGGGGTGGGCAGGCACCACCACCACCACCAGTGCCTGAATTGCCCCCAGTGCCGACCCCTCAGCCGCGCGCAGTAGCCTCCACAGCCACCGCACCCCCGACGGCTGAGACCTGGGCTACGGTCACAGCCAAGAAGGCGAAAACCAAGCCCAGAGTGCCTGCCGGGGTACCTTCTCGGGCCCCGCGTGCTCGAACTGCGCGCCCTCCGCCACCCAGTGAGAGGCGGGGCCGGAGGAGGCAGAAGGGGCCCAAGCCCCCCAAGACCGCCGCCATCACGATCACGATCCCCGAGGGCGCCACCACCACATATGCCGAGGTGATGGCCGCTGCCAAGAGCAGAATCCGGCTGTCGGACCTCGGCATCGACACCGTGGGCCAGAAGAGAGCCGTGACTGGTGGGCTCCTTCTGGAGGTAGGCGGACCCGAAAACGGGGAAAAGGCGGATCGCTTGGCAACGCGCATGCGCGAGGCCCTAGCCGAGTTCGGCGTGCGCATCAGCCGCCCCACCAAGTCCGGGGAGATAAGGGTGGTTGGCCTGGACGACGCGGTCACCCCTGAAGACGTGGTGGCGGCCATTGCGGAGGCGGGTGCGTGCCGAGCGGACGACGTCAAAGTTGGCGACGTCCGCCGAGGGGGCACCTCGCTTGGCACCGCGTGGGCCCGGGTCACCTTGGAGGCGATGCGCAGGCTGGTCACGGCCGGGACCATCCGCATAGGCTGGGGGCTGGCCAAGGTTGAGGCACTGGAAGCACGACCTCTGCGGTGCTTCCGGTGCCTCGAAAGGGGGCACGTGGGGAGTAAGTGCCCCACCGGGGTCGACAGGAGTGCGCGGTGCTATAGTTGCGGTGAGCCTGGTCACGTGGCCCGCAACTGCACCGCGCAAGACCCGAAGTGCCCGCTGTGCACAGACAGGGGCTGCAAGGCGGACCATAGGCTGGGCACTAAAAAGTGCTCACCGCCCAGGAGCAAAGGGAAGGGCACTAATGCCCTCCCTGCTCCCACTAGCCAGTCGGTCGCAGCGGCTTCTGCCAGCGCAGCGGGCACGGGCCCGCCGGAGGCAATGGAGGATCGTTGATGTCTGTGCAACCAACGATCCTCCAGGGCAACCTTAACCACTGCCGCAACGCACAGAACCTGCTTCTGCAGACCGTTGCGGAGAGGTCGGTTGCCCTAGCCGTCATGGCGGAGCCCTACAGCGTCCCGGACCATCCTCGCTGGTTCGGTGACGACGCCGCCTCAGTAGCTGTGTACTGGGGCGGCGGAGAGGGTGTCCCACCCTGCTCCCTCCTAGAGAGGGGGCAAGGCTTCGTGGCGGTCAGGTGGGGCCCTCTGGCCGTAGTGGGCTGCTACGTCTCTCCCAACAGGTCCCTCGCCGATTACGAGGCGTACCTGGACGGGCTGGCGAACTGCATTCGCAGATGCCTACCCCGTCCGCTCATCGTCCTGGGGGATTTCAACGCTCACGCTAGAGCGTGGGGCGGCCCTAGGAACGATGCAAGGGGAGAGACGTTGCTCGAATGGGCGGCTGTGCTAGACCTCCGGCTCGTAAACCGGGGGTCCGTCAGCACATGCGTGCGGTGGCAGGGGGAGTCGATCGTGGATCTCACATGGGCGACTCCCGCTGCCATGGCCATGTTGTCGGGATGGCGGGTCGCGGAGGAGGTGGTCACTCTGTCTGACCATCGCCACATCGTATTCGGTGTGGCCATCCGCCGCCCCGACAACTCCCGCCGCCGAGAAGGCAGCCCCCCGCGACGTTGGTCTCTCAAGCGGCTAAATCGAGATCTTCTCGAAGCCGCCGCCAACGTCGCGGCGTGGCCGGAAATCGCCGAAGAGGTCCGATCCGATCCGGAAAGGGTGGCAATCTGGTTCCGGGACACGATGACGGTCGTCTGTGACGCCGCCATGCCCCGGACCGGAAACCCCAGGCGTGGGCAGGTGTACTGGTGGTCAGCGGACATCACGCAGCTACGTGAAGTCTGTCTGCGGTGTCGACGCCAGTACCAGAGAGCCCGGAGAAGAAGGCGAGCCTCAGCCGAGGAGAAAGCCAGAGCGTACGCGGCGTACCGAGCGGCCACAATGGCGCTCCAGTTCGCCATCGCGGACGCCAGGACTCGGTCCTGGAGCGAGCTCCTGGAGGGACTGGACAGGGATCCGTGGGGGCGTCCCTATAAGGCGGTGCTTGGTAAGCTCCGCCCCTGGATGCCCCCGGTGACGGAAACCCTCGAGCCGGAGCTGCTGGAGAGAGTGATCCGTACGCTCTTCCCGGCGGCGCCGGCCAGTCCTTCAATCCCCCCGACACCTTCGGACTACACCGATGAGTTGGGGGTGACCGAGCAGGAGTTGGACCGAGCCGTTGGCCGCTTGCGTGCCAAGAACACCGCGCCAGGCCCCGACGGTATACCGGGCCGGGCGTTGGTGTTGGCTCTGGCTGCCCTGGGGAGCGTGTTGAGGCAGCTGTTCGACAGCTGCCTCCGTACTGCCACGTTCCCCACGGCCTGGAAGAAGGCTAGGTTGGTCCTCTTGAAGAAGGAAGGCAGAACTGCGGACTCTCCCTCTGCATACCGTCCCATATGTCTGCTGGACGAGACTGGCAAGCTCTTTGAGCGCGTCATTGCCTCTCGTCTCAGCGGGCATCTGTCGCGTGTCGGCCCCGACTTGGCGGACAGCCAGTATGGCTTCCGGCAGGGACGATCGACGATCGACGCGATCATTCGCGTCCGTTCCCTGTCGGAGCAGGCTGTGTCCCAGGGTGGCGTGGCGTTGGCGATAAGCCTCGACATCGTCAACGCCTTCAATTCCCTGCCCTGGGACGCGATCGGGGGGGCGCTGTCACACCATCGTGTGCCCCCCTACCTGCAGGCCATCATCGTCGGGGGCTACTTGCGCGACAGGTACATCTCGTACATGGGACAGGACGGTGCAGTGCACCGTAGGGAGGTGTTGTGCGGTGTTCCGCAGGGGTCCGTGTTGGGGCCCCTCTTATGGAACATCGCATACGACGCAGTTCTGCGTGTCGAACTCCCCGCCGGCGTGAGTGTCGTCTGCTATGCGGACGACACTCTGGTCATTGCCAGCGGGGAGACCTTCGAGAGGACCACGAGGCTCGCCGAGCTTGGGGTTGAATTGGTCGTCGCTAAGATCCGCGAGTTGGGCCTTCAAATAGCGCCTCACAAGACCGAGGCGCTATGGTTCCACGGACTGCCCAGGAGCAGGGAACCGCCCGACTCGTGGGTTCGCGTCGGTGACTCGCCGGTCCGGGTGGGGCGGTACATGAAGTACCTAGGCCTCACCCTGGACAGTCGCTGGGGCTTCGAGGAGCACTTCGAGCGCCTAGTCCCCCGGGTCGAGAGGGTAGTGGGTGCTCTGCACAGACTGCTGCCCAACCTCGGGGGACCGATCGAGGAAGTTCGCCGCCTCTACGCGGGGGTCGTGCGATCCGTGGTGGTCTACGGAGCCCCGGTGTGGGCTCCGCGGTTACGAATCCGACGCTGCAGGACCAAGATCTACAGCCTGCAGCGGAGGATGGCCATCCGGGTCGCACGAGGATACCGCACGATATCCTTTGAGGCGGCGACGATCCTAGCGCGCTTCCCGCCCTTGGACATACTGGCGGACATGGACGCGAGGGTCTATGACCGGATCCGCGAAGTCCGCCAGAGAGGTGAGGAGGCGCCAGCGCTCGAAGGCATACGCCGGCGGGAACGGAGGCGCGCGTTCGCGGAGTGGCGCGCGCGGCTCTCCGATGAGCGATACGCGCGCAAACGCGTCGTCAACGCTCTCCTGCCGGTCCTCGAAGCCTGGGTGAGGAGGAAGACAGGGCGAGTCACTTTCAGGCTTGCACAGATCATCACTGGACACGGCTGTTTCAGTGATTATCTGTGCAAGATAGGACGCGAAGCGACGACCAATTGCCACCACTGTGGAGGAGACCAGGATTCCGCCCAGCACACGCTCGAGGCGTGTCCCGCGTGGGACGCGGAGCGGCGGATCCTGGTCCGCCGGATCGGATCGGACCTCTCCCTGGGCAGCGTAGTATCGGCTATGCTGTCCGGGGAAGCGGCGTGGGGGGGCTGTGACCTCCTTCTGCGAGACAGTCATGTCCCAGAAGGAGTCCGCCGAGCGGGATCGGGAGAGAGCTGATCCCGCTCGCCGACGTAGGCGCCGTGCTGCGCCACGTCGGGGCCCCCCGGCCCTGATGCCCAGGGCCCAAAACAACGGGCTACCCTCGGGGTCGAGAACGTCCAGGGTGTGGGCCCCGGACGTTCCCTGACGACGACGACCCTGAGGAGGACGGCGGCGGGCGTGGCTCCCCGCCGCCGTGCACTGCGAGGGTGCAGGGGGAGCGACCATCTGCTCCCCCGGGGCGAGCTCCCGCGAGGGAGCGCGGCACATGAGGGGCACCGGCGAGTTCTTCGGGAGGGCCCGGAGTCCCTCTGACGTGCTGAAGGCGGCCACCGGGGAGGTTTTAGTGGGTAAGAATCCCACATACCCCAGGCCTTTCCCACAAGAGGCCTGGGAATCTTTGGAAGATTTCCTCCTCGTGAAAAAAAAAAAAAAAAAAAAAGGTTAGGTTAGGTTAGGTTAGGTTAGGTTAGGTTAGGTTAGGTTGGGGATGTCGCGGTGGTTGGGCAGGACCTGTCGCTTCCCAGCGTGGTCAGCTCCATGCTGGGAAGCGAGGAGGCCTGGGCGGCGCTCGCCTCCTTCTGCGAGGAAGTCATGTCGCAGAAGGAGGCAGCGGAGCGTGCGCGGGAGGACGATCCTCTCGCAGCGCCGCTCCGTAGGCGAAGGAGAGGAGGGAGAAGGCGACTGTACGATCGTCGTCTCCCTCCTGGTGGTGAATAGCGGGAGTCAGGCGCGGGGGCGCCTTCTCCCGCACCGCACTATTCGCCACCCCCGTAGGGCGGGAATGGCCGAGCACTCGCGGTCATTCCCGGGCCCCTCCCCACAGGGAGGGGCGTGAAGGGCCCGCTGTAAGGCGGGCGATCGTCTGAGGGGGACTAGACGTAAAGGCTCTGCCGGTTTCCTAGTCCCCCTCCTCATAGACGAGGCGGGAGTGCCGGGGGGGTTTTTAGCCGGTAGGAGTCCGGCATAACCCGCGCCGCGCCCCCGCGTGGCCGGGTATCCATGAGGATTTTCCCCCCCGAGAACAACAAAAAAAAAAAAAAAAAAAAAAAAAAAAAGGTTAGGTTGGGGAACCCGGGGTGCTAGGCCGGACAACCTCCTCGTGGTGCACCCTGGGCACCGCCGACCACCTCTTCAGTTTCCCTGTTGAGGTGGTCGACGGTGGCGGATAGTCTGGCATTGGGAGTCGTGTTTTGTCTGCCTCTTTCACTCTCTTCGGAGAGGGTCGGGGGCAGACCGGCGACGGGGGGGTAATGCGTCGCCCGCGCCGTTCTCGGTACCTCTCTGCTTTCAGAGAGGACTGTAGCGCGGCGCGGGCGGCGCAGGGGTTGGGAGGGGTAAGGGGTTGGGGAGGGTAAAGAGGATGGATGAATGAGTGTGTGCTTTTCCAAAGGTGATGGATGAACCGCGAAAGCGTGATGTATGAGTGGAAGTCGCCGAGAGGAGACGGTATGTTTCGTGCGGTGCAGTGCCAGGTGCACGCGGCTTTTGCCGCCGCCGGACGAACCCGTAATCCCACCTGAGGTGTCGTGGACACGTCTCGCGGCCAATGATGGTGGGACCGGGGGCCTGGCCTTAACCGGCTGGGCTGCGAGGAGAAAACCTCTTAAAAAAATCCGGAGATCTCGGCGCTGCGGTCCGTGGCGCCGGGTGCTCGCAAGAGCGGCTGGGACGTCAAACCAGCCCTTAGCGGTCCCCCCCTGGGTACTTCCCGCCCCCCAGGTGTACAAAGGGTTACCGGGATACAGGGGTCTCTGTCCCGGTGGACCTCCATTTCCCCCACAATCGTGGGAATAACATGGAAAATTTAAATAAAAAAACAATGACGGACAAGCACAACACGACGGACACAGGCAGGAACAAAGGACTGGACAAACATTTGGATTTGGGAACGACGGCTGACGAAGAACGCGGAGACTTGAGGGAGATTCCTTCTGCTAAGGAGTTTTTGCAGGCGGCCTACCGCCGCATGGATGAGACGAGGTATGAGAGTGTGGAGTCGGTGTTCGACACCGACGACTCCGCACTGTCGAGACCACACAGTCGGGGGCGGGACGACGGTTCACACCGGAAACGCCCCTGGCATGATTCGGACGACGATACGAGCCTGGATCGCCTCTCAGATAGAGAGGAACGCCCGGCCCTAAAGGCTCCCAAGACGAGGACGGCGAGGGGCGGCAGTAGCCGGAATCCCTCTGGCCCTGTTAGGGACAGCAAGGGGCGTTTCAAGAAGCGGTCCGAGCATTGCGAGCCCCAGGGGAGGGATCCTACCCCCCCAAGAAGAAGAGGCAGGCCCCCCACAACAGGGGAGTACGTCGGCCTGGCCAAGACCAAAGCGGAGATGCGCGCCGCTGAAAGAGCGGCCATGGTACTCCAGGCCGAAAAGGAGGTGGCGGAGTCCGCACGGGAGGCGTGCCTCCTGCGGCCGGCACTTGTGCCGGACGCAGTCGAGGGGCCCACGGTGGGCGACCTGAGGGAGCAGGTGCTTCGGCAGGCGGACCTGATCGTCCAGGTCGCCGCTAAGTCCGGCAACCTAAAGGGGACGTTCGTCCGGGCCCTCAAGGATGCGGCCGCGTCCATCAAAAACGCAGTGGAGGCCTTAAGCCTGACCTCAGCCTCTGAGGACTCTCGGAGGCTGTCCGCCAGCAACGCCCGCCTCAAGGCGGAAGTAGAGGAGCTCCGCAGAGAGCTGGCGGATCTCCGCCACGACATGCGGCAGGCCCAGAACTCGGGCGTGACTGTCCCCCCACCGCCCCCTAGCGCTCCGTATGAGCTAGAGTCGCTGAAGCGCTCTATAATTGAGACGGTGGGGAACTTGGTCGACGGTCGACTGGCCGCACTAGAGGGAAGACTGCTTCCGGAGAAGCGTCTCCGCCCTCCGCTGGCCTCGTCTCCCGGGGCCCTGTCGGAAGTCCGGAGAGGGAACCCCGCAAGGGAGTCCGCATCTCCTGCGGCACCTGTGGACCTTGGACCCCTCCAACCCACCACTCCAGGTGGGGGAAAGAGGGCCAAGGCAAAGAAGAAACGGGCCACTAACCCTGTCCCGGCGGCCCCAGCAGAGGGGCCAGTGGAGGGCTGGACCACGGTCACGCGGCGTAAAGCCAAGCCCCGCTCTGGCCCGGCACCGGCGGCAAAGGCCTCTAAGCCCAAGCCACCGCGGAAGCCGAAGCTGCGACCCCCGCGCTCATCGGCTGTGGTCTTAAAACTACAGCCGGAAGCCCTAGCGCGGGGGCTGACATACGCGGATATCCTCCTTAAGGCGAGGAACAAGCTGGACATCGCAGGCATGGGCATAACGGCCATCAGCTCGCGAGTTACCGCGACGGGGGCCCGAATGCTGGAACTTCCAGGGGCCACAAGCGGGGAAAAGGCCGACCTGTTGGCCGAGAAGCTGCGGCTGATACTCGGGGGGAATAGTGTCGTTGTGTCCAGGCCCGAGAAATGCGCAGAGCTGCGTATCTCGGGCCTGGATGACTCGGTCGTCGCGGAGGACGTGGTGCAGGCGATCGCCAAGTGTGGTGAATGCCCGCCCACGTCCATCAAAGTGGGGGAAATCCGCTGGGACAGATCCAGCTCGGGCACGACAGTCGTTCGTTGCCCTGTCGGAGCCGCGGACAGGGTGACCGGTGCCGGCCGCCTCCTTATTGGATGGTCGTCGGCCCGGGTCAAACTGCTTCCGCCACGGCCTTTGCGATGCTTCCGGTGCCTCGAGGTGGGGCACGTCAGGGTACAGTGCACCGCGGAGGCCGACCGCAGTAACACTTGCTTCCGATGTGGGCAGTCAGGGCATATGCGAGAGGGATGTACCGCCACGCCGCACTGCATAGTGTGCGCGGCGAAGAGCAAGCCCGCTGCCCACCTACTCGGGAGCAAGGCCTGCGCTCCTGCGCCGGCAAGACGGAGGAAGAGGAGGGCGGCTGCTGGGGCCGAAGCCCCGCCAAAGCCTGCCCGTCCCTCGGCCACTGGGGCCACGACATCAGGGGAAGCGATGGCCACATCATAGTGGTCACCGTGTACCCAGAGCCCAAGACGGCAGGCACGGGGGTGCCTGTCGTCCGTCCAGGGGCTCGTGAGGGGGCGCTGTGTTACCTGTACCAACACAGCGCCACTCGGCCGGAGTGGGTGGTCCTGTAGACCATCCAGAGAGGAGGCCTGCAAAGGCTGAGCCGTGGCGGGGATGCGGAAGTGTCGTCATCCACCCGGGTCCCCGACACACGCGGCATAGAGGGTACAGCGAGGGGTTTTAGTGGGTAGTCCGGGCTAACACCCGGTAGTCCCACATACCCACTTGGGCCCCCCCGGGCCCGGGTGGGATGCGTAAATGCATTTCCCCTCGTAAAAAAAAAAAAAAAAAAAGGTTGGGGAACCCCCCACAGTGCTTGCGTCCTCGTCGCGTTCCCTGGGCAACGACCCGGTTCTGACCACCGTAACGGAGTGGCAGACCGGTGTTCGGCTAAAGTGCACTGTGCAACAACAAAGTAACAGGTTGGTTTTGTTGTTGGATGTTTTTGCTGTGTTGGCGGATTCATCTTTGTCTGGTTGTGTTATTGCGGGTTAACTTCGGTTAGCTCACAACATTAAAAAGGGCCCTTTTTAGGGCCAACAATGCAGCCGTCTAGGCTGCAGTCGGAGGCGGCAGGGAGCTCTGCCCCGCGTTGGACGTTTGGTCCGGATGGGGCGATAGCTCGGAGTGGTGGAGCTGCCTTGGAGGCAGATCATCGCAGAGATAGTGAGCCAGTTTCGGCGAGTGTGACGGATCTCGAGAACTCTGACGCCATGTCTGCGTCATCGGGATCGGAAGTGTTTGTCCCGCGTCGCAAACGGAGTGTGCTGTCGGACTCGGGGTCGGACACCGAGGTTGCCGAGTCTGCGAGGGTTTCGGCGGCTAAGAGAGGAAAGGCCCGTGCTCCAGGCCACAACTACGGGCTGGCCAGAGCTAGAGGGGAGATAAGTCGCCTCCGCGAGGAGGAGCAGGAGAGCGACTTCAACCGAAAGTTGCGGAGTCTGGCCTTCCGCAAGGAAAAGGTCCCGGAGGAGTTGGCCGCAGAGTCCAGTGGACCCCAGGAGGTGGAGTTCCTGGACGCTGAGACGATGAGGGCAAGAGCTGGTGAGAAGGTGGCTAAGGTGCTCGACGTGGCCCTGAAGTCGAAGCACCTGCAGGGGGGATGTGTGCGTGACCTGAAAGAGGCGGCGAAATCTCTGCAGGACATCGTGGACTGCCTGGCGGACCGCACGGTCGCCGAGGAGACTCGTCGCCTCAAGAGGGACAACACGAACCTTCGGAGAGAACTGGAGGACCTAAAGGCGGAAGTCCGAGCAGTCCGTCGGGACTACTCTGAGAGGAAGGCTCCATCCCCTCCGAAGGCTACGAGTGCCCCCCAGGTTCCCGATTTTGCCGGGGCCATTGAGGAGCTGAAGCGCTCCCTCCTCATCTCCCTCGGGGAGATGATGAATGCCCGCCTTGAGGGTCTGGAGGGGAGGCTACTGCCGGCTCCGGTTGTTCGCCCCCCTCTTGCGTCGGGGAGCAAGCGGGCGACTGTTGTGCCTGCTGCGATGCCTGTAGTGGTCAGGCCCAAGTCGCCGGTGTTGGGCAAACAGGGGCGAGCGGCGCCCCGGCAGACAGTCCAAACGAGGGTGGAGGCTGCCCCCCCCACCCAGGCCCCGGCCACGGCCACTCCTCCGCAAGCCGCAGACGGTGGACAATGGTCCACCGTTACGCGAAAGGGCAAGGGTAAAGGGAAGGGGAAGGGGAAGAAGTCCTCGCCTTCTCCTCCGGCGGCGGTCCCCACTTCCGCCAAGGCGAAAGGCCCCCCTGCCGCCAATACGGGGAAGAAGGGCCGTAAGGTCAACCTTTCTCCCCCTAAGACCGCCGCGGTAGTCGTCACGCTGCAACCAGAGGCGGAAAAGGAGGGCAAGAGCTACGCCGGGGCCCTTGCCGCAGCCCGGGAGAAGATTGCTCTCCCGGAGCTAGGAATAGATACGGTGACGGTCCGCAGAACTGCCACCGGTGCCAGGATCATTGAGATCCCTGGCTCCCAAGGGGGCGTGAAGGCGGACCAGCTGGCGGAAAGGCTCAGAGAGGCGCTGGCAGGTGTGGCTGTGGTGGCGAGGCCAACGAAACGTGCGGACATACGCATAGTCGGCCTCGACGACTCCATAACACGGGAGGAGGTAGTCACGGAGGTGGCCAAGAAGGGGGGTTGCGATCCGGCCCAAATAAGGGCTGGAGAAATCCGCACTGGCTCTGGAGGTGACGGCGGAGGCGAAGGACGGCGAAGGCCTTGGTGGAGGCGGGCCGCTTCCTTGTCGGTTGGAGCTCGGCGCGGGTGTTGGCCCTGGACGCGAAGCCCATGCGGTGCTTCCGCTGCATGGGCATAGGGCACACGCGCCCGCTGTGCCCCTCGGCCATCGACAGGGGTAACTTGTGCTACCGGTGTGGGAGGGGGGGGTCACAGAGCGGCGTCGTGCAAGGCAGCTATGCACTGTGCCGCCTGTTCCCACGCGGGTAGGCCCGCGGAGCACATAATGGGGGGGAAAAGTTGCAACCCCCCCTCCACGAAGGGCAAGGGGGCCCCTTGGACAAGGGCCCCAACGACTGACGGTGGCCTAAGGCCGGAGGAGGCTGACATGGAACACTAATGTGTGACAATGTCAGCTTCCTCCAGGGTAACTTGAACCACTCTGCCGGGGCGCAGGACCTTTTCCTGCAGTCCATGGCGGAGTGGGGCATTGGCGTTGCCGTCGCCGCGGAGCCATATTTCGTACCAGCCCGGCCCAACTGGGCTGGTGATCTGGATGGCTCCGTGGCCATCGTCGGTCGGACGGAGGGAGGCCCTGTCGTGGTGAGGGAGAGGGGAGCCGGGTATGTGGCGGCCAAATGGGGAGGGTATGCTATAATTGGCATCTACTTCTCCCCCAACAGGCCGCTGCGGGACCTAGAGGCATTTTTGGACGCTCTAGGCCCGGTGGTGAGGAGGATGGCCCCTCTCCCAGTGGTGGTGGTGGGCGACCCCAACGCCAAGTCAAGGGCGTGGGGGGAGGTCCGGACGGACCCTCGGGGGGCAGCAGTGGAGGAGTGGGCAGTCGAGTCCGGACTGTCCCTCCTCAACACTGGGACGGCGCACACGTGCGTGCGGCACAATGGCGGCTCAGTGGTGGACATCTCGTTCGCCACACCAGCCGTCGCACGCCGCGTGCGCAACTGGCGTGTGATGGGAGGGGTGGAGACACTCTCGGACCACCTCTACATCAGGTTCGAGGTGTCTTCCTCCCCCCAGACTATGCCGTCCTCCTCTCCCCGGGTTGGGGAGGCGTTCCCTCGGTGGGCGATTGGCCGCCTCGACCGGGAGATGGCGGAGGAGGCGGCCATAGTTCAGGCGTGGTGCGCTCGGGTCGCTGGATCGGAGGGGGTGGACGAGTCCGCCACCCGCTTCCGTGCCGCCTTCACGGCGGTTTGTGATGCGGCTATGCCGCGAACCCGACGTCGTCCGCCGAGGCGGGCAGTGTACTGGTGGTCGACGGAGATCTCCCGCCTCCGCGTAGCATGTACGGCGGCGAGGCGGGAGTACCAGCGCAGCCGTCGGCGGGCGGTCCGGGACCTGGTGAGGGAGGGCCAGTTGCATGAGGGGTACAGAGGTGCCAAACTGGCTCTGCAACTGGCCATCACTCGGGCGAAGGAGGAGGGTTGGGAGGAGACGCTGTCCGGTCTGGATGCGGATCCCTGGGGGCGCCCGTACAAAGCGGCTCGGAACAAATTCCGAGCCGCGGGACCCCCCTTGACGGAGACGATGCATCCAGACCTGCTGGACAGCGTCGTAGAGGCCCTCTTCCCGGATCGCCCGGACTTCACTCCACCGCCCATGCGCCTCCCCGTCGGAGAAGCTCAGGCCGAAGACACCTCCATCCCCCCAATCACAGAAGGGGAGATGGAGGAGGTGGTGGAGCGCCTCCGCAAAAAGCGGAGGGCGCCGGGCCCGGATGGCGTACCTGGCAGGGTGCTGGCCATTGCCCTCACGCACATGGGCGAGGGGCTCCGGGAACTTTTTGACCGATGTTTAACATCAGGTCAGTTCCCGGAGCCGTGGAAGGAAGGCCGCCTGTGCCTGTTGGCGAAAGAGGGTCGGCAGCCTGACTGCCCGTCGGCCTTCCGGCCGATCGTGTTGCTGGATGAGGTGGGAAAGGCTCTGGAGAGAGTCGTGGCTTCCCGCCTCATCCGGCATCTGTCGGAGGAGGGGCCCGATTTATCGGACCACCAGTTCGGCTTCAGGGCTGGGCGGTCCACGACGGACGCCCTGATGGCCCTGAAGTCGTGGTCGACGGAGGCGACCAACCGGGGGGAAAAGGTGTTGGCGGTATCGTTGGATATCGCCAACGCCTTCAACAGCCTGCCTTTTGAGGCGATACTGGCGGCGCTCCGCTTCCACGGAGTGCCCCAGTACCTTCGGCGGCTGTTGGAGGGATACCTCCTGGGGAGAAAGGTCGCCTACGTCGACAGGCGAGGGGTGGTGGTCCGGCGGGTGGTCGGGTGTGGGGTCCCACAGGGCTCTGTCCTTGGCCCAATCCTGTGGGACCTGGGCTACGACTGGGTGCTCCGTGGCAACCTCCTGCCACGGATGCGTGTCATCTGCTATGCAGATGACACCCTAGTCGTAGCCAGAGGGGGGAGTTGGAGGGAGGTGCAGCTGCTGGCCACAGTGGGCACCTCCCTGGTGGTGGCCCGCATCGAGGCGCTGGGCCTTAGGGTGGCGGCGGAGAAGACCGAGGCCCTTCTTTTCCATGGGCCTCGGGGTGGACCGCCCCCTGGGGCGGCGATTGATGTGGGCGGGGTGAGGGTCCGGGTGGGGACCCAGATGAAGTACCTGGGCCTCCGCCTGGACGGGCGGTGGAGCTTTGGGGACCACTTCCACGGACTGGTCCCCAAGCTCGTGGGGGCGGCAGCAGCGCTGGGAAGGCTGCTGCCAAACTCGGGAGGGCCGGGGACCACCTGCCGCCGGCTGTATGCGGGGGTGGTCCGCAGCATGGCCCTGTACGGGGCCCCGGTGTGGGTGGATGCCCTCAGTGCCACCAATGTCCGTCTGCTGCGCAGGGCGCAGCGGACGGTGGCACTGAGGGTGATCCGGGGGTACCGAACGGTATCCGGGGGGGGCGGCCTGCGTGCTCGCGGGCAGCCCCCCGTGGGAGCTGGAGGCCCGGGTTCTCGCCGCCGTGTACCAACTCAGGGCGGCGAGAAGCGGCGACGGTCAGCGCCCGACGTTTGAGGACGTTCTGGACACCAGACGTCGGGCGCAGCAGGAGTCGCTGCGGCGATGGGCGGAGGACCTGGCGGACTCCACCTATGGTCTCCGCACCATAGACGCAGTCCGTCCGGTCCTCGAGAGGTGGGTAGGGAGGCCTCGGGGCTCCCTGACGTTCAGGCTGGTGCAGGTGCTGACAGGACATGGGTGTTTTGGTCGGTACCTGCACCGAATAGCCAGGAGGGAGCCCACCGCCGCGTGCCATGAGTGTGGCGCGGCGGAAGACACCGCGCAACACACCCTGGAAGAGTGTGTTGCGTGGGTCGAGCAGCGCCGCATTCTGGTTGCGGCGGTCGGAAGGGACCTCTCACTGCCGAGCATAGTTCTGTCTATGCTCGACAGTGAGGGGTCCTGGGAGGCGATGGCCTCTTTCTGCGAGGACGTGATGTCGCAGAAGGAGGCCGCGGAGCGGGCCAGGGAGGAAGACCCCCTGGCAGATCCGCTCCGGCGCAGACGTGTGGGGAGGAGAAGGAGGCGCTACGATCGCCTTCTTCCTCCCCACTAGCCGAAATCAGGTGGTGGGTCGGGGGACCCACTACCTATTGCACGATTTCGGCCGTCTGGGGGATGACTGGGGTGGTACCAGGTCGTCCCCCTTTTAGCGCCTGTGGCCCGGCAAAGCCATTGCCGGGCCGTCCGCCGGGGCGTCTCGGAGCATTTCCCATGGTCCCGGGGCGCCCCTCTGCAAGGCGGAGGGTGGTACACCGTGGGTTTTTAGTGGGTATACGGCCGACTGCCGGACTCCCACATACCCCTCCCGCCTCCCCCGAGGCGGAAGGGGACCCATAAAGGGTTTTCCCACGAAAAAAAAAAAAAAAAAAAAGGTTAGGTTAGGTTAGGTTAGGTTAGGTTAGGTTTTTTTTTTTTTTTTTTTTTTTTTTTTTTTTTTTTTTTTCCGGGCCTTTATGGCCCGGCCGCGTTCACCTCTGATGTGGGGGTCAGAGTCCTTAATTAACATATATGAATAAATGTACATACCATTTTTATTGAAATAAAATTACACAGGTTTTATTAAAAACATTTCTCAAAAAGCGAGTAAAACAATAAACTTATCAATTATATACAAACAATGGGACAGCGGAATAAATAACAAGGATATAAACGTGATAAAAATAAACACGATTCCTTCCTATTTTATTGCACGAATATGTCAGCCTGCGCGATTAATAGCGCAGTGTTGTATAAGTTGCTGTGGTGGCTTATTAGCATAATAAGTGGACAGCTGGCCTCTTTCTGCTTAGGTCTTGTTTCTATTAATCACGCTGGTCGCTACCTCCGTGCAATACCTTAGGAAGGTATCACGTTTCTCGCTGTCCATGACAAGTTTACAAACACTGTGTAGGTCTAAAATGGTGTCTAAAGACATTTGTACATCGTGTCTTTTGCGTGAGAACACAGGGCAATGTAGTAAGACATGCTGCACTGTCTCGCTCACACCCGGTTCACAAATGCAAGATGGGTCCTCCTTGCACTTGAAACGGTTCAAGTACTCTGAGAACCCACCGTGCCCGGTCAGAACCTGTGTGAGCGTGGCAGTGGGATGAATCTTCCTAATTGTCCTATAGGACACCACCAGGTCAGGGAAAAACATTTTCGTGGTAGAAGCAGTGGTGTCAGTCTTGTACTTACGGTTCCATTCGTCCAGCGACTCCAAACGGATTTGTCGCTTGACGAATGATACCGGACATTTGTCGTACGTTGGCTTGGTCTTACTGTGCAGCGCTGCTTGCTTTGCCAATTCATCCGCTCTCTCGTTACCCGCCAGCCCTGCGTGTGCCTTTATCCAAAACAAGGAAATGTCCTTGTTTTGGAGTCTGCACTGGGCGATGTTGTTCCTCGCCTCGGCGGCGAGCGGGTGAAGAGAGAGCGGGTTGACCACTGTCTCGAGTGCCGAACGCGAGTCGCTTATTACAGCGAGACTGGCGCTCCTACACTCAAACGCGTATTTAGTGGCTCGGCATATGGCCAAAAGTTCGGCTTGATAGACCGTGCAGTAAGACGACAGTTTGAGTTTGAGCGACTTGATCTCGGTTTCACTGTTCCAAATGGAAAGTGAAGCTCCGACCTTGCCTTCAATTTTGCTGCCGTCCGTGTATATTCTTACTGCGCTGCTTACGTTGGTGGTCACGCTTTGCTGATCCGTCAAGTTCATGAACTTAAGGTCCATATGTTTTGCCGGATGCGGAGTACTCGTATATGCCAGTCTGCTTTCGACTTCCATGTCGCCTAGCTCTGGTCGGGGTACTCCCCTCTTGGCCTTGTACAGGGAGGCCGCTTCGCGTATGCGAATATCGAGGGGCAGTAACCCGGTCAGAGCGAGCGACGCGTTCAAGGACACCGTTTTGTAGGCCTTGCACATCTTTTGCGCAAAGCCCCTCTGGACAGTGTTCAGCTGCTTCTGAGCAGTGATCTTGTTTGTTGACGGCGACCAAGCACTGGCAGCGTACATGATGATGGGCTCAATGGTGGCCGTATAGATCACCCGGATAACTTCCGGGTGAAGGCCCCAGCTAGTTTTAGCAGCCTTTGCTAGCTGTTGGTTAGGTTAGGTTAGGTTAGGTTAGGTTAGGTTAGGTTAGGCGGTCCTCAGGTCGGCAATGTGCGCCGCCGACGACTCGGCGAGAGCCGAGATGCTGGAGGGTCTCGACAGGGACCCGTATGGGAGACCGTATAAGGCGGCGCGGAATAAACTGCGCCCCTTTGGTCCCCCACTGACGGAGACCCTCGAGCCGGCATTGCTGGATGGGGTGGTCCGGTCCCTGTTTCCGTGCAGGACCGACTTCACCCCACCAGTGATGGACCCTCCGCGGGAGGCGGCCCCGCCGGAGGAGGAAGTCCCCCCGGTCACGGTGGAGGAATTTCGCGCGGGGACACTTCGCCTCCGCGCGAAGAAGACCGCCCCTGGACCCGACGGAGTGCCCGCACGGGTGGTGGCCATCGCCGCCTCCAAGATGGAGGAGAGGTTTCGGGACCTCTTCAGTGCGTGTTTCACGACTGGGAGGTTCCCGAAAATTTGGAAGGAGGGGCAATTGTGCCTCCTTCGAAAGGAGGGACGCCCGGCGGACTCCCCCTCGGCATACCGGCCCATCGTTCTGCTCGATGAGGTCGGAAAGTTGTTCGAGGGGATCGTCGCCGCCCGGCTGAACAGCCTCCTTTGGGAGGTAGGGCCGGACCTGTCGAACGCCCAGTTCGGTTTCCGGAGGGGGCGTTCTACAGTGGATGCGTTGGCCCTACTCAAGGGCCAAGTGAGGGAGGCAGTGGAGGCGGGGGACGGAGTGTTGGCTGTGTCATTTGATATAGCCAACGCGTTCAACTCCGTCCCCCACTCGACAATCTTAGAGGCACTCCGGTACCACGTAGTGCCTCAGTATCTGCGCCAACTCTTGGCCAGCTACTTGGAGGACCGTGCTGTCCTCCTCGTGGACAAGACGGCCAGAGTGAGGCGATATGGCGCGGAGTCCGGTGTTCCACAGGGGTCGGTCCTAGGACCCCTGCTGTGGAACATCGGATTCGATTGGCTCCTGCGGGGAACCCTCCTTCGTGGTACGAGTGTCATCTGCTACGCGGATGACACTCTTCTCACTGCCCGGGGGAGGGATTACAGGGAGGCGGCCAGTCTGGCCTCGGCAGGCGGATCCTTGGTCTCAGGAAGGATCCGCCGTCTGGGATTAAAGGTGGCGCTGAACAAGACCGAGGCCGTGTTCTTCCACGGGCCTCGGCAGCGCATCCCTCCTGACGCCCACATTGTCGTGGAGGGCGTCATGATCGGAGTCAGGGCCCAGATGAAATATCTGGGCCTCATACTCGACAGCAGGTGGCGCTTTGGCCCGCATTTCAGCGCGTTGTCAACCCGCCTGCTGAAAGCCGCGAATGCCCTCTCATGGCTCCTCCCGAACCTGGGAGGGCCTAAGGCGCGATGCCGGCACTTGTATGCCGGCATACTCAAGAGTATGGCCCTTTACGGGGCTCCCATCTGGGCGGACTCCCTCCACAGGAGCGAGAACGCCACCGCCATTCGTAGGCCCCAAAGGGCCATTGCACTGCGGGTGGCGAGGGCCTACCGCTCGGTAGGCTTTGCGGCGGTGTGCGCTCTGGCCGGCACCCCTCCCTGGGAGCTCGAGGCGTGGGTGCTAGCCAGAGTGTACGAGTGGACGGCGCGGCGAAGGGCGCTCGGGGAGCACCCCGCCGCGGAAGAGCGGGAGGCCGTCCGGCGAGAGGCGAGGGCAGCTATAGTCCATCATTGGACTGAGGACCTCGCATCCGCCGCCTTTGGCCGTCGAACGCTGGACGCGCTCGGGCCAGTACTGCAAGGCTGGCTCGAGCGGTCCCACGGTTTCCTCTCGTTCCGTCTGGTGCAGGTGTTATCCGGCCACGGATGCTTCGGATCCCACCTGCACCGGATTCGGAGGGAGGAAACCCCGGCGTGCCACGACTGCGGCGCGCCGGAGGACACGGCACAGCACACCCTCGAGGTGTGCCCCGCCTGGTCCGAGCTGCGCCGCAGTCTTATCGCGGTGGTTGGGCGGGACCTGTCGCTTCCCGCCGTGATCAGGTCCATGCTCGGAGGCGAGGAGGCCTGGGCGGCGCTCGCCTCCTTCTGCGAGGAAGTCATGTCGCAGAAGGAGGCAGCGGAGCGTGCGCGGGAGGACGACCCTCTCGCAGCGCCGCTCCGTAGGCGAAGAAGAGGAGGGAGAAGGCGACTGTGGCTCCTCCGGCCTCCTGGTGGCGAATAGCGGGAGACAGGCGCGGGGGCGCCCTCTCCTGCACCGCACTATTCGCCACCATCGCGGAGCGGGAATGGCCGAGCACTCGCGGTCATTCCCGGGCCCCTCCCCACAGGGAGGGGCGTGAAGGGCCCGCTGTAAGGCGCCACGCCCCCGCGTGGCCGGGTATCCATGAGGATTTCCCCCCCGAAAACAAAAAAAAAAAAAAAAAAAGGTTAGGTTAGGTTAGGTTAGGTTAGGTTAGGTTTCGTTCGCTTCCTCTGCTATCACAGCGCGAGTCCGGGAATGGCAGGTCCTCGAGGGGGTTGAGACGCTGTCTGACCATCGCTACATCAGATTTAACGTCTCCCCCACTCGAAGGACTGATCCGACACGCCGGCCTCTGAGTCAGCGGTCACCTTTTCCGAGGTGGGCATTGAGCCGCCTGGATTTGGAAGCCTTGAAAGAGGCGTCGATTGTCCAGGCATGGCTAAGACGGCCAGAGTCGCCGATAGAAGCTGAGGAGGAGGTGGTGTGGCTCAGTAGCACCATGACTGCGATCTGCAATGCAGCCATGCCGCGTGCCGGACGCCGACCCCCAAAGAGGCAAGTATACTGGTGGTCAAGGCAGATAGCGGACTTGCGTGAGAACTGTGTGCGAGCGCGCCGCGAGTACACGAGGCAGCGGAGGCGGCGCCCCCGCAATGAGGAGCTGGAAGGACACCTCTATGATGCCTACAGGGGTATCAAAGAGGCTCTTGTGCTGGCTATACAAAGTGCCAAAACCGATGCCCGAGCAGAAATGCTTGCGGGTCTCGATCGAAATCCATGGGGGCGTCCATACCGGATGGCGATTCATAAATTGCGAGGCCAGGCGCCCCCACTCACCGAAACCCTTCCAGTGGACCGGTTGGAGAACATTGTGGCCGCCCTGTTCCCCGTCGGGCCTGATGGCGGCACAACAGTAACAGGACGGGCTGCTTATAACAGTGGTGACATTCCACCAATAACGACGGACGAATTTGAGACGGCAGTTCAGAGGCTCAGAGTCAAGCGTACGGCCCCAGGGCCTGACGGAATACCCGGTCGGGTCTTGGCTCTGGCGTTGGATGAAATCGGAGACCGGGTCCGGTCTTTGCTAGATGGCTGCCTTGCGGCGGGGTGCTTTCCAGGGAACTGGAAACGCGGCAGGCTCATCCTCCTACAAAAGGAGGGACGTCCTCCCGATTCGCCGTCAGCTTACCGGCCAATCGTGTTGCTAGACGAGGCGGGCAAACTTTTTGAGCGGGTGCTCGCCGCTCGAATCGTCCGGCACCTAAGAGAGGTTGGCCCGGATCTGGCGGACGCTCAATACGGGTTCCGAGAGGGTCGGTCGACCATAGACGCTATTCTTCGCGTCAAAGCCCTCTCGGAGGAAGCGATGGCCCGAGGTGGGGTGATGCTGGCGGTGTCCCTAGACATCGCCAACGCTTTTAACACACTGCCCTTTTCCCGTGTTCTGGAAGCGCTCCGACATCACCGAGTGCCTCTTTACCTCCGGAAGGTAGTGGAAAGTTATTTCCAGGGTAGGAGTGTCGTCTGTCAAGGGAGTGACGGCAGACTGCTGAGTCGCGAGGTGGGCTGCGGCGTTCCACAGGGGTCGGTCTTAGGCCCACTCCTGTGGAACATCGGGTATAACCGGGTGCTTCGCGGCTCCCTATGTCGAGGACTCCACGTCATCTGCTATGCAGACGACACTCTTTTGTGTGCCCGAGCGGGAAGCTTGGAGGAGGCGGCTGAATTGGCTGAGGAGGGAACCGCGATAGTAATTCGCAGGATAGAGCGGCTTGGGCTGAGAGTGGCCTTCTCCAAAACGGAGGCTATCTGTTTCCGCGGGCCACGTAGAAGGCTGCCTTCAGGATTTAGTATCCATGTCGGCAACACTGTTGTCGAGGTTGGGAACCAGATGAGTTACCTGGGCCTCGTCCTCGACAACAAGTGGAGTTTCTCCGCGCACTTCAGGCGTCTAGTTCCGAAGCTCGTCGGAGCAGCCGGAGCGCTCAATCGGCTCTTGCCGAATCAAGGTGGCCCAGAGGCAGTCTGCCGCCGGCTCTACAGTGGGGTAATAAGGTCCATGGCCCTTTACGGTGCGCCGGTGTGGGCGGACGCCCTGACTGGCCAAAATAGGATGCTCTTGAGAAGACCACAGAGAATGATGGCAGTCAGGGCGATACGAGGATACCGCACAATATCCTTCGAGGTGGCGTGCGTATTAGCCGGATCCCCTCCATGGGATCTAGAGGCGGAAGTCCAGGCTAAAGTGTTCCGCCATAAAGCAGCATCGCGGAGCCAGGGCGGCGCTCCCTGGACCGAAATACTGAGATGGAAGCGGCTTGCCCAGAGGGCAGCCTTAAGAAAATGGAAGGAGCGACTAGCGGACCCCAGTGCTGGTCACGCGACCATACGAGCTTTTCAGCCACACCTTGAAGGGTGGCTTAACAGGGAGCACGGGTCGCTCACCTACCGGCTCACGCAGGTCCTGTCGGGGCATGGATGCTTCGGCAGGTACCTGTTCAAGGTGGCCGGTAGGGAAGCGAGCATGTCATGCCACGAATGTGGCGCCGAGGAGGACACTGCACAGCACACGCTCGAGCAGTGCCCTAACTGGGAGGAGCAGCGCTGTGCACTTGTCGACGCCATAGGAAGGGATCTCTCCCTTCCGACTGTGGTCCGCGCCATGGTCGGTAGCGAGAGGTCATGGGTGGCCATCTCCTCTTTTTGCGAGGAGGTGATGTCAAGAAAGGAGGCGGCGGAAAGGGTTAGGGAGGTTGATCCCTTTGCCAACCCCATTCGCCGAAGGAGAACCGGGCGGAGGAGGCGAGCAGCCGCCGACCTCATGCCACCGTAGAGAGGGTCTGCGAGCGACAGGAACGGGGGTTCCCTGTCGCTCGGGCAGCACATATGGCCCTCGAGTCTGTAGGGTGCACCACGTGTTCTGGATGCACCCTTTCCCCTAGAGCAGTACGCGGGCGGGGCTCTACCCGCAAGTAGGAGGGTCCGTGTAAACGGACAGCCGCTGGTGGTCTGCAGAAGACTGCATCCGATCCCTGCGACCAACAACATAGCGGAGTGGCGGAACACCAAGGGGTTTTAGTGAGTAGGAGTCTCACATCACCAGTCTGCCTCCCCCGTGGCAGACTGGTATCCATGATGGATTTCCCCTTGTAAAAAAAAAAAAAAAAAAAAAAAAAAAAAAAAAAAAAAAAAAAAAAAAAAAAAAAAAAAAAAAGGTTAGGTCAGGTTAGGTTTTTTTTTTTTTTTTTTTTTTTTTTTTTTTTTTTTTTTCCGGGCCTTTATGGCCCGGCCGCGTTCACCTCTGATGTGGGGGTCAGAGACCTTACTCAACACGTAAAAATAAGTGTACCACAAATGTTTATTGGAATAAAAATATCACAGTATTTATTTAAAATCGTTTTCTCAACAGCGAGTAAAACATACAATAAAATAAACTTATCAATTAAATACAAAAGTGGGACAGCGGAATAATAACAATAAAATATAACGTGATAAAATAAACACGATTCCCTCCCATTCTATTGCACGAATATGTCAGCCGGCGTGATTAATAGCGCAGTGTTGTCTAAGTTGCTGTTGGGGCTTATTGACACAATAAGTGGACAGCTGGCCTCTTTCTGCCTAGGTCTTATTTCTATTAATCACGCTGGTCGCTACCTCCGTGCAATAGCTTAGGAAGGTATCACGTTTCTCGCTGTCCATGACAAGTTTACAAACACTGTGTAAATCTAAAGTGGTGTCTAAAGACATTTGCACATCATATCTTTGGCGTGAGTACACAGGGCAATGCAGTAAGACATGCTCCACTGTCTCGCTCACACCCGGTTCACAGATGCAGGATGGGTCCTCCTTGCACTTGAAACGGTTCAAGTACTCTGAGAACCCACCGTGCCCGGTCAGAACCTGTGTGAGCGTGGCTGTGGGATGAATCTTCCTAATTGTCCTATACCAGGTCAGGGAAAAACATTTTCGTCGTGGAGGCAGTGGTGTCAGTCTTGTACTTACGGTTCCATTCGTCCAGCGACTCCAAACGTATTTGTCGCTTGACGAATGATACCGGACATTTGTCGTACGTTGGCTTGGTCTTACTGTGCAGCGCTGCTTGCTTTGCCAATTCGTCCGCTCTCTCGTTACCCGCCAGCCCTGCGTGTGCCTTTATCCAAAACAAGGAAATGTCCTTGTTTTGGAGTCTGCACTGGGCGATGTTGTTCCTCGCCTCGGCGGCGAGCGGGTGAAGAGAGAGAGGGTTGACCACTGTCTCGAGTGCCGAACGCGAGTCGCTTATTACAGCGAGACTGGCGCTCCTACACTCAAACGCGTATTTAGTGGCTCGGCATATGGCCAAAAGTTCGGCTTGATAGACCGTGCAGTAAGACGACAGTTTGAGTTTGAGCGACTTGATCTCGGTTTCACTGTTCCAAATGGAAAGTGAAGCTCCGACCTTGCCTTCAATTTTGCTGCCGTCCGTGTATATTCTTACTGCGCTGCTTACGTTGGTGGTCACGCTTTGCTGATCCGTCAAGTTCATGAACTTAAGGTCCATATGTTTTGCCGGATGCGGAGTACTCGTATATGCCAGTCTGCTTTCGACTTCCATGTCGCCTAGCTCTGGTCGGGGTACTCCCCTCTTGGCCTTGTACAGGGAGGCCGCTTCGCGTATGCGAATATCGAGGGGCAGTAACCCGGTCAGAGCGAGCGACGCGTTCAAGGACACCGTTTTGTAGGCCTTGCACATCTTTTGCGCAAAGCCCCTCTGGACAGTGTTCAGCTGCTTCTGAGCAGTGATCTTGTTTGTTGACGGCGACCAAGCACTGGCAGCGTACATGATGATGGGCTCAATGGTGGCCGTATAGATCACCCGGATAACTTCCGGGTGAAGGCCCCAGCTAGTTTTAGCAGCCTTTGCTAGCTGTTTGTAGACATTCAACGCCTTTCTGCAGATGTTCGCAGTGTGGCTGTTGAATGTCAACTTATGGTCGATTGTGAGCCCTAAGATCTTAATCTCATCTGTTATGCCAATATCAATCCCTCCCATGGTCAGGATGGGGGTGTCATAGATCAGCTTTCGTGTCACAACCATCGCGCTTGTTTTGTGAGGTGCGAACTTCAGCTTGTTCTTGACACCCCACTCCCGCACATAGGCGAGAGTGGGATTGGCTTGACGCTGTATGTCCAGTGCCGTGTCGCCGGCAAAAACAAGGACTACGTCGTCTGCGAAAGCCTGCACATATTGCCCCCGCGTTTCGAGTCCTTTCAGCAACGGGTCAAGGAGAAGATTCCACAGTACAGGCCCGCCGATAGACCCCTGTACGCACCCTTTTTGAGTGCCCTTTGTGTACTCCTCACCAGCATACCTGACTCGGACCTTTCGGTCCTGCAGGTAGCTGTCGACGATTCGTCGGAGGTTGACCGGGCACTCTTCTTCGGCCAGTCCCACCCTTATGGCCGGCCACCAGGCGCTGTCGAAGGCTCCCTCTATGTCCAGTGATACCACGGTCACGATCTTTCGTTGAAGTAAATTGCCGCGTATGTACTGTATCAGGTCATAAAGGGAGTCCTCGGTGCTACGTTGGGGCATAAAGCCATATTGGCGCAGACTGAGCCTAGGAATCAGGTGCCACTTGAGCCTATTGACCACCATCTTCTCCAGAATCTTCCCCATGACTGGCAAAAGGCCGGTGGGCCGATAGGACTTGGGGCTTGTGTAGTTGGTTTTTCCAGGCTTCCGCAGCACGACCACCACTGCTACCTTCCATTGTTCCGGGAAGAGACCCAACTCTAGGCACTTGTTCATGATTGCCAGGTGCAGGTCCGGATCCTGTTCGATCACCTGGCAGCATATGTCGGCGGTGAAGCCGTCTCCTCCGGGTGCCTTTTTCGGGTTAAAACTTTCCGCCGCGGCTCTGAGCTCCTCCAGTGTGAACGGCGGGTCGTGGACTTCGCCATCGACGCTGTCGTTCACACGGTTCGCTAGGGCTCTTGTCCGCTGGTGGTCTAAGTTGTCCTCCGTCTCCAGGTCTCCCGGGAAGAACGTGTCCGCTAAGAGTCGGGCAGACTCTTGCTGCCCTACAATGGTGCCGTCTCTCTCCAATGGAAGGTCTTCCTGTCTCCTGGTGGTGTTCTTTATGACCCTGTAGATGTTCTCCCATACTCCTTCTTTGTCCTGTCTTTCGCAGAATGCCTTCCAGCTCTTAATCTGTGCCTTTTTGGCTGCGTCCTCATACTCGAGTTTCGCCTGCAGGTACTGCTCGACAACTCCTGGTCTTCGGGTTGGTGCAGCACATCGGACTCTACGCTTTTTTGTGTTGACTTCTCGCTTCATTCTCTCAAGATCCTCAGACCACCATGGTATTTTGAGTTTGTGGCCTGATTTATGTTTGGGTATTACTTGGGTGCATGTTTCTGTAACTACTTGCGTAAGGCTATTTACATGTCTTTCTAATTCGATTTTACTATTAATATTAACTATGTCTGTTTTGTTTAAATTATACTGTGATTTGAACTGTTCCAGTTTCTCATGAAACTGGACCCAGTTAGCGTTTTTTGAATTGAATATACGCGTGGTTCTATTGATGCTAATTCCTTTTGCCTTACACAATTTAATTTGGAAGAGTATACCATTGTGATCTGAGCTCGTGAGATCTTCAGCCACTCTCCAGTCTTCCACCAGCGCTAGAAGGTCCTCTGTGCACGCTGTGACGTCGACGAAGCTTGTTAGCCGTCGTCCTCCCCTTACAGTATCGAACGTGGGGACGTCACCGTCGTTCAGTACGTGCAGGTTCATCTCTATGAGCGCACCCAGCATTTCCTCGCCCCTGCTATCGTTCGTAATGCTGCCCCACCACGAACTCTTTGCATTTGCGTCGCCTCCAACTATGATCTTGTAGTTGCGGTGGGAAAGAACTATGGTGTTGAGATGGTCCAAGTATGGCCCTATGGGTTGGTCAGGTTCAAAGTAGTACGAGACGACGAGGACTTCCCATGCGCTGGTCCGCAACTTTACCACGACGATGTTGTTTGTGGTAAAGGCCGGGCACTGCAAGACGTCAATAGTTTGGTCAAAGACGACTATTGCCGCCTTGACAGTGCCTTCGCCGCGATCCGCGCTTTGGTAAATCCTCGCCGCTCCGTAGTTCCTCATCTCCTTTCGCCCCCCCACGTAAGGTTCCTGGACCATCGCGACCGCGATACGCCTTTTGCTGGCTTCGAGCATGAGCTCGTTGGTCGCTAGTTCTTTCCTCTGGAGGTTCGCTTGGGCTATCCTGTATGCTGCGGTGCTCCTACCGAGTGGGACCCTAGTGACCACCTTAGCAATAGGCTATGGCGGCTCTAGCTAACGCGTCCCACTTCTTGCGGATCGGGCATTCCAGGCTGAAGGCTGTATGGGCAGTGCCCGGAACTTTCGCGATTTCGCAGTTCCGGCACACTGACGCCTCGCCTGACTCCCATTTCGGGCAGTCGGTCCTGAGGTGTCGCCCACCGCAGTGCGCACAGAGGTCGGCCGTCTCAGAACACGTTTTGCGGCCGTGTCCAAATGCCAAACACCGTGTACACTGTATCAACGGTGTTTGATCTTGGACCGGGACATACTGAATGTCTACGAAGACCCTTTCGGCGGTCGTCAGCCGCTTCCACATCTTGGGCGAGACCTGCAAAACCACGTGGTTCTGGTGCGGGTTCCTCGCCCTTCTGCGGTACTTAACGGCGACGACCTTGTCATCGGCCGAAAGGTCTCCTACCAGCCGCATGTTCTGAGAAATGAGCGCGGTCTGGATGTCTTCGTCTGTGTTGTATTTGAAGACATCTCTGAGGATGACCAAGGGATTTTTGTTCTTGGCCTCCTCGACCTTGAGCTTCTTGTCCTTTCTGAGCTGTGTCACCGTTCGCTCTATCTCTCCCTTGGTGGCACAGCTCAGAATGACTTTTTGGTCCTTGACCTTTCGGACCCGCTCAATCTGCAAGCCGCTCTTCTTGGCGTCTAACGCCTGCCGAACTCTATCAATCACGTCCGAGCCGGTGTCCGCGGTGTCGTCGGAGGACACGATCACCGAGTGTTTCGGCCCCGCTCCTAATGGAGTGGGCCGCGGTTTCGACAGCTGTTTCGCATATGAGGGAGCCTTCTCGCTCATTGCGGAGAGCTGTCCACTCATCTCTTCAGCAGTACGCTTTAGAGATTGGACCTCCGCCATGAGGTCCTTGTGGTCTTGTCCTCCGGTTTCACCCGCCACCGGCCCGGCCTCCTCCATCGCCTTCTGGTGTTTATCGATGGAGGCTTGGAGAACTCGCATTCTGTCGGTATTCTCCCTCGACAGTTGGGAGTTCTCCTCGATCTTTCGGTAGAGTTCGGCCATCGCGTTGTGGCCTCCGGCGTCTTTTGCCTCAACAGGCTTTTCCCCTTTCTTCGTGATTTCCCCACCCCTTGCCATCTCCGACTCTTTCACTAATTGGTAGAGTCGGTCTATGGCCACTGTTACCCCCGTCTTGATATCCGTCCTCAGGTTTCTAGAGTTGGCGAGGTGAAGCTTAGCCTTGCCCAGGCACGCTTTTGCCTCCGCAACTCTGGACGGATAGACGGGTTTCTGAGTAGGGCTACTGACGGTGGCGGATGGTGAGGGGGCAGTAGGTGCCTTGCCCTCCTGGCCAGACACTGCCTTTGGCTTGGGCTTTGTCACCGTCAGGTTCAGTTTAGGGGATGGGGGGTTCGGTTGCGGCGTTGGCTTCGCGGACTCCCACTCCCCGATACTCCGTCTTACGGTTGGCCGCCCCGTGGGCTGCTCAATCCGGCGTCCGTCCGGGGAAGTGGATCCGCTTTGCCGCTTCACGGGGGTGCGGTGGGGCAAAAACATCTTTGAGGGTCCGCGGCTTCGTCAGTCCAAGAAGTTTGTAAAAGTTGTAAAATTTGGACTGACGGTTTAAAATGGAGCTGTGTAAATGGCAGCTCCAGTAGTCAAAATGTTAAAATTTTAATTTTAAAATAAAAAATTTAAAAATGTCAAATTTAAAAACTGTAAAATATAAAAATTTAAAAAAATCTTAAAAATGTCAAAAAATTTTAAAATGTTAAAATTAAAGTTAAAAGTTAAAATGTTAAATATTAAAAACGTCTAAGAAATTAAAAGTCCCGACTAGCGGGCGGTCAAGAAATATAAAAATAAAATCTTAAAAACTAACTTAAAATTAAGTCTCTAGGCAATAGGCCTAGAGACGGTCCTTATAACTAGTGTCGAGCTCGAAGACGATGCTCGACGGTCGCTGGCTCGGTGAAAACACGCGAAGCTCAGGTCAATTAAAATGTTGGGTACAGTATAGAAGTTACTGTACCGTTAGCAGGAGGTCACCAGGTGTGCTGTTCCAAGGCGCCCAATAAGGCAGCCCACGGCCGGGGCAGCGGCAGTGAGTGTCCCGGGCGTGTTATTTGGTGCGTGGAGAGCGCACACCCAGATGTGTGTAGCACTGTCACTGCACTGTCACTCGCACCTCGGTGTAGGGGACGGATTGGGAATTTGGAGTAGGGAAAAGTGTCGAAAATTGGGGGGGCAGATTGTTGGGGCCAGAAGTTGCGGCCAGATGGTAGCAACCTGCCGCGACCACTCCCTTGTTTCTGCGACCCTCGGGTCCAAAGTTATGGCCCGAGGGGGAAATTTCCTTGAAGGGGGTGGGGGGGGTTGGGAACCAATATCAACTTGGGGGGGGGTGAAGTGGGGGGGGGGGGGGGGGGTCGATTTTTGGGGGCAGATTTTTTGGGGCCAGAAGTAGCGGCTGCTTAGTGGCAATCTGCCGCGACCACTCCCTGATTTCTACGACCCTCGGATCAGATGTTATGGCCCGAGGGGAAATGTTATTGAGGGGGGTCGGGGGAGGGGGGACCAAAAATCGACTTTTTGGAGGGGGGGTGAGGGAGGGGAAGGGGGGGGGGGGGGGGGGGGGTGTCGAATTTTGGGGGCAGATTTTTTGGGGCCAGAAGTTGCGGCTGCTTAGTGGCAATCTGCCGCGACCACTCCCTGATTTCTACGACCCTCGGATCAGATGTTATGGCCCGAGGGGAAATGTTATTGAGGGGGGTCGGGGGGGGGGGTCCAAAATTCGACTTTTTTTTTTTGGAGGGGGGGTGAGGAAGGGGGAGGGGGGGGGGGGGTAAAAATTTTGGAGGGGGTAAGCGGGTTGGGAATGTGGAAGGGGAAACTACGTACCGGGTGCACTTGATGACGCACTTGATGACGTGCGCTGGGTGGCGATTGCTCACACGCTGGAACTGGCGGTGACCTGATGCAGTAGTCCCCCTCAAAAGATGGTCCCCCTCAGGGATCCTCAGGACGTCTTCGGAGCAAGTCCGGCGCCCGGCCTGACGTCACCCGAGCCCTATATGGAATGTTCTAGTGGCTCGGCTTGGTGACGTAGGCGATCTGTGACGCTTGTTTACGCCAATTCTGGCCCGGGAAAACTGACTCAAGATCTTCGGATCGTCAGTATCTTGGTGGCGGCTGGAAGGTGCTCGCCGGCGCTGTAAGGTGGCGCTTTTCCCGGGTCGGTTCCGCTTAAGCAGCTCCTGGAATTGGCCCCGCAAGGTCCAGATGCGATATCTTCGGGCGCTGATGTCTTACAGACCTGCCTCCATGTATCCTGGCGAATCACTCACTCACTAGACCGGCAAAAAAAAAAAAAAAAAAAAAAAAAAAAAAAAAAAAAAAAAAAAGGTTAGGTTGGGGTGGGGTGCGTGCTGGACAACCTCCTCGTGGTGCACCCTGGGCACCGCCGACCACCTCTTCAGCATCCCTGTCGAGGTGGTCGACGGTGGCGGATAGTCCGGCTAGGGAGTCGCGTTTTGTCTGCCTCTTTCACCCTCTTCGGAGGGGGTCTGGGGCAGACCGGCGACGGGGGGGGTAATGCGTCGCTCGCGCCGCTCTCGGTACCTCTCTGCTTTCAGAGAGGACTGTAGCGCGGCGCGGGCGGCGCAGGGGATGGGGGGGGTAAGGGGTTGGGGGGGTAAAGGTGATGGATGTCTGAGTGTGTGTCAGTCCAAAGGTGATGGATGAACCGCGAAAGCGTGATGTATGAGTGGAAGTCGCCGAGAGGAGACGGTATGTTTCGTGCGGTGTAGTGCCAGGTGCACGCGGCTTTAGCCGCCGCCGGACGGACCCGTAATCCCACCTGAGGTGTCGTGGACACGTCTCGCGGCCAATGATGGTGGGACCGGGGGCCTGGCCTTAACCGGCTGGGCTGCGAGGAGACAACCTCTTTAAAAAATCCGGAGATCTCGGCGTTGCGGTCCGTGACGCCGGGTGCTCGCAAGAGCGGCTGGGCCGAAAACCAGCCTTTAGCGGTCCCCCCCTGGGTATCTCCCGCCCCCCAGGTGTATAAAGGGTTACCGGGATACAGGGGTCTCTGTCCCGGTGGACCCCCACTTCCCCCATAATCGTGGGAATAATATGGATGAAACAAAAAACAAAAAGACGAACACAAAAACAAAAAAGACAGACCTTGGCGCGCAAAAAGGACCGAGACAGCATACTGAATCGGAGAAGTTGGTTGGTGCGGGATGCAGTGGCGTGGGGAGGCCTGCAACCGCAAAAGTGGTGGTAGAGCGGCTTAAGCTTGCTCCCAAAGAGAAGGAGAGGCACGAGGAGGTGGAGTCGCCGATGCAGGACACCGACGGCTCCATTTTCTCGAGGCCAGGTAGCCGGGTGTCTGACGCAGGGTGCGCTCAGAAAAGGCACTGGTGCTACTCGGGCGGGGATGAGGGCGAAAGTTGCTCCTCCAGCGAGGAGGACCAACCGGCACCTAAGGCCCCAAAAGCGCGGGACGAGAGTGGCCGCGGTCGCTCCTCCCCTGGCCCAGTCGGAGACAACATGACTCGCCTTAAGAAGCGACCCCCATTGGGGGAGGACGCAGGCCTGGCTAAGACCAGGGCCCAAACGGCTGCCTTAGAGCAGAGGGAGGAATCCTCCATCTTGGAGGATATGAGGGCGGAGGCGAACGGCTGGCTGGACCACATTAACTATGTGGCCAAAAAGGCGCCCAACCTGAAGGCTACATTTGCTGAGCGGCTGGAGAAGTCGATGGTAGCCATTGGCAATATCGTGCTCGAGTTGAGCAACAAGGCGATTGCCTCGGCCGCTGAGCTGAAGAAGGCGAACAAGCGGAATACCGGCCTAAAGGCCGAACTGGGCGAGCTCCGCCGTGAGGTGAAAGCGCTTCGGACTGAAGTCCGGAGTGCGAAGACCCCGGGCGAGACGTGTGCCCCCCCGCCTCCAACCGCTCCGCTAGAGCTGGAGGCGCTTAAGCGCTCCCTCATTGAGGCGGTGGGGACGATGGTCAACGCCCGCCTAGAGGCGCTGGAGGGAAGGCTGTTGCCGGAGGTGCGCCTCCGCCCACCGCTGGCCTCGGATACAAGGGGGAGCTCCGCAACGGAGCCGGCTGCTCCCGCAGCCTCTGAGGGACATGTACCTCCCCCTGCCACGGTATCGCGCGAGGGCGGGAGGCCCAAGGGGAAGGGCAAGAGGAAAACGAGGAAGGCCACTCCGGCGGACCCCAATCCTCTGGCGGTGGCTCCGGTGGAGCCGGTGGAGCCAGCAGAGGGCTGGTCCACCGTGACACGGCGGAGGGGCAAGTCTGGCACTGGCCCCGCACCGGCTGCACAGGCTGTGAAGCCAAAAAGGCCGAAAAAGCCTAGGTTGAGGCCCCCTCGTACGTCGGCTGTAGCTCTCAAGCTCCAGCCGGACGCCGTAGCCAAGGGGGCAACATACGAAGGCGTGCTCCTCAAAGCCAGAGGGCAAATCATTTTGGCTGATCTCGGCATCCCGGCCGTCAGCTGTAGGACGTCCGCAACGGGGGCCCGACTACTCGAGCTCCCGGGAATCGACAGCCGGGAGAAGGCCGACCTCCTCGCGGAGAAAATGCGGGAAGTGCTGGGCGCCGATGGCGTCGTGGTATCCAGGCCTGAGAAGTGCGCTGATCTGCGCATCTCGGGCCTGGATGACTCGGTCAAAACGGCGGAGGTAGCGGAGGCGGTCGCCAAGATTGGCGATTGTCCGCCTTCCGCTATAAAGGTGGGGGAGATCCGGAGGGACAATTCCGGTGCGGGCACCGCTCTGATAAGGTGCCCCGTCGGTGCGGCCGCTAAAGTGGCCGGGGCTAACCGACTGCTTGTTGGGTGGTCCTCGGCCCGCATTAAAGTACTGCCGATTAAACCTCTGCGGTGCTTCCGGTGCCTCGAGGCAGGGCACGTCCGGGAGCAGTGCACCGCAGAGGTGGACAGAGGGGAGGTCTGCTTCCGATGTGGGCAGCTGGGCCACAAGAGTGCGGGATGCTCCGCCGCGCCGCACTGTGTTGTGTGCGCGGCGTCGAGCAGGCCAGCTGCCCATAGGCTTGGAGGCCCGGCCTGCGTTCCTGCGCCGGCCAAGCGGAAGGCGAAAGGCGCCGCTGGGACTTTTAAGGCCCCGGCAGAGCCTGTCCGCCCTGCGGCTACCAAAGCCGCACACGCAGGAGATGCGATGGTCACCTAGTGACCTTCGCGTCTCCCGAGCCCTAAGGCGTCAGGCACGGGAGAGCCTGATGCCCGTTCAGGGGCTCGAGAGGGGGCGCTGTGTTACCTGTACCAACACAGCGCCACTCGGCAGGAGTGGGTGGTCCTTTAGACCACCCAGAGAGGAGGCCTGTCAAGGCCAGAGCCGTGCCGGGGACGTGATTGAAAGCGCTTGCGTGAGCTCGGGTCCTCGGCACTCGCGGCTAAGAGGGTACAGCGTTGGTTTTTAGTGGGTATACCTTCGGGGACTCCCACATATCCCTTCTGCCTCTCCCGGGGCGGAAGGGAACCCATAAAGGGTTTTCCAACGTAAAAAAAAAAAAAAAAAAAAAAAAAAAAAAAAAAAAAAAAAAAAAAAAAAGGTTAGGTTGGGGTAAGGGGGAGCTCCGCAACGGAGCCGGCTGCTCCCGCAGTCTCTGAGGGACATGTACCTCCCCCTGCCACGGTATCGCGCGAGGGCGGGAGGCCCAGGGGGAAGGGTAAGAGGAAAACGAGGAAGGCCACTCCGGCGGACCCCAATCCTCCGGCGGTGGCTCCGGTGGAGCCGGTGGAGCCAGCAGAGGGCTGGTCCACCGTGACACGGCGGAGGGGCAAGTCTGGCACTGGCCCCGTACCGACTGCACCGGCTGTGAAGCCAAAAAGGCCGAAAAAGCCTAGGTTGAGGCCCCCTCGTACGTCGGCTGTAGCTCTCAAGCTCCAGCCGGACGCCGTAGCCAAGGGGGCAACATACGAAGGCGTGCTCCTCAAAGCCAGAGGGCAAATCATTTTGGCTGATCTCGGCATCCCGGCCGTCAGCTGTAGGACGTCCGCAACGGGGGCCCGATTACTCGAGCTCCCGGGAATCGACAGCCGGGAGAAGGCCGACCTCCTCGCGGAGAAAATGCGGGAAGTGCTGGGCGCCGATGGCGTCGTGGTATCCAGGCCTGAGAAGTGCGCTGATCTGCGCATCTCGGGCCTGGATGACTCGGTCAAAACGGCGGAGGTAGCGGAGGCGGTCGCCAAGATTGGCGATTGTCCGCCTTCCGCTATAAAGGTGGGGGAGATCCGGAGGGACAATTCCGGTGCGGGCACCGCTCTGATAAGGTGCCCCGTCGGTGCGGCCGCTAAAGTGGCCGGGGCCAACCGACTGCTTGTTGGGTGGTCCTCGGCCCGCATTAAAGTACTGCCGATTAAACCTCTGCGGTGCTTCCGGTGCCTCGAGGCAGGGCACGTCCGGGAGCAGTGCACCGCAGAGGTGGACAGAGGGGAGGTCTGCTTCCGATGTGGGCAGCTGGGCCACAAGAGTGCGGGATGCTCCGCCGCGCCGCACTGTGTTGTGTGCGCGGCGTCGAGCAGGCCAGCTGCCCATAGGCTTGGAGGCCCGGCCTGCGTTCCTGCGCCGGCCAAGCGGAAGGCGAAAGGCGCCGCTGGGACTAAGGCCCCGGCAGAGCCTGTCCGCCCTGCGGCTACCAAAGCCGCAACCGCAGGAGATGCGATGGTCACCTAGTGACCTTCGCGTCTCTGGAGCCCTAAGGCGTCAGGCACGGGAGAGCCTGATGCCCGTTCAGGGGCTCGAGAGGGGGCGCTGTGTTCCTGTACCAACACAGCGCCACTCGGCCGGAGTGGGTGGTCCTTTAGACCACCCAGAGAGGAGGCCTGTCAAGGCCAGAGCCGTGCCGGGGACGTGATTGAAAGCGCTTGCGTGAGCTCGGGTCCTCGGCACTCGCGGCTAAGAGGGTACAGCGTTGGTTTTTAGTGGGTATACCTTCGGGGACTCCCACATATCCCTTCTGCCTCTCCCGGGGCGGAAGGGAACCCATAAAGGGTTTTCCAACGTAAAAAAAAAAAAAAAAAAAAAGGTTAGGTTGGGGTGGGGTGCTAGGCTGGACAACCTCCTCGTGGTGCACCCTGGGCACCGCCGACCACCTCTTCAGTTTCCCTGTCGAGGTGGTCGACGGTGGCGAATAGTCTGGCAGAGGGAGTCGCGTTTTGTCTGCCCCTTTCACTCTCTTCGGAGGGGGTCTGGGGCAGACCGGCGACGGGGGGGTAATGCGTCCTCGCGCCGTTCTCTTTCCTCTCTGCTTACAGAGAGGACTGTAGCGCGGCGAGGGCGACGCTGGGGTGGGGGGTAAAGGAGATGGATGTATGTGTGTATGCTCTCTCCAAAGGTGATGGATGAACCGCGAAAGCGTGATGTATGTATGGAAGGCTCCGAAAGGAGACGGTGTGTTTCGCGCGACGCGTTTGCCAAGTGCACTCGGCTTTGCCGACGTCGGGCGATCCCGTTATTCTGTTTGGGTGTCGTGGACATGTCTCACGGCCCACTCAGAACCGGGGGTCCTGCCTTAACCGGCCGGACCGAGAGGAGTAAACCTTACTAAAAAATCCGTGGATCTCGGCGCTGCGGTCCGTGGCGCCGGGTGCTCGCAAGAGCGGCTGGAACGGACACCAGCCCTTAGCGGTCCCCCCCTGGGTACTTCCCGCCCCCCAGGCGTATAAAGGGTTACCGGGATACAGGGGTCTCTGTCCCGGTGGACCCCCACTTCCCCCACAATCGTGGGACTTAATATGGCGTGCAACAAAATAAAAATGATGAAACAAAACAAAAAGATTGACCTTGGCTCGAACAATGGACTCGAACAACATAGCGGACTGGATAAGATGGTTGGTGCGGAATGCAGTGCAACTGCAAGGGTGGTGGTAGAGCGGCTTCAGGCTGCTCCCAAGGAGAAGGCGACTGACGCAGTACAAGGGGGGAAAGCTGCGTCTACGACAAATGAGGAGGCGTGGGCAAGGGCCGAGCTTGCGGGGACGCTGCTGCAGTGCAGCGAAGACGACCTCTCGAGGCCGCAAAGTCGGGTGTCAGATGCTGGTTCTGTCCAGAAGCGGCCCCGACACGGCCCTGATGAGGACTCGAGCTCGGGTGGTGCCTCCAGCGATGAGAACCGCCCGGCTCCAAAGGCGCCGAAGGTGCAGGACTCTGGCCCAGCTAGAGATAGGAAGGGTCGCTTTCAAAAGCAGAGCGGTGCCCAGGGGAAGCCGACCCCAAAAGGTGCACCGGTGGACACTGGTGCCCGAAAGCGCTCCACATCGACAGTGCTTGTGCGGGAGGATGAGGTCTCGCTGGACCAGATGAAGGAGTTGGCGGGCGAATGGTTTGCCCAGATTGCTCACGTGGCGGAGAAGGCGCAAGCTCTGAAGTTGTCGCACACTGTGCGGCTGGAGGATGCGATCGAAGGTCTCGGCGATATAGTGTTCCACTTGAGCCAGAGGGCGGCCGCTGCCGCAGAGGTGAAGAAGCTGGCGGTGGAGAATGCCGGCCTAAGGGCGGAACTAGCCCACCTTCGTGGCGAGCTGGCTACGCTCCAGACGGAGGTCCGGAGCGCTAAAACTCCGGACGAGACGAGAACCCCACCGCCTCCAAGTGCTCCCTTTGAGCCGGAGACGTTGAAACGCTCCATCATAGAGGCGGTGGGGACAATGGTTAACGCCCGGCTGGAGGCGTTGGAAGAACGACTCTTGCCTGCGAGGAATGTCCGCCCTCCCCTGGCCTCGACTTCCAAGGCCCGGCCGGTGGCTGCGTCAAGGCGAAGCTCCATTGCGGAATCATCTGTTCTAGCAGCATCTGAGGAGCCTGGGCCTCCCCCTCCCACCATCCCGCGTGGGGGAGGAAAGTCCAAGGCCAAAGGAGGGAAAAAGCAGAGAGCAGCTCCCGCTGCTGGCCCTGCCCCACCGGCTGCCGGTGTAGAGAGTACAACGGAGGGTTGGACGACCGTGACCCGGAGCAAGGCGAAGCCCCGTAGTGGCCCCGCTGAAGCGGTGCAGGCTGCAAAGCCTAAACCGCCGCGGAAGCGGAAGCGGAACCTGCGACCCCCTAACACTACGGCTGTGGTGCTCAAACTGCAGCCGGAAGCCATTGCCAAGGGGGTCTCATACGAGGATTTGCTACGCAGGGCCAAAGGCCAGATCGACCTGGAGGAGATGGGCATCCCAGCCCTCAGTTTTAAGACGGCCATGACGGGGGCGCGAATTCTCGTGCTCCCGGGGGCCTCTAGTAGTGGGAAGGCCGACTTATTGGCGGAGAAAATGCGGGCCGCCCTCGGGGCGGATAACGTTGTGGTCTCCAGGCCCGAGAAATGCGCAGACCTGCGCATCTCGGGCCTGGATGACTCGGTGGCTGTGGCGGAAGTGGCGGAGGCGATTGCCAAGACTGGCGAATGCCCGCCTGCCGCCATTAAGATGGGAATAATCCGGCGGGATAGATCCGGCCTAGGCACTGTTTTGGCCAGTTGCCCGGTCGGGCCCGCTGGGAAAATCGCCGGAGCTGGTCGATTGCAGGTGGGCTGGTCTTTGGCCCGGGCCACCTTGTTGCCGATTCGGCCTTTGCGGTGCTTCCGTTGCCTAGAGGCAGGGCATGTACGGGAGCAGTGTACCGCAGAGGCCGACCGCAGTAGTGCGTGTTTCCGTTGTGGGCAGCTGGGGCACAAATCGGAGGGATGCTCCGCCGCGCCGCACTGTTTAGTGTGCGCGGCGTCGAGCAAGCCCGCTGCCCACAAGCTTGGAGGTGCGGCCTGTGCTCCCGCGCCGGCTAAGGGAAGGAGGGCGAAGGGCGCTGCTGGGACTACGGTCCCTGCGAAGCCTTCACGCCCCGCGGCCACCAAGGCTGCAGCAACACGCGATGACGCGATGGCCACTTCTTAGTGACCACCGCGTCTCGTGAGCCCTAAGACGGCAGGCACGGGGGTGCCTGTCGTCCGTTTGGGGCTCGTGAGGGGGCGCTGTGTTACGTGTGTCAACACAGCGCCACTCGGCTGGACTGGGTGGCCTTCACCACTCAGAGCGGAGGCCTGCAAAGGCCAAGCCGTTCGGGGATGCGGAGGCACACCGCGTACCGGGTCCCCGAATCATGCGGCACAGAGGACACACCGTTGGTTTTTAGTGGGTACACCATTCCGGGAGTCCCACATACCCCTCATGCCTCCCCCGAGGCGGAGGGGATCCATAAAGGATTTTCCAACGTAAAAAAAAAAAAAAAAAAAAAAAAAAAAAAAAAAAAAAAAAAATAAGGTTAGGTTGGGGTGGGGTGCGTGCTGGACAACCTCCTCGTGGTGCACCCTGGGCACCGCCGACCACCTCTTCAGCATCCCTGTCGAGGTGGTCGACGGTGGCGGATAGTCCGGCTAGGGAGTCGCGTTTTGTCTGCCTCTTTCACCCTCTTCGGAGGGGGTCGGGGGCAGACCGGCGACGGGGGGGTAATGCGTCGCCCGCGCCGCTCTCGGTACCTCTCTGCTTTCAGAGAGGACTGTAGCGCGGCGCGGGCGGCGCAGGGGTTGGGGGGGTAAAGGTGATGGATGTCTGAGTGTGTGTCAGTCCAAAGGTGATGGATGAACCGCGAAAGCGTGATGTATGAATGGAAGGCTCCGAAAGGAGACGGTGTGTTTCGCGCGGCGCGTTTGCCAAGTGCACTCGGCTTTGCCGACGTCGGGCGATCCCGTTATTCTGTTTGGGTGTCGTGGACATGTCTCACGGCCCACTCAGAACCGGGGGTCCTGCCTTAACCGGCCGGACCGAGAGGAGTAAACCTCAATAAAAAATCCGGAGATTCCGGCGTTGCGGTCCGTGACGCCGGGTGCTCGCAAGAGCGGCTGGGCCGAAAAACCAGCCATTAGCGGTCCCCCCCTGGGTACCTCCCGCCCCCCAGGTGTATAAAGGGTTACCGGGATACAGGGGTCTCTGTCCCGGTGGACCCCCACTTCCCCCATAATCGTGGGACTTAATATGGCGACTTTAAAATTGAAATTTACGACGGACAACAAAAACAAGACGGACTCTGGCAGGAAAAATGGAACGGAAAAGCAAGCTGATTTGGCAAAGATGACTGGCGCAGAAGGCAGCGAAGTGGGGAAGGCTGCATCTGCGAGAGATAGTGAGGAGCAGATGGAGGCTGCTCGTAGCTCGTGGGCAAGGGCTGAGCTTGCGGGGACGCTGTTCCAATACAGCGACGAGTCCTCCTTCTCGAGGCCGGAAAGCCGGGCGTCGGAAACTGGCTCAGTCCAGAAACGGCCCCGGCATAACTCTGACGGAGACTCAAGCCAGGGCGAATACTCCAGCGGTGAGGACCGCCCGGCGCCTAAGGCGCCCAAAGTGTGGGCCGACAAGAGCGGTCGTGGCCGCTATTCCCCTGGTCCCAAAAGGGACAAGAAGGGACGCTTCACTAAGCGGGGTGGTGGCGACAAGAGGGTCGCGCGAGATGGGTCGCGGTCGGGTAGCGACGGTGACAGGAGGGCTGCTGCGCCGGTTGGTGCCGAAACCTCCGAAGGACGGGGCGAGCCTCCCACAAGGAATGTATCGGTCGCTGCCAAGGCTCAGGCCAGGCTTGACATGCTTGGCAGGAAGTCGAAGGTCCAATCGCTAAGCAAGGCGCGCCTGTCGAAGGGATCTGCGGAGAAGGGGCCTACCCAAAGTGAGCTGAGGGAGGAGGTGCTCACGTGGGTTAGGTCGGTCCAAATGGTGGCTGAGACTGGAGAGGGTGACAGCATCCAGTACCTGAAGAAGGCGGTCACGGGCATCACTGCCGCTGTGAAGTTGATGAGCCAGAGCACGGCTCCAGAGGAAGTGAGGAGGTTGTCTGGGGAGAACTCCAGACTGAAGGCGGAGCTGGATGAACTCCGCGGGGAGGTGGCCGCGCTGCGGGCCGAAATACAGCGGACTAAGGACCCGGTGGAGACGACAACCCCATCGCCCCCAGGCTCGGTGGAGCCAGAGCTGCTCAAGCGCTCTATATTAGAGGCGGTGGGGAACCTCGTGAGTGCCAGATTGGCCGCCTTGGAGGACAGGCTACTACCGGAGGAGCGCCTCCGCCCACCGCTGGCCTCGGCTCCCGTGGCCCGGCCGGTGGCAGCTCAGAGGGGAGGCCCTAGAAAGGAGTCGGCTGTACCAGCGGTATTGGAGGAGTCTGGACCTCCCCCTCCCACCACTTCACGTGAGGGAGGGAAGGCCAAAAAGAAGGAAAAGAGGAGGAGGCAGGCCGATCCGGCCGAACCCACTCCTATGGTGGCAGCTCCTGGTGAAGGACCGGCAGAGGGCTGGACAACCGTCACCAGGCGTAAAGCCAAGTCTGGCAATGTCCCGGCACCGGTTGTGAAGGCTCCTCAGCCTAAGCGGCAAAAGAAGCCGAAACTACGACCCCCCAGCTCGTCTGCTGTAGTACTTAAACTGCAGCAGGACGCTCAAGCTAGGGGGGTCACATACGAGGGCATGATGCTCAAGGCCCGCAGCCAAATTGATCTGCCGAGCCTCGGCATCGAGGGCATCAGCTGGAGGAGGGCGCTGACCGGGGCCCGCCTACTGGAGATCCCGGGGGCCTCCAGCGGCGACAAAGCCAACTTGTTGGCGGAGAAGCTGCGGGAGGCCCTAGGGGAAGACGCTGTGGTGACCAGGCCGGAGAAGTGCGCAGACCTGCGCCTTCTAGGCCTGGACGACTCAATCGTCAAGTCAGACGTGGTGGAGGCAGTTGTGCGGGATGGCGTGTGCTCACCCGCCTCCGTTAGAGTGGGGGAGATCCGCCGGGACAGGTCCGGCATGGGAACTGTTCTGATCAGTTGCCCTGTCGGATCTGCTGGCAAAATAGTGGGGGCTGGCCGCCTGCTGATTGGCTGGTCGTCGGCCAGGCCGTGTTTGTTGCCGTTGCGGCCCCTGCGGTGCTTCCGGTGCCTAGAGGTGGGGCACGTCCGGGAGTCATGCACCGCGGAGGTCGATCGTGGGAATGCCTGCTTTCGATGTGGGCAGCCTGGGCACAAAGCTGAGGGATGCTCCGCCGCGCCACACTGTATAGTGTGCGCGGCGTCGAGCAAGCCCGCTGCCCACAAGTTGGGAGGCTTGGCCTGCGCTTCGGCGCTTGCCAGGAGGGGAAAGGGGAGGGATGCCGGGGCCAAAGCCCCGGCGCAGCCTACTCCCGCGGCCACCATGGCCGCAACAACACCAGGTGACGCGATGGCCACGTCATAGTGGCCGTCGCGATCACTGAGCCCTGGGGCGGCAGGCATGGGGGTGCCTGTTGCCCACTCAGGGGCTCGCGAGGAGGTGTTGTGTTACCTGTGTCAACACAACACCACTCAGGCGGAGGCCTGCAAAGGCCAAGCCGTGTCGGGATGCGGAAGTGTACACATCCACCCGGGTCCCCGACACACGCGGCACAGAGGACACAGCGAGGGGTTTTAGTGGGTAGTCCGGGCCGACACCCGGTAGTCCCACATACCCACCTGGGCCCCCCCGGGCCCGGGTGGGATGCGTAAATGCATTTCCCCTCTTAAAAAAAAAAAAAAAAAAAAAAAAAAAAAAAAAAAAAAAAAAAAAGGTTAGGTTGGGGTGCTTGCTGGACAACCTCCTCGTGGTGCACCCTGGGCACCGCCGACCACCTCTTCAGCATCCCTGTCGAGGTGGTCGACGGTGGCGAATAGTCTGGCAGAGGGAGTCGCGTTTTGTCTGCCCCTTTCACTCTCTTCGGAGGGGGTCTGGGGCAGACCGGCGACGGGGGGGTAAGGCGTCGCTCGCGCTATTCTCTTTCCTCTCTGCTTACAGAGAGGACTGTAGCGCGGCGCGGGCGATGCCGGGGTGGGGGGTAAAGGAGATGGATGTATGTGTGTGTGCTCTCTCCAAAGGTGACGGATGAACCGCGAAAGCGTGAGGTATGAGTGGAAGTCTCCGAGAGGAGACGGTATGACTCGTGCGGTGTAGTGCCAGGTGCACGCGGCTTTTGCCGCCGCCGGACGATCCCGTTATCCCACCGGAGGTGTCGTGGTATCACGTCTCGCGGCCGATGATGGTGGGACCGGGGGCCTGGCCTTAATTGGCTGGGCTGCGTGGTCGGAATCCACAATAAAAATGACCTATCCGCCCCTGAGAGGGCGAGGAGGTGCTGGCGGGAGGCCAGCAGAAAGAGGTAGGAGCCCAGGGAACCGGCCGACACCCTGGTGTACGTAGGCTTGTTCGGGTGCAGGGGGCACCACCCGGATTGACCCACACTTCCCCCACACTCGTGGGAACTAATATGGATAAAAACAAACAAAAAACGACGGATACGCATACAAATGACGACAATGGCAATGACAACGGACATGAACAGCCCTCTGGATCGGGAACGTTGAGAGGCAGAACTCGCGGAGACTCAGTAGAGTCCGCGACCACAAAGTGGAGCAGGCGGCTTGCCGCGAATTTGATAAGGGCTGGGAGTTCGGAGTCGGTGATGTTCGACACCGACGACTCCGCATTCTCGAGGCCACAAAGCGGGATGTCCGAGGACGGGGTCCGGAAACGGCCCCGTCACTACGACTCGGACGATTGCTCAACTATGAGCCCTACGTCGGACGATGGGGCCCGCCCAGTTCAGAAGGCCCTCAAGGCGGCCAGCGGCCGCGGCCGCACTGCTGGCCCAGTCAGGGACCGTAAGGGGCGCTTCACAAAGCGGACGGAATCGCCAGGGGGCGACAGGTCGCACTCGGGCGGCAGTAGCGGCGCTCGCTCTGCCTCCCTGCAGAGCACCGAGGCCCCCCAGCGAGGAAGAGGGAGACCCCCCACCACGGGGGAGTACGTCGGCCTGGCGAAAGCCAAGGCCAAGTTAGCCGCTGCCCAAAGGGCAGCCTTAGCGGTACAGGCGGAGGCAGAAGTGGCGGAAGCGGCCCGCGAAGCCTACCGCCAGCGGCCGATTCGGCAGGAGCCGGAGAATGTCGAGGGTCAAACGGTGGGGGAGCTGAGGGGCCACGTTTTTCGACACCTCGACATTATCGGCGAAGTCGCCGGAAAGTCCGGCAACCTGAAGGGCACCTTTGTGCGGGCCCTGAAGGATGCCGCCGCGGCTATAAAAGCCGCTGTTGAGGAGCTCAGCCGTTCCACGGTATCGGCTGAGACCCAGAAGTTGGCGGCGGACAACGCCCGACTCAAAGCTCAGCTAGAGGAGACGGAAGCGGATCTAGTTGACATGAGATGGGACATGCGCAAGGCCGAAGAGGCGCGCGCAGCCGCCCCCCCACCGCCCCCAAGTGCTTCGGAGGAGCAGGAGCTGCTGAAGCGCTCCATCATAGAGGCGGTGGGGAACCTGGTGGACGCCCGGCTAGCGGCACTCGAGGACCGGCTGCTGCCGGAGGTGCGCATGCGCCCGCCGCTAGCCTCAGCCCCAAGACGGAGCTCTGTAAGAGAGCCAGCTGCTCCCGCAGCCCCTGAGGACCCGGCACCCCTCCCTCCCGCGGTCCCGCCTGAGAGAGGGAGGCCCAAGGGGAAGGCAAAGCGTAAGACGCGGAAGGCCACCCCAGCGGCCGCTGCTCCGCCAGAGCCGCAACCGGCCGGGAGGCCAGAGGAGGCATGGACCACGGTCGTGAGGCGGAAAGCCAAGCCTGCCGCTGGTCCCGCACAAACTGCCAAAGCGGCAAAGAAGAGAAAGCCGCGCAAGCGGCAGCTGAAACCCCCCCAATCCTCGGCGATAGCCCTAAGGCTAAAGCCAGAGGCTACAGCGCGGGGGGTCACCTACGAGGGCTTGCTCCTCAAGGCGAGGAGTAATATAGACATTGTCGAGATGGGCATCATGGGCATCTCCTTCAGGACGGCCGTGACGGGAGCTCGACTCCTGGAGATCCCGGGGGCCGAAAGCGGAGAGAAGGCGGACCTCTTAGCCGCTAAAATGCAGCAGGTCATGGGGGAGACTGATGTCGTGGTGTCCAGGCCCGAGAAGTGCGCAGATCTGCGCATATCGGGCCTGGACGACTCGGTCGTCGCCTCTGAGGTGGCGGAGGCGGTTGCCAAGGTGGGTGAATGCCTGCCGTCAGCAATTAAGGTGGGGGAGATCCGTCGGGGCAGGTCCAGCTTGGGCACTGCCCTGATAAGATGTCCCGTCCGGGCTGCGGCCAAGGTGGCTGGGGCTGACCGGATTCAGATCGGATGGTCTTCCGTCCGAGCTAAACTGCTGCCGGCCAGACCTCTGCGGTGCTTCCGGTGCCTCGAATTGGGGCACGTACGGGAGCGGTGTACCGCAGAGGTCGACAGGGGGGACGCTTGCTACCGATGCGGGCAGTCGGGCCACAAGAGTGAGGGATGTTCCGCCGCGCCGCACTGCATAGTGTGCGCGGCGTCGAGTAGGCCCGCTGCCCATAAGCTTGGTAGCTCCGCCTGCGCCACGGCGCCGGTCAGAAGGCGGAAGGCGAAGGCCGCTGCTGGGGCCAAAGCCTCGGCGAAGCCTGTCCGCCCCGCGGCTCCTAGAGCTGCAGCAGCAGGGGACGAGATGGTCACCTAGGTGACTGTCCTGACCCCAGAGCCCAAGACGGCAGGCACGGGGGTGCCTGTCGTCCGTTCAGGGGCTAGTGAGGGGGCGCTGTGTTACGTGTGCCAACACAGCGCCACTCGGCCGGACTGGGTGGCCTTTTACACCACCCAGAGCGGAGGCCTGCAAAGGCCAAGCCGTTCGGGGATGCGGATGCTCATTGCGTTACCGGGTCCCCGAATCATGCGGCACAGAGGGCACACCGTTGGTTTTTAGTGGGTATACCATCCTGGGAGTCCCACATACCCCTCATGCCTCCCCCGAGGCGGAGGGGATCCATAAAGGATTTTCCAACGTAAAAAAAAAAAAAAAAAAAAAAAAAAAAAAGGTTAGGTTCTGGCGGGGTGCGTGCTGGACAACCTCCCCGTGGTGCACCCTGGGCACCGCCGACCACCTCTTCAGCATCCCTGTCGAGGTGGTCGACGGTGGCGGATAGTCCGGCTAGGGAGTCGCGTTTTGTCTGCTTCTGGCACTCTTTTCGGAGAGGGTCGGGGGCAGACCGGCGACGGGGGGGTAATGCGTCGCGTGGGTCATCCTGGTACTTCTCTGTTCTCAGAGTGGACTGTGGAGTGGCACACGCGGCGCGGGGTTGGGGGGGTAAAGGTGATGGATGACTGAGTGTGTGTTTTTTTTTTCGGCCAAAGGTGATGGATGAACCGCGAAAGCGTGAGGTATGATTGGAAGTCCCCGAAAGGGGACGGTATGATTCGTGCGGTGTTGTGCCAGGTGCACGCGGCTTTTGCCGCCGCCGGACGATCCCGTTATCCCACCGGAGGTGTCGTGGTATCACGTCTCGCGGCCGATGATGGTGGGACCGGGGGCCTGGCCTTAATTGGCTGGGCTGCGTGGTCGGAATCCACACTAAAAATGACCTGTCCGCCCCTGAGAGGGCGATGAAGTGCTGGCGGGAGGCCAGCAAAAGGTGGTAGGATCCCAGGGAACCGGCCGACACCCTGGTGTATGTAGGCTTGTCCGTGTGCAGGGGGCACCACACGGATCGACTCACACTTCCCCCATACTCGTGGGAACTACATGGAAAATTCTAAAAATCTAACGACGGATACGGCAAATAAAACGACGGACAATGGCACGAATACTGGATTCGATAAGCATAGTGGATTGGCAAAACAAATTGGCAAAGAACGTGGAGACGCGGGTGCGTCCACGTCCTTAGAGAGGGACAAGCGGCTTGCCGCAATAATGGACGTGACGAGGTCCGAGAGTGTGGAGTCGTGGTTGGACACCGACGACGACTCCACCTTCTCGAGGCCGCAAAGTCGGATGTCGGGAGACGGGTGCCGGAAACGGCCCCGCCATTACGACTCCGACGATGATTCGAGCCTGGGTGGCTACGTGACGAACAGCCCCACCCCGAAGGTCCCCAAGGCGGCAAGCGGTCGCGGCCGCGCTTCTCGCCCAGCCAGGGACAAAACCGGGCGGTTCGCAAAGCGAACAGAATCGCAGGGGAGCGATAGGTCGCACTCGGGCGGCAGGAGCAGTGTGAGCTCTGCCGCTGTGAAGAGCGCCGAGGCCCCAAATCGCGGAAGAGGGAGGCCCCCCACCACGGGGGAATACGTCGGCCTGGCGAAAGCCAAGGCCGAGTTTGCCGCTGCCCAAAGGGCGGCCCTAGCGGCAGAGGCGGAGGTAGAGATGGCGAAAGCTGCCCGCGAGGCCTCCCGCCTGCGGCCATTCCGGCCACCGCCGGAAAACGTCGAGGGTCAAACCGTCGGGGAATTGAGGGGCCACGTGTTCCGCGAGCTCGACGTAATCAAAGAAGTCGCCGGGAAGTCCGGCAACCTGAAGGGCACCTTTGTAAGGGCCCTGAAGGACGCTGCTGCGGCTATAAAAGCCGCCGTTGAGGAGATGAGTCGCTCCTCGGTCTCAGCGGAAACGCAGAAGCTGTCGGCGGATAACGCCCGCCTAAAGGCGCAGCTGGAAGAGGTCGAGGCGGACCTAGTCGACCTGCGCTACGACATGCGCAAGGCCGAGGAGGCGCGCAAGGCCGAGGAGGAGCGCAAGGCCGAGGAGGCGCGCGCAACCGTCCCCCCACCGCCCCCAAGTGCTCTGAACGAGCCCGAGCTGCTCAAGCGCTCGATTATAGAGGCGGTGGGGAACTTGGTGGATGCCCGGCTGGCGGCCCTAGAGGACCGGCTACTGCCGGAGGTGCGTTTACGCCCGCCGCTGGCATCGGCAACAAGGCGGAGCTCCGCAATGGAGCCGGCTGCTCCCGCAGCCTCTGATGGCCATGTACCTCCCCCTCCCATGGTGCCGCGCGAGGGCGAGAGGCCCAAGGGAAAGGGCAAGGGAAAGAAGACGAGGAAGGCCACCCCAGTGAACCCCAATCCTCCGGTGGCGGCTTCAGAAGAGCCGGTGGAGCCAGCAGAGAGCTGGACCACCGTGACGCGGCGGAAGGGCAAGACCCGCTCTGGCCCGGCACAGACGGCGCAGGCTCCAAAGCCTAAGCCGAAGCCGAAGCCGAAGCCGAAGCGCAAGCCGAAGCTCCGACCCCCTGGCTCGTCGGCTGTGGTTTTAAAACTGCAGCCGGAAGCCACAGCTAGGGGAATTACATACGCGGACATCCTCTCCAAGGCCAAGCGGATGGTGGACATAGAAGGCCTGGGCATAGCGGGCATCAGTATGCGGGTGACTGCAACGGGTGGCAGAATGTTGGAGATCCCGGGTGCCACAAGCGGCGATAAGGCCAACCTGCTGGCCGAGCAGCTGCGGACAATCTTCGGGGAGAAAAGCGTCGTGGTGTCCAGGCCCGAGAAATGCGCAGATCTGCGTATCTCGGGTCTGGACGACTCGATAAGCAAGAAGGACGTGCTGGAGGCATTAGCACGGGTCAGCGAGTGCCCGCCTGCTTCCTTCAAGGTGGGGGATATCCGGCGGGGCAAAACTGACACGGGTTCTGTCCTGGTCAGATGCCCAGTTGGGGCTGCCGCCAAACTGACGGGTGCTGACCGCATCCTGGTCGGATGGTCCTCCGTCCGCGCCAAACTGCTGCCGGCCAGACCTCTGCGGTGCTTCCGGTGCCTCGAGTTGGGGCACGTACGGGAGCGTTGTACCGCAGAGGTCGACAGGGGAGACGCCTGCTACCGTTGCGGGCAGTCGGGCCACAAAAGCGAGGGATGTTCCGCCGCGCCGCACTGCATAGTGTGCGCGGCGTCGAGTAGGCCCGCTGCCCACAAACTTGGCAGCACCGCCTGCGCCACGGCGCCGGCCAGAAGGCGGAAGGCGAAGGCCGCTGCTGGGGCAAAAGTCCCTGCGAAGCCTGCCCGCCCCGCGGCTCCCAGAGCTGCAGAAGTAGGGGACGAGATGGTCACCTAATGGTGACCGTCTTGACTCCTGAGCCCTAAGACGGCAGGCACGGGGGTGCCTGTCGTCCGTTCAGGGGCTCGTGAGGGGGCGCTGTGTTACCTGTACCAACACAGCGCCACCCGGCCGGACTGGGTGGCCCTTTACACCACCCAGGAGCGGAGGCCTACAAGGGCCAAGCCGTTTCGGGGATGCGGGAGCTTATTGCGTTACCGTGTCCCCGAACCTTGCGGCACAGAGGGTACAGAGAGGGGTTTTAGTGGGTAGTCCGGGCTTCACACCCGGGAGTCCCACATACCCACCTGGGCCCCCCCGGGCTCGGGTGGGATGCGTAAAAGCATTTCCCCTCTTAAAAAAAAAAAAAAAAAAAAAAAAAAAAAAAAAAAAAAAAAAAAAAAAAAAGGTTAGGTTCTGGCGGGACTGCGTGGCGAAATGGCCGCGCTCCGGGCAGAAGTCCGGAGTGCAATAACCCCAGCACAGACGAGCATCCCACCGCCTCAAAGCGCTCCATTGGAGCTGGAGACGCTAAAGCGATCCATCATAGAGGCGGTGGGAACGATGGTGAACGCCCGCCTAGAGGCGCTAGAGGGACGGCTGTTGCCGGAGGTGCGTCTGCGTCCGCCACTGGCCACGACCTCCAAGGCCTCATCGGGAGGTGCCCCCCGGGCTGGAACCAGCCTCGTGGCGGAGCTGGAGAATCCTCCGGCGCCCGTAGAGCTTGGCCCTTCCAAGGCCAAGAAGGGGAAGAAAAAGCGGGTCGCTCCGGCCAACCCCGCTCTACCAGCTCCGGCTGGAGAGACGTCAGCGGAGAGCTGGACGGTCGTGACCCGGCGGAGGGCCAAGTCCGGCACCGGCCCCGCACCGGCAGCAAAGGCAGTAAAGCCCAAACCGCCGAAGAAGCCGAGTCTGAGACCCCCTCGCACGGCAGCTGTAGCCCTCAAGCTGCAGCCGGCCGCTGCGGCCAAGGGGGTAACTTTTGAAAGCCTGTTCCTGAAGGCCAAGGGGCAAATCGACCTCGCAGGCATGGGCGTCCCGTCCGTGACCTTTAGGACGGCACTAACGGGGGCTCGATTACTCGAGCTTCCGGGGGTTGACGGAGGTGAAAAGGCCGACATCCTCGCTGCTAAAATGCAGGAGGTCCTAGGTGTGGATAACGTCGTGGTGTCCAGGCCTGAGAAGTGCGCTGATCTGCGCATCTCAGGTCTGGATGACTCGGTCGTCATAGCGGACATAGTGGAGGCGGTCGTCAGGGTTGGCGAATGCCCGCCGTCCGCTGTAAAGGTGGGGGTGATCCGCAGGGACAGGTCCGGTCTGGGCACTGCCCTGATGAGATGTCCCGTTGGTGTGGCCGCCAAAGTGGCCGAGGCTAACCGACTTTTGGTTGGGTGGTCCTCGGCACGGGCGAAAGTACTGCCGCTAAAACCTCTGCGGTGCTTCCGGTGCCTAGAGTTGGGGCATGTCCGGGAGCAGTGCGCCGCAGAGGTAGATAGAGGGAACGCTTGCTTCCGATGCGGGCAGCTGGGCCACAAGAGCGAGGGATGCTCCGCCGCGCCGCACTGTATAGTGTGCGCGGCGTCGAGCAGGCCAGCTGCCCACAAGCTCGGAGGCGCGGCCTGCGCTCCTGCGCCGGCCAAGGGAAGGAAGGCTAAGGGTACTGCCGGGACTGCGGTCCCTGCGGAGCCTCCACGCCCTGCGGCTACCAATGCCGCACAGACAGGAGATGCGATGGTCACCTAGTGGCCTTCGCGTCTCCCGAGCCCTAAGGCGTCAGGCACGGGAGAGCCTGATGCCCGTTCAGGGGCTCGAGAGGGGGCGCTGTGTTGCCTGTACCAACACAGCGCCACTCGGCCGGAGTGGGTGGTCCTTTAGACCACCCAGAGAGGAGGCCTGTCAAGGCCAGAGCCGTGCCGGGGACGTGATTGAAAGCGCTTGCGTGAGCTCGGGTCCTCGGCACTCGCGGCTAAGAGGGTACAGCGTTGGTAGGTTAGGTTAGGTGCCGGGGACGTGATTGAAAGCGCTTGCGTGAGCTCGGGTCCTCGGCACTCGCGGCTAAGAGGGTACAGCGTTGGTTTTTAGTGGGTATACCTTCGGGGACTCCCACATATCCCTTCTGCCTCTCCCGGGGCGGAAGGGAACCCATAAAGGGTTTTCCAACGTAAAAAAAAAAAAAAAAAAAAAAAGGTTAGGTTAGGTTGGGGTGCTAGGCCGGACAACCTCCTCGTGGTGCACCCTGGGCACCGCCGACCACCTCTTCAGTTTCCCTGTTGAGGTGGTCGACGGTGGCGAATAGTCTGGCAGAGGGAGTCGCTCGCGCCGTGCTTGGCACCTCTCTGCTATCAGAGAGGACTGTAGCGTGGCGTGGGGCGACTAGGGGTGGGAGGGCGGCGACGCCATTTTGGGGGTGGCGATAGGGCCCGTGGTGGGCTGCTGTTGGCGGAGGGCCTTAACCCGAGCCCCCTTCCCCCGGAGGGGGCTCGCAGCAGTGTCGGGGTTGAAGCCTTTTGGCATCCCCCGACTTTCCCGCCTGGGCCTGGTCGCCCAGCCTGATGGCTGAGCGGGAATGCGGGTCGAGCACCGCGTGAGGCAGTGGAGCTCCCCGCGGAGCCTCTGGTGGCAGGCACGGGGGTGTCTGCCATTACAGCATGGGCTCGAGAGGGGGCGCTGTGTTACGTGTGTCAACACAGCGCCTGAGGTCGGAGTGGCGCGTCCTTTGGACGCGCCCCCAGTGAGGGGGCCTTACCAGGCCGAGTCGCGCCGGGTTGCGGTTGCTTTTAGCATTCCCGGGACCCGGCACATGCGACCAAGAGGATACACCGTTGGTTTTTAGTGGGTATACCTTCGGGGACTCCCACATACCCCTCTCGACTCCCCCGAGTCGGGAGGGGACCCATAAAGGGTTTTCCAACGTAAAAAAAAAAAAAAAAAAAAAAGGTTAGGTTAGGTTGGGGTGCGTGCTGGACAACCTCCTCGTGGTGCACCCTGGGCACCGCCGACCACCTCTTCAGCATCCCTGTCGAGGTGGTCGACGGTGGCGGATAGTCCGGCTAGGGAGTCGCGTTTTGTCTGCTTCTGGCACTCTTTTCGGAGGGGGTCGGGGGCAGACCGGCGACGGGGGGGTAATGCGTCGCGTGGGTCATCCTGGTACTTCTCTGTTCTCAGAGTGGACTGTGGAGTGGCACACGCGGCGCGGGGTTGGGGGGGGGTAAAGGTGATGGATGACTGAGTGTGTGTTTTTCGCCCAAAGGTGATGGATGAACCGCGAAAGCGTGATGTATGATTGGAAGTCCCCGAAAGGGGACGGTATGATTCGTGCGGTGTAGTGCCAGGTGCACGCGGCTTTTGCCGCCGCCGGACGATCCCGTTATCCCACCGGAGGTGTCGTGGTATCACGTCTCGCGGCCGATGATGGTGGGACCGGGGGCCTGGCCTTAATTGGCTGGGCTGCGTGGTCGGAATCCACAATAAAAATGACCAATCCGCCCCTGAGAGGGCGAAGAGGTGCTGGCGGGAGGCCAGTAAAAGGTGGTAGGATCCCAGGGAACCGGCCGAAACCCTGGTGTATATAGGCTTGTCCGGGTGCAGGGGGCACCACTCGGATTGACCCACATTTCCCCCTTACTCGTGGGAACTATATGGATTTACCTAAAACTACAATGACGGACACGGCAAATAAAACGATTGACAATGGCGCGAATACTGGACTCGGAATGCATACTGGATTGGCTAAGAAAACTGGCAAGGAACGTGGAGACGCGGGTGCGTCCACGTCCTTAGAGAGGGACAAGCGGCTTGCCGCAATAATGGACGTGACAAGGTCCGAGAGCGTGGAGTCGGTGTTGGACACCGATGACGACTCCATTTTCTCGAGGCCGTACAGTCAGATGTCGGAAGACGGGTGCCGGAAACGGCCCCGCTATTACGACTCCGACGACGATTCGAGCCTGGGTGGCTACGTGACAAATAGCCCCACCTCCCCGAAGGTCCCCAAGGCGGCAAGCGGTCGCGGCCGAGCTTCTCGCCCAGTCAGGGATGAAACGGGGCGGTTCACTAAGCGGTCAGACTCGCTGGGGAGTGTTAGGTCGCTCTCGGGAGGCAGGAGCGGCGTTCGCTCTGCCTCTCTGAAGAGCACCGAAGCCCCCACGCGTGCAAGAGGGAGACCCCCCACCACGGGGGAGTACGTCGGCCTGGCCAAAGCCAAGGCCGAACTCGCCGCTGCCCAAAGGGCGGCTTTAGCGGTGCAGGCGGAGGCGGAGGTGGCGGAAGCTGCCCGCGAGGCCTCCCGCCAGCGGCCATTCCGGCCACCGCCGGAAAACGTCGAGGGCCAAACCGTCGGAGAGCTGAGGGGCCACGTGTTCCGGGAGCTCGACGTCATTAAAGACGTTGCCGTGAAGTCCGGCAACCTGAAGGGCACCTTCGTAAGGGCCCTGAAGGACGCCGCCGCGGCCATAAAAGCCGCCGTAGAGGAGATGAGTCGCTCCACGGTCTCAGCGGAAACGCAGAAGCTGTCGGCGGACAACGCCCGCCTAAAGGCGCAGCTGGAAGAAGTCGAGGCGGACTTAGCCGACCTGCGCTGTGACAGGCGCAGGGCCGAGGAGGAGCGCGCAACCGTCCCCCCACCGCCCCCAAGTGCTCTGAACGAGCCCGAGCTGCTTAAGCGCTCGATTATAGAGGCGGTGGGGAACTTGGTGGACGCCCGGCTGGCGGCCCTAGAGGACCGGCTACTGCCGGAGGTGCGTTTACGCCCGCCGCTGGCATCGGCAACAAGGCGGAGCTCCGCAATGGAGCCGGCTGCTCTTGCAGCCCCTGAAGACTCGGCACCTCCCCCTCCCACGGCGCCGCGCGAGGGCGAGAGGCCCAAGGGGAAGGGCAAGGGAAAGAAGTCGAAGAAGGTCACTCCGGCGAACCCCAATCCTCTGACGGCGGCTCCGGTGGAGCCGGTGGAGCCAGCAGAGGGCTGGACCACTGTGACACGGCGGAAGGCCAAGCCTCGCTCAGGCCCGGCGCAGACGGCGCAGGCTCCTAAGCCCAAGCCTAAGCCGAAGCCAAAGCGCAAGCCGAAGCTCCGACCCCCTGGCTCGTCGGCTGTGGTTCTAAAACTACAGCCGGAAGCCGTAGAGCGGGGGATCACATACGCGGACATCCTCACAAAGGCCAAGAGGATGGTGGACCTAGACGGCATTGGCATAGCGGGCATCGGTATGCGGGTGACTGCAACGGGTGGCAGAATGCTGGAGATCCCGGGAGCCGCAAGCGGCGATAAGGCCAACCTGCTGGCCGAGCAGCTGCGGACTATCTTCGGGGGGAAAAGCGTCGTGGTGTCCAGGCCCGAGAAATGCGCAGATCTGCGTATCTCGGGTCTGGACGACTCGGTAGCCAAGGCGGATGTGCTGGAGGCTCTAGCACGGGCCGGCGAGTGCCCATCAGCCTCCATCAAGGTGGGGGAAATCCGGCGGGGTAAAACTGACACGGGTTCTGTCCTCGTCAGATGCCCTGTTGGGGCTGCTGCCAAGCTGGCGGGTGCTGACCGCATACTGGTCGGATGGTCCGCCGTCCGCGCCAAACTGCTGCCGGCCAGACCTCTGCGGTGCTTCCGGTGCCTCGAGTTGGGGCACGTACGGGAGCGGTGTACCGCAGAGGTCGACAGGGGAGACGCCTGCTACAGATGCGGGCAGTCGGGCCATAAGAGCGAGGGTTGTTCCGCCGCGCCTCACTGCATAGTGTGCGCGGCGTCGAGTAGGCCCGCTGCCCACAAACTTGGCAGCACCGCCTGCGCCACGGCGCCGGCCAGAAGGCGGAAGGCGAAGGCCGCTGCTGGGGCAAAAGCCCCTGCGAAGCCTGCCCGCCCCGCGGCTCCCAGAGCTGCAGAAGTAGGGGACGAGACGGTCACCTAATGGTGACCGTCTTGACTCCTGAGCCCTAAGACGGCAGGCACGGGGGTGCCTGTCGTCCGTTCAGGGGCTCGTGAGGGGGAGCTGTGTTTCCTGTACCAACACAGCGCCACCCGGCCGGACTGGGTGGCCCTTTACACCACCCAGGGAGCGGAGGCCTACAAGGGCCAAGCCGTTTCGGGGATGCGGGAGCTTATTGCGTTACCGTGTCCCCGAGCCTTGCGGCACAGAGGGTACAGCGAGGGGTTTTAGTGGGTAGTCCGGGCTTTACACCCGGGAGTCCCACATACCCACCTGGGCCCCCCCGGGCTCGGGTGGTATGCGTAAATGCATTTCCCCTCGTAAAAAAAAAAAAAAAAAAAAAAAAAAAAAAAAAAGGTTAGGTTCTGGCGGGGTGCGTGCTGGACAACCTCCTCGTGGTGCACCCTGGGCACCGCCGACCACCTCTTCAGCATCCCTGTCGAGGTGGTCGACGGTGGCGGATAGTCCGGCTAGGGAGTCGCGTTTTGTCTGCTTCTGGCACTCTCCTCGGAGAGGGTCGGGGGCAGGCCGGCGACGGGGGGGTAAGGGGTTTCGGGGGGGTAAAGGTGATGGATGAACGTGTGATGTATAAAAGGAAGTCCCCGAGAGGGGACGGTATGATTCGTGCGGTGTTGTGCCAAGTGCACGCGGCTTTTGCCGCCGCCGGACGATCCCGTTATCCCACCGGAGGTGTCGTGGACATGTCTCGCGGCCGATGGTGGGACCGGGGGCCTGGCCTTAACCGGCTGGGCTGCGAGGAGTAAACCTCTCTAAAAAATCCGGAGATTCCAGCGTTGCGGTCCGTGACGCCGGGTGCTCGCAAGAGCGGCTGGGACGATAAACCAGCCTTTAGCGGTCCCCCCCTGGGTACTTCCCGCCCCCCAGGCGTATAAAGGGTTACCGGGTTACAGGGGTCTCTGGCCCGGTGGACTTCCTTTCCCCCATACTCGTGGGACTAATATGGCTTATAGATTGAAATTTTTGACGGACTCGGATAATACGATTGACCTTGGCGACGATAACGGACCTGATTTGCATAGCAATTCGGCAAAGACGACTGGCGCAGAACGCGTTGACTCGGGGGAGTCCGCGTCTGCTTTTAGACGAGGAGGGGAGCTGATGGCTGCCCTCAAAGAATTGACGAGGACCGGAAGTGTGGACTCGATGTCGTATGACAGCGACGACGACTCCACACTCTCGAGACCAGGCAGTCGGGTGTCGGGCAGCGGTTCGCACCGCAAGCGATCCCGACGTGAAGACTCGGATGATGACTCGGACGGTTTCTTGAGTGGCGAAGAGCGCCCCGCTCAAAAAGCCCCGAAAACAAAAGTGCAGAAGGGCACTTCACAGGTGAGGGACAAAGCTGGCCGGTTCCTAAAGCGTTCTGACGCATCGGGGAGTCAGCCCCAAGGGAGAGATCGGTCGCGCTCGGGCGGCAGGAGCGACGGGAGCTCCGCCGCTCTGAAGAGTACCGACACCCCGAGAGGAAGAGGCCGGCCTCCAACAACCGGCGAATACGTTGGCCTGGCAAAGGCCAAGGCCGAGATGGTCGCTGCGGAACGGGCAGCAATGGAGCTGCAGGCGGAGAAGGAGCTGGCGGAGTCGGCGCGCGAGGCGTACGAGCTGCGTCCGATTCGCATGCCCGAGAAATTTGCGGGGGCCTGTACGCCCGAACTAAAGGGTCACGTTCTCCGTAACGTGGCCCTAATCGGCGATGTCGCGGCCAAGTCGTCGAACCTTAAGGGTACATTCGTCAAGACCCTTAAGGACGCGGCCGCGGAGATCAAGGAGGCCGTAGACCTCCTGTGTCGGTCCACTGTGTCGTCGGAGACAATGAAGCTCTCCGCTGACAAGGACCGACTCCAAAAGGAGGTCGAAGAGCTGCGAAGCGAGGTGGCCGCCCTGCGGGCTGACCTGCAGAGGCCGCGAAACACGGACGAGACAACCCCATCGCCTCCAAGTGCTCCGTTTGAGCCGGAGTCGCTTAAGCGCTCCATCATTGAGGCGGTGGGGAACATGGTGAACGCCCGCCTAGAGGCGCTGGAGGACAGGCTGCTGCCGGAGGTGCGCCTTCGCCCGCCTCTGGCCTCGACTTCTGGGGCCTCGTTGAGGGTTGCCCCGCCGGCCACAGATGGCCCTATGCTGGAGCTGGAGGTCCCTCCGGCGCCCACTGACCTCGGTCCTCACCCTCCCACGACTTCGCGTGAGGGAAAGAAGACCAAGGGGAAAGGGAAGGCGAAAACGCGAAGGGCCACCCCAGCGAACTCAGATCCTCTGGCCGAGGCTCCGGCGGTGAGACCGGCCGAGAGACCGGCCGAGCAATGGACCAAGGTGGTCAGGCGAAAGCCCAAGCCCGCCCCTGGTCCTGCAGCACCCGCCCAACAGGAGGCGAAAAAGAAGAAGCCGCGCAAGCGGCAGTTGAAACCCCCCCGCACATCGGCGGTAGCGCTGAAGCTGCAGCCGGCAGCTGTAGCGCGGGGGGTCACATACGAGGGATTGTTCCGCGAAGCCAAGAGCAAAATGAACCTCGAGGACCTGGGCATAACGGCCATCTCGTTCAAAGTGGCCGTTACGGGGGCAAGGCTTCTGGAGCTCCCGGGGACCGACAGCGGAGACAAAGCGGACCTCCTTGCCGCAAGGGTACTGCAGGTGATGGGGGCAGACAACGTCGTGGTGTCCAGGCCCGAGAAATGCGCAGATCTGCGCATCTCGGGTCTGGACGACTCGGTCGTAGTGTCAGAGGTGGCAGAGGCGGTCGCGAAGGTCGCCGAGTGCGCGCCCGCCTCCATAAAAGTGGGGGAGATACGGCGGGGCAAATCCGGGCTGGGCTCCGTCCTGGTCAGGTGCCCAATAAGGGTCGCTTCCAAGGTGGCTGGGGCCGACAGAATACTGGTCGGATGGTCTTCCGTCCGCGCCAAGCTACTGCCGGCCAGACCTCTGCGGTGCTTCCGGTGCCTTGAAGTGGGGCACGTACGGGAGCGGTGTACCGCAGAGGTCGACAGGGGTGACGCCTGCTACCGATGCGGGCAGTCGGGCCACAAAAGTGAGGGATGTTCCGCCGCGCTGCACTGCATAGTGTGCGCGGCGTCGAGTAGGCCCGCTGCCCACAAACTCGGTGGCACCGCCTGCGCCACGGCGCCGGCCAGAAGGCGGAAGGCGAAGGCCGCTGCTGGGGCAAAAGCCCCTGCGAAGCCTACCCGCCCTGCGGCTGCCAAAGCTGCTGCAGTAGGGGACGCGATGGTCACTTCTTAGTGACCATCGCGACTCCTGAGCCCTAAGACGGCAGGCACGGGGGTGCCTGTCGTCCGTTCAGGGGCTCGTGAGGGGGCGCTGTGTTCCCTGTACCAACACAGCGCCACCCGGCCGGACTGGGTGGCCCTTTACACCACCCAGAAGCGGAGGCCTGCAAAGGCTGAGCCGTGTCGGGGATGCGGAAGTGTTGTCATCCACCCGGGTCCCCGACACACGCGGCAGAGAGGGTACAGAGAGGGGTTTTAGTGGGTAGTCCGGGCTTCACCCGGGAGTCCCACATACCCACCTGGGCCCCCCCGGGCTCGGGTGGGATGCGTAATGCATTTCCCCTCTTAAAAAAAAAAAAAAAAAAAAAAAAAAAAAAAAAAAAAAAAAAAAAAAAAAAAAAAGGTTAGGTTAGGTTAGGTTAGGTTAGGTTAGGTTAGGTTAGGTTAGGTTAGGTTGGGGTTCACCAACGCCAGAAGAGGGATGGACCCAGGTGGTAAGGCGCAAAGCCAAGCCTGCCGCTGGTCCCGCAGCCACCGCCCAACGGGCGAAGCCGAGGAAGCCGCGCAAGCGGCAGTTGAGACCCCCCACCTCATCGGCTGTAGCCCTAAAGCTGCAGCCGGCGGCCAAGGAGCGGGGGATCACGTACGAGAGGCTAATCTTCAATGCGAAGAAAGAGATTGACCTCGCTGACCTCGGCATTACGACCATCACCTTCCGGACGGCCGTTACGGGGGCACGACTCCTGGAGCTTCCAGGGGCCGATAGCGGTAAGAAAGCGGATCTCCTGGCTGCTAAGATGCAGCAGGTGTTGGGAGCAGAAAACGTCGTGGTGTCCAGGCCCGAGAAATGCGCAGACCTGCGCATCTCGGGTCTGGATGACTCGGTCGTGGTTTCGGAGGTGGCAGAGGCGGTCGCCAAGGTCGCCGAGTGCGCGCCCGCCTCTATTAAAGTGGGGGAGATTCGGCGGGGCAAGTCCGGTCTGGGCTCTGCCCTGGTCAGGTGCCCGGTAAGGCTCGCTGCCAAGGTGGCAGGGGCCGACCGAATACTGGTCGGATGGTCGTCCGTCCGCGCTAAGTTGCTGCCGGCCAGGCCTCTACGGTGCTTCCGGTGCCTCGAACTGGGGCACGTCCGGGAGCGGTGTACCGTGGAGGCCGACAGGGGAGACGCCTGCTACCGATGCGGGCAGTCGGGCCACAAGAGCGAGGGATGCTCCGCCGCGCCGCACTGTATAGTGTGCGCAGCGTCGAGCAGGCCCGCTGCCCATAAGCTCGGTAGCACCGCCTGCGCCACGGCGCCGGCCAGAAGGCGGATGGCGAAGGCCGCTGCTGGGGCTAAAGCCCCGGCGAAGCCTGCCCGCCCTGCGGCTCCAAGAGCAGCGCCAAGGGCTGCGCCAAGAGCTGCTGCGGTAGGAGATGCGATGGTCACTTCTTAGTGACCATCGCGACTCCTGAGCCCTAAGACGGCAGGCACGGGGGTGCCTGTCGTCCGTTCAGGGGCTCGAGAGGGGGCGCTGTGTTACTGTACCAACACAGCGCCACTCGGCCGGATTGGGTGGCCCTTTACACCACCCAGCGAGGAGGCCTACAAGGGCCAAGCCGTTCGGGGACGCGGGAGCTTACTGCGTAACCGTATCCCCGAGCCTTGCGGCACAGAGGGTACAGAGAGGTGGTTTTAGTGGGTAGTCCGGGCTTTACACCCGGGAGTCCCACATACCCACCTGGGCCCCCCCGGGCTCGGGTGGGATGCGTAAATGCATTTCCCCTCTTAAAAAAAAAAAAAAAAAAAAAAAAAAAGGTTGGGGTTCACCAACCGCCGACGCTAGGGGTGATATTCTCGAGGAGTGGGCAGTGGAGAGAGGACTGGTCGTCCTGAATAGGGGCACGGCCTACACGTGCATTCGGCAAGGGGGTGGGTCCATTGTGGACATCTCCTTCTCCAGCCCCAACATAGCGCGTCGGGTTCTTGACTGGCACGTTGTTGAGGGGGCGGAGACGCTGTCGGATCATCGTTACATCCGATTCAGCGTTTCCGCCCAGACCTCCGGCGTTACCAATCAACCAGCCTTGATTGACCCTAACCCGCGATGGACCCTGGGCCGTCTGAATCGTGAGCTTCTTCTAGAAGCCATTGAAGTCCAAGCTTGGAGCTCGCCGCCACGTATTTATAACATCCAGCAGGAGGCTGACTGGTTGCGGTCGGCTTTAGTCGCCATCTGCGACGCGGCGATGCCACGGGTGCGGCCTAACACCAGGTCACGGAGACGGCAGGTGTACTGGTGGTCGCATGACCTCGCGCAGTTGCGCAGGGCTTGTATAGCCGCGCGCCGCCAGTACACCCGCCATCGGAGACGACGCCGCCGTACCCAATACTCGGCGATAAGAGAGGCTGAGCTGTATGACGCCTATAGATCGGCGAAACGGGCTTTACAGGAGGCCATTAAAAGGGCCAAGGTGCAAGCTCGAGAGGAGCTTTTGGCCATCCTGGATAGGGACCCCTGGGGACGCCCGTACAGGATGGTCAGGGGCAAACTCCGCCCCTGGGCCCCGCCCCTGACTCAGACCTTACAGCCCCTAATACTGGACGCGACACTAAGTGCCCTGTTTCCTGCCGGAACAGAGCGCACTTCCCCGGATACGACAACACCTGGCTTAGACACCATGGACATCGACGGAAACGCCCCCGAGGTCACCGAGCTGGAACTTGAGGTGGCAATTCAGAAAATGAAGGCGAAAAATGTAGCCCCAGGACCTGACGGCGTACCTGGACGCGTTCTGGCCGCGTCACTCACGGCTCTGGGGCCCCGCTACATGGCGTACCTCAGCGAATGCCTACAGCACGGACATTTCCCGGATACCTGGAAGACCGGGAAATTGATTCTTTTGAGGAAGGATGGGCGTCCTCCAGATTCGCCGTCCGCCTATCGGCCAATCGTTCTTCTAGACGAGGCGGGCAAGCTCTTCGAGCGAGTTATCGCCAACCGCCTCGTCGAACACCTGACTACAACAGGGCCGGACTTGAGTCCAAATCAGTTCGGTTTCCGTCGCGGACGATCCACAATCGACGCAGTAGAGAGAGTTAAGGGGATCGTGGAGGAAGCTGTGTCCCGGGGAGAGGTGATATTGGCGGTGTCAATAGACATCGCCAACGCTTTCAACTCCCTCCCCTGGGATGCAATTATGGCGGCCTTAATCCACCACCGGTTCCCATCCTACCTGCGTCGGTTAGTGGCGAATTATCTCTCGGAGAGAAATATAACCTTCCCGAGTAGCACGCAGTGGTGTCGGAAGGAAATAAGATGCGGTGTTCCACAGGGGTCGGTACTAGGGCCACTCCTGTGGAATATCGCATACGATTGGGTGCTTCGCGGTTCGCTGCTTCCTGGTGTCGCCCTGACATGCTACGCGGATGACACCCTAGTGACCGCAAGGGGCAAAACATACCGGCAGGCTGCCCTACGGGCTACAGCAGGCGTAGCTCTGGTTGTAGGGCGCATAAGAAGACTGGGCCTTAATGTGGCATTAAATAAGATCGAGGCGGTCGCCTTCCATGGGCCCCGAAATGCGCCGCCTGCAGATTTGCACATCGTGGTGGGGGGCGTGCGCATCAATGTGGGACGAACGCTTAAATACCTTGGTCTTCTCCTTGACAGTCGCTGGACATTTCGTTCCCACTTTGAGGCGCTCGCTCCCAAACTCACAAAGACGGCGGCGGCATTATCGTCCATCCTCCCCAACCTGGGGGGACCTGACGCCTCATGCAGGCGGCTTTATACAGGGGTCGTGCGGTCCCAGGCCCTGTATGGTGCCCCGATCTGGGCTGAAGCCCTATCCGCCCAAAACACTGCGCTCCTGAGGAGACCTCAGCGAGCCATGGCGAATAGGGTGGCCCGCGGGTACCGCACGATTGCCTTCGAGGCGGGGACGCTGCTGGCGGGAACACCTCCGTGGCAGCTAGAGGCGAAGGCTCTAGGTCATCTTTATAAATGGCGCAGGGATGAGCTCGAGCAGGGGCATGTTGTGGACCTGCTCGACCTAATAAGGAAGAGGAGAGAATTGAAAGACGCCGTCATAGAGGAGTGGGGCGAACTATTAGCCCACCCAAGCTCGGGCGTTAACACCGTCGCCGCCATAGTGCCGGTCTTCAGGGAGTGGCTGGAGCGCCGACACGGTGCCCTCACGTTCCGACTCACACAGGTGCTGTCCGGACATGGTTGTTTCGGGCGGTATCTGTGTCGTATCGGACGTGAGGAACAGAAAGGGTGCCACCACTGCGCTGCCCCTGAAGACACGGCCTTGCACACACTGCAGGCATGTCCGGCTTGGGATGAGGCGAGGGGCGAATTAGTCGCCGTGATTGGAGTGCAGGCGCTCTCGCTGCCGGCCGTGGTCGCTAGCATGGTCGGGAGCGAGCGCGCTTGGGAGGCAGTAGCCTCATTCGCAGAGGCCGTAATGGCGGCTAAGGAGGCAGCAGAAAGGGAGAGGGAAGCTGCATCAACGCTTCCCTCCCGCCGCAGACGCCCAGGGCGTCGACGAGCAGCCCACTTAAGGGATGACTTGCGTCCGCCGTAAGGCGTGGCCTGCGGGCGTCGGGGAGGGCAACCCGGCGTCCGATCAGAGCAGGCCGAGGAGGTAGACGGGCTCGCCGTGTCTCGCGGGTCCGTCCCAGTGGAGGAAGGGAGCGGAGGCTTCCTGCAAGAAGGGGACTGCAGTGGCGGTCCAGGCCCCGTCAGCGCCGTAGTAGTTATGCTACTCGCGGTACCTGCGGCGCTGACACTCAGGGCTGAGAAGGGACACCGAGGGTTATTTTAGTGGGTGAGAGCCCCACATAACCACTGCGCCATGCCCTTGGCGCGGTGGTATGCGGAAGGACATTTTTTCCCTCGAAAAAAAAAAAAAAAAAAAAAAAAAAAAAGGTTAGGTTAGGTTAGGTTAGGTTAGGTTAGGTTAGGTTAGGTGGGGTGCGTGCTGGACAATCTCCTCGTGGTGCACCCTGGGCACCGCCGACCACCTCTTCAGCATCCCTGTCGAGGTGGTCGACGGTGGCGGATAGTCTGGCTAGGGAGTCGCGTTTTGTCTGCTTCTGGCACTCTTTTCGGAGAGGGTCGGGGGCAGACCGGCGACGGGGGGGTAATGCGTCGCGTGGGTCATCCTGGTACTTCTCTGTTCTCAGAGTGGACTGTGGAGTGGCACACGCGGCGCGGGGTTGGGGGGGTAAAGAGGATGGATGCTAGGTGTGTGTATGTGTGTGTTTTTTCGCCCAAAGGTGATGGATGAACCGCGAAAGCGTGATGTATGATTGGAAGTCCCCGAAAGGGGACGGTATGATTCGTGCGGTGTTGTGCCAGGTGCACGCGGCTTTTGCCGCCGCCGGACGATCCCGTTATCCCACCGGAGGTGTCGTGGTATCACGTCTCGCGGCCGATGATGGTGGGACCGGGGGCCTGGCCTTAATTGGCTGGGCTGCGTGGTCGGAATCCACAATAAAAATGACCTATCCGTCCCTGAGAGGGCGATGAGGAGCTGGCGGGAGGCCAGCAAAAGGTGGTAGGATCCCAGGGAACCGGCCGAAACCCTGGAGTACATAGGCTTGTCCGGGTGCAGGGGGCACCACTCGGATTGACCCACATTTCCCCCATAATCGTGGGAACAACTATGAATAAACCTAAATCTAAAAAGAAAATGACGGAAACGGAAAAAATGATTGACCTTGGCGCGCAAAAAGGACCGAGACAGCACTCTGGATCGGAAAAGTTGGTTGGTGCGGGATGCAGTGGCGTGGGGAGGACTGCAACCGCAAAGGTGGTGGTAGAGCGGCTTCAAGCTGCTCCCAAAGAGAGGGTAAGGCATGAAGTGGTGGAGTCGCCGATGCAGGGCACCGACGACCTCGCCTTCTCAAGGCCGCAAAGTCGGGTGTCGGATGCTGGCTCAGTCCAGAAACGGCCCCGACACCACACGGACGGTGACACTAGTCAAGGCGACTTCTCAGACGGGGAGGACTGCCCGGCTGCAAAGGCCCCTAAAAAGAAGGAGGACAGTCGGCCCAAGCCGACCAGTGCTGAAACGGCCTCCGCTGATGAGGAAAGGTCCGTCAATGAGGCGATGGAACAGCTGTGGGACCTGGTGGACTACATCACCGAAGTGGCGAAAAAGGGGGTCAACGATACCGAGCCCGAGCGCGTGGGAGCCCTGATGAGTATGAGCGTTGACATCAAGGTTGGACTAGAGGACCTGGTCGTCAACGCTGTAACCGCAGAGAGGAAGGCGGTTAAGAAAAATGCCCGCCTAAAGGCGGAGGTAGATAGCCTACGCGCAGAGGTGGCCGTACTGCGGTCCGACATCCAGCGGATGAAGAAACCTGACGTGACAGGTACCCCATCGCCTCCTTTTGATCCAGAGCTGCTTAAGCGCTCGATCATCGAGGCGGTGGGGACGATGGTAAACGCCCGCCTAGAGGCGTTGGAGGGACGGCTACTGCCGGAGAGGCGCCTCCGTCCGCCGCTGGCCTCGACTTCCGGGGCCTCGTCGGGGGTTGCCCCTCCTACTAGAAGTAGCCCAGTGGTGGAGCTGGAGGAGTCTCCGGCGCCGGCCGAGCTTGGTCCTCCCAAGGCCAAAAAGAAAGCGGAAAAGAAGCGGGCTGTCGCGGCGAACCCCGCTCCACCAGCTCTGTCTGGAAAGACGACAGCGGAGAGCTGGACTGTCGTGACCCGGCGGAGGGCCAAGTCCGGCACCGGCCCCGCATCGGCTGTACAGGCTGAAAAGCCCAAAACGCCGAAGAAGCCGAAGTTGAGACCCCCTCGCACGTCGGCTGTAGCCCTTAAGCTGCAGCCAGACGCGGCAGCCAGGGGGGTAGGCTTTGATAGTTTGATCCTGAAAGCTAAAGGGCAAATTGACCTTGAGGAGATGGGCATCCCGTCCATGAGCTTCCGGACGGCCCTAACGGGGGCTCGATTAATCGAGCTCCCGGGGATCGACAGTGCCGAAAAGGCCGACCGCCTCGCTGCGAAAATGCAGGAGGTTTTAGGCGTGGAGAACGTCGTGGTGTCCAGGCCCGAGAAGTACGCTGATCTGCGTATCTCGGGTCTGGACGACTCGATTGTGGTTGCGGATGTTGCGGAGGCGGTCGCCAGGGTTGGCGAATGCCTGCCCTCCGCCATAAAGGTGGGAGTGATACATAGGGACAGGTCCGGCTTGGGCTCTGCCCTGATAAGGTGTCCCATAGGCGTGGCCGTTAAGGTGACCGGAACTAACCGACTCCTCGTTGGGTGGTCCTCGGCACGGGCAAAATTACTGCCGCAAAAACCTCTGCGGTGCTTCCGGTGCCTAGAGTTGGGGCATGTCCGGGAGCAGTGTGCCGCAGAGGTGGACAGAGGGAACGCCTGCTTCCGATGCGGGCAGCTGGGCCACAAGAGTGTGGGATGCTCCGCCGCGCCGCACTGTATAGTGTGCGCGGCGTCGAGCAGGCCAGCTGCCCACAAGCTCGGGGGCCCGGCCTGCGTCTCCGCGCCGGTCAGAGGGAAGAGGGCAAAGGGTACTGCCGGGCCTACGGCCCCGGCGAAGCCTGACCGCCCTGCGGCCACCATGGCCGCTACAACACAGGGAGACGCGATGGCCACGTCATAGTGGCCGTTGCGACTCCTGAGCCCTAAGACGGCAGGCACGGGGGTGCCTGTCGTCCGTCTAGGGGCTCGTGAGGGGGCGCTGTGTTTACTGTACCAACACAGCGCCACCCGGCCGGACTGGGTGGCCCTTTACACCACCCAGGAGCGGAGGCCTACAAGGGCCAAGCCGTTCGGGGACGCGGGAGCTTACTGCGTTACCGTATCCCCGAGCCTTGCGGCACAGAGGGTACAGAGAGGTGGTTTTAGTGGGTAGTCCGGGCTTTACACCCGGGAGTCCCACATACCCACCTGGGCCCCCCCGGGCTCGGGTGGGATGCGTAAATGCATTTCCCCTCTTAAAAAAAAAAAAAAAAAAAAAAAAAAAAAAAAAAAAAAAAAAAAAAAAAAAAAAAAAAGGTTAGGTTAGGTTAGGTTAGGTTAGGTTGGGGTGCGTGCTGGACAACCTCCTCGTGGTGCACCCTGGGCACCGCCGACCACCTCTTCAGCATCCCTGTCGAGGTGGTCGACGGTGGCGGATAGTCCGGCTAGGGAGTCGCGTTTTGTCCGCTTCTGGCACTCTTTTCGGAGAGGGTCGGGGGCAGACCGGCGACGGGGGGGTAAGGGGTTTCGGGGGGGTAAAGGTGATGGATGAACGTGTGATGTATGAAAGGAAGTCCCCGAGAGGGGACGGTATGATTCGTGCGGTGTTGTGCCAAGTGCACGCGGCTCTTGCCGCCGCCGGACGATCCCGTAATCCCGCCGGAGGTGTCGTGGACATGTCTCGCGGCCGATGGTGGGACCGGGGGCCTGGCCTTAACCGGTTGGGCTGCGAGGAGTAAACCTCTATAAAAAATCCGGAGATCCTGGCGTTGCGGTCCGTGACGCCGGGTGCTCGCAAGAGCGGCTGGGACGATAAACCAGCCTTTAGCGGTCCCCCCCTGGGTACTTCCCGCCCCCCAGGCGTATAAAGGGTTACCGGGTTACAGGGGTCTCTGGCCCGGTGGACTTCCTTTCCCCCATACTCGTGGGACTAATTATGGCTTTCAAACTAAAATTTTCGACGGACTCTCAGAAAACTACTGACCATGGCATGAACAAAGGACCTGATTCGCAATCGGATTCGGCAAAGACGACTGGCGCAGAACGCGTTGACTCGGGGGAGTCCGCGTCTGCTTACAAAAGAGGAGGGCAGCTAATGGCTGCACTAAAGGAACTGACAAGGACTGGAAGTGTGGAGTCGATGTCTTATGACAGTGACGACTCCACACTCTCGAGACCAGGCAGTCGGGTATCGGGCAGCGGTTCGCACCGCAAGCGATCCCGACGTCCAGACTCGGATGATGACTCGGGCGATCTCTCAAGTGGCGAGGAACGCCCCGCTCAAAAAGCCCCGAAAACAAAAGTGCAGAAGGGCACTTCACAGGTGAGGGACAAATCTGGCCGGTTTCTCAAGCGCTCTGACGCATCGGGGAGCCAGCCCCAAGGGGAAGATCGGTCGCGCTCGGGCGACAGGTGCGACGGGAGCCCTGCCGCTCTGAAGAGCACCGACACCCCGAGAGGAAGAGGCCGGCCTCCAACAACCGGAGAATACGTTGGCCTGGCAAAAGCCAAGGCCGAGATGGTCGCGGCGGAACGGGCAGCAATGGAGCTGCAGGCGGAAAAAGAGCTGGCGGAGTCGGCGCGCGAGGCGTATGAGCTGCGTCCGGTCCGCATGCCTGAGAAGTTTGACGGGGCCTCTACGCCTGAATTAAAGGGACACGTCCTCCGCAACGTGGCCCTAATCGGCGAGGTCGCGGCCAAGTCGTCAAACCTTAAGGGTACCTTTGTCAAGACCCTTAAGGACGCGGCCGCGGAAATCAAAGAGGCCGTAGACCTGATGAGCCGGTCCACCATCGCGTCGGAGACAATGAAGCTCTCCGCTGACAATGACCGGCTCCAGGCGGAAATCGAGGTGCTCCGCGGTGAGCTAGCTGCTTTGCGGGCTGAATTGCGGCGTCCGCGAAACCCGGACGCATCAATCCCCCCACCGCCTCCAAGTGCTCAGTTCGAGCCTGAGTCGCTCAAGCGCTCAATAATAGAGGCGGTGGGGACTATGGTGAACGCCCGCCTAGAGGCGTTGGAAGATAGGCTGCTGCCAGAGGTGCGCCTTCGCCCACCGCTGGCTTCGTCTTCTCGGGCCTTGTCGGTGGATGCCCCGCCGGCTAGAGATAGCCCCGTGTTGGAGCTGGAGGTTCCTCCGGCGCCCGTTGACCTTGGCCCTCCCCCTCCCACTTCACGTGCGGGAGGGACGACCAAAGCTAAGGGAAAGGGTAAGGGGAAAAAGCGGGCTGCTGTGGCAAACCCCGCTCCACCTGTACAGACAGCGGAGGAGAGACCAGCGGAGAGCTGGAATGTTGTGGCACGGCGTAAGCCTAAGCCCAGATCCGGCCCTGCACCGGCTGCGCAGGCCCCAAAGCCCCGGCAGCCGAAAAAGCCGAAGAAGAAGCCAAAGCTGAGGCCCCCCCGCTCGTCGGCTGTGGCTTTAAAGCTGCAGCCAACCGCTCAAGCGCAGGGGGTCACCTATGAGGGGCTTTTTAAAAAGGCGAGAGGCCTAATTAAGCCGGAGGAGCTCGGCATAGCGGCCATCACTTTTAGGGTGGCTGCAACGGGGGCTCGCTTACTCGAGATCCCGGGGGCCAACACTGGGGAGCAAGCCAACCTCCTTGCTGCCAGACTGCAAGAGGTGCTAGGCAGTGACAACGTCGTGGTGTCCAGGCCTGAGAAGTGCGCAGATTTGCGCATCTCGGGTCTGGACGACTCGGTCGTAGCGGTGGAAGTAGCGGAGGCGGTAGCCAAGGTCGGCGAATGTCTGCCTTCCGCCATTAAGGTGGGTGAGATCCGGCGAGATAAGTCGGGGTTGGGCACTGCCCTTGTAAGGTGTCCTGTGGGTGCCGCTGGCAAGGTGGCCGGGGCTGATCGGCTGCTCATCGGGTGGTCGTCCGTCCGCGCCAAACTATTGCCGGCCAGGCCTCTGCGGTGCTTCCGGTGTCTTGAAGTGGGGCACGTCAGGGAGCAGTGCACCGCGGAGGCCGATAGAGGTAATGCTTGCTTCCGATGCGGGCAGCTGGGCCATAAAAGTGAGGGATGCTCCGCCGCGCCACACTGCATAGTGTGCGCGGCGTCGAATAGGCCAGCTGCCCACAAGCTCGGAGGCCCCGCCTGCGCTCCCGCGCCGGCCAAAAGGCGGAAGGCGAAGGGTGCTGCTGGGGCCAAAGCCCCGGCCAAGCCTGCCCGCCCTGCGGCTGTAACAGCTGCTGCAGCAGGAGATGCGATGGTCACTTCCTAGTGGCCATCGCGACTCCTGAGCCCTAGGGTGGCAGACACGGGGGTGTCTGTCGCCTGTTCAGGGGCTCGTGAGGGGGCGCTGTGTTCCCTGTACCAACACAGCGCCACCCGGCCGGACTGGGTGGCCCTTTACACCACCCAGAAGCGGAGGCCTGCAAAGGCTGAGCCGTGTCGGGGATGCGGAAGTGTTGTCATCCACCCGGGTCCCCGACACACGCGGCAGAGAGGGTACAGAGAGGGGTTTTAGTGGGTAGTCCGGGCTTCACCCGGGAGTCCCACATACCCACCTGGGCCCCCCCGGGCTCGGGTGGGATGCGTAATGCATTTCCCCTCTTAAAAAAAAAAAAAAAAAAAAAAAAAAAAAAGGTTAGGTTTTTTTTTTTTTTTTTTTTTTTTTTTTTTTTGGGCCCTTTGACTTTAGTCAAAGGGTTAATAGGTTTTATGTTTAGGTACGAGTATGTGTATTTCGTCTCGATTGTATTATGGTGTTAAGTTTCGATTTTTAATTTCTCCTCTGCTAATGGATACAGAGAAGATTTGTTTTCAGTTAAAGGTTTTTTAAGTACGATTTATTCTTTTTAAGTGGTTTATAATGGATTTGATGAAAGTTATGAAAGATTTAATTGCGATGGGGTTTTTGGCTATGTCGTTAAGTTTAAAAGGGTCTATGTTTAGCATTGAGCATGCGCCTTCGTGATTAAGTCTAGTGTTGGTAAAAATTGGACAGTGTTTTAGGAGATGTTCTGTGTTCTGGGTTGTGGTGTCGTCGCATGGGCATGTACTGTCAGATGTTATTTTGAAGCGGTTTAGGTAAGATTTGTGGTAAGCATGGCCGGTAACAATTTGGGTAAGCTCGAAGCTGGTTGGGAAAAGTGTCCTAAATTCGGTGATTTGAGCTATGTTGGTGAACCATGCTTTAGTCCCTGCTCCTTGGGGACTATCTTCATACTCCTTTTGCCACTTTTCCATGGTTTCGGATCTTAGTATTCTCTTTGAGTGCGATAGAGGGAAAAAGTTGTGGTCGGTGGCCGTTTTTGCCGACGCTGCACTTTTGGCCGCGGCGTCGGCGCATTCGTTGCCCGGGATGTTATTGTGGGCTCGCACCCATGCGAATTTTATAGTGGTGGTCTGTTTTGTGTTTTGGATTATGTGGTGGATCGAGTTAACAGTAGGGTCTTTATTATTTGTGTCTTGTATTGCAGCTAGTGAGGAGAGGCTGTCGGAGAGGATGTAGACTGTTTCTCGGATTTGTTCCCGCTCTATCCACATCAGGGCTGCCTCGATCGCCCTGAGTTCCGCCATGAAGACGGTGCAGGTTCTGCAGAGTTTTATTTTCTTTTGATTTATGATAGTGTTGTATCGGAATGCCACGTAGGCTGCACCTACATCTCCTGACTCAAGTTTACTTCCGTCGGTGTAAATTTGTATTGGGGTATTTGTTACTATTATGTTAAGTTCATCTATATTGTTTATTTTGTGGAATATTATTTTGTTGCGATGGGCTGGGTGCAATCTTTGACGGTTGGTTATTGGTTTTATGAGTTGAATGTCTTCGGGTAAGTCTGGTGAGATTCTTGTTTGTTTTATGGTTTCTATTTGGTGGAGCTCTCGTATCAGGAGATGCAGGGGGACGAATTGTGCCAGGGCGATCGAGGCAACGGCGGACACCGTCCTAAATGCGCGGATGGCTCGGATTGCGAACTGCCTTTGGAAACTGGTTAGCATTTTGCGAACACTATAGTATTTGACAGCGTCGCCCCAGACGCTTGCGGCATAAGTTATTATGGGCTGGACTACCTGTTTGTATATGGTTTCTACATTGGCTGGATGGATGCCCCAAGTGGGTTTGACAAATTTGCTTAGGTTTTTAAAGATTTTTGAAGCTTTCCGAATTATGTATTTTACGTGGCTGATGAAACTGAGGCGGTCATCCAGGATGACCCCGAGGAGCTTAATTTCTTTCATTATGGGGACTTTGGTTGAGTTGATGTAGAGTTCGGCGGTTTTAGTGGGCGACGTGAATGAGATGGCCTGCGTCTTTTCGGATGCGAATGATAATTTAACACTTTCGCCCCAGTCGGCTATTGTTTTTAAGCACTCATTTGTGACTGCTTCTACGGCCTGCTTCGTGCGGCCTTTAACTATTAGCAGCACATCGTCGGCGAAGGCCTGTATGTGGGCCTCTTCTGGTAGTTGGATGTTCAGTAAATTGTCTAGAATTATGTTCCACAGAACAGGACCACATACAGAGCCCTGAATGCATCCCTTAGTTGTAGTTTTCGATGCCTCGTCCGTGCCGTAGTGCAGAGTGACCCTTCTGTCTTTGGTGTAATTGATTAAGAGTTTGTATATATTTCTTGGGCACTTTAACTCTTTAAGACCTCTGTACATGGCGGGCCACCAAGCGTTGTCGAATGCCCCTCTTATGTCCAGTGACACAGCCAAGACCTGTTTTTTCTGTTGCTTTCCTTCGCGAATCTCGTTTATTGCGGTTTGAAGAGCATCAGTTGTTGATGTGCTTTCTTTGAAGCCAAATTGCCTGTCATTCATTCCATTGAGACTATCCGCCTTGTAAACTACGCGTTTTATGATAAGTTTTTCTAATAGTTTTCCAAATACGGGTAATAGGCCAATGGGTCTATAGGAGGATAATTGGCTAGTGTCGGCTTTATTGGGTTTTGGTATGATTTTGGCTATTGCGTGTTTCCAAGGTGTGGGGAAGTGATGTATTTTCAGGCTATGGTTCAGGATGTTAGTTAAAAAGTGGGGGAATATTTTGAAGAAGTTGTAACAAATGTCTGCAGTCAAGTGGTCGTCTCCGGGGGCTTTATTTGCGTTAATTGATGCGAGACAGTTCTCTATCTCGTCGACAGTGAATGGAGGGTCGTTTTCTGTATCAGGTTCGTCCTGTATTTGGTTTCTTAGTTCTTTTTGGTGCTGGGTTGTATCCTCGGTGTCATCAGCGTAGAAGTGGTCCAATAGGGCCTTGGCCGTGTTGGCGCATGTGGTGGTGAAGGTGTTGCCGCAATTTAGTGTTTGTGGGGGCCGTTGTGCAGATGTTTCCTTTATTATGCGGTTGGTCAGTGACCAGACGTTTTCTTTGTCTTGGGCAGTGCAGAATGCCCTGAAGTGCTCAGTGGATGTTTTCTTAAGAGCTGCTGCGTAGTTTTCTTTGAGCTGTTTTTGTTGGATGATAGCTTGGTCTAGAGGTTGATTTCGTGATTTCAGGTTGTGTAAGTGGTGGTGGGCTTTGATGCATTCCTTTTTCATGCTTTCTAGTTCTTCGTTCCACCAGGGGTTGTAAACTCCGTGGCGTAGTTTTTTAGGTATGGTTTTTTGACAAGTGGCTTGAATGATAAGGGTGAGATTGGTGATTAATTTATCGAGGTTTGCAGCATCGAGGCTTTCGAAGTTGGTATTAAGTATTTCAGATTCAATAATATTTTGTGTTAGTTTTTCTTTAAATGCATCCCAGTCGGCCATTTTAGATTGGTATTTAAAGGTTGAGTGGGTTTTTGCGGGTTTTACTTTGGCGTTGGTTTTGATTAGGTAGTGGATTGCATTATGGTCAGATTTAGTGCACGCAGAAGTGTTAACTTGCCAATCAGACATAAGGTCTATCATATTGTTAGAGACGGCTGTGATATCTATAATGGAGGATGTATGGCTGCCATATCGTATGGCTTCGAATGTTGGGACTCTACCAGAGTTGCAGACGGTCATGTCGTGGGAGGCGACGATGTCTACCACATCATTTCCTCGGGAGTCAGATGTTAATTCTCCCCATTCCGGATGTTTCCCGTTTACATCACCGCCTACGACTCGTAGCGATCCAGAGGTTGAATTGAGGAATGTATCTAATGCTACTAGGGTGTTGGAGGGGTCATTTCCAGGTTCTATATACACTGAGGCTATGTATAGTTTCCTCTGACCGAGGTGTAATTGGGCTATTGCTAAATTTGGGGTGGACAGCTGAGTGATGCCGAGTGCGAAACCGAAGCTATTCTTAATTAGAATGCATGCTTTGACACGCTCTGTTGTAGTGAATTGGAAGATGTTAATTCCAGATATTGAGTGCACGGTCGGATTGCGGCCCGTGTAGGGTTCAGTAATTAGAGCTATGTTGTAATCGTTTGATGTAAAATGTTGAATGAATTCATGTTGTGCCAGGTAACAACGTTGTACATTACATTGGATTATTTTTATAGGCTTAATAACCATAATCGGTTTGTTCATCAATGCGGGATTTGGCGAGTTTCAATTTTGGGCATAGTTTTGCGTTGACAGCGGTGTGGTTTGTGTTTATTTTGTTGTTACCTGTAGTAGATTTGACGTTGTGACGAGCGCAGTTGTAACATTTGCGTTTATTGTTGTCATCTTTGACAGGGCATGTTGTGAACGAGTGTTCAGTGGAGGCACAGTGTGAGCACGGGTGCACTTCCGAGGTGCATTTGGCTTTGGTGTGGCCGTATTGCAGGCATTTGAGGCATTGCACAAAGCGCGAGAAGTCCTCGGCGTGCACTTTGTTGTGGTCGACGTTTACGCGGCCGAGTTCGATTATTGATTTGCGTACGGCGGGTTTCACTTCGAGTACCGCGTTATATAAGTTCTTATTTCTATTGGAAAGCACGAAGCAGAAGCGAATGTCATCTGGAGAGAAGGAATTTTGGCAGCTTAATAGTTCGGCTACTTCACCCTTGGGCACATCCTTATTGATCCCCTTGAGTATGACTAAGGGGAGTCGAGGACGACCCTCTTCAGCCTTGAGATCTGGGATTTTGGCGACTTTGCTGATGATTTCATCGCATTGTTCCTTGGTGTCGAACTCGACACGAACCTTATTGTTGGCGAGTGGGTGTACTTTCGAAGGAGCGTATTTGAGAGATTTAAAGGATATCTCCTTTCTCCATTGGCTGAGGATTGTGCGAGAGGTCGCTTCGGGATTATTCGATTGAATGACGATTGCCGGTTTGGCGGGTGGCTTGGCTAGAACAGGAGGTTTGCTCATTGCGATCTCTGCGAAGCTGGGAACCGGGATGGGTGCCGGTGCAGGTGGAGCGATGTTGATTTTCGCGATCTCATCCCTTACACAAGAGATGATTTCGCCGGGATCTGCGAAGGGAGCGGGCGCAGGGATGATGATTTTGGCAATTTCATCTCTCATGCAAGAGATGAGGTCGCTTGTGTCGGGGATGGGTGCTGGGGGCGGGATGGTTATTTTAGCGATCTCATCCCTCACACAAGAGATGAGATCCTCTTTGAACTCTTGGTCGCTGGGCATTGGGGGGAGGGAGGGAAGGGATACAACGGTGCGGAGGGCGACGGATGCCTTCTTGATTTCCTCCGCAGCGATTTTAATTAGCCGCTTGTTCTGGGTCGTGACGCTCTTGCCATCATTGACGGCGGTTATAATGCCGTCTGTGAGGCCGGATACCACGCGCATAAAGCTGGTGATGTCCCGCACCTCAGTAGCCGACGGCAGGTCAGGGGGCAAAATGTCAACTACGAATTTGCAGGACCGTCCGGCTGCCGAAGCGGGTGCCGGGGCGGTTGCCGATACAGTCGCTGGAGCGGTCACCGGAGCGGGCACTGAAGCGGCTGCTGGAGTTACCGGGCCGGTTGTTAGAGCGGGTGCTGGAGGGGGAACTTTGGCTTTTGCCGGGGCGGTTGTTAGAGCGGGTGTTAGAGGGGGAACTGCGGCCTTAGCCGGCGCGGTTGGTAGAGCGGGTGCTGGAGCGGGTGTCGAGGAGGCCGCCGGGGCGTCCCGGCTCCCTCGCCGGGTCCGACCGGGCGGCGGGGTTTTAAACATTGTGCTTTTCAGCCTAAAAAGTTTCCTAAGGTTTGTGTGTTACCAAATTGCCAGATGAAATGTGTAAAAGTAAGTTATTAGTAATTTGAAATGTGGGTTTTATCAGATTTTTCTTAACAAGGAATTGGCCTCAACTCGAAATTGTAGGTGTTTTAAAGATTATTACTTTCAGAAGCGTGTCGAGCTCGCCGTCAAAAGTCTATGCCTATAATCAAATTTGATTAAAAACAATATTTAAAATTTAAAAATATACTGGATTTTAAGAAAATATATGTGGATGATGTTCTGTACCCTACTTTCCCAATGTAGTAAATCACAAATGGGTGGGTGGGGGGTCGATTTTTTGAAGCTAGGCTCTCGAGCGACACCTCGTCGGAAGCGGGGCGTCGCTGGCGATGCTATAGGATGAAAATTAGCCAAAAGTTAGGTTCAAAAATGTTGAGGAGGGGGAAAAAACTGGAAATTTAGGACAAATTGGCGGTTTTTGTTCTAGGAAAATGAAAATCTAGGTGACCTAGATAGCGGACACCGTCAGGAAGCCCACGAGGGACCTCCCCTGCGAGTTTGGTACCTGTCAGATGAGTAGGTACTTAGTTATTAGACTTTGAAATTCCAGAAACTAAAATTTGACCGACGACGGCGACAAAATAGGTGAGTATGTTCAAGAAAAGCGAAATTATTATGGATGGAACCAACAACGCAGACCCTGGGGACCTTCCCACCAGGTATGACGGCTATCAGATGAACTGATAGACGGTTATCGGACTATTTGTATGCAGAAACTAAAATTTTTTGACAAAAATAGCAAGTTTATTTTTGAAATCTGAAAATTTAGACAAAGTAGACACCAGATAATATCGATGGGACCACAAGGCACCCTTAGACAAAATTTGGGAACGATAGGTTAGTTAGGAACGAAGTTATAACAACTTATGTTCGACACGACACGAGCGAATGTGTGCCGCGCGCTCCGCGTGTAGGTAAACTTTCCGCGGAACCAGAGGTGGTGGGGGTGGGTGGTACTTTTTTGAAGCTAGGCTCTCGAGCGACACCTCGTCGGAAGCGGGGCGTCGCTGGCGATGCTATAGGATGAAAATTAGCCAAAAGTTAGGTTCAAAAATGTTGAGGAGGGGGAAAAAACTGGAAATTTAGGACAAATTGGCGGTTTTTGTTCTAGGAAAATGAAAATCTAGGTGACCTAGATAGCGGACACCGTCAGGAAGCCCACGAGGGACCTCCCCTGCGAGTTTGGTACCTGTCAGATGAGTAGGTACTTAGTTATTAGACTTTGAAATTCCAGAAACTAAAATTTGACCGGCGACGGCGACAAAATAGGTAAGTATGTTCAAGAAAAGCGAAATTATTATGGATGGAACCAACAACGCAGACCCTGGGGACCTTCCCACCAGGTATGACGGCTATCAGATGAACTGATAGACGGTTATCGGACTATTTGTATGCAGAAACTAAAATTTTTTGACAAAAATAGCAAGTTTATTTTTGAAATCTGAAAATTTAGACAAAGTAGACACCAGATAATATCGATGGGACCACAAGGCACCCTTAGACAAAATTTGGGAACGATAGGTTAGTTAGGAACGAAGTTATAACAACTTATGTTCGACACGACACGAGCGAATGTGTGCCGCGCGCTCCGCGTGTAGGTAAACTTTCCGCGGAACCAGAGGTGGTGGGGGTGGGTGGTACTTTTTTGAAGCTAGGCTCTCGAGCGACACCTCGTCGGAAGCGGGGCGTCGCTGGCGATGCTATAGGATGAAAATTAGCCAAAAGTTAGGTTCAAAAATGTTGAGGAGGGGGAAAAAACTGGAAATTTAGGACAAATTGGCGGTTTTTGTTCTAGGAAAATGAAAATCTAGGTGACCTAGATAGCGGACACCGTCAGGAAGCCCACGAGGGACCTCCCCTGCGAGTTTGGTACCTGTCAGATGAGTAGGTACTTAGTTATTAGACTTTGAAATTCCAGAAACTAAAATTTGACCGGCGACGGCGACAAAATAGGTAAGTATGTTCAAGAAAAGCGAAATTATTATGGATGGAACCAACAACGCAGACCCTGGGGACCTTCCCACCAGGTATGACGGCTATCAGATGAACTGATAGACGGTTATCGGACTATTTGTATGCAGAAACTAAAATTTTTTGACAAAAATAGCAAGTTTATTTTTGAAATCTGAAAATTTAGACAAAGTAGACACCAGATAATATCGATGGGACCACAAGGCACCCTTAGACAAAATTTGGGAACGATAGGTTAGTTAGGAACGAAGTTATAACAACTTATGTTCGACACGACACGAGCGAATGTGTGCCGCGCGCTCCGCGTGTAGGTAAACTTTCCGCGGAACCAGAGGTGGTGGGGGTGGGTGGTACTTTTTTGAAGCTAGGCTCTCGAGCGACACCTCGTCGGAAGCGGGGCGTCGCTGGCGATGCTATAGGATGAAAATTAGCCAAAAGTTAGGTTCAAAAATGTTGAGGAGGGGGAAAAAACTGGAAATTTAGGACAAATTGGCGGTTTTTGTTCTAGGAAAATGAAAATCTAGGTGACCTAGATAGCGGACACCGTCAGGAAGCCCACGAGGGACCTCCCCTGCGAGTTTGGTACCTGTCAGATGAGTAGGTACTTAGTTATTAGACTTTGAAATTCCAGAAACTAAAATTTGACCGACGACGGCGACAAAATAGGTGAGTATGTTCAAGAAAAGCGAAATTATTATGGATGGAACCAACAACGCAGACCCTGGGGACCTTCCCACCAGGTATGACGGCTATCAGATGAACTGATAGACGGTTATCGGACTATTTGTATGCAGAAACTAAAATTTTTTGACAAAAATAGCAAGTTTATTTTTGAAATCTGAAAATTTAGACAAAGTAGACACCAGATAATATCGATGGGACCACAAGGCACCCTTAGACAAAATTTGGGAACGATAGGTTAGTTAGGAACGAAGTTATAACAACTTATGTTCGACACGACACGAGCGAATGTGTGCCGCGCGCTCCGCGTGTAGGTAAACTTTCCGCGGAACCAGAGGTGGTGGGGGTGGGTGGTACTTTTTTGAAGCTAGGCTCTCGAGCGACACCTCGTCGGAAGCGGGGCGTCGCTGGCGATGCTATAGGATGAAAATTAGCCAAAAGTTAGGTTCAAAAATGTTGAGGAGGGGGAAAAAACTGGAAATTTAGGACAAATTGGCGGTTTTTGTTCTAGGAAAATGAAAATCTAGGTGACCTAGATAGCGGACACCGTCAGGAAGCCCACGAGGGACCTCCCCTGCGAGTTTGGTACCTGTCAGATGAGTAGGTACTTAGTTATTAGACTTTGAAATTCCAGAAACTAAAATTTGACCGGCGACGGCGACAAAATAGGTAAGTATGTTCAAGAAAAGCGAAATTATTATGGATGGAACCAACAACGCAGACCCTGGGGACCTTCCCACCAGGTATGACGGCTATCAGATGAACTGATAGACGGTTATCGGACTATTTGTATGCAGAAACTAAAATTTTTTGACAAAAATAGCAAGTTTATTTTTGAAATCTGAAAATTTAGACAAAGTAGACACCAGATAATATCGATGGGACCACAAGGCACCCTTAGACAAAATTTGGGAACGATAGGTTAGTTAGGAACGAAGTTATAACAACTTATGTTCGACACGACACGAGCGAATGTGTGCCGCGCGCTCCGCGTGTAGGTAAACTTTCCGCGGAACCAGAGGTGGTGGGGGTGGGTGGTACTTTTTTGAAGCTAGGCTCTCGAGCGACACCTCGTCGGAAGCGGGGCGTCGCTGGCGATGCTATAGGATGAAAATTAGCCAAAAGTTAGGTTCAAAAATGTTGAGGAGGGGGAAAAAACTGGAAATTTAGGACAAATTGGCGGTTTTTGTTCTAGGAAAATGAAAATCTAGGTGACCTAGATAGCGGACACCGTCAGGAAGCCCACGAGGGACCTCCCCTGCGAGTTTGGTACCTGTCAGATGAGTAGGTACTTAGTTATTAGACTTTGAAATTCCAGAAACTAAAATTTGACCGGCGACGGCGACAAAATAGGTAAGTATGTTCAAGAAAAGCGAAATTATTATGGATGGAACCAACAACGCAGACCCTGGGGACCTTCCCACCAGGTATGACGGCTATCAGATGAACTGATAGACGGTTATCGGACTATTTGTATGCAGAAACTAAAATTTTTTGACAAAAATAGCAAGTTTATTTTTGAAATCTGAAAATTTAGACAAAGTAGACACCAGATAATATCGATGGGACCACAAGGCACCCTTAGACAAAATTTGGGAACGATAGGTTAGTTAGGAACGAAGTTATAACAACTTATGTTCGACACGACACGAGCGAATGTGTGCCGCGCGCTCCGCGTGTAGGTAAACTTTCCGCGGAACCAGAGGTGGTGGGGGTGGGTGGTACTTTTTTGAAGCTAGGCTCTCGAGCGACACCTCGTCGGAAGCGGGGCGTCGCTGGCGATGCTATAGGATGAAAATTAGCCAAAAGTTAGGTTCAAAAATGTTGAGGAGGGGGAAAAAACTGGAAATTTAGGACAAATTGGCGGTTTTTGTTCTAGGAAAATGAAAATCTAGGTGACCTAGATAGCGGACACCGTCAGGAAGCCCACGAGGGACCTCCCCTGCGAGTTTGGTACCTGTCAGATGAGTAGGTACTTAGTTATTAGACTTTGAAATTCCAGAAACTAAAATTTGACCGACGACGGCGACAAAATAGGTGAGTATGTTCAAGAAAAGCGAAATTATTATGGATGGAACCAACAACGCAGACCCTGGGGACCTTCCCACCAGGTATGACGGCTATCAGATGAACTGATAGACGGTTATCGGACTATTTGTATGCAGAAACTAAAATTTTTTGACAAAAATAGCAAGTTTATTTTTGAAATCTGAAAATTTAGACAAAGTAGACACCAGATAATATCGATGGGACCACAAGGCACCCTTAGACAAAATTTGGGAACGATAGGTTAGTTAGGAACGAAGTTATAACAACTTATGTTCGACACGACACGAGCGAATGTGTGCCGCGCGCTCCGCGTGTAGGTAAACTTTCCGCGGAACCAGAGGTGGTGGGGGTGGGTGGTACTTTTTTGAAGCTAGGCTCTCGAGCGACACCTCGTCGGAAGCGGGGCGTCGCTGGCGATGCTATAGGATGAAAATTAGCCAAAAGTTAGGTTCAAAAATGTTGAGGAGGGGGAAAAAACTGGAAATTTAGGACAAATTGGCGGTTTTTGTTCTAGGAAAATGAAAATCTAGGTGACCTAGATAGCGGACACCGTCAGGAAGCCCACGAGGGACCTCCCCTGCGAGTTTGGTACCTGTCAGATGAGTAGGTACTTAGTTATTAGACTTTGAAATTCCAGAAACTAAAATTTGACCGGCGACGGCGACAAAATAGGTAAGTATGTTCAAGAAAAGCGAAATTATTATGGATGGAACCAACAACGCAGACCCTGGGGACCTTCCCACCAGGTATGACGGCTATCAGATGAACTGATAGACGGTTATCGGACTATTTGTATGCAGAAACTAAAATTTTTTGACAAAAATAGCAAGTTTATTTTTGAAATCTGAAAATTTAGACAAAGTAGACACCAGATAATATCGATGGGACCACAAGGCCCCCTTAGACAAAATTTGGGAACGATAGGTTAGTTAGGAACGAAGTTATAACAACTTATGTTCGACACGACACGAGCGAATGTGTGCCGCGCGCTCCGCGTGTAGGTAAACTTTCCGCGGAACCAGAGGTGGTGGGGGTGGGTGGTACTTTTTTGAAGCTAGGCTCTCGAGCGACACCTCGTCGGAAGCGGGGCGTCGCTGGCGATGCTATAGGATGAAAATTAGCCAAAAGTTAGGTTCAAAAATGTTGAGGAGGGGGAAAAAACTGGAAATTTAGGACAAATTGGCGGTTTTTGTTCTAGGAAAATGAAAATCTAGGTGACCTAGATAGCGGACACCGTCAGGAAGCCCACGAGGGACCTCCCCTGCGAGTTTGGTACCTGTCAGATGAGTAGGTACTTAGTTATTAGACTTTGAAATTCCAGAAACTAAAATTTGACCGGCGACGGCGACAAAATAGGTAAGTATGTTCAAGAAAAGCGAAATTATTATGGATGGAACCAACAACGCAGACCCTGGGGACCTTCCCACCAGGTATGACGGCTATCAGATGAACTGATAGACGGTTATCGGACTATTTGTATGCAGAAACTAAAATTTTTTGACAAAAATAGCAAGTTTATTTTTGAAATCTGAAAATTTAGACAAAGTAGACACCAGATAATATCGATGGGACCACAAGGCACCCTTAGACAAAATTTGGGAACGATAGGTTAGTTAGGAACGAAGTTATAACAACTTATGTTCGACACGACACGAGCGAATGTGTGCCGCGCGCTCCGCGTGTAGGTAAACTTTCCGCGGAACCAGAGGTGGTGGGGGTGGGTGGTACTTTTTTGAAGCTAGGCTCTCGAGCGACACCTCGTCGGAAGCGGGGCGTCGCTGGCGATGCTATAGGATGAAAATTAGCCAAAAGTTAGGTTCAAAAATGTTGAGGAGGGGGAAAAAACTGGAAATTTAGGACAAATTGGCGGTTTTTGTTCTAGGAAAATGAAAATCTAGGTGACCTAGATAGCGGACACCGTCAGGAAGCCCACGAGGGACCTCCCCTGCGAGTTTGGTACCTGTCAGATGAGTAGGTACTTAGTTATTAGACTTTGAAATTCCAGAAACTAAAATTTGACCGACGACGGCGACAAAATAGGTGAGTATGTTCAAGAAAAGCGAAATTATTATGGATGGAACCAACAACGCAGACCCTGGGGACCTTCCCACCAGGTATGACGGCTATCAGATGAACTGATAGACGGTTATCGGACTATTTGTATGCAGAAACTAAAATTTTTTGACAAAAATAGCAAGTTTATTTTTGAAATCTGAAAATTTAGACAAAGTAGACACCAGATAATATCGATGGGACCACAAGGCACCCTTAGACAAAATTTGGGAACGATAGGTTAGTTAGGAACGAAGTTATAACAACTTATGTTCGACACGACACGAGCGAATGTGTGCCGCGCGCTCCGCGTGTAGGTAAACTTTCCGCGGAACCAGAGGTGGTGGGGGTGGGTGGTACTTTTTTGAAGCTAGGCTCTCGAGCGACACCTCGTCGGAAGCGGGGCGTCGCTGGCGATGCTATAGGATGAAAATTAGCCAAAAGTTAGGTTCAAAAATGTTGAGGAGGGGGAAAAAACTGGAAATTTAGGACAAATTGGCGGTTTTTGTTCTAGGAAAATGAAAATCTAGGTGACCTAGATAGCGGACACCGTCAGGAAGCCCACGAGGGACCTCCCCTGCGAGTTTGGTACCTGTCAGATGAGTAGGTACTTAGTTATTAGACTTTGAAATTCCAGAAACTAAAATTTGACCGGCGACGGCGACAAAATAGGTAAGTATGTTCAAGAAAAGCGAAATTATTATGGATGGAACCAACAACGCAGACCCTGGGGACCTTCCCACCAGGTATGACGGCTATCAGATGAACTGATAGACGGTTATCGGACTATTTGTATGCAGAAACTAAAATTTTTTGACAAAAATAGCAAGTTTATTTTTGAAATCTGAAAATTTAGACAAAGTAGACACCAGATAATATCGATGGGACCACAAGGCACCCTTAGACAAAATTTGGGAACGATAGGTTAGTTAGGAACGAAGTTATAACAACTTATGTTCGACACGACACGAGCGAATGTGTGCCGCGCGCTCCGCGTGTAGGTAAACTTTCCGCGGAACCAGAGGTGGTGGGGGTGGGTGGTACTTTTTTGAAGCTAGGCTCTCGAGCGACACCTCGTCGGAAGCGGGGCGTCGCTGGCGATGCTATAGGATGAAAATTAGCCAAAAGTTAGGTTCAAAAATGTTGAGGAGGGGGAAAAAACTGGAAATTTAGGACAAATTGGCGGTTTTTGTTCTAGGAAAATGAAAATCTAGGTGACCTAGATAGCGGACACCGTCAGGAAGCCCACGAGGGACCTCCCCTGCGAGTTTGGTACCTGTCAGATGAGTAGGTACTTAGTTATTAGACTTTGAAATTCCAGAAACTAAAATTTGACCGGCGACGGCGACAAAATAGGTAAGTATGTTCAAGAAAAGCGAAATTATTATGGATGGAACCAACAACGCAGACCCTGGGGACCTTCCCACCAGGTATGACGGCTATCAGATGAACTGATAGACGGTTATCGGACTATTTGTATGCAGAAACTAAAATTTTTTGACAAAAATAGCAAGTTTATTTTTGAAATCTGAAAATTTAGACAAAGTAGACACCAGATAATATCGATGGGACCACAAGGCACCCTTAGACAAAATTTGGGAACGATAGGTTAGTTAGGAACGAAGTTATAACAACTTATGTTCGACACGACACGAGCGAATGTGTGCCGCGCGCTCCGCGTGTAGGTAAACTTTCCGCGGAACCAGAGGTGGTGGGGGTGGGTGGTACTTTTTTGAAGCTAGGCTCTCGAGCGACACCTCGTCGGAAGCGGGGCGTCGCTGGCGATGCTATAGGATGAAAATTAGCCAAAAGTTAGGTTCAAAAATGTTGAGGAGGGGGAAAAAACTGGAAATTTAGGACAAATTGGCGGTTTTTGTTCTAGGAAAATGAAAATCTAGGTGACCTAGATAGCGGACACCGTCAGGAAGCCCACGAGGGACCTCCCCTGCGAGTTTGGTACCTGTCAGATGAGTAGGTACTTAGTTATTAGACTTTGAAATTCCAGAAACTAAAATTTGACCGACGACGGCGACAAAATAGGTAAGTATGTTCAAGAAAAGCGAAATTATTATGGATGGAACCAACAACGCAGACCCTGGGGACCTTCCCACCAGGTATGACGGCTATCAGATGAACTGATAGACGGTTATCGGACTATTTGTATGCAGAAACTAAAATTTTTTGACAAAAATAGCAAGTTTATTTTTGAAATCTGAAAATTTAGACAAAGTAGACACCAGATAATATCGATGGGACCACAAGGCACCCTTAGACAAAATTTGGGAACGATAGGTTAGTTAGGAACGAAGTTATAACAACTTATGTTCGACACGACACGAGCGAATGTGTGCCGCGCGCTCCGCGTGTTGGTAAACTTTCCGCGGAACCAGCGGTGGTGGGGGTGGGTGGTACTTTTTTGAAGCTAGGCTCTCGAGCGACACCTCGTCGGAAGCGGGGCGTCGCTGGCGATGCTATAGGATGAAAATTAGCCAAAAGTTAGGTTCAAAAATGTTGAGGAGGGGGAAAAAACTGGAAATTTAGGACAAATTGGCGGTTTTTGTTCTAGGAAAATGAAAATCTAGGTGACCTAGATAGCGGACACCGTCAGGAAGCCCACGAGGGACCTCCCCTGCGAGTTTGGTACCTGTCAGATGAGTAGGTACTTAGTTATTAGACTTTGAAATTCCAGAAACTAAAATTTGACCGACGACGGCGACAAAATAGGTGAGTATGTTCAAGAAAAGCGAAATTATTATGGATGGAACCAACAACGCAGACCCTGGGGACCTTCCCACCAGGTATGACGGCTATCAGATGAACTGATAGACGGTTATCGGACTATTTGTATGCAGAAACTAAAATTTTTTGACAAAAATAGCAAGTTTATTTTTGAAATCTGAAAATTTAGACAAAGTAGACACCAGATAATATCGATGGGACCACAAGGCACCCTTAGACAAAATTTGGGAACGATAGGTTAGTTAGGAACGAAGTTATAACAACTTATGTTCGACACGACACGAGCGAATGTGTGCCGCGCGCTCCGCGTGTAGGTAAACTTTCCGCGGAACCAGAGGTGGTGGGGGTGGGTGGTACTTTTTTGAAGCTAGGCTCTCGAGCGACACCTCGTCGGAAGCGGGGCGTCGCTGGCGATGCTATAGGATGAAAATTAGCCAAAAGTTAGGTTCAAAAATGTTGAGGAGGGGGAAAAAACTGGAAATTTAGGACAAATTGGCGGTTTTTGTTCTAGGAAAATGAAAATCTAGGTGACCTAGATAGCGGACACCGTCAGGAAGCCCACGAGGGACCTCCCCTGCGAGTTTGGTACCTGTCAGATGAGTAGGTACTTAGTTATTAGACTTTGAAATTCCAGAAACTAAAATTTGACCGGCGACGGCGACAAAATAGGTAAGTATGTTCAAGAAAAGCGAAATTATTATGGATGGAACCAACAACGCAGACCCTGGGGACCTTCCCACCAGGTATGACGGCTATCAGATGAACTGATAGACGGTTATCGGACTATTTGTATGCAGAAACTAAAATTTTTTGACAAAAATAGCAAGTTTATTTTTGAAATCTGAAAATTTAGACAAAGTAGACACCAGATAATATCGATGGGACCACAAGGCACCCTTAGACAAAATTTGGGAACGATAGGTTAGTTAGGAACGAAGTTATAACAACTTATGTTCGACACGACACGAGCGAATGTGTGCCGCGCGCTCCGCGTGTAGGTAAACTTTCCGCGGAACCAGAGGTGGTGGGGGTGGGTGGTACTTTTTTGAAGCTAGGCTCTCGAGCGACACCTCGTCGGAAGCGGGGCGTCGCTGGCGATGCTATAGGATGAAAATTAGCCAAAAGTTAGGTTCAAAAATGTTGAGGAGGGGGAAAAAACTGGAAATTTAGGACAAATTGGCGGTTTTTGTTCTAGGAAAATGAAAATCTAGGTGACCTAGATAGCGGACACCGTCAGGAAGCCCACGAGGGACCTCCCCTGCGAGTTTGGTACCTGTCAGATGAGTAGGTACTTAGTTATTAGACTTTGAAATTCCAGAAACTAAAATTTGACCGACGACGGCGACAAAATAGGTAAGTATGTTCAAGAAAAGCGAAATTATTATGGATGGAACCAACAACGCAGACCCTGGGGACCTTCCCACCAGGTATGACGGCTATCAGATGAACTGATAGACGGTTATCGGACTATTTGTATGCAGAAACTAAAATTTTTTGACAAAAATAGCAAGTTTATTTTTGAAATCTGAAAATTTAGACAAAGTAGACACCAGATAATATCGATGGGACCACAAGGCACCCTTAGACAAAATTTGGGAACGATAGGTTAGTTAGGAACGAAGTTATAACAACTTATGTTCGACACGACACGAGCGAATGTGTGCCGCGCGCTCCGCGTGTAGGTAAACTTTCCGCGGAACCAGAGGTGGTGGGGGTGGGTGGTACTTTTTTGAAGCTAGGCTCTCGAGCGACACCTCGTCGGAAGCGGGGCGTCGCTGGCGATGCTATAGGATGAAAATTAGCCAAAAGTTAGGTTCAAAAATGTTGAGGAGGGGGAAAAAACTGGAAATTTAGGACAAATTGGCGGTTTTTGTTCTAGGAAAATGAAAATCTAGGTGACCTAGATAGCGGACACCGTCAGGAAGCCCACGAGGGACCTCCCCTGCGAGTTTGGTACCTGTCAGATGAGTAGGTACTTAGTTATTAGACTTTGAAATTCCAGAAACTAAAATTTGACCGACGACGGCGACAAAATAGGTGAGTATGTTCAAGAAAAGCGAAATTATTATGGATGGAACCAACAACGCAGACCCTGGGGACCTTCCCACCAGGTATGACGGCTATCAGATGAACTGATAGACGGTTATCGGACTATTTGTATGCAGAAACTAAAATTTTTTGACAAAAATAGCAAGTTTATTTTTGAAATCTGAAAATTTAGACAAAGTAGACACCAGATAATATCGATGGGACCACAAGGCACCCTTAGACAAAATTTGGGAACGATAGGTTAGTTAGGAACGAAGTTATAACAACTTATGTTCGACACGACACGAGCGAATGTGTGCCGCGCGCTCCGCGTGTAGGTAAACTTTCCGCGGAACCAGAGGTGGTGGGGGTGGGTGGTACTTTTTTGAAGCTAGGCTCTCGAGCGACACCTCGTCGGAAGCGGGGCGTCGCTGGCGATGCTATAGGATGAAAATTAGCCAAAAGTTAGGTTCAAAAATGTTGAGGAGGGGGAAAAAACTGGAAATTTAGGACAAATTGGCGGTTTTTTGTTCTAGGAAAATGAAAATCTAGGTGACCTAGATAGCGGACACCGTCAGGAAGCCCACGAGGGACCTCCCCTGCGAGTTTGGTACCTGTCAGATGAGTAGGTACTTAGTTATTAGACTTTGAAATTCCAGAAACTAAAATTTGACCGACGACGGCGACAAAATAGGTGAGTATGTTCAAGAAAAGCGAAATTATTATGGATGGAACCAACAACGCAGACCCTGGGGGACCTTCCCACCAGGTATGACGGCTATCAGATGAACTGATAGACGGTTATCGGACTATTTGTATGCAGAAACTAAAATTTTTTGACAAAATAGCAAGTTTATTTTTGAAATCTGAAAATTTAGACAAAGTAGACACCAGATAATATCGATGGGACCACAAGGCACCCTTAGACAAAATTTGGGAACGATAGGTTAGTTAGGAACGAAGTTATAACAACTTATGTTCGGACACGACACGAGCGAATGTGTGCCGCGCGCTCCGCGTGTAGGTAAACTTTCCGCGGAACCAGAGGTGGTGGGGGGTGGGTGGTACTTTTTTGAAGCTAGGCTCTCGAGCGACACCTCGTCGGAAGCGGGGCGTCGCTGGCGATGCTATAGGATGAAAATTAGCCAAAAGTTAGGTTCAAAAATGTTGAGGAGGGGGAAAAAACTGGAAATTTAGGACAAATTGGCGGTTTTTGTTCTAGGAAAATGAAAATCTAGGTGACCTAGATAGCGGACACCGTCAGGAAAGCCCACGAGGGACCTCCCCTGCGAGTTTGGTACCTGTCAGATGAGTAGGTACTTAGTTATTAGACTTTGAAAATTCCAGAAACTAAAATTTGACCGGCGACGGCGACAAAATAGGTAAGTATGTTCAAGAAAAGCGAAATTATTATGGATGGAACCAACAACGCAGACCCTGGGGACCTTCCCACCAGGTATGACGGCTATCAGATGAACTGATAGACGGTTATCGGACTATTTGTATGCAGAAACTAAAATTTTTTGACAAAAATAGCAAGTTTATTTTGAAATCTGAAAATTTAGACAAAGTAGACACCAGATAATATCGATGGGACCACAAGGCACCCTTAGACAAAATTTGGAACGATAGGTTAGTTAGGAACGAAGTTATAACAACTTATGTTCGACACGACACGAGCGAATGTGTGCCGCGCGCTCCGCGTGTAGGTAAACTTTCCGCGGAACCAGAGGTGGTGGGGGTGGGTGGTACTTTTTTGAAGCTAGGCTCTCGAGCGACACCTCGTCGGAAGCGGGGCGTCGCTGGCGATGCTATAGGATGAAAATTAGCCAAAAGTTAGGGTTCAAAAATGTTGAGGAGGGGGAAAAAACTGGAAATTTAGGACAAATTGGCGGTTTTTGTTCTAGGAAATGAAAATCTAGGTGACCTAGATAGCGGACACCGTCAGGAAGCCCACGAGGGACCTCCCCTGCGAGTTTGGTACCTGTCAGATGAGTAGGTACTTAGTTATTAGACTTTGAAATTCCAGAAACTAAAATTTGACCGGCGACGGCGACCAAAATAGGTAAGTATGGTTCAAGAAAAGCGAAATTATTATGGATGGAACCAACAACGCAGACCCTGGGGACCTTCCCACCAGGTATGACGGCTATCAGATGAACTGATAGACGGTTATCGGACTATTTGTATGCAGAAACTAAAATTTTTTGACAAAAATAGCAAGTTTATTTTGAAATCTGAAAATTTAGACAAAGTAGACACCAGATAATATCGATGGGACCACAAGGCACCCTTAGGACAAAATTTGGGAACGATAGGTTAGTTAGGAACGAAAGTTATAACAACTTATGTTCGACACGACACGAGCGAATGTGTGCCGCGCGCTCCGCGTGTAGGTAAACTTTCCGCGGAACCAGAGGTGGTGGGGGTGGGTGGTACTTTTTTGAAGCTAGGCTCTCGAGCGACACCTCGTCGGAAGCGGGGCGTCGCTGGCGATGCTATAGGATGAAAATTAGCCAAAGTTAGGTTCAAAAATGTTGAGGAGGGGGAAAAAACTGGAAATTTAGGACAAATTGGCGGTTTTTGTTCTAGGAAAATGAAAATCTAGGTGACCTAGATAGCGGACACCGTCAGGAAGCCCACGAGGGACCTCCCCTGCGAGTTTGGTACCTGTCAGATGAGTAGGTACTTAGTTATTAGACTTTGAAATTCCAGAAACTAAAATTTGACCGACGACGGCGACAAAATAGGGTGAGTATGTTCAAGAAAAGCGAAATTATTATGATGGAACCAACAACGCAGACCCTGGGGACCTTCCCACCAGGTATGACGGCTATCAGATGAACTGATAGACGGTTATCGGACTATTTGTATGCAGAAACTAAAATTTTTTGACAAAAATAGCAAGTTTATTTTTGAAATCTGAAAATTTAGACAAAGTAGACACCAGATAATATCGATGGGACCACAAGGCACCCTTAGACAAAATTTGGGAACGATAGGTTAGTTAGGAACGAAGTTTATAACAACTTATGTTCGACACGACACGAGCGAATGTGTGCCGCGCGCTCCGCGTGTTGGTAAACTTTCCGCGGAACCAGAGGTGGTGGGGGTGGGTGGTACTTTTTTGAAGCTAGGCTCTCGAGCGACACCTCGTCGGAAGCGGGGCGTCGCTGGCGATGCTATAGGATGAAAATTAGCCAAAAGTTAGGTTCAAAATGTTGAGGAGGGGGAAAAAAACTGGAAATTTAGGACAAATTGGCGGGTTTTTGTTCTAGGAAAATGAAAATCTAGGTGACCTAGATAGCGGACACCGTCAGGAAGCCCACGAGGGACCTCCCCTGCGAGTTTTGGTACCTGTCAGATGAGTAGGGTACTTAGTTATTAGACTTTGAAATTCCAGAAACTAAAATTTGACCGGCGACGGCGACAAAATAGGTAAGTATGTTCAAGAAAAGCGAAATTATTATGGATGGAACCAACAACGCAGACCCTGGGGACCTCCCACCAGGTATGACGGCTATCAGATGAACTGATAGACGGTTATCGGACTATTGTATGCAGAAACTAAAATTTTTTTGACAAAATAGCAAGTTTATTTTTGAAATCTGAA